>CM046471.1:18821142-20233642 GCA_025506415.1 Flaveria robusta
TATAGTGTGTCTTCTTGTATCATAACCAATTAAAGGTCCTTAACATGCCTTAAAGAACTCGTGTGAGATTAATTTGGGGGTTCAAATATGATTTTTAAGGTTTGGCATGGATGAATTGGAAATGTGTTATTGCCCCAAAAGAAAAAAACGATCGTGTTAGTGATACCAGACAAGTTAATCTAGGGTTAACTATTGTCTATGATAGAGAGGCTCATGTGTAACTTTATTTATTATATATTCTCTTGTATTCTTCCATATTCAATACAATACAATTCACAATTACAATCATACGATTCAACTGATTGTATGTTTTTTAGTGTCTAATAGAACAATATACACGGTTATCTAGAGATAAAGAACCTAATCCTAATAAGCTTAACCCTAAATTTAAAATTTTACTACTTTTGTAGTTTGAGAAGCTATCGAGCGACATCTGCAGTCACCATTGCGATAACGTAATTGGTTAATTATATCCGGATCTAGTGCTACATTAACTGAACCTGACAACCAGTTAAAGATATCAACTCATATCTCAAACTGTCAGATCATTCTCAAAAGATTTTAAAACATAATTGATGATCATGTGCTTGAAAATATGCCATGTATACAACTGAATACATCTAATAACAATCATATATATTTGACTGGTAACTATTATTTCCATTCTTTGAACATAAGTTCATTGATTTGGTCAATTCCAATGTCAGAGTAAGGCTCGATGGGTCGATCATCTTCCTCTAACCCAGGATCAAAGCACACGGGATCTTTGCTGTTTTCATCTGCGTAAAATACCGATAGAAAGCTAGATCTCTTAAAAAAAACCAAGTGGGGCAATGAAAACAAATGGACTGAACTTAAAACATTAGTGTTATAGGAAAACCAACTCACCATATATAGAGTTCAAGGATGTTGGAGGTGGAGTTGCCATAAAGTTGAGGCCAATGTAGAATAGGATTATAGTTGCGATTGTCACCATGGCGTAACTTGGAAGTGCCAAAGCCCAGTACCTTAAAAAGGTGATAAGTAAGAACACAAATATTAAAGTTTAGGGTTTAGGTTCAAGTCAGATAAATGTGGACAAGGTGGGTTGACCCCGTAACCTTTCATGTACAGAAGTTTCCTTTTTTGGAAATGATTTACGTCTATGATTGCAAAAAACATAATGATTTTCAATGATAGTAGTAAGAAATTTGTGTTATGAAGTCTCATGAAAGAAAATGCACACGGGTGACTTTCGACCAATTTGACCCAAATCATTTTATGCTAATATTATGACTGTACGTGTGTGACTTATTGAGATAAACATAACATGAATTGACCTACTATTCATAGATAAGTGCTTCAAAATTGCAACCTCTAACATATTTCTTAGAGATATTCAAATGATATCATCTCAGTTTCGCAGACAAAATTAAAACCTACATGACAATTTTAGAACACTATGTCTAAAGCTTACGAATCTAGAAGTTGAAGACATTAGTGATTATGTACTTGCTAGGATAGTAGAAGATCCCAATAGAATGTAACCAAGGATCAGGAACGTATGCCCATATCATGAAGATAACTGCCAATATCACAGATAAACACAATATTTTTATTAGGATCCCCCTAACACCCATCTCTATGAGTTTTACAACAAATGATCTAAGAAGACTAATTGGGTAAGCTAAAAAACATAATCCAAAAAAATATTCAAGAATCAATACAAACAAAGAGTCCTTCAAGTACCATGAAGATATCAATGTGTCCTTGACAAATTTTCAACTGAAATTACCCTTTTTTGCATTGTCCCGATAAAAGTATTGCAATTTTCTTGTAACGGAGTGATATTCTCCCATTACCAGGTCAGTTAAGTTGACCAGGAACACTTTCAGTAAATAAAATAATGTGACCGTTTTGAAAACTGTCAAATATGATAATATAGCATTAATGATTAGTATAACACTTAACCTTTTCTAATATAGAATTTTGGAGGTTTTAGACACTAAAATTACTATATAAGCGGCATTCAACCCATTTCAAATGTTTCTCTTTTGCTATTTTCTATTTTACCCTTTTGACATGCTATAATTAAAACATAGCCATAATCAGCTCATAAGTAAATAAGCTAAAATTGCTACATCTAATGTATGCTCTTGAACTTGATAAAATTATAAAAGCAAACTAACAAATGTAAAGATGAAGTATACCAGTAGCAACAACAGTTGAAATGGCTCCTACAAACCCATAAACTTCAGAAGGGTTAGGACCATGCTCTCCAGAAACACCAACACCAGAACCCTTGTTATCCGCTTCAAAAACAGAGAAAGTTGCTCCCCTGTTTCTAGAATAACTAAGGGTCCTTCTAGGGCTATTGAATGACCGCTGATCTTCCATTGACATTTGTGTTCAGCCCTCAAAGCTAATGTCACAAAATGCCAAGAAATATTAAAATGATAATTACTGAATACACCAAGTATTATCAGCAAATATATAATCACATTTAGAGCAGATACTATGTCACTTGAACTCTAAAATGCTAAGCATGCATTGATTAGCAAAAAATATGGATACAAAGTACAATGTTAAATATAAAATTAATAAATAATAAACAATAACCTCCCATTTGGGGCAAAGACATTTCAAATCCATCAAGCTTCCAAAATCAGAAAACTGGCATGAAATTATAAGCAGAATAACAAAAGTAAACTGAAACAACATGTAATCAACAACATTCCAGCTCACATGAGCAAACACTTAATGCAGAAACCACCTGAAAATCCTAGAAATAATTGAAATAAACATATGACTATCAGCAAGCATATCATAACCTTGTTTGCATTGAATCATGCACAATGGCGGATCCGGGAATATTTTCAATGGGAAACAAGTTTTGGGGTTCGGATATCTATCAACTCGACTTACAAAATTTTTGTTCGAGCAGGGTAGGTCACATGATAAAAAATACAATGCCATAAAGTGCATATTGTCATAACTAACAAGCTAATATGATATGGCTAAACATCAAATCAAATTCAGTAACCAAATGATTCACATTCGCATAATACTATTCATACCCTCATAACTAAAATGTAACAATTTGAATTAAGTAAATTTCTCATCAATATAACATTTAAGTATATTAGGTTCTAAATTCACACGAGTGCAGAAGCCTGCTTTCTTTTGCGTCTGGTATGTTCCTTGTGAGTATCACAATTGATTAACAGTTGCCTTTTTGCATCTGGGACGTCCCTGATGAGCACAGATTGTTGAGCATTAAGTCACCAAGTATGTACTAAACTTATCAGAGTTTTTAGCTACTAACTTAAAACTCACATCTTTTAAAACTTTAAACAACATTATCATTAAACAATAATGCACTGTGTCCAAAATTGCAGTATATCTTAACGAGAGTTATTAACCTATCGACATATCACAATACAGTTCGCTTAAGCAACAATATTATTTAATTAATCTAATTATATCTTGTTATGAAATCCCAAGAACAGAAAAGAAGAATACAAAAGAGATTCTTGCAGAAAAACCCTACAGATCTGGTCGCTAATCAACCCACTAATGAAAGAAGATTAACAACTTCAATTTGTGAAATCTTACAGTCAAAACTTATGGCACATTAATGACTAATTAATGGAAAGTTATAGTTGCCCCAAGAGCTTTCTGCTAATTAACTATTGGCAATCAAGTTTCTATTAAACAGATCATATAATAAATTACATATGTTATCAATTGAACAAATAAGACAACAATCACAACTTCAGTTGCCTAATTTTTATTATTTGCAAAAATTTTAAGCAACTACAAGCATCACAATTTTGTGACCTAATTTCCAGAATCCAGATCCCATCATCTTTAAATAAAACTGATTAGAAGTTACCTTCAGTGGAGGCCCTAAAGACAGTCAGAGGAAGAGGCGTGGGGAGGAATGCCTAAAAGCAGTTTATTCAATGGGAAAAGGGGAGTGGTGCTAGAGCCCCATATCCTATAGGTTATGAGTTCGAATCTAGATATGTTCGTCACGAGGCCACCAACCCGGCCGCTTTACCTGTCCGCCGGTTTGTAGGGTATTGGCGGGTTACCAATTAAAAAAGAAAAAAAAATTTGTGAAGGGGAGGAGAGATTTCAATCTATTGAACCAGGGGGCCTAGGGTGGGAAGAAGGGTAAAACATAGAAGAATGAATCTGATTAAAAAAAAAAGGCAATGCAGACTAATAGTATTAGGAATTCTTCTACCAAGACAAGACATAAAAAAAAATAAAAATAAAAATAAAAAACACTAGAAAAATGTTTCCAAAAATGTGTAGAACTTGAGACCTCCGATTAAAGCAACCGCTCCACCATCATCCTCCTTTTATATTATTTCCTACTAACTTTTTATATTATTATCTTCTAAAAGTCTACGGGGTCACCTGAATTTCAGTTATATAACTGATGTATAGAAACAAAATTCAATGGGGTCATTTGAACCTGTTTAGGTCTTACTCGGTTCTCCCTGATCATGCATCAGTTAACCAATTGAGTGGAGAATAAGTTGTATCTTAAAGAACAAACCTTGGACTTCTACTATGGTTTAATGACATTAAACAAAAGATTGAGCCAATGACAACTAATTACTCAGACCCAAACGGCTATGTCTAAGGTGGTTAAAATTGAGAAGTAAAATTGCCACTACGATTCATCCAGCACATATTAAGAAACATTTTTTCTTATACAGACACTTTATCTTTATCTAACCCTATGACTGTTGCAAAAAAAATAGACAGAACAAGAGTAAAAATCATAGGATTCATAGCCAGATCAATAACTAGCATAAGTAGGAGGATATGTGTTCTCTTAAGATTTAGAGCACAAAATCATCTTTCTACGCCCTCAACAGATGTTTGAGATCATAAACAAAAGAAAATGTGATATTAAATCCAATTGTGCAGATAGTTCTAAAAATTATTTCCCATTTCACACATACTCTAGGTTTTGATTGGTTTATGGTTTGTATCTAGATAAGACCAAATGATAATGAGTATTGAGACCATGAAATTATTATGTATCAGTTATAAAATTTGAAATAGATAAGACCAAATGATAATGTGTATAGAGACCATCAAATTATTATGTATGAGTTATACAATTTGAATAACTATTAAAGTTTAAAAAATCACAACTTTGCAATTCATTCATAATCATTGAAAACAACAAAACACATGTTGTGGCCATTAACACAATTAAGGGAACTTAATTACATAGCTGCAAGTTTTGATTGTCAAAATGATAACTAAATTTTGAATTGGGAATAGGGAAGAGGAATAGGCCGACTGGGTTGTAGTCGACATGGTTCAAGCTCGAGCTCAACTTGATTATAGAACTCAAAGCTCAAAACACGACATAACTCAATTATAACGTTTGAAATAAAAAATTGGTATTACTTGACTAGATTAAATACAAATAAGTTTGGCTCAACTAGAATAGATTACAAAGTTCAGTAATTATGTAAAAATGTATACACTAAGGATACATGCTTGATAAATACTTTTATACCTAAGAGACTATAATCTAGTCGAGTAACTCACGATCGGAGTCAACTTAATTGTACCTCTAGGGAGAAGGCACATTGCAACTATGGTGTCGGTAGTTGAGTGAGCAGGGAGCAACTTCAAGAGCTATATTATAGATTTTTTAATTAATTATAAGGAATATATTATTGTTGTTGGCATCATATGGAGTAGATTAAGTGAAAATAAACTACGATGCACAAATTGACCGATCAGACCAACTCAACCTTTTAGGAGGCTCAAAGCAAAATACAAAATGAGGGTTTTGTACCACTAGAAGCACCTTTGGTCGCCACATATGCTACTAAAACACGACAGTTATCTAGCATCACTAATCAATCTATAAACACAAAAATGAAAAATCAAAGAAATGTGAGTGATTTTACAACATACCTTGAGTTGTAGTGTTGCAGTTTAACTAGTAAATCTCTGACGGAATCCAAACAATGTCACCAACATGTATAATATCAAGGTCATCAAATGAACCTATTATATCAACATATACAAGAATAAGTGTGACACCAGTTAAATAAAAGCTCACAACAAAAAAAAAAAATTCTTGAAACTAGATCCCTGATAATTATCAAATCAATTACAGTTCCACTGTATTCATGTTTCCGATTTCGAATATTGATATCAAATGAACTACTTTTCAAGATCAAATTGGTGAAAACTGAAAACTTATAGTGCAGGATTTTCTTGAAATAGACAATGAACTTCAAATTGAACTTCAAGTGCACATTTGACCAAAATTGCAACACCCAAACTTCATTTGATTTTCTTACAGCAAACTAAACCTCCAAACTTAACATCATATCTCCAAAATTAAAACACCTCTATTTTAATTTTTGTTCCTGGACACATTCGAAATCAAAATTCAACAACCCTTTTTATGCTAAATCTATTGTTATCCATTACTTTTGACCTAATACAGTGAAAATGCATAAAAAATTTACCACAAAATTATGAATTAGAAACAAATTAACCATCTTCACAGGTTCAATGATTGAAATCGCAAATGCATTCAGAGAATACTTAAAATTTACTTATCTTCTTACAAATTTTGTTGAATCGAATCAACATTACAACTAATTGGATGGAAGAATGAAGGAATGCTTGCTTACAATTACAAGTCATAGAAAGCCATTAGCAGGTTTGTTCGTTCAAGAAGATGTCAGGCTTTCAAATCTCCGCTGTCCTCTTTATCTAGGGTTCAGCCCATTTTTTAACTCCTAAGGTTTGATAAAAATAAACATTTTCATCCAAAATATTAAAAATATTAATTTAATTTTAAAAGTTTTATAAGTTGTTTTAGTTTTGGTTCAAAAGTTTTATTATTTTGGATTTAAGTTAAAACAATGTTAAAACTTTTAGACTAAAGTTGAAACAAATTATGAAACATTTGCAGGTAAATTGATGTTTTTAATATTTTGTAGGAAAATGGTTATTTTTGTCAAATCTTAAGGAGTAAAAATGAACTTTAACTCTTTAACTTATTACTATTTTGGTTCCTCTTGTTTTACATTTTAGTCCAAAATTAATTTTCTAACAAATTAACATGCGTGATTTGTATTCTATATCTTTTTTAATGTAATAAACTAACAGAGTTAAATTATTTAGTTATTTTAATAAAATAACCAAAGCTTCCTTCTACTGAAATGATTATTTAATAACCTCGGGTATCAAAAACGAAAATTTTCTCTCTCACATAGACATATAATTATATTTATATAAATATATACATAAGAATTTTTTTTATTTTATTTTTAAAAGTTTTTCAAAATTTATTTTTAAACCGTTCGTTTTTAAACATCGTATTTAAACCATTAATCTTATATAATATAAAATTTAAAACCGTTATGCTTATTAAACTTTTTCTTTAAATCGTTAGGCTAACTTAAACGTTTTTTATAAACTTTTTGTTTTATTTAAGCCGTAAAAGTTTATTTAACTGTTATTTTATTTAAACTTGTTATTTTTAAATCGTTCATTTCTATTAATCGTCTCTTTTAAAATAATGTTTTATTTATAGATATTTTATAGCCATTCGGTTCATTTAAATGTATTTTTTTGTCATTCCTTTATTTTAAACGTCTTTTATTAAACCACTAGCTTTACTAACTCGTGTATTGCACGAGTTAAATAAATAAAATATTAAATAGAATAAAATTTTATTAGGTATAAATAATTTTTTAAAATAAGATATAATTAAAATTAAGTTTTAGTAAAGATATAAGTAATAAAACAATAATATTAACTTTTTAAACTTTTTTGTTTAAAAAACTAGACATTTTATTTCAAAACAAAGCTTTATAAAAATAATTATTATTATAACTCCCAATTTTATTTTTAATTTATAAATATTTTACATTTTAGAAACACCAATTTTAAAATATTTTGATGTTGGAAAACATCTTTTTTCTCTTTTAGATTTTTTAACGTCTTCTATCAAGTTGACTTGAAAATGATTTCTACTTTTACGTCATTTGTACTGTTTTAGGATTAAATTGGGTTTTGATTATTACAATTAAGGCTTCTACGACATTAAAATTACTTATGTTTAGCTTATTTAAACATTTTTTAAGTCTTACATTGCGTTTAAATAGCAATTGATTTGAAAAAGACGATTAAATAAGGCAAATAATTTAAAAAAGAAGTTGAGTAAGTAAAACGGTTTTAAGAGCCATTTAAATAAAACGTATAAAAACCAAACGGATTTAAGATGAATGATTTTAAAAGTTGTTTAAAAAACCAACATTTTTAAAAACACGTTTAAAAACCAATTGTTTAAAAAAGAACGTTTCGAAAACCAAATAGTTTAAAGACACTTAAAAAATGTTTTTTAGTAAATTACATTCTCGGTTTAAAATAAGAACGGTTTAAAAAATTAATTTTAAAAACATTAAAAAATAAAAATAAAATTATTTCTTTAATACATACATATATATAATATGTTTGTGTGAGAGAGTAAATTACATTTTTGGTCCCCAAGGTTATTAAAACAACCATTTCAGTACAAGGACATTTTGATCATTTTATTAGAAATTAACTGAAAAATATAACTCTGTTAGTGTATTGAATTGAAAGAGTTATATAATACAAACCACGGGGCTTGATTTGTTAGTACATTCTTTTTTGGATTCAAATGTTTAAAATAACCAAAACAGACAAACCAAAATAGCAATCTACTCTATTTTAAATGAGTGAGCTATTCACATCACCCTTTATTACTTGTTAATCTTTCAGTTACTTTCATACTCCCCTGAAAAAATCAACTTTAAACTTATCATATTTAACTCCGGAAAAAAAAATTTAGTTTTAGAAAAAGAGAATTTTAATAAATAATTTTTAATAACACTTTTTATATAATGATATAAACACATATTTAAAAAATAAAAAATTCCATATAAATTTAATATTACAATTTTTGAATTAAAATATAAAACTTTTAAAAATATCTTTTAGAATTGAAAATAAACGAACCTAATTCAATCGATTAAACTATTTAAATCGATTTATTCAATTTGGTTATCCAATTAATCCTGCTAAATCGTTTATTAATCGGTTTATACGAATAACGATAATATGATAATATGATAACCAAAAATTACATAAAAGCAAAATTTAACTAATTTTACAAGTTAAGTGAGGAATAACAAGTAAAACCAATTTAAATGTATAGCATAACCCTTTTAAATTGCACATATTGATCCCCTAAAACATAATTTATATTTTAACTCAAAACAACCACAACTTTGATTTTTGGTTTTCTTTCGATCTTGACTCTGTAAAGTGTGCAGGACCGTTGAAGGGGTCAATACAATCAGTCTCACAGTAAGGAGAGAGTTAGAACACTTAACAGATTAAATAGGAAACTGAAACTATATTATGATACTAAGAAACACAAGCAAAACAATGAGACAGAACCAAGAACAACTGAGTATGATTTTCAAGGAATAAGTATATTTCTCTCAAGATCTTTTACAAGTGTTACAAAGCATAAAAAAAAAGATACAAGGACCTGAGATACTTTATACTACATCCTACAGCCGTCCATACTTTGAAGGCTAGCTAGAAACACTAATCTAGACAACAAGATCAATGTAAAGTCAAAAGACACATTGCCTTTTGACAAGTGAGTATAACATGCCATAGATCACATCCTAATATATTACAAAAATGATAAAAATACATAAAGTAGAAAGTTACATACGTAGAACCATAATCTATAGTTTGCAAAAGCATGGACCTTTTCATCAACTTATGCAAGTTGGTGAGTCATCAGAGTGGCAGCAGAAAGTTGGTCAACTTTCTAAAAAAGTAGATCAGAGAAAGCATGTCTTCTCTGTTCTCGAAAGAAATCTGTCTTCTGTCTTGATGGCTTCGGAAGACTTTGTCTTTTAAGCTTCGGAAGACTTCATCTTTGGCTTCGGAAGATTTGGTCTTTGGCTTCGGAAGATTTTACACTTAGAGTTTTCTTCTGTGCAGAATGTAAAACTTCTGAAGCAACTTCTACTATATAGAAAATGCATGCATGCAGGAAGCACTTGATTGTTTTGGGGGCATCAGCCTTTCTATAAACCTTACAAAGTGTTATTACATTTGATAGAAATGAAAAAATTAAACTCGTGCGTTGCAAAGGAGTTCTACGATGACATTAATGTAGTTAAATGATGTGTTGCGATGTGTCGGTGAACTCCGTGACGCTTGTCACTCCGATGATGTGACACCTGGTAATTTTCCGTTACCAAACTCCGTTAGTTCCGTTAGGTCTTGCATACACGTGTCGTGAGCACACACTAGTTGTCGTTGAACGTTGGTGACTTAATAACAATTATCTATGGTAAACAAATGATAACCTAATGAATAATGTTGATTATTAGTTGTGGTTATGTGATTCATGCATTTTAAGTTATTGTTTGTGAATTTTACTTGATAACGTGACAACGTGTAACTATGATCTCATATGTTTTGCCGTTAGTTGTAAATGTATATGATTATTATTGTTGATTAGTAATGTTTATATTTTGTAGTTAAAACCTTTTAAAAAGTGTTAAAAAGATTAGTTTTTATAAAATATAAACAATGGGGTTTATTTTGTAATTGGATTGAAATAAAAAGTTACCATATTTAAACAAATTTAACCCAACCCTAGCCCCCATTCCCCATTTGCGGCCGTAACCCTCTCCAAACATCCCATCCTTTGCGATTTTGATCAAGAACAAGCAAGAACAATTCGATTTTGATTAGTTCCAAGTGTTAGCAAGTGTTAATCATCATCTCTACACGTTTAAAGGTGAGTTTTATCAAGTTTTTCATGGTTTTTGATTCTTGATGAACCCTAATTCGAAATTGATGATGAAAAAGTGAAATTGATGATTGTTAGATGTTAATTTGATGTTGGTTAGATTGTATGAATGTTAGATTATGTTGATTATGCAAGAATTCCATGGTTTGATCACATTGTTCACACATTGCCTTAAGAGGAAACTTTTTGTTCTTGGAATTCATGATTTGATGATTGTATGATGTTGAATACATTGCTTGGATGTTGGTTTATATGAATTGTGCAAGAAAAGTCATGAAATCTAGGGTTTGTTCATACCTTACTATAAGTGGAAACTTTTATGCATGATGATTGGGAATTTTGATAAATTAGTGATGATTATCATGTTAGAATGAATGTTATGAACTTGTTTAGGTATAAAATTGATGAAACTATGAAGGAATTGGATGTTAGATTACTTTTGGGTGTTACCTTCTAAAAAGGGAAACTTTATTTTTGAAGATCATTGGATATGATGATGTGAACATGTTTATGGTGTTAGGAGCATGTTAGAATGCTTATGGATGATGTCTAATGTGGTGGAATGTGTTACTTGGGTTGTATGGTTGCTTGATTGATCATTTAAGGAATGTAGGTTCTTGGTGATTATACATGATGATGAATTATGGCTAGTGATTAGGAAATCATGTTTGGGATTGGAATTGATCATTATTGTGTTTGTTAGTTGGAATGAATCTTGTTGATTTATGTTATTATGATTGTCATACACGCGTGCGAATCTGAGGCCCCTACTGAGTAGGATTGGCAGGGTTTAGGGTGTGAAGTCGTGAGTGGCTTCACATGGCATGTTGTGCATGATTAGACTTCATGAATGAATTATTAGTTGTGATATATTTATGATTGTGTTGAGCATGTTGATTGTTTGAGATTCGCATAAGTTGTATGATGATCTAGGTTGAACTTGGGTTGATGATGTGATATGCGTGAATACTTTGTTTGATAATCATGTATGATAAGTTGATACATTTGATTAAACGAGATTTCAATTAATATGTCACCAACGGGTCAAACGGGTCAACTAGGTTAGAGGAGTCTTGTTTTTCAAAACCCTAGGGTTGATGTTTTGATGAGCACTTAGGGTTGTTATGTTTCTCTGGTTGCACGTACTTATGTACTCACATGTTCTAGGTAACCTTTGAAGGGTTGTCTTTTCATCCATCATCAGTTCTCTCTTGTCATTATCCTTGCACATCAGGTGAGTTCATGCCCCACTTTTAAACACTCTATTTTGGGGGAGGTAGCATACTTGTTCACAAACGCTATATTATTATTATAAGTTGTGTATGTTTTAACATGGTGTATAATACCTTGAAAGTCCTCACACTTTCGGATCGTTAATAATGGTAACTAGCGGGAAATCTTGGGTAGTACTACTGGGTTTGACAAGCCCCACCTGTGCGACTCGAGGTCAAACGGGTGCAATATTGTCCTAAACACAAACATCGTTACGACCTGGTAAGTCGTGACGGGAGGCAACCAACGCAACACAGTCAGCTTCGATCGCGAAATCACTATGGTTATTACTTATGAATATAGACTAGCTATCTATTTCAATGCACTTCTTATGTGATGCAAATTATTATTGTTTATGTTAAATGCAAACTCTTGAACTCACCAACCATTGTGTTGACATTTTTAGTATGCTATTCTCAGGTCGTTAATTCAGTCTGCCATTAGGAGCACAACACGGGTCCAGCATGCATTCTAAGACTTCATCTTAAGTCATGACATTTGAATTTTATTTATGAGATTTGAATAATGGGTTGGCGCGTGTTTTGCCAAATTTTACATTTACATACTTTGGGTTTGTCTTATTTACAAAACGCTTCCGCATGGTTTTAAAACTTGAACTTTGATTGGTTTATTTTTAAACATGGCATATAGTGTCGTTCTGAGTAACTAGTGACTGTGATCCTGGTTTGTTCACACGCCTCGCGGTAAAACTCCGCACGTGGATTTTGAGGGTGTGACAGATGACGCTAACGTGCTTAAATAAATAAAAATAAAGTTTGAAGTCATCGACACTTGCATTTGAGTTTATATCAGTACTCTGTCTCGCCCATTATGATTTAATAATTTAAAAAAGGTAAAAGCCCAAGGCTTTAACCATTAAGAAAAAGAAAGAAAACGGATGCATTTAAAAGCCCAAGGCTTTAACTACTAAGCCATCACCACTTTTTGTATAGAATTAGAAATGAAGATATTTATCTAGATGCTAAGTCAATGGCTTTAAACAGCCAACATTGAGAATGAGTTATAATATAATATAATGTAGAATGAAATCCAACCCGTTAAACTCACTTGTTTTTGCCTAAAACGCGTGATGTGCCCCCCCCCCCCCCCCCCCCCGAACAGGCCTAATAAGCCAATTCACTATTTTAACCCAACTTTTAAGCTGAAATGAAATCCAATCATTTTATAAAGTTATCCAAGTCTCAACTGTTTAAACCAAATTATAATAGTATTCAGGGGTGTTTATCGGATCAAATATCAGATTATTCGGATTTGAAAATTTCATGACCCTATCCGAGATCCGATCCGATTCGAATAAGGATATCTCCATACGATCCGAATCTATCCGAATTCAATTCGGATTGGATTCGGATATATCCGGATAATCGGAATTTATCCGTATAAACCAAATAATAACTTTTCTATTTTTTTCTTCCTATATTTTTGGCAGATTTTTTTATTTTATCAATATTTTATAAGTTTAAAATCACAATAAAAGATATAAAACCAGAAAATACAAATTTGACTTGAACAAAAATTGAAACATAATAGGTAATTGTGTAAAACCCAAATGTTAGAATCTTTAATTTAGAACAATGATCGATTATTGTATAATTGTTTAGGATTACAGAACTATAATACATCAAGATTCTTGAGTATTTATTTTAAAACATAATATTTAGTCGGGTAATAAGTATTAGGCTAGAAACATAGTTGAATTCTTATTTAGATTAATCGGATATCCGAATAACCCGAATAAAAAATTTATGATATCCGAAATCCGAATAAGAAATTCGGATCGGATGAAATCCAATCCAAATATCCAAATAAGGATTCGGATTGGTTTATTCTGATTCGGATACAAATCAGATTTCGGATAATTTTGGATATCGGTTTTGTTGAACACCCATAGATTCTGAGCATCCATAATCCGTTCCTTAAAAATATATGAGTAGAAATTATTATATTATATAGAATGATTTTAAGTGGTTGTAAGTGGAGTAGAGAGAAATATTACTCTTTAATCTGTAAATTTAAGAAAATATTGTTCAATCCTTATAATTGTTTTAATATTTTAAAAAGTGATTATGAGTGGAGGAAAGAGAAAAGGTAATGATAAAATTATAAACAAAAATATTATTTAATTAAAGAGGTAAGAAAAAAAATAGTGATTTTTAATGTAATTATATGGATAAAAATAATGAATGAGTTATTAATGCTTCATATTTCGTTCCTTAAAAGTTTATAAGTTAAATTCTTATATTATATAAAATGGTTTTGAGTGATTGTTAGTAAACGAGAGAGAAAATAATACAGTTTATCTATAAATTTAAGGATTTATTGTGTTTGTTATGAATATATCCTAACTTTGTTTGTGTAACTATATATGATGTACAATTATGGGTCTTGTATTCGTGTTAGGATATTCATAAGTTGAAGAATTTACATAGCTATTGTTACATCACACGAATTGAGGTGGTTACCATGTGTTTATCGTGTTAACTTTCCAAAGATTTTTGTGTTTGGTATCCTTGACGAGAGTCCAAACCATCTTTAACATTAGCCTAGTTATATCGTTAGTTCTTCATGGCATAACTTTAGGTGGCTATTATGTGTTTATCGTTCTAGCTTTCATAATAGTTATATAATTAGATAACCTTGACAAGAGTCTAGTTTACATCCATCTTTCATGTGTAAAATATGATCTCATCATAGGTTTATGTATGTTGTCATTGTTTTGCTAATCGGATTCGAAATCTAAGTGATCTATTCCTTTGATTGATTATCTTCATCTTCATGTACGTTCTTCAGTTAGATTAGTTGTTGGCTAAATTAGTTAATCATAATTTTCATAGACCATCTTTCATATGATAGATAATGACAAAGACTTAGTATCAGGAGCTCTCGTGTTCACAGATCGATACTTGGTTCTTATAAAAAACTATACTATCATCTGATAGGTACACTTGCCTATGGTGTGTATAGTTGGTCATAATGATAAAATCATTTTTTAATTTTGAATCTTAATTGTGTAGTATCCATTGTTAAAATCTATATATTAAAACACACATCAAACTTTAAAGGAAAAAAATAAGACTTCAAAGACACAAACTTAAAAATAGATAAAATTAAGGGTATTTATTCGATTTCACTGTATGAATTCAAGAAACCTAACCATCCCTTCTTTGTGCAAAATCTTAATCTTTATTTACATCATGAAATTATAAAATGCACTAAGCATATAATATAGTTTGGTGAAGAAATTGAATTTGGCACACTTGGAAAACATTAAAAAAAATAATTGTACTATGAAGTTGGAAATTTTCATTACTCCGTAGAACTAAACCAATTTTCGATGATAGGCTACCTCAACACAAACCTTAGGATTAGAAAATAGAAGACATACGTTGCGAAAAATTTGTTGGAAGAAATATGCAGCAAGAAAGTCGATTCTCGAAGGAGGAAGAAGGTGATGGATGGGTGGAAGAAACGGTCAAAACCCAGTCTCTTGTTCAAAGGCAACCATTTACATACCACTTGAACTATAACTCCTAATGCAATGCCGTGAAAAGAACGTTGTTATAAAGTATATTAAATGCGTTGGTCGATAACTGGAGGAAAGATTTGGGTTTTTTATTTTTTCCACAAAAGCTTTTTTCCCTTCATATTGACCGCATGATACTAGGTGTACAAGTGTGCTTTTCTTCTAGACACCACCCACCATTTCCCCTTACCACACATCTACGTTGCTTGCTTTTACATGGTGGAGGATGAAGGACAAGACACTCCAATGAACATATCAACAAATATAGCGTAACATCACGTATCCAATATCCATGTAGATGGTGGAAATGGTGAAAATGGCATGTATGAACATTGTTTTGTGAGGTTGGCAATAGATGTAAGAAGCGAGCTAATAGAAGACCTAATTCCAGCGGTAGGATCATCAAGATAGATGGTTCAACCATTGGGCCAAATCAAGCTACCCTTCACTAGTAATGAGCAACCACATACAAGAATAGTGAACCTTAATTTTTCTATTGTTAGAGCTTACTCTAGAAACAACCCAATTTTAGGAAGGCTAGGTATCATAGCCCTCAAAGTAGTTCCATCTATTATTAATGTGGCAATCAAATTTCCAACCTTAGAGGGCAATACAATGGTAAGCTCATCCAATAAGATCATCGGTAGTATAGCCACTAATGAAGAGAATAACAAGCAAAAACCCAAAAAACCCAAAGACTAGGTGCTTAATAAACATATCCTATAACAAACAATAAAGATATAGATCTAACTTCTTCATAATTAGAAGATACCACTTCAAAAATTCTAATAAGAAATAGTACATCTTTGCATGGTGGCATAGCAATATGTAAGGTGTCCCTATGAATAAAGCAAAACACAAGTTTTAAGTACTTGAATGGATTAAACCAGTAAAACAACAAAAGCATAACATGGTATTGGTAAAAAGAAGAGGCACCTTTGAAAAAGCATGCATATTATTGAGAGCAGGGATCGTTTGTGAAGTTAAGTATCCTTCATGGACTACCAATCTAGTCTTGGTAAAGAAAGTCTGATGGAAGCTTGAGGATATATATATATATATATATATATATATGTATATATATATGTATTTTAAGGATCTAAACAAGGTTGGTCCTAAAGATTGTCACCCTCTTCCTAAGATAGACACCTCTTTTTACACAAACAAAGGTATCTTTTACTATATAAATATGCCTTTCGGATTAAAGAAAGTGGGGGAAACATATCAAAGACCCATGGATGAATCATTTGTCAAGTAGACTATCAAGAACATCAATGTATATACCGATGATCATCTGGTGATAAAGAGTCATAAGGAACGATCTATGTTGGAAGATATAACATAAAATATCATGACCTTGCAGAGCACTAACATGAAGTAAAACCCAAGCGAATGCTCCTTCCGGGTTGAAGAGGGAAAATTTCTAGGAGTATGGGTAATTAATAAGGGGATTAAGGTGAACCTTAGAAGGTCCAAGCTATAGTCAATATGGACTCACAAGAAACTCTTAAAGGTTTAAATATCAAAAGGTAAGTTAATAGTTTTAAGTGATTCTTGTATAGAAAATTGTTAAACTATCCTTACCATTCACAAATAACTTGAAGAAGTGCATTAAGAAAAGCCATATTTGGTTGACCCTAGAAAGCAAAGATCCTTTAAAAGGTTATAAAGAATTACTTTATGACCTCCAACCCTGAATCCTTGTAGGAAAAAAAAGCCCTTGGTAATGTATCTCTCTACTTCAAACTTGGCAATAAGAGTTGTTGTAAGGCCCCGTTCCCTGGACACTCACAGTTGGACATTCATCGCACATAACATTTCAAAATCTCATAAAATCTATTTAACATATGCAGCGGAAAAATTTAATGAAACCATTTCATATATTAATAATTACTGTTTACAACATTAGTGCATTACAAATCATCATCCGGTTTCATTACTACACAAAATGGATGCCAACCAAAAATCTTTGCCAAGTAGCTTCACCCCGTGCCATTCTCAGCAACCATTACCTGCCAACTAAAAATGCATAAAAGTCAGCGTTGCTGAGTGAGTTCTAGTTTTATAATAGAAATACTTTACTTTCATTTAGAAAACCTTCCTTTACTTTCATTCGCGATCATACATCATACGTACATACAGATAATATTTAATATTATCTTTCATCATCATTCGTTATCGTACGTCATTCGTTCATTCATCATTATCTTTCACTTTCATCTGGACCAATGCCATGTGCTAAACCCCAAACATTGTGCATGAAGCTGGTACTGGGCCGAAGTCTATAAATAGACCTCAAACATTGTGCACGAAGCTGACTCCGGTACCTGGGGCAAGCGACAAGGGTCACATACGTTTGGTCAATCTCAAGGATTAGACCCCCGTGTGCATCCTTCTGGGTTAGCTAAACCGCACACAGTTGATCTAACACCCTTCATTGGGTGTGAACCTCCTTACGTTTGCTTGCAAGACTTTTCTTTCATTCTTTACGTTCCACTTTTCTTTATCATTAACTTCCGCTTTCATTACATAATACTTTACGTTTATTAGCATATTCACACCACGTAAAGCCACGGAATAATATAATAAGAAACATAAAGAAAACAGGCCTTAAACATACATAACATCATCATATAACATCACATACAATCACCATATATCATCAAACATCATCCCCGGAAACAATCCAAGTCACAGCCTAGAAGTCCTTCCTTCCCGAAAATTTCAGAAAATTTTCTAAGTCTTAGGCGCATGAGCACTATACAGGCGCTTGGCCACTATGCAGGCGCACGAGCACTTAGGCGCATGGGCGACTCAGGCGCTTGGGCACTATTTGGGCGCACGGCCAACACTTAGATGCATGGGCAACTTTCTAGGCGTATGGATACTATGTAGGCGCATGAGCCTGATCTAGGCGCATGGGCACTTAGGCGTTTTGGCAGTTGGGCGTATGGGCACACAGGCTCCTGGGCATAATCCTAGGCGCATGGGCATTATTTGGGCGCATGAACCTTGGGCGTTTGGGTACTGTTTGGGCGCATGATCTCTGGCGCATGAACACTTAGGCGCATGGCCAACTACTTTTCTAACTACCATCATTTTCAGACCCAAAATCATCAATCTAAGCTGTTCTAGCCTAGTTTCTAGCATACTAAGCATCTATCCAGCATAAAATCAGGAACATAACCAATAATCATCCCGAACATTCACCCACCCAACAGGGGCACATACACATACATACGGGTACACACCCAAACTTTATAAAAACGTTTAAACATGCATTTCCAGCCCCAAAATCAGTTAAAACATTTAAGAACGGGGATCTAAAACTCACCTCTTGCAACTTTCGAGTAATACTTCCTTCAAACCCGAATGCTTATGAGTTCAAACACCTAGAACACCAAAACCGAACACATATACAGGCACATAAGCACATACTCGAAGCTGAAAATCAGCCAAGAACACCCTGAAATCAGGAAACTAACCTGAATTCAGCTTCTTCTTCTTCCTCTCTCTAAAATCGAAGAGAATTCTCTGCTTTCTCTCTCTAGAAAAATCGACAGAAAAAATAGTACAGGGGTCATGGGCGGCCATGACCACCTTTTGAACAAATTAATATCAGACTTTGTCCAATGTACATCTTTAACCCCTCAACTTGGGTTATTTTGCTTTTCTTTCCTTTTCTTCACTTTTTCTTTTCTTTTAAAATTTCCGGGTGTTACAGTTGTACTCATGGTAGAACGAGAAGGGTCCTAAATCCTTATCTACTTTATCAACCACAACTTGAATGTGGAGAAGCTTGTTATCGTATTGGTTTTTGGCTTTTGCTTCCGGATGATTTTGAAAATATTTCAAGAGCCATGTTATTAAGGAGCTGATCGACAAGCCAATACAATAAGTTATCCAATGTCTAAAGGTTTTTGATCGGTTGGTCAAATGGCCAATTGAGTTGGGGGATCATACAATCGAGTACCACCCCAGTACGTCATACAAAGGACAAGTGGTGGCCGATTTACTAATGGAAGCCTTATTTAAAGGAGAAATTTCAAGGTGTTCCCACCCATGTAGATATACAAGATGAGGATATTGTCTAGGAACTATATACATATGACCCCTCGAATAGAGAAGGGTCAATGGCAGTTTTGATTTTGGTCAGCCCTGAAGGCATAAAAATAACCTATGCCATCATAGTAAACTTTCTCAGTGACAACAACGTTGCTAAAGGAAGCCTATATTGTAGGATTAAACTAGCCAAGAGACTGAAAGCACATCATGTTAAGGCTCACGTCGATTCACTCTTGTTAGCAGATCAAGTCAATGGAGGATATGACACTAAAGACACCACTATGGCATCCTATTTGGGAACAGTAAAGACATGTCAAAGGCATTCAAAAAGTAATCCACACATAAAGAGGAAAAAAACAAGCCGGTCGACAAACTAACTAAGTTGGGCTCTATAGCTTTTGATCACTTTGCCAAGGAGATCAAGGTCAATGTTTTACAAACACCCTCCATCAAGAGAAACAAGTTCTGAGCATGGAAGAATCGCCACAAACCAACTACATGATACCCTAAGCCGAAAACTTGTCGTCACATTAGGTCTCGATAGCGAAAAAATGAAATGACCCTACGGCGATGACTTGTCGTCATCTTAGGGTGACCTTAGCGACGACATCATGTTGTTGCCATAAAATCTTTTTCTTGTGCTGTACGTGCTTATCTTGGATTGGTTGGGTTATTTTTTCTCGCCTTTGATACGTGTACATCTACAGTATTGCATTCAAGGGCATGTCATGATTTTTTAAATCTTTATATTAGAGGGCGGTTTGGACTAAAAAAGTAAGGGGGCGTTTGGTTGGAAGGAATGGAATGGAATTGAGAAACTAGTATAATTTTCAAGCAAAATTATGTTTAAGTGGGTAATGAAATATAAAACCCAAGGGAATGTTTCATCTCAAATTCCTTTGGTTGTGAGATTTCAAATTCCCTTTTTAGGTGGAAGGAATTTGAAATCCCACAACCAAGAGAATTTGAGGTGAAATATTCCCTTGGGTTTACTTTTAATTGCTCACTCAAACACAGTTTTACTTGAAAATTATACTAGTTTCTCAATTCCATTTCATTTCATTCCATTCCTTCCAACCAAACGCCCCCTAAGTGAAATACTAAAAAGGGTTGTACAACTCTACGCCAATACATATACTCATATAGTTCCCGGAATATTATAAAGTAATGGTTTCTTTCAACTGAAATTTTTTTGTGTTAATATTTACGTAATAAAATAAAATAATAACTACATCCAACGACCTATGGCCACAAATTTTAATATTAGAATTAGTTAAATAATAATAACCAAAGAAACCTGTTCGGTCATGATTCAGGTGTTGTTAAATATAAATGAAGAACCCATCAAACGACCAAAAGGCAAATATATTATTAATAATATAACGATTTATTGTTATCATTATAACTACAAGAAAGCCATGTGCGTATCCTTGATTTATGGTTTAGTTTCACTATATACTTGTTCATAATAACGTTAATATTATCAGATTATCCCTGACAAGTGATAATGTGATTTTAAATTCTTGAAAATACTAAATTAGATAAAAAATAAAATGGAAAAAGAATTGATATTAAAAAAACCTAAACCAACCGTCTCAATTTTGATATCCATATACTTTGCATTAAATTATGAATCTTTTTATTATTTTAATCTTTTAATACGAACTAGTGATTTTGTGATTTGGCCCAAAAGTTTTTGGTTGAACCGAACGGTTTACACTAGTATCTCACATTATGCTACAAAACAAGTATTTTTGTTCGCTAATAATGACATGAAAAAAAATATATTTATAATATAGTGTTTAGTCTTATGCTGTGATCAAATCCAACTATAAAAGTCTTATATTACATAGATGACAAATATGAGCTAAAGCAACTGAGATATTATATCTCAGCCCTTAGATGAGGTTATATGCTTAAAATGCCACATATTTCAAAACAACTCTCACACGTTCGCACTATATTTATATCTAAATTTTAATTCATCATATGAACCACAAATCATTTAAGAAAAAATTTTCTACATATCTTCATATCACTAGTCTAAAAACCTTTTGGTGTTAAGTTACCACCTTGTGCTCGCAAAGTGTGTCTTGATTTATAGGTGGTATATTACTTTAACCATTTAAGAAGAATTACCTTCTCTACATAACTTCATAATTGTTGCTTTGTGATAAAAAAATTACAAATTTAAATTTCTTGCTCGTAGAAAATGAGCTTTTAATTAAATGTTTTGAATCCCAAATAAAGTATTTTCTCGTTAACAATCGTTATAAGCTATCGATCATTAGTTATTGTGATAAACAAATAATGAGTATATTAGTAAGTTATAATTTTGGTATATGACTTCATTTCCTATATACAATTTACATGCATTAATTTTTTTTACCTGTTGATTGATATTTTACGCATGTATCCATGTTGCAATGAATTCATTAAAGTAAGAAAGACTTGAAAAAAATAAACAACACAACTCAAATATAATTAGATTCACTTCAATACAAATTTTATTAGTTAATAATTATAAAGTCCTAAGTTTCTGTGCTCTAATCAACAAAATACACAAGAGTATAACAAAGCTAGAGCATGAATGAGTTTGATTGATTGAAGTGCTTCGTCATCGATATATCGATGTATGTGTATCTCAGACATGGAGGCATGCTCACTTCTGTTTATTGATCACGGAGAGCTTGAGTGTCTTGATTTGCTTCTTGACGGTAGTAGTAGACTTCATCATGTTCAAATCCTCAAGTAACACATCGGATTTCTCCGTGTTCATTAGAAGAGTTTGAGGAAGTGTGTTATCTTTAATAACCGATGTTGGTTGAGGATAAAAGAAATCTGTTGGGAAGAAGTTGTATTGAAGGCCGGCCATGGATGATTACACCACAAAGATTATTTGAAAGAAAGTAGATGGGAGAATTGAAAATTTTTCAACTTTGAGGAATTTGGTTCTAAAAGGAGTGTATTTATAGGACTCAAAAATCAAAATGTAGACACAATGTGATGTTGAGGAAACACACCTTTGTTGACCATATGAGCCTATAATACAAACGTGGCCTATTTTTAGCTTAATTACAATATTTACCCTCAAGATTCAACTACTGTTGAGGCCTTATTTTGAAAATGAGCATCCTTTAAATAATTGAATCCACGATGATAAACCGATCCGATCGTAAATACGATCTGAAAGGTCGAATATGACACGAAATTGAAAATAATATCGGACACATGAACATAAACCAAGACACAAAAATGTGTTGCCTTTTGTCCCTCACCATCTCCCAACATCAAGATTTAGACGGTTATTTTTGATTAAGAATAATCATGAGGGACGTTTCAGGCTAAAACTACAAACAAAACAAGCATGAATCGTGAGATCATTCTTTTGTATTATTTTGTACATTATATATTTGATGTCATTTTCTTTCTAAGTCTCTATCATTTAATATATAATTTAAAATATAAACTATAGTACCATCATATAAAGTATGAGTTCACATATAACTGAAAACTAAATAAACTTTTAACATGTTTTTTAATTAATGGACATAGATATTCTTTTATTATTTTTTAAATAACTTTTTACTCCTAACATCTTAATCAATCTGTGTTTTTAAGAATAATTATTTATGAAACATTAATTGAAATTTGAAGTTAAAGACAGTTTATAAAAAACTATTGGTTTTAAAATAAAAACTAAAAAAAACAACTTTCCTTCTGAAAAAAAACAAAAGAAAGTAAAAAACAAAAGTTAAAAAATTATAATATCACACCCCAGTCCACGGATACGACCAGTTGTATCGAGATACACAACAATACATAGTGGAAGAATTAATTGTACAAGACCACAAAAATTAGACTAAATTAAAACTTATCAGTGTTTACAAGAAACACGCATCCATTGCATTTCAGTTACAAAACATATAACAATACAGCGCCCAGACAATTTTAACCCCGTCAACATCTTCTATTAGAAGATCATATTCAACCTAAACCGCTAAGTTGCCTTGACCTAGCTAGTGTCTCTCAATACCCCCTGAACCTACATCACGAGCTAAATCACGTCAATAATATCATTGTTGGTGAGTCATAAGCAGTGACTCAAAAGCAGGTATATACCATGACAAAATGTGCAACTCAAAAACCGGTATATACTAAAGTCGCTGCAATGAGCATTAGTTTCAACTACATATGTGTCACTCCATGTTTTATTATATCAACAATAAGATGGTAGGTTAACCGAATCCCATACCACCAATCCAGTTCAACCCTATTCATAGTCTCCATTGTGACCCTAGGCTAGATCTAGTTCTATCTATAGGTCTCCATTATGGCATTATTATACAACGAAACAATGTATTAACATGTCTAATTCTCGTGGCATCGCCAAGCGCGGATGATATGATTTTTACGAATAATATATATATATATACACAATATATATAATATTAACCTAAAATAATATTTATAAATTTAGGATTTAACACGACTATTTATTGATCACATTAAAAAATATATAAATAAATTCAATTTATATGACTTAATACATTAAATAAATAATAATGGTGACGGATGTCACACAATCTTTATCCTTAGCCATTCTACATGAGCATCAAACACATAGATCTCATATACTAGAAATGATCGTACATTTTCAATTTATGGTGATACGACGATATATGTCATAATACTAACCCTACTTATACGTGACCATCCCATCTGGCAATCGGGCGCTACACATCTAATTAAGGCATAACTACATTTTCATAACATAATCATCATATAAGGGTTATATCCCATCCATCATCCTACATATCAATTTCATTCGTTCGAATTATTATAATAAAACCATATCAAACTATATCATGTTCAAATACATAGTCTAATCATTGTCATTACATCACATTTATCAATCTTAAGCTTACACGGTTCCGTAATCAACCCTGAAAAACCTCAAAGTTAATACCTTCTACGCAAACCTCCAATCCAACAAGCTAGATCATCCTCACGCTAGATCATCCTCCTTATCCTCACGTCTAAACCACACCCTTCGGCTATCATCCATGCTAACATTAGCCGATCGTTGAAACATCTTAGGAGCATGATGATGGCTAGACAATCTAGTGCTAAAAGATTTGCATGCCGGTTCTAGATACGAAGGGTAAGAAGGGTATGGTGCTACAGGCTGATAAGGACGATAAGGTGCATACATCGACGGCGATGAATAGGTGGGATATGGCACTAGAGCATAACCTAATAGGGGTGGTTGGTAAACAACATGTGGAGGTGGGTACAAGGAAAACAACTGATATACAAGTGTCGGTTGATATTAGTAAGATGTGGATAATAGTCATAGTGACTACGCCTCAGGCTTCGCAATCTTCATTTCTACATCTGTTGAAATCTCTCATACTTCTCGTAGAAGTTGATGTGTTCCTAACCATTATTTAGTTGTTATCCTCGTCTAGTCCAAAAGGTTCAAACCTCTCTCTCATGTTGACACATCAGAGTAGTCAAATTAGATCTGGACTGTCAAGAGCATGATGCTCCTCAAAATCTACCTCTCTGTCGCCAGCATCCTTATCATCATCAGCACCCCTTCCGCCTCGGGCTCATTATAGCTAGCCGCCCCAACATAGGTTTCGTCGTCAAAAATCACAATGTGATTCTAAGCCTTTGGTTCCTCCTTGAGCTCCTCTTCATCCTCAAAAATATATAGGTAGGATGCTATTAGGTATTCCCTTAGGTATCCTAAAGGACTCTCAAATTAGTAGCTGTGTGGTTTTCCACACACTCTCTCATGTTCACGACCTCCTCACCATCTTCACCATAAAAATTATCACGAGAGAAGGTGACTTCTTCAACCTCAAGGCCAAAGGTACCATAGCTTAGTAACCGTTCAGCAACATACCAAGTATAGCTCTGATCTTTCTTCTAGTCTCCAGACTATGATTTGGACTTAGATGATTTACTTCGCCCAAAAAATAATCCTAGAAATGACCTATTCTTCTTCTCTAGCACATCCTATAATTCAACAAATTTTGTTAGTATCAATATATTTAATATCATATGTGATACTCATGTCATGCGTGCTTGACCTTTCCTGACAATGCTCTTATGCTGGTTCACACGACAAATGGTAATCAGCATGTTAATGTAGAGGTAACTCGACAACCATATTGATTAGATGCATTTGTCCCATTGTCTCAGGTGTGCACACTAATGGCCATCAATAAGGTTTCCTAATGGTCATAAATGCAATCATCAACCTATAGTGGTCTTGATCCTTTCATGTTAAAGTTTAAGGATATACATGAACCTTAATTCGCTAAAGCCTAGGACTATGATACCAACATGTCACACCACAATCCATGGGCACGACCATTTGAATCATGATGCACAACAATACACAACGGAAGACTTAATTATACAAGACCATAAAAACTAGAATAAATTAAAACTTATTAGTGTTTACTTAAAGCATGCATCCATTGCTTTTAAGTAATGAAAATATAACAATACATTGTTTGAAAAGTTTTAACCTAGTGACTCAAAAAATGTTTTGTAGAGTCATAACCCGTGACTCAAAAACAGCTATATACCATAACAAAGTGTGCAAGTAAATATCAACAAATTAAATTTATACCGAAGTTGTTGTAGTGAGCATTAGTTTCAATCATCTATGTGCCACTCGACAACCAACCGAATCTCACGCCATCTATCCAACTCAACCCTATCCATAGTCTCCACTATGGTCTTAGGCTAGCTCTAGTCCTATCCATAGGTCTCTACTATGGTCTCGGACTATCCTCTACTATGGTCTCGGACTATCCTTATCCACTAGTCCTATCCATAGTATTCGTTGTGGCCTTGAATCAGTCCAATTGTATTCGTAGTCACTATTGTGGCCTTAGATTGAGTATGAACCAAAGAGTGTGGCGTCCCTACCTAGATGGATCCAACTAAGCGCACATATGCCCCGAGGTTTGAGCCAAGCATTACATACTAATAATCCTCTCTTTACTTGAATGATTTGCCCATGCCTAGTTCTCACCATCTGTATAGACTTACCTAAGACCATGGTTACCTAGGTCTTTGGATAAATTTACTTCTCCGCCATATTACAAAACATTTAATCAAATCATTTTAGCAACTTAGATACAACCCCAAAGCATTTAGGAAAAATAAGACGGTTAGACTCACAATGATGAGCTTCCCAAGTGCGTCCTCACACACACTGGTTGGCAGATACATTATAACTTCAAACATGCAAAACCCTCGGGATACCCCTCCCGAGTTAATCTATTTGACCGGCCCTAATCATGTTAATGACCTCAGGCTGGGTTTCCATGACCCTTGGTGATTATTTATATCACAACTCATGATGAACACACATCGAAAAGAGCTAGGGTTCACACATACACCCAACATAGTGCCTAGATGGACTTATATTGTCATTACCCAAAATCCTTTACATGCTTATTTTCTGTATCAACCAAATGATTAAATCACTACCATGTATTACCCATTCCTCACTATATCCGAACTTTGATTTGAGAGAAATCCGCTTATTAAAACAAAGTTATTTCTAGACCATAACAATCATATACATCCTAATCGCTATCTACCAGTTTGGTTCTTTCCAGAAAACTCTGGTTTACCCAAAACAAGCCATGATGATGTAGTATGGAGGTTTAGAACTTAACAACAACAAATCTTATCTTTTAGTCGATTCTAGTCGTTGCTAACTCCACACCCGAGTGATAACACAACAATGGAGTTTCACTCGTCACATTTACATTCATAATTGTTAATAACTCATATTTAAAGGAGAATGAGCTTACCAACAAAATCGAGGTCTAGAATGTCGATCCTAGGTCTATCTAACATCAAGGACTACAAATACGAGTCTTGATTGTCCAAATAGGCCTTCAATCCAACGTAGAAAGAGAGCATGTTGTTTAGAGAGAGAGAGAGCACTGAGAGTGATGTGGTAAAAATGTGAGAAATTGGTTTCTTGGGCTTTTTATAATGAGATTGCCTGAGAGAGCCCTTGGCGGACCGCTAAGCCTGCCTTAGCGGTCTGCTACCGCCTTAAAAAGGAATATTCACATCTTGAAATGAAATATTTTTTGTGAACCATTATGCGTTAACCTTGATGGTCCGCGACCACCTTAGCAGACTGTCACCCAAAATCCTTACGGTCCGCGAGGAAACCTTATTTCCTAATCTTGAACATGCTTTCATGGCAGAACGTTATGGCCGCCTTTAAAATCCCAAAGTGGTCTACTATAATCCCCCCATTCACAATTACTTGGTCATTTCCACTATTTAATCTTTCTTTGACAATTCTGATCATCGTAGTCGAAAATCAATCCATCCATTAGGCCGAGGGGTCATATATTTCTATATCACTTTATAATTCATAAATTTTTGTTACTAACCACGTATTATTTTATTTATTCAACCTATAAAATACACAAGATATGTTTCTTATAACGAAAAGTGAATTGTTCTAAACGATGATGTCATTCTTCATACTTTCGGTTTCACATTGTAGACATGTATAAACATGATGGAGATTGTTAAAACAATGAATAAGAACAAACTTCTCTTCCTTTTCTTTTTTGTTTATCAGATTTTATCAACATGATCAAACCAACTAAGCCACTGTTCTCATACTTGAGCAACAAATTCCACATATTCTTCTATCAGGAGTTTTGGAGGAAAAAGCTCACGATCTCAAACCCAAGCCACTAACCATCATAACAACCATCCATTAGTTCTAGCATGCCACCAAAATTGATGACATTCGCTCAAACCAAAGTAGCAACAGGCTTTTAGGCCACTGAAGGTCTCACTGCGCCACAAAAGGGGAAATATCAGCAACCATCATTGTGTTCTAGATCCACGGTACTTTGCACCATGTAAACTTTCGATCTCAATATTATGTTCGTATTGAATAGTTATATATTTACTCTATAAATGTCTAGAATTTTTATTTTCATTTTCATTTTTTTTTTGTCTCAAATAACATATAATAATAGTAAAATAATTAAATCTATATAAACTATGAAACAAAATCCCATAGAAAAATGCCTGTGTAGATCTTTTTGGGGGAATATTGAGGAAGAAAATGGTGTTTTTTGTATTCAACAAAAAGTCAATTTTATTTACTTATTTGCTAACATATTATACATTTTAATATGTATTATCTTATGTATTATAATAAAATGAAGGATGTTTTTAATGCGAGATCTAAAAACATATATTTCTGTGTCACCGGTACTAAGTACTCTATGGTTTGGTTCTTTGCAGGTTTATTGATAGAGGTTTATCTTATTGTGTGAGGATGTTGTATTGTTGTAAAATTCATATATTTTTGATATAATTTCTTTTGAGTGCATAATCTTAAATCACCTAAACTAAGATACTTACTTTGACATCCTAACTTGATTTTTTAATTTTACAACAATACAACATTCTCACCTAATCAAATAATTAATAAAGTAAGCTAGTGAATTTAAACATTAAAATTTAGTCATTCTTGCTTATGAAGGATGACCCTATGTTAATTAACATCTCATGATCAATTAGAATGTTGTCATCTTTTCATGATGATATTGTCACTACATGTATTCTTTATAAACTTAGCATAGTTACTAAGATATATGATTTGATTAGGACATTAGTAAAATCAATTGAATTTCACATGTATCCTAAATAATTATCAAGAAACTAATGCTCTCCCAAGTGAATCTTTTCTTGAAGATACAATATCAAATCTTTATATACATGAACTCACACTGGACATCTGTGGTCACAACTATCTCATACTATATAACAAATCCACATAACAACAAATAGCTTTAAAGAGAAAATCTCCACATAAAGACTAAAGTAGAGATATTTATTCGTCACCACCTCTACAAAAACCTAACAAAGAAATACATCATCATTAAGGACCCTTTACACATGTGAAGAACCTTAAAAATATATTTACCAATATTTGTTGATCCTCCTTCCAAATATCATAATGAATTTCTCCCACTATGTTGGTGAGATTTCAAGTTTGTTAGTGAAAACAATTCTACTTTATACAATTCAACTCCAAAATTAAAAGTTCGAGAAATCACTAATTACATATAAGAAAATATGTTTTTCATATTCCATAATTCTAATATGTTCCTCTCATAGCAATACTGATAAATACTCAATACTTATTTCTATCATCTAGTTGTAGAGCAAACAACAAGCTCATATGTAAAAACCATAAAGTGATAAGAAAAAGTATAAATATCAATAAAGATTAAATTTATTGGTTGCTTTTTTTTCATACGATTATTGAACCAATGATTATCGATGAATCATAAGATTAAGTAAATAGAGAAAACTTTTTAAAATTATTGCAATTTATGGGATAACAAAGTAAAACAAAGAGAAAGATTATATTAAAAAAATACACCAGATAATAATCAAATGAGATCTTCGAATATTTATAAAGACATTATTAATTATTATGCACAAAAAGTACTAAAACATATTTTTGAAGATCTTATATTATCTTTAATGGTTGATGAATCACGTAATTTATCTAACAAGAAACACATGGTTGTGATTATACGATATGTTGTTGAATGCAAGGTTGCACTACAAGAAATGTTACTATTAGCGGCGACAAGGGCCAATAGCGGCGACACTATTAGTGGCGACTCATTAGCGGCGACACATCGCCGCTAATGATAGTCGATCCGTTTCAAGGTGAATTCATTTAGATCTGGCCGTTGATCATTGTGCAAATCTAACGGCGTAGGTTTTATCGTACAGAGGCAATAGCGACGACACCATTAGCGGCGACATGTCGCCGCTATTGCTCGAAACATAAACCCCGACCTGTTCCCTCCCTGCTCATTATTCCCTCCCTGCTCATTATTCCCTCCATTCTTGCCCTAACAGCTCTCTGCGCGACCTCCGGCGACATCCACCCTCGACCTCCGACCTCCACCCTCGACCTCCGACCTCCACCCTCAACCTCCGACTTCCAACGTCCACCCTCTGACCTCCGACTTCCAACGTCCACCCTCTGACCTCCGATCTATTCCCTCGCTACATGCCCTCAACCTCCTCTTATGCTGTCCCCATCGACCTGCTGCTCCTGCCCCGGTCAACCACCTGCTACCCGCGACCTTAACCACCATTGCCACCTCTTCCGTCTACCTTCTAGTGCCTTCAACGTAAGGTACACTTTTTCTTTTTCTTTTTTTCCTTCTTCTTAACACAAAATTATGCTTCTTTATGTTAATTTATGGTTGAAGGATGTTTAGATGTTGATATTTAAGTAGTTGAATAAGATTTGTTAAAGGATTTGTGTAATTTTTAGGTTTTAAAGGAACTTGTTCAAGATGGTGAATTAGTGAGATAACATGTAGTATATGTTTGAATTTATACTTAGTTAAGTAATGTATTTAAGTATTTAGTAGGTTTGAAGTAGATGATTTAGGTATTTTGTGTATTGGTCATTTGATGTATACTATTTGTTTAAATGGATTTGAGAAATGGATTTAAGTATTTATGTATATTATATGCTATTTAGTTAGTTAAAAATTAGTTGAAAATTGTTTAGATGTATTTAAGTATTTGATGTAGTCTATTTGTTTAAATGATTGAAAGATGTTTAGATGTTTATATTTAGTTGGTTGAAAATTGATTGAAAATTATTTAGACTTTACTAGTGTTAGTTTAAACTTTACTTTATGCGAAACAAAAATAGTTATCTATAATTAACAAAAATAAGAAATTACTTGAAACATTAAATGAAACATGACCTTACTTGAAACAATTTCAATAATATTGCAATTCATTCAAAGAATTTCAAGAGATGATATCACTGTGGATTGTTTTGGTATACCCCATGGCTGATGTCATGAGTCATAGAGGTGATGGCGCGGGGGATCCACCACTTCCTCCATTTGACGGTCCCAGAAGTCACGCATTGGATGGTAATTATTATTATAGTTTATTTATTTACTATGTTTATTCAATTATTGTAACTAATGAATATTTATTATAATTGCCGGTACGCCTTCTCGAAAAACAAGAGTGAAGGCGAAAAACAAAAAACTACAACAAGGGATAGCGAAAAAAGGGGGACCTTTATCTCTCACTTTTGATAGAGCTGTCAAGTATACCCCCGTCGGTGAACTTAATGATATGTTTGTTCGCGAGGTTGGGATATACATGTACGCTAATTATCCTTTTAATGTACGTTCTTATGATAATCTTTCCGATGCTCAGAAGAATGCCTTGGAAGAGCATATGGCGGTAACGTTTTATAAGTTAAATGTTTGTTATTTATTTTTACTTAACTAATTTTTTCTTTGTTTAACTTAAATGTAGCGACGCTTTGACTTCAATGAGATTTTGCGAGATCGTGAACGCGCTCAGATAGGGGGTGGCATTCAGTCGATCTTTCTCAAGCGATTCAGAGACCGGAAAAATATTGCAAAACAACACTATGACCGTGTTGGAGGATGTGAAAATGTAGAACAAGCAAGGGTCAACCCTCCAACGGGCATGAATCATGAAAATTAGAGGAAAACTGTTGACTATTTCATGAGTGACGCATTTAGAAATGCGTCAAATTCAAACAAAACAAATCGTCAACAACAAAAATATACAAACCATGGTGGGACTGCTTCATAGAGTAGTTATTGTTACAAGAAGGTAAGGCTTTAAATTTATATCTTTGTGTATTATATATAAGTATATTTTTAATATATAGTATACTTTTTAATGTTAAACAGAATAAGAGCAGACTTGAAACGTTTCATGATGCTCCTATCGGTAAATATGGGACTTTTGATAGCGAAGTAGCAGAACAACAATATGTAAGTATTTATTAAGAGTATAGTTTTCAAATATATATATATATATTTGTATATGTATATGTATAGATATGTTAATCTATTTTTCTAATTAATACAGAACCGATTAAAGGAACGATTTGATGAGTTAAGTCAATCCCAAAATGAAGAAAGTGTTTCGTCAACGTCAAATGAAGTTGATATTTTTGAGTCGGTGTTGGGACAACGACGTGGACATATCAGGGGGATTGGGCGTAAACCATCATCATCTGCAGGGTTAACTTGTTTTGTTCATGATCAGGAACAAACACCTCAGTCATTTACACAGGTAATCCTATCATAGTAGGTTTAGGTTATTTTTATGTTAAGTTTTTTATAGTGGGTTATGTTATTTTGACTCTTTATTGCTAAAATAGATTTAAATTATTTAAGTTTTAGTTTAAACGGGTCAAAATGGGTGAAAATAACATGATTTGAGTTTCAACGGGTCAAAATGGCTTAAGTGTTAAGTGTATCAAAATGGGTTTAGGTTATTTTGACTATTTATGGCTAACATATACTTAAATTATCTAAGTTTTCATTTAAACGGGTCAAAATGGATGAAAGTGACATGATTTGAGATTAAACGGCTCAAAATAACTTAAAGTTTGATGTGTTAAGTGTATTATAGTGGGTTATGTTATTTTAACTCTTTATTGCTAAAATAGACTTAAATTATTTAAGTTTTAGTTTAAACGGAAATGGGTGAAAATGACATGATTTGAGTTTCAACGGGTCAAAATGGCTTAAGTGTTAAGCGTATCAAAATGCGTTTAGGTTATTTTGACTATTTATGGCTAACATATACTTAAATTATCAAAGTTTTCGTTTAAACGGGTCGAAACGGGTCAAAATGGATGAAAGTGACATGATTTGAGATTAAACGGCTCAAAATAGCTTAAGTGTTAAGTATATCATTGTGTGTTTAGGTTATTTTGACATGTTCATTTCTGACACTTAAATTATCTACTTTATAATGTGTATTTTGTTTTGTAGGATCAAATTTCAAGTATCTTTCAAAATCCAAGTTTTATGTCGCAACTTACACAGATTATTGCTTCGCAAAAGGCTTCAAATCAAGGCGAAGAAGATGATTCGGATGAGGGGGATGAATAGCGTATTTAATGAGTAGGTTAAGTTTGTTTTTGAGTAATTTAGGGTTAATCTACTTATGCTTAAGTCTTATGTTTAGTTTTATGACTAGATTACTTAATATTGTTTATGTAGGTATGAAAACTTTATGTCGTTTATGAACACTAGTTTATTTTGTGTTATTGGAAAATCTAGATTTTTTTTGTATATGTGTATTAATGGGTTGAAAACCTGAAAATTTAAAAATATTTAAAAAAAATATTAAAAAAGTGACCATTAGCGGCGACTTGTAGCCGCTAAAAGTCTCCCATGAAATTTTTTATTTAACCAAATAGCGGCGACATTATCGCCGCAAATGACTCTATTAGCGGCGACATCATTAGCGGCGGAAAATTAGTCAATAGCGACAAACTAATAGCGGCGACTTATTAGCAGCGACTTGTCGCTTCTAATACTTTTAGCGGCGATTTTGGCTATTGATAGGGGCAACAATTGTCGCCACTAATGGTCGAAAATTTGTAGTGTTGTTAAACAGTGATTTATTAGTCTTGTTTATGTCATGGAAACGTATGTATTGTTTTCAAATATGCTAGCTATTCATGAACTATTTGCTCGATATATAATTGAGTTTAACTAAAGTTAGAGGTGAACGTTTTGATGATGCAGTTTTGATGATGCAAGTAATATGATGGGTAAGATCAAGTGTTTGAAATATTATTGATATGGATGTGAATTTTGAAAAATGTCATTTTTTCATCTTGCCACTAACAAGATGTCAAGACCAATTGGGTATATTAATTTGCAATAGAATAATCACAACAAGTATACAACTTGAATATGATAAAGGCATGAATGTAAGGCATTGTTTCAAGGTAATCTTATAGTTGGATTTAAACATTAGAAACACACAATCACAAACTTTAATCAACCATAATCGTGGCGGCGGAAATTTTATGGTCATTACACGAGTCATTAACTAGCACTAATACTTTATTTTACTAATTTCAAACTTTTAAATCATTAGAATGCCAGTGTTGAATTTAGCTAGGTAACGCTAGAATCCATGCCAAGCTATAATTCTTTATCTCATTAGCTTCATACTCATTAAGCAAATATAGATACAAGTCAGCATTACTGAGTGAGTTTTAGTTTTTTTAAACTTTAAAGAAAACACTTTAGTATATTAGTCAACTTCAAATCTCTAACTTTAACAAGATTAAATCATTAGTACTTTATACATACTTTAACATTATCAATCTCTCAATACTCTACATAGGTATTCATGCTTTAGCACTTTAGTCTTTCATTTACATTATCTTTATCTTTAAGGTTGTACAAGTACAAAGCTCCTTTAGTGAGTGAGCATACACTAAGTATAACTTCTGTTAGGGAAACATGCACAAGGCAATGCACTTGTCATTTTGAGTGCACATAGCACAACCCTTGTCAGGGTAAACCCGTATAAGCCAAGGTCCTTATCGTTTGAGTGTGAATGATACAACTCCACTAGCAAATGAGACTGCCCAAGGCAAAATCATTTATCGAGTAAGAATGCAACAAATACAAACTCCTATCTAGCTTGCAAGACGTTTAACTTTAACTTTCGTTGGTGACTTTAGCATTTTGGGTCCCTTAAACTTTCTTTAGTTACTATTATCTTTCTTTATATTTCTTTAGCATTTAATCATAACAGTAATTATACTTTATTAATTTATCATATATTGTATCATACTTTAGCCCTTTATAATAGATATTCCATAAATAATATATCACCTATGATTCTTTGCCATCATATCGCACAGCTTACACATCATGATTCACATAGGTAGTACGTATCATTCACGATAGCTTTATATCTAATTGGTTACTATCATCAAAATACTCCAAGCTTAGGGCAATGCGGATGAGGCAATTGATAATGGGTTAATATGCATGCACGTATCATAGTTAATATTGCGTGTTTAATATATTTTATATATCGAATGATATTACTTTGTTACATGTTTAAAATTTAGGTTAAATGAAGATTAACAAACACTATTTGAGAAGGAAACAAAGTATTACAAGACTATGAGTTGAAAGGTGCTGAAAATAAAGAAAGCTGTGCAAATTGCAGGGCGGCCTGAGGCCGTAACTTACGGCCCTGTGCTGAGTCCGTCTGTGAACCCCGTAAAACAGGGGGTTTGGCCGTCTGGCTGAAGGTAGACCGTAACCTTCATATTTTAAAACCTATTTAATCCCTAACATTAGGGTTTCGAAGGGGACGGCCTCCAACCTCAAAAAACGAATCTTTGGACCTAATTTCAGCTATTAGAACTCTTTCTAATCATCAAGTAATCAAGGATTCATATGCTCAAGATGATGATTGAAGAGGTTATGAGGAGGATGCAAGGATAGACCATCCGTGATCATCTTCGGGTGGATGGTTTATGATTAGATTGTGTTTTATTATTTTCATACCTAGTCAAGACATAAACTTTGATTGTTTGATCATCTCTCATTGTTTATGTGTTTGTTTGTTCTCATTGATTGATACAATTTGGATAGTTGTTTGGTAAATCGTTCATCAAATTATTAATCTTAGAATTATTAATCATTGAATTATTTATTATTACATTATCTTAAATTGATGTTTATTAATAATTTAACTAGGTTTGATATTAGTTAGTTATTTTACTATCTAATTTAATAACCAGTTATTTCGTTAATAAATCACCTTTCAACAGGAATAACAAACTAATCATGTCTATGTGATTTTTAATTTGGTATAACCTAGTTAACACGATTCATTCGCATACTTGAAACACGGGTGTGATCATCTTTTAGTTTTATTTTATTTAATTAATTGTTTAGTTTTGTTATTCTCGTCCACATCTATTACAGTCAAAATGACAATAGTTCAGTTTTAATTATTAAGTTAGTCAAATAATCAAACGAATCGCGTAACGCTAACCACATGCTCCCCGTGGATACGATACCTGACTTACCCCAGCTACCTAGGTTAATTAGGTTTTTGCATTACCCAAACGACTAGTCATCAGCAATGCAGGCAATAATAGCATAAGCAATATGGATGAACAAATATATATATATATATATATATATATATAATATAATATAATTGGCTGAGTATAGACAATGCGGGAGGACAACCCAATATGGATGAACTAACCAATGTGAATAATAGCGAAGGCAATGTGGGTAAACTATACCAATATGGGTAACAGTGAATACATGCGGATGAACAACTAATGCGGGTAACAATAACAATAACTAAATAGTCAATGCAGATTACCACTGTAATGCGGATACTCTATTTAAAAATTTTAACTTTGTCGTCATAAATCCTTTAAACTTTAGCAAATCGATTGTAGTATGCATAGTAGCCCTAAATTACATAGAACGAGTAGAAATGAGAATCTAGAACTCACCTTCTTAACGTAAAACTTGATTAAACACTAACCTAAGAAGAAACAACCGAGATCTACATAATCATATGTAAACGTGTCAACTTTATCTATCTGATTGGCGTATATTCACTCAACAAACAAAAAATTAGCTTAAATCTATCGAATAACACGTAAAAATTCCTTACCTTTGCTTGGATCTTGACTTTCTCTATTTAGCTCTCTTTCGAAACCTTAGAAAGCAAGAAAGAGGGTGCATGGCGGACACCTTCTATTTATAGGCGGCTTTAGGGTATCTAATCCTCCATTTGTCTAACTTTAGTCCTTGTTTTGTTTTATAAAAACCATAGCCATCCCCTTTATTTCCTTAAATTTGGGATGTTACAATCAGTCTGAAGAACCATTTAGACTTTAGAGGACATGCTTTGTGCATGTATTATAGACATTGGTGGGAGTGGGATAGTGATCCGCCATTAGCAGAATTTTTGTATAATAATAGCTACGATGCTAGTATCGGTGTATCGTCATATGAGATGCTAAAGGGAGTATAGTTATTTTCTTGATCTTGTACGTTGGTAGCATACTACTCACTAGAATTGACATTCCAACCTTGAAGGATGTTGTAAGTGTTCGCAATTAGGATCTTCGCGATGTCACATGTATTCTAGGAACAAAAATCTGCATAGATATATCAAAATGACTTATTAGCTTAAGTTAAAATAAAAATATTAATAAACTTAGTAAACATTTTTCAATGCAAGATTTCAAGTGTTCTTAATTGGATATGACACATGCTACCATCCTTAATAATCACTATGTTTTAGTACGATTACAACATTATAAGGATGAAATAGGTTCCAAATGCTTCAATAATTGGAACTATTACGCACAACATCTTATGCATTAGACATGATATATCGTATGCTTCGTGCACAACAAGCCTATAGACAGGTACCAAGAAACAAGAAGTTGCAGATCTATTATTGACAAAGATGAGAATTACAAACACACTATGAGATATTACAAAATGAAAACTCAAAACTCAATCTTATGTCTAACCGTCTCTCTAAAACAAATCGATTAAAGGGGTTATCCTACACTTGTAAAAAGAAGTAGAAAAAGGAATAGATATAGTGATAATTTGATTTTTCATCGCCATAGTAAATAGAAGAGAAAATAGAATTTCTTTCTTCGTCTTTACAAAAAAAAAAAAAAAATAGGAGGAAGTTGTGACACGTTCACTAAAAACAATCCTTTTATAGCGAATAATTTATTAAAAAAATAAATAAGCTTTAACAAAAAAAGAAAAAGAAATAATAATAACCTTTTGGGCGAACGACGGGAATTAAACCCGGGCATGGTGGATTCACAATCCACTGCCTTGATCCACTTGGCTACATCCGCCCCTCTACTATTATCTAGTATTACTAGATTTTATTTTTCCAAGGTTTTAACAAACTAATCAAAACAGACACTAAAAGATACAACCAACCCTCTCAAACTTTGTTTATTTGACACACTTGAAATTAACCTTTTCTCCAACAAAGCCGATACCAACAGAACCTTAGTGTGAGATTGAACTGTCATCAAAAGGACGAGTTCTTCCTCTTCTGTCTGACTCAAATGAGTCTCCTTTTCTTTATGCTTTGTAGTAGGGCATTCCGATGCATAATGCCCATACGCATCACATTTAAAACATTTGATGTTTGACTTATCTTTCTTTTGGCGTTCGAGGTGTTTTGGAGTTCTTTTTTATTCACTTTCACTTCCCTTTCCTTTGTGAGTGAATCGAGCATGAGTCTTCTCCGTTCGACCACCTTCATCATACTTGGTGTAAGGTATTTGAAAGAGGCTAATGCACTCAAAACAATCAAGTCGCTTCCTGCATGCATGCACTTTGTGCATGGTAGAAGTTACTTCGAAAATTTTACACACTGCAAAGAAATCTCTCTAAGTGTAAAATCTTCGGAAGCCAAAGACCAAATCTTCCGAAGCCAAATATGAAGTCTTTCGAAGCTTAGAAGACAAAGTCTTCTGAATCCTCAAAGATAGAAGACTGATTTCTTCCGAAGACAGAGAAAACATGCTTTCTCTGATCAACTTTTTCAGAAAAGCTGACCAAATTTTTCAGAAAAGCTGACCAACTTTCCGCTGCCACTCTGCAGACTCACCAACTTATACAAGTTGGTAAAAAGGTCCATGCTTTAGGAAGCTGTAGATTATGGTCTTGAGTCTGTAACTTTCTACTTTATGTACTTTTATTCTTTTTGTATTACATTAGAATATGAGCTATGGCATGTCATAGTCACTAGTCAAAAGGCAATCTGCCTTTTGACTTTACATTGATCTTGTTGTCTAGATTAGTGTTTCCAGTTGGCCTTCAAAGTATGGCCGGCTGTAGGATGTAGTATAAAGTATCTCAGATCCTTGTATTTTATTTGTATGCATTGCAACACTTGTAAAAGAACTTGAGAGCAATATACTTTAACCTTGAAAACCATTATGTGTGTTGTTCTTGGTTCTATCTCATCTTTACTTGCTTGTGTTTCATAGTATCACTAAAAGGTTCTAGTTCCCTATTTGATCGGTTAAGTGTTCTAAGTCTCTCCTCATTGTGAAACTGATTGCATTGAACACCTTCACCGGTCCTGCACTTGGTTCTTCCTTTCTTCGGGCCTTTCGAGCTCTTTTGTCTTGACTGCCACTCTGAGTACGTGAGTAATAACGGATCATCCTTTGTTGTTGTTGCACTCAACTTTGACTTCAGTTCAGTTCTTTCTTCAAAGGCTTTAAGTCTGCCTATTGCTTCTTGTAGCAGCAAGGTATCTAAATCAACAAATTGCTCCATGGAGGCCTCAATTTGGATGAATTTATTCAGTAAGGAGTCAAGAAACTTACGAACTAGAATAGCTTCTTTTTATGGAGCACCAAGATTACTCGCTCTAGTTGCTAGGGCTATCAATTTCCCAACGAAAGCATCAATGTCTTCCCCATCTTTCATCCTCAAGTTCTCAGATTCGTTTCGTAGGGTTTGAAGACGTGCCTTTTTCACCCTATCAACGCCAACACACCTGGTTTTAAGGGAGTTCCCAATATCCTTGGCTGATGTTAGGTTTGCGACTTGAAGCACCAAGTCTTCTGGTATCGCAAGGAAGAGATAGGCGATTGTTGTGTTGTTTATCTTCTAATCAACGTTTCCTTCACCAGGAGGCTCAATCACTTCCCAAAGCCCATGCACATTGAAGATCGCCTTCAATTTCACTACTCAAATGGCATAATTTGTTGCTGTTAGCACTAGACATTGAAGTGGAATGGATACATTGTCTTTTATGGTAACGATTTGATTGTTAGGGTTCCCTCGATTCGCCGTCTTCTTCCTTCTCTGGTAGATCACAGCGAACTTGGGATCAGGATCCAGACCTTTGGATCTTGATTCCGACTTGATTTCTTTTTGCCAAACCTCGATCCGTCGATCAACGTCGAGAGCTCTCTTCTTCCTTCACTGAGCACTGATACCACTTATAGACAGGCCTACCAAGAAACAAAAAGTTGCAGATCTATTATTGACAAAGATGAGAATTACAAACACACTATGAGAGATTACAAAGTGAATACTCTGAGCTCAATCTTATATCTAAGAGTCTCTCTAAAACAAATCGATTAAAACGGTATTAACAAACTAATTAAAACAGACACTAAAGATACAACCAACCCCCTCAAACTTTATTTATTTGACACACTTGGAATTGACCTTTTCTCCAACAAAACCGATACCAACAGAACCTTAGAAAAAGCCATTGGATAGTTGTCAATGATACCTTCAAGTATTTTTCGAAACAGTGGATATTTTACACGTATTCTTGCTTTCAAACCGATCTAGACGATTGTTAATCGCCTTGCCTAGTCGCACCCCTTATGCACTTTGTACTATAATGCTACAAATGAACTACAAAAACAAGAAAACAATTTTCATATCTCATATCACTCACAAGAGACACCAAACAATTGATTACTATATAACAAAAATTGTCGGGAAGTACCGTTGTTTTACAACTCAAACCTCAATATATATACCCATAATACAATATATGGACACACAACATTGTATTCAGATTAACTATGGCTACCTTAGCTCAAGAAATCTTGAAAATGGTGTTTGAATTCAAATTTCTGGAAGCGGGACAACTGCTTCGAAAGCTTCAACGAGCATGGAGACTCTCTTCTTACGAGCCGGAGTTAATTTCGTGACGATGTGTTGGACTGCGTAGTCAAGCATCCATTGCTCGGCTTTCTTCCTTTCATCCATCATTTGGCGCCTCAATTCGACCCTTTCGTCTTCTTGATCAGTTATCAAGGTTTCTTGTTGTGGGGTCTGTGATTTCTGTTTTCTAAACCCTTCTAACGCTTTGATAGATCGTTTTAGCAGAATCAAGTTCTTCAATTTCACCCAATTTTTTGACCGTTGATGCTGCAATCTTGTGGATGTTGGTTTCTTGTCCTCGTTAATGACAAGATGTTCTTCGGCTTTGATGGGTTCATCACCATCATTGTCTTTCTTGGATGTTACTTCTTCTTGCTCAGATGCTATGTCACTTGCAATCGATTGAGAGTCCTGTGAAGAGTTGTCGGGAATGTCGGGAAGAAGGATTTCATCAACAGATTCTCTAACAAGGTTTACAGCATCACTTTGAGTGAACTGCAGCCTGTAATTTCTTTCTGTTTGGTTTTCAACTTCTTGCAGATTCTTCTCTTCCCCGTTTGTTGATTCGTCATCATCAAGAAGCAGATCGGATCCAATCCTTGTAGCAATGTCGGTTACCACGTGTTGGTAGATCATATGCCACATTTTTATATGTTTTTCTTTCTCCAGATTTGATTTCGATTCATCAATATTCGGATCGCTGATATCTTGAGCCTGAAGTTCACTTTTTGATTCAGACTCGACTGTTTGAACTTCACTGTTGCATTTAGATTCCTGTGAATCATCTTGAGCAGGAGCTACGGTTTCAAAAGCCTTAACAAGCAAAGAGACTTTACGTTTCTGAGTTGGAGCGAGTTCACTGACAACCTTTTGCAGAGCATAATCAAGCATCCATTCATCAGAATTCTTTTTGCCACCGGCCTTCTGTCGCCGGAGTGAGACTGTTTCAGTTCCCGCTTCAGGCGGTAGGGGAAGGTATCGAGGCTTTTTGGGATTGAATTTCTTCACCTTTTCGAGTTCTTTAACAAACCTCTTTAAAAGAATAACTTTCTTCAGGTAACTCCACCTGTTTGGTGTTTCTTTCGTGGGTTTTTCTTTTTCTTCTGTCACTGGTGCCGGAGGTTCCTCTTTCTGATCACTTTGTTTGTCACTCTTTTCTGATGGATCATGTTCTGATATAACTTCACTTGTAGTCGATTGATCGTCTTGAACTTCTGGAAGAAGTATCTTCTCGATTGCATCTCTTACGAGTTTGATCGCAAACATCTTTCTGATCTCAGTTTCTTGACTTGCAGCATCATCAAAATCTGAAAAAAAAAATAGAGTCAAATTAATAATCTTTTTACGAACCCGATTCTGAGACTAAAATTACATGAATGAAAGAACATAAATTATAAACCTTTAGTCTCTGATTTCTGTTCTTCATCTACGTTTTGAGCAATTGTGTCCCCTGATTCTGCTGCAAGACCAGATACCATATGCTGATGAATCATAGCCCACATGCTCATATTGTTCTTTTTCTTTAAAGATTGCTTCTTTTCAAGAACACTCTTCGACCCGTTTGAATTCTCATCTTTCAGGACTTTTAAATCACTAAAATCGCGATTATTTGAAATGGGTATCTCGTTCTTTCGCTCTTGGAGGCTGTTGACCCCAAATAAGATATCAGCAAACTCAACATCATCATGATCATGGCTCGAAATGGGTTCAGATCTTGTTTTAGCATAGAATTCTATAGAGGAATCGACTTCATTCTTGCGATCAGAAACTTTTTTAGTTATTTTCGGTTCTCTTTTCTTACCAAAACTTTTATCTGGTGTTTGAGCTTCACGGTCTATGATCTTTGGGTCTTTTGAAGTGCGACGCTTAAGGTACGCAAAGCGTTTTGTCGGGGGCTCATGGTGATGATGATGGCCATGGAGAGAACAATGTTGGTATGGACAGACTTTTGCTACTGGAAGTACTTCTTCAGGCTCTGATGGTCGTGATTGATGTTTCAGTTGTTCGGGGAACTTTGAATCTTTGAGAATCGATGAAAATGTAGCTCGTTCCAAATGGGAATCTTCAGAAGTTTGTGAAAAATCGTCGATTGAAGACTTTTTCGATTTAAAACTTGACTTAGTCTTGTTTCTGTTCTTGCTGTTGCTCCTGAAGATCTTGACAGATCTCAGACTACCTGCTCTTGTAAACTTTGGCATAGGTTTCTGCACAGAAAGAATCAAATGTCATAACTGTCAACTGAAAATCAAGATTTTTAAATTAATATATTTTTTTAATTTGAAAAAATAATGCATTATTTATGAATATATAATTTAAATAGTAAAAACTAGATAATAAATTTGTATTTAATATGCTCAACCAAAAACTTGAAATTTAGCTAGTTGAGGGGTGAAGACGGCAGTTGTCCTATGCATTAATTCATTCCCACAAGTTACCACTTTGACAATTGTCAAATGTCTGAATTATAATCTAATAGTGACAAAATAAATTATTCATCCAAACAAAATTGTCTACATCTATAATAACAATAATTGCCAATAGGTATGTACAACTACTAAAGTTGTTAAATTGCAGTAAAGAGCAACCTAATTTGGAGAAAAACATAAAAGTAGATAATAGTCATGTCGAAATAAATTAGTGTTTAAAGCCAAATGTCTATTTTCCATCATCTGTTCAAAAAAATTCTATTTTTATCGCGTATTGCTTTTTAGCCCCATAAATATAGAGACCATAAGTTAAACTTAAGAAAATTATTATACTCATACACAAACATGACAACTTCAATGAATCATTAAGCCTTGAACGTTGAAAATTATAATTTTCAGCCAAAAAGTGTTTGAAAACGTGCATCGTTATCTTAGACTTAACAATTTTTTAAAGTTAGGAATTATAAATGTTGCATATACGTGAGTTAACAGTCACGTATCATGGTCTATGGGGATGACGAAAAGATGTTTTGAAGGATACCTAAGTATAAAAGTAGATGTTCAGATCTAATTTGCATAAGAATTATTATTGGTTTACTTTTTTGTACTATCACCAAAAGCAGAAGCTAATACGCGAGTAAATGTAGATACGCAACCAAATATTCATGCATCTTAATGTTGCATATGTGAAATTGTTCTCCACTATAACATGCCAAAGAAAATGATTATTTTCGTGATTTTCTGCCTAATTTATCATCAATTCTAGTTTGGCCATTGGACTGTAAAAAGTTTTCCACTTTTTGGTTCTACCTTTGTCACGCACATACGGTTGTATCGTACAACATAGTATGCAACATTATCTTATACAATACAACCATACGATACAGATGGAGCAGCAAATCTCATCTCCTAAAGACTGTATTAAATCGTCGGTCTTTGAAAAATGTTTAGCCATGTCAGCATTTCTCATGCTCCCATCAAAATTATAAATAAAATCCAAGAGTATAAGCACAGAATTTTAGAGACCAGACCAATTGAGAAATTAAGTACCCAATTATAATAACAAAGTAAGATTATATTTTGGACTTTAGTCAATATCATCAACCAACAAACAGATAATTACAAATAGGCATTCAAAACTTTCTAACAAAGCAAATTGCAATAAACAGCAGAGCTCTTTCTCCTCACTTCAGATATGGTAACTTAACTTTGAAAATCATATTAAAATCATCCAATCTTCAAAAACCATTATAAAGTTGTTCGGCCATGCCATCGTTTTTACAGGTCCGGGTCAAAAATGGTCAAGATTCCCTTAATAATCAGTTTGTATCTAAATTTAATGTCCAATGACCAATTCAAGACTTTCATGAGTGAAATAAAAGTGTTTGACTTAAGAAGTCAAAGCATGTTCTGTTCTTTGTGAATATAAGGAGTACCTGAACATAATTAGATGATTCATTTGATACTTCAATGGACGAAGGATGTAGGAGCGTGGTTGAACTGTCATCAGACAATTTTATTGAAGATTGACTGAGCTTCGATTGGGTGCGCCTTCTAGATGAGATGAAGCTGCCAAAAGAGGAGACTTTTCGTGAAATTGACTTTTTGAGTGTTTTCTTTTGCAGGGTTGCTTCTTTGACATTACTACTATATTGATCGAGTGATGATGTGGCACTAGATGTGGAGCCTTGCATTGATGAAGAAACTGAAGTGGATTCCAAATCACTATCTCCCTATCAAATACATAATAATATTGGATCAAATCTTTTATGGTTTTCTTTCATGTTGATGCAAATAACATTGAATAACATGAATGCATGGAGAAATTTGTGTATCTTAGAGGGGTGATTATTTGGGATTGCTTATTAGTTATTAAATTCCTTATTCAATAACAAATAATGGCATAAGGAGTTTGCATATAACACAAATAGATGAACATTTTTACAAAGCAATCCCAAATACCTCATAATTGTGAAGCAATATGTGCATGACTATTGAACAGAGAGGATTTACTGGATCACAATCAGCCCATAAAATGGCTGAAGGTGGCCTACAATCAAGCCCAAAATCAATTGTTTTGGCTTCTTCATTTTTTTCTCCAATGTTAAAGAGATTCATTTTTTCAATTTTCATTTTGTTTTGTTGTCAATTTCACTTCTTCATGGTCTTCCACCACTCACCTGACTATCAATGATCTTATGAACTTAAATCATCTTTCAATTGTACCTTTTTGCAGACTTGATGGATAATATAAGTTCAATTTTAGCACATAAACTACAAATCAATTTAAACTTGTTCAAAGCAGCATCTTTGAACAAGTCAACAAGAACAAGTTTGACTCAAACTCAATGCTAGCATCTCTTCTAGAATCGAAATTCTTGACAATTAAACAAAAATGATAAAACAGTAAGAACTTAAGAGCTTCAAATGATCGATTATATTGAAAAGAAACATATAAACTTGAATTAAAACTACTAACCTGAGTCAACGATGATTCAGGAGAAGGGCTGTCCAATAGCTGATTCTTCTTTTCCCCAATTTCTCGCGTCAAAGATGATTCATACACCATTTTGAGCCTCTAATCGTGTGGATCGTCGACACCCAGATGGAAATTTTCAATCTTTACGACAAAAGCTTCTTTAAATTTCTTGATTCAGTTCATTAATAGAAGAAAATGTGAAAGGGGGCTTTGAAAGTGAAGAAGATCTAGGTGAAATTGTCGGTGTTTTTCTTGAGACAAAATGATAATTCGATGCTGGCAAGATGATTTGGTGCGGTGATAGCTGGTGTGATTGGCCTTTTGTGTTGTAGATTGACGCATGGAAGACTTTTGCATGTGGGTTACTTGGAATTTGTATGATTGAGAATGGGTGTTCTTGACTTGGCCTTTCTTTGACTTGAACAAAGGTCAAGTTTGGCAAAACATTTTTTTAATTAATTTTTAACTTATTAATTTTTTAAAATTTAATAAGTTAATAAGTATGTTTGAAAAAAATTTAAAAAGTTGATTTTAAGGAGTTAATAAGTAACTTTTAAGAAGTTAATAGAAGTAATTTTTTAAAAGTAACTTTTTAAAAATTAATTCTTGTTAAAATAAGTAATCCCAAACATGAGAAAAAAAAACTTGATTAATTTCTCACGAAATTATGTAAGATGAAATTGTCAAAAGTAAGATTTTGAGTTTGGTGGATAGTTTTAGCATTTGGGTACTTGGGTTTAATATCCGAATTATTTACTAGTGTTGTTAGCCTCAGATCGGACCGGTCGGTTTGAACCGGTTAGGTGGTTGGACCAGGAACCAAGTCGGATAAGATTTTCAATTTTTTTACTTTTTTTTTTAACTGTTTGGATTTTAATGGGTTTAATAAATAGGTCGGGTGATGAATTAGAGTATTTGATATATAATTATTGTTGAGTTTTACATATAACTATAAAATATACATATAAAATACTTATAGTGAATTATATATATAACTATATAATATATATATATATATATATAATTATGACGTCATCCGATACTTAAATCCGATTCAGCTAGTCGACCAGTAAGACGACCAATTCGTGGCTCGATCCAGTTCTAAGAACATTGTTATTTACTTAATTATCAAATAAAGAATTATTAGTATACTTAGTTTAAACTGTTCCTATCATTGATTAGTTTGTCACAAACTAATTCTAATCAATGAAAGCAATCCAAACATATCAAATGTCTATATAACCACTAAGATTAGATGATGTTTATGGTTGGTTAACATGATATTTTTGTGAGTGGTACTATACAACGTTTGAATTTATTAGAATGCCAAAGCACGACTAGCTAGCGTAGTTGTAAGTGTTCGTGACATAAGATAAAAAGATGTGACTTTCCCCTTTTGGTGCTCGTTTACATGGGTCATTTTTTTTTTACTTTTGTATTGTGATACTCATTCTTCTTCTTTGTATGCGTAGGCTTAAACATTGATTATCTTAATTAGTTGAGTTATAATCTATGAAATTGTATGTTCTTGTTGTTCTTGATTAAATCTTTAGTTAATTGTGTTTCTTGTTTTCGTTGCATTCACACGTCCAAATGAAAGGGCAAAAATAATCAATCAAACATAGATGCTCATTAAATTATGAATAATCATGTTTATTTAATTAAAACTCATAATACTAAATATTGAATTACATGATTTTAAGTATCATATTTACCTATTACTATACTAGGTTACAATCCCGTATAATACACGGACTAAATAAATTTACTATTATATTATTAATAATATAAAAGTTATGTCTTAAATATTATGTATTATGCGGGTTGAATAAATTTTGTTATCAATTTCTCACCATCATGTTTAATTTCATCGTGATTTAGCTCAAAATGTCATAAGCACAATTTAGCTCAAAGTTCCATTTTATTACATATAATGCCATAAACACAATTTAGCCCTAATTTGAAGTTTTGTAGGAAAAGGGTAAGACGGATTTTACAAAACTACCATCATGTGATTTCCATGTGATTAGATTTAATCAAAAAATATAACCTAAGTTAGTTTAAAGGACCATAATTATTACAAACATTAAAAATAAAGGATGTTTAATGTAACTTTTAAAGATTATGGAGCAAATTTAAAATCAGGTATAAACATAAAGGACCATTTTTGTAATTTAGTCTTGTTATTATATATATGCACATATATTATGTGATGTACTTTCATTTTTATATATGTTCTACATGATTTCACCTCGCCTTCGGACCCTTTTGGTAGCAAAGTTAGAGTGCTTAATTCTTTATACGAAGGTCAAATTATGATTTTAAAAAAGTCACATGAATTTGATTAAAGAAAATTAAAACATCTAAATTATAAGAAAAAGCATGACCGCGCTTGTCCAATGCACGACTACACGCCTAGGGTCTAAAGACAACACCACCTAGATGCCTTGCGGGATTAATTGCGCCTTTTACAAGACGACAAGATCTAATGACATGAGCACGAAGCATATCTGTAGGTATGATGATGAGAAGAAATCAACAACGCATGAGTGCGCGTTGGGATATTTGAGGATAAGCTACATAAAACATTAATTATCTTTTGACTAAATTATTTGTTGATTTTACGTTTTTGCTACCCAGAAGCTTCTAAAGTAATATTTAAGCTTCCGATAAACTATATCTTCTAATAAAGTGCATCTTCCTACTTAGAAGCTTCTAATGTACTACATTTGAGTCAGTTTTGAGAAGTAGTGAAGCAACCTCAGGTCTACAATCTAATAAAGATCAATTGCTTCTTTGTATCAAATAACGTGTATGTTTTATTGTTACTTTTTGGAATCCAATTAAACATAGTCATGGTATACCACATTGTGTAGATAAATGGTTGTAGTTTGTTGCCAATCTTAAACCCTAGAATACATGATGTAGATTGTTTTCTAGTGATTGTTCTAGTTGGTTGCCTACAAACAGTTGGCTGTGATCCTTAGTATAAAACATTTCATTGTAGCAATAAGGAGGTTACTTTTTTCGCACTTACAATTTAATTTGCATTTTTAATTTGCAAGATATTGAGTGAATATGCTTTGAACTTGAAAGTTGTTGTGTTATTGTTTCATGTTCATTTATTTATATATATGTTGCTTGTATCTAGAGTTAATATAGATTCTACATCTGTTAATTACTTTCATAGATTATCTTGTGTTAATTCATTTTAAACAATCTTGCAAGTGATATAATAGCTTTTAACTATAGAATTGTTTGATTTACCATCATTAAATCATTTGTTTTCCAATGAAGCTATTCTCCACACAACCAACAGTAAAGAAAATGGCAATTGTTGTTACTATAAAGCATGGCCTTGAAAATAGGACTCAAACTAAGCATCCCATGTTCACTTCATACGACTATGACACCTAGAAGATCAAATGCAAGTTTTTATCATAAACCAAGGCTAGAAAATATGGATCTTCAGACTGAAGGTCTTCATGTCCTAATGGTGAGAGCTATAGGTGAAACTGGTGCAATGATTAATCCTTAAGATCCCAGAAAATATTTCAAAGAAAATAGAAGTTAGACTCCAAGGATTGATACTTTGAATGGTCTTTCTAAAATACATCATTCATGGTTTTAAGAAGTATAAGAGTGCCGGAAGCTCAAGGGATGCTCCCCAGATATGAGGGGGCTAAAGATATGAAATAAAAATATATGCTTTAAAATAGAAGTTAGATAACTTCAACTTAATCAAGAGAGAAACCTTGACTACAACATATCTTAGATATCCTTAACTTGTTAATGCTTTACAAGAAGCTAGTGTAAAGATCAACAACAATGATATTATTACTAAATTCGTAAGGTCGTCTGGACAGTCTATATTATAGCTATAAGATGAACTAAAAACCTAAGAACTATGCAACTTGCAGAGTTTTATGGAACTTTTAGTTCTTATCAAATGGAGATCACTGCTAATAATGAACAAACCAACCTATCTCATTCTTTAGATCTATAACCCTTCTTGCTCATATCCATCATTCATCCACCAATAACTCCGAACTTACTTATCATTAAACACTCATCATTTCACATTAAATCCCCTTGATAACCTACCACTTGGTAGTTACAACTCATCACCTTCCTCAAGCCATGTAAGTAAAACATTTGTGTGTGTAGAAACCATTCTTTTAGTTGTCTGAAGTAGATCTAGAGTGTTTTCATCAAATGACTTGGAAGAAATGGACATCAACTACTGAATAACAATGATCTTCTTAGAGCCATACAATTTCAACGAATAACTAAGAAAAAGTTCCAAAGGCAAATAAGATCAGGTTTTGATTGCATAATTAATTGGCTCATTTTACAATGGAATATAAAGCTTTGAAAGCTAACTCTGGTTCTTCGAATGTTGTTCCTTTTAATCTACCTATAGAAGTCATCACCACCTCTTGTTGTAACTATGAACATTGCTTTCATAGCCTATCAACAAGAACTGACTTATTGGAGTTTTCACGCGAAGGTTGTAACTCCAGCCACCTTGTGGCAGACATTTCATAATATACAAGCAAGGTAACTAAACATTGTTGCACTTTTGAGTGTATTGCTAAAGTTAGCATCTATAGTGATCATAATCTGGAGATGTTAAGCGAAAGTGAATCCATACAAATCTTGGATCTGGGTATTAAACGGCCAATAGAGCTAAAAATGAAGCTTTAGAGAAAATGTTCTTTTTTTTGTAACATGAGTAAACTAACTTAGAAACTCAAATTGATAATCTCTTCATCAGATTGAAATCTATAAAGGATGACCTATCCATAGCTCAATCCTATGAAGATAAATACATTATTTAGTCAAAGAAACTTGAAAAACTTGTCTCCAAATTAAAACATGAGTAAATTATATATAAAAAATGTTTTAGGTATTAAAGTTATTGAACCACCCAATGCGTGTACCCAGAGTTCACCCTATGCAACATTGATTCAAAACCCATTATTAGTGTTGTTCTAACTAAGATAGAAGAGATTGATCTCTCTAAAATAAAATACATCAAAGTGTCAAGAATGTAAGAAAAAATTCAAGCAATCAAATAGATTTTAACACAAAGAAGAAAGCCATCCCAACAAGTCTAATCATCTTTATCAAAGAGACACCAAAGAAATGCTATAGTTGTTCATCTGTCTCATATGATGAGTGTGTTACTTGCTCATTCCTGTCATCATAACCAAAGGGTGAAAGAAAGACACATGAAAAAGGGTGTCCAAAAGAAGTTCATTATAGAAGCTATTGTGCCAGCACTTCAAAAGCACCCACTCTAGGGAAGACATTAAAGTCAGATGATAAAGATGTAAAGGCAAATCTTTATGTACGAAAATCCTTTGATGAAGCTGTGAAGGCACACAATTTGAAACATTCAAGGAAGAAGATCAATCTTAGATCACATGTGGATTATGAGCTAAAGCAAAAGTTGAAGAAAGAACAACTATTAAAAGATAAAAAGAAATCAAAACCAAACTTGAAAAGACAAAGAAGAACAAGCAAAAAAAAGATTATGATAGGAAGGTGTATGAAATGTTTGATGTGTAGTGATCATGAATACTATTCTAAGGATTGTGACTAAAATCTAGTGAACATGAATCACTAGTCTATGCAAAGAATTGTGACAACAATCTAGTGAACATGAATCAGTAGTCTATGCAAAGAATTGAAATGACTAAGATTTTGCAAAGAATGAGTTCTAAGAGAAAAAAAGTCCTCTTGAAAGATGAAATAAGTGTTAGAAGTTGTACCAACTCCTTTAGTAGGTATGAAAGTGTAGGAAGTTATGGAAACAACGAAGAAGAAGCAAGTCGCCCATCAACCTTTGATAGCTAAGAAACCTTCAGGAAGAAAGAAGGTTTCAATAGTTTTGTATTTATTCCTTAGTGATTACATGTTTTTTAACTTTTTTTATTTTATTACCTTTTTAATAGAGATAATAAAGTGCTCAGTTGAACACTTTTTAATAGTTTTGTATTTATTCCTTAGGTTGTCTATAGAAGTTACCAATTTTAGTATAATCGCAAGCATTTCCTTAACAGGTTGTAACTATTATTGGAATATAGAACTTTTCGAGTATTAGAACAAAATTTTATAACCCATTATGAAAAGGGTGGAACTTCTTGTGAAATTAGCAACTTTTCAATAAAAATATTGCAATTTTAATAAAATTTTGCTATTTAGATAATATTTCATTTTCATAATATTTGATATTTAATTAATATTTTGTTATTACAATCAAACAACATGAACATGATATTATAAGGTGAAGTAAGTAGCTTATGAAACTAAAAGAAATAACAAACTAGATGCACTACCAAGGACTCGAACTGATGTATCATGACACATATTAATACTACTAGAAAATGAGTCTAATTCTATATTTCAACAGTAATATTTATACCTTAGATGCATTTGCTTCTAAGGCAACTTAGTTCGACATAGAGGTTGAATTAAAAGAACTAATGCAACCTTTTTCTTTTAAAGATTAAAATTTTTTTTGTTGAAATTAACATATCTGACACAAGGGTTGCATTGTAAAAGTTTACAAGCAACCATTTTGTATTGTTAATTAATATGAGCATTAATTATAGACAACCTAAGGCGAGTTTTCTACTGAGAATGTTCTCAGATTTCGTACTCGAGTAATGAAAATAATTGTGTGGGTCAGTGGTTCGTCAGTGATCCTTTAGTCGTTAAAAAACTACGTAGTTTATGTATAAGTTTTATGAAATTATAAAATATTATAATTTAAACATTGTTGTATATATTATGTATGTTTTTTGTAAATTATATAAAAACTCAACAAATGTTAATTTTTATAATTTTTTATTTTCATCCAAATATCTGTTACTTTATAAACATATTTTAATAACTTATTAAATTTAAATATACATTTAATATCAATTTTAGTTCCCTCCTAAAAACTATTATTTCCCTCCGTACCTCAACATTTGGAGTCGACAATACCCATTACCCTGTTTTGAAATAATTATTTTGCCGTAACAAAAATTACCACCAAAAAAGCACGATCCCATTCCTTAAAATTTAGGCTTGATTTAACGACTACAAGGCTGTCTGCCATTGAATCAAATTAACGAAACTGGTATGTGTTATCGCCACTATAACAATCGTGTTCTTACTCTTTCATCCCAGCTTTCTGTATCCTCAAAGAACCCCTCTCGAACCTCCACAGTGTAGAACATGATTGTTGCTACCGTTGTAATCGGTAGAATTCGAAACCCGGTCCTCATTTGTGTGGTTATTTGAACTGCTTGTGGTTGATCCGCTTATGTTTATCGAACTTGCACGCTTTTTCTGCTTAGATTAATGAGATTTATAATTTTTGACGAAATACTTTATTAAATTGATTTGTTTTTAACTGTTGATTGCTTGGTATTTCAACAAAAGATTTATGTTTGATGATTTGATCATGATTCATGGTTTCATATTTATATGGACTTTTTGATGCGTGATTCTTGAAAGTGTGTGTGTGGTAGGGTAGTGAAATAGCAGTTGTAATAAAAAGATGCATGCTCTCTGGACTTTTTGATGCTGTGAAAACTATGAGAAATGTGCCTTTTTTATGTTCTGGTTTCCAAGTTTTATCTTTTTGGTAATGATCAAAAACAGAGAAAACATGATGCTTTGCACCATACTTTAATTCATCAGTACCCTTTTTTCCAATTTATAGGCCATAATGCTCTGCAAGTTTATTATATTATATTAATGCCTTATCTAGATATCTATTAAACAGAAAATATTAATAGCATGCTATATTACTGCCATCTTTGTAACCCATAGCACCATTAGTAAAGAATAGGATCAGACCAAGCTATGCAATAAAATTATATTTGACTTCAAACTTGTTTGTTGCAAACCATGAATTCTTAAGACCCCTTTTTATCTGTATTGTCATTTACACAAGTTAAATTACAAATCTGTCTAAATAGTTCATGTTATTTGAGTTTGAATATACTATAGTATAGAAAAATTAAGAATGTGGACTATGAACTTTTAGGTTCTGATTTCTATGTTAGTAAATAGAGTTTGTGTGGGTGTATATGAATCCTTGCAGTTAATCTCACACTTTTTATTTAGAATAGCCATATTGTAGTCTTGCTACTTCTTGGTGTGAGAATTTTTTTATAGTGTGTTAATAAAATATTTCTAATGTTAGTGCATTGGTGATTTTTATTATCCTCATGTAGTTTTTTTGTTTAAATATGTTTTGAGTTGTTTTCTTTTTCCATTCACTAATAATTTTTGTAGTTGATAATTGGAGTGGTTTCAATAATTTTGTAGTTGACTTTGAGCAGGTCTTTAATAGGAAATGAAAGCAAGCAAGACCAAAGTATATAATTAAGATAAACAAAAGCAAGAAAGACTATGAGATTTGAGAGTTAAGATCACTGAAAAGTTTTTGACAGTCTTGTTAGAAAGTCAAAAGAATGAAGAAAAAGAGAGTGAAATCAACATATACTGATACGGATTATGGGAGTATACTATATTCTTCAAGTGGTTGATGATAATGAAGGAGATTATCAAGAAGCTGCTACAAGTGTTGAAGAATCAAGAACAATAATCAGGTTATAAATTTTGTTTTATTATTTTATTCTTATACAATTGCATTCGAATGAAAATGCATTTGTTAAAGAAACATTGTCCATAATATATTACACTAATAGTTTAACAACAACTACAAGGCTTTAGATTAGATAAGATGACAGGTTTGTTTTAACTACTTAGAGCATGTTTTTGCCTTGTTATTGATTAAATATATACTTAATGGACTAGCTATGAGAAAAGAGGTCTAACAAGGTTTCATGTTTTGCACATGTGGAAAGTTAATGAGCATAAGGTTGTTATATGTAATAAATTTGAATAACCTGTTGGACTTGTTGGACTAGTAACATAGAAGAATAAGTAGTAGAAGAATTCTCTTGTTTTTGTTTGTTAGTATTATAGCTCATAATCACTATTATGCACCATTGATTCATTGTTCAAGAAGCAATATAAAGATAAGATAGTAGAAGAATTCTCTTGTTTTTGTTTGTTGGTATAATAGCTCATAATCACTATTATGCACCATTGATTCATTGTTCAAGAAGCAATATAAAGATAAGATATGAGAGTACGTTTTGAATAGATTTTACGTAGTTTTATTAATTTTATTTGTTAGAATTACAATATTTACTTTGTTCTTTTTTTTTCTTTTAATGAAGATTATGATGTTACGCTTCTAGAACTTGGGTTTTAAGGGCCATTGGACATTCTTACAAGGTACACAATGTAAGATTAAGGAAAAAAGACATTTCTATTCACTTAAGGATAATAAAACAAGAAAGAAGAACCGAATTGAAAGCATTCATAAAAGGATGGAAGGACGTGAATATATTAATACATATGTTGACATGACAAGAAAATTGTAAGTTATTTTTAATTTTCCTTATCATAATTTTATATGTTGTCTAATTTTTTAAGTTAGAGGTCAAGCTTTAGTTGGATAATCATTTACGTTTCTATCCTATTTACTAATTACTCACATAAATATATACACTTTTTATGGAATTTTGACTTCTTTAATTTTGACTATTGAACTTGGATAATATTTCCTTCATATTTTTTTACACATTATTGCAGGACCAAACTACAAACCTACAGAGGATGGCAACGTTACAGTAGATTCTTTTCTGGCTATAATGAGCAATGAGAAATATGAATATCGCAGACTTTATGGTAGAGACATTATAAATACATTAGAAGCTATATGTAGGAAGATTATGGAACAACTAACGGTTGGAGATTGAGATGAGTACAATGTGTTCATTGTATTGTAATTGACACTTTGTTACTATATTGTTATCTAAGTATGGACGAGTATATATGTTAAAACACACTATTTGACTATCAATGACATGTATGCTATTCTTGTTTGATGTATTTGTGATTAAATGCATATTTTTTATGTTATAAAGTTGTATTTGGGTGTAAAAAATATCGTTTTATTATAATTAAAATTATAAAAATATTGCATTCGCTATAAAGAAAACTTGCATTTATGTAACTATTTTATAACAAATGTTGCATTTAAACTTAGAAAAAGTTACATTTGAATGCAAAAAAGGTTGCATGTTGGCACTTAGAATATAACAAAAGTTGCATTTGAGAACTAAAAAAATTACATAAGATTATAAAAAAGGTTGCATACATAAAGGTTGCATTTGAATAGTAAATGCAACACTTTCTAAAAAGGTTGCATTACACCTTAAAAAAGTTGCATTAAATCTAATGCAACTGCGTCTAATGCAGCTTCTGATAAAAGGTTGCATTAAACCTAATGCAACATTTTAAAAATCTAGTGTAACATTTTACTAGGGTTGCACTAGCTTCAATTTCTTGTATACAAAGGTTTAATTTGTTTATTAATACTTTATCATAATATATTGTTTTCTTTGACCGACTCGTATTAAGTCGACCTATATGAAAAAAGCCTCTAGATTTCTATCCAGTTTCCTTCCTTCACAATTATTGAGCCGACCCTCCCTTACGTAACTAGATTTTTTTCAAAAGTTACAATATTTAACAAACTGTAGTTTAAAATGCTAGGTATAGGTTTTGGTTGCTCGGTTTACATTAAATTACTATCACGACATGCACGTTTAAATATTTATAACGAAGAAATGTTACAAATTATAACACTCTGCTGATCTTTGTTTCGAATCTGTAAGGAAACCCAAGTACACTTGTATACATTTATATATGAGATTATGATATATTACTTGTTACCAATAAATTTCATAAACCGCACATCAACATGTTGATGTACATGTAATAATAATAATAAAACTAGAATGGTAACCCCACGCGTTGCCGCGGGGTTTTCTTGATACTTCTTGAAAACAATAATTTTTTGTGAAAATACCTTAAATAAGATGTTTAATTATATTAAAAGAAATACATTATAAATATATTTTGGTTGAAAAAAAAATTTAGCTTAAATGATATTAATTTATTAAGTATTTTTGAAGATTTTAATAATATATATAAAAACAACTTATCTCTTCTATTCCTTGAACTATTTGATCGATCAGTTATTTACTTTATACAAAAATTTGTTAGGATTTATCAATTGAATCCTTTTTATTAGATTATATTTGACATGCAAATGAAACCCCATTCATATGCAACTTAAACTTCTTTCAAATACATACCCAAACATTTAAAAGATATCATTAAATTACCTGCGTAAATTTTAACCTTTAAAATGTATTAACCAAGTAATAAAAAATAGTTAGAAAACATAAAATCAATTGTAATATGTTATCAAGCTCAAACACAATTCAAATTGAAATTGAAATTATTAGTCTGATTATTAAGTTAACTAGTGTTCTACCTAGGCGCGCTTTGCGCGCATGAATGACGGGATAAATCAAGGCTTAGATTAACGGATATGAACACGTCTATCGCAGTTCGTTGTGGCTACAAACATTTTTGTTTACCACGCATTACAACGAACCCATCCTTTTTTGGCACCGTCAACGCCTATCAAGTGAAGCTCAAGCAAGGTTTACACGAAATGGGTTCAATTATCGCGAACCAGATAACACAAAGAGTGGCTTGCACAACACCAACACCGCCGATAACTACATCTCCGACTGATTTAGATTATTGAGTGAACCCAAAATCAAAAAATAAGAAGGCAAATCAGTGATTTGGTTATTGCTTAGACCTAAAAATTCAGGTTTTGTGAGTTTGTCAATTGGGTAATCAAGGATTGAACCCGAAAGACCCAAATTAGAAGCAATAAAACCAATCACATATTTGCATCACAAAAACAACTTCCCAGGAACAAACATGCACATAAAGGTTATAAATATGAGCAAATAAAGATGGATTTTCCCATTTGCCTAAAGAAATCAAGATGAACAACTCATTTGTATTGAGTATTGTTGTTGTTATTGACACAAAATTGACCTAAACAACCAAGTTAGAACACCAATTGAAACAACGAAAGCATATCCCATATTCGAAATCACCTCAAGATAAATAATTGTCGAAACTTCAAGAATTCAAGAAACTAATTTTCTAATTTACCAATTTCAGTTTAACCCAAAGACCACCACCACCCACCATCATGCCCATCGAGTCTACCTCAACGACAACGAAAGGCGGAGTCGGAATCATCTCCACCTATACCGGAGAGTAGATCTATTGGTGATGCCATCACGACCGCCACCCCCTGCATCAACCGGAAACGGTAGGTGAAGCCGGCAACGTCTCCACCGGCACCGCATCCATCACAAACCACCACACAAACGCCACCAAAAGCGGTCGGTCGACCACCCGCCCCATCAAAATTAGCAGATCGACATCAACAGCGAGTAACGACTCAAAACTAGAAGTACCTTCCACGACGGAAGTGGGTGCGGAGATCGACGACGGCAGTGACACGCATTGACGTCTTTGATGCAACAACAACCGCCGACTCAAGATCGAAAGCCCCTTTCACAGCGGAGGCGGAGCAGCCGACGGAGACCCATTCTCTCTGTACAAAGGAATCAAAGGGACAGTGGGATAAAAGAAGCAAAGGAAACCAATGTTTTCAGAACCGGAACGGACAGTGAACCGGACGCTTTACCGGTCCGATGGTCGGACCGGATATAAGAACCGGATAAAATTATAATTATTTTTTATAAATATATGTAAAAAATTACTCAAAAATAAAAAATTATATAAAAAACCGGTTCGACCACCGGTTCAACCGGTCTGGTTTCCGGTTCGACCGCCGGTTCCACCGGTTCAACCGGTCCGACCACCGGTTCAACGTCAAAACGGTTTTAAGCACCGAACCGGACCGGTTTGGAGTCCGGTTCCAGGTCGGACCGGCCGGTCCGGTCCGGTTTTCATAACATTGATGGAAAACAGTGAAATACCATTATAATATTATTTATCATTATAACTGTTCATTCCTAGATTGATTAATATAGGAGTAATAGATTGTAAAATCATAGAAATAAGGTGGCCAAACATAAAAACCTCACAACTATCTTATTTTTTTCTTTGGTTTTTAAACTATATAGTAATAGTAATTATATTAGACCCAAGAAAAAACATATTAGAGAAATCATTGCAATGCCATGTGTATATAAATTTTCTTGGGAAGAAAAGTTAAAAAGTAAACATCGAATAACAGGGCAGTCATGGGCTCACAGCCCTACTTTCTTTTGTCGTATTGAAGCTCCTCCTCCTCCTCCTCCTCATTATCCTGACAGCCTCCTCTCTCTTCAACAAAATTGGCCTATTCAAACTTCGTCATCGTACCTGCGAAACTGATTCAGCCATACCAAGAAACCGAGCAAAGCATCTGGACACCGATCGAAGGTTTGGGTGAAGATGTGGCCGTATCGGAGTTGCATGTTCTACACCGGTCCATTTTTGTTTCAGATCGTTTTGAATCTAAGGTCATTTCAGATCTGAGAACCAAAATCGTTGGTGCAACTACATTCAGTTCGAAGAATGGAGGTTACAACGGCTAGCGATGGTAAAAAGTAAACAAGATGGTGTGAGGACCAGATTGAAATATAAAGAACTTCTTTAATCCACTGTGCACACCGACATACGAAAATAATAATATATATATAATAAGTATATTTTAAAACTGAATTATTTTATAATATACAAATCACCGACTCTATTCATCAGTCACCTATCCATGACTCCATGTTGTCGTCTCAATTATTCTTTTCAAAATTTTAATTTAACCGAATTTCCTATATAATATAGAGCAATTCGTCCTTGTAGAAATTAAATATTACAAATATTTATTCTTATCTAATTATTTTTTATAATTACGTGGTCAGTGTTTGGTACTTTGGTCTAACAAAGATGACTGCGAATCTTTCGGCAGGCGTTTTGGTTCAAAATTTCGACACGTGTATTTTAGTACACCCATCTTTAAATAAATTAGGGTTTTTTTTTTAGTAATTTTTGAATGGATAAGTGATGAATAATTAAAAGTTCTGAACCATTAAATATTAAACTAGTAAAAAGTTTGAATCATTAAAAGATAGTATATTGCTTAACTATTCAAATACAAATATCTAACCAATTCAGATAAAATCTTTTAACTATTCAGAGTTATTATAATAATTAATCATTTAGATGGAAAAGTACTTAATCATTAAAAAATCTGCTCACGGAACAAACACTCTGAACCATTAAATGCTAAATTATTAAGAGATCTGAATGGTTAATATGCAAACAAACAACCCCTTAGTCTTCTATTATTCTTTGTTATTCTAAAAGTAATGTATATTTGAATGAAAAACATTAAATACATAGTTATTAATCAGTATTTAAAAATTATAAAATAATATTTTAAAATAAAATACGATTGAAATTACATTAATTAAATATTTTAAGTAATAAAACAATAATAATATTTTTTAAACATTCCTATCTTTAAAAAAACTTTTTTTATAGATTTTTTTATTTAAACATTCTATTTTTTTATTAAATTGTTTTTAAACAATTTCATTTTTCTTTAAAAAGTACTTTGTAAACTTCATATCTCATAAAATTTTATTTTTAAGAAAATTACATTTTTTACTACAAAGAAACATGTTTTTTAGTTATTATTTTTTTTTATATAATTTGAAATTAGTATATCATATCATTTGCATGTAATATCATCGTTAAAGGGTTTATTATAGTGATATGTGGTTTTATATATTTTAGTGTAATTGTATTTACTAGTTGATCAATTTGATTGTAATATTTATCAAACAAATCAGAAGGTGTAGATTGCACACTTGTTTGAGTTTGTTGTGATTTTCGATATTAAAACCTCTTTAGGGGTGAAGCCCCTAAGTAATGATAGTTCAAAGGGAGCAACACCCCCTTGGCGGGGGCTCGGAGGTAGCGCCCCTAGTAGTAGGGTCCAAAGAGCAGCAACCCCTGACAGCTATGGTAGTTTTTTAGCTCCAATTTTTTATTTGGAATGAAATTCCTTAATTAAAAATGCATCAAAAATGAATTTTCTAGAATTAACATGTGAAATTTTGGAAGAATATTGGCTCCAATTTAATTTTATTGGTAATTGCTAGAAGATAGTTTTTTTAGGATTTAGAGACCCTGCTCTGAACATATGTTCATAATCAAAATTGATTTATTCTCGTTGGGTCACGAAATCTCGCTTGAAAATCCATATTTGTTCTTGGTTTACTTTGAGTTTTATCCGATTGAAAGTTTAGATTGAACTCCCACATTGTTTCAATTTGAAAATGCTTCGCGACTCTCAAATCATCCAAGTTCTTGATCATTAAATTACGAATCCTTTACATGTGACAAAAATTATTTTGTTTTGTTAGAGAATAATACTTTTGGATGCCCGCGCTACGTGGCGGGGACATGCTATATGGACATGCTTTATAAGTTGCCGTTTTTCTATAGGCTTTTAATGTTATTGTAATATCAAAATTACGATTCTCTTTACATCAAATCAGGTCTCTTGGCATTATGTTCTGCTACTATTTACATCAAAAGAGTAATTCTCATATCAAGAGACTGATAGGATCCTAACACCGTACTTAAGTAAATGCTGTTATGCTATTCTAATGATGTACAAAAGCTATACCTTACCAAAGAAATACCACTTATGATGCATGTCCAAAAGCCATACTGAACTGACCAAAAGTTATGCTAGAGTGGCCTAGACTACTAAACTTGTAATGTTGATTACCCATATTGAACTAAACTTGAAATTCTAGTTAGCCATACTGACAAAATTTTGTGATGTCTGCATGTTGCTGGAGTGATTTTAGATAATGAAGAATTATATGATGTGGACTTTGGATATTGAGTTGTGGTTGTTGTTTAATTGATAATGAAGAATTATATGCAACATAAAGAAAACATTTGATATGAATACATGATTTATTTAAGCTTTTTAAAGTATTGAAACCAGACCTTGTGGTTTTTGGAAACCAAACTGAACATGGTAACTTAATTGTATATATATCAAAGGAGGGTTTTAACTACACCTGTGATACTCATATATTTTTAAACTAAGTTACTTACCCGCGTGTTACATGGGTTGAACAATAAAAAAAATAGCATTTGCGAACTTAAATTTATAGTATTATATATATGAGATGTGAACATATAAATTAAAATGTGAAAGTTATCTTAGTAGTTTTGGTACATAAAAAATGAAATGTAAACAGTTTTGAATATAAAAAAAGCACATAATACATTAATAAATAAGTTTAATAATAATATAAATTTTGAAAGAAAGATATGATGTTAAGACAAATACAAATTAAAAGTAAAACAAATGTTCAGAAAGATCTAATACTTCTTTGGAGACAAAATTAAAAGTTTTATTTGTACTTGTCCATATTTATCTAAAATTAATTAAATCAACTAATGATTTCTATATATATGTATGAGGTTATGGTTGGAAGGAATATGTAGGTTTTAATTAAGAAATTGAAATATTTAAAATGTATGAAATACATGAAAATGTTTATAAGCTTATACTATAATATAATTACAAATTAAAAATCAAGTTTTGAAAGTCAATATGAAGAATACATGTGACAAAGTCTACGTGACGCCTAGGTGTGCAATCTAGTTAGGCGTCATGTGGACAAGAGTTAGTTTTTTATTATTTTTTTACTCTAATAAAAAATTAACTAGGGTGGACACATGAAAACACTACATTCTTTCTTAACAAAATTTCTCACTTCTCTTTCCTATTAAATAATTACCTTAATTAGTAATAATATTATTTAAACATTTTTAGATTAAAAATAGTCATTTAAAAAATTAATAAAGAGATCTTTTTATTGATGTTATTTCTAAAGAAATAAACTTTTATAAATAAAGAATTTTTTCTAAAACATCAAACTTTTTTAAAAATATAAAATATATTAAAATTGGTATTTTTAAGAAGTAATTGTTTATAAACCAAAAATAATTAAAACTGGGAGTTATAATTAGAAATTTATATAAATTACATTTTTATGCGATTTGTTTTTGAAAAAAATATTTGCTTTCTGTATGGAATAAACATTTAAAAAGTTGATATCATTGTTTTCTTACTTATAGTCTATATTCATTTGTAATTTCTATCATATCTTAGAATATTATTTTAAAATAATAAAATTTTATTATATTAAAATTTTATTTATTAATCACGTGTAATACACGAGTTTATTAAAGCTAGTATTTTATAGATTGATAGCTAAAATAGGATAATTACATTCTATGCACCTTCTTTTATGCCCTGAATTAATGAGTGGTGTGTGTCATTAAAAATCCATAAACAAACCAAAACAATGGGTAAAATAAAGAGCAGCATTTGACAAGGAAAGGAAAAAAAAAAAACCAAAGTAACTAATCCTTTGCTAAACAAATCAGAAGAGTGCTCGTGTGATGTAGCAGAAAACACTACAAACTGGTAACCATTATACATTTGATGGGGGATTTTTTAGGCCTTTAGTTTATAAAATAAAGAACTCTAATTCATATATAACTTAGTGATATGGATGGGTCCTAATCATGTTAAACTTAGATTCTAAACTTTAAACTTTTAGTTAAGTTTGGTTTGCTAACTATGAAACCCACGACAGTGAATTTACCTTAGGCCTGTCTTTTATAAGATAAGGGCCGCTATTAATTTTTTTTAACTTGATGATGTGGAATAGATCCCATCTATCTCATAAACACTTTTAATCATGCATTGATTATACTAAAGTATGTAATCAATTTATATAAGTCATCATTTCTTCATTTTATTCTCCCTGATATTGGATAAGTACATATATTATATGTTTTGTTAAATAAAACTATATGTAACATAAAGAAAGATTTAATATGAATATAAAATTTATTTAAACTATTTAAAAATGTTTGAAAATAGACGTTATTGTGTTCTTTCGAAACCAAATAAACATAGTAACTAAATCACATAAACTATCAAAAGGAGGCTTTCAAACTACACTTTGGATAGGGATGTTAAAATATATTAATATCCAAAACGAAACTTGAAATATCTACAAAATCCAAATCCTAAATATCCGAAATTTTGGATATCTGAAAATTCGGATATCACTGAGAAATTGGATATCTGAAATTTTAGATGCGTATAGTGTTTTTGAGGATTTTCGGATATTAGGATATCCGAATTATCCAAAATATTTTTATAAAATTTATTAAATAATAAATATTAATTAAAGCTTTCAAATATTTTCAGGTATTTCAGATGTTTCTATAAAAATTTTGGATATCCGAAAACTTTTTTAATAAAAGATATTAATTGTTTATAAAAATTATTAAAATATAACGGATATCCAACTCCGAAATTTTTGATATCCTCGGATATTGAAAATTTTGGATTCGGATTTGGATAGAGAAATTGACTATTTAAAATTTCCAAATATCCGATTTTAAATACCCCTAAATATGAATACGCATATATTTTTAAATTGGTAGCTAAAAGAAGCTAATTACATCTTATACCTTTTCCTCTATGCAGATAGTGTGTGTCATTAAAGATCTATAAATAAACCAAAACAACGGTATAATAGAGAGTGCATGTGTCATTAAAAAAGAAAAAAAAAAAAAAAAACTAACTAACTAATCCTTTACTAAACAATTTAGGGGGTACCCGGGTGATGCCACGAGAAACACTACACACTGATAACTATAAACCTATGATAGTGGATTTTTTTTATTGTCTTTTATAAAACAAACGACTCTAATTTTTTTAAGAGTGAATTACAAATTGTGTCTTTTATTCATGTATAGAATTATATGTTATGTCCTTTAGTTTAAATAATTACATGCAAAGTCCTTTTTTAAAATAATTTGCACACCTATTGTCATTTAGATTAATTTCCATTCAAATTCACAATTAAATCAGCCATGTCCACTCACATGAAGAGTATTTATGTATTTACATGCGTACAATGAGTTAATTTAGTTAGATTTAAGAGTAAATTACAAATTGTGCCCTTTATTTATATATAAAATTACATGTTATGTCCTTTAGTTTTAATAATTACATGAAATGTCCTTTTATAAAAAAATTTGCACATCTGTCGTCTTTTAGAAAACCTCCATCCAAATTCACAGTTACATCAGGCATGTGCCACTCACATAAAAAGCATTTATGTATTTACATGCCTACAATAAGTTAAAAATATTTCTACATCACTTCATTCCTTTCACCTTCATGTTAGGGTGTTTAAAGTCAAATATTCAAAATTTTTGAATAGTAAAAATCACTATTTATATCCGTATCTGAAATTTTGAATATCCAAAATTTTGGATATCCGTTGGGGGAAAAGGAAGACGATGGATTTAGTAATGTGGAGTTATGATTTAATTCGCTTGAATATGAAGGATGGGAGAAGACGTTGAATTCAATGATGACGCAAGGTAGCACTGATAATTTCTGTTATTTTCGTCACTCTAACTGTAGAATCTGCCTTGACGTCGAAGTATCGTTCGTGCTTCTAGCCTCCTGTGTATTGATATGAATTTTTCTGCTTCTTTCTACGCTTTCAATTTAGGATCTCGAGTTTGTAGTGTTCACCGTGGCATCACGAGGGCACCCTCTAAATTGTTTAGTTACGGATTAGTAATATATTATACATTTTTGTGATATTGGTGTATCTATTATACTCTATATTTTAGGGATCGTAAGTGTCTTAAATTTTAAAGTAATTGTTGTTTGATGTAATAATAGAGGTGCGAGTCTCAAACTTTGAGAAAAATGCCCCAAAGAGCTTCATTATATAATAATATAGATACACATATAATTATATAGTGAAATAATGGGTTTGTTTAATCGAAAATTATGAAAATATTACCAAATTTGTATACATATGAGTTGAATTATAAACTATTTGTGACATTTGTTACCAAAAAAAGTGCATTGAATTTGACTTCCACCATTAATTCTGACTTAGACCAAAATAAGGATTTTGACTTGGAAGTTGCTTAACGTTAACTTAACCCGTGTTTAGTACATTAGACACATGTAGACATGTTAAGTACTTGAATTATACATTATGGGTCTGAAATGGACTAACGTGCCTTAAGACCGGTGAAAGTGGGACGTTCACTGGATTTGACTTAGCACGAGAATTATGTGCCTTGGATTGGATTAAAAACTTTTAAAACGTAAAAATCTAAAATTTACGTTAAAAACGCAATAATAACTGAACATCAGTATACATTGCTTAAGTTCTACTAAATAGATTTAATTTGGTCAAAAATTTAAATTAAATAATTTATATAGCGTACAATAGTCTGTTGGAATCGTAAAAACACAAGGAATTCAAAAACAAGAAAATCAGACGAAACATGGACCATTACGAGATAAAAAAAGACGGGATGAGCCAAGGGCTCGGGAAGCCCACCCCATAGCCCTTTGTGGCCGTGAACCCTCAAAAGGGGTTCCCCTTGGATTTTTCCTTCATTATACTCTATATTAAAGTTCATTGCCAGTGAATAGTACACACTCCATTAGAACATAGCCACGTAGGGTTCTTCTGATTTGATTTTATTGTATTTAAGTTACGATATTGCTCCTTGTTTTTATTATTTCTCAAACCTTGTTCTCCAAGTTTTCTTTTTAAAGAAAATCCTAGCCACCTTAAGCCTTGTTCATCATCTTCTTCTTCATCATCTTCGAAATCATCATCATCTTTCAAGTTCTTGAGCAATTGCTGGTGATTAGGTCTTTTTCTAGCTTTGTCTTGATCATCTACTCTTTTACCGGTATTGTGGATTGGATGATATTAGTTTCTATTGTTCATGTTTTTGATGATATTTATCATCAAACAACTAAAACATCATCTAATAATCATTTTTTCTTGATATTGTGGATTGGATCTCGAAGGATTGTGCATTTTTTGGATTTCGATCGCCACAAACCGTTATTTTCTAGTACTTATATGTGGACTTTTGGATTGTGCTACTACTAAGATGAGTTCATTGTCCTTTTTAATATGTTTTACCAAGGGAAAAAGCATGTTTAAAGTTTTTTTGGAAAGTGTCATGTTTAATTTGTTTTGAACTTGGATTGGACTGTCATGTGTGTGGTTTGGGTCATGGGATCGAATCTAGATTTCCTTCATGAGTATATGTGCTTATTTTAAACTTGGATTGGACTATCGTGAAGAGATATTTTTATGTTAACTAATTGACCACCCACCCTTGTTGTCCAATGTTAGCTAAGACTAACGTTGCATGTATGTGTTCCTTGTTGAATATAATCTGGTTGTTTGGACTTGGAGTGGACTTGTACTTGGGCATGCTCATCTTTAGGATTGGTCATGACCTTATGTTAGTGTCTATGACTTCCATGTTCTCATTCACATATATTATTTATACTTGACATACATGACAATTTATTTTATACTTATAAACATGTGAACTCACCAATGTATATTAACTTCTTAGAGAATGTTTTTTCGGGTGAAAGTGCTTAAATACTTGGTTTGATTTAAGGACTGTAGACAAGACCGCTCTCCTAAGAGCGTTAAACATTTGGAATATTTGGTTTTGGATAATGTTTTATTGTTGGATTTGTATTTGGTTTGGATTGTACTTGTACTTATTGTTCCGGTATGGAACTTTGGATTAATTGTGCATATATGAAATGACGTTATGATATTACTTTTTCTTGGCACTTGTTTTTTATTTTGGGTGACGTCATGATTCATTGATGGAGAATTTCCTTGGAGGTTCTCTTATACTCTCAATGTCTTATGTTGATCCCATCCATCACATCCTCTTGTTTATGTTACTAGCGGGGGGTGCAACTTATGTTTCAAAAAATGACAAACTAGCAATTCGTGTTAGGTGCATTAACTAAACTAACGTTGGTGGGTTCATGGTTAATTATCTTTATTTTCTCAATATAGTAGTTTGTATTAAATTATAAGTATGGTTATTAGTCTATTTATAATTGTGTTATCAAGGAATAGGTGTTATGCTCACATTTTATAAAAGCCTTATTATTATGTTGCTAATATCAACTAACTTACACTTTTTGACGTGCCAGGTCCTATTTTTACATATTGACCCACGGTTTTGATAGGTTTAAATTAAACTAGAAATGACTCATGCGCATTGCCGCGGGGACATGAAAAAAGTTAGAAGTCGGAATGTTACAGAAAAATAATAATGGGAGTTTTACAATTCACCCGATAAAAATCAACTACAAACAAAAAATAAATGGAATAAATGGTTACATATCTACGTAATTTGCTGAATAATTAAGAAAATGCCACACTTTCTTTATACATATTTATCGTTAGCTTCGACTTCAGCTATCAAGATGCAACCTCTCACATTGTCGAAGTAAGATCCTTCTTTATTATTTTTGCCACATATATCTGTAGAATGATAGTAGAAAAAAAGGAAAGGTAATCATACAAGCAAAAGAATATGATGAAGATGAATGTCTTTTGGAAGTGATATTGTGACAATCGTCTAACATTGCTAAGTATTTCTTTAATAACCAAAAAGTCCAATTAAAAAAAGCAATAAATAAAAATCCATACATTACCATTTGACTTTGCAAGCTAAATCTACTCAACTTTGTAAATTCAAAACCAAAGATTTGATACAAATTCATAAACTAAAGAATCATTAAAGCTAATCAACCTAATAAGGTACACATATAAACAAAACAAATTAACTATGAAGAAAGTAACTAAATATATAAGTTAAAAAGCATGGGTAGAAAGGAAAGATGGGAACGACATACACAAAAAAAACACAAACCTTCTGGTTGAAAAAATCTAGCCCTTAACCATAACACTTCAATACTCCCGCATCAAGTAGCATACAAATGAAGTTGGTACGCGCAAACTATTTAGTATATTTACATGCGATGCTTCATAACCATTTATGAAGATAAAACTTGAAGTAAGTAGATCGAAGTTACCTAATGGCCGAGTGCCGAGAACCTTTCTATTCAAGGAATCTAAGATCCAGAGCAATAAATCACAGTGATAAAAACTAAAATCTCATTCACCAATTGAGTATAAGTGCTAGTTTTAAAGATTCCAAAGATCTTTCTTCCCTTATAAATATAAATTAAAGTATAATTTAGTATCAAAAATATTTATTGGTTAAGAAAGAAAAGATTAGTGTTATTAGTTCTACCTCGTCAAACCACATGGGTCATGCTGCTGCTTAGAGATTTTGAAAGGCATGAAGGAGTATGTACTTGTAAAAAGCATCCTGGAGTGCCTACAAACCTCCACACTTGAACTAAAATTATTTAAACTCCATTGTTAATATAAGAACGCATCTTAGGGGGAAAAAGCATATATAAAGAAAGAGAGTGAAGAAAACAATATTATTAAGATGATCAAAAAGATGTTTGGATCAAAGCTCTAATAAGGTCTAAGGCATGGGGGATTGGAACTGTTAGAAGACATATCACAATACAATATCAATAACACAAAGTTCAACTGAGCAAGAAATGACTATAAGGAATACTTGTTTCTATCCTTACGCTTTTGCATAAGAAATCCAGGGCTTGAATTACTACATACGCAATTTCACTAAACATTTGTTGGATCAAAATCCCCATCAAATCAAATGTTTTTGAAGAATTGAAATAACAACCATATGGATAGCCAAAAACCCAAAAGCATTGAATTTACAAATGAATTAATCAGGAGACAGAGCAAATACCCCTTGACCAACCACATGGCTACATTGCCACGAACCAAGCTTAATCAAGGAAAACAAGCAATTCTACTTGTGTGTATGATTCGAATGTTGTGACTGGATATGGTGTTGGGATTTCAAACCAAGCACAACCTTCATCTTCATCTTTCGATCCCCAATTGGTCATTCTTTATGGTATGGCTCAACAACCATACATCCTCTTTTTCGACCATCACTATTGATTTCAAACAATCGAATCAGAAAAAGAACATGCAAGGCTCACCTCTTGCTTGACCCTCACTAGGATTGAGCCACCGCCACTGCACCACCACTATCATTAAGCAATAATAGGAAAAGGATCACCGGGCAAAACCCTAACAATGATTACTGGCCGTCTGTTGTCTTGCGGACGCCGGACGGGCCACCGTCAACGCCACCACCAAAATCATTACCACCATCGTCATCATTGGTCGCAACTCACTTTCTAATCTCTTTGAAGTCTATTTGTGTCTACTTGATCTTTCTTTTATTTATTGTTTCATGGTGGAATAGAGTCAGAAGAAAGTGACATGTATCACAAGAAGAGTAGACGTGTGTGGAAGAGAAATCAAGTGCTGGTAGCATGGGCTCTTTTTACAAATTATGGAAGTTTGTTAGTCAAATCATGAAGCCACAAATCAACATTGTAGTCACCGACCAAACTTTTTAATATATAGTATAATTCCCTTGATTTGATGCTTAATCAATGTGTTTATAAATTTACAAGCATTTGGTGTTCCAATAATAAAATGTACAAAGTCTCGAAGAAATCAACTAGTGAAAAGCCAAGGCATGACCGTACATAATTAAGGCACTATCGCGATGATTGGAAATGCATCATGAGTTTGAAACTAAGAGCCTAAAAACACGACTAGTGCTAATCTAAAACACAAGCCAACTTTGAAGCATGACCCATGCTTCATCACAATCTTACATGCGTGTGGGTTGCATGAGGGATGGGCATAATATGAGGCTTAGGTGATGCATTTTGCACTTCGGGCACTCGTATTGCCACAAGCTATTTGAGAGAATCCTTTATGTTTATGAATCTTGGCTCAGTATAGTTCGCAGTAATGAGCTCAACGTGAGTATTTCATCGATATGTGAGTGGACCCGATTGCCATTATGTTGCGGGTATGGGTTGCCACTTATAATGTCATCAATAGATCGCTTAAAGGTTTGGTAATTGTAGTTGCCACTGATGTGGTTTCCATTATCAGGTTTGTTACCATACATGAAATATCAATGGAAGTGGATGTGTATGCAAGTTTCTATTGATGGCGAAGCTATTAATGGATGTAGAGTAGGCAAGTTTCCACTGACGATGATGTCATCTGTGGTTGGAAGCTGGTTTCCACTACTTGGTCACCTGTTCGGTTATACTGATCAGTCACTGGTAGTGGCTGGTTCTACTACTTTGTCATTACAATTGTTGGATAATTTCTACTCGTCATGAATCAGTATGGTGGTTTTTGTTTGATCACTTAATGCCTATTAATGTAGTTTAACTTTGTTTGTTACAATATTAAAACATGTATTTTGGTTTCTCGGAGGATAAAATTAATAAGACGCCTCGTTTTATGAAATGATTTTGAGAAATACATCATTCACTTCTAGAGGGAAACTTAGTTTAGATGAAATTTATCATGTTCCAAATTTCTAAGAGATTGTGATCTCTTATTTACTTGTTCCAATGCCATTCTACAACCTCAACTTCTCTACATAATACGAAAACACCATTTCCCTAGTGATACCTCAAATGCTTGAGTCGTTTTCAATAGTATACCCATTGTTCTGGATGTTGTATCCCAAGAGACATACACATTCATCGAAAAAGAGAAGCGAAATCTCTTTTAAGGAAAGTGTGTTTAATACGTCCCTCAACCAGTGCTAACAAACTAATTCGTTCACTTTACATTTGTGGAACCTCCCATTTTGGTTTGAATATTTTAACCTACCATTTTTACGTTCATGGATCATTATCCTTTTATGTTTATGTAAAATTTACTTTATTTTCTCTTTCATTTATGGATGTAGAATTATAATACATATTTTTCAAATGATAAAGATAATATCTTTATTAACTTTTAATAAAATTGACCAACTTTCCTACATGAATACTACTCCAACTATTATTCTCACTCTTATACTTTGGGAGACACATATCCTCTACGTAGCTACATGAGATCTATTTCAGGAGATTAAGAAACCGATTCAAACTTCAAACCACACAAACAAAATCATTTTAGTTTTTTTGAATCATAGTTTACAGTTTTCAATCCTTGTAAATTTTTTAATATTTTTAAAAGTGGTTATAAGTAGAAGAGAGAGAAAATGTAATGATAAAAGTATAAAAAAATATTATTTAATTGCAAAGGAGAGAAAAATAGTAGTGTTTTTAGTGTAATTATAAGGATAAAGATATGAAATCTGATGTGAATGCTCTAATGGTACCAAATCTACCAAATCCTTTCCAAAGTTCCCTGATGTCCAAATCGTGTATTTTGCCCTAATTTTGATCAACACAAATTCTGAAATTCCACCCCCCAATTTTCAAAATTGAGTACCCAAACCCAATTTCTTGATCATCTTTGGCACAGTCACCAATGATGCATACATTTCCTCCTCTTATCCGCAACTTTGAACAATTTTATTTGAATACCATTTCTTTAACACCATACACAATCGGATGACGAGATGCATATATTTATCATTATCTTGATGATCCCATCATCTTGACTTCTCATACACTTTTCAGATCAACCTTTAACGCCACTGCAATTTCATTCAATTCTATCACACCCTTCAACATAATTTCAGTTTCAACTAGGGTTCTTTTCTTCTTCAAATTCCCGCGATCCCCTTTTCATTTGGGCAGTTTTCGTTGATTCGTGATGTTAGCTTCGTTATAATTTGATTTCACTTTGATTATTGTTCCATTCTTTGTATGATCGGTGGGAAATTCAAGAAAATTGCAATTGTTTCAGGTCAGCTATTAACGATCCTTGCAAATCTTCATTCTTTCTGTTGTAATTTGAACGACTTTAGTCGATTATAACAACTTTGATTTGAAATTACACTGAATTAGGGTTTGATTTTTAAAAATTCACTCGAGAAATGGATATGAGCAGTGAAGCCACTGTTGATCGGTTCTTGATCGGACCATCAACTGTAATTGGCCGCACAATTGCTTTTAGGGTTCTATTCTGTAAATCAATTGGGCATTTAAGGCATCAGATTGTTCATATGTTGCTGTATTACCTCCATAGAATAAGAACATATGTTTCAGACATTGCTACACCTGTTATCTCATGGTTACATCCACGAAACCCGCAAGGGATACTGTTGTTGGTGACACTAATAGCATTTTTGCTAAATCGTTACACGAATGTAAAGTTAAGAGCCGAAATGGCGTATAGAAGGAAGTTTTGGAGGAACATGATGAGGGCTGCATTAACTTATGAGGAATGGGCTCATGCTGCTAAGATGTTAGATAAAGAAACCCCTAAGTTGAATGAACATGATCTTTATGATGAAGAACTTGTGAGGAATAAGCTTCAAGAACTTAGACATAGGCGTGAAGAATGCTCGCTTAGAGATATTATCTTCTGTATGCGAGCGGATTTGATTAGGAATCTTGGAAATATGTGTAATCCTGAGCTTCATAAAGGTAGACATCAAGTCCCGAAGCTAATTAAAGAATACATTGATGAGGTTTCAACGCAGTTAAGAATGGTTTGTGATTCTGATTCTGATGAACTTCTTTTAGAAGAGAAACTCGCGTTTATGCATGAAACTAGGCATGCGTTTGGTAGAACGGCTTTGCTTTTAAGTGGTGGTGCGTCACTTGGAGCATTTCATGTGGGTGTAGTGAAAACTTTAGTAGAACATAAACTTATGCCGAGAATAATCGCGGGGTCTAGTGTGGGGTCCATAATGTGTGCGGTTGTAGCTACAAAATCTTGGCCTGAACTTCAAAGTTTCTTTGAGGATTCGTGGCATTCGTTGCAATTCTTTGATCAAATGGGTGGAATTTTCAATGTTTTCAAAAGGGTTATGACACAAGGAGCGCTTCATGACATTCGACACTTACAAGTTCTATTAAGAAACTTAACGAATAATCTTACATTTCAAGAAGCTTATGACATGACAGGCCGTGTTCTTGGGATAACTGTATGCTCCCCAAGAAAACATGAGCCTCCAAGATGTTTAAATTACTTAACTTCACCTCACGTGGTTATATGGAGTGCGGTTACTGCTTCTTGTGCTTTCCCAGGGCTTTTTGAAGCTCAAGAACTTATGGCGAAGGATAGAAGTGGTGAAATTGTACCATATCACCCACCATTTCACTGGGGCGCCGAAGAGGCCAATGGCTCGTCAGCTAGGCGGTGGAGGGATGGTAGTTTGGAGATTGATTTACCCATGATTCAGTTGAAAGAGCTTTTTAATGTGAACCATTTCATTGTTAGTCAAGCAAACCCGCATATTGCACCTTTACTCCGGCTTAAAGAGTTTGTGAGAGCTTGTGGAGGCAATTTTGCTGCAAAGGTATACTTCTGACTTGGTGTAATTGGTATTAGTAGATTTAAATATACCAAAATGGTGGTCATAGACTCATTGGTAGGGTTACTGTTTGAATGGGTCTGGTTAGATTCGATTGACCAGATATACATTTTGTTCTTTTTAAGTTTTTGTTTAACATTATGTTTCTGCAGCTTGCACATCTTGTTGAGATGGAGGTGAAACACCGATGCAATCAAGTTCTGGAGCTCGGTTTTCCATTAGGAGGGCTAGCAAAGCTATTTGCTCAAGATTGGGAAGGTGATGTTACTGTCGTAATGCCTGCAACCTTAGCTCAGGTGGGTGTTTCTCTATCTTTACATTCAATTTGGTTCCAGTTGTTTTCTTTAAATGTGCTTAACAAGTTTAATGTTTTGTTTTCTGTTCCAGTACTCGAAGATCATACAAAATCCATCTCATTTGGAGCTTCAAAAAGCCGCTAATCAAGGTAGAAGATGCACATGGGAGAAACTTTCAGCCATAAAAGCCAACTGTGGGATCGAGCTTGCACTTGATGAGTGTGTTGTGATTCTAAACCATATGCGTAGACTGAAACGTAGTGCAGAACGAGCGGCTGCAGCTTCTCATGGTGCATCAAACACAGTAAGGTTCAACGCCTCGAAACGAATACCGTCTTGGAACTGTATAGCACGCGAGAGTTCAACAGGATCTCTGGAAGAAGACCTAGCAGACGCCACTGCTGCATCACCCCACCATGGCAGTCGGAACTGGCGGCACCACCGCGCATACGACGGGAGTGACAGCGAGTCCGAGGCGGAGTTGAACTCATGGACGAGATCTGGTGGGCCACTGATGAGAACGACGTCCGCTGATCAGTTCGTTGACTTCATTCAAAATCTAGATACTGACTCGAAAATGAACAAGGCGCTTAGAGCTTTTCAGAACCTGCGGGTGGTACCACCCGAGCGAAACTCAGAACCCGACACCGATCAAAGGGACACGACTCCTAACAACAGAGTTCATACAAGTAGCAGTAGTGGTAGCATAACGGTTGCTGCAGGCGATCTGCTTCAGCCCGAGAGGATACAAAACGGGATTGTGTTTAATGTAGTGAGGAAAGGAGACTTGACACCATCGAACAGGAGCCATGACTCGGAGATCAACTCACCGTCTGACTCGGTTGCTGAGTGTGTGCAGCTTGACTCGCCCGAGAAGGACATAGACGCTAGCTCGAATTCGGAATGTGATGTTTTAGATGATGAGGATGGTGATCACAGAACTGGTGTGGGTTTGAAGGTCTAGTAATACCTCAAGCATGGGCCGAGTTGACCCAGTTGAGTTTAACTCGGTTTTGGTGAGGAAGCAATACATCCAATATGTGGATTTACCATTGTAATTAGAACAGTATTATACACTCTATTTATTATTTGATTATCAATCCTCATTTGGGAATTTATTATGCAATATACAAGTACAATATTTTTTAAAATTTATATATTAAATTATTAATGTTTGGTGATTTTCATCTATTCAAGCGAAGACAAACACACTTGGTTTTCTGTAAATGTTTATTTGTTTTTATCTTTTGTCTTACTTTGTATGTTTTATTCTAGTCATACATTGTGTTCTAATACCATATTCTTTTATATGTTACAGCTAGCTTAATATTTCTGGAGGTTTAAAAGGCCTTCGTCTACGGTCTATATATTATTCTTATAGACCTTTGCATTCGATCGGTTAATTAAACAAATTTGTTTATAGTTTCGCAGAAAACAACTTAGGGTAGATTAAATGATAAACAAATAACAATAGATTAAAGTAAAGAGAAAAATTACTTGCAAATGCAAGATTAAAGTATATGTATACCACATGTCTCTTTGTATTATGCAGAGGTTGGTGGAAGGCCAGTTCACTTTACACATTTAATTACTAGTCTTCCTTTTTTTTTTTTTGCAGCAAGCAATTTCCTACTGCTAAAATCAATACCTTAAAGTTTAATACATATTTAAGTGAATATAACTAGTTAAGTGACTAACACACTGTCTCTTTAAACCAATTTCTTCAAAGATACTTTTATATTCTAAAGAGATTATAGTGTATGCTTTCTTATAAAAGTATATTCTTGGATAACCTTAAAAAACCAGTCATAATTTAAAAATCAAAATTATCATTCTTGGATAACCTTAAAAAATCAATGTCATAGTTTAAAAATCAAAATTATCAATTCGACTAGTTTTTAGCACATTACAACATATTAACCGATTCAAGTTTTCTAGATCTCGGCAAACTTTTGGAGATTTTGAAAGAGTCGTTGAGATCTTGAATGATGTCTCGAAGAATCAGAGCGACCATGATGTTGGGATTCTAGGGACTAGCTTGTCATAATTTCATTTGGATTGTTGACAGTGGCGGAGTTTGTACCCACCACAGAGGGGGCGAGGTCGAAAGTAAACTATTTTAAGATCGGTTGAGGGGAGGGATGCGGGCGAATTTCATATATATTAAAAAGTTTATGTCACCGGACTGAAAATTTACACTAACGCACCGAAAATTAACAAAACTGATGAAAAAAAAAAAAGAGGCCGAAGCCCATAAGTTCATAATTAGCTTTGCCCCTGATTGTTGATAATCCTTAAAAGGCATACAATATTAATAAACCTATCAAGAATTTAATAGTTAACTTATTACAATTAAATAGAAAAAGTGGTTAAATGACACTTTTGTCAGAATTATTATTATGGTGATTTTTCTTTTCGAAAAATTTAATATGTTCTTTAAAGAAATAATTATGATATGTTATTTTCAACCAAGCACTTCCTTATGCAGAAAGTCACTTGCATTTTATATTTATTTTGTAGACATTATTATTAAGTAACGTTGTAAGATTTGTAGACTCAAAATTGATATACGTTAGTTAATGAGATTCTGTTTAATCTCTATATTGGAGGAAAGGTATCTTAGAGCAAGTGTAGTCCGATCGTGATAGAGGTTCCATGAGTCCTATCACAGTTAAAAACACACACGCCCACACACGTCATGATAGGGGAGTGAATGTGCATATGGTGATGCTGGTCACGGACAAAAAGGAGAGAGTGTGATTTTTTTGTTCGCTTTTTTAATTTCTTAACCAACATAATAATATAATTTATCAACTCTAATAATTACAATCTTCATCAATATCACATGCCCACTACCATAATGTTTAGGGAAAATTACCTAATTAAACATTTGAGCAAACCCATTTACCATTTTAATCGTTACAAAGTATAATAACAAATTGTTCCACCAATGAAATAGCTCGACGTGTCTGTTTCTCGCCACACAGGCAAGGAACTCCCATATTTTCTCTCTAATTTCAAGCTCCACGCTATGTCAACAAGGAACTCCCCAAATTCATCATCTCTTATTGAAATCTTACTATCACACCCCAACAAAAGGGGCTGTACATGATGATTTATTATACAACAAACACAGGAAAAGCCAAGTAAGTAGTAAAAATAAGCAATTGGGATACATGAATAATAGTAAAATAACATATTCTATTATGCTTGTCATATATATATCTAAATTATAGGTAAAGGCTATAGGGCTATTTTCTTCTATTCCTCAAAATGGTTTTCATGTATAGCTCATTTAGGTTATTGTACAGTTCTTCTAAAGTAAGTCTTCTAAGTACAAGCAATCCTTCTTTTAAAGACTCCCTTCTTATAACCTGATAACTACTTGAAATACACATTCTAAATGTGTCAAAAAAATGTTGGTGAGCTCGTGTTTTACGATAATAAGATTCATAATCAGGCATAGATATACATAAGTAAATCATAGTTATTGGTGCACGACAATATTTAACACAATAAAACTTGGACTCGAGCTACACACTCGAGTGCTAAAATATCTCTTAACTCATACCCCTTATTATTATGGGCTTAAGTGTGCCCTACATGCATGGTTAAACCACACTAATTTATGACACAACGATTATCGAATCTTAATGGAGGGTTTCCTTGTTATAAGGGCCATTGTGTGTAGGGAATTCTCAAATAGTACTATCCATAAATAACGCGGCTCCTAATGGAGTTAATAATGTTTTCATGTTCGGGGACAAAAGCAACTAGTATTGCACAATGAAATATGTTTTAAAGAGTATGTATTCCACTCTAAAGTTTAATATAAAAAGGGATTCATGAGACTACTCTGGTGTTGCCCATGTGGTTACTAAGTGGATGCTCGGGTGTTTGGTATTCTACTAGCTAGAAAATAACTTATTATTTAAATAGAAAATAAACTATATCTTTATAATTCATGAAATCTTGTTTATAACTTATTGTAATCACGTTTAACTTACAGAATTGTTAAGATTATTACTCTAAACACACTTAATGTATTTTCTCATTTTTATGCAAAACCGATTTTTTCGGGTAAACTAGCTTTTATAAAAAATATGTTTATGACCGACAAGGTGTTGTGTAATATTTTGTATTTTAAGTGACTAAAGATATTCTAAGTGTTCAAAAGATGTTTTGGGGGGGGGGGGCTTTTTGTGTAATAGACTTGATTACACATGATATTTTGCGTGTTTTCGGGCTGTAATGAATTACCTTGATGTGATGGATGATTGAGAGGGGTTCAACACTACTATAGGGACTTGAAAATGGTGATAAGAAGCTATTCAAAATAAAGGGTTTGAACAAGTTCATAAAGGGGTAGAAAGAAAGAGTTTATGAATTTATGATGTAGAGAGAGTGTGTGATCTTACCTTAACTTGCGGTGGCCTTGTGGACATTAAGATGGCCCTTTGTAGTAGTTCAATTAGTGCCTCAAATGGGGCTGATATGTGCAGGTTCAAATGAGTGTTCAAAGGTGGGCTAGAGAGAGTTCTTGAGAGAATTTTTGAAAAACAATTAAAGTGTGATCCGTGTGTATTACATGAAACGACCAAGAAGACGAAGAAGAGAGGAGGGGAGTTGGCTCCACTATTCTTGGTTTTTGGAAGGTATTGGTTGGATTTAAGGGAGATTTTGGTTTGTGAAAAAAGTAATGAGATTTTTATAGATGTAATGAATTTTATTTGTTGATGTGTGTGGTTGATTTTACTAAAGGTTATTTTTATAAAATTTTCAATAAAGTTTGTCATGTTTTTAATGAATTTGAAGTTTTATATTGTAAGACTCAGGATGGTTCATGCATTTTCATATATGTACTTATGTATATATATGTATGTATGGAAGTGTGTCGTGAATGTGTGTATGTATTAGTGCATGCATGAAATTTTGTCTTATTTTATATTCACTTCCTTGTTTTTATCATTAACCTAAGTTAGTTTTTATAGGATTTGTTAGCTAGGATTTACTAGGATTTGGTGATATCTTAAGCAAGGATCTTATAAAATATGTATGTGTTTTATATATGCATGTATATATGTGGGGGTGTGTTTTTGTATGTATATGTATGCATACATATAATTATATACGTTTGTATGAATGTGTGTGTGGACATATGTGTGTATGTCATGTGTATACATGTATGTGGAGTGTGTGTATCGTATGTATATATATGTGTGTGCATAGACGATAGTTTTGTCTTATTCTAGATTTATGAAGATTTGTAGTAGATTTTGATTGATTTTGCAACATTTTAAAATTTTACATGAGAAAGCTAGATGTTCATTGGTTAATTTGTAGGTGATTTGATGATATTTAGTTTTTATAATTATTAATTATTAAATATAATGTACATAACTTGTTTTATAAATATTCAAGTTTTGACATTTATATATATTTTATGCAATACTTTTTATATAAATTAGTGTAATATCTATATTTTGTTAATCTTTAGTTGTTAGGCAAGTAAGTATTTTAGGTATGAAAATGCTTTTAGGTATAGTTGGTGAATTCTATATTAAAGATTATTTTCACATGGCTTTTATTTAAATTAACAATTTTAGTATTTTATGTATATTTGATATTTCATATGATCACATTTGTAAGCTTTAATCAATTGAATGACCGTAACTTATAAGCTTACATGTTTGTTTAATTATGATAGTTGTTTATTAGACCATGATGATTTATTTTAGTTTTTATTGATGTTAGGTTTTCATGTTTTGTTTTTAACATATTGGCCAAGTTTATATTAGTTTTTGGGCCAAGACCCATTAAAGGCTAAGCATCATCTAGGCCTGTTAAGGTATCGGGCCAAAAGCCCATATAAGTTTGATGGGTCAAAGCCCATTATGGGGTGTGGACGTGTGGGCTTTTATAAATTTATTTTTTCAGCCAAAAAATCAGGGTTGTCATATTTTCCATACTTCAAAAAATTTTATCTTTGAAATTATTGTATGCTAGTAGTATTTTAAGAAGTGTATTGTTTAGCTCAAGCTGGTTGTTGGTATTGCTTGAGATTAACTTTAGTGGTTATGGAGGATTTATACCAAGAGGTAACATCATAATGAATTGAAATTTATCCACTTTGTTACGTGGATGAGTAGCTTCAAGGATTCCCATTAAACAAACATAATCTCAAAAATTGCTTTATGAGTAAAGATGGTTGGATAACAAAGTGGGCTAACCTGGTATAAGTGTTGATCATGCATTTAACTAGGGTTCTATGGCGTATAGTGCATGAAATCAATATAGAAAATTTAACTAAACAAAACTATATAATCATCATAATCATTACAAATGATGGAAAGAAAAGGTATGGTTGTTTCTAGAAAGTCTAGGGCTTATGCCTAAACAACGAGTCAAGGAAACTTATCACTTAATTCTAATCCCTACGGGGTTAGTGTTTTTCTCCATTGAGAGAACAAGGGCTCATGCGACATATAATCACAAGCTATCAAGGATGAAGCCTTCGAATTGACAAGGATTTGGAATACTACAAGCCTAGCAAAGATCATATCTGCGTAGTCATTCCAATCGAGATTGGTTCATAAGATAATCGTTACTAAAAAGAGTATGGAGTTTATGTCATGAACATACCTTCATATCTTGGTAACGGGGTTTCCGAATTTTCTAGTGCCTTATGATAATCTTTGTAAATAGCTATCTTTTCGTAATGTGTAAGGATAATGGTTTGTAATATATATGGAAGTAAATCTGACGGTCAATCAAAAGGGTTTTATAATCCTAGGGTTAGTGTCATATTTGGTTGTTTGCGTTTAGTCGCATCTCGTTAATTTCACCTCCATTGTAGAAGGACCTTTGATGTTGCATGCGATCACATGGGGAAATTTCATGGTGTTGTGTCATGAATTTGTTATTGGCGAATGTAAGTTATCATTAAACTCATTGTAGGTAAAGCATTATCTAAGGAATAAATACAAGTAAGAGTCCTATAGGATGGATTCACTAAGGAATTTAAATAAGGGTTTGAGGTTCAATGTAAAAGGTCTTTATCCATAACGTGCTTACTTATACATAATAGGGCGGGCATTTTTCCTGGATCTAGATAAGGTATCCTTACCGACGCAGTGCACATATAGTAAAATTTAAATGAGAGTGTTTAGGATGAAAAAGTTAACAATTAGGAATGCAACTTCTTGTACTTGAATCATGTTGGTTTGTATTAAGTTGTCATCATTCGTCGTCATAGCAATGTAACAACCCTTTCTCTATAGATAAATTTTTAAGAAAATATGGATATATGAGGTAGGTTCTAGGTTTGCAAGGTCTGTCTTCTAATAATATAACTCAGGTGAATACTAAGTTTAATGTATATAGGCCAGGATCTCAACATCATGAATGCCATTCGATCGACTTGAAACTATGTAAACCGGGTCGTGATGATTATACGCGTATCATGTTAAGGAGGAGGTTAGGTGAGGATGATCTATTAAGGGCTTAGTTGTCTATGCTTAACAAGTGTTGAGCGAGCTTAAATCTACACAATATTTTCTTGATGACTCTAGTTAATATACCTTGCTACTTATACATGTTGAATGCTCTTTAAATGATTTCTTTGGGAGTTAAATGTCTTGTTAAATTCTTTTTACTTTTGCAAGATTGAAACATGCGCATAAGGCTTGTATCATTAAAGCTACTTGTCAATGGGTACTTCCTCTGCTTGCCCATTGTCATTGTTGATACTAAAGTCAAGAGGCGTTGCATAACTTGCTCAAAAGCATAAGCTATGCCAAGAAATTGTTTAACTCAATTTATTACATGCCTTGCCACTTTTCTTGATTACTAAGAGCAACATCAATTGCTAATTCTTCTTTTAATTTAGTATCATATTCCTTTCAATTCCATCATAGCATATCACCACATCCCTGAGGTAATTATCTTGTTTTCAAAAGGGAAACTTCTTGATTTTCGGTCAACCCTTAGAAGACCTAATCATTGCACTGTTTAACCAATGTTATCATAGGGTCAGTTATAAAAGATGTAGTCCTTGATTAGTCCAAACTCCTCAACTATGGACTTTATAGTTTTCATGGTGTCGGATAGTAGGATTTTCTATCTGAGTTCTAGAGTGAGATGTCGAGGTTATATTCTGCAGGAGTTTCCCAAAAGTGAGTAAGGTATTACTCTAATGATGGTTTTCTGGAGTGCTTTCCTTTTTTGTCTAACTTCATGTCTGTCATCCTATTATTGTTGGGTTTGCTAATAAGAGCTCATCTTTTGTTCATCAATCCTTCTCGCTAGTTACTATTGTGGAGAATAATTCCTTCAGCCTCCAATTAAACCTTTGCCATGTGGATTCTTTCTTCGGCATTGGTGACAATATAGTATAGGGTTTTGAAAGTACTCTTCCGTTTTTATATTCCAGCTTTAGTTTGTTGCTTGGGTTTAGTTGTCCTGAGTAGTAAATCTATAGTCCCTTAACCAAATCTCCACTTGAGAACTAAGCAGTTGTTTTCTCCACCACCATCAACTTTAACAATTCAGCTTTTGGCTTTAAGAGGTTCAGGATTAGTACTCCTTCTAGAATGATGACACTTTGTGGTTCATGTTAACCGATCGATTTAGGAAATTCAGTAATCAAGGATGGAAGCACTTAGTACTTGCAAAGAATTTTAGTGGGTAGTTAGGGGATTGCTGATGCTAGTGACATTGGCTAACAAAGGGCATAGGAAAATGAAAATTTTCTTTAGTGAATCTTGTATAAAATAATATTATTAAAATGAGGCGAATGATTCTATCAAAAACTATATTTATCAACTACATAGGTGACATATGTTTTAACACCTTTATGAAATAGGAGGTAATTAGTAGAAGAGTTCATTAAGAGACATGAGCTACAAGGCAGGATGGGCATAATATGTCTTCAATGTTCTTATTCGTGTGGAGCGCTTTTTACAACAATCCATTTCTTTGGTTTGTTGGAGGTTCTGTTCAAATGTCCACCAAATGAGTTATTTGAAGTAAAACTATATCTTACACCTGCGTTAGGTTTATCACAAGTATTGATAAAGAAACGAAAAAATTAAGGTATATGAGTATATATATTTAGAGCACTATGGTTTTGGCATTAATTGAGCACAAATGCTTTATGATGTTTTAAATTTGAGGGGTCGATTGAATCAAAATGAAGTGATAACCGGAGATTTAAAACAAAGTCTCCATAATGTTACAACTCACACGAGGTTAACAAATTCCTTATAGTAAAGGAAAGAATGAGAAGAACACTCCGGTTATGTATATTCAAATTTATCAAAGTAAGGTATGTATGAACTTTTGAAGCTGACTGCCCTCACACCAACTATTGTATAAAGGTATTAATTTTATTATGACAAAATAGAGGGGGCGTATGAATGAGGGTCAATATGCCATTCTTTGTGGCTTGCCACGTGTTTGGTAGTTTTAGTTAATTTAGTTGTTGTAGTGTTTTCGTTGATGTTCTCATAGTATCTAGTGTCTAAATCCATGTTGTTTAGTTTGGTATGTGTGACATCTGGCATTTTAAGGATAACTTCGTTATCGAAACTTCGTTACATTAGTTGAGTCATGCATACACGTCACGTAATCACACACGTCTGTTTCAAACATTGAAGCCATAACAAATGGATAATACTAATTTAAATAATGCTATGTTGTTTAATGTGTGGTTATGCAAAATTTATGTGTTACATGCTTATTTAAATGATTTATGTGTTAACTTATAGTTGCGATAATTTTATATTATTAGTGAAAAATATGAAAATGAAAATGCTTTATTATGTGGGTTATGAATCTTAATTCTAAAAAAAATAATTAACAATTATACTTAAGGGTGTTTATTGTAAATAGAGTAATTAAGGGGTTTTTATAAAAAGGTTTCATAAAAAATACAAACCCTAATCCCCCAAACCCTCGCCCCCCTCCCCCCCAAATTCACGAACGTCCTCTGCCCCATCCCTCTCTCGATTTTAGCTCAAACACACACAATATCGTATGATTTTTGCTCAAATCAATCACTGTAACATGTTTGAAGCCTCTTGTGTGATCATCTACATGATTCGGTAATGGATTTCCTGAATTTAATATATACCTAAACCTTAGTTCATCTAATTAATCCCACAACTGGAAATTGATAAAATTAAGTATTGTTGTTGATTATAATTGATGTTATTAGTGATTGCTTATGTGAATGACATATGAAATTTGTGGTTTTGATGTATTGTTCATATCTTGCCTACGTGGAAACTTTAATTTTCAAAATTCTTGGATAATCTAATATGATCAATATAGGTTAGATTAATCGTATGAACGATACATTTTTGGTTCTTTTGGTGGAATTTGGATTGTTTATGCTACACCCTCCTAATGAGGAAACTTTGTTGATTAAACTTATGAGGTATGATGTTTTGGACATACATGAGAGGTTAGGATCATGTTACAATGATTACTTGTGATAATTGGATGCATTTGCTACGTTAGATGTCGTAGGATTCATATGCTAGATCATAACCTTCCATTGAAGGAAACTTTAACTATGAAAACATGTGATTATGGGATGTTCGAGTTCACATGCATGTTAGTTAATGATGTTCGACTATCATGGTTGATATGAAGTTGGTTGAATAAGATTACATGATGGACACTTGTTTTATGTATGTGTACATGCTCAACTAGTCAAACATGGAAACTTTATTTAATTCAATCCTATAGTTTGAGTACTAAATATGTTATGTGGTATACCATACACACATGCGGATTTGAAGTCCCTAATTAGTAGGATTGACTGGATTAGTATATGAAGTTGCAAGTTTATTTCACATGGCATGTGTTGAGTGGTCTAAACCCTATGTGGATCTAGGTTGCATAGTGGCTTAAGTAGTTTTCACATGAGGAAACATAAAGTTATTAGTTATTTAACGACATGAAATGTACAACTTGGTTGTTATTGTGGATTCATATGTTAGGCTTTTTTGGAATATTAACTTTCTGGAGTTTAGAACTCAACATAAATGATACGAGAATGCATTGAAGATAACTCAAGAATAATAGTCTCATTAACCATAAAGAAATATGATTTCACCTAACATGTCACCAATGGATCATCACGTCTAACTTGGTCAAAGATGATCAACTTTTCTAAACACGTGAAGCAATAGGGTTGTTTGGACACTTAGGGTCTTATAAACCAACAATCCACATTTACTTGTCTAGCACGCTATCGAGGTGAGTTTACTACCCTACTTTTACTTACTCTATTTGGGGGAGAAATCATACTTAAACACTTTATTATGTAAGATTGTGTAATGCATGTTTGTATAGTGTAATTTTACCATTGAAAGTCCTTACTCTTTCGGATCATTAAGTAAGGTTAACTGGCAAGAAATATTAGGTAGTACTACTAGGCTTGACAAACCCCACTTATGCCACTGGAGGTCCTGCGGGTGCAAATGTTGTATTGAACAACAAACACAACGCTGTGATTTGGTAAGTCATGGCAGAAGGTAAACAAACGAACTTAGTTACCTTTGACCACGAAGACGCTTACGTTTATGCTTTTGTTATAGACTAGCTATATGTTTCAATACACTTTATCTATGATACTAAAACTCAAATGCTTTTAACTTGCTTTACAAACTCATGAACTTACCAACCCCGTGTTGACACTTTAGTACGTCTTTCTCAGGTCGATAATTCGCAGGTGCACTTAGGAGCATGACATGGTCGCATATCTTTCGAAGATTTCTACAACATTGATTATTGCATGGTTTTTAATAATTAGTTTTGGGTGCGCGTCTTTACGCATTTTGTTTTACATTAAATGGTTTGGAACTAATTGTTTTATGCTTCTACAGATGTTTGAAATTAAACTCTAATGGTTATTTTAAAACTCAAATAATGGTCGCTTGAGTAAGTAATGATGATGATCCTGGTTTGATCGCACGTCTCGTGATAAAACCTTGCACGTAGAATTTAAGAGTATGATTTATTTCTATCAAGCTATTGGTTATACGGAACTAGGTTGCATTTCACACTAGACTATTGATATGTGAATTAATATGCATGTTAATAATGCATATCTTTCCCCATTTTAAGTGCTTTTTGGTTACAAATTAATCTTTATTAATACTTAATTATGATTAATTTAAATTTTGTAGCTTTGGATGGTTGTTTGATGATTTCAAAAGAAAAAGACAAGAAATTCATGAAGATTATAGGAAGTTTAGAGGCTGTTATGGCCATGACAGGAGCTGTGATGGCCATGACAGGAGCTGTCAAGACCATAACAGGCTTCAAGCCTCCTTTTCCTGCATATTATGGTCATGACAGATCCCGTCATGGTCATAACACGCATCAGCCCCCCCCCCCTTTATGCCCTTCCACTTCTTCATTTTGGGAGAGACGTTTTTGGGAAATAAAACCATAGTTTTTCTTCATCCTTGGGGTGGCTTTGAAGGGAGTTTTTCAAGAGCTCAAGAGAGGTTGAAGATCAAGCATTTCAAAGGAAGATTCAAGTTAACACAACCCACCTCTAGTCAACTTTGGTTTGAAAATCTCTAGATCTATCATGTTATATTCCATAGTTATGAGCTTGGTTGTGGTTTTTGTAAGCCTTATGGGCTAAACACTCTTTATCACTTAGATTAGATGAGGCTTAGCATACTTTGACTTATTACTTGTAACTTTTGGTGATGATTAGGTTAATGTTTATTTCAAGGCTATGAATGTTCTTCAATGGTTGTGTATGTTTGTTGAACTTGATGAAATGATGAATCTTATGGGTGTTATAATCACAAATTGTTGGAAAACTTTGTGTTTTAGAACATCTATTCATGAAATGCATACATTAGTGTGTAGTTTATGGCATTTGACTAGTAGTGGTAAAAGATGATTGATTATTTAGTCAAGTTGAACATGTGTGCACCCTTATACATATGTTTGTGAAAACCATTATGTTTGTTATGAAAATCTCTTAACATTGTTTATGTGTAACCATAGATAATTCGCATATTTATGATTCGTGTATTCGAGTTAGGATATTCATAAATTGAAGGATTTACATAGCTATTGTTTCATTATATGAATTAAGGTGGTTACCATGTGTTCATTGTGTTAACTTTCCAAATATTTGTGGGTTTGGTATCCTTGACGGGAGTTCTAACCATCTTTAATTTTAGCCTAATTATATCATTAGGTCTTCATGGCATAAATTTAGATGGCTATTATGTATTTATCATTCTAGCTTTCCGACGAATTATATAATCAGATAACCTTAACAGAAGTCTAGTTTACATTCATGTTTAATGTGTAGAAAATAATATCACCGTAGGTTCATGTATGTTATCATTGTTTTGCAAAGCGGATTCGAAGTCTAAGTGATATCCTTCTTTGATTGATTATCTTCATCTTCGTTAGCTCTCTTCAATTAGTTTAATTTTTAGTTAAATTAGTTAATTATAAATTTCACAAATCATCTTTAATTGGCTAGATAATGACAAAGACTTAGTATTAGGAACTTTCGTGTCCACATATCGATGCTTGGTTCTTACCAAAAGCTATACTATTGTAAGGATCGTCACACTGATCAGATCGATCTCGTAATTGTGAATGCGGAATGTAAACAATTACGGATTGAGAAGTAGAAGAATAGAAATGAAGAACACAATGTAAATAACTTCTCTTTGATTGCTCTCTGAATATGAATGATTACACAGAAGATACAAATTCAGGAAATGAACAAAAGCTTACTAAATACAAAGCAAACTACGTATTTATACTAAACTAGAATGTTCTCGCGCGAGATCAACTTCTCACGCGAGAAGCTAGTTCTCACGCGACAAGTAAGTTGTCGCGCGGCTTCTTTTACTTTTCGCTTGATCTTCAACTTGATTTGATTTACCGAGCCTCTAGGTTCAACCCCTACAATCTCCCCCTAGGCTTGGTAAATCAATGTTCTTTAAAAATCCACGTCATCTACGTTGTAACTGCCCCCATATGCATACATCTTCTTACCCAGGGCCTTCGTAATCAACCAACCAAACTGTGCTGCTAGTAAATGTACAGATTCATCAGCTGCAATAGGACATTCCTGCAACTTCATCAAATCTTCTTTTCCAAACTTTAGCAAATCCACAGGGTCGATGATACGGTATTCTTTATCAGCACATTTTATCAACGCATGACCCGTCTCCTTTTCACAACTCCACCCGATAAGTTTTGACAAGCTGTTAACTGGCACTGGAGCGTGTATAGGGATCTTCCTCACATATCTTGGATGTTTATAAACTCGTATCTTCATTGGTTTCTGCGTGTTTGGATCGATACGGTTCTCATCTTCAATAACCTTTGATTTGGCTGTCTTAAAATCTTTGAAGTTGGTCTTGCTCTGTCTCCAAATCATGTTTCTAATCCAATTTCCTTTTCCATAATTGCTTGGATTAATGAATGGAACACGACCCATAGCATACAAGTCTGATGCTCTAAGAGTATGAAAGTCGTGTTCATCTTGAAAGTATTCGATTGCTCTAGCCTTTCTTTTAATCACATACAACTTCTTTTCTTCATCATATGCCCAACTGATAATCGGCTCTGAATTTCCGTACCTTGTGAAAGGTTTGGAATGCCGAAGTGTATGCACATAAGCTGGCGGAGGAGGTGCAGCAACAGTAATATTACCAACCTGACGAACAACCATTTGACCAGTTTGGTCTAATGTCTTGTCAGTGGTTTCTGAAGTGCTTGGCTCATCAACGATCTCCCCTTCTTCTAACACATCTTCAAAAAATAAATCTTTCAAACTATTTCCAAAAATATCAGTATATTCTATATCTTCTTCTAAATCATCAAACGATCCAAAATCAGCATTTTCTTCTTCCTATAATATATTTTGCTGAAATGAATATAGTTCCTTCTCATATTCAGCTTCAGTGGCAGGATCCAATAGAGTATAATCAACTGTATCATCAGGACTTGGTCCGGAGACATTAGCAGTCCCTGACGACCCAGAAGTACCAGTAGCAGCACCCGTATCTCCCCCTTGATCATTATCATCATTTCCACCATCATCATCATCACCATTACCATCATTATCATCACCACCATCATCCTCATCATCATCTTCACCATCATTCTCATCATCATCCTCATCACTATAGTCATAATCAACCATATCCAAATCATCATCATCATTTACTGGATTAGGGATAGGCATCATATGTTCAGGTTCCACAAATGCTTCTCCAACATAAGATACAGGTTGATCCTCAGCAGCCTGATTAGACACATCTGGACTTGGCTCTTGATCAACAATAACATTGTCTATTGTTCCTTCTGTAGCAACAGGATCAACAACATGTTCTGTATCATGAACTTGTTCAACATTCTGATTAGGATCAGCAGTCTGCTGTCCACTAGATTCTCCAACTTCTGTGGTATGATGTGTAAATGAAGAAGATACACGAGAAGTGAGATCTCTCAGATTTTGTTCCATTATCTGAACATATGTAAGCATGAATTGCTGTCGACTCTCCAAGCTCTTTATTCTTTCATCTTTATCATTCAATCTTCTACATAGATCATCAATAACTTGAGTTTTCTCCAGCATCTCCCTTTCAAGTGTACTAACTCTTTGCTCCAAGGTAACCCTGGTTGGAGAGAAAGTAGATATTTCTGGATGAGCTCTTGGTTCTAGAGTAGTATTTATGAAGTCTGCATCTCCAAATAAATCTTCATGAGAAGATTGTCTGGGAGGAGTTCTCAGAATGTCATCAGTACCAACAGTAGCAGGCATAGAAGTAGATGTCACAGTTGTAGCTTCTGTGACTATCACTGGAGTAATGGCCTCACTAACTATGACTGGAATATCAGTACTCCCAATATCAACAGTTGTCACAGTGGTCATTGGAGTCCGACGCTTTCTTAACACACCGCGTCCTCTACCCCTACCACGAGAACTTTCTCCTATTACCCTAGCCATTCTCTTCCTTAGACCTCGGGTCTGCACAGGAATCTCGACAGGAACATAATCTGAATCACGTTCCTCAGCAGTACGCTTTGACGGTGTGTCTCGTACTCTGGGACGTTCTTGTAGCACATATGGTACATTCCCTATCTGATCGCTATCTGTTTCACTATCATCTTCTTCATTTCTCTGTTCTTCACCCACTCCTTCTTCCTATCTTAATTCTTCAGTTCTTAACCATTCATCAACTTCTTCTTCAGCAGATTTTTCACCAGAACGAGAACTCTCAGGTATTTCTTGTGTAGCACTAGAAGATGCACCAATTGTATCATCTCTATGCACCTGAGCAGTTTCAGTCTGTGATTCAGCTCTATAACTATCAGCAAATCGACCAAGATAAGCAAAATGTGATCCATCCCAAGCATTTCCTCTTGCTCCCAAAAGATAAGTAAAGATATCTTTCTTCATCACCATGACAGAATAAGTAGATGAATCAGATATAGCAAACTCAGGATGAGCAGCATTCACAATCATTTGAACAAATCTTGGATACATAATGAATTTCTTTCCCGGTGCAGCAATTACGTTCTTTTGCATCTTAGAAAATATGGCAGTGGAGATTCTGTATGGTAGATCATCAATAAGAGAAAACAACAGAGATCCAAATATAGCACTTAGACTGTCCATGCCAGCTTTCAGATTGCTAAGGCAATGGATTACCACATGAAAGAGATATTTCCAGAATGGTGGCAGATACTTCTTCTCTAATGAAGGATAACGATGTGTATATCCCATACGCACTAGGCAATCTTTAACAACATCATCATCTATCTTCATCGGTGCTCGTGGAACATCTTCCAATAACAAAACACTGTTAATCACCTCAGCTGTGATTACCACCTTCTTTCCTTTTACTGTGACAGTTATACACAGATCACCATCAGTATCTATCTCGTTGGCAGCAGTCTCTCAAAATTGATTTATCACATCAGTAAAAATCCTTGGATTAGCAGATATAGCATTAGAAATCCGAGAAGACTTCAATCCTTCAATCAATGATCGGAATAACTCTTTATCATATGATACTTCTCCCAAATATGCTACAGCGTTATGGTTTTTATTAAAAACCAACGGTCGAGCCATCTGCAAAAGTTGATGAAATTTTATAAGTACACAAAAAATCTTAAATTTCAATGCATACAAATTAATTTCTAACACTTAGAAAAAATTTAAAAAAAAAATTCAACTTTTCGTGCGAAATGTTGAACTTTTCGCAAATTTAACACTTCTGAAAATTTGAACCTTTCGCGCGATAAGTTAAACTTTTCGGATGATTTTTCAAATTCACACATTTTGAAACTTTTCGCACGAGAAGTACAATCCGATGCGAAAAGTACAACTTTTCGCATCTGTTCATATTCTCAAGACTTTTCGCGTGCTTCTAATTTTTCATAACATTTGATTTTCAACGAATAAAGAGTTCAAATATGTTCAATAACAGTCGCCAAAAGTATTATTAAGGTTTATTATGGTTTATTTCATCAATTTGTCAAGTTTTAATTTATTTTAAATTCGGTCAAGAACCAAATTCATTCAAATCAATCAAATTAACATCTATATACCTTATAACACTTGTCGGAATCTTAACACGACCCTAGTAATCAATGAAAATCAGTTTAAACTCTTTTTTACACTTAGAATTTTCAGAGATGAAATTTTTCAGAACTTTTCGTGCGAATGAAGACTTCTCGCACGAATTGTTCATTTTAAAGAATTTGACTTCTCGCGCGATAAGTCAAATTTTCTCAAGTTAACTTTTCGCACCCTTTAAACCTTTCGCATTTAAACTTTTCGTGTTTAAAAACTTTTCGCGTTTAAAAACTTCTCGCGTTTAAGAACTTCTCGCATTTAAGAACTTCTCGCATTTAAAAAACTTTTATTTTGCTATGAAAAATGATTTTATTTAACTAAGTGTTTATAATTATTTTAACACCCTTAAGTTTTGAATACTTGAAAAGTAAAATACATCTCAAAACATAACAAGACAAATTAATAAAACTATGTAAAAAACAAACTTATTGATACACAAGTTCTATTAGCTATTTAATTTTTTATAATTTTTTATAAATTTTCAAGTATAGGATCATATTTCTTTTAGAAATCAATCATTAACGATCTTCCAGCATTGAATTGATACAGGACTGTTTATGTTGATTATCGATATACTGTGTCCTTTTAAACTTGGACTTCAAGATTAGTAAGACACATAAGTTGTGATTTTATCATGTTTTGGTTAAATTATATGATTTCAGTGTGTCCCACAATCAAAACTCCTGCAAAACACTTATCTAGCTTCAAGATTCTATTGAGATTTCAAGTCACCCCAATTTGACTTAAACCTTTCACTTCTTATCAGCTTTATCAGTTTTGATTATTTTCTTATATAATATCTATTAGAGCATAACTAGCGCGAGAACATGTTTCTGAACACAGAATATTAACAAGTTGTAGGACTTATTAACATCCATCCGAACTTATGTTTTGCCCTCGCAAGACGTTTAGGACTTACATGCCAAGACGGACTTACATGCCCCATCTTTTGATTTTGCCTCCTGTGTCATAACATATTCTCAAAAACAAAAATATTTATCATATATTATGTATGTCTATGACATATCTTTTATACCTGTGCTCAAAAGTATCTTTTATTCCTATATGGCCTTTTGGCATCTTTTTGCTCTTTTTGCTTGAAATATTTTTGACATTTTTTTTATTTGATATGCATATATAGATATATAACTGATATTAGCTGAGTCAGAAAGTAACTGGCTTGAGTATGACTCGACTGTAACTCTCAATCTGTTTTAGCATAGAATCAATGTATTCACAAGACCTTGATGAGTTACCCACTTCAGTCATTGATGATTATTTTCAGTGTATCACAGACCATAGTGCTTTCCATTCTTGAAAGTCAAGCCTATCAATATATCAAACATAACACAAGTCAGTTTCTTGTATGCCTTCAAATGTAATGAGTCGAAATCAAGAAATGTACTATCATTTCCTATATAATCTTGAAAATTTAAGAATAAAATCTTTTTCGAAACTATCTAAATTTCTCCCCCTAAAATTGTGATTATCTAGATAGAAAATAACAATTTTAAAACAAAAGAAAAAATATTTTTGAAAAGGGTGTAAAAATAAGAGTTAACCAAAGTTAATCATTCCTAGAGATTGGACTAAAAAGTCAAATCTGGAATGATCAAATGCCTTAGTAAACAAATCAGCAATGTTGTTATCTGATGAAACAGATTCCAAATGAATAAGCTTCCTTTCAAAACAATCACGAATAAAATGTATGTGGATGTCAATGTGTTTTGTTTTTGAATGTTGAATCGGATTTTTCACAATGTTAAGAACCGCAGTATTATCACAAAAGATGCAAGTGTCATAAATGTTAAGGCCATAATCAAGAAGTTGTTGCTGAATCCAGACAAGCTGAGAACAACAGCTCGAAGCAGCCACATATTCAGCTTCTGTAGTAGAAGTAGACACTGTTTGTTGTTTCTTGCATTGCCAAGAAATGAGACGATTTCCTAAAAATTGACACCCACCTGTGGTTGATTTTCTGTCCAAGTTACATCCTGCATAATCACTGTCAGTGTAAGCAAATAAATTGAATTTAGAGTTTTTAGGATACCAAAGAACAAGTGGTGGTTGACCCTTGAGATACTTAAAAATCCGCTTGACAGCTTTCATGTGAGATTCTTTCGGATTACTTTGATAACGTGCACACTGACATACAGGGAACATAATGTCCGGCCTGCTCGCAGTAAGATACATCAGGGATCCAATCATTGATCTATACATGTGTTGATCAACATCTTCTCCCGTGAGATCTGGAGATAAAGTAGGACGAGAAGACATAGGAGTTGGATCAATCTTAGAGTCCTGAAATTTGTATTTATCAAGAATATTGTGAATATATTTTTCTTGATGAATCAGTATTCCTATATCATCTTGCTTGACTTGGATACCCAAGAAGAATGATATTTCTCCAAGAGAACTCATCTCAAATTTCTTCTTCATCACTGCCTCAAATTTCTTGCACAGTGCATCATTTGTAGATCCAAAAATTATATCATCAACATAAACTTGAACAAGAATAAGATCATCACCAGTCTTCCTTATAAATAAAGTTTGATCAATAACACCTCTTGAATAACCATTTGCAAGCAAATATTCCATAAAGTGCTTTGTCCAACTTATACACATATTCAGGATGATCTGGATCTGCAAAACCAGGTGGTTGACAAACATAGGTTTCTTCTTTCATTTCTCCATACAAAAATGCTGTTTTGACATCCATCTAATAAACTGTAAAGTTTTTGTACGAAGCATAAGCCAGAAAAATACGTATAGCCTCTAGTCTTGCTACAGGAGCATATACTTCTTCATAATCAAGACCTTCAATTTGATAGAATCCTTGAACAACAAGTCTGGCCTTGTTGCGGACAATCACATCCTTTTCATCCGTCTTGTTTTTAAATATCCATTTTGTTCCAATTGGCAGCTTTCCTTTTGGAAGTTCACACAGATACCAGACATTGAGCTTTTTGAATTACATTAGTTTGTCCTGCATGGCCTCTACACAACTGTTCTCCTTTAATGCCATCTCAACATTCTTTGGGACAATCTGAGAGATGAAGCAAGAATACAAACAAGTATTTATGGCACCAGATTTGCTTCGACTTTGAACTCCTTGTGATAATGGACCGATAATAGCTTCTGTTGGATGATTTTTGTGAATTCTTAACTGTGGGATAACATTTTCAGAAATACCTTTTTCTAAATTAGTAATGTGACCCACTGGTTCTTCAATAATATGCCCTCTTTCTGGTTGATAAACTATATCTTCCTCCAGATGATTATCATTATTAGACGATAAATCGTCAAATGGAACTTGAATAGTATCAATTGGATCAGTTTGAACAGAAGAAGTAGAAATATCATCAGAAACATGTGAAGATTGTTCAACAATGGGAATAGAAGATGTTTCTGTAGATTCAGAAACAGATGGAACAACTGAACTAGTTGTTGAAGAAGGTACATCAGAAGTCGTCATCTTTGGTTGAGATGAAATAATACCAACATCATCATTGAAAATATCCTGAATAGAAAAAGTCAAAGGAAGATTAGCTGTGGAAATAGTAGACGAACGATTAAACGTTTCAAATAATGAAGCATAATCATAGACCCATGAAGGTGCAGAACCTGCATCAGTTTTGTTAGACTCATGCCAATCAATATCAAATGACTCAATTATTTGTTTTGATCTTTTATTACAAACCCTGTATGCAACTTTGTTAGCAGAATAACCAACAAAATAACATTCATCAGCTTTTTCATCAAATTTAGATTTTGAATTAGTTGTGTTTAACAAAGTACAACAACAACCAAATGTTTTGAAATATTTGACTTTGGGTTTATGTTTATAAAAGATTTCGTAAGGAGTCATATTTTGTTGTTTGTTGATAAGCACACGATTCTGAACATAACATGCAGTGTTAACAGCCTCAGCCCAGAAAAATGATGGTAATTTGGCTGCTGATAGCATTGTCCTGGCAGCTTCAATTAGAGTTCTTTTTCGTCTTTCTGCAATTCCATTTTGTTGTGGAGTTCCCGTAGAACTAAATTGTCTAGCTATCCCCTTTGAATCACAAAATTCATTCAATGTTCGGTTGCAAAACTCAGTTCGATTGTCACTTCGGATGCACTTTATTGTTTTGTCCGTCTGATTCTCTACCAGTGTCATGAATTTTATCAGCAGATGAGGAGTCTCATCTTTGGATGCTAAAAAGAAAACCCATGTAAATCTAGAGAAATCATCAGTAATAACTAAACAATAAGCACGACGTCCCAAACTCAAAACACTTACTGGACCAAATAAATCCATGTGTAACAGTTGTAAAATAGAGTCAATTTTTGTATGAGCAACAGGTTTATGAGGAAGTTTATGTTGTTTGCCTTTTGAACATGACAGACACTGTTCAGATAATTGAAATTCTTTCAATGGTAGACCTACAACATGATTCCCTCTAACCAATTTGTTCATGTTTTTAATATTAACATGACCAAGACGACGATGCCATAGCAATGTGTCACTTTCAGATGCTTTAGATAACAGACACGATTCAGTGATGAAGGAATGAGATCCATTCATATCTAGTAAATATGTGTCTTTATCTCTTGGTGTTCTCAACAAAATCCATTCTTCAGGAATAACAAATCCTGGTTTTTAGATCAAACATTCTTTATCTGTAAAATGAATGGAATATTATTTGTCATATATTTGTGAGACACTTAACAAGTTATGTTTAAGTTTCTCAACAAAATTGACATCCTCACAGCTTAACCATCCATTTGACACTGTACTTTTGTTAGTTATCTTACCCCCTTTGTCTCCGACAAAAATAACATAACCTCCATTATATGGTTTGATGTTTTGTAACAGAGATATGTTACCAGTCATATGCCTTGAACATCCACTATCAACATGCCAAACACTATTGATGTTGGGTCTAGGATGTTCCTGCATGAATAAGAGATTTATTCAGTTTTAGGAACCCAAGCCATGGTTGACCTGAGTACACCTTTTTCATCCAAATATGATACTGATTTCAGTGTCATATCTCTTTTATCATTAAAGATATAATCTTTAACAATTTCAGGTTCTGATGTTGATGTTTTCACATTCCATTCTTGAATTGGTTTAATCAATTTCTTGATAATGTTTTGTGTGAAAGATGAATTGTTATCTTTGATAAATAAATTCTTTTTGATGAATTTATCTTTTTGCAAAACTGTATTCTGTTGAACATTTCTGTTGTCAGCAAAAGTGTTTGACTGATTTAAATTCCTTTTGAGTTTAGCATGTATAAAATTTTTTTTCTATTATTTGCAATTGAATTATGAAATCTTTGTTTACTTGTCAAAGAACGTTGAAAATGACAATTTCTAGCCATGTGATTTGGCTTTCCACACACATAACAATTTTTATTATGATACACATTTTGAGCTCGAGTTGGTTTTTCAAAGTGTTGATGATAACTTCTTTTGTTATCATAAAATCTGCCTTAATGATTTATTTGCTCAACAGATTCTTGTACACTCTCTCATTTTTCCTTTTCATTTTGATTTGCATCAGATGTACATGTGGCTTTAAATGTTCCTTTATCCTTGAGAATTGAATGTATTGGAAAGGTACCAGTTTCTTTTGTAGCTGAGCTACACACATCTTGTTTCACTTGATTAGCAATAATAGAAGACTTATTTTTAAAGAAACTTGCATTTGTTTCTTTAAAAATATACTCTTCTCTATTAATGTTGCCTTTAGAAACAAATATGTTCTTGAAATCAGTTTTCAAGTCAGATAACGATGGTGAATTTCTTTTCTTTTCATTTATTTTGAAATTAATTTTGGATTTTAATTTTCTTTCCTTGTTTGACATTGTAGAACAATCAGTTGAAACATTCAAAACAGTCGCCTTTTCATTGATCAAATCTGATGAACTACATTGAGATTTTTCATTACAATTTTTATTTTCAAAATCTAAATCATCATCAATCCATTCTTCAACCAACCCATCTTTCTTCAATTTTTCTGCATAAAAAGTGTCATGATTAATTTTAACTTCAGTCTTTATAATTGGATCAACAGTCAATGGAACACTGACTGAAGATGTTAAGTCTGATTTTGGTTGAAAACCTAAACCATAGGTCTCTTCATCATTGGTGTTAACTGATGAAGGTAAAGAAGTATAATCATGATTAATCGGTGGTGCAATGTTAGAGTAACCAACTCCTTCTTTTCCACCACTGATTTTCTATGTCATTTGAGACTTAATTATACCTTCAACCATATTTGAAGACAATTCAAACTTTTCAACAATTAGTTTCAAAGATAAGAGTTCACTATTTAATTTGTTAATTTCCAAAGCAAGTTCATTATTACGATTTGTCAAATCTTTTATGTTACAGTCTTTGTCATAAAGATTTAATTTTGACTGATAAACCGATTTGTTTAAACCATCTATTTTATCTTTGAAAATTCTCTCATTAGTTTTATATTTTTGAATTTGATATTGAAGTTTTTCAACTTCAACAATCAATCGTTCATTGTGAGCTCTATATCTTTGAATCTTTTCAATATAATTAGTTGAACAGAGATTAGAATATACCTCTTCTGTTTCAGCTTTCTTCTCTGTCTCTTGATGGACCACATTTACCATGAAGGCTTTTTGGTTGATTTTTACTGCTTCAGTTACTGGAGTATTCTCAACAGCCTTTTCTTGATCATCACATGCAGTAGCTGGAGTAGTTTCAACAGCTTTTTCTTTAACATCATAACCAGTAGCTAGAGTAATCTGAACAGCTTTTTCTTCAACATCATAAACAGTAGCTGGAGTAATCTCAACAGCTTTTTCTTGAACAGATTCAATTATCACATCAACTCTCTCAACAACTTTTTCTTTCACTTTCTCATTTTAAAATTCTTGTTCCTCAGCAAACACTCCACTCAACATATCTTTGGACATAAATTCTGCGAACAAATTATCTTCAGCAATCTTTTCTTCACCCTGGATTTCTGCTAAAAGAGCAGTGGACATCTTGATATCCAAAGCTTCCATCTTTTCTGACCATTTATAATCCTCATTCGTTTGAGACACAAGAGCTTTGGTCTTTGATGTACTAGCTTGATCTTGCTTTGTCTCTACCTCCACTGTAACCATCCTTTTACCTTGATTGCTTTGATTGTTTCTAGCTTTAGTACATTCTCTTGCAAAATGACCAGGTTTATCACAATTATAACATCTTGGATTTGATTTGTCAAAACTTATCTTGCTTAAATTATTCAACCCAAAAACCTTTCTTCCAGTTCTTCTAGCAAAATTCTTAGCTCTGTAAACCACCATCGCCATCTGATATTTAATGTCATTTTCTTCAACATCATCAGGGTTGACTTGTTGTAAATCATCAACCAGGACATTTGGTGGACTAATTCTTCCTACTGAGAAGGCTTTATAGCTGTTCATGAAAGAAGTGAAAAGAGCCAGATGCTCTTTAGCTATTTGAATGGTTTGTTTGGTTGGCTAAGAATTCACAACAAAAGCTTGTTGGATTGGTTGAGTGTTTTGGGTTGATGAGTAAGTTTGATTGAAAGGTTGTGGATGTGGTTGCACATAAGGATTTTGATGAATGATTGGATAATGAGATAATGATTGAGGTGAGGCTTGGTCTTTCACACTGGATTGTGCAGTTGTAGATGGCTGTTGTAACTGACATAGCTGTGAGTAGCTAACATAGTAATTTGAGTTACTTGCCATCTTTGCATACATTGTTGTTGCCTCTGCACCCATGGTGTTGATGTAATTAGCAGCCCTTTGCTTATCATCCATGTCATAAGATTTGATTGTAGAAATAAGATCACTTAAAGACAAGGTAAACAGATCCATTGTCCTTTTGATGGTTGTACAGTTGTTGTTCCAGCTGTAAGGTAGAGAATTAAGAAGCTTTTTATTCACAGCTATGTTCTCTAATGTTATCCCTGCACTTTTCATTTTTGTGATCGATTTCACAAATCTAGACATTTGAGCCTCTAAAGTTTCACCAAGAATATGATTGAACATATTGAATTCTTGATTGAGCATATCCTTCCTGCTTTCTCTCATATCCTTATTTCCCATGATCTGTTCTTCCAAAGCATCCCACAAATCTTTTGCCTTTGTATAATCCTTAAACTTTTGAGCAATCTCAGTTGTGAGTACCATAGTGATTACTGCATAAGCTTTGTCATCAAGCTCCATTCTTTTAAGATCATCTTCATCCCAGAGATGTTCAGGTTTAGTAATCCATTTCTTTTTCTCATTCTTATACAAAGAAATATATGGACCTTGCTTGATAGATCGCATCATCCGGGGTTCAGTCTAAACAACATGATTCAGAAAACGATACGCCCGATCTGGATAATCTTCTTCGTTCAAAAGACGTGGAGGCTTTGTGCTTGTGCCTATCTCATTGTCGAGATTCAGAGTAGCTGTGATATTCTTCAGATTTGCCATAGTAAATTCTTCAAACAAACTTTGAATTTAGAAAGAAATCAAAGTTCTCACGCGAGTCTTCAAAAACTTTTCGCGCGGAAAGTTCAACCACAATAACTGAGCGAAATGTTCAAGTTTTCGCCTGTAACAAACTTTGTAACTGTCTCGTGCGAGAAATCAAGTTTTCGCGCGAAATAAGGGTTTTCGCACGAAAAACAGAAGTTTTCGCCTGAATCAAATTTACCAAATCGAAACTTTTCACCTTCAATTTTAGTCCAAATTGATTAGATTTTGATTAATCAATTGTTTAATTAGTGAATTAAGTTCAAATTTGAACCTAATTGTCCCTAATTGATTCAATTACTCAAGTTTAGGCTCAAAAACATCATCAAACGTCCAATCTTCGAACTTATACTTTTCATCATCTTCAAAATTGATCAAAATTCGGCTGAAACAACTTATATCTTCAAAAATGAAACGAATCGATGATCAAGAACTCTTCAAATCAATCATTCCAACCTCAATTCAATCGATCTAGAGCATACAAACTCTGATACAAATTGTAAGGATCGTCACACTAATCAGATCGATCTCGTAATTGTGAATGCGGAATATAAACAATTACGGATTGAGAAGTAGAAGAATAGAAATGAAGAACACAATGTAAATAACTTCTCTTTGATTGCTCTCTGAATATGAATGATTACACAGAAGATACAAATTCAGAAAATGAACAAAAGCTTACTAAATACAAAGCAAACTACGTATTTATACTAAACTAGAATGTTCTCGCGCGAGATCAACTTCTCACGCGACAAGCAAGTTGTCGCGCGGCTTCTTTTACTTTTCGCTTGATCTTCAACTTGATTTGATTTCCCGAGCCTTTAGGTTCAACCCCTACAACTATTATCCGATAGGTACACTTGCTTATTGTGTGTGTAGTTAGTCAAAAGGTGAAAATCATTTTTATAAATTTAAAGTTTAATTGTGTAAAATCCATTATTAAAAATTTTAAATATTTATATATCAAAACACACATCAACTATAACCGTACACAGTTTGTTAGTTACTCATTTACGTACACACCACGTACACTGTAGATACGTCATCATCATCCTCATCATCTAATGCAACGGGAGAGGAATCGAAGGGTCCTGATGTCCCACCATCCATGATATTGGTCTTTCATACCATTCACCTAAAAAACATCGACTTGACTTATTATCGTCACCACGGAGCATGGGAAGCCTTCAAATGCGCCCAACTTAATCAACACCAAGGACTAGTAGTGGCTACCTAGACGCGTAGACACCTGGGGTTCCATAATTAGAATATCATGGAAATAGACTAGTGCCACAACATACTCGTTAAGGAATTTAAACACGTGGTGGCCCAAGTACATACATTGGAGGCTAGAGCTATGGAAGCAGAGCATCAATGTATACAAACAGTAATGAGGATCACAAAACTAGAGGTGCAAGTCGAGGCTCTTAACGCGTTGTAGGTAGAAGAAGACCCCAAGAAAGACCGAGAAAAAGACCCGTAAGAAGACCCAGAGAAGGATCCGGAGGAAGCAGGGGAAGATAGCAATGGAGCTGTCATTATAAACCAATTTATTTCTAATTTCTTTAGTTGGCGTACTTGTTTATGACCTATGTGAGAAGGGTTGTTTTTCACCCAATTGGAAAATTTTAAATTTTGAAGTTTGATTTTATACTTTGTAAGTAACTTGCAACTTATTTATCAATGGTTATTAATTTGGTTTAATGTTGTGGTTGTGTAATCTCTCTTTAATTTAATTCTACTTGAATAAGTTAATATGTTGTATGCTACTCTTTTTTTTATTTTATTAAAAGGTGTTTTGTTTAGTTGGAAAATTTTGACCAGAAAAATTAACTTTCAATTCAAGTCGGGGACCAATTGTGTTACGTTTTGTTAAACCTGTCTTATAATTTTACAAATCTGGTGATCAAAAGTGAAAACAAATTTAAACACAAAGATTTTTCATGTAATTAATTCTTAAAATAAAAGAATATTTTATATAAGTGATCAAAATTGAAGGATTAAAGATGAAAATTTGTTTAAAAATTAATAAAAGCACGAAGCCAATGTGCGAGATGGGTGCCCGACCTCAAACTTAGGGTGTGCCACTCACCGTCTGTGTACCGAACCACCAAGCTAGCAAAAAGTTTGTTTACAACTGTTATGGGCAATCATATATAGTTATTATAAGTGGGTAAATCAAAAAAGATAAAAAAAAACAGAAAATATAGTGCCGTTTCATAACGAATTACCTTAGGTAGTGTTTGATACGTAGAAATAAAGGGTAGAATAAAATGAAACACTAAGAGTAAATGAAAAAAAAAATATGCTTGGTTGGTTAACATAATGAAATAAATCATTACAGAATTGATTCAATTCTCTCATATTAATTCCATGCACCTTGTATTATTTTTTTTTTCATTGCATTCCTTCTTTCATCATAAATAAACAACACCATCCACCCACCGGCCAGATAGATCGTCACCGGCCACCGCCGCCGCCAACCACCGGCCATCGCCGCCGCAGCCGCCAAACACCGGGCACCGCCGCCGTCGCCCACCTTCCATCCCCACCGCCGCCGCCAACCACCATCCGCCGCCATTGTCCACCACCGCGCCAGCCACTGTCCACCGTCGTCGCCGCCAACCACGGCCATAACCACCGGCCACCACCACCACCACCACCACCACCACCACCACCAGCCATCACCACCAGCCATCACCACCATAACCACTTTTATAATAATAAAAACAAAGTAATAATTTATTTAATTTCTAAAGGGTAGCCAAACAACTTAATGAAATGTAATGTTTTATTTTATTATCTCATCCATTTCATTCCTACATTCATTCCAAAATTTCATCCATTTCATTAACTAATCTATGTATTATAATAAAATAATGTTTTAGGTGGACACTTGGTACAATTCTAGAGCTCCTAATTTTAATTTTCCCGCTTCTCTCTCCTATTAAATAAGTACATTAATTACAAATTATATTATTTATTTATTTTTTATATTAAATATAGTTTTTTAATAAATTAAGAAAGAGTCTTTTTATAAATTTAAGTTTTAAAGAAACAACTTTGTTAAGATAAGAAATTTTTATAAAACATCAAACTTTTTAAAAAAACATAAAATAGTTTAAAATCGCAATTTTTAAATAATAAAATTATTATAAATCAAAATAATTAAAATTCAGAGTTATAATGAGTTTTTTTAGAAATGACACTTTTTAAAAAGGTTTGTTTTGGAACAAAATGCTTGGATTTTTTTTAAATTACAAAAAAAAAATTAATTAATTATAATAATTGCTTATAAATAATTTCAATCATAAGCCTGTATCAAAATATAATTTTATAATTAATAAATTTTCGTTACTAATTATTTGATATTTATTTATTCAACCCGTGTAATACACGGGATACTAACCTAGTACCAAATATACCCTTATGAAAATAGAAACGCCATTTGGTAAAAAGCACTTCGCAGTGAAGCATTCATAAAACGAAAAGATACGTGAATGTATAAACGTACATGAAGAAATACGTAAGCTAACTTTAAAGGAAAAATTAAAAATTGTAAAATATAAGAAACACTCAACAAAACTTATAGCAAAAAGTGTATGTAAAACTAGGGGTGTCATTCCGTTTTTTCTAACAGGATTCGGTTTCCTCGGGTTTTAGATATAGAAAACCTATCCAAAGACCAAACCATATAATTTATATCTAATTGGTATTCGGGTTTCGATTTTCAGGTTTATTCAGGTCAGGTTAATCGGTGATTGGCTGGGTCAACTTGTAAATTTAAAAATCAAAGACAACAAACTTGAAAGTGTTTTGGTTTTGGTAATTGGATTTTGGCATCTCTTCACAAGCAGGTTGTCGGATATGATCGCTGATTTTTCTTAAATAGTAATTTTTCTTAACTCTCGCTTATGTCTATCGCGAAACATACAACAAGTGAAAATTATCATTATCTAAACTTGAAAAGAATTCACTTGTTAAAAGGTGTTAAACTAAGTCTAAAGATAAATGTTCGAGTACCAATATTGTTGTCCGATATGTAATCTAGTGCCATTGCAAAAGTCAATTTTCTAATCAATATTTCTTAGCAACAAGCACACCAACATTTAAAAATATCTTATGATTTCACAATCCTAATAATTTAAATTCATTTTGATCATCAAGTGGGTACAAAACAATCATCAAAATTATTATAAACATAATCTGACGTATAGAATCCAAATTAAAGTACTTATTTTCATCTTGTGGGATAATGAAACCAAAATATCACTAATATCTTGAGCAACTTCTTTTTTAGGTGTCAATATCGCTTTTTGTTGAAAGAAATTTACATTTTTGGAATTTTCAAGAATTAAAGGATAGACAGGGTAAATTAAATCACCTAAAAACTATAATTTTAAAATTAAGCATTCATAAATATAACCTATAGAAACTTCAAAAATATCAGATGAGGTGAAAGAAATTAAAATTAAAATTTAATTTTAAATTAGATAACATATATGTTGACTAATAATCATAGAGGATAAGTTGTTTATTTTATTAGAAATATATTCACATAAAAAGGATTTTTAAACTAAAAAGTGTACGAATTAATCTTAACCATGGGTTATCTTAATTAATGGTTGAGATTAAATTATTAAAAAGAATTTTTAGAGTATTATTTTAGAAATAACCACTTTTGTTGACTTTTTGCACATTCCTCTATTTTTTTAAACGTTCATAAATTTAATATATGCTATTATTTTTTTATAAAAATTACACCATAAAAGCAAGTGTTTTTTATCTTTAAAACAAGTACAAAATTGTTATATATGAAGATAATAATTTTTTTACGTTTTTAAGCTCATATCTTGTCATTGTGTCTTTAGTGCTGGTAATTGTGAATTTTTGCTAGTTATTGTTTTTTTTTTAAATACTATTGTGTTTTTTTTTTAAATGATAAATTTTAAAACAATAGAATGGTGGAATAACATTGTCGTGTATCTCTAATATGTAAAACACAATAATAAATTAACAACTAATTAATCTAATATATTAAAAAATAATAACCATTATAGATAACAACAAGTTTATCTAATCTTTAAAAAATAATGATAAAAATAACACATTGTATATGGTTGTGTATTTCTAATTGTAAAATGTAATGAAAGATAAAAAGTTTTTATAATCTATAAAAACAATGACAAAAATATCACAAAAAAATCTAAAACACAAAACATAATAATAAATACATATAACAAATGATGTAAAATATATAACATATTGAACTGAAATTTTAGTACAATTAACGTATAGGACATAATAAACTTATAAAACACAATAAGTTGATGTATTTGATATAATTACCAAAATGCTTTACTCTTTAAAATAGCAGAAGAACCCGTGTCAAGCCCATACTTTTTCTTAAGTTTTTTAGATTAAATACTTTTTTTATTATAACTCCACTCATTTTATTATAAAAAAGTAACAAGTTGACTACCATGGGCGGACATATTTGTAATTGAGGGGTAGCCTCCGCTATCCCTCAACTTGCTACGGGTAGTGTAAAATTTTTTTATGATTGTATGTAAAAGGAAAGTTTCGGTTTTACGTTACCCCTGAAAAGAAATTATGTTACCCCTAAAAAAAATTTAAACTCAACACTTCACAAAAAGTTTTAAATTTTATAACTAAAAGTCTAATAATTTATAAAAAAACAATACATTCTATAAAAACATATATAACCAACCCATTACCCATTACCAATTAACATAAAAACCCAAAATACCCATTACCCAACCCAATACAATAATAAGCCCAAAAATAAAAATTATATATATACTAATTATTTGTATGCATTATAAGTTGTATTATGTGCTTTATGGGATGCCCCCATTTTTTTTTTTAATCTTTAACCTTTTTATTTTAACACAATAGTTTTACATATTTTATAATTTAGCCTCAATATTTTTTTTACCTTTCAAATTTGGTCCTCTATACTTTTCAAATTTTACAAATTTCCCGTTATACGTTTCGGTCAAAATTTTACCAGTTAACACGCCGAACACGTGTGTGTGTTGTTCAATGCTTTTTCACTTATTTTTCCCAGTTTAACGGTCACGTCATAGCGCGCTGGTCCTAGATCAATTTACTAATTGTTTTATTTTTTTTTGCTTGCATAAGTATATGGATCAATGTTTTTACGTCTGATTTTCATTCGATTTATTTTTTTTCATTTTATTGGTTTCTTCGGTTGGTGGTCATTGGCGGTAGTGTGCCATTAATATTATTTGGCATGGTTTTACACATCCCGTTGTAAATGCAAGTAAACTTAATAATAGTATATAACATAACAAAACAACACCTTTTTTTCAATGGTCATACACATTTTATTTATTCTTTTATACAAAAAAAAGAAAAAAGAAGAAATAAAATGAAATAATTGATGTTTCTGTTGTTTCTTTGTAGAAAACCTTGAAAATTTATATCGAAACCTTAAGAATGTTATTAGAATAATGAGAGTATGGCTCATATTCAAACTTATATAAAAATTTATTAAAATTCAATTTTAAAAGTAAATGATAATAAAATAAAAATAGATGATGTAAAAAGTGTATGAATCTACTAAAAATACTCTTATATGGTTATTTGTTTATCACGGACATTTTATGTTTAATTTAATGATTCTAGTTATTGTTTGAACTTGAAATTTAGAGAACATGAATCGTTTTGCTGTGAAAAGAAATTATCAAAAGATGAAGACGCGTACGAAACATTATAAAATGTAAGGGTTTTTTTATTTCTTTTGGTATTGTATTTTTGTTAACAATTTAATGCAATTTAATTACGTCTATTCCGAGTTTCCGACCCGATCCGACTCGACTCAATCGAACAACCCAAAATTTTTTATGTTGTGTTGTTTCGTTAGAAGCTAGATATAAAAAATAGTGACCCCGTAGGAAATAATTCCTGGTTCCGCCACTGCATGTACGATAAAAAAAATTACGTTACCCCTAAACTTATTTTCTAGATCCGCCACTGTTGACTACTATCATACAATAAAACAGTAATAGTGTATATTTTATGAAACAAAAAGATAACAAACACTTATAAGTAATAAATAATAAAACTTAAGGACTGACTTTTATTTGTTTAGCATATTATTAAAAAAATATACAATACTTAGCATAGAAAATTCAATTTCTAAGAAAAAAAATGTTTATACAAGCTTGAGTTGAATTGTTAACATCATTAAAAAAGATATATAATTTTAAATATTATGTTACATTTGAAATTTCGGAACAACACAGAAATCAAGTTAAACTGAACCGTTTATATATGTCGATTCTAAAATTTAAATTCAAAAAATAACATTAATGAATAAATTTGTTTCATATATAAAAGTTAAGATTATTAAAAAAAATAACTAAAGTTCAAAAGTATTATTAATATAAAATTTTCATTCATTTAACTTAAACTATATAATAGTTGTCAAAGTTAGAAATGGAACAATCTTAAAATTTAAAAACGGTTATAAAATCTCAAAAATTAAGGGATTTATAATAGGCACATCATGAGAGTCTGACACGTGACAAAATAATCCTTAAAGAGTGACAAGTACGAAATTTATGTTATTTTATTATAATAGTAAGATAAGATGTGAAACAACCTAGCATTTTTGGCATAAAAAATAGACCTATAGATCTAAACTTTATGTGCATTGTAACATGATTTCAACTACTTTTAGGAATGTTAATTAAACCCGAAACCGATTGTAATAATCGAAACCCGAGACATTTGAAACGGGTATGACGCTGGGTAAGCGAGTATGTGATTAATTTTTTATTTTTCTTCGCGGTGTGGGACGGTTATGAGATTGTATCCTATGCCCTTATACACGACCCGATTATCCGATTAAGCATATCCGTTTACTCGATTATATACTCAAAATTTATAATTTATTTTATATAATAGTTGTATATTAAAACTTTTTATTTTTTCATTTAATATCATTTTACTTAATAAGTATTTGTTAAATATATGTTTTTAAGCTTCATATCATTTGACTATATAGTAGAAGAACATCAACAAAGAAAACATATTTTGGGTTAACCGAAAATATTGTCTCCTACGCAGATGCAAATGTAGTTATATATATGTATAATTTCAATAGATACTCGATGGGCATACGAGCGATTACCTGCTCGTATGCCCAATACCCGACGAGTAAATACTTGATACGCATCTGACGGGTTTTGATCTGGATGTGGAACATATATTTTTTTAATCTAGTATGGGTTAGCATTATTCATATACATCCCAAACCCGTCCCAAACCCGTCCCATTGTCATATCTAACTACTTTGTTTTCAGAGTTTTTGTTGTTCATTAGATCTTTGTAACACACTAGTATTCGTTTTAAAATTAATGTAATATTTAAACTTTTAAATAGCAAGGCATTAGAACTTCTCTTGACCAAAAGATATTTTTTTAATATAAAAATGAATGGTTCAGAAACAAAAAATTAATTCACGAAATTGGTGTGTTAGAAAAGATAGTCGATTGACAATGACAACATTTCCCTATCATGCTTGAATATTTTTCTTACAAGAATATCATATTACAAATGCATGACCTATAAAATGTACACTTCCTTATAAACGCGTCTAATTTGATAACCATGAAAGAGACTAAATATAAATATCATTATTTAAAATACAAAAAGTTTTCAAAATTATCATTTTGAATAACACCGTTTTTACTCAGGTTATTGTATTTTAATAATCCTAATTTTTATTTATTGGTCGGGATTAAGCCAAACTGAAGAAATATTTACAAACACTTCTAACTTTTAGTTTATTTTTCTCTTACGATCCCTTGTTAACTAAGAGTTAACACCGTTAGTTTTTTTTATGACATGAACTACTTATATGGCCAAAACACTAAGTAGAAAGTTAAAATCAATCATCAGGTCCGTCAATCTAAAATTTCCACACCCTAAACCCCTCAATCTCCACAATCTAAAATTTCCACACCCGAAAAACGGACCTGATGGAGGCTGGGCAGTGACGAAGTTAAAAAATGGCTCAAAATTTGCTCCATAAAAAAAAAACTAACAAGAGTTAACTCTAAGTTAGTAAAGGATCATCGAATGAAAATAAACTTAAAGTTGAGAGTGTTTGTAAATATTTCTTGAGTTGGGATTAATCCCGATCAATAAATGAAAGTTGAGATTATTAAAATCTAATAACCAATTTTCTCTTACTAATTTTAACATGTTAATTATTAAATCTTAACAACCTCTCGAGATAATATATATTTTATCATGTTTGTCAGTAATTGGGACACTTACTCTAGATCTGGAGAACCTTTCGAGATATTGCAAAAGTTATCAAGATCTTGGCAAAGGATGTCTTGATCGCAAACATGTTTCGTTGTCTCACAAAAATAGAAGTCTTGAGGATAATGTTAAGATTCTAGTTGCTAGACTCATATTTTCACAAGTTTTTAAGAGTGGATCTAAAGAATTGTTTGGTGGAGGGAAAGCGCCCACTCATGCCTAGCTCAATAATATAGTGGAAGGTCTAAAATTAAGTTTAGGCCTCTTACAATTTTATTTTTGTATCAGGCTCTTTAAAAGCCTGTTAGGCCCCTCACTTGCTTGTACTTAGTATATTGTAATTTCAATCACAATCCCTTAAGTGTGTGTTCATGAATTTACTATAATTCTTCTGGTTCTTGTCTTTGTTTCAGCAGAAATAATTGACAACCATGAATATACATTCTTAGGGGGAAAATTGATCTGGTTTGGAATGGAAAGAAGGCTTTCATCCATAGGTTTGGTTTTAACTAAGTCAAAGATTCGGTGTTAAAGTAAATCATTGATGTGCTCTAAATTGTAGATAGAAAACATACCCAAAGCACATCAGTTATTCTTTAATCCCTGGCTTAAAATAATACAAATGAACTTAAAAATGTTAAATTGTGTTTTCAGCTATTCAAAAGGCCAAGATGGACAAAATAGGCATAATTAAAAATAATTAATAAAAAACCAAACATTCAAGTGCAAGCATGGGGTCGTGCCTCATTAAACGCGCCCCCATGTCTAGCCTAAAACACACCCACATGCTAAAATTAGCACACCCATGTGTTTGGCAATCTGATAGGACAAAAAGTATTGTCCCCCAAAAGCTAGCATGAGGGCGTGTCTCATGAGGCATGAGGGTGTACCTCACCATGAACACGGGGCCGTGCCCCATTAAGCACAGGGTCATGCCCAAACAACTTTGCATGTACGAGCCGACCAACTTTCGTAAGCATTTTACTAACATGAGATCGTGCCTTTTAGATACGGGGTTGTGCTTAAACACTCTAGAAAACTTATAAATAGAAGCTCATTTGCAACATTTCAAGAAGCTTTTGAAGAAGTGATACTATGCTGAATTCTCTTAGAAATCAACACTTAAAGATCCTTGGGAGGCTCAGGAGGTGCATAGAACACTTATAAGAAGCTCGGGATTGTCTATATACCATTCATTGTGGATCATCGGTTTAATTATTTCATTTCAACGATAATTTCATATCTATCTTCTATCTTGTTTGTTGTTATGTTCAAGCTCATTATGAGCTAAACTCTTATTATCATTCTAATTGGATGAAACTTATGTAACTTGTGATTAACTAATAGTATGTTTTATATTATGTTAATGTTATGATAATCTTGGATAAACTTTTGATGCGTAGCATTTACATTTGAACGGAAAATTATAAACTTATGATTTGTAATTATGAATATCATGCAAGGTTGAAAAACATATGAACTAACTTTTATTTCCAAAACCGCTCTTCATAATAAATCAATGGCTAACTAACTACAAATGTGTATTAGAAATCATATCACCTTAACTTTCTGATTAGTTGCGGCCTTGCGGTTCTCTTTTATTAGTATGATAAATCTATAGTAATTTATATGGTTTTCTAAAATTAATATTATGTTAAAAAGTAACTTGATCAACTTTCTTTCTAACATTAGGTTATGTTTTCAAAAATTGTATGTTGAAAGGGTACACAAGTATTACCTACATCCGAAATAGCCGAAAATATTCAAAATTTTTAATTAATATTTATTTAATAATTTTTATAAAAAATATTTTGAATAATTAGGATATCCAAAATTTCAAAATATACTAAAAAACAGTATCGAAATTCGAATATGAAATTTCAAATATCCTAGTTTGTGTTTATAAGAAAACTTTTATTTTTCATGATGTTACATATCGGGTCATTCAACATACTCTTATTCTGTACTAGTCGAGTTGTATTCCTAAGAAAGAGATATGCGAGATCCTTAGATGTTGGTTGTATTTGTTCTCCAACTTCATGAAAGATCTTTATCGACTAATATTGTCACCAAACTATTAAACAAGCCACTAGGTGCTAAATGCCCCATCTACATTCAAGTAAATATATGTAAGAAAAACTATTAATATATATAAAAAACTGGTTCAACCGATCCGACCACCGGTTCAATTGGTCTGGTTCTCGGTCTCACCGCCGGTTCAACCAGTACGACCGCCGGTTCAACATCAAAATTATTTTATACACCGAACCAGATCGGATTATAATCCGGTACCCAGTCCAACCAGTCGGACCGACCGACCGGTCCGGTCCGATTTTCAAAACAATGATTATTTGTCCATGGTATGATTGACATCCAACAAATCAAAATGGAACATCCCCATTCTCCACTATTCCACTATTTTCAATATAGTGCACATCCCTGTCATATAATAATTATAGAAATGATAGTACTATAAAAAAGTTGTATGTTTCATCCTATTTTCAATATAGTGCATGTTTCTATTGAAAAACAGTTCATACATATAAAAAGAGTAGAGTAAAAGTGACAACTTGTATTCACTGGATGCTAACCAATTGAGCTAGTCCATAAGGAGCACGAGCTTTGAATCTCATTACTTTCACATTAACTTTTTCGTTTTACGGCTTGAAATAGCACAATATGTCTCCATGTAACATTTTTAGATTTGAAATATTTTAAAGCACTATTTGAAAATTCAATTGAGTAATTCAAATAGAAACAAGAATTAGTATGAGATTTCCAGTTCTGCACACGTGTTATAGAAAATGACCAAAGTATTATGTTTTATAGTTGGAGAATCATCACGATGTATTGTAAAAACGAAACAATTTTACATGAAAAAATATATGGTTAATCGTTAAATCTTTAGCAGTTATTTTGTCACGCTAACAACTATATCCTAGCATGAATTAACTGATTGACATGTCAACACCAAGTTGTTGCTAATGCACACTTATTACTGTTAGTAGTTGCTACTAATGGTTGTTTCTGAGAGTGTAATTAGCATTGAGGGACATCATGTTGATGACTAGTTCCTAATGTTGACCAATTTCCATGCAACTTTCTATTAGCACATCTGAAGCAACTTCTACGACCTTCCAACAAAATAATAAATGCATATTTTATGTCGACCGAGCAACTAGATCTGTCAAGGATGCCACCTTAGAATCCCCATAGTACAATTGCTTCGCTCCCTTGTACATCCAAGGTTCATAGATGCCAATAATCAAAATAGTCTCGAACAAATATCAACTCACCACATTCCACCTTATATCGATGTTGTCATAGTCTACTTTTATCTTAAAGCAAATCGAAGTTAACTAAAATAGATTAACGACACTAAAATAAATAACATTTTTTAATCTAAGATTACAAAATAATAATTAGATTTTAAATATATGGCAAACGATTTGGTAAATTTCAAGTTTTATAAAACTCTGATAGTTATTCATTTCATACTAGTTTGTTTTTCATTTAATTTAGGGAGAGTTTTATATATACCCTACACTTTTAAAAAATCATATATACCCAAAATCAATATTAAAATATCATATATACCTCTAAAATAACCTTTTAAATATCGTACATACCCATTTATCCATTGGAATCTTATCTAATATCATATATATCCCTATGAATCTTGTTAAATATCATATATATTTAAACCAAAATTAAAATATCATATATACCCTTTAATATTTAAAATATCAAATTTATCAATTTTAATTTAATTCATAAAAAATTAGATTTGGAGGTTTAAAATGCTATCTAAATATAATATAATTTAAACAAGGTATTACATTGAAATAGAAGGCAAACGGGCGACAAACTATGCTTCTAGCCCTTGGGATCGTAACATTACTATGCATAACCCGTTAAACTCAACTAAGTAGCTCCACAACCTCAGTCACAAGAAAACTAAAAGTATCTAATGCAAAAGGCATAATATAAACACATGTTGATTGACAAGACAGAATTTCTCGAGTTTGTTCACTTTGCATGACGCAATTTTTAACGTAGCCTGACCTACCATAAAAACACTACTTTCCAATCCCACAAGAGGAATAACTACTGTTAAATCCACACATGTGTGTTTCCTACCAATCCATCCTAATACAAAATGTCAGCTGGTATAAGAATCAATCTTCCTTCGAACGAGTCGGTTAAGAAATTCACAAGGGCTTCTTTCTTAACTAATATCTCGGCACGTCTGAATATATTAAAATATTTCAGTCTATTATTTTACGATTGGTATCTTATTGTTAATTATTATATTAAGTTCTATATTTATTAATTTTATTTCATAAAAATCTAAGATAAACATTATAATTTTTTAATAAATAATATTATTATTTAAACTATGAAAAGTGATACTACTTATTAGTAAACTATCTAAAAGCTTCGATTAGTACATTTACTAAAAAAAAGTATTTACTTTAACATTAAACTATCATGTTGTATCTTTAAATTTTATTAGAATTTACAATTTATTACAATTGAATTTATTTGTATAAGTTTAAGAATTTGAAAATATTAAAACCTTGTATACCTATTTGAAAGTACAATTTAAACTTTTAAGAAATTTTAAATATATTTTGGTTCAGTCGATCCGGACCTTATAAAAATGCAATTTTTTGAGAAAAATATACGATAAAAAGTTGCTGAATATGAACTTTTAAAATACATAGAAAATTATGGGTAGAACAAACATAATTTAAATTATTTTATCTTTTATATGAAATATATTAAAAAGAAAAAATATGATATTTTAGTTATAAAGAAGGGTATATACTATGTTTCAAGTTTTGTTTAGGTATACGAATTATTTAAGGTAAATGTTTAAATAAGATTAATTTTAAATCTAGTTAAAATGTGTAAGAATGATCTTAACTATTAAACTTTTTATTCAATTATTGAGATGAAATTGTAAACATAAAGTTTGATAGAAATTATTTTAAGTATTACCACTTTTGTTGACTTTTTTTTTTAAGTTTCCTCACGTTTTTAAATGTTTATAAGTTTTATATAAAACATTATACTTTACATAAAAATTACACTATAAAAAAATCATTATTTATTTTAAAAACAAGTACAGTATCACTATATAAAGAATTAAATAAATTACTTTTTAACACATATAATTTATGCTCATTATTATGTATTTAATACAATTCTTGTGTTTTTTTTATTTGCTATTGTTTTTTCAAAACACTATTGTGTTTTCTAAAATGATGATGTCTAAAAAAACATACCAATGAAATAACAGTGTAGCATACTTCGAGTATACAATAATAAAATTACAATTAATTAATTTAATATATTAAAAACAATTACAAAGTAACACAAAATAGTTCAAAAATAAAACACAATAATAAAATGTCTTATTGTATTTTTTTGCACGTCATTGTGTTTTCCAAAACATTATAAGTTTTGAAAAACATATCAGTAAAATAACATTATTAATTAGTAGCTTTCGTATAATAAAGAGTGACTAGCGAACGCCTAGACATATGCGGATCTACTTGTATTTTAGCAGGAAAAGGCCGCATAGTAAATATAAATGCAGATCAGACATAATTAGGACGCTAGGGAGTACGCTTGCATTCAATGGCATGCTAGATCTATGTACAATTGAATTGCTAAGTTACAACATCTCCTAGTGCAAAGAAAAAGAATGAAAAAAGGACAACTATTATGCTAGATCTTGTCATGTACCCTTCCCAGAGTATTCTCCTCTAATATTTTGACCTTCACTCCCTGTAACACCATTAAATAGAGTTGACTTTATAACTTCTTCTTGATTAAGTTGGGCATGTAAGCTACGCCTGCACTTTTATATTTGTAAACTTTTATATGATCTCCATCTCTTCGATCAATCCACATTTTAGACATATATTGAATAACAGATCCCTCCATAAAGAAAATCGATGGAACAATCATTTCATCCTAATAACAAAGAAATGTTCTTTGCAATAATATCACACAAAGAGCTTTGGTTTTAGCTTTTGTAAAGCTTTCCTTTATGAACAAGCTCTTTTGCTATAGTCTAATCGCAAAACTAAATTTTGTAACATTTGCCCAAGTTCACTAGCCTTCTGCTTAGTAGGTATGACGAGTTACGTAATGTAAGGATCTGTCTCTAAAAGACATCACATTTGGATGTCACATTAGAAAACATAATTCTTAAATTTTAAACAACTATTCATTCATAATAACAAAATTTACGCATCATTACATAATACATTGTCTTAAATTATTATAATTGAAACCGTAACTATACATGTCCTTTATTAGAACGCCAATATTGAAGGTTTATAGGTAACTCCTCAATACACGCTAAGTTAACATCTTTATTCATTGCGTATACTTGTCAAACTAATATGCATATAAAAGTCAATGTCACGAAATGAATTCTATGTTTAACTTTAAGATCTATACTTTAGCAAATCATACATTATCATGTACCATCAGTACACACTTTAATTTTAACCGTTACTTTTGCATTAACTATCTTTTTTGCTTTAACAGTCACTTGAGCTTTATTTATCTATCTTTAGCAATACTTTAGCAGATATATTACTTCATTTTTTCTTTAGCTTTAATTTATCATTATCTTTGAGCTTGTACAAGTACAAAGCTCCTTTATTTAGAGAGCTATAAATACATTCCTATGCATATGTTAGGTGAAAATACACATGATATGGCTCCTATCAAGGTGAGTATGTATGAGCCAAGGATTCTATCAAGTGAGTGTATACAAGGTACAACTTCTATTATGTCAGAATGAATAAAAAATTCTCCTATAAGGTGAATTAGTACATAACTGTACTCCTATCATGTAAGAATGCAACATATGCAAACTGCTTTAGGAGTGCTTGAGGTTTTTGTTAGGATACAGAAAGAATGAAACTACTCAAACACATGGTTGCAAAACTTGCTATGCGTTGCCAGCTCGGTCGACTGGGGAGTTGCGAGTACTCGGCCGGGGAGTACTCGAAGAGTACTCGGACATGATAAATTATAAAAAAATTGGTCTTTGGGAAATTATATATATGTTACATATTATAAGCTTACTAATATTTATAAAAAATACGTGAATATCAATTATAAATCAAAAAAATAAATGTTCACACACAAAGATATTTCAAAACGTAATATCAGTTATTTAATATTATAGATATAGTAATCATTTTATTATCATTTTCCAAGATATCTCTATAAAAAACAATAAAAATTCAACAAAAATCGGTGAAAAATAGCGAAAATCGGTGAAAAATAGTGAAAATCCGAGTTGGGTCGAGTTGGCCAAGTAGGATCGAGTTGGACCGAGTAGGGCCAAGTTGGACCGGGTTATACCGAGTAAGGCTGAGTTGGATCGAGTTTGACCGATTCTGAGTAATATTGACCAAGTTGATGAAAATCGCCTCGACATCTTGCCGAGTTCCGAGTACTCGGCCGCCTAGGCCGAGTTTTACAACACTACTCAAACACTATGCTGAAAATGCTCTAGTGTCAAGAGATGAGTCTACTTGCTGAAGATTTCATCTACCGAACCAGCTATGAACTACTATTAATCAACATATGCAGTCTATCTATTGAACATTAGAGGAATATGTTGATTTATTGCTTTTGTAGACAACAATGTTAGTGCTGAAAAGTAGTGGTGATCCCATTACAATATAACCGTCGATCTCCTGTTGTGCTAATTCTTATCTATATTGTACATTGTTTTGTAACAAATCATATAACACTTTCGTGGTATGTCATAGTGTGTAGATCAATGGATGTAATAAGCCGTTGATCCTAAATATAGAGTAGAAGGTCAAGATGTTTTTAGTGTTTAGTTTTCATAGTATAAATACCTCATAATTATATAGTTTTGATGTTAGCAATTTTGCCCACTTCTATTCCTATTATTGCTTTTGTAATCAGTAAATTATAATCAAGTGAATATTTTGAAAGACTTTCTCTATGTTATTTCATTCAAGTATTATCATATGTGTGTTTGTTAGTAAGTAGTTAGTAGAGATTTCGCATTTATTATCTACTGATCTTAAGAAAGTTCTTGTTTCTACCCCGCTCAAACACTTTCACAAGTAAATTTTAGCATTTCAGGCCTTTTTTTATCATTCTTTACTTAAACTGTTATTAGCAATATCATTCTTTAACTTTTTATCACAACTTTATTATACTTTGTATCATGCCACCATTGTCATTTGCTTTATCTTGCTTTATCTATTCTATGCTTCAACTCTATATCTATAGTATTCTTTAACTTCATACTATTATTGTCATTACTTTTTATTTTATACTTCGTAATATATTTTATATACTATCACATTCTAAGCCTTTAGCTTACCTAAGTATAAGTTAGGTCAGTCACTTAGAGTCAAATTTAGTTGTAGAGACAATATTACTTATGGGGCATTTTATAAAAATTGGCTAACTATAGATAGTTATTGGGATAAGGTAGTTACGGAGGCTTTAAGGTGAGTTGTAGAGGCATAACTTAGTTATGGAAGTGTAAGGCTAGTTGCGCCGACTTTACTGTGAATTATCTAAAATGAGGAGTGCAGGAGGAGTAACCCTACTTATGGAGTAGTAATCTCCATTTAAAAAACTTTAACATGCATTCAAACTAGTAACCCTACTTATGGAGGGGTAATCTCCACTTAAAAAACTTTAAAATGCATTCAGACTATGCGTTGTGAGTTGAGAAGAGACAACATCATTTACCAAGGTGTCGATTTAATTATGGGGATTTAGTATTCATCTTTTTGTCTAAGTATTTGGAGATATGAAGAAATGCTTTACTTATAGAGGCTTTGGCCTACTTATGGGATCCTGTGTTTTCACCTTTTTTCTAAGTAAAGGGACTTCAGATGTGAGCCTATTACAGGGGAAATTATTACACACATTCCAGTAGCGAAGGTAGTGTTATGCTTTATTCTTTACTGTGGTTCATTTTGATGACAAATTTTTCATTATCTCATGCAACATTGGCAGATATATGATCTATCTTTCTAGGGTTATCATACCATATCATATAAAGATGAAAAGAAATGCAAATCAACGTCAAAACCCTAGTTGCTTTTGCAAAAATATAAACTTTATATTCAAGAAATATTAACTTCCATCAAATCATCATAAGGTATGCATACTAACCTAAAAGTATCAAAACATGTGTACATAAATTTGATCTAGAACTCTCCTTGGATGAACTTTATACAAACCCTAAAACACAAGCTTTGACATTTTGATCTTGCCATGAACATGTAAAAATGTTAACATTATCAGTAAGCCTTATTATACCCACTTCTAAGCATGGTTTGAAATTAGATATAGTGAAATGAATAAGGAATTCATACCTTTAACCTTATTTTTGATTTTTTCTCACCTGAGCGAAAGTTTCTTTCTCTACCCTTTCTTGGAAAACTTCAAGCACAAGAAATGGGAGAAGACGCGTCTCTTTTCTATTTAAACGGCAAAATAGGGTTCAGCTTTCATCTTTGATACATTCAACCCTTACATTCCTTTTATTTGCATGCGACCCCCATTTATTCTTTAAACCAATTTAAACACATTTTTGAGTGTTATACCTAAAAATTTTAAACTACACCTATTTGGTAAATATATTGTCTAGAAACACCATTTATTAAAAAGTAGAACTCTAATACATGTTCATATAAGAAGACCAATTATGACGTCTTGATAAGCGGAGTTGAGATTAATCTTTAGCGATAAAAGACGAACATAGACCATCTTCACCGTTATTGAATTAACATCTACGAGTACAATTTTATCTAATTTTTATATTAATGCAACACAAATGATAACTTTCTTTCGTATTATTGTTATAAGAAAATAAAAGATACATATGTGTGGAATTGGTGTATTTTATGTATGTAAAAATGTGGTTCATTGGTTCATCATATCGGTTTTAGTTATAGAGACGGATCATCTAGGTGTTAAGCTAGGGGGAGGCACCCCGCTGAGATGTGCCTAGTAGAGTGAAATATGTATTTGTAATAGGTAAGAAAATTAGAGAGGGGTAGTATATATTCATACCGGACCATGTGCCAAGCTCAAGAAGTATCTAGGCTCAAGACAAACTTTTAAACATTAGCATGAAAAACAATACATCAGGTCTAGACCTTGACCAAGTGATACAGTTAAATGAGTTAACGTGCATATTATATGCCATCAATCAATGCATGCGTACAATCATGAAGTTAGCCAAAAGTCAAAGGATAAAATCTTTACCTAATGGATCTCTAACATAAAGGACATCATAATCTAGGGTGATTCTAGGAGAGAGGTAATCATCACTTGCAATTAATTTGCTAAATGCCATAATCATGTAAAAAGGAATATAAATATTCATTTTCTTCAAAAGGGGCACTCAATTTCATCGTAACAACCTCAGATTTAAAATTCACATTCAATTATGTTTATGACTTCATTATCATAAACAACCAAAACTTATTCTCATGTCTGAGGTTGGTCATAAAAGAAACCTCTTTCCTTCATGACAAAGCAAACATGCATACATTATCTTTGATGGCTCTTCATAAGGAGCATCTCTCGATCATTTTATATTATAACTAAGGGGTCACATGCACTTCGAAAGGTTCATTGTAGCTTTAATTGTGCTAAAAGGATAACGCTGCTTTTCCAGAGAAAATTGGTACACTAAAGATTTCTTGCTTATCCACAAATAGAAAGCATTCTCGTCACACGTAACAAGTTTTTTTGCCAATATTAGGAATGTTTATTGTGATACTTAGAAGACCCCTTATCTCGTTAGTGTAAAATCATCCTAGAGCTCAGATGGTCCGGATATAAAAGGACCCAAAGTGGAACCATGTTAAGGAGTGGGCATTACTTGCAACCCTACTACATATGATAATACTAAGGGACATACCACAAGCGAGGTGCCTGAGCCTAGACAACATGCAACTCCAAAATGTTTAAAACAAAATATCATCTCACTCGAAGGCTTGTTAGAGTAACTAAAGGTGAGAAAATGAATTGTTGTCTCTCTTTCAAGACACCTAGTTTGTATGCACCAAAATGTTTAGCGTAAGTGCTAACACAACCAATTTACTGTTTCCTAGGATCAATTATTAACAATAGGATCATGTGGACGAACAAGGAAATTGGGTTCTACACATTTGTGTAATGAACCATTGACTAATAGAGAAAACAAAATCATACACAATCACACATAATATTCCACAATACGCATGTCGTCAAACATGAGGTATATATACTCTTACAAATGGTAGTTATATAACCAACTACTTACAGTTTTAGGTAGTTACATGGCGATTAATTATGTTGCCAATATGCCAAGTAGACCAACTGCCATGTTACCATATTACACCTATTTGACCAATATTTTTCATATGTGAAATTCATACAATATTAATGACTCTAATACCAAAAAATGTAGTATCTTGATTACATAATCCCAACATTCACTTTCCTAATTAAGAAATTCTTAACCTTGTTTCAATTCCTTTTGTTCATTATTGTGAAATCCATTTTCTACCTCACGCCAAATTTAAAAGTTTTTTGGATGTCTTTTGAGCCTTTCTAGCATCTTCTTTTTGTGATGAACCTTGAAATCCTTCACCTTGATGTGTAGAGTTTTCAAACTTGAATTATCTTTGCTTGCCCTCGAAAATGTTTAATCCTTCCTAGTCCTCTAGTCGAATACAAGAGCCAGATGCATCACCAAAAGTATTAAACCATCCTTATTTTTGATAACCGTCTGATCCTCCATGCTTGTCTATTTTTCTTGACACAAAAGACTTTCACACACATTTTTATTTGTTTTTTTAATTGCAATTTCGATTATGAACTCTCCAGATACACTTTGATCAAGATTGAAGAGGGTTAGCACCATCATCACCAAACTAAAATTGGTATTCTTTTTGTTGATGGTATTTTTTGTTCGAATAATTGTTAACCTGTTTCCACTTCGTATTCTTGATCAGCTTTTTAGGTCATATGATCAACGATCTCCGATTGCAGTCTTTGGTTTTCTTTATTTTCTGTAAACTCCATTTTTTCTTTCCCTTTTTCATTTAAATACATCCTCTCGATCTCCATACACCATATATGTTTCTTCCTTTGATCGACTCTTTGATCACTTGCTTAGTTGATGGATAAAATGTGTCACACCCTCAAAATCCACGTGCGGAGTTTTACCGCGAGGCGTGTGAACAAACCAGGATCACAGTCACTAGTTACTCAGAACGACACTATATGCCATATTTAAAAATAAACCAATCAAAGTTCAAGTTTTAAAACCATGCGGAAGCGTTTTGTAAATAAGACAAACCCAAAGTACGTAAATGTAAAATTTGGCAAAACACGCGCCAACCCATTATTTAAATCTCACAAATAAAATTCAAATGTCATGACTTAAGATGAAGTCTTAGAATGCATGCTGGACCCGTGTTGTGCTCCTAATGGCAATCTGAATTAACGACCTGAGAATAGCATACTAAAAATGTCAACACAATGGTTGGTGAGTTCAAGAGTTTGCATTTAACATAAACAATAATAATTTGTATCACATAAGAAGTGCATTGAAATAGATAGCTAGTCTATATTCATAAGTAATAACCATAGTGATTTCGCGATCGAAGCTGACTGTGTTGCGTTTGTTGCCTCCCGTCACGACTTACCAGGTCGTAACGATGTTTGTGTTTAGGACAATATTGCACCCGTTTGACCTCGAGTCGCACAGGTGGGGCTTGTCAAACCCAGTAGTACTACCCAAGATTTCCCGCTAGTTACCATTATTAACGATCCGAAAGTGTGAGGACTTTCAAGGTATTATAGACCATGTTAAAACATACACAACTTATAATAATAATATAGCGTTTGTGAACAAGTATGCTACCTCCCCCAAAAGAGAGTGTTTAAAAGTGGGGCATGAACTCACCTGATGTGCAAGGATAGTGACAAGAGAGAACTGATGATGGATGAAAAGACAACCCTTCAAAGGTTGCCTAGAACACGCAAGTACATAAGTACGTGTGCACAGAAAAACTTAACAACCCTAAGTGCTCAATAAACACATTGACCCAAGGCTTTGGAAAACAAGACTCCTCTAACCTAGTTGACCCGTTTGACCCGTTGGTGACATATTAATTGAAATCTCGTTTAATCAAATGTATCAATTTATCATACATGATTATCAAACAAAGTATTCACGCATATCACATCATCAACCCAAGTTCAACCTAGATCATCATACAACTTATGCGAATCTCAAACAATCAACATGCTCAACACAATCATAAATATATCACAACTAATAATTCATTCATGAAGTCTAATCATGCACAACATGCCATGTGAAGCCACTCACGACTTCACACCCTAAACCCTGCCAATCCTACTAAGTAGGGGCCTCAGATTCGCACGCGTGTATGACAATCATAATAACATAAATCAACAAGATTCATTCCAACTAACAAACACAATAATGATCAATTCCAATCCCAAACATGATTTCCTAATCACTAGCCATAATTCATCATCATGTATAATCACCAAGAACCTACATTCTTTAAATGATCAATCAAGCATCCATACAACCCAAGTAACACATTCCACCACATTAGACATCATCCATAAGCATTCTAACATGCTCCTAACACCATAAACATGCTCACATCATCATATCCAATGATCTTCAAAAATAAAGTTTCCTTTTTTAGAAGGTAACACCCAAAAGCAATCTAACATCCAATTCCTTCATAGTTTCATCAATTTTATACCTAATCAAGTTCATAACATTCATTCTAACATGATAATCATCACTAATTTATCAAAATTCCCAATCATCATGCATAAAAGTTTCCACTTATAGTAAGGTATGAACAAACCCTAGATTTCATGACTTTTCTTGCACAATTCATATAAACCAACATCCAAGCAATGTATCCAACATCATACAATCATCAAATCATGAATTCCAAGAACAAAAAGTTTCCTCTTAAGGCAATGTGTGAACAATGTGATCAAACCATGGAATTCTTGCATAATCAACATAATCTAACATTCATACAATCTAACCAACATCAAATTAACATCTAACAATCATCAATTTCACTTTTTCATCACCAATTTCGAATTAGGGTTCTTCAAGAATCAAAAACCATGAAAAACTTGATAAAACTCACCTTTAAACGTGTAGGGATGATGATTAACACTTGCTAACACTTGGAACTACTCAAAATCAAATTGTTCTTGCTTGTTCTTGATCAAAATCGCAAAGAATGATGGTGTTGGGAGGGGTTACGGCCGCAAATGGGGAATGGGGGCTAGGGTTGGGTTAAATTTGTTTAAATATGGTAACTTTTTATTTCAATCCAATTACAAAATAAACCCCATTGTTTATATTTTATAAAAACTAATCTTTTTAACACTTTTTAAAAGGTTTTAACTACAAAATATAAACATTACTAATCAACAATAACAATCATATACATTTACAACTAATAGCAAAACATATGAAATCATAGTTACACGTTGTCACGTTATCAAGTAAAATTCACAAACAATAACTTAAAATGCATGAATCACATAACCACAACTAATAATCAAATTATTCACTAGGTTATCATTTGTTTACCATAGATAATTGTTATTAAGTCACCAACGTTCAATGACAACTAGTGTGTGCTCACGACACGTGTATGCAAGACCTAACGGAACTAACGGAGTTTGGTAACGGAAAATTACCAGATGTCACATTATCCCCATGTTGAAAGAATTTTCGTCCCGAAAATTGCGTTACATGGTTGTGTTACATCACTGGTTTACTGCATTGGCATAACGAAATCGAGTGAGTTGTCACATCATCCCCATGTTGAAAGAAATTTCGTCCCGAAATTTAATCAGTACCTTCCCCGGCTGTGACCGTCGTTTCGAACAGATGAGGATACTTGAGCTTCATCTGATCCTCGCGTTCCCACGTGAATTCCGGTCCACGTTTTGAGTTCCAACGAACCTTGACTATAGGTATTTTGCTTTGCTTAAGAGTTTTGACCTCACGGTCCATTACTTCAACAGGCTCCTCAACAAAACGCAATTGCTCATCCACTTGTACTTCCTCGAGTGGTACAACCAAAGTCTCATCAGATAAGCACTTTTTCAGATTTGAGACGTGAAATACGTTGTGAACGCCATTTAATGGCTCAGGCAGGTCTAACCGATACGCCACTGGACCTATTCTTTCAAGAATCTCAAATGGTCCAACATATCTAGGGTTAAGCTTGCCTCTTTTGCCAAATCGTATGATGCCTTTCCATGGTGAGACCTTCAACAACACTTTGTCACCGACCTGAAACTCCAAAGGTTTCCGTCGCTTGTCTGCATAGCTCTTTTGTCTGTCTCGCGCTGCAGCCATACGGTTCCGTATCTGCACGATCTTTTCGGTAGTCTCGTGCACCAATTCAGGGCCAGTGAGCTGACTATCACCAACTTCAGCCCAACAAACTGGTGATCTACACTTTCGGCCATACAACGCCTCAAATGGTGCTGCCTGAATACTAGTATGGTAACTGTTATTGTACGAGAATTCAACCAAAGGTAGATGAATTTCCCAATTATTTCCAAAATCAATTACGCAAGCACGTAACATGTCCTCCAAAGTTTGAATAGTACGCTCGGTTTGTCCATCGGTCTGCGGATGATATGCAGTACTCATATCCAACCGCGTTCCCAGAGATTTCTGTAACGACTGCCAGAAATGAGACGTAAAACGAGCATCACGATCAGAGATAATCGAGATCGGCATGCCATGTCTTGAGACCACCTCCTTCAGGTAAATTCTGGTTAATTTGTCCATTTTGTCCGTCTCCTTGATCGCCAAGAAGTGAGCTGACTTAGTCAGTCGATCCACGATCACCCATATCGTGTCACAACCATTAGAAGTTCTGGATAATTTAGTAATAAAGTCCATAGAGATCTGTTCCCACTTCCATAAAGGAATCTCAGGTTGTTGCAGTAACCCAGATGGCTTTTGATATTCCACTTTAACCTTGGAACAGGTTAGACACTTGCTCACATACGTTGCTACGTCTGCCTTCATATTAGGCCACCAATAGTGCGCTTTCAGGTCATGATACATTTTGTCAGAACCAGGGTGTATGGAATATTTAGACTTATGTGCTTCACCCATGACTAAATCTCTCAAATCTCCATACATGGGTACCCAAAGTCTATCCATGAAATACCGGATTCCGTCGGATTTGACTTCCAACTGTTTGTCCATCCCACGTAAGGATTCTGAACCAATGTTTTCCGTTTTCAAAGCTTCTGTCTGAGCTTCCTTGATTTGTTCAGGCAAATGAGTGCTAATCATAAGCTGCAAAGCACGCACTCGCCGGGGCTTAGCAGTCTCCTTCCTACTCAAAGCATCAGCGACTACATTCGCCTTACCTGGGTGATATTTGATAGCACAATCGTAATCGTTTAACAGTTCCACCCAGCGTCGCTGCCTCATGTTTAGCTCTTTCTGCTCAAAGATATGCTGAAGACTCTTGTGATCGGTGTAAATAGTGCATTTGGTACCGTACAAGTAATGTCTCCAGATCTTCAAGGCAAAAATCACTGCACCTAACTCCAAATCATGAGTAGTATAGTTCTTTTCATGCACCTTCAGTTGTCTCGAGGCATAGGCTATTACCTTGCCACGTTGCATCAGGACACAACCAAGTCCTTGGATAGAAGCATCACAGTAAACCACAAAATCATCACTTCCTTCTGGTAATGCTAATATTGGCGCGCTACAGAGTTTCTGTTTCAACAACTGAAAAGCGGCTTCTTGACTCTCACCCCATTTATACGTTGTTCCTTTATGGGTCAAGGCTGTGAGAGGTTGAGCGATTTTTGAAAATCCCTCGATGAAACGTCGATAGTACGCTGCCAGTCCAAGAAATTGCCTTATCTCACTAGGCGTCTTGGGTACCGACCAGTTCTTTATAGCCTCAATCTTTGTAGGATCCACATGTATTCCTTTCTCGTTAACAATGTGACCCAAGAATTGCACCTCACGAATCCAGAAATCACACTTAGAAAACTTGGCATACAACTGTTCCTTCTTAAGCAATTCCAAGATTAGACGTAGATGCTCCTCATGCTCCTCCTTGGTCTTAGAATAGATCAATATGTCATCGATAAACACGATAACAAACTGATCGAGGTAGGGTTTGCACACACGATTCATGAGATCCATGAATACCGCTGGTGCATTAGTCAACCCAAAGGGCATGACCAAGAATTCATAATGACCATAACGAGTACGAAATGCGGTTTTAGAGATGTCTTCCTCCCGAACTCTCAGTTGATGATAACCGGATCTCAAATCAATTTTTGAGTAATAGCTTGATCCCTGAAGTTGATCAAATAAGTCATCAATACGAGGCAAAGGGTATCGGTTCTTGACTGTGACCTTGTTCAACTCTCTGTAGTCAATGCACATACGAAAGGTACCATCTTTCTTCTTAACAAAAAGTACAGGTGCTCCCCACGGTGATGAGCTCGGTCGAATAAATCCTTTATCCAATAGCTCCTGAAGTTGTGCAGATAGTTCCTGCAGTTCGTTTGGTGCTAACCGATAAGGTGCTCTCGCAATTGGAGCTGCTCCGGGAGTCAAATCAATCTGAAATTCAACCTGACGATGAGGTGGTAGTCCAGGCAGATCCTCTGGAAACACCTCTGGAAAGTCGCGAACTACCGGGATATTCTCTATCTTCTTCTCTTCTTGTTGTTTATCGGTCACAAGGGCTAATATGGCTAAGTGACCCTTGCGTAGCCACTTCTGCGCTTTCATAAAAGATATGATGCCTATCACTGCACCACTCTTCTCGCCCGTAACTGAGAGAATCTCTCCCTCTTTTAAAGGAATGCGAATAACCTTCTCATGGCATATGACTTCTGCCTGCTTCTCAGACAGCCAATCCATACCTACGACCACGTCAAAACTCCCAAGTGTAATAGGCATGAGATCGATATCAAAGGTATGACCAGCGAGTTCTATCTTACAACCCTTAAGGATATGCGTAACGGAAATTTGCTTACCATCAGCTAATTCTACGGTATACTTAGGGTCCAACGCAGAAGGCATATCACTTAGGAGACTACAGAATTTAGTAGAAATAAAACTCCTATCAGCTCCAGTATCAAACAGTATAGAAGCAAAACGACCATTAATAGGAAATTTACCAGTAACAGTAGTAGGATCGTTTAGAGCCTCACCTGATCCCATGACAAAGGCTCTCCCTTTAGCTCCACCATTGTTGCCACCATTATTGTCACCACTGCCCCCATTATTGTTATTACCACCATTTCCATTGCCATTACCATTTCTTTTTAATTGAGGGCAATTTCTCTTGTAATGCCCCTCTTTTCCACATTCAAAGCAACCCTTTGGCGTTTCATGGGGCCGCTGAGGCTGCTGGGGCTGCTGAGGCTGCTGGGGCTTCTTCATCAACTCCCCACGACAATCCTTTGCCGCGTGTCCAACCTTCCCACAACGCTGGCATCGAAAGCTATCACACCTGCCAGTGTGGTGATAGTTGCATCGGTTGCATTTGGGGCTTTTCCCCGCATAACCACCGGGTCCTTGAGTTGGGGCAGACGATTGGTTGAAGTTGCGGTTGTTATCAAACCTCCTTTGTTGCTGTTGTTGTTGAGGCTGTTGTTGCTGAGGTTGACTACCAGATGTCGATCCCTTGCTGGCATTACTTTCCCACTTGCGTTTATTGTCGGGCATGCTTGTCACAGCGCCCCGCTTAGGTAACTTCCCTTGCTCCACTGCCTGATCGGTGAGTTTATGAGCCAATCGAATGACCTGTTGAATAGTAGGAAGATTTGCAGCGGTCACCATACTTTGAATTTCCGGCACCAACCCACGTAAGTAGAGCTCAATTCGTCGGCTCGGCGGGTCAACCATGCCAGGACAGAGTGTAGCCAACTCATGAGACCTAGTAGTGTAAGCTTCAATTTCAGATCCTCTCGATCTCCATACACCATATATGTTTCTTCCTTTGATCGACTCTTTGATCACTTGCTTAGTTGATGGATAAAATGTGTCACACCCTCAAAATCCACGTGCGGAGTTTTACCGCGAGGCGTGTGAACAAACCAGGATCACAGTCACTAGTTACTCAGAACGACACTATATGCCATATTTAAAAATAAACCAATCAAAGTTCAAGTTTTAAAACCATGCGGAAGCGTTTTGTAAATAAGACAAACCCAAAGTACGTAAATGTAAAATTTGGCAAAACACGCGCCAACCCATTATTTAAATCTCACAAATAAAATTCAAATGTCATGACTTAAGATGAAGTCTTAGAATGCATGCTGGACCCGTGTTGTGCTCCTAATGGCAATCTGAATTAACGACCTGAGAATAGCATACTAAAAATGTCAACACAATGGTTGGTGAGTTCAAGAGTTTGCATTTAACATAAACAATAATAATTTGTATCACATAAGAAGTGCATTGAAATAGATAGCTAGTCTATATTCATAAGTAATAACCATAGTGATTTCGCGATCGAAGCTGACTGTGTTGCGTTTGTTGCCTCCCGTCACGACTTACCAGGTCGTAACGATGTTTGTGTTTAGGACAATATTGCACCCGTTTGACCTCGAGTCGCACAGGTGGGGCTTGTCAAACCCAGTAGTACTACCCAAGATTTCCCGCTAGTTACCATTATTAACGATCCGAAAGTGTGAGGACTTTCAAGGTATTATAGACCATGTTAAAACATACACAACTTATAATAATAATATAGCGTTTGTGAACAAGTATGCTACCTCCCCCAAAAGAGAGTGTTTAAAAGTGGGGCATGAACTCACCTGATGTGCAAGGATAGTGACAAGAGAGAACTGATGATGGATGAAAAGACAACCCTTCAAAGGTTGCCTAGAACACGCAAGTACATAAGTACGTGTGCACAGAAAAACTTAACAACCCTAAGTGCTCAATAAACACATTGACCCAAGGCTTTGGAAAACAAGACTCCTCTAACCTAGTTGACCCGTTTGACCCGTTGGTGACATATTAATTGAAATCTCGTTTAATCAAATGTATCAATTTATCATACATGATTATCAAACAAAGTATTCACGCATATCACATCATCAACCCAAGTTCAACCTAGATCATCATACAACTTATGCGAATCTCAAACAATCAACATGCTCAACACAATCATAAATATATCACAACTAATAATTCATTCATGAAGTCTAATCATGCACAACATGCCATGTGAAGCCACTCACGACTTCACACCCTAAACCCTGCCAATCCTACTAAGTAGGGGCCTCAGATTCGCACGCGTGTATGACAATCATAATAACATAAATCAACAAGATTCATTCCAACTAACAAACACAATAATGATCAATTCCAATCCCAAACATGATTTCCTAATCACTAGCCATAATTCATCATCATGTATAATCACCAAGAACCTACATTCTTTAAATGATCAATCAAGCATCCATACAACCCAAGTAACACATTCCACCACATTAGACATCATCCATAAGCATTCTAACATGCTCCTAACACCATAAACATGCTCACATCATCATATCCAATGATCTTCAAAAATAAAGTTTCCTTTTTTAGAAGGTAACACCCAAAAGCAATCTAACATCCAATTCCTTCATAGCTTCATCAATTTTATACCTAATCAAGTTCATAACATTCATTCTAACATGATAATCATCACTAATTTATCAAAATTCCCAATCATCATGCATAAAAGTTTCCACTTATAGTAAGGTATGAACAAACCCTAGATTTCATGACTTTTCTTGCACAATTCATATAAACCAACATCCAAGCAATGTATCCAACATCATACAATCATCAAATCATGAATTCCAAGAACAAAAAGTTTCCTCTTAAGGCAATGTGTGAACAATGTGATCAAACCATGGAATTCTTGCATAATCAACATAATCTAACATTCATACAATCTAACCAACATCAAATTAACATCTAACAATCATCAATTTCACTTTTTCATCACCAATTTCGAATTAGGGTTCTTCAAGAATCAAAAACCATGAAAAACTTGATAAAACTCACCTTTAAACGTGTAGGGATGATGATTAACACTTGCTAACACTTGGAACTACTCAAAATCAAATTGTTCTTGCTTGTTCTTGATCAAAATCGCAAAGAATGATGGTGTTGGGAGGGGTTACGGCCGCAAATGGGGAATGGGGGCTAGGGTTGGGTTAAATTTGTTTAAATATGGTAACTTTTTATTTCAATCCAATTACAAAATAAACCCCATTGTTTATATTTTATAAAAACTAATCTTTTTAACACTTTTTAAAAGGTTTTAACTACAAAATATAAACATTACTAATCAACAATAACAATCATATACATTTACAACTAATAGCAAAACATATGAAATCATAGTTACACGTTGTCACGTTATCAAGTAAAATTCACAAACAATAACTTAAAATGCATGAATCACATAACCACAACTAATAATCAAATTATTCACTAGGTTATCATTTGTTTACCATAGATAATTGTTATTAAGTCACCAACGTTCAATGACAACTAGTGTGTGCTCACGACACGTGTATGCAAGACCTAACGGAACTAACGGAGTTTGGTAACGGAAAATTACCAGATGTCACAAAATGCATCTTCTTTCTTCTCGTACTTGCCTTTTTTTTCATTTTGTAAAAAAAAGGACTTTCATTACATACTTTATTTCGTTTGATGGAGACACACTTCTAATTCGATCCTTTCTGACCTTCACTCTAATACCACCGTTGCCCAGGATTGATTATTAACAATTGGATCATGTGGATGAACAAAGAAATTGGGTTCCGCACATTTGTGTAGTGAACCCATGACAAACAAAGGACCCAAAATCACACACTATATTCCACAATAGAAATGCCGTACGACATAAGGTATTTATACCTTTACATATGGTAGTTATTTATTAACTAACAGATGGCAAATATTGTTAGTTCCATGGCGGTTAATTATGGCGTCAATATTGCAAGTAGACCAAGTGCCATGTTACTGAATTACACCTATTTGACCAATACGTTTCATATGTAAAATTCATACAATATCAATGACTCTAATACTAAACTTTCTAGTTTCTTTATTTCATAATCCCAATATTTACTTGGCCACATCAATCCTTACTATTCAATAGTAGTATCAACTACTCTCTATCAACCGGGCCACTTGTTTGTCAGAATGAAGCGTCGGAATAATAAGCTAAAGAACACACATGTCCTATCATCCTTTAGCAATTGGCAGTCGTGGCTCACTCATGTTTTACAAGAATACCAAGTGTTGGTTTCCATCTCATTTGAAGATGCTAAACAGGATCAACCAAAACAATAAGGGCATCATGAATATAACATGAATGCCTTTACATATGTTGATGGTATACAGAGGTCCAAACTTTTATGTTGTCATATGTTCATACAAACATTGTAATGTCTGGGGTGGATATTATTCAATATTTTGCAAGAACATACACTTTATGGTCATGTTCTGTTGAAGGCGAGTTTATTACAATACTTTGTGTTATATATTTTAGTGTAATTGGATTGACTAATGACCAATATGATTATAATATCCATCAACAAGTCAGGAGGTGCGGAGGGCACGCTTGTTTGAGTTTACAATGATCTTTGATATATAAAACCTCATAAGTAATGGGGATTCTAAGGGGGCAACACCCCCTTGGTGTGGGTTCGAGGGCAGCGCCCCTGGTAGCGGGGTCCAAGGGGAGGCAGCCCCTAGCTGGGGTCGAGCTGAAAGGCATGGGGGAGGCTGAAGTGATCCTTGGTATAAAGATTATATGAGGGAACAATGGTATTTTAATTTCTCAATCTCACTATATTGAGAAAATTCTAAAAAATTTAACTTCAAAGATTGTTCTCCTGTAAGCACTCTTATAGATCCTAATATTAAGATTTTACCTAATAAAGGTATTGAAGTATCTCAACTTGAATACTCAAAAGCTATTGGAAGTCTTATGTATACCATGATTAGCACTAGGCCAGATATAGCTTATGCTCTTAGAAAGCTTAGTAGATTTACTAGTAATACTAATTCACACCACAGGCAAGCTATCAATCAAGTTTTTAAGTATTTGAAAGGAACCATGAATTATGATTTAACTTATTCAGGATTTCCTTCTGTTATTGAAGGCTATTCTGATGCAAGTTGGATTACCAATATGAAAGATCATTTTTCCACAAGTGGATGGACATTTCTACTTGGGGGAGGTGCCATTTCTTGGGCATCACAGAAGCAAACTTGCATCACTAACTTAACAGTGGAAACTGAGTTTGTGCCATTAGCAGCAGTTGGTAAAGAAGCTGAGTGGCTAAGAAATTTGATTTATGAAATTCTATTCCGGCCTAAACCGATATCACTTATATCTATCAGATATGATAGTGAAGCAATTTTTTCTAAGGCTTATTATCAAGTTTATAATGAAAAGTCTAGACATTTAGGTGTTAGACATAGCATGACTCGTGAGCTCATAATGCACGGTGTGATATCAGTGGAGTTTGTAAGAACTTAACATAATTTAGCCGATCATCTAACCAAAGGGTTAAATAAAGATCTTGTGCACAAGTCTGCTGTGGGGATAAGATTGAAGTCCACCTAAAATCTCTCATGTCAAAATACCCAATTCCCATCTAGTATAACACTAGATGCTAAATTCAATGTGGAAAACTTAACATCTAGAGATTGGAACACATTATTATTACATCCCAAGGTATGTGTTTAGACCTGCAAGTTGAGGAGGTTGAAGTCTAACTTTTTAATAGTCTTTTTGAAAAATTGCATATGCAGGTGCAAGTGGAAAAGAGCTACCTATATGAGCATGAAGTTTAGCTGCTTCAAGAAGCTTGGACTTGGCTTTGATATGCTTATGATGGATAAAGACACAAGGCTAGTAAAATATAGTGTTAAGTAAGAATATATAAGTATGTAAATTTTTGTGTATATTATCTTCATGTATTCACTATGAATAGCAAGGGTTCAATTCATAGTGACACCCTGATATTCGAATATTTGAAATGTGTAATATACTAAGATGAAATTCAATCGGCACGATATTTCATTTATGCATAATTAAGTTTGTAGTTTGTGTAAATTTTTTTTAGTTAATCAAGGATTACACTAAAATGAGGGAGGAATGCTATATATTTTAGTGTAATTTGATTGATTAATGACCAATGTGATCATAATATCCATCCACAAGTCAGGAGGTGCGGGAGTGCACGCTTGCTTGAGTTTATTATTATCTTCGATATATAAAACTTTATAAGTAAAGGGGGTTCCAAGGGGCCGGCAGCCCCTGGTGGGATCCAAGGAGCAGAGCCCCTGGTGGGATCCAAGGAGCAGAGCCCCTGGCTGGAGTCGAGCTGCCAGATCAGCTTAGAAATATTTTATTTTAGCAAAAATGGCTTCATTAAAAAATGCATTTCGAATTGGTTTTCCTGAATTTCACATGTGAAATTCGAGTGCAAAATACGCATTTTTAATGATTATTTAAATTAAAAATAAAAATATAAAAAAATGTTAAAACTGCTAAATTACAGTTTCCCGTCTCTCCCTGAAAATCGAATTGGATCATCAACGTTAGTCACTTTTCTTCTCAAATTCTTCTTCTTCTGGTTCAGAAAATCACACAACACAACATACCAATTCTTGATCTCGTCTGAGTTGTATTCGATTGATTTATTAAGGTGAACCACCGAATAATTTCAATCTGAAATTGATTTTCATGACTCTCAGATCATCCAAGTTTGATTTCAAATGTTTTACACTTTAGCCAACCGAAGAGGTACATGAGAACTATATACATTTATACATGACCCTATATTAAAAGGTTGGGTGATATCTCTCGACCTTCAATGACTTCAAAACCTTTTTAAATAATATTATTACACATTATCCCAATATGTATATTAGATTGACAAATTCCAGCAAACACGCGCAAAGGGACATGGAAAGCAATTTCCAAAAGTATTGTCCGGCGCATAGTATGGTGCATGTGGCCAACCGCTAACCACCGGTCCAACTCCATTATGCAATTCAATTGTGACTTGTGCTCATGCCCAACTAAGGTCAATTCATCCTACCTTACAACAATTATTATTATAATATACCTAGGTTATTGTATATTTGTATTTGATTTGAAATCTCATGTATATATGTGTGTACATTGTTAAGTCATGTATCATTAGCATACAAATGCTATATAAACCATCACAAGGTGATCGAAAGGTCTTCTAGGAGACCCTGATGAAACATTCTCTAGGTAAATATCTTAGATTGTCATCGCCGTTAAAAACAATATAAACTCTATAAGAATCTACAAAAAAAATAATTAAGTTTGAGTTGTCTTAATGTAATTTATTTTGATGAATATGACATGTTTGGACTAATATATTCAAAAGGATCAATAAGTGGATGTTTCTCTAACATAAAATAACCGTTCAAAAAATATAAATCATATACTTTATTTTTAAAAGATCAACGAATATTTCATAACCAATTTAACCTTTTACGACCAATCAACGCATTTAGCTTATTTACAACTTGATCACAACTCATTTACAACCCACATATGTCATGTTTTCACTTGCCAATTTATTCAAATAATCAGGTTACACGCATCGTGTTGGGGTTAAATGATTTAAGTGTGTTTAGGGTAGCATTAATAAATTTGACAGAAAAAATATACAGATGGTGTTCGGGTAATTATTAAATGCCACTCCATCAACCCTACATGGTTACCAACCCTAGTAAACAATTCTTGTCATTTATACTTTGCGATACACAAATCATATGTCGTATGTACTGTGATTTTTATGCAACACTTAACGTGTGGTTGGTTTCAAGGTTGCGCTTCTTGAGTTGTTGGTACCATTATATGAGCTCAAGTGGACTTAAATTGATGCACATACAAAAAAATAGAGCATAAATCAAAGAAACAAAAAAGTTTTTAGTTAATGCATTTAAATAATAAAATATTATCTTGGTTCCTTTAGAATTGCATAATATTGAAAAATAAAAAATGAAGTTACACTACACCAATTAACTGTTCGCATCTTGGACTTTGGTAGGCTCCCCAAAGATGCAAGTTTCTCTAAGTGTGTTTTTACTTGTGATTTTTACTTGTTAACGTACGGTGTCGATGTAGTAAAATTAGAGACAAACGAATTGAATTATTCCAACTATAAAGCTTGTACTAATTCGGAACAGATTCGAATGAAACTATTTAAATTCAAATTCATGTTTTCTTTAGTAGGTATTTCTATAATCTCTCTATATTTGGTAAACTAATAGTAATAAAAATTTCTTAATTTTAAAGTTTTCTTTACGTCTAGAAAAAGATTGAGCTACCCATACATCCATGCACAACTATGTATGTTTGCTCAAATGAGTGGTTGTATTATGTGACCTCCTCATAAAGAACGTGTTTATATTTGGTGATTCCTGCCTTAAATCTTATAAGTGGACTTTGGTCGTACATCATTACTATTACTACATCTATAGTATAATTTTATTCTAATTTTTAAATTAATGCAAACCACACTTTAGGTGTTAGGTGAACAATTAGGATAAAGGTAAAATGTTTTGATTCTAAAGTTTGCTTTAAGCGTCGAAAAATATTGAACTATCCTTGCAACCATACACACTTAAGTATGTGTTTGTTGATGAATTTTGAATCATCAAAATCATTTTGGTATAAATAAATTTAGTTGAGATTAAATGAAAATAAGAATAAACATTAATATGAATTTGAAAACGTGAGTGCACACTCCTTCAAGAGTATTCTTATTTAATTAACCATCGATAAGATAATTAACTATAAACTACTAATATAAATTATTACAAACACAATACCAGAACGATGAAACTATAACACAATGATTTCAAGTTCAAAGTTTGTTTTACTCATTATATCACAATTTACAATTACAAAAAAAATAAAATAAAAAAAAAAATAAAAAAATAAAAAAAAAAAATTGCATGTATGAAGCGGGACACTTCCTCAATCGTACAATGAGATATTGTATGTTAAGGACTGTACATTGTAATATTGTATGTTAAGGACTACACCTTACTGTTCGTAGGGAAACAGTTGGAATACATACTCGAAAGCATTCTACATCATATCGTCTACTTTATGGTTTGAGATCTCTTGTTAACTAAAATTATTGATCTACATAATATGACACACTATGATTGTGTGCTCTAACTGGATATTAAAAACGTAAGAATAAAACAAATGGCTAATTTTATACAGAGAAGTAGAGGATCTTCATCAGAATGCAAAGTTAAAGTTGTTCCATTATTTCTTGAAACTAACATCATTGTAGTACATTAAAAGATATTGTCATTCAGATATAGATTTCTATTCAAAAGATGTAGTTCTTTGGTAGCTTGAATGTTTCTTCAAAAGCTTTCGAGCAGTAGACATACAAACTTCTTTAGCAGCAATCTTACTCAAGAGATGATAATTGTTTTAAGCAGTTTCATCCTGAAATATCACATAGCAATACCTTGGTCTCTAGCAGGGTCCAAGGTGTGCTCATGATGGATATATTTTTTTAGACATAGATGGAAATCTATTAGAAGTTGTTTTGGATTTTTATATTTGATATAAAGTTACATGAAATTAATCATTAGTGTGAAGTGATTATTAGTCGGATGTTGATACCGATCATCAGTGGTAACTATGATCAGCAACTAATCAATAGAATATGATTTGGTCTGCATGCCATCATCAGCAACTAGATCTCAACGATTGCCTTTGGGTTCCGTATATGGGGAAGGAGCGTTGTTTCTTGCAAGGTCTCGATTATTTACATGGACTCAATTTCATTCTATTTGTGGGAATTTTCTATACAAGAAAGTGTGAAGTTGATTTACAATATCAACTGTAAGTATGCATCAACGGCAATTTGGATAATCTAAAGTAACTAAGTAATAAATGCCAATCACCAACCACCATGTGAAATTTTACGATTGTTCAACCACCATCTGAAATGTTGTGATGGTTCGTCCTTTTATAAGGAAGATCTTTGGTAAGTTTTACTTTCAAATTCATACTATAACTCTAGTATGTTTTTTTCAAAACAAGTTTTGTTCAGTCATTCTTGATTTCTCTTTGAATTAATTATGTGAATTAATGTAAATATAAATACAATATTTGACTTAATTTTGTGAATTTATGTAAATACAATATGCCAATGTGCAATGCTCTTTTACACTATTCACAAGAGATAACTATGTAATTTGGGAAATATGAATCCAACACGTTTACTCAAATTAGTGTTAGTATTATGTGGTGTCCACTTAAAGAGTGTTTAGTACTTGATGATCTCCACCCAAAATATCTAGCTACTTTGACCGTTACCATAATTACATCATACAAGGGTTGGCTTTAGTTTTGCAAGTCTAAAACGAACTTTTAAAACTAGGACCATTTTTTTTTCAAATTTTACAAATATATACTCTAACCTACATCGACCCGTACCAAATGCGAAACCTTAATACCTGGTATGGAAGTATAAACATAGAATAACAAAGATCAATCAAAGAGAAATATTATCATCTAAAACTCTTTCAACCCTAAGGCCTAATCTAAACATATATAATAAAAAATAAAAAATTTAAATTTGAGAGCCGAAAATACGTTGCTCAAAACCATTGCTTTATTTCACTCATTTTTAAGTCACACTTGCATCATCCAACATGGTTTAAAATTCCACAAAAAAGACAAACTCATATGCAATATGAAGAAAAGTAAAGGCGATGTGAAAGTGTATCTAATTACGAATATATATATCGTCGTGTGCACGTCATAATCTCATACTCCGTGTTCTTACCGTGTGTTGTGTGATATGGAAATTGTTACACAATAATATTAATTAATTATTTGATGTGATTGTTAAATCTTAGTTTATTACTAAGATAGTAAATAAATATATCTAAACAAATAAATGTGATTAGATGTGAAAGTTTTGGTTTATTCCCAAATAAACATTTTGGGTTATAATAATATTTAATAAATTCGTAGTTGAGAGTAGTGGGAGTTATTTTTGTTGTATGTCACATCAACAATCTTTCCTTTCATTTTTTTAAGTAATGGAATCACTGTTCTTGTTTTCTTCATTTTCCTCAATCATATTTAATTTGATTATTTTAATTAAGTTTATATTTTTATTTACATAAAATAATTAATATTGAAAATAAAATCTAATTATTTTAATACTTAAATTGTCATAAAAACCTAAAATAAAAGTTAAAATTGCATTAACTTAAAAATAGAACTTTATAAAACATTATCCAATATATATATATACACACACACACACACACAATATTAAAACGGTAAATACGAGAGACACGTGACAACACCACATTTCTGCTAACCAAATTTTTTCCGCCTCTCTATTCTATTAAATAATTATATTAATTACTAATAATATTATTTGATTCTTTTATAGATTAAAATATATTTGAATAAATTAAGAAGGATATCTTTTTATTAATGTTATTTCTAAATAAATAAATTTTTATAAAAAAAGAAAATCTTCTAAAACATCAAACTTGTTTAAAAATTTAAAATATTTTAAAATTGATTTTTTTTAAAAGTAAAATTTTTATAAACAAAAATTAATTAAAATTGAGATTTATAATAAAAAAAAATTAAAATGATATTTGATAAAATCGTTTGTTTTAGAACAAAATTTATATTCTATTTATAATAATAAAGATTTTATTCATATCTCATCTTAAATATAGATTTATAATTAATAAATTTTTATTGTATTTAATAATTTTTTATTCAACTCGTGTAATATACAGGTTTACTAAATCTAGTGTGTGTGTGTGTATATATATATATAATTTAGGAGAAAATGATCAAAAATGATCAGTGCAAGGTGTTTTGTAGCTGCATTTGGTTTGCCAGAGGTTTTTAAAGGTATCCTTACCTGTTTTTGGTTTTAGGTAAATTTTTTCAGCAAAATTTTAATTTTGACAAAGCCGAAAACACTAGAGTTATTACACTAAATAATAAACAAAAAAGTTGTGCTTCATCGACATGTGAAAAGGACAATAGGACCGAGGTTGTTTGATGCATAGTTAACAGAGCAGAGGGCACCAGTGGTGACAAAAATACCGACACAACAATTACACCGGTTCCAAAAACACCGTAACCAGCAACCACCACACCAAAAACCCAAATTCCTACAATTACAAAAAGAGCTTGAATTTTACAAAACGGTAGGTACATATATACCTAATGTCTTACCCACAGTACCCACAAAACTAATGAATATAAATGTGTAAGTAGGAGTCAGAACGGCATCGCCTAGAAAAGTAGTCCCTGTGTCTTTTGTTTTGGATGTTCTAAACCATTTTTGATTTGGTCATACGCTAGTTGTCATATGGTTGATGTGCACTTCTATAGCGTTGTAGAACTTATACTTCCTCTTGCATCATAACTCTTTTGAAAGTACTAAAATTTTATCTTAAAATCACCAACAATTCATAGAAATACATATTTCTACATTCAAAACCTCTGTAGAAACATCTCGTAAGTAAATGTTGAAGTGCTATCAAAGAAATAGTGTGCAATAGTCAATTATGGGCCTCTTGACAATCCTCTCCAGACACTACGTTCTTGATGCAGCATTTTCTTTCAAGTCGTGTAACGATCACATGACCACTATATTCAAAATTTAAAATAGCGCCTACTCTTTCAAAATTGTCTTCTTCTGAAAATAAGTAAATGTTAATGAATATATACAGGGTGAGAAATAAGTAATTCATTTTTATTCTGATAACATCTAGGCGGTTGAATTTTATTGGCATTGTAGCCGTTAGCATAAGTGAGTGTGTAAGGGGTCATGCACCAAACCAGTGAGCCTTGGTTCAGCCCCAAACAAGCTGAGATGGTGTTCCCATTTTCCCCGTTCGGCCCCAACCCATTCCCCGAGCCTCATTTCAAACACCCCAACAAATTAAAGAAATCTTAATATAAGGTAAAGTGGTCACACATACATATGAACCGGATCAAATAAGAATCAGATTTTTGTTGGAAAGTATACGAAGTAAATCTCGACCTTTGTTTAAGTCAAATAAAAGTGTAACACTGAGATTGTAGCATTTGTAATTAAATATGGGGAAAGGCCCCCTATGCTAACATGAATTGTAAGAGTTGGCTATTAGAAAAATAAATTGTACGAGTAAGGTGCAATTTGTTTTTCTAGAAGTAAAATGTGTGAAGTTTGCGGATCATATCTGTAGATATCTGTAGAAGAATAGGTAGACCAAACCTCTACAGTTTACAAAAAAAAGACTGTTTAATTTTTAACTTCTGCAGACTGTGAACAAATAAAAAGAATTCAAATTAACCCACATTCAACCACATCCACATGTATGAAAACAAAATTAAACAAGATAAACATGTTAACGGATGACTAGGAGGGTGGTCGGCGGCAAGATGAGGTGTGCGACGGCTGTGGTGAGCGACGAGATGGGGTGTGCGAGGGTTGGGGTGTGCGAGGGGGTAGGGTGCAAGAGGGTTTAGGGTTCATGAGGGTTGGAGTGCGATAGTTGCAGGTGGTCGGTGGTGACGGAGAGGTTGGTCAGCGGCGAGGGGACGGTGGCCGGCATCAGGCGATGGTTGGGGTTTGGGAGTTATGTTTGAGAAGATAATGGGTTTGAGAAGATAGTGGGTTTAAGAAGAGGTTTGAGAAGTGTTTAGAAGTTATGTTTTTATGTCTGCACCAATAAAACTACAGGCAGACATTATTTAATGAAATTTCTTTGAAAAAACAAACCGCCTCCGTGCGTTGTCTGCGTGATGCAAACAGAAGAGGCTTCACAGATGTTTTTTAAGAAAACAAACACCACCTAAGAGTTAATCTCAAGATAAATCCTTATATTAAGGTTTGTATTAAGTTTTGATTTTATTTTTGCTCCCTAAGCTTTTGAAATTATAATAAATTTTCAAAAGTATATACAAATGTAACACAAAAGGTCTCTGTTGTAAATAGAGAGTTAACTTTTCTGATAAATTTCTAAAAATAACTAAAATATCCTTAAATCAAAAACAAAAAAATAAATTAAATGAAATGAACACCACCCCCTCTTCTTCATCCCATCCCTTCTTCTCATTCAAGTCTTGCAAAAATACATGGGTCGCGTCGGACTTCCTCTACATACTTGTCACCGGGTGGCGGAATAAATCACCATCCCACTCTTGTTCTTCCAGCACGTTTGCGAAAGAACCCTTGAATCGTTTGTCATTATCTGATGAGTTTGCTTGTCATTATCTGGCGTATCGATTAGACTTGCCTGATTCACTAAGTGGCGTTCACAATGTATTTCACGTCTCAAATCTGAAAAAGTGCTTATCTGATGAGACTTTGGTTGTATCACTTGAGTAAGTACAAGTGGATGAGCAATTGCGCTTTGTTGAGGAGCCTGTTGAAGTAATGTACCGTGAGGTCAAAACTCTTAAGCAAAGCAAGATACCTATAGTCAAAGTTCGTTGGAACTCAAGACGTGGACCGGAATTCACGTGGGAACGCGAGGATAAGATGAAGCTCAAGTATCCTCATTTGTTCGAAACGATGGTGATAGCCGGGGAAGGTACTGATTAAATTTCGGGATGAAATTTCTTTCAACATGGGGATGATGTGACAACTCACTCGATTTCGTAATGCCAATGCAGTAAACCAGTGATGTAACACAACCATGAAACGCAATTTTCGGGACGAAAATTCTTTCAACATGGGGATAATGTGACATCCGGTAATTTTCCGTTACCAAACTCCGTTAGTTCCGTTAGGTCTTGCATACACGTGTCGTGAGCACACACTAGTTGTCGTTAAACGTTGGTGACTTAATAACAATGATCTATGATAAACAAGTAATAATCTAATTAATAATGTTGATTATTAGTTCATGGTGATGTTATCTATGGATTTTAAATATTATTTGTGAATTGAGCTTGATAACGTGGCAACGTGTTATATATTGCATGTGTTGTGTGACTTATCGAAAGTGTTTATGATTATTATTATTGATTAATAATGTTTATATTTTGTATTTAAAATCTTTTAAAAAATGTTAAAAAAATTAGTTTTTATAAAATATAAACAATGGGGTTTATTTTGTAATTGGAATAAAATTAAAAGTTACCATATTTAAACAAATTAAACCCAATCCTAGCCCCCACAACCCCCCTTGCGGCCGAAACCACCTCCAAACACCTTCATCCATTCGATTTTGATCCAAGAACAAGCATACAAGTCGAATTTAATTGATTTCAAGTATTACAAGTTGTTTTCAAGTGTTAATCATCATCTAAGCACACCTAAAGGTTAGTTTTGATTAGTTTTTCATGGTTTTTGTTCTTGATGAACCCTAATTCGTAAATTGGTGATGAAAAGATGGAATTGATGATTGTTAGATGATAATATGATGTTAGCTATGTTGTATGAATGTTAGATTATGTTGATTATGCAAGAAATCCATGATTTGATCATGAATTTCACACATTGCCTTAAGAGGAAACTTTTTATTCTTGGAATTCATGATTTGATGATTGTATGATGTTAGATACATTGCTTGGATGTTAGGTTACATGGTTTATGTAAGAAATTTCATGAAATTGATGTGTTGATCATAACTTACTATAAGTGAAAACTTTTATGCATGATGATTGGGAATTTTGATGAATTAGTGATGATTATCATGTTAGAATGAATGTTATGAACTTGATTAGGTATAAAGTTGATGAAATTATGAAGGAATTGGGTGTTACCTTCCCAAAAGGGAAACTTTATTTTTGAAGATCATTGGATATGATGATTTGGGCATGTTTATGATGTTAGGATCATGTTAGAATGTTTATGAATGATGTCTAAGGTGGTGGAATGTGTTACTTGGGTTGTGTGGATGCTTGATTGATCATTTAAGGAATTTAGGTTCTTGGTGATTATACATGATGATGAATTATGGTTAGTGATTAGGAAATCATGTTTGGGATTGGAATTGATCATTGTTGTGTTTGTTGGTTGGAATGAATCCTGTTGATTAATGTGAATATGATTGTCATACACGCATGCGAATCTGAGGCCCCTACTTAGTAGGATTGGCAGGGTTTAGGATGTGAAGTCGTGAGTGGCTTCACATGACATGTTGTGCATGATTAGACTTCATGAATAATTTATTAGTTGTGATATATTTATAATTGTGTTGAACATGTTGATTGTTTGAGATTCGCATGAGTTGTATGATGATCTAGGTTGAACTTGGGTTGATGATGTGATATACGTGAATAGTTTGTTTGATAATCATTTATGATAAGTTGATACGCTTGATTAAACGAGATTTCAATTAATATGTCACCAACGGGTCAAACGGCTCAACTAGGTTAAATGAGTCTTGTTTTCCAAAGCCTTGGGTCAATGTGTTTATTGAGCACCTAGGGTTGTTAAGTTTTCTGTGCACACGTACTTATGTACTTGCGTGTTCTAGGTAACCTTTGAAAGGTTGTCTTTCCATCCATCATCAGTTCTCTTTTATCATTGTCCTTGCACATCAGGTGAGTTCATGCCCCACTATTTTATAAACTCTCTTATGGGGGAGATAGCATATTTGTTCACAAACGCTATATTATTATTATAAGTTGTGTATGTTTTAACATAGTGTATAATACCTGGAAAGTCCTCACACTTTCGGATCGTTAATAATGGTAACTAGCGGGAAATCTTGGGTAGTACTACTGGGTTTGACAAGCCCCACCTGTGCGACTCGAGGTCAAACGGGTGCAATATTGTCCTAAACACAAACATCGTCACGACCTGGTAAGTCGTGACGGGAGGCAACAAACGCAACACAGTCAGCTTCGATCGCGAAATCATTATTGTTATTACTTGTGAATATAGACTAGCTATCTATTTCAAAGCACTTCTTATGTTATACAAATTATTATTGCTTATGTTAAACGTAAACTCTTGAACTCACCAACCATTGTGTTGACATTTTAGTATGCTATTCTCAGGTTGTTAACTCAGGTTGCTATTAGGAGCACGTCACGGGTCCAGCATGCATTCTATGACTTCACCTTAAGTCATAACACTTGGATTTTATTTTAAATAATGAATTGACTCGTGTTTTGCCAAAATTTGCATTTATATACTTTGGGTTTGTCTTATTTACATAACGCTTCCGCATAGTATTAAAGTTTGAACTTTGATTGGTTTTATTTTAAATGTGGCATATGGTGTCGTTCTGAATAACTAGTGACTGTGATCCTGGTTTGTTCACACGCCTCGCGGTAAAACTCCGCACGTGGATTTTGAGGGTGTGACATTTCAGTTACTTAACGATTCGACTTAAATTAGTTTTAAGACAAGTCAAGTCGATTGTTAGTCTATATTTTATTACGCTGCGTACGATGCAGCCGCAATACGCGATTGGTAAAACACTAGTTATTTACCACTTTCAACAAACCCGCCATCTTTATTGTTTACAAATTTTAAGAAACCCGTCATATCTATATTTATAGAGACACAACCGCGATTTATGACTATAAATATGTAGAAAATATATTACCCACCCGCATAGTGTGGAGTACTAAAAATAATAATTCCCAAGATTTAGATTAGCATATCATTATATTTTAACGTGTTACTCGTGTAAAACAATATAATTTCTCTTAACTTTATACCACTCACATGTTATCGTGTACAACATTTTAAAATATAACTTTCTTTAACACCCAACAAATACTTTAAACCCAATCTCCCGAGTAAATCATTGACGACAAATCACCCACGTCCGTAAACACAAACAGAGCTAATAATCCAACCAGCCCACAATTATAGAAAAAACCCACTATAGGAAAACCCCTAACACATTTAAAATATATTACACAAAATAAAACTCAAACTTATAAGTTTAAATCTTCACTTTAAAAAATCAAAAGATACTTACTGTTAAACCAATTGATACAAATCTCGTTTGTGTAAAAAATATAACCTAACCCTATAAATATCAATACTAATTAATTAAGCGTTACGTTATAAAAACACACTCTTTTTTGTTATTCATACAACCTATTATCTTTATCTCTCTCTACGTATCTATATGCATATATATAAAAAAAACAAAAATGGTAAAAATAAATTAGGTGTATTAAAAACATACCTCTTAATTAAAAAATCAATACAAGATTGAAAAAGAACAAAGAGCAACGCAACATCCGCACTCACCAAATGAAAAGGAGTAAATAGTCCACCAACGCCTCCCACGAAGCTTCCCCGAAGCTCACTATGTCATCCCCCCGATTCCTCCATATAACCACCCCCTTCTTCCTCCCTCTTTCCCCACCACCACCGCCACCACCATCACCACCACCACCACCACCACCACCACCGCCGCCGCCACCACCACCATGAAACTCACCGCAAAAATCAACCCTAAAAACCTCTTCAGATCGAAGAAATCCACCACAGTTTCCCGATCACAATCATCCTCCTCAATCACAACCTCCTCCGACTCACCGGACTCCAGCCACCACCACCGCAAATCCAGATCCACCGGAGTCACAACTCCGACCAGCGTCCTACCGATCCGATCTCGCGAAGTCTCTTCCGACGAGTCGTCGGAGATCTCCGGCGACGTACAGTCCGAGTTACTCCAAGCGTTTCGTATGATTGACGCTGACGGCGACGGCAGGATCTCGAGATCCGAGCTGGAGGCGCTGCTGAGCCGGATCGGCGGCGACGAGCCGATCACGGCGGACGAGCTCCGCCTGATGATCGACGAGATCGATAGAGACGGTGACGGAAGCATAAGCTTGGAGGAGTTCGGTGTGATCAGCTCGGCGTTTGGTCCGCCGTCGTGCGACGGCGAGATTAGAGGTGCGTTTGAGTTTTTTGATCGGGATCACGACGGGAGGATCACGGCGGAGGAGTTGCTGGCGGTGTTTGAGGCGATCGGAGGCGGAGGGTGCACGTTAGAGGAGTGCAGGCGCATGATAAGCAGTGTGGATAAGAATGGAGATGGGTTCGTGTGCTTCGAGGACTTCACGAGGATGATGGAGCAGCAGAGGTAGAGAAGATAACAGTTTAACAAACATACTGTAATTGCTAGATTCTCTGGGGATTTTTAATATTTTAATATCGAATCGGAAAACAGATTCTTGATTTTATTGTTGTTATTATTATTATTCGTGTTTTGAAGTATTTTATTGCCGTAAAATGGACGGTTTAGATTGGGCTATGTCCTGATCTCTGCTGTAATATACTCTCATAATACACCAAAACAATAAAGACAACCATTATATGGTACAAGCGGCAGTTTACCTGATTAAATTAGTTATGGATGTGTTTTGTGATTAAAATTAATAAAATAATAAAATAAAATAAAGTAAAATAAAATAAAATAAAATAAAAACCCTAGTATTAAGATCCGGACGTTGTAACGGGGCTACCTAGCATTAAAATTGGTTTGTGTGTTATTGATGAACAAATACGGTCTCAACATGATACATAAAGTTGAGATCAAATTTGGTATTGAATTTACTCAAAGATGGTTTTCAAACATGAAACATAAGATGGTTTTAAAACATGAAACATGAAATTGAGATCAAATTTGGTATTGAATTTACTCAAATTTGGAAACCATCGATACAAGGCTTGTACATTTGCATTCTTTTGGGCATGACTTGCTTCCGGTTGGTCATTATGACGATCTTAATTACCCTTTAGTAATGAGGAAGCCTGATAATCATAATCAAAGGCAAAAAAAAAAAAAGTGAAAAACTAGTCATTATACATACATTATGGCGATCTTAATTGTTTTCCAGTTAAGATTTATTACCATTTATGGTGTGCAACTGTAACTGGTCATCGTGGTTCCAAGTCCAATTAGTAGTATTTTATTACTGCAAATTATTTTGTTTGGTAGAATTTTCAAAAGATAGTAAGATCATCAATTCGGTTTTAGGTATTTATACGCAACGTGTGAAATTGGATATTTTCGTCATCATCTCCGATTATGATGCTTTATCTGAGCATTGGTTAATCCTATCCATCACACGCGCAATGCGCGTAGACGGATTTAACTAGTTGGTCTTAAAAGGCAAAGGCAAAAAAAGTGAAAAACTTGTAATTGGTCTTAAAAGGCAACATTGGATGTTTAAATGTTTGTTAGAAACTTATTTAGATACAACAAATAACATATTAAAGAAATACCGAGGTTCCATTAATGATTTCTCCTTTTTCTTTGCAAATGCTATTACAGCCGGAAATAGATATGCATACACAAATGTTGGTCAGTAGGTTTATAGGATTGTATCAGCATAGACACAGACGAGTTGTCGTTCAAGAAGTAAACTGACTTAAACTAATTTTATTGCTTCTAATACGCTTGAATAGTTACTTACATGACGTGGTGTCGACAGAAGCAAAATCAGATGTTTGGTTCTTTTCCATCTGACTCGAACTTTATGTCCTCATCCGGTAATTATTATTGATTATATTTTGAAATGTGGGTCAAATCATGGACCCTATTATGATGATTCAATTTAGACATAAATAGAAAGATCAAATTAGTGGTACTTACTTGTAAGAAAAATGATCTTTGATGAAGATATGATGATGCTCCTATAGTGATCCCATTATGAGGTCTTTGATCTAATGGATGATGCTTTTGAAAGATTACTAATGGTGTTTTAAGGTGTTCTTGAGGAATTCTTATAGGTCATTAGTAATCATTATGAAACCTTTTCAATTCCTATAACTCCACCATTTAAAAGACATCTAAAGAGAAATGATAAAGTCTCTTTAGCTTATTAAAATTACTTTAATCAAGTAAATGTTAAGAGACTAACCATGTCATATTGGTAAAGTTATTCAAATGATCCGTAAGACCATACTGACGGGTTATTTCCAACATTTTTTCACTTGGTCAAGCGATTATTTGTGAGTAGAATTAATTAAGTTTGGCCAAGTTAAAACACTTACCAAGTTTCACATTGAAACTACAGTAGAGAGTTACAGTCATTCAAATTAAATCAATTCAAGACCTCCAATAGTCATACTAAAGCCTTAATATAAAATACTTAAACATAAAAATCAAAACGACTAAGATGAACCTTTAATGTACAGTAGTCGTATGTACAAATTTGTCTCTAGATCATTATGTGCACATATAAGTTATTATAGACAAAAATAAACATTCGAGAAAATTACATTAATCATTAATGCACACTTGATATGTTATTACTCAAATCTTCAGTAAAACCCATCACTATCACGAGTTTTTGAAAAGTTTTGGGTAGTAGACCTTTAATCATTGGATTCGCAAGAATATCTTTTGTGCTAATGTTCTCAATACAAAAATTATTCGCTTTTATTCGTTCTCGTACGAACAAATGTTTGGTATTGAGATATAAACCAACTCTGGTTAAACAGTTACTTTTTGAGAAACTAACGACAGCTAAATTGTCATAGTAAATCTTCAACAGTCGTGATATAGAGTTAACAATTGAGTCTGGTGATGAGATTTCTGCACAAGATCCACGGCAAGTTGCATTATAAACTGCAATGTGTCCTGCCATAATTGCTCATCAACTGCTGCATATGACTCCTCTATGAGATAGGTTCGCATGCTAACATGAAGATATACTAGAAGTTGATTCCTTATTATATTTTCATTTAGCAACGCCAGAATCAAAATAGCCCATTACTTCCAAGTTATCAGTTCTTGCGTATGTCAATTAATAGTCTTTTGTCCCTTGAAGATATCGCAATACTTTATTTGCTGCTTTTCAATGATTTACGTCGGGATTATATTGATATCGGCATAGTATTACAGCAATATATGCAATATCATGACGAGTACAGACTTGAGCATACATTAAACTTTACACTACTGAAGCATAAGGTATCCATTTCATTTGCTCCTCAACCTCTATTTGTGGACATTGGAATGCACCGAAAACATATCCTTTAACTACAAGAGCGATTGAGGAAGAGCAATATTGCATATTATAGTGTGTAAAGACAAGTTCAATATATGACTTCTGAGACAGTTCTAATATCCTATTGGCTCGATCTGTTATTTAATGCCTATAACAAGAGAAGTTTCTCTGAGATCTTTTATGTTAGAATTAAGCGAAAGTAGTTGCTTTGACTCATGCAACAAATCCTATTCTTTGCCAATAGAATACCATTAACGTAATATACAAGTATAGTGAAATTGCTCCACTCATTTTGAGCTAGATGAATTGATTCGCTTGATTCTTCTTGAAACCTGTTTCTTCATGACTTTATCAAAATGTTAAGTACCACTGACGTGATGCTTGTTTTAACTCATATATAAATTTCATTCACTTACAGACTAAGTGTTTTTGACCTTTAGATTTGAAACCTTTAGGTTGATTCATGAACACATCCTCATATAAGTCACCATTAAGGAAAGTGGTTTTAATGTCCATTCGGTATAACTCTAAGTCAAAGTGAGCTACGATGGTCATAACGATCCTTAAGGAATTATTTTGTGAAACAGGTGAAAAGGTTTCCTCATATTTAATTCCCTCCTTTTGAGTATAACATGTAGCAACCAATCATGTCTTATAGAGTTTAATATCACCATTCGGTTCTAATTTGGATTTGATAAACCAATTTACATCCTACAGGTTTAGCACCCTTGGGTAATTCAACCATTTCTCAAACATAATTATTATATATGGAATTAAGCTCATCAATGATAGCTTTATTCCATTCATGCAATTAATCATTACAAATAACTTCATTATAGGAGGTTGGATCGTTGCAATTTCCTAAATTTAGATCAACTTCATTACAATAGGTTACATAATCATTAAATATAGTAGGCCTTCTAGACCATGATGACCCCCTTACCTGATTTTCAAGTTTAGCAGAATTAGTCGTTTGAGGGACTTGCTCTTGTAGGTTTGATGTTGCTTCATTCACAGGAATGTTTTAAGCAACATGAAATTCTAAAAAAACATGAGATAATGGTGTAGTGCCATGTACAATAGGTGTAATATGAGGTAAGTGTAGAGAGCTCATCCCCCCTCCTCTTGCACTTCTTGTAAGTCAATATCTTGACATCCACTTCTTCCACTAACCTTAGAATCCTCTAGAAACACCGCATGACGAGTCTCCACGATGCTAACACTATGAGAAGGATAATAAAATGTATATCCATTTGAATGATTATGATATTCTATAAATAAACAACTGATTGTCTTCATGTCAAGTTTCTTTGTTAAGGATTATAAAACTTAGCTTTGGCTGGAAAACTCTGTACTTTCATATAACTTAAGCTAGGTTTCCTTACTATCCAAATCTCAAAAAGAGTTTTACAAACAGACTTAGAAAGAATTCTATTTAGCATCCAACAAAGTTATTACAAAACCACTACTACCATGCATCTTTAGTAGAATTTAACCCTATATGGGTATTCAAAATCCTACATCAAAATATACTAGGGCCCTTGCCTTAGCTAATACCTTCCAGCACCTACAACACATTTAACACGAGCTAAAAACCTCAACAATACTGTCCTTGGTGAGTCATTACAAGTGACTCCAGACATCAATGTGAATAAGTGTGTGCATAAACAAATTGCTAGTAAAAACAATTCTCACTAATGAGAGTAGCAATTCAAAGTTAGTGTAAGATAACATATATTTCGCTCCAGGTTCTTAAAATAAGGTGGATAGAGAATGGTGATGGTTGGCCACCAAAACTAACGCACCGCATTCTAATCACAATTTCAACATTAATAACAGAATGGCAATTTTCTGGAGCGATGCCCTCCTATATAGATCGGATCCATCTAAACGGACATATACCTCAAGGTAATTTGGGTGTAATGTCATTTTGACTAACATGACCGAAGTCGAAACTCACCTAAACTATGGTCCATTAGACATTAAGAACACAATATGTTATGCAACAACCACAGACAATACATAATAAAATCAATTTAATAAACTTGTGTACAACCTAAAACTAAATAGAGGAAAAAGAGATGGTTAGACTCACTTCAACAAGTGGTTTGATGTAATCAACTTCCACAATATTGATTATATCACCCTAATAGTTTAAATAGGTTAAACATAGTCCTATAATTTTCAAAACACAATATGAGCTGAGATCAAAATATACCTCTAAACTAGGGTTCACGCACCTGGTTAAGCCCGAGATCAAACCAAAATCATTCTTATGACAAATCCGCCCATCATAGTGTGGGTTAAGAGATATAACATACTAATGATCGGTTTGATCTTGCCAAAAATTCTAGTTTTTTCCAAAACCCATACAATGCACAATATAAGGATTTAAATCCTTACCAAAGCTTTCCTGAAGCATAACATAGGATTATATGGAAAAACAACAGTTTACCTGATTAAATAAATTAGTTATGTATGTGTTTTGTGATTAAAATTAATAAAATAAATATTTAAAATAAAAAAACTAGTATTAAGATCCGGACGTTGTAACGGGGCTACCTAGTATTAAAATTGGTTTGTGTGTTATTGATGAACAAATACGGTCTCAGCATGATACATAAAATTGAGACCAAATTTGGTTTGGAAACCATCGATACAACGCTTGTGCATTTGCATTCTTTTGGGCATGACTTGCTTCCATTTGGCGATTATGGCGATCGTAATGACCCTTTAGTAATGAGGAAACCTGATAATCATAATCAAAGGCAAAAAAAAAAAAAAAAAAAAAAAAAAAAAAAGTGAAAAACTTATAATTGGTCTTGAAAGGGGAAGGCAAAAAAAAGTGAAAAACTTGTAATTGGTCTTAAAAGGCAACACTGGATGTTTAAATGTTTGTTAGAAACTTAAAAACCGTTTGATTCGTAAAATGTTTTGCAAAAACATTAAAATTGGAATTGGAATTGGAATTGGAATCTTGTTATGAAAATTGATAACGTGTGGTTGGTCAATTTTAAGTGAAACTGGAATGTTAATTTGAACATTCCATTGGATTTTTAAACATATTACGAGTAAGTTGAAGAAATGTAAATTCCAATAAATAAGGGGAAAATTTTTCAATTTCAATTCAATTTATTGACCAAACAAACAAGATTTTAAATGAAAGATTTTTCAATTTTGAATTTCAATTTCAATTCCTGATAATTATGTGAACCAAACGAGACCTTATTTGAGTACAACAAATAACATATTAAAGAAATACCGAGGTCTCATTAATGATTTTCAGCCTTTTTCTTTGCGAATGCTATTACCGCAAGAAATAGATCTGCATACACAAATGTCGGTCAGTCTATTTATAGGATTGTATTAGCATAAACACAGACAACTTGTCGTTCACGAATTAAACTAACTTAAACTAATTTGTTTGCTTCTAATATGTTTGAATAGTTACCCTTTTTTGTTTAAAAATAATTTTCACCATAAAGTTATAAAATCAAAGTTAATTTAGATAATTTTGTTATAATTTTATTTATTGTTTGTTTATTATTTGAAGGTTTTTTGAAACTAATTAAAATATTTAAAATATGTAAGTTTAAAGTTACCATATTTCACTATTTATTTTACTAATGTGTTCTGTTTATGCACGTTGCGCTTGTGATCGACATACTAAAACGACTCACTGTTATAGTCGGGTTTAGAACAGACTTTCGGTGGTGGCCGTTAACCGTAAATACGTCAAAGCAACCAAATGCACTCAAGTTATATCATCAAGGCCCTCTAATTTCCCCAGGACTAAACACGAAAACAATGACATAACAATATACAAACGCAAACCCGAAAGAGAACCATAAAACATAAAACCAAAGATGAACACAAAACCAAACGCAAGTCTCGGATGAGGTATTTCTTATCATCATTGACCAAACGTGCATTATTTTAATCTACCAACAGTCTTGCATCGAAATCGGTATCAACAATAAGTCTCAGATAAGGCATCAATTCGTGGCATCAAACTGGAATGAGCACCCACTAATTACAAAGTTTAGTAGCACTAGGTTGTATGCATAAGGTAAATATACAAATTTGACTCATGTCTATCATGCATATTGTAGTGGGCCCGCCGATTTGGTCCGAAAGGGTCACTAATGAAATACCGCATTTAGAAGTCCATTTACTCCGAAATTTAAACAAAAATGGAATTGTAATGCTGGGATCTTGGGTGGAAACAGGTGATATTTATAGGTAAATTAACGCCCCAAATGGTGAAAGAATCATTGTATGCCCCGGAAGATAGATTGTTACGAACCATACTTGGCATGCGGGTATATACTTCAAAAGAAACCTGTCTAAAACTACCTATAGGAGGTAGGGGTCGGGTTATTGATGTGAGATGGACCAGAGTTCTAAGACAGATGAGACAGAGAAAACAGAAAGTATTCGTGTATATATTTTACTAAAACGTGAAATAAAAGTAGGAGATAAAGTAGCTGGAAGACATGGAAATAAGGGTATCATTTCAAAAATTTTACCTAGACAAGATATGCCTTATTTGCAAGATGGAAGACCTGTTGATATGGTCTTCAATCCATTAGGAGTCCCTTCGCGAATGAATGTAGGACAAATATTTGAATCTTCACTCGGGTTGCGGCGGCATCAGATGCAACGTGATAAAATATATGGTGAAGCATATATCAACTCAAAACATACGTAAAAGTTAGCACGGAAACATTTTATATTTAACCCAACTCATTTTTGAATAAAATTTACATCAAGATGTTTATATTTAACCCGACTCATTTGTTAACTCAACCATTTGCTAAATTTTAGTAGTCTTAACAAAAATAAAAATAAAAACATATAAGGGACACCTTTTGGCAATGTTTTCAAAACCGGACTGGATAGTGAACCGGACATCTTACCGGTCCGCTGGTCGGACCGGATATAAAAACCGGATGAAATTATAATTATTATTTATATAAAAAAACCAGTTCAACCAGTCCAACCCCCCGGTTCAACTGGTCTGACCCCCGGTAACCGGTCCGAACACTTGTTCAACGTTAAAACGGTTTTAAGCACTGAACCAAAAAGGGTAAAGGCGTGCACCCGTAAGGTGACGGTATTATAAAAGTGTGACACAATCACCATGCCACTCATGCAATCAAAACCTCATACCCACATGTATACTTTTTTGATAAATATTTTCTAAATTGGTGTTTTTATTTCTTTTTATTCTATTAGCTGACATATATATGAATTGTAATACGACTTCACGGTTAGGGTGTAAACAATACTAACAACACCAATATTGTTGTATGGTTATGTACGGTTCTTCCGTTGGCAGATAATACACAGGTTGTTCGATCGCTATGAAATTGGGTATTGTTTGCTTGCGTTCATCACTTGATTTGCAGGTGTAGGGGATTCTGATTATACGTGTTACAAAGACGATTTTAAATGCTTCGATTTTGTTGGTATTTTTTTTGCTTTACTGGCATTTAGATGTATGCTTTGGGTTCAGTTTGAAGCAGGGTAAAGTTTTGTAACACCTCCATCGTGGAAAGTACTTTCGGTTTTGAGTCGGTGGTCGCTAATGGCTTCGATTTTCCGATTTTGACGCCGCCGATGGTCTTTGGAGGTGTCTACGTCGTGGTGACATCTGAATTTTTACTTGATGATGATGGCCAAGGGCATCTAAGAGTCGCATTATTGGTCGATGTTGGTAACGTTGTCGCCGTTCGCCAGTTAGGTTACGGTGGTGGTTTGTGATGGATGCGGCGGTAATGGAGATGAGGCTAATCGGAGCATCCTAGCCTGCTTCGCGGTAAGTGGTCATGCTTAGCTGTTATTTGTTTGAATTGGAAACCCTAGATGGTGATGATCTGGTTGTGGCTATGATGTGGTGGTCAGAGAGGATTTCATTTCTTTGCCGGTTCGTCAATAAGATGTCATGCTTATGCTTTTTTGCTCAAATGGGAACCCTACATGGCGGTGCTCAAATGTACATCACATTTATGCATTTACTATTCATGTGACGGTATTAATACTTCTGAAAGGTGTTCTATTTTTATCTCAAATATTAAAACGCAAATGCAACAACATGTTGACGCGGCATTGCACGTGACGTAATAACGTATAAATTAACAATCGACCCGATTTGTCTTTGGACTAAATTTACGTCAAACCATAGAGTAACTCGAATTTTTACCGTTTAATGAAAACGTGTTGTAATTTACCTAACTCTTTTCCAAACAAAATTATGTCGAAACATAGTCCAACTCAAAACGTATATCATCTTAAAACGTATATATAAATATGCACGGTAACGTTTTATACCCGACTCGTATAACACCATATAACAGGGTAACCACAAACATATAGGGGGAAAGACACGTCTCCACCCTTTCTAACACGTGTAAAACAATGCCAAAACAATTTAAATTGGGATTAAAGAAAGAAAAAGGAACCAATTGAAAAAGAGCACACGGTAACCACAAAAATATAACTGTTCAATTCATTACCAATTAATATTAAGGTAAATTTATTATTTAATGTTATTTTAGTTTTATTAAATGAAGTAAATATCTTAAATATATAAGTTTAGATTAGATCAAAATAATTTAGTTTTAAGGAAATCTCAGACGACACCATGTCCATACTTGGTTCAATTTCGAGTGTTTTACAAACAATTCACTTTTAAGTGATTCTTCTTCCAAATACGATTCAAGCTATTTGCTCTTAAGCAACACTATTTAAATTATACTAATTATCAAATTGTTTATGCATTATGATGTTGCATCTCATGCTTAGGGTGTTTTTAAAAAAAAAAAAAGTTTGATATTTTATTTTTAACCCAAAGCTCTTTATGTTTTACAATGTAATCTTACAAAATTTGAATTTTTTACTTTTAACCTAAAACTTTTCATCTTTTGCATTTTAACCTCACAGCTTTTTTACTTTCAACTTTGATCCATTATATTTTTTTATCTTTCGTAAATTTTTGTTTTACGTTTCATTTTAAGTTTTGCAAGTTAACACGATACAATATGCATGTTTGGTTCAATATTTTTACGTTCTACTTTAGGTTATGTTTTAAATTTTGTGAACTAACACAGCACAACGTGAGTGTGTGATTCAACGCTTTTACATCTATTTTTTTCGTTTAACGGGTTTGTCACAACGCGCTGGCCCTATATCGATTTAATTATACTCTTCTATGTTTTATTTTTTGATCTAATTTCTTCGCATTCGCATATCACAATTTTAGTTTTGGTAGTAGCTGGCACTGGTGTGACATTGATGATTTAACATGGTTTTACGCCCGGCTGCAACGGTGGTGTTTAATTCTATTTTTTTAATTAACAATTTAAATAAGAGTTTTCTTTTTAAATACTCAATTTAATGTTTTAGTAAGAGATACAAGCCGTATTTAAAATATAAATCTTTTATTACAAAGTGTTTTACAGCAAGTCTTATTACATTCTCAATAGATTTAAGCTTTTTATTTTGTTACAGAATCTTTATACACTTTTCAACAAAAACATAACATGCATGCTAGGTAGCATTTTTATTTTGTTAAAGCACTTCTCAATGAAAGCATAATATAAGAAAAAGCAAAACATAACACACAGTTTGCAAAGTTTTTTTTTTTTTTGTTAAAATCAAATTTACTCTATTCGGGAACACCACACTCTTATCTCGGGGTAGTTTTTTTTTTCATCTAGGCGCTTATATTACTAGTTAAAATACAATTAAACCCTTTTGATTTGATTTCTTTTCACTTATTTATATTAATAGGTAAAATACAAATTAAACCATTTTATTTGTTTTAAAACAATTTGACCCTAAAGTTATAAAATTAAACTTAATTCATATATTTTCTATTAATTATAATTATAATTATTGATTGATTTGTTTGTTATTTCAAAATACCATATTTCACCTCTTAATTTATTTATCATTTGATGTTATTTTATTTTTTTAAATTAATTAAAAATAAAAGGTTAATAAAGTTTGCATGCTATTAATAAGCATAAAATTAGAAGATATCATTTTTATGCATTGATTAATTGTACCTTACATTGTTAGGTGTTTTAAGTTTTTTTTTGTTAAAATCAAATTTACTACGTCCGGGAACACCACCCTTTGATCCCGGGGTAGTTTTTTTTTTTTTTTTTTTTTTTTTTTTTTTTTTTTTTTGCCTAGGCATTTATATTTATAGTTAAAATACAAATTAAACCCTCTTAATTTGATTTCTTTTCACTTAGGTTTTTATATTAATAGGTAAAATACAAATTAAACCTTTTTGTATGTTTTTAAATAATTTGACCCTAAAGTTATAAGATCAAACTTAATTCATATATTTTTCTTATTAATTATAATTGTAACTATTGATATATTGATTTATTATTTTAAAACATCATATTTCATCTATTGATTTACTTATCATTTGATGTTATGTTAGAATTTTTTAAAAATAATTAAAAATAAAAGGTCTATATGTTATAAATAAGTGAAATTAATTATATTTACATGTTAAAGGTAAAATTAAAAGATAACATTTCATGAATTGATAAATTGTATCTTACATATTGAAAATTATGTTAGGTATCTTTAAAAGTGTCTGAAATTACATGAAGGAAAAAGAAATGTTTTATAAAGTACTATAAATATATTTGCTTTATGATTGTCAAAGGTTGTTTTTAGCTAGTTTATTAACATGTATTTTTCTTTTCAATTGGATTTTATGCTTGTGAAATAAGTTATTTAAGACATTTTTAGAGATGTGAACATGCCGAGCAGCTCATAAGCTACTCGAAATCGACTTGCTACCAACTCGATTCAATTCAAGCTTAAAAAACAATATATTAGTGCTCATTTAGTAAAGAAAGTCAAACATGCTCATGAGTCTAAATGACTCATTTATATGATTAATTTTAACTAAAAATTAAGGCCCGCGCGTTGCCGCGAGTATTTTTTGGGTTTGGCTTTTTTTAAAAAATTGTGATTCACGTGTTGCTACGCTAAAAAATATTATATTAAATAATGAAAGAGTAAGAGTTTCAAACAAAATCCTTTATATATTTTGTACTCTTATATTTTTATAAACATTCCTCAACTATTTTTTTGTTAGTTGGTAATCATAGTAAAAGCATCCAAATTTATATAAATGCTAATTTTATATTATCTATTTTCTATTTTTATATAAATAAGTAAGATTTGTAGTTTAAGTATATATTTAATGCATTAGAGTCTAAGGATTGATTTTTTTATATCAAATTGTTTTGTATTTGAACTAAAAAAAAAAAAGAAAGTGCTAATTTATATGAGAATATGAGAATAAAAATTTAATGCAAGTTAATGAAGTTATCAAATTAAGTGGTCAAAGTATGAACTTTTAGTTTTATATTGTAGCTACCGACTACTTAGATTAATATATATTATAATGTATCAAATACATACTTATATAATAATTATTATAAACAAAATTATGAAAAAATAGTTAAATGTTATTTGTGATATATAAAATCAAATGTTTACTTAGCAATCTTGAAATGCCAATATTTTCCACGATATAGCCATCCAATCTAGTTCTGAAATCAATGGTTTAAAATGTTGAAATACAATTAACTGAAAATGTGAGTTTGTTCCCGGATGAAGATACTATGAGTGTGAACAAATCGAGCTAAGACCGAGCTAGCTTAGGCTCGAGGTTGGCTCGTTTTACTTAATCGGACTCGAGCTCGAGCTCTGCTCGATTCAAGTTTTTAGGAAGCTTATTCTGAGTATTTCAGGAGCCGGCTTGACAAGTTTACACCCCTAGATGACAAAGATAGTTTTCGATTTTGAAACCAGGTCGGGTTGAACCTGGTCCGGGTGGTGGTCAACAAATTGCAGACCAAGTTTGACCAGGTTCGGGGTCGGGTCCAACCTGGGTTCATATTATGTAATTTATAAATAACATGATAGATCTGGTTGACGCGGGTTGTGTTGTGAAGAACCCAGAATGAAACCAGGGTGATGAACAGATGAAAGAACCTAGTTTGAAACCGCTGGATTATACCAGGTCAGAATCGGTTTGGCGGGCATCGGGTTGAAGTTGAACCCCAGGTCGGGTCCTGATTTCATGGTGCACCTCTACTTCTCATTGCCTTGTTTATGTCCCATCCGGGCCCAAATTACACATGAAAAAAGATTTTAAGAAATGTGCCCTGGACAAATGGGGACCAAAGACCTTGTTTGGGTTTCTCCCCTTGGAATCTTGGACTGGCACTGTCTTATGGTCAAGCCTAATTTTGTGTTTACATAAATTGTTCATTTGTTTCAGGCACACATGGATAATTATGTATTATGTTCGATGCATATGTGCATATTTGTGGTTTTTATATCACGCTCATAACAATATCTTATATTTACATGGTAAGACCAAGATATTTTCTATCTTGTAGTTTGAGTTCTATTTGTTTGTTTTCAATCTTTCAAACATATGCGAGTGTCGTGTACTGTCACACTAAAATGAATTTAAAGTAAAATGGGACAAATAAATCAGAAATAATATTTAATCTCAGAAAATAGTTGTTTGAGAGTGTTGAAAGCTTTTTGTTGATCTATCATAGGCGGACCTATCTTATGGGTAGAGTCATCCCGCACCCGATGAATTTTTTATTATAATATAATTTATATGATCTAATCTCGACCTATCACCATAAATTTTTGACGTCAGTCAAATGAAATATTTTAACACTAACCCTAAAAGAATTTAGTTTTAATTTTTTACTAATATATACCTATTATAAGCAAATTTAAAATATGAACAATTAATTTGAATTATTAAAGCCCATATATGAAACATTAATATTTAACTTGGTTTTGTCCTTTATTTTATAATTCAACTTGACCCGAAATGAATCAAAAAATTTTAATGCATAGCTATACTTTAAGGACCATAAAAAATTTCCGACTTTCATGAACTTTTCTGGGTACGCAATAGTCTACTTGTCACTTCATCATAACAATATATATATATATATATATATATAAATTTTAGTTTATATACATATATTCAAATAATTTGTGGCTTGATTTTCGCCTGAAAGAAGCTCGAAAGAACTAGCTAGAAATCAGCTTGTGCTCGGATCGTTTATAAACCAAGTCTTGCTTGACTCAACTCGTTTATAAACCAAGTTAGTTTAGTTCATTTACAAACCAAATCAAATAGAGCCAAACCCTAGCTCGGCTAATGAACAACCCTACCCAAAACCTTTCACTTTATGGGATTATCACAAAAGGGAGGGTTCCAAGCATAACATGATTTTTTACGAGAACATAAGAAACAAATCTCAACTATTCATTGCAGGATTCAATGGATATGATCATAGTGGCAATATTGTAAATAGTATGAAAAAATGATCTATTTTTAGTGAGAAGATGGGTATATTAGTGATGTGTGTTGATGTATATATATTTTTGATATTTAAATCACACACTTGTTTTAATAAAAAAAAACAATTATCATATTTAGATTAACTACACATATAATAGACAAATACACCTATCGCATTGTAGTATAACTTGAGTTAAAAATCAAGTATCGATTCATGGAAACAATAGATCCCAACACTACGTATAGTTAATTGGATCAATTTGGTTAACCCAATTTGGTTAGCACCAAGTTAAAATATAAGCTATGAAAAACCACCAACATTAACATACTTACTTCAATGCTTTTACTTCTCCGGCGAACCACCGCCTCCCTCCGTCCGGCGAGGCTGTTCTCCGCCCTACCCGCCACAGTCACTCCGCCGGAACCACCACCATCCATCGCCACACAAACCCTCACAAAACCCCAACTCAAAACCCTAGTCCTCTCCCAATACCACAATGGCAAATTCTCCAACCTACTCCAAAACGTCGTCTCTTCACCCTCCGTCCTCCTCACCGCCGCCCACAACCTCACCCACCACCGCCCCAACTCGCCGGAGCCACCCTCCGTCGACTCCCTCGCGACCCATTTCTTCTCAATTGCGGATATGGCCGATGAGCTCACCCACAACAGGTTCGATTTCGAATCGTGCTTCATCGAATTGGAAAAAGAAGGTGAATTGGTATCTCTCGTTCTCCCTAATTTGAAACTTAAGGTGTTGATTGAATCGATTAGGATGGTTTTGGAAGTTGTGTATGATGATCGTTTTGCTACTTTTAGCTATGGTGGTCGTGTTGGTATGGGTCGGCATACTGCCATTCGTTACTTGAAGAACACTGTGGAAAACCCCTCTTGGTGGTTTACTGTTTCATTTAACAACAATAAGCAATTTGGTTTAGAGAATCTAGACAAATTATGCTTGATTATTGAAGAGAAAGTGAAAGATCAGATGCTTATTGATGTAATTAGGAGGTTGATTGTGTCGAATGTGGCCCGAATTGAGTTGGGTGGATGTTGTTTAGGCAGGGGGTTTCCTCAAGAATGTGGGTTGAATTCGATGTTGGTTAACATTTACTTGAATGTGTTTGATCAAAAGTTGCAAGAATTGCGTCTGTTGGTTAATGAGGAAAGCGTAAAAACGAGATTGGAGAATGGAAATGATGATAATGATCATATGTTCTACAAGCCTTTAAAGATATACGCGGTTAGGTACTTGGATGAGATACTCGTAATCACATCCGGGTCAAAGGGTTTAACTTTAAAGTTAAAGAATCTTGTTGTACAGTTTCTAGAGAAGAATATGGTGTTGGAGGTAAATAGGGAGAAAACTGTGATTCATAGTGCTGTTTCTGAGGAAATTAGTTTCTTGGGTATGGATCTTCGGGCTGTAACACCTTCGGTTTTGCATCCTCCAATGTCTGAGAAGGCAATTAGGGCTAGAAAAAAGTATTTAAGACAGAAGGAAGTAAGGCTTCAAGAACTCAAAAATAGAAGGGAAACAAATAGGAAAAAGCTAGCTATGAAGATCTTTAATCATGTTTATAAGAAATTAAAAACAAGCAACGGGTTCAAATTTGATTTCGAAATTGAGAAGGAAGTGAGGGAGATTTTCGAAAAGTGGGCCAGTGAAGCGGGTGATGAATTTATGAAGTCGGTAGAAGAACGTGCAGCGTGGTATCGTAAGCTTTCAGGTGGTGATTTTTTATCTTTAAAAAGAATTAGAGATCAACTTCCTTCAGAACTTGTAGATTCTTATGACGAATTTCAAGAAAAAGTTGACGAATATTTGAATCCAATGAAAGCTAGAAAAGAGTTGCAGGAAAGAAAACTGAAGTTCGAAGAAGAAGAAGAAAAGAAATATGCAGAAAGAACTGTCAAAGATTTGACTAAACTATGTATAAAAGTCGATGCACCTGACCAGCTTGTTAGAAAAGCTGTCAGGTTAGCCGGGTTCACCAATGACATGGGTCGGCCTAGACCAATCAGTTCACTCATGGTTCTTGAAGATGTGGACATCATTAAATGGCACGCGGGTGTGGGAAAAAGATGGCTTGATTACTTTTGTTGTTGCCATAATTTCAAGATTGTGAAAACTGTTGTAAATTATCACATGAGATTCTCTTGTATATTGACCTTAGCTGAAAAACATGAATCAACCAAACGCGAAGCTATTAAACATTACACTAAAGATTTGAGGGTTTTTGATGTCAATGGAAATGAAGAATTGCATTTTCCTAGTGAACGAGAGATTAGAATGATGGGTGATAAGAATCTTGTGGACCCGAAGCCCGTGGATGGAGCTTTGACCTTGTTGTTGACTAGACTGGCTACAGATGAAGGTTTGTATCGATGTGGTGCTCATTTTTGTCAAAGATTTGATACAATTGTGTATCGAATTCGGTTATTGCAAAAAGATTTGAACTTGAGTCATGATAAGTTATGGGTTTTGGGTATGGGTGTCATTCCTGAGGTTTTTGACAGAAAGTGTGTTCCTTTATGTCCGGATCATATAAGCGAACTGTACATTGGTGAACTTACACTCCAAGATGTTGACTTTTCAAGTTTACTTGATGTTTGACTACAAATTCAAGGTATAGACTTCTATTTGTTCATATATTGATTTTATATGATTCATTAGACTTATGTATGCCTTTGATTCAACATAGGAATCATGTCTTTTACGATTAATAAGTTTGGAAGGTGGCAAAAAGATTTTTATTTAACAAGTCCAACTAAGGTTTTTTATTCCTCGTATGGGTCGGGTTGACAAGAAACACTTTCTGTCTGAAAATTTTAGTTTTTCATGAGCAGTTAAATGTGACAAGTACGATAACTATATGTCAAAATACTCTATTATTTGAATAAATTATTTAGGGGTTTTGACCTATTTGAATAGGTTTTTAGCTATATTAGAACCAAAAAAAGGGTAAAAAAAATCATCCAACAGGCTATGTAGCCGTTAAAACGGGTATTTTTATAAAAAAAAAAAAAAAAAGGGTAGGACCCGGGTACAACCTGTCATGTCCGGGCTGGGTTTGGGTTCGCGTTGTGTATGCTTGGAATAAAAAACATCAAAACTAGTTCCAACCCTATGGGTCCTAACCAGGTTCTATGACGCCAACATATTCAACCCAATGCATTTGGAGTTATTAATAGTTTGTTTAACCTATTTATTTTCCATACAATGTCATTTTATCAATCAAAGGATGTACTAATAAACTCATTAACTTTTGCCATTGAATGATCCATTATACTATATACCTTTAAAACTAATATCAGTGGGATTTAGAAAAGAGTATGCTGAAGGTTGTAGCGATATCTGTCCATCACGTCCTTGTTTCGATGACTATGGAGATGAAGGGGCGAATAAAGAAGAGTATGCATGGGTTATGAGAGCTTTGAATAGGATCGTCGTTCAAAAGGTCAAATCGGTGCAGCCAAGTGATGTTGGATGTGTCTGGTTGGGATCCATCATATGGCAGAAAAATCTTGGAATCAAGAGTGGTTAGGAGATGCTCATATGTCTTCTGGTATTTTTAGACGAATTCCTATGGGACATATGACGGTGATAGATGGTTCGTCGGTGGTGCAGGATGGTAGCACGTTTGAACTTAGTGATCAGGGTTCGGATCGTGGCTTGGCACGTAGTTTTGATAAACCACAAATTCAGTTCGGGTCAATTCCACTTAATGTTAATCAAGTAGATCTTCCTTTGACCTAGGTGGCTTTGGTCCAGAGGCAAAACTCTAGGACGAGTTTTTTTCAAAGACAGTGAGTATGATGCTGGAGTATTTGGAATTAACGATTGAACCCGCACGTGATAATGATTCGGGAGCCCATTGCATGGTTATGGGTCAAGATCCAATTATTTGAAATTCAATCTTCCTTATTTTATTGTTTATTTAGTTTTTATCTTTTATTTGTTTCTCATCCTTTTAGTTGGTTTTTAGCCTCATCAATAGTTTGGTAGTATAAAATCTCATGTACCAGTGGTGGACCCAGGGATTTTTCCTCCGGGGTCGGTTTTTTCCGTTTCTCGAGTATAAGTTGATGTAAGAATTTTCGGTTTGGTTCGGGTTGGATCGGATCATATAAATGAAATACAATACATTATAAGATAAGAACAATGATAAGATTTCATTAAAAAATGATAAAAAGGGTTATATACTTATATTTTATAGTTGTTTATGAATTTTTATCTTTTGAAAACATTTGATTTCAAAATGTTCTTTAAACAATTTACAAACAAGCAAACCATCTTCACATTATACTTTTTAACAAAATTTCAAATTGATTGAATCATGTTTTTCTAAAACATATTCGTTGTGGCAACTTATGATCTCGTGGTTGACATGGATCTCTCATCTGACATGTCCTTTTAATTTCATTCTTTTAATTAAGGTGATAAGAGGTAATCTGGTTATTTTGAAAAAATCTTATGGAAGATATTTTAAATAAATGATTTAGTAGATTTGATATAAAATAAAGTAAGTAGAATTTGGATTTTTGGGCTTATTATTATTAAACAAAACCAAATTTTAATATAATTGTTAGTGGGTTAAAGGATTTTTAAAAAAGAATTATTTGGATTTGGGGGTGGTAAAGTTTTTCCGTAGGGGTTGGCACTGAAAAAAATACAAGGTCGATTGAAAACTGCTAAGACACGGTATATGTAAAAAATAAATTCCATGTGATCGGTTAAACCCCCCCCCCCCCCCCCCCCCCCCCCCCCAAAAAAAAAAAAAAAAACTAAGTCTGCTAATGTCCTGGACTCAAACGTAGAAGGAAGTTGAATATTTTGGTAAAAAGTGTGAGCTTTATGCTTAATTATTCATTATCCGATTCTAACCATATGAATGAAACCATCCGACTATTGAGCCATTTGATTAAGTTCAATAGTCGTTTTATCTAACTTTAAAAACAAGACAATCCTAAATCAAATGGATTAATGTTAATTAGTAATCAAGACAATCCTAAATCAAATGGATTAATGTTAATTAGTAAGAATCATATAATAGTCAAAATTAAGAAAGTCAAACTGATTTGTAATTAGCATGATATTTATGATTAGTTATGTTAGTTTTTTTATTTTGTAACCGTTATAGTATGAGTATAAATACCCAACAGATTTGTTAATTGTAGTGTGGAATTGCAAAAGTATTTTTTGTGATTTGTGCCTCGTGTTTGACCTGCTCTTCCACCGAGTCCCTTTACATCTTTGTGTGTATTCACTATGATTTGTTCATCCATGATTAATCATCGAACGAGGGGCCTTAGAATGAGGGGCCTCAACAAAAAGATGGATATTTATTTGAACAAATAGGGTTTTGGTTTCTTGATTCCGAGACGGTGGTGATGGTTTTTGAGTGAATGATTATGGATGATGATGATGGAGTAGGATGATATAGGATGATGATGATGTAGCTGGGTGATGAATAGTATTGTTGGTGTGGGATGATGGATATGATGAATGATGCTTATGGTGCAGGATCATAAGTATATGAGTAACAAAATCAATCTAGAGTTGCATAGCTATGTTTATTTTATTATTATTTACATTGGAGTATTGAAAGTAAATTAACAATGTTAACATGATAAATAAAAAATCTCTAGTTAACAGGCTACTCTTCAATTATAAATTATCACCTTAGATTTTTATACGGTTGTATAGCATCATATGCGTCTATTGGTGGGTCGTATAGCCTTATATGATGCGTATAACTCTTCTGACAGCCCCCAGAATTTTCCTCGTACTCAGTGTCGAAATTTGCTATGTACGTCACATAGCCCTATATGTGTCTTATATGGGGTGGTATAGGGCTATATGGGCGTATAACCTTTTGACAGCCCTTGAATTTACTCGTTTTCAGTGTCTTCGAACCTATACGCCGCGTATGGTGCGATGCGAAACGTATAACGGATGTCAATTTATAATGTGAGGTGATTGTGTATTAAGAGCCGTAATTCAAATAAAACCATCTCTCTAAAATGATAATTTTAAACTTATGCCGTAAAACAGAGTAAAAGAGTAATTTTGACCAAACCTCAAAGGCAAAACCCACAATTTACTCAAGTTTTTGATGACTCCCCATGCAGAAACACCCTAACCAGTGACAACAGCTCATCTCTCCGACACACTCTTCTCTTGTTCATATCGGCACTTCAAACTTCAATTCACCTTCAAAACCCCACAAAAGATGCATCGATTATCATCATTCGATTCAAAATCAGCAAAATTCACACTCTTTCTTCTTCTCCTAATCACCACATCTTTCTACGCCGGAACCTTTTTCTCATCCAATTCTCCCTTCATATCATCGTCACCCTCATCTCAATCATCAGGTACCACCCTTTAATCCCTCAATTATCACCAAGATTCCCCTAAATTGTTAACCCCTTTACCTCATTTTCGCAAAAATTCTGCATCTTGAACGATATGGCGGTGGTGTTCTTAACAATTAGCTCTTTTTGTAGTTTTGATTTGGGTTTATGACTTTATGTTCGTATTTGATAACCAGATGCATCCCTAGGGTTTTGTAATTTGTAATTTGTAATTTGTGTCATATGATTAGTGATTAATGTCTTACAGTTGCAGGTGCTCAGATATTTAGTAACAAAATCACTCTCACTCGTCGTAATTCGCCTATTATAATTCCCGAAAAAGGGATGAACATATGTCCGATTGAATTTAACGAGTATATACCTTGTCATGATCCTTCATATATACGAGAATTATCCCCAATTTTGAATCTTTCTAAGCTAGAAGGTCTGGAGAGACATTGCCCACCGCTAGAAAGGCGTTTATTTTGCTTGATACCGCCCCCGAATGACTACAAGTTGCCGATAAAGTGGCCGACTAGTCGCGATTACGTGTGGCGGAGCAATGTGAATCATTCAAGGCTTTCTGAGGTCAAAGGTGGTCAGAATTGGGTGCATCAGAAGGGTCAACTGTGGTGGTTTCCTGGTGGTGGTACTCATTTTAAACATGGAGCTAGTGAGTATATTCAGAGGTATCATTATTGAACTTGCTTTTAGTTTGCATACTTTCTTGATTATACATTTATCTGATATTTTGTTTAGGAATTGGAAGTAGTCATCATTTGTGCCTTGAGTATAAGAATGTTGACTTTTGAGTATTCACTTACATGATTTTAAATCTTGAAATATATAAAAAAAACTTTATTGCATAAATGATTGAAAAACTTAAAATGATGAAGGGGTGGGGTGGGGGTGAGGGGTTGGACTGCTTTAGGCTTGATAAACGCATCTTTATTATACATTTCTACAAGAGGCCGTTTTCACGACTTGAACCTGTAACCTTTTGGCAACAACCTTATCATTGCTCCAAGGTCCATCTCTTCTTTAGTCAGACTTAAAAGATTATCATAAATGAATATATAGAAGGCTTGATACTTTTTGTAGGTGCAATAAAAGTGTTTCAATCGTGCATATCTTAAATTATGATTTTTTGTTTCTGGAAAATCGATTTGGGATTGAGGGATTATGTTTTTTGCAACTTTCCCACGTATAAACTGGCAACAAAACTTTGAAGAATTAGCCTTTTCTGATGTGATGCTATGCATTTAAGTTTATTTAGTTTCTTACTAATGCAGATTAGGAAACATGATAACCAATGAGACAGGCGATCTTCGTTCTGCTGGAGTATTTCAAGTTCTTGATGTTGGTTGTGGTGTTGCTAGTTTTTCTGCATATCTTTCTCCATTAAATATTAAGACAATGTCGTTTGCTCCTAAAGATGGACATGAAAATCAAATCCAATTTGCTCTAGAACGTGGGATTGGTGCTATGATATCTGCTTTAGCTACTAAACAACTCCCTTTTCCGGCCAATTCTTTTGAAATGGTTCATTGTTCAAGATGCCGCGTTGATTGGCATGAAAATGGTATCTTTTAATTATATTTTGGTCTTTAATTTGGTTGTGGCAAAATGGGTGAGTATGGGAGGTTGGGTTAAAAATTTAAATGACTAATTTCTTGTCCTGGTTGAAATGAGTTGGTTGGGTTACAACACTTTTTGCCCATGTTAATTTATGTTTTACAAATAATTTGTGTTAAATATGATTACAATAAGTCTATATATAAAATAGCAAACTACTTTTTAAATAGTATGCAACTGTCAACCCTATTAGAACCCATTTGATTTGCTTTATTTTTGTTAAATTTATGGATTAGTTTAACATATATCTTTATAAAGGGTCAAAATTTCATATATGTTGATCGGAATTTCACATCTATACTAATAAATGATTACATGTGGTGACACATGTCATCACCAGATCTCACCAGTCACCTCGCAAAAACTTTCCCGCCTAAACTTTCTTTAACAAATTTTTCACAAATCATGCTATATTTCTTACTTGAAGTTTTTTATTTTATTTTAATTTTTTTTAACGATAAGTGTGAAGTTTTTATTTTTTTTTAACTACATCAATTACAACAACCATTTCTAGGAATTTTGAATCTATGATATCAATCATCTCAAACCTTATTAACCCTTTAAACCTTATGATCACAAATCCTTATTTTTATATAATCGATTTAAAATAAAAACGATAAAGTTTAAATATTTTTGTTTACATATTTGAATTATATATATATAACTTTTAACGCGTGTGATACACGAGCTAATAACCTAGTTATTAAATATAACTCTATAAAACGCTAAAAATTATTATCTTTTACCCATTCCATAGTAAACAAAATAAAAATTAGTTATTTACTGAATAAACAACATTATTACCGTGAATCATCTCATCGTGTAATGTTCTCTTTGTTATTTATAACTGTTTTTATTTATTTACCATAGAATGGTAAAAGTGATACTTTTAGTATTTTGAAAGAGTACACGTGATATTATCACAATTAAGAAATATATATGAAAGTTTGAACTTCTAGAAGGATATAAATGAAATTGCCCCTAAACTTATTGTATTACACATATGTAAACTCATTTATACACAAATTCTTTTACCCTTTTATTAACTTGATTTAGTTTGTTATGTGCAGATGGAATACTACTAAAAGAAATAAATCGACTTCTTAGATCAAACGGGTACTTTATATATTCAGCCCCTCCAGCTTACAGAAAGGACAAAGATTATGCTGTTATTTGGGATAAATTGGTGAATATAACTTCTAGAATTTGCTGGAAGCTTATTGCTAGGAAAGTTCAGACGGCAATATGGATTAAAGAAACTGATGTGGCATGCCTTCAGCAGAATACAGAACAAAACCTCATAAACATATGTGATTCTGTAGATGATAATAATAAACCCTCATGGAATATACCCTTGAAAAACTGTGTTACACTTGGCAGTACGCGTGCCAATTCTCAAAAACTCCCTCCTATACCGCAACGGTTTTCAGTATACTCAGAAAGTCTTAATAATATAGGTATGTGTTAATTCATATATGCGACATTTGCATATATTCTTACAGCTATATGTGTATGCAGGTTTTACACGAGAAGTTTTTATCGGATACCCTTTATTGGCGAGATCAAGTTCATGAATATTGGAGGTTGATGAATGTTGACTACTCATCAATAAGAAATATTATGGACATGAATGCGCTTTATGGTGGATTTGCAGTTGCTTTTAGTAGTTGGCCCGTTTGGGTTATGAATGTAGTCCCTGCAACAACAAATGATACATTGTCAGCTATTTATGAACGAGGTTTAATCGGTGCTTTTCATGATTGGTGAGTTTTATTGGCATTTTTTATCCATTACTTGTAAATGGGTTGATTTGGGAAATGTAATATCTCCTAAATCGTTCTAGTTTGAAAATTAGTTTATTATTGAAATAATATAACTTCTTCATACATTATAGGTCACCAAAGTGTTCAACAAGTTTTACCGACGGCCCAAATAGTAAAACAAGGTTACAAGCACCAATATTATGCCACTTATGGCGAAGAAACTAGTTAAAAAGTATAAAGTAACGAAAGACATGTGCCACATCTAGAGTTGTAGAATGTCAAAAACGCCCATGAATCTACTCTGAAGAATCAATCCTAGATGGAATGTCCGACATTATTTGAGTAGATTTATGGACATTTTTGTCATTTTGCAACTGTAAATTTGACTAGGGATTTTACAATTTCTTGGCAACTATTGGCATAAACAAAGCGAGATGGGTGGCGCGTAATGTCATTTAGATACTTTTGTGGCCTTAATGTAAACGTTTCTAAAGTTTGAAATTTTGGACAAATTGCACGTAAAATTGACCTCTTGACCCGTTCCCTGACCTGCCCATTTTTTGCCTCTACCTTATGCTGATCTTTTTGTGCCATCTATAGGTGTGAACCATTTTCATCATATCCACGCACGTATGATTTGTTGCATGCGTATCATCTCGTCTCTCACTATGGAAACAATAAAGAAGGTTGCTTACTTGAAGATATCATGCTGGAAATGGACCGTCTTATACGGCCTCAGGTATCTTTTTCTGACCTTATAGATCTAAATATAGAAATACACATGTACATTGATTAATCATTATGACAAATAGTGTTTTAAAAACCAATAAGCACTTCTGTTCATTTCAACTGTTTTAATTCAATAAGCGGTTTGAGATTTTTCTTATTTCAAACCGATTGTTCCTCATGGATTGAAAATCACAAGCTTACTCTTAGGATGAAATTAGCTATCATGATGCAACAACATTTAAACTTGTTTGATGCAGGGGTTTATTATTATTAGAGACCGCGAGTCGATTATATCAAGAGTAAGAGATATTGCCCCAAAGTTTCTATGGGAGGTGAAGTCATATGCACTTGAAGATCAACAAAAACAATCAGAATCAGTAATAATTTGCCGAAAGAAGTTTTGGGCAATTGTTTAATTATGATCCAAAATGCACAAGTTAGAGTCTTAGAACTTGTTTAGAAAATGTAGTTGTTAGTATCTGTATATTAGTAGTTATCTTTTTATATTTTTATTTTATGTTATGATTTCGGTTTTTTTATTTTACTTTTTGTTTCGATCATGCTTTTGTTGAGTTTCTGAAGGTTCACATCAAGATGTTAACTTACTTTCGCCTTTCTGTCATTATTGTAAGGGAAAAAACATTTTTTTCTTTCTTTCTTTATTCTGTCAATTTATGACAAGTAGTACAGTGACATCTCATATTATAAAAAAGGGTGTTAGTGATGATAGAATGTTACTTCAGATATGATAATATATCATATAGATATATACAAACGCACACATATATTCACCCACATTATGAAAAGTGAAAGTTGTACAAGTTTACCAGTAAAAAGGTATAACTGAAATCTACAATTACTTATTACTCATTTATATAATTTTAAACTTTTAGCTATATGAAAATTTTAGCTTTTGTGTTTTGGTCACGACAAGTTTTGTCGTTTTTATATTTTGGTCATTTTTTATTTGACAAGTTATTTTAGTAATTTAAAACTATTATAAATACCTTTTTATTTAAGGTTTATCATAAATATATGAAAACTTGTATTAATTCGATACGCTTGTTAAATTTATTATGTTATGTTGATATAATTTCCTTCTTTCTATTTGCTTGATCTTCGAGTTCAAAGTCGGAGTGATAGACGTTACTATATTTTTAGTATTCTGGTTTTCATATTCAAGTTCGTGATGCAATTACCCGTGCAACGTGTGCGGTATTTATTTTATAAATCATTGAACTTGTAGTTTCACCTTGAATTTTTAAGAAATTAAAAGAGTTAAATACACGATTGGTCCCTGTGGTTTGCCCATATTGCACTATTGGCCCCAAATTTTAAGAAATTACAGGTTTCGTTCTTACTGTTTGCCAACTCGTAACACGATTGGTCCCTGACACTAACTTCTGTTAAGTTTTTCAGTTAAGTGGATGTGAAAAGACCAAAATACCCCTTATATATACACATGAACTGCAACATCCTCTTCGCCGTGCCGTCCCCCCCCCCCCCCCCCCCCCCCCCCCCCCCGCTTCGCCGTCGCCGCCCCATCGTGGTCCGGCGATGGTTCTGGTGTGATCCGGCAGTTTAGGATGGTTCTGGGGAGGGGGAGGGGTGGGTTGGGGTAGGGGTAGGGGTACTTTAGACTTTTCACATCAACTTAACTGAAAAACTTAATAGAAGTTAGTGTTAGGGACCAATCGTGTTACGAGTTGGCAAACAGTAAGGACCAAACCTGTAATTTATCAAAAGTTGGGACCAATATTGCAGTATTGGCAAACCACAGGGACCAATCGTGTAATTAACTCAAATTTAAATAAACTTTTTTGTATTAGTATAATTTAACATTTGATACGCATGAATGAGGGGTGTAATGGAATTAACCATTGAGCATGAATGAAAAAATACATTTTTTATTGGCGAAGGTAATGCAATGAACAATTACAAAGTTGATTCTATTCTCTCAAATTAATTCCATCCACCCCCTCTTCTTTTCTTTTATTTTTCATTCCTATTTCTTCTTACATTCTTAGTCACCAACACTATCCACCCACCCATCTACCACAACCACCACCGACGATCAAGATTGATCGTCAGCGGCCACCACCACTAGGCGCGGCCACCACCATAACAACCGACCACCACCACCGACCGCCACAACCGCCACCATGAACACCACCGGCCACCAAGATTGATCGCCACCGACCACCACTACTGCTAACATCACCACCGGACACCACCACCGGCAACCACCACCACCACCACCATCATCACCACCGAACACCACCATCGGACACAAGCACTAGCAACCACCACCACAATTGCCACTGCCCACCACTAACCACCACCACCACCACCCACAACCACCATTGACAACCATAGGCCACCACCACTAATTACCACCAACTACTGCAGCAGCACACACCACCACTATTACCACCGCCGCCGCCCACCACCACCGCCGCCGCCGGCCATCACCACCACCGCCAACGACCGTCACAGCCACCACCGCCACCTCCATCGACAATCACCGACCACCACCACCGTCAATCACCAACCACCACCACCAATTACGACAAGTTACCCCCAGTACCATTAAAACCACCACCGCACCGCCCACCACTACCGCTACCAACCACCTGCCACTATCGCCACCACCACCGACAATCACCGACCACCACCACCAATTACGACCAGCATCCCTAGCACCATAACCACCACCACTACCACCACCACTACCACCACCACCGCCGCCGCCACCGCTCACCACCACCGCCGCCCACTACCACCGCTGCCAACCACCGACCACCACCACCACTGGCAACCACGATCACCCACTAGTCACCACCATTGGCAACCACCATTGGCCATCACTATCATAACCATTTTTGTATTTCATTCCTTCGTATTTTTCTACCTAACAAACAATATAAAGTAATGATTTATTATATTCTCACATGGTAACCAAACAGGATATTAGAATGTAATGATTATTTCATTCATTCATCTATTACATTCATTCATCCATTCCCTTCTATCGTTCATTCCATTACTTGATCAATTTCATTATCTTTTATCAAACAGACACTAAGTGCTCCGTATAAGAGCTTTTAATTTGCATTTATTTAAAAAAGTTATCTTTGATTTAATATAAATAAGATTATTTAATTCACTTCATCAAATATTATTTTATTAATAATATTTTAAATTTATATATGGATGAGTTCAAATGAAAACTAAGAGAAATTGTGTAAACCAATAAATCAAATCTCCACCTTTGATGTTTAAGATCAATGGCTCAGATTTGTTTGATTTTTTCAACATATATACTTACAAAAGTACAAACTTTTGAATTTTTTATTCAAAAAAATCTAAGCCATTGATCTTAATAAATCAAAAGTGAAGATTTGGTTTATTGGTTTACACAATTTCTCTTGGTTTTCATTTGAACCCAACCCTATATATATATATAATATATATACCAAATGAAAACCATGATTATAATTGAAAATCGTAAAAACCATCACTACCCAATCACATAATTGATAATTGCTTCAACCTTTTAATTGTCTAAAGTATATTTGATTAAACCTAAATCTTATTTATTGAGGTCATTATATATTTTTTAGTTTAAACTCCAAGGAACAACAATGATGACGAAACGGCTTATGTATACGTAACTTGTATGAGTTACTTGTACACAACTCGTAGTTGTACGCTTGTTAACACATACTTACATATACATAACCCCTACATATACGTAACTCTTAGTTGACACTTTGTAACACGTACTTACATATATGTAACCCATAGTTTTCATGATTTTCATTTATAACATGATTTTCGTTTGATCTATCCCCTATATATATATATGAATTTTAGAAGCAAATTTTATTTAGGACAATGAATCCGTTTAGAACTACAATAAACCATTTTAACTTTTATACTATTTATTATATAAATTGATAAACATATTAGTAAATTTAATATTTTTAACAAATATATTTTTTAAAAATACGATATGTGTAGATTTTTGATTAAATGTATATATCCACCCATGATATATGCAAATATGCATTTTTATAGTGTTTTTTAAAAGAACTAAATAGAGAGGTGATAAAATCAAAGAAAATCCGATGATAGAAATAAATCGTTTTATTTTAGTTTCATCATTTTTATGGTAACACTATCTGCATTATTTATACGGTTCTTATTAGTTCTTAATATATTTGTGTTTCTTAATACAGTGTATATCTATATTTTTATAACTAAATATAAATTAATTATTCACTTATTTAAATATTTAAGTATATAGACACTAAATATTAAATATTAAATAATAATAATAATAATAATAATAATAATAATAATAATAATAATAATAATAATAATAATAATAAATAATAATAATAAATATCAAATATAATCCGTGTTTAAGTCAGGCCGTATTAGATTGTGCTCTTCACAAGAGACTCATTAACACCCGTTGCGCCACTCGAACCAACCCACTATTTATTTTAATTTGTAATGAAATTTTTATATATTTTGTTTTATCAATGAATTCTAAATATATGATGTTTTACAAATTCCACATAAACCCTTATGACATGCTTATGAATTTACATAGTTACATTACGATATAAATTTTATTCAAAACAGACCTAGGTAAGATGTGATAAATTTATAAAATTTTTCAAACATAAGGTTTTTCAAATTTTGGATACATGGTTGGAATGTGTTTGTTTTTGTAACATTCGATATAAGGTATATTAAAACCAAACTAGCATGGTTAAAGTCCACGGGTAAAATATACTATATTTTTTTTTCACATTGAATTATTTATTAATTTCAAATATATATTATCAATATGCTTATTTTTGTCTAGGTTGTTTATATAGAAACGAGCCTTCACAATTTCACATGACGTGAACAAAACTCACTTGATTTTGTAGAATTTTAAAATGGGTAAATAGAAAGATACGACTTAGGATACATATATCGTTGTGGGCTTATAGCCCATTATTGGTTGTAATAGCCCATGTATGCTTAGAGGCGGTGATCCTGTGATAGAGTTATATGATAAAAAAAAAATGGAAAGTTATTAGAAGTCAATATACATATTGACGAAGGACGTGAAGTTATTAGAGTTATATGATAATAAAATGTGTGTTTTTTAAAAAAAAGTTTACGCGGACTTTTCTGTTTGCGACGCGCAAACCACGCGTAGGCATTGTTATCTACAAATTGTTTGTTTTTTGTAGACGTTTATTAAAAAATGTATGCGTGAGCTATTCTTGGTGAAGATTTGGACCAGACATTTCTAAGTTTTGCAGAAAGTTACACACCACCATCCACTGTCCATGTCCACCACCACCACCACCACCACCACCGTCCATGACCACCTTCTACCACCACTACCACCCACCGTCCACCCCCACCACCACCCACCGTCCCCTGCCATCACCGTCCACCACCACCCACTGTCCACCACCATCATTACCAGCGTCTAGCACCGCCATCCACCACCACCACCACCACCACCACAGTCCGTACATCATCACTAGTTTATTTTAGTAGTATACACAAATTAAAAAAATAGTAATTTTACTTTTTGAATACTGTAGATGTTTGCTCTACATCTTTTTTTACAGATTTCTGCATATGTGATACGCAAACTGAAGATATTTTATCTCTAAACAAACAAACTGTACCAAAAATAATACATATAATAAATTACTATTTGCATACCTGACATTTGCATATATTTAAACATTTAAATCCATGATGTTTCAAAACCTTCATTTGCCTCTTATCTTTCATTTTTGTAATGATTTGAGTTCATATAACCAAAGAAGGTTAACTTTTTTGTTAACTTTTTCTGAAATAACTAAAACATCATTAGGGACTCAAATAGTTAAAATACTTTATTTTTTTACTTTTGTTATTAACTTTTTTTAAAAAAGGTTTACAAATAATCGTTTTTATATATTTGTGTAGTATTTATGTTAGTAAAATTTATTTAATAATAGTTTTTGCATATAATGGTTAAATAATCATTTATATATATATATTTGTATAGTATTTATTTTTAATAATTTATTTTTTTACGATTGTTATTTGATACTACACATTTCAAATATATAAATAAATACACGTTTTCTAAAACCATTGTAAAACCATTCGTTTTTATAAACATATTTTCTAAAATCGTTTGCTTATAAAACCACTTGTCATTTACCCTCTTTTTAATCATTCGTTGAAAATCATTCATTTTTTAAAATCGCTTGTTTTCTTAAATCATTTATTTTTTAACAGGGTGTTTTTAAATCTTGTTTAAAATAGATCAGGTTTTCAAAATAGTTTGCTTTTTAAATATTAAAGTTTAAAAACGAACTTTAAAAATAGATGAATGATTTAAAAAACAAAAGATTTATTGACCGAGTGATTAAAAGAAATGAAATGTTTAAACAAACTAATGATTTACAAATGATTCTCTTTAATTTAAGTATGACATTGCTATAGTGTTTTTTAAACTACAAAAATTTACATGTTCTGTTTACTGCCGCATCATTTGTTTAAACCTTTCTTCATGCAAAACGACTGGTTTAAAGAAAATAATTGATTAAAAAAACAATAAAAAAACGAATGATAAAAAATGATCAGTTGAAAAAATAAGTTTAATAAACGAACGATTAAAAAAAAAAAAGAAGTTTATAGAAAAAGAATTGTTATAGACAATGCGTATTAATTTGGATATTTAAGACTTGTAGCATTTTAATAATAACCGTAAAAATGAATTATTAAAAATATATATTACACAAATATACCTAAGCGATTATTTTATCCATTACTTGTAAAAAATGTTATTATATAAAATTTATTATAATAAATAGTACACAAACATATAAAAAAGATTTTTGCAAACAGTTTTAATAAAAAGAAAATTAATAGACACAAACACACACTAACACACACTAATAACAAAAGTAAAAATAAAAGTATTTTATTCATTTGAGTCCTTGAGGTATTTTAATCATTTTGGAAAAAAATTAACTCAAAAGTTAACTTTCGTTAGTTATTTGAAATCAAATCGTTACAAAAATAAAAAGTCATGAGGCAAAGAAAGGTTCTGAAACATTAAAGATTCAAATAATGTTATTAATAAGTAATAACAAAGTATGCTAGAAGTAATGTTATTACCCACAATACTACACCAGCACATCTTACCATAAGTGCAATATGCTATTCTATTGGACCCCATACATATAATATTATCTTGTTTACTTGAGAAAAAAACTCAATTTGCTATAATCTGTTTCGGAAATTCTTACGTTGGCAAATCCGGTTATAAACTTTTATAATTATATTATATTTTATACGTTCATTATGTTAAATATCATTCATCATATTATATTTTTACATCATTTGTTGTATGTATTCATTATTGTTTTTACGTTTTTGGTTATTTTGTGTTATTTTTGTTATTGCTTTTATAGATTATATATATTTGTTATCTATTATTGTGTTTTATAATTAAAATTATACTATAATATATTTTTACTAATGTATTTTTCAAAACTCGTATTGTTAAACATAACATAATGTGTTATTTTTGTTATTATTTTTTATTAGATTATATTAACTTGTTATCTATTATTGTGTTTTATAATTACAAGTACACATTGATGTTATTTCACCAATGCATTTTTCAAAACTCATAGTGTTTGAAATAACACAATGATGATCGAAATACACAATGAGACATTGTGTTATTTTTTCATTGTTTTTATTGTGTTAGATTAATTTGTTATTAATTTATTATTGTATTTACATATTAAAGATACACAATAATGTTAAATCATCATTATATATTTTTTTATAATTCATCATTTAAAAAAAACATAATTATATTCAGAAAAACATAATAATTAACTAAAAGACACATTGAAGTGTACTAAAAACACAATAACGAGATAGGAGCTTAAAAATATAAAAAATAATTATATTTTTATATAACAATATTGTACTCCTTTATAAATAAAAATAACGCTTTTTTATGGTTTAATTTTTTTAAAAAATAATGTCATTTATAAAAGTTATGAACGTTTAGAAAAACGGGGAACTTTTAAAAAGTCAACAAAAATAGCTATTTTTAAAATAGCCCTCTAACAATTATTTTTCTACAATTTGATCTCAATCATTAATTAAAAAGATTGATGGTTAATATTACTTTTTATAATTTTTGGTTTTAAGAGCTTTTTTATTTGAACCTTTCTCATTTATTATTATTATGTGATATTATCAAAATTATCATATCTCAAACATCAAATCATATGCCAATGATTACATCCAACCATTATCTATATTGTCAACGATCACTTGCGTCGTTTGTTATACAGAGTATAAAGGTTTAGAAAAGAATGAAGAAAAAATGCATCATAACAATTACAACATATATACGAGACAAATAAACACATGCTTACCTGAGATACTAACTACTTTTATAAAAAGCATATTTGAATTTTGAACTGCAATTTGAATTATTTAGATGAGTAGGAAGGTTTGGCAGAGTGGTTAACGGGATATTCCTTGACACGCCCTCGCAAGCTAGATGATTCGTAGAAGAGACCAATCTTAGATAGTAACCAATGAAAACATGGCCTAATGTCACACCCTTTCTTGTGACAGCAAAATCACAAGAGGGTGGATGGTGGAACATTCATGGTGGAACATTAAATTTAATTGTTTATTTATAACGTTCATTAGGCACAAATTGTATAAGATAGATATTATGAAAGATTATAACACATTGGCCTAAGTATCCTAAGTATTTCTAAGCCTGTGTTGCACAATCTCTCTACGTGTCATTGACGTGCCAATCCAAAAGTGTGGATTTCATACATGTCTAGTTACCTGAAAAACATGTTAGAAAACAGAACAACATAATATTGATAAGCTTGTAAGTTTTCAAGACTCGATAAAATCTTTAGTTGCATCATTTGTAAGAGAATTCAAGAGTCACTGAATCATTGTTGTAATCATGTATAAATATATATAGTTTCGTTGACATGTATTTACATTGAGCCCACATACCACAGTCTAAATGACTATTGATTCGTGTCACATGTAAATACCTATCATGAGTACTTACAAACATAAACTTAGTTAGGAAATCATCATTCAAATAGTTCTTAGTATATAGCTTAACAATTGATAAGGTATGCTTTCATACTTGCAATTTGTTATTATATAACAATCTATAATTAGTTGAATGAAATATACAAATAACTTCAAGTAAAGCTTGTATTTTATTTTATTATTGTTATATTTGTGAGTAACAAACTTTGATTAGCATAGATTCCACATCTATTAATCAATATCATTAAAACTAGTTTTTAATCTCATTATAATTAAACAATTATTATTATTATGAATTTAATAAAAGCCTCCACTACCTTGTACATTCTAATAGAGTGATAGATTTGACATATATTTATGAATAATGTATATAGCTACCATTGATTTAATACACGTGCATCTATCTTTTTGAAAATGTTACGTATTTGTGATGCAAATAAGTTATTTTATTTCCTAACTAAGTTTGTACCCCATGTATTACATGTATTGAATAAATAAAATATAAAATAACTATAAAAAAAATTTATGAATTATAAAACAATGTTTGAAGATAAAATATAATTATAATTACAATATCAATAGCTACTTTAAGTAAATAAACATTAATGTATTTTTCTTAAACTTTTATTTTATAAAAAAATATGGGTTTTAAATATTTTTTTAATGAAAATGAATTTATTTTATAAAAACTTTGTTGTATTCTGTATTTTATAAATTTTTTTTAAAAAGTGTGTTTTAATAAAAAATAGGTTTTAATTTATTAATTTATATAATTTTAATTCAAAAATGGTATGAGTAATATTATTAGTATTCAATATTATTAATAATAATAAAAAAAAATGAGAAAGTTAGTATGATAAAACTTATAATTGTTTTAAGTTTTATTTTAGATTTTTTTTGTTATAGATAGATAGATATACGGATAAATAGATATGCTTGAAAATTATTTATTAAACGAATTATAGTTCGTAATAAACACGAATAGTTATAGTACGATATTTTAATTTAAGATATGATTAAAATTATATATATGTAATAGTTCAAGAAATAAAACAATTATACTATTTTTTAACTCTCTTATCTAAATAATTTTATTTTTAAATATTTGTTTTAAGATTTTTTATAAAATTATTGTTTATAAAAATCTTGTTTATTAAAAACTCGGGTTTTTAATTATTCTGATTGTTTTAATAAATCTAATTTTAGAAAATATCATATTTTTATAAATTTTAATAAATTTTTTATAATAGATAGATTTACAACTTGGTTATGCATTGTTAGTTGTATCTCATGTTCTATAAGTTGTATTTTTTATTTTTTCTTTGTTATCTTTTCGTTTTAGTTTTAAACCTAATAGTTTTCATCTTTTACATTTAACAATAATACTATTTTTTACTTTTAATTTTGATCTCGTAAACTTTTCATCTTTTATAAATTTTTTGTTTTTACTTTTTGGTCTAAAATTTTTGAGTTAACATGTCGCAACATGCGTATGTGGTTCAATGTTTTTACCTCATTTTTTTCCGTTTAATGGTCGCGTCGTGTTTTACATTTCGGTTTAATTTTTGCACGTTAATACGCCACAACAGGCGTGCATGGTAAGCGGTTTTACAAAAACGTTTACTTTTTCTTTTCATTTTTATTTCGTTTGTTTTGTGAGTTTTTTCGGTGTTGATGGTAGCTAGTTTACCGTAATTTACGAACACGCAATAATCACTACTTATAGTAATTTACCAACCACAACCAACACATGTCGTTTAATCTTACAAGTTTCATGACCTAAATAATGTCATGAATAATGAAGAATTACCATCTTAAATTCTAGAAGCTGGAACAAATTTAAAAATACGTTTTAGTAACCAAAAATACTAGTCATAAAAATTGCAAACGTCATATAATTTCTTGAAAATTAACTAACAATTTAAAAACTCACATTCGTTTAACAAAAATTAAATACCTCATTAGTTTAATTCACAATTGAAAATCAACCATAGTATTTTTTGTATTTTATGTGCAAGTTAAAATATGGAGAAAGCCACCAAAGATTTAAGTATGATATGACAAGACAACCCCATGCTTGTCGGCCTTGATTTATTGCCTTTTTAAAACACCAATTTCATATCAATACTATTTTAAATTTAATTTTTTATCCAATTAAAAATAATAAACTATTGCCGCAAGTATGATAAAACATATTCCACTATATATCACTTGAGAGAAAGTAGTAATCACAGGTTCCAAAATCCAAATCTACACTGCTCGTAATTATTTATTAGCTACATGTCAAGAAAACATGTTGAATATAATTGGATTATAATAAAACTTATAAGGCTTAGATCAATTTGTTTAAAATAACATGTAATTATTTTACGCATAATAACATCAAATTTAAATATATAACGATTTTTGCCATAAAAGCATGTCTTAAAACAGACAACATAAAAAAATAGGTAGATCAAATTTCTAAATTCTAACTAATATAAATTCCGAAGACATGTAATTTAACACATAAATCATTAAAATATGTATGTTGAGTTCGTGTCATGAGCAACTATATAGTATAAAATAAAAAGAAAGGTCTATACAAGTTTTACAAGAACCTTATATATTTATAAAGTTTGGGTTGAGAGCCTCTTTCAAGAAATATATTTTCTTTCACGTCAATTTGCAATACTCAACGACGACGAGGCATGCATTTTATTGACTATATTTTTTCACCACTTTCTTCTGTTATCAATCTTGTGCGACAAACCTAATAATTTCTCTGAAATTTCATATACTTTTTTCTTATTTACGAGCATGGGATGTCAAATTGTGGATTTATTACAAGAATTTAATAATGAAAAACCCAAGTAAAAGTATAATATGAATATTCATAAACGTTTATGAATATTCATATTACAAGCGTATTACTACATCTATAGTATGAATATTCATAAACGTTTACAAATCATATAAATATAATTTTCAATATTTGATTTTATTGTACTTATTCTGTACTATAACCGGCAGCATATTAACTTCTTGGCTTCATTTGAAACACAACTATTAGTTTCCCTTATAAGTTACAAGGTGTTTTCTTATATATATGGGTCTACACTCACATGACCATTTGTTTGGGTCCAGTTCCACCCCACCCACAAGTGAATGCACATTAAGACAATAAAGAGTAGATTTGCAATGGGGTTGCACGATGTTGATCCTTCTATATGTGACAAAAGAAAAAATTGAAACCATATATTGTATTTTGATCATATTTGATTTAGAAGATGAAAGTTTTTAGTTTGATTCTAGGTATATGAAAGGTCGGATTTAAAAAACATTGGTATTATTTGGTTTGGTTACGAATAAAGAATAACATGATGATGGTTTTATCCTTGTAAAAAACTTATATTGATCATCGAATCTTAACCTTTAGCACTCATTTCACCTGATAATATGTGTTTGATCTCTGGTCATAATAAAATCTCTTAACATATTAAGCTCTCGACCTCAACGTATTTACCTAACCTCAAAAAGTATGGAGATTCTTTTAACTATGTGTTGCAACACATGGGTGGTAGAACTGGTAACATGGGTCGTGTGGTGTTAAACGTGTCATTTCTAAATGTCACAATTAAGTAAAAGTGTCATTTTTCGTATACACTAACACAAATATGTTTGATAAGCGTGTTACATAATACGTTTAGCACAATTTGTCACACCCTTAAAATTCACGTGCGGAGTTTTACCGCGAGGCGTGTGAACAAACCAGGATCACAGTCACTAGTTACTCAGAACGACACTATATGCCACATTTAAAAATAAACCAATCAAAGTTCAACTTTTAAAACCATGCGGAAACGTTTTGTAAATAAGACAAACCCAAAGTATGTAAATGTAAAATTTGGCAAAACACGCGCCAACCCATTATTTAAATCTCATAAATAAAATTCAAATGTCATGACTTAAGATGAAGTCTTAGAATGCATGCTGGACCCGTGTTGTGCTCCTATGGCAACCTGAATTAACGACCTGAGAATAGCATACTAAAAAATGTCAACACAATGGTCGGTGAGTTCAAGAGTTTGCATTTAACATAAACAATAATAATTTACATAACATAAGAAGTGCATTGAAATAGATAGCTAGTCTATATTCATAAGTAATAACAATAGTGATTTCGCGATCGAAGCTGACTGTGTTGCGTTTGTTGCCTCCCGTCACGACTTACCAGGTCGTAACGATGTTTGTGTTTAGGACAATATTGCACCCGTTTGACCTCGAGTCGCACAGGTGGGGCTTGTCAAACCCAGTAGTACTACCCAAGATTTCCCGCTAGTTACCATTATTAACGATCCGAAAGTGTGAGGACTTTCAAGTTATTATACACCACGTTAAAACATACATAACTTATAATAATAATATAGCGTTTGTGAACAAGTATGCTACCTCCCCCATAAGAGAGTTTATAAAATAGTGGGGCATGAACTCACTTGATGTGCAAGGACAATGATAAGAGAGAACTGATGATGGATGAAAAGACAACCCTTCAAAGGTTACCTAGAACATGTGAGTACATAAGTACGTGCAACCAGAGAAACATAACAACCCTAAGTGCTCATCAACACATCAACCCTAAGGTTTTGAAACCAAAGTGACACATTTGACCTAGTTGACCCGTTTGACCCGTTGGTGACTTGTTAATTAAATTCTTGTTTTATCAAGTTTAACATCTCATAATACATTATTACCATGTAAGCTTTTCTCATAGATCACATCGTCAAACTTAGATTCTTTCAACATCATCATACCAACATAGATCTTCATATAGCATATTTCATCATACAACACTTGCAAATCTAAACCCAACATCATTTCATAATTATATCACAACTAGCAATTCATACATTGAATCTAATCATGCACTACATGCCATGTGAAGCCACTCACGACTTCACATCCTAAACCCTGCCAATCCTACTAAGTAGGGGCCTCAGATTCGCACGTGTGTATGACGATCATTATCACATTAACCAACACAATTCATACCAATTAACATACATCATAATGATCTATTACAATCCCATACATGATTCCCAATTCTCTACTCTTAACTAACATCACACCATATCCTATGGAACCTAGATTTCTCAAGCAATTCATCCAACATTCACATGATCCAATTTACACATTCCAATACCTTAGAAATCATCAATAAGCATTCTAGCATGATCCTAGTATCATAAACATGTCCAATTCACAAAATCCAATGATTCATATCAATAAAGTTTCCCTTTTGGGAAAGTCATGACCAAATTCCATCTATCAACTAATTCTTTCATAAATTCATCAACTTTGTAGTTAATCAAGATCATAGGAATCCTTTAAGCACCCTAAACATTCATAATTCATCAAATCCCTAATTCTCATGAACAAAAGTTTCCACTTATAGCAAGGCATGAACAACCATTCAAATCCATGAATTTCTTGCGTAATACACATAAACTAACATCAACACAATTCAACTAACATCAAAGCATCATTAAACTACATCAATTTCGACTTTAATCATGTCAATTGAACTAGGCTTGTTCTTGAATCAAAAACTATGAAAAAAACAATCAAAATCTTACCTTTAATCATGTAATGATCGAGTATGGCTCTTGCTAACACATTGTAGTACTCAAAACTAAGCAAAATCGATTGAGTATTGTTGTTCTTGATCAAAAAATCACAAATAGAGAGGATGGGGTGGGGGTTTGCGGCCAAGAGGGTGGAATGGGGGCTAGGGTTACATTTTTTTTGTTTAAATATGGTAAGTAATTCCCCTTTAACCCCTTTCAACTTTTATAAATTGCAAAACTAACTTTTTAAATCCTTTTTCATGTCTTATTGTTAAAATTTAGTAAACCAACTAATAACATACAAAACAAATAGTTATAATCATCCATAAGCATTTTATAATTCACATAGTCACATGCTAAGGCGAAATTCGTAACTTAAAAGAACAACCCTTACCGCCTTGCTTCACATAACCACATAATAGTTATCAAGATTATAATCATTCAAGTTAACATTAGTTAAACCAATATTAGTTATTTGTTAGGTCACCAACGTTCAGTGACAACTAGTGTGTGCTCACGACACATGTATGCAAGACCTAACGGAACTAACGGAGTTTGGTAACGGAAAATTACCAGATGTCACATTATCCCCATGTTGAAAGAATTTTCGTCCCGAAAATTGCTTTACATGGTTGTGTTACATCACTGGTTTACTGCATTGGCATCACGAAATTGAGTGAGTTGTCACATCATCCCCATGTTGGAAGAAATTTCATCCCGAAATTTAATCAGTACCTTCCCCGGCTGTGACCGTCGTTTCAAACAGATGAGGATACTTGAGCTTCATCTGATCCTCGCGTTCCCACGTGAATTCCGGTCCACGTCTTGAGTTCCAACGAACCTTGACTATAGGTATTTTGCTTTGCTTAAGAGTTTTGACCTCACGGTCCATTACTTCAACAGGCTCCTCAACAAAGCGTAATTGCTCATCCACTTGTACTTCCTCGAGTGGTACAACCAAAGTCTCATCAGATAAGCACTTTTTCAGATTTGAGACGTGAAATACGTTGTGAACGCCATTTAATGACTCAGGCAGGTCTAACCGATACGCCACTGGACCTATTCTTTCAAGAATCTCAAATGGTCCAACGTATCTCGGGTTAAGCTTGCCTCTTTTGCCAAATCGAATGACGCCTTTCCATGGTGAGACCTTCAACAACACTTTGTCACCGACCTGACACTCCAAAGGTTTCTGTCGCTTGTCTGCATAGCTCTTTTGTCTGTCTCGCGCTGCAGCCATACGGTTCCTTATCTGCACAATCTTTTCGGTAGTCTCGTGCACCAATTCAGGGCCAGTGAGCTGACTATCACCAACTTCAGCCCAACAAACTAGTGATCTACACTTTCGGCCATACAACGCCTCAAATGGTGCTGCCTGAATACTAGTATGGTAGCTATTGTTGTACGAGAATTCGACCAAAGGTAGATGAACTTCCCAATTATTTCCAAAATCAATTACGCAAGCACGTAACATGTCCTCCAAAGTTTGAATAGTACGCTCGCTTTGTCCATCGGTCTGCGGATGATATGCAGTACTCATATCCAACCGCGTTCCCAGAGATTTCTGTAACGACTGCCAGAAATGAGACGTAAAACGAGCATCACGATCAGAAATAATCGAGATCGGCACCCCATGTCTCGAAACTACCTCCTTCAGGTAAATTCTGGTTAACTTGTCCATTTTGTCAGTCTCCTTGATCGCCAAGAAGTGAGCTGACTTAGTCAGTCGATCCACGATCACCCATATCGTGTCACAACCATTAGAAGTTTTGGGTAATTTAGTAATAAAGTCCATAGAGATCTGTTCCCACTTCCACAAAGGAATCTCAGGTTGTTGCAGTAACCCAGATGGCTTTTGATATTCCACTTTAACCTTGGAACAGGTTAGACACTTGCTCACATACGTTGCTACGTCTGCCTTCATATTAGGCCACCAATAGTGCGCTTTCAGGTCATGATACATTTTGTCAGAACCAGGGTGTATGGAATATTTAGACTTATGTGCTTCACCCATGACTAAATCTCTCAAATCTCCATACATGGGTACCCAAAGTCTAACCATGAAATACCGGATTCCATCGGATTTGACTTCCAACTGTTTGTCCATCCCACGTAAGGATTCTGAACCAATGTTTTCTGTGTTCAAAGCATCTGTCTGAGCTTCCTTGATTTGTTCAGGCAAATGAGTGCTAATCGTAAGCTGCAAAGCACGCACTCGCCGGGGCTTAGCAGTCTCCTTCCTACTCAAAGCATCAGCGACTACATTCGCCTTACCTGGGTGATATTTGATAGCACAATCGTAATCGTTTAACAGTTTCACCTAGCATCGCTGCCTCATGTTTAGCTCTTTCTGCTCAAAGCTATGCTGAAGACTCTTGTGATCGGTGTAAATGGTGCATTGGTACCGTACAAGTAATGTCTCCAGATCTTCAAGGCAAAAATCACTACACCTAACTCCAAATCATGAGTAGTATAGTTCTTTTCATGCACCTTCAGTTGTCTCGAGGCATAGGCTATTACCTTGCCACGTTGCATCAGGACACAACCAAGTCCTTGGATAGAAGCATCACAGTAAACCACAAAATCATCACTTCCTTCTGGTAATGCTAATATCGGCGCGCTACAGAGTTTCTGTTTCAACAACTGAAAAGCAGCTTCTTGACTCTCACCCCATTTATACGTTGTTCCTTTATGGGTCAAGGCTGTGAGAGGTTGAGCGATTTTTGAAAATCCCTCGATGAAACGTCGATAGTACCCTGCCAGTCCAAGAAATTGCCTTATCTCACTAGGCGTCTTGGGTACCGACCAGTTCTTTATAGCCTCAATCTTTGTAGGATCCACATGTATTCCTTTCTCGTGAACAATGTGACCCAAGAATTGCACCTCACGAATCCATAAATCACACTTAGAAAACTTGGCATACAACTGTTCCTTCTTAAGCAATTCCAAGATTAGACGTAGATGCTCCTCATGCTCCTCCTTGGTCTTAGAATAGATCAATATGTCATCAATAAACACGATAACACACTTATCGAGGTAGGGTTTGCACACACGATTCATGAGATCCATGAATACCGCTGGTGCATTAGTCAACCCAAAGGGCATGACCAAGAATTCATAATGACCATAACGAGTACGGAATGTGGTTTTAGAGATGTCTTCCTCCCGAACTCTCAGTTGATGATAACCGGACCTCAAATCAATTTTTGAGTAATAGCTTGATCCCTGAAGTTGATCAAATAAGTCATCAATACGAGGCAAAGGGTATCGGTTCTTGACTGTGACCTTGTTCAACTCTCTGTAGTCAATGCACATTCGAAAAGTACCATCTTTCTTCTTAACAAAAAGTACAGGTGCTCCCCACGATGATGAGCTCGGTCGAATAAATACTTTATCCAATAGCTCCTGAAGTTGTGTAGATAGTTCCTGCAGTTCGTTTGGTGCTAACCGATGAGGTGCTCTCGCAATTGGAGCTGCTCCGGGAGTCAAATCGATCTGAAATTCAACCTGACGATGAGGTGGTAGTCCAGGCAGATCCTCTGGAAACACCTCTGGAAAGTCGCGAACTACCGGGATATTCTCTATCTTCTTCTCTTCTTGTTGTTTATCGGTCACAAGGGCTAATATGGCTAAGTGACCCTTGCGTAGCCACTTTTGCGCTTTCATAAAAGATATGATGCCTATCACTGCACCACTCTTCTCGCCCTTAACTGAGAGAATCTCTCCCTCCTTTAGAGGAATGCGAATAACCTTCTCATGGCATATGACTTCTGCCTGCTTCTCAGACAGCCAATCCATACCCACGACCACGTCAAAACTCCCAAGTGCAATAGGCATGAGATCGATATCAAAGGTATGACCAGCGAGTTCTATCTTACAACCCTTAAGGATATGCGTAACGGAGATTTGCTTACCATCAGCTAATTCTACGGTATACTTAGAGTCCAACGCAGAAGGCATATCACTTAGGAGACTACAGAATTTAGTAGAAATAAAACTCCTATCGGCTCCAGTATCAAATAGTACAGAAGCAAAACGACCATTAATAGGAAATTTACCAGTAACCGTAGTAGGATCGTTTAGAGTCTCACATGATCCCATGACAAAGGCTCTCCCTTTTGCTCCACCATTGTCGCCACCATTATTGTCACCATATTGTTATTACCACCATTTCCATTGCCATTACCATTTCTTTTTAATTGAGGGCAATTTCTCTTGTAATGCCCCTCTTTTCCACATTCAAAGCAACCCTTTGGCGTTTCATGGGGCCGCTGGGACTGCTGAGGCTGCTGGGGCTTCTTCATCAACTCCCCACGACAATCCTTTGCCGCGTGTCCAACCTTCCCACAACGCTGGCATCGAAAGCTATCACACCTGCCAATGTGGTGATAGTTGCATCGGTTGCATTTGGGGCTTTTCCCCGCATAACCACCGGGTCCTTGAGTTGGGGCAGACGATTGGTTGAGGTTGCGGTTGTTATCAAACCTCCTTTGTTGCTGTTGTTGTTGAGGCTGTTGTTGCTGAGGTTGACTACCAGACGTCAATCCCTTGCTGGCATTACTTTCCCACTTGCGTTTATTGTCGGGCATGCTTGTCACAGCGCCCCGCTTAGGTAACTTCCCTTGCTCCACTGCTTGATCGGTGAGTTTATGAGCCAATCGAATGACCTGTTGAATAGTAGGGAGATTCGCAGCGGTCACCATACTTTGAATTTCCGGCACCAACCCACGTAAGTAGAGCTCAATTCGTCGGCTCGGCGGGTCAACCATGCCAGGACAGAGTGTAGCTAGCTCATGAGACCTAGTAGTGTAAGCCTTAATGTCAGATCCTTCCATCTTTAATTGCCAGAAATCAGCCTCTAATTTCTGGACATCATCATGAGGACAATATTCCTCCATCATCATTGCCTTCAACTCACCCCACGGCAATGCATTAGCCATGGCTTGGCCCAGCATTTGCACCTGGGCATTCCAGATCACCAAGTCTTACCCCATAGTTGTGGATTGTGTTATCCCTAGCATCCGAACGATGAACAGCCTGAGCCACTCTATCAGCTAAGGAACACTGATAGTAATAGCACTCGGATTGCAGCTCCTTCAATTTCGCCACCATCATCTTGGTCTCATGCAACTCACGTTGTAAAGCGCCAACCGTCTCATTCAACTCGTTAGTAAGTCGTTTCTTTGTGTCTAGAGCAGCAACTAAATCCGTAATCACCTGCTCACTAGAGCATCGTATCGTAGGAAGAGTAGGTGTCGAGATCTCAGAAGTAGACCTAGTCCTCGGTCTAGTAGTCGGAAGTTTAGGAACTCGTTCCCTATGAAGCATACAGTTAACGTAAGTATGATAGTAACTCCAATCCCACGGAGCATCGCGTTCAGGTAGCGCAAAAGGTTGATCCCATTCTATCTCCTCAGAAGGATAAGGAAGTCGAGGCCACTCAGGTACAGAATGATGAGTAGGGGAATCAGATCGCGCAGGCCTTTTACCTAAAGCCCATGAAGAAGATGACATGCTGTAGTGCACGTGATGCGTATGCCAATGAGTATACAGTAAGAGAATAAGCAAAGAGTAACTAACTAACTGTGTGCGGTTATAGACTAGTGTGTATGCAACCTAGTTCCCTATAACCAATGGCTCTGATACCAATCTGTCACACCCTCAAAATCCACGTGCGGAGATTTACCGCGAGGCGTGTGAACAAACCAGGATCACAGTCACTAGTTACTCAGAAAGACACTATATGCCACATTTAAAAATAAACCAATCAAAGTTCAACTTTTAAAACCATGCGGAAGCGTTTTGTAAATAAGACAAACCCAAAGTATGTAAATGTAAAATTTGGCAAAACACTCGCCAACTCATTATTTAAATCTCATAAATAAAATTCAAATGTCATGACTTAAGATGAAGTCTTCGAATGCATGCTGGACCCGTGTTGTGCTCCTATGGCAACCTGAATTAACGACCTGAGAATAGCATACTAAAAAATGTCAACACAATGGTCGGTGAGTTCAAGAGTGTGCATTTAACATAAACAATAATAATTTGCATGACATAAGAAGTGCATTGAAATAGATAGCTAGTCTATATTCATAAGTAATAACAATAGTGATTTCGCGATCGAAGCTGACTGTGTTGCGTTTGTTGCCTCCCGTCACGACTTACCAGGTCGTAACGATGTTTGTGTTTAGGACAATATTGCACCCGTTTGACCTCGAGTCGCACAGGTGGGGCTTGTCAAACCCAGTAGTACTACCCAAGATTTCCCGCTAGTTACCATTATTAACGATCCGAAAGTGTGATGACTTTCAAGGTATTATACACCATGTTAAAACATACACAACTTATAATAATAATATAGCGTTTGTGAACAAGTATGCTACCTCCCCCATAAGAGAGTTTATAAAATAGTGGGGCATGAACTCACCTGATGTGCAAGGACAATGATAAGAGAGAACTGATGATGGATGAAAAGACAACCCTTCAAAGGTTACCTAGAACATGTGAGTACATAAGTACGTGCAACCAGAGAAACATAACAATCCTAAGTGCTCATCAACACATCAACCCTAGGGTTTTGAAACCAAAATGACACATTTGACCTAGTTGACCCGTTTGACCCGTTGGTGACTTGTTAATTAAATTCTTGTTTTATCAAGTTTAACATCTCATAATACATTATTACCATGTAAGCTTTTCTCATAGATCACATTGTCAAACTTAGATTCTTTCAACATCATCATACCAACACAGATCTTCATATAGCATATTTCATCATACAACACTTGGAAATCTAAACCCAACATCATTTCATAATTATATCACAACTAGTAATTCATACATTGAATCTAATCATGCACTACATGCCATGTGAAGCCACTCACGACTTCACATCCTAAACCCTGCCAATCCTACTAAGTAGGGGCCTCAGATTCGCACGTGTGTATGACGATCATTATCACATTAACCAACACAATTCATACCAATTAACATACATCATAATGATCTATTACAATCCCATACATGATTCCCAATTCTCTACTCTTAACTAACATCACACCATATCCTATGAAACCTAGATTTCTCAAGCAATTCATCTAACATTCACATGATCCAATTTACACATTCCAATACCTTAGAAATCATCAATAAGCATTCTAGCATGATCCTAGTATCATAAACATGTCCAATTCACAAAATCCAATGATTCATATCAATAAAGTTTCCCTTTTGGGAAAGTCATGACCAAATTCCATCTATCAACTAATTCTTTCATAAATTCATCAACTTTGTAGTTAATCAAGATCATAGGAATCCTTTAAGCACCCTAAACATTCATAATTCATCAAATCCCTAATTCTCATGAGCAAAAGTTTCCACTTATAGCAAGGCATGAACAACCATTCAAATCCATGAATTTCTTGCGTAATACACATAAACTAACATCAACACAATTCAACTAACATCAAAACATCATTAAACTACATCAATTTCGACTTTAATCATGTCAATTGAACTAGGCTTGTTCTTGAATCAAAAACTATGAAAAAAACAATCAAAATCTTACCTTTAATCGTGTAATGATCGAGTATGGCTCTTGCTAACACGTTGTAGTACTCAAAACTAAGCAAAATCGATTGAGTATTGTTGTTCTTGATCAAAAAATCACAAATAGAGAGGATGGGGTGGGGGTTTGCGGCCAAGAGGGTGGAATGGGGGCTAGGGTTACATTTTTTTTGTTTAAATATGGTAAGTAATTCCCCTTTAACCCCTTTCAACTTTTATAAATTGCAAAACTAACTTTTTAACATTTTTAAATCCTTTTTCATGTCTTATTGTTAAAATTTAGTAAACCAACTAATAACATACAAAACAAATAGTTATAATCATCCATAAGCATTTTATAATTCATATAGTCACATGCTAAGGCGAAATTCGTAACTTAAAAGAACAACCCTTACCGCCTTGCTTCACATAACCACATAATAGTTATCAAGATTATAATCATTCAAGTTAACATTAGTTAAACCAATATTAGTTATTTGTTAGGTCACCAACGTTCAGTGACAACTAGTGTGTGTGCTCACGACACATGTATGCAAGACCTAATGGAACTAACGGAGTTTGGTAACGGAAAATTATCAGATGTCACACAATTAAATGTTACCACTTCAGTAATATACATATCATGTCATGTTTAATGCAATTAAATATCAGCATGTTACATGGTTGTATGATTACAGGTAACTTCTACTTTGTTTACTCACATGATGATTTTAGCTTAACCAAATATAAGGTTCATAAAAAATTTCATAGTCAAATTATTTCATGTTGATTATATTAGGGATTCATGATCTACTTTAAAAAATCTGGATTTTCTACCGTGCAAGAAATTAGGTTATGAATCATTAAACTAAAGATTCCTTACCAGGATATATATATATATATATATATATATATATATATATATATATATATATATATATATATATATATATATAGAATAACTCATGAATACCATAAAAAGAAGAATTATAAAGCTGATCAAATCACACCTTTAATCTTCAGGTAACTGATGAATCGTTTGCTAAAGAAGAAAGACGTTTATTCAACAACAAAATTCCTAGCATATATGCACGCTTGTGGACCTCCATAAACACGACCAAAGCGGGCAACATTTTGCCCCTTGTTTCCTTGTTTCGACCAAGAAACATTCTAATGGGAAAGGGGGCGGCCAGAAGTTTCCTTTGAGTGGACATGGTTTTTTTTTCTATGATGTAAACTCCTGATACTGGGAGACCCTATAGTTAGATTAACGTAATAAAAACATAATTCTTAAATTGATCATTCATTATTTTTAATTGGCAGAACATAAATTTCTTACATATTTTTTGTCCAAAACATAACTAAGTTCTTTGACTAAATATAAACTAGTCTATCTAGAATGCTTGTCATTGATATGCTAGGTAGCTTTTATTTCTATTTCAAGCATCCATTCATACTTCATATACTTACTTAACTTGATATGCATAGTAAAAACACAATATTGTTATAGTTTTAAACTACTCTATCTAGAATGCTAGTCATTGATATGCTAGGTAGCTCTTATTTTTATGTCAAGCATCCATTCATACTTCATGTATTTACTTAACTTGATATGCATAGTAAAAACACAGTATTGCTATAGTTTTAACTTTAAAGCTTAAGTTGTCATTTACAACATTCATAACATCATTTCAATATTTCATCATTGCATATCACATCATATTTGTAATCATAAAAATAGGATATAATGGCGTTGTTGATTATATCATACATATCATAGTTAAGTTAGCTTTCATAACCTCTATGTTTGTACCTGTCACATCCTCAAAATCCATGTGTGGGGTTTAATCGCGAGGCGTGTGAACAAACCAGGATCCAAGTCATTAGTTACTCAGAACGACACTATATGTAACATTAAAACATTTCAGAGTTTAAAACTTTAAAACTGTGCGGAAACGTTTTGTAAGTAATTCAAACCCAAAGCATTTAAAGTGTAACATTGGCAAAACACGCGCCAACCCATTGTTTGTAACACATAAATTGAAAACCAAATGTCAAGACATAATTTGAATCTTTAAAATGCATGGTGGACTTGTGATGTGCTCCTACTAGCAACCGGAGTTAACGACCAGAGAATAGCATACTAAAAGAGTCAACACAATGGTTGGTGAGTTCAAGTTTTTGCGTTTAACATAATCAGTGATAGTTGTAAAACATAAGAAGTGTATTGAAATAGATAGCTAGTATATATTCTTGAGGAAGAGTTTCACTAAAATGGAGACGAACCGGAATAACGTCCGATCTCGTTTCTGGATTGAGTGGAAAAAGGGATATATGAAATTCGTTCTGTTCCTCTATGCATCTCTGTGATGGGTAAATCTCCATGTAAAAGGGGCAGCACTCGGCCTGATCATCCAATTCGCTCCAACAGACAAGCATGGTTCTATAGTCAAAGCAACTTCGTCACTTTCGTGTACCCATCAGACGGCAGCCCTTTCGGGGGTTCCTTAGGGACCGATTCACTCTGCGTAGATTGACTGAAAGCAGAAAACCTTCCACTTGCAGGCGATCGTGTTTTTTACAGGATTTCTCGTTACTCATGTCAGCATTCTCACTTCTGATATCTCCAGGTTTGAACTTTGCGTGGTGGGAAGGCCTTCTCGATTCGCATCTTCCCGTCCAGCAAAGAAAGTGAACGGGAGCGGACAGCAAGTTGCAGGACGCTGCAGAACCGCGTGATTGATCCATCTTAAGTAATAACCATAGTGATTTCGCGATCGAAGCTGACTATGTTACGTTTGCTTGCCTCTCGTCACGACTTACCAAGTTGTGACAATGTTTGTGTTTAGGACAATATTGCAGCCGTTTGACCTCTAGTCGCACGGGTCGGGCTTGTCAGACCCAGTAGTACTACCCAAGATTTTCAAGAACACCTAGATTTTCCCATAGATTCCTCAACTAACCAAATGACCCAATTATCATAATCTAACACATTAGACATCATCCATGATCAATCTAGCATGCTCCTAACATCCTAATCATGATCAAATCACAAAATCACATGTTTCAAATAAATAAAGTTTCCCTTTCAGGAAAGTAATATCCAAAATCCATATCTTCATCAACGTCAATCCCAATTAATCAATAACATCCCTAATCTAGTTCATAGCAATCATAACAATCCATCTTACATATACCAATCATCAAAACATGAATTTCCATAAAGAAAAGTTTCTACTTCAGGCAATGTATGAACTATATGATCAAACCATAGGTTTCTTCCAATAATCATCATAACCCAACATTCCTACAACATAACTAACAACATATCATCATCAAATAATCATCAATTTCAACTTTTCTCATATGATTTTTGAATTAGGGTTTAACATGGATCAAAACTATGAAAATCTTGTTAGAAACTCACCTTAAAACATGTAAGGATGACTATTAACACTTGCTAACTCTTGAAACTAATCAAAATCGATGCTTGGTGCTTCTTCTTGATCAAATTCGAAAGGAGAGGCTGGGGAGAAAGGGTTCGGCCGAATGAAGGGGTTATGGGGGCTAGGGTTTGCTTAAGTTTGGTAATATTAAGTTAAATGGTAATTACAAAATAACCCTCCTTGTTTAAATTTTATAAAAACTAATCTTTTAAACACTTTTAAATACTTTTTAACTACAAAACACATATATTATTACGCAACAATAATAACCATATATTCCAATTGGCAACAAAACACATGAATCAAATATCACACGTTGGTACGTTACAAAGTAAAATTCACAAATAATATTTAAAATTCATAAATCACATAACCATTAACTAACAATCAATATTATTAATTAGATTATTATCGGTTTATCATAGATCATTGTTATTAAGGCACCAATCAACGACAACTAGTGTGTGCTCATGACACGTGTAAGCAAGACCTAACGGAACTAACGGAGTTTGGTAACGAGAAATTACCGGATGTCACAATAACATCCTAAATGCAATAGAAGCTGCATTAAAAAATATACCGGTGTAGGATCCCAATAATCCTTTCTTGAATAAAGCAAGACTTTTCCTTTATTGTAGTACATACAAGACTTGCATCATTGGCCCTTTCTTGCAAGACGTATATCCTTTTTTTCTATGCTAGTAACACTTTCTTTCCGGTACGAATACAAGACTCAAACTTTTCTTGTTAGAAGACAAGTCTTAATCCCTTTCTTGTCATAAGACAAGACTTAGACATTTTCTCTATTTCAAAATTAGATAAGACTATATTATATGTACAATTGTTTTTATACATTATAGACTCTTTCTTTCCTAACTAGCAATACTTATCATAACTTAGTCACATTAGTCATATGAGTATTATTATGCCCTTAACATATTGATATATAATGTCTTTTTGTCTTAAAGAACAACACATACCATACACATTCTTACTTTCACTTATGAACCCTTTCTTACACTTAGTAAGTCTAGTTACCACTTTACGAATACAAGACTTTACTTTACTCATATTATACTATTTTAGCATATGTAACAACATATTTAGCGTCATTCATACTACTTAGATTACATAGATGCATCACATTGCAAAAAGGGGGATTTAATTACAAAGAGCTTAGGGTGTCACAAAGGTAATGTTGAGTTATGGGGAATATGGTTTCAAAATCTTTTAAAGGTTTAGTTATGGGGACACATATTCAAATTTTGACTAAGGTATTCTACTTGTGGATGTTTAATGAGTTGTAGAGGTAAAATGGACTTGGAAAGTCTTTACTTACCTATGGTAGTAAATTCCTCTCCGTAAGTCGTATGGCTTGGAAATCATGCTAAGTGTATGGTACTACATAGGTTGTAATTGACTTATAAAGGTACATGATCACGTGGTATTTATTTGATGTTTATAGTATTTAGTTACATGATTTTATATGATTATTAGCATGGAATTTTTTTTTACTTTGAGTTTGTTATTGTTTACAAGCGTTAAAAGGCAAAAGTATGCATCTGTTAGCTTTATTGAAGTATTAGAATGAAGTTGAGAGACTACATGCGCAAATATACAAATTATGGAAGCTAATCAAGGTAAAAAGGTGTCCGACGTATGATACGTTGAGTATGTGCACACAATACGATGCCCAACGTATCCAAGAGCATATCTGGAAGATTAAGTAGAACTTTAGCAGCGTAAAAATATGATACCATTGTATCATACAATGGTACCAACATATTATGATGGTCCCTGAACAGCTCTAGATTTTCTAAGATATTTTCCCTATTTTAACTATTAGCATGGATTTTTTTTACTTTGAATTTGTTATTGTTTGCAGGTGTTAAAAGAATAAAGTATGCGTCCATGAGCTTTATTGAAGTATCAAAATAAAGTTGAGGGACTATATGCGCCAATACACAAATTATGAAAGCTAAACAAGATATAAAGGTGTAGACGTATGATACGTCGGGGATGTGCACACAATACGACACCCAAATATTTGTTTAGTTATATTAATATTTTTCTTGTGTTAAGTATGTAGTTACATCTATTATTTGTTTTAATAAAAATGTAAACATGTCTTTGAATATTATAGTAAATACACCATGTCATGGCATGTTTAGCCTATATTAAATGTCTTAAGTCTTCATGTTATTCTTACAATAATCTTTTGTGTTAGATAATGATAATCTAAGTTGTTTCTTTAGATCTTCTAATTCTAACGATTTTAGTTTTATCTTACGTGTTAGATAATTGTTAACACTTTGGTTACTCTTTTCTATTATTTCATTCTTTATGTATGTATGTGTAAATTCATAATTATATATTCTCATGTTATTCTCATTAGGTATGTTCATTTACCCAGACATGGTATCAAGAGCCGTTTTTTCCCCTGCCGTTAACCCTTTCCCTTCACATTCTCATCTTCTCTCCATACATCTTCCTCTCCCTCCACCTCCCCTCACCAGCTCCAATCAACTTCATCAGCCACCTATTTTGCCAACCGATCATGGCCTCCTCTTCTACTCTTCTATTGAAACTCTCACGTTGAACACTCTATTTCAAATGAACATTATTAAGCGTTCCTCCTCAAACTACCTTTTGCGGAAAAACCAAACGATCCCATCCCTTACATTTTGAAAACTTCTTCCTCAAGTCAATGGTTAATCTGGAATTACTCCATTCACAGGTTTTCCCCTCGCAACCGACATGCATCTTTATGGGCTCCACACAACATAAAGGATATAAATGCCTTAAGGTATACATCACTCATCACGCTCGATTTGATGAACATTTTTTTCTTGCTCAAAACTATTAGAATGTTCATCAGTTCGATATTAATAATGAGTTTTATATGGCCACCTCTAAGAGCGGGTCTTTATGGAACAACCACTAGGGTTTGTAACCCCTATTTCCCGAATCATGTTTGTACACTAAAAAAAGCTTTTTTTATAGTTTATTGCTCAACAATGGATTAACATGTAGCAACGTAGACACTTCTCTGTTTGGTTTTAAACATTATTCATGTGTTATGTATCATCTTGTATATGTTGATTATTTAATCCTCACGGAAAATCAAGACGCTATCATGACGACCTCCATTCATCGGCTTCATAAATAGTTTGCCATTAAAGACCTCGGTCTCAATTACTTTTATAGTCTTGAGGTGATCTACGCTGATGATGGGCTCTTTTTAATTCAATCAAAATATGCCCACGACATACTTGATCGAGCTAGTCTTCTCAACTCTAAGCATGTTCACATGTCATTACCAGCAAGTGAAACTTTCTGTGCTTCAAGAGATCCGTGCAATTCGTCCCATTATTGATCCTTTATTTGGTGCTCTCTAATACTTGACTATCCCTCACCCGAATATCTCCTATGCTATTAGCCAAGTTAGTTAGTATCTTCAAGCCTTAACAACTACACAACTTTAAATTGTCAAGTGCATTCTATGATATGTCAAATGCACTATTGCTTTTGGTCTTTTTTCACACCAACCCACAACTCCATACATGGATACTTCGATACTAATTGTGCTAGATGAATTGACATGAGACGGTTGACTTATGGTTATTCTATCTTTGTTGGTGGAAATCTTGTCTCCTAGAGTGCAAAGAAACAACCCATTGTCGCCTAGTCTATTTATGAATCTAAACATCATGCTTTGGCGAACAATATTGCTGAGATCATTTGGATTACTCATCTACTTCACTTCAAGAACCACATGCCCTTCCTTTTGCTCGACCTACAATTTTGTGTGATAACTAGAGTGCCTTGTTTCTCATCCAGAATCTAGTCTCTCATAAGCGCTCTAAACATATTGATTTAGATTATTACTCCATTCGGGAGCTTGTGACATCTGGAAAAACTTACACTTGTTTCGATCCCACCAAGCTTTGAGAATATCTTCACAAAAACTCTTCCTCGTCCCGGTTTGAATTCGCTCGTGACCAGCTCGGACTTTGTCCGCTTTCGCTTGTGGGGGATGTTAGATAATAGTTAAAACTTGGGTTACTCATTTGTATTAGTACAATTCTTTATGTATTTATGTGTAGATTCATAATCTATATATTCTCATGTCATCTTCATTAGATGCATGCATTAATATACATTTTGTGTTGCATAAAGATTTTCTAAGTTGTTTCTCTCGATCTTCTAATTCTAACAATTTCAATTTTTTTCTTCAAGCTTTGTTCTTGCCCTAGCATTGTTTCTCATTAAAACACATTACATAAGTCGATCAACAAAGGCCGAGTTTTAGCCTTCTCAAAAATAGTACTATAGATTAATTCATGTTATAAAGGTATAATGTGCGTATTCCCATGTGTGTGCATACATAGGTGTAATGAAGATCAGATACAGAATGATTTTTTTCTGCGTAACATACAAACTTTGTATTGGACCATTGCTCTAAATATCATAATGACTAGTTTTGATAACCCGTGTATTACAAATTTGAATAAATAAAATCTTAAATAAAATAAAATTTTATTGATTATATAATGATATTATAAGATAAAATATAATTAAAATTACGTATGTGTAATGATATAATTAATAAAACAATGATATCAAAGCTTAAAAATTTTTTGTTTAAAAAAAATAAACATTTTGTTCAAAACAAACCGTTTTAAAAAATTTATTATTATAACTCTGAATTTTAATTATTTTTTATTTATAATTATTTTAACTTTTAAAAACACTAATTTTAAATTATTTTGTATTTTTAAAAAACTCTGATGTTTTTAAAAATTTTTTATTTTATAACAATATATTTCTTTATAAATAACATTAATAAAAAAAGCTGTTTTTTAATTTATTTAAAAGTATTTTTAGTCTATAAATAAATAAATTAATATTATTAATAATTATAGTAACTATTAAATAAAAAAAAAAGCGAAAAAAATTTAATGAAAATAAATGTGATGTTGACACGTGTCATTCTTATTTATTTTTTTATTAAAATAAAAATTAAAATTGAGGTAGTACTAAGATCGTAAATAACATGAGGTTAAAAATGACTAAAAGCGTAAAAAAAGGAAAGCAGCCTCACTTGTTGACTTTCTTTGTTTGAATCTAATTGCATTTTGTAATTATTTTTTATATCAAGTAATATTTCTATAATATATATTAAAAGTAGTTATCAGAAAGTTAGATAACTTTTTCCCTTTAATTAGAGTCACTGTTTTTGTGACCGGATCGGACCGGCCGGTCCGACCGGTTCGACCGGGGATCGGCTGGGTCGCCGGTCCGGTTCACATCGATTCGTTTCTGGCCGGTCGAACCGGCCGGTTCATCCCGAACCGCTGGTCGGACCGGGAAACCGGACCGGTTCGGACTGGATTTTGTAATTTTTTTTATTTTTTTTTTATTTTTTTGATTTTAATGGGTAAAAACGGGGTGTTGAACCATAAATTAGTATGTTAGATATAAAAATATAGTTAAGTTTTATATATAACTATAAAATACGTATATAAATTACTTATATTTAATTATATATATAACTATATATATAATATACTATATATATAATTATGACGTCATCCGGTTCTTAAATCCGGTCCGACCGGTCCGACCACCGAACCAGTAAGACGTCCGGTTCGACGTTCGATCCGGTTCTGAAAACATTGATTAGAGAATAATAATAATTGTTTTCTAAACGATGCTTGTTCTTAAAACTATTGATACACTGTGAGTATGACAGTTTGTCATGAGGTAAACGGGTTGCAATTATACATCTTGATCAATTAAAGCGATACGTCTAATATTACTACGGTGCATCCATATCATGTCTTGCATGAATGAGTTTGCCATTATAATGATATGTCTTAATCCCTTGTAATTTAATGGATGTATCTATCCTCATTCTAATATACCTTTTTTGGTTGTTTGTAAACTTCACATGTTGATATATGTATGTGCATCTACACATATACATGCCTAGCTTGCTTGTTATGTGAGCCAATACTTATCATCCCAAAATCCTATTTTTTGCGATTATAGCTAAGATTATCATAACTTATATAATAATTTTATACTAATTTTTCCATTTCATTAACACGTGAAGTATTTTGGATTTAACATGTTGACCATGACCAAATCTGAGATGATGGATGTGAGATCATGAAAATTCAACCCAATTAAGTATAAATGGTGGGGCCGATCATTTTATTGGACCAAGAAGGTTAGAGCCACTGTGGGCCAAGTAAAATGTGAATGATGGTGGTAAGGAATAAATCCCTTTGTAATTGCACCACTTGGGCTCCATGTATTCCATTTGCTTTCTTCTCTTTATTCCATTTATTTTGAAAATATATAATAATGGCTTTATTAATTCAAAATAATTATTACAAGAAGCATATATTCTTGTCAAACGACAATACTCTTATAAACGGAAATAAATAATATTTATTCGTATAGTTCATTTTTAAAGACTATTTAATATCTTTTATGTGTTTAACTCCTTAGAATTATGATACAGCATAGACCTTGAATATCAACCTCAAAATATTCTATAAAAAGAAATGTTTTAAGTCATATGTAAAACATGATATGGTTAGGCTACACCGGGATTTATAACATCAAGTTCAATACTTTTCTTTTAAAAAATCTATTGCCAATTATATAATGGGATATGCATATCAACATCGTCAAACAAGGTTTCTTTAGATGACTAATATTATTAATACAAAATCACGAGTCTCCCAAAGTGACATCGTGATAGTACAGTTGTGCAATCAACAACCAAATGTCTATTAGTATAAATCTTGCAACGTATAGGTGTGTTGACCTTAATTATGAATAAAGTAATTAATGACTATGTATTCACCGATTAAAATAAAAAAATATAAGATCACGAATTAGATTGCAGATTTGACGTATTTCTTTAAAGATTACTTTGAACAACGATTTGAATGCCGACTAACAGCTAAGACGAGGAATTAAACATTTAAACCGTCGAGTGAGTAGGAAGAAGAATTGACGGTTTTCATCTATTTTCATTAATTTTGTTTGTTTTTCTTAAAACCGGTCTATTTATTTGTACCCAATCCATTCGGTGTCAACTAAATGGAGTCTGGTTTAACCGGTCACTTCGAGGCAAACCGGTTTTTTAGAACGATGACATTTATAGACTAAAATCATGAGGCAATATTTTGTTTTGACTAGAGTAGGGGTTGGAGATGGCATGGTGTATAGTGTTTTTCCTTATACAACCATTGAAAAGAACTGTAACTGCACTGGAGTTCCTGCAAAGTTTTTGGTCGGATTATAGAAACAAAGTCATGCTTCATTAAGGTGAGCAAACATAAATTGACAGACAAAAGTTGGTGTGCATAAGAAGGTACTTTTTTATTCATTATTTTAAAAAATCATAATCTTTACACTAACATTATATTAATTAAAAATATTTATATAATATGCTTTTGATAAAAGCTACAAATAAAGCTTCTTACATTACTAAAGTCGAAAATAACAACTACCAAGGACTGAAAAAGTATTTTAAGTAGTTTTAAAACAAGCTTAGTTAAATACTATAACTTTTTAAGGGTTATTAATCTACCCCTAATTCCTCCTTACCTGTTAAATGGATGATTTGTACCCTTACCTTTTTATAAGAGAGAGCAAATATTACACATCTAGATATCATTAAACTAAATGTTTATTGGTACACACTATAACTTTCAAGTGAGGAGCATTCGTATTTAACACGGTTAACTTAATAGGAAAAAAACTGTCAGACCTGTCTTTACTGATTCATATTTGTGTAACGTCGTTTTTAAAGAGGTTACTTTTGAGTTATGGGTTTTGCATGTTTAGGGAAACCCTTCGGTCATATATAATGAATTGTTTTGATTATATTCTTCGTGTCGAATAGCTATGTAGGTAATCAACAGAGATTTTTTTTAATGACAGATACACATGTCCAATAAACCTGCTCATATATCTACAATATTTATCTATAATAAAATTAAATACTAAATCATTTTAAAGTAACATTATTCCCAACACTTTGTTACGATTAGATTACAGAAACGAACATAGATGTGGTGAAGTGTATGTAGAAAATTTGAAATCAAAGCATGTATAATCTGGTAGTCATATAATCATTTTCAAATCGAAATTATTCGATTGTTCACCCGAATATATCTCAATCGTATATAACTTAAATGTTTATCAAAATTGAAGTATGAATCTGGTGTGCGTTTTGTGAACCAGAAAAAAGTTTGAGAAATTGTATTAAGTTTTTTTATTCTTTCTCTTTCCCTTTATTTTGAAGTTTATAAAAAAAATATATACTTACGTGCACGAGTACATAAACGTGAGTGTCATAGTTTTACTTTAATATAACATATTCATGTTCAGCCATAATCAATGAAGAAACTGAAAGATGCTAGGCAAACGTCACATTGTAGTCAGAACAATTTTACTTGGAAGTCAGTGCCAAATAAATTAGATCAATTTATATTTGTTAATAACATATATAATATGAAACAAAAATGAAGATAATAATCTTATACAACCTATATAATCTTTATACTTGGATTGCTTGATACTAAATTAGTGTTTTAAAATTGTATGTTTATTAACTTAAGGCTTTAAAATCTATCCAAATATTTGAAAACAACGATTCACTTGAATATTAGTTAGAAAAGAGAAAAGATAAATTTGTAGCATGCATTCTAGTTTGTTACAGGGATAGGTTGAGAAGTAACAATGTAACATAAAATTTCTTTAATTTTAGAATATATAGTTACGAATATGTATTATAGTTGTGAAATATCATTATCATTTTAATAAATTATTTACAAACTAAAAAAAAGGGTGTTCCGGCTCTTGACTTGGCTTTAGATTGCAAATGGGCTAAGAAAGGGCCGGACTGTTTTGTGATTTTTCAATCTAATATACGCAACATTAAAATACACTTTATGCAAAAGGTTACTGCATCATTTGAACTCATGTTATTAAGGTCATAAATTAAAACGGTAACGTTACCACTTAAATTCCTCTACATTTTGTCGATCGATAGTTTTCTTTGTTGTTTTTTTAAAGAAAGTAAAAACATAAGTCAACAAACCAGTGAATCTTAAATTAATTAAATCAATAAAACCAGTTGGCTGAACTAATTCACCGCAACATATTTATCCATTTCGCCAAGATTTTCATCAAAACCAAACAAACAAAACGATAAAATCTTTAAAAAATCAAAAGGAAAAGCTAATGCTTTACGTTTAATTGTTAAGTTAATTTTATTATAAGTGTTTTTTTGAGCAAAAAAATAAAAATAAAATATTAAGTAAAAACTAGCCGGGGGCTAGATCGATTTACAATCACCAATACGTTATTATTACTACAAAAATAAAAAAGGGCAATGAAAACCCTAATTAGGTTAGGGTTCTGAATCTAGATTACTGTTTGGACATATACAGTCTTAGGTTAGATTGTCACATGCAAGTATGATTTTGTCTGTAAACCTGAGTACTTAAACATTAAACCCTCTAGCTTCATGTCATCTTTGAATAACTGTCTTACTGCTTACGAACGATTAAAGATGGGCTAGTGACACGTGTTGAGAGATTTAGGGTTTAGTGATGAAAAGTGATCGTACGGTCCATAGGCGTTTGGTGTTATGATGATGATGATGGTTGTGACAGGGAAGGGTCAAGCTCATTGGTCAAAATCATATTTTTCTTCTCTTGAATTGTCCCATCAAGTTTGCATATCTGGAATCCCACATGACTCCATCAAAGTCCTTTGTAGGGCATGCAGTCGCTTGTGTGTTGGGGTGAAAATTCATCCATTTTGCACCATGCTTTATTTTTATTATCTATTTAATAAATTTAATTTTTTTTATTTACTTGTTAATCAATTTATCTTCTTTTTAATATTCATACAATTTTTTAATCAATACTTATATGAGTATATGTTTTTTTAAAGAATAAAATCTAAATTTCTTTTACTATATATATATATATATATATATATATATATTAATAGAGATAAACAGTGTTTTATCAAATATAGAAATGAACAGTAGCATGTTTTCTATCATCCACTCACAACCACTTATAACTATTTTTTATAATATAAAGAACACACTAACAGATATATAAAGAATGAGCTCTGAATGCTCTAAAAGTGAATTTAGAGAGAGTATTGTTATTGCCCTTCTAAAACAAATACCAGACTTTTATTAGATTAGTGTAATTAACTTGCAATAGATGACTAGAAAAGTTATTGCCGGATTATTATATAAAAAATCATATGTTTCTTCATATTTATACTGTTATAGCAATTCTGTCTTCTATAATTATACAAATTAGTATAAGGGTGTTACATTTCATTATACTAAACATTCAGAATTATTCTGTAATAGCAATTCAATCTTAAATAAATGATATGATTAATTGGTATTACAAAGCAATTCAATCAGAATTATTTGTGAACTCTTATGATACGTAATTTTACACTAAAAGTAATTTAAATAATTGTAGATCATGTCATTTCTTATTGAGAACAAAAACCGAATAACTATCCAAATATGTTAATTTTATGTTTCATATTTTTATATGATAAAAAAATCATTGTCTAAATTTAATTTATAAGATAGCGCTTGAGTCTCGTTATTACAAAATTCAATTTTAAATTTATCTTTCATTGTATTTTTAAATTTAATTTTTTAACAACCATTTGACGGTGTAAACTATGTTTTACTTGATTATGTTGGTTAACAAGATTATAGCCGAGTGTCGTGAGCTTTTTAGTATCAGTTCTTACGGTAAAAACAATATCAGAAAGATATATGTGGAATGGTTTATCATGTCTTTGATTTGAAAAAAAAAACTATCTTCCATTTAAATTATCATTATGGATGACTTCATTACCGCATTTAGTAGCTCATGTCTCTATTGGCTTTCAATTGACAACATCCCACCAATGTTTCACATCCAGTAAAGGATACAATAATACACTTGTTTTAAATATGATGCTAGAATGAACCACATTTATTTTCTGCATTGATTTTAATTTCATGTTGGCTAAATCATGTTTTAGGTCAACTTTAACCCCCTAGATAAAGTATGTAATACAAAAAAAAAAAAAAAAAAAAACTTTCAACAACCAACTATGAAATAGTCACCTTTGACACCTCACCAACCGATCCGTAATATTATACTTTGACCCATTGTAAGAAGCCCTCCTCACACATGTGTAACTATCATGTTTGACCGTTGCAACAATATGTGTTTAGGTAGGAAAACACTTTGAGATCATTACTAAACACTTGTTGTTGCTATTCATGATCATTAGTGTCACGTTAGTGTGCTTCTTGATAGTCTAATGGCAAAAGCTTGAAGTTGATGCGATTTGACCCGATTTGAATGATTTTCATTGATAACCGATTTGAGAAACATGCATTTCATGTGTCAAATGTATAATTTGGAATTAAAAATAATGTTACAATGCTTAAACAACCATCATAAAACAATGAATTAGTGATGAAACTCCACAAAATGTTCTGAATTTGTATTTTTTTTTTGGTGTTTCGCGTCAACTGTAGCACACGAAAACATCAAAAGAATTTGAACAGAGGAGAAAACATTTCAAATTTTGGTATGTTTTCATGTGGTCAAGCGAATACATTAACTTAGTTGACTAGAAGTTGTAGATGCCAATACGTGATGTTTTCACATGCGAAATCATTTTTCAAGTGAAAACTTCTAAAATTTGATTATGTTTATGATATATTTTCTTGTGAATATGCAGATTGCTAGACCGTTGATATTTTCTAAGATTCATAAAAGCATAACATTTCTTGGATATGTCAAAGATAAGAGCATTTTTTGATCAAGGATAGAAGGATCGAAGTAGTTAAAATTATATTATGCCATTTCTACAAACGCTGATATTTATGAGGAGATTATTAAAAATTTCTAGAGAAGGGCTGCATTTGAAAGAGGCAATCAAGGAAATTAGTGCATCATTGCTAAAGTAAAGGATAAGAATGTGATAATCATTGCTAAGATTCTTAACAAAGTTTTACATTTTTGAGATCAAGATAATGCTTAGAAAAAGATTGATGATGATGTTGTCAAAGTGTATTTAGCAAGATAGGTTATGAATACAAATACCCATCTTTTGAGTAGAAAACTTGACACCGTATTGGAAGTAATTATTTCATGTTTTGATTCATTGCCTTAGCAGCTTGACGGCCAGAGAATTCTCTTATTGAAGATCTTCCTTGTAGTATCTCTAAAGCCATATTTGCTGAAATGCAAAAGCATGTTTTGGCAATTGGAAGAAAGAAGTTACTAATGTACCCAAGGTTGATACAGTTGGTGTTGAATTCTATACATCCAGACTTGGCTAGTCTTGATTACTAACATTCGAAATTATGATAATGAAAAAGGATGTGTTTACTTACATGCTTGGTACACGAAGCAACACATGTACATAAGATAGGTTTGCCAAGATCAAGAGATTCTTATAAATTTGACAAAAACAACAAGACCAAGCTCAATAACAACAAAAACATTAACAAGAATAGCAACAACAACCACGGGGATCAGAACCTGTTGGTTCATCATCTTAGATTCCCATTGATACTCCGGGAGGTTCATCCAAGATAGGAAACGAAGATAGATGATAAGATTGAAGAGATGTTTGATGATAGTTTAGATACTAATTCTACTACCGCTAGTGATGAGATAGGGAAGGTCTCTTATATCCTTCAGTAAAGGCCAATGAATCCTCCCCCATTAGGTACTCCAAAAAGAACAACTGAAGACAAAGATACATATTATCTTTTTGATGAGTCTCTGAATACCAAATGTCAAAAAATAGTTGCTAGTAAGAGGGTTGATAATATTAAAGGAACAGGTAGAGACAAAGGAAGAGGTATATCTGTAAGGAAACCAAGGACTCTAAGCACTATGAAGATAGTAAGTCATAAAATTCTTGTCTCTACAGCTAATGATTTTGATAGTTCTACACAAACTCAAGAGATTCAAGGAACAGTTACTAAGACTGCAACTACATCTGAACCAGAATTCTCTACACATGTACAGAATCATCTAAGAATATGAATTTTAATCCTAATGACTATCTAAAGTCACCTCCTGGTTTTGAGTAAGAAAGCAAGTACTTCAACAGAGAACCTTGAAGTTAGTTAATTAATTTTGCAACAAAGGGTGGTAGCTCTTGAAAGAGAAATCTTAGAAAAATCAAGGCAAACTGAAAATTATAGCTTAAGAGTCATGTGAAATAAGCAAGAATCAACACTCTTGAACATGAGATGAAATTTTTATTCGATTATGTCAGAGCTTAGAGAATAATATTAGAGACTCTTCATTTTTGACCTCTACATAAACTACTTAGGCAAAGCCTGAAAGAAAAAAAGTAGTTGGTGAATCAAGTAGACAACAGACCGTTGTTCTAGAACCGGTTGGTGAGATTCAAGCTGATGTAATTAGGCCTTTTTGGTGATCTGGATGAAGCAGTAGAGTATACTGATATATTTGGAAATAGTCTAAAGAGTTTATTTGAAGATATTCAGCTCAAAGAAGGAGAAATAGCATCATCTTTAGGAGTTGAGCATACTAATGCTCTAGCTGATCCTTCTAATCAAACATGTGAAAGAGTTGTGATAAAGGTAGTTAAGCTTGCAGTTAGAGCTCCTTCACCTCCACTAGAAAATAGTTTTTTGAGATATGCTAAACTGGATATACGTTATGGGAACTCTAAACTAGTTTTGAGGTGGTGTTATGGAGGTGAAAATAAGATGTATGTTATTAAGAGAAAAGTTGGTGCCATTGAGTGTTATAGAGATGAACATGACTTTCATACTCTAAAAATTATAGATTTATATGCTATAGATTAAGTTGCATTCCTAAACACTAGTAACTATAATAAGTCTAACTAGATTAGAAACTTGATTTGGTGTAAAAGTAAATCAAATTTCATGAACTTTAGAGCAGCTAAGTGAAAGATAATATCTAATGAATCTAGAATTGATCCAAACACAAATATCCCGATAAAGTTATGGCTGTATAAACATCCAAAGATTATGAGGAAAATCCCAATTAATGCTTTGATACCTATAAGTAGTTTGTCCAAGTTGATGAGGTGAGTGTTTGAAGAGAACACTAATCATGCAGTAATATACGGTGTTGACAAAAAGTTTAGGATTATTGATTTGATTGTTCAGCTCAAATTTAGAAAAGATGATTTGATAAGGCTCCAGGCATGTTTAATTGAAGCTAATGAATTAGTAAATTTGTAGTCGCATAATACGGTTGAATGATCAACAAAGTCCTCAAAAAGAAGATGTATGCTTACGGGAGAGATTATGAGAGTGTAGACTTGGACATTTGAAGATTTGATTCACTGAGCGTAAAAAGAGATTGTACAGATCAAATCAAGAGGCTCGGAAAACAAAAAATCAACACACGTGAAAACTTGTGGAACCACAGGAGAACTTTTGATGCCGCGCGAGAACATCATGATGCGACAACATGGTGATTGGTGCGAGAACTTATATTTTAGTATAAATAGTTGTTTTGTTTTAATATTTGCAACACTTCATCATTTTCCAATTCCGTAAATCTTATAGTACAGTGATAATACAAGGAGAAAGTTTATTTACGTTGTTGTGCTATTGATCATCTCTTGTGTGATTGTGTTAATCATACCGATTGTCATTCATTCTGGGTTTGACATTTGAGAACGATCAATTGTGTAAATTTTCTACATTTTACAGGATCATCAAAAATGGTTTCACACTTGCCAAATGCATCATTAGGTGTTCTAGTGAGTGAAAGAAACCACGGAGATGACTTGTTCCAACATATACATGGTTCCAACAATAATTATTTGCAATGTTTCCAAGTTTTCTATGTATAACTAGTTTTAACATCTTACATGAAAGAAAATGAACAACTCCATTATCACAACTCATATGATAGGCAAAATCATCATTCACAAAGCAACAGGGAGCATTCGCTTCATAGCACACATTAATCATGACTCTTAAAGCTATATAAGCCACAATCTTCAAGATTTACCTACACCTTGTATGCGAAGTATACCTATTTGAAAATTTTCACTTATTTAGCTAGTCACAGAAGAATTTTGCTTGTTGATTGCTTAACGTATATGGGTTTTGGTTTTACTAGTTTGTAGTAATGGTGAAAATGTACAAGTTTGGTCCATAGCAATTAAAATCTTCTTTATATTCTTTTTTGTTTTTGACGTGCCCATTAAGGTTCTAAAAAGATTCTTGAATACATTCTTATTAATTTGAGGTTACGTCCAATTAATGTCTTTCAGTATGAGAGCTACTAAAAGATGATTCTCTTTACCTAATTATGGTGTCATTTCGAACCTTAATTTTTTTTTTTTATATTATTATTTTTTTTTTATATAATTCTTGTATCACTATTGAGTGGCTTATGAAATTTATAGTAAACCATGAACTTATTTCCATATTCATGTACTAGTTTACAATGGGTGTATCATAAGCTTTTAAAAGAGAAAGCCTTTTTGACCACCTCCGGGAATTCGTGTCCCCTAAGTAACCATCTTTAATGACAAACACATGAACAAGTTCTCCATCATTTAGTAAATATAAAAATTCCGCATCACCCATGCTGTAAAACCCTAAACTCTAATAGGGTTAATGTTCCAATCTACAAGTATCATTCTATAAATGCTTAAATCAATAAAATAAATCTGAAGAAGTTTAAAATTAAATTTAATAACACTTACTGCTATATAGGTGTCCTTTGACTCTGGGGTATTTTTCTATATCTTATTCAAATGCTTTGAAAACTTAACATAAAAAAGACACTAAGTATGCTTAAGCAAATGCCATTGAGGTAAGTTAAAATGTGATATTTTGATTATTATGTTGTTACGCTAAGTCCTTACTAATTGTCTGTTTTGGTCAAAAATATAAAAGAGTAACATTGATGCTGGAGTCCATGAGAGTTGTAAAACCAACTAAGAGTAAAGGATGAAAATTTAGATCCACAAACAAGGATATGGTCATAGAGAGAAAGCGACCTTAAAGATAGAACTTGAAACTTTTATTCCGGAAAGATAGAACTCGAAACTTATATTTGATTGAAGCAGCTGTTGTAAAAATGAAAAGATTTTTGGCACACTTCAAATACTATTTTTGATGTGTTAACTTTCAATGTATATTATTTGTTTAGGAGGTATAGATGTGATTTTGCATTATAGTGTTGAGTAGTTGATGTGGACGTACCACACGTTGAATATGTTGCATATAAACTCAAAAGGGGTTAGTATACGCCCAAGCTAGACGTACTATATGTTGGTAGGTGTATACTACTCCTAGCCCATTTTCCTAGCATGTTATTTTGGTATTTGTGGTTATACAAGTAGGTACATTTTGTGTTCATTCACTTTTATGCTAATAGTGTTAATATATAGGGGTGTATATATAGTTTCCTTTTCTTTATATTATTAATAATATATTTTTAAAGAAATAAATCAATTACATATTTTTTTTTCTAAAGTATGTATTACATATTTATTGATTTCATTAAGATTAACTTACTGAATTGAATGACTATTCTAAATTTATTTTTACTAATTTTATGTATTTTTCTTCCTAAAATCATCAATTATATATTTTGTCAAATTAGAGTCTTTTTAGTAAATAATAACAACAAAAATCCATCTCTAAATGCAAAAGTTCAAAACTCCATTCAATACAACAATCATTGATAATTAAAGTTATATATTTAAATACAAATAAAACAATTATCAGGGTTGTAAATAATTACAATATCAAAAAATCAATATGTCAAAATCTCTCAGTAAAAATAAGAATACAATAATTATTTAACAAGTTAATATTAGTGAAATTATTAAATATAATATATATATATATATTATATATATATATTAGAAATGAGAAATATGCAATTGTTTATTTTAGTTTGATAAATATATAAGGAAATATTCAATTAAAATGTATTAAATCTAAAAACTGAAATAAATAATCTCAACCATCAATATTTTAAGTTAATAGTTGAGATCAAATTGCAGAAAATAATTTTGTTAGATAAGATATTTAAGGATAATAGTTTTTGTTGACTTTTTTCAAGTTCTTTAATTTTTTTTAAACGTTTATAACTTTTATATACGACATGTTTTTTAAATTACATCATGGAAACAAACGCTTATTATTTTTAAAACGAGTATAATATTTTTATATAAAAAGATAATAATTTTTACTTTGTGTTATTTTGAACACTATAAGTTTAAAAAATTACATTGGTGAAATAACATTATAAGATACTTTTAATTGTAAAACATAATAATATATAACAAGTTTATACGATCTATAAAAAATAATATCAAAATTAACAGATTTGTTACCTTGAACTCTATAACTTTTGAAAAATGCATTGGTGAAATAAAATTATTATGTACTTCTATTATAAAAGCACAATTATAGATAACAATATTATATAATTTATAAAAAATAGTAAAAATAAAATAAAATTATCTAAAACGTAAAACACAATGATGAATTAATGTAACAAATGATGAAACATACATGACACAATTAATTGATATTTGACAGAATAAACTTACGTATTTTACATAATGACTAAAATGATCTTCCTTTTGAATCAATAAAATGATACATGTCAAGGTTACAATTATTTTTACACTTTTCAAATTAAATAAACTTTTTAATATAAATTTACCTAATGTTCAAAAAAAGATATTACAAAGCGAAACTATGTAAAAATTCCTAATATATGCATTTAGTTGTATAATAGCTCGGTTTTGATGACCATTGGACGAATCTAACGTCATAGAAATTTGGGGGAAGAAAATGGTCAAGGTGATGGACAAATAAACACATGTGCTGTTTAGTTATAAATTTTCGAGTAAATAACATTAATGTTGTATTGTTTATTATAATATGAAACTTTTTTGGACAAAATTTTAGAGGTAGGTAAAAATATTCAAATTCGATTCGAATTCAAAATATACGAAAATCCGAATCCGAAATAGCATAAATTTCGGATATTTGAATTTTAAATTTAGATATCCGAAAATTTTGAATCACATAGTGTTTTTGAAAATTTTTGTATATTCAGATATCCGAATCACCCAAAATAATTTTTTATAAAATTTATGAAATAATAAATATTAATTAAAAATTTAGTATATTTTTATAAGAAATTCAATCTCCAAAAGTATTTTAAATAAAAATTATTAAATTCTTATAAAGAAAATTAAATAATACATATTTTTTTAGAATTTGGATTCGAATATTGAATCGACTACCCGAATTTTCGAATATCCAAAATTCAAATATTCAAAAATCCGGATATCTAATTTTAAATACCCTTACAAAATTTTACTTAAGAATATAAACAAATTTAATAAAATACGGTTTTTACAAATAACAAATGTAACATGTGCGGACACAAGACCTTGAAGAAGCTACAAGGAGGACACAATAAGACATGAGGGTAATTGATATAGAATGACAGGGTCCAAAAAAGACATGAGGACTAGAAAAATAGAATAACTCTAAGAGAACGGAATTTATGTTGACTCTTTCAGGAAAATGTCACAATTGATGACCACACAAAACTTGTTGGTGATCTGTCGGATAAGCAAATAACAATGATCACTTGGTATTTACTGTCGGTGATCTATCGCAAAGTAAATTACCAACAACCATTTCTATGACTACCTATTCGAGACGAATTTTGAAGTCATCTAAGGGATGTCCTTTGTTGCCACAGTTGGTATTAGATTGTCGATGATAGTTCTTTGTTCCATAATTGTTATAAGATCACCCTTGGATTTGATAAGTAAACTAAGTAATCACTTCAATTATACACTTAATAGTAAAACATTTTTTAGTTCTAAGACAAATAGTTTAATGTTTAATAACTGCTTGGAAACAGCCCCATCAGAACAACAACTACAAGAAACATGGGTTAAGGCGATAGCAAATGTCGTCACGATAAGGTCTGGTTGTCAATGCTATAGGCTATGATAATAACATATGTTTGACATAGATCTAGTCTGCACAGACTAGTCGCTATAGCCTAGTTTCTTGCGTCGCCAAAACATTGGTCGCCACAAATGTCTATGCTGACGACATGTACTCGTCATGAACTTGCTGGCAAAAAAAATTTCAAATTATATTTTAATTAAAAAAATAAAAGTATTATATTTTAGTCTAGGATGATGATCTCTCCTGAAGAATTATTTATATTTTAATAAAAAATAAAATTATAATATACAGAATTAAATTAAAAAACCTATGGTGATTTATACACTAGATTTATACACCAAAACAAAGATACAATACGAATACTTAAAAGAAAGTCAATACAATTCAAGTTACATACAAACGAAACGAACAATGTACAATCGTTTAATTCTTACAAAGTAAACAAATTAACTCTCTAATTGTTGTCATCTTGATCATTTTCATCATTATCGGGCTTCTAATTATATGTTCATACAAATTAACAATTCATACGTTCTTGCATTTAACGCATTGCCTAAGTGCTTCTAATCTTTTGTCCCGATGTAATAAAGATCAGCATGATGGCACATAACAAAATATATTCTTTTAACATTTGTCCAACACCTCTTGTATGACCATTTTTCTATGTCCTATAACGAATTTCAAACATTCCATCTTATTTACAAGGGATTCATACGCCTCCATTTTCATTTAGGCTTATTGATTATAATTTTCCTCTGTATTTTTAAAGAACAAAATAAAAAATTATTAATATTTTATAAAAATTTGACAACATAACTGCTATAAACTAAAACAAAAAGCTATATATTTTATAACAGTTAGCCTCTGTTATAATAATTTAGTATTATTTGAAATACCGAATCAAGAAGGGAAGATTTTGTTTCGTTTTCATCCCAACTAATATGACATGAAAACAAAAAAAATGAAATTAATAATTTCAGCCGACAAAATAGTTTCCTTATATGGGAAGACTTAACGATGCTATTCAATATCAAATTAAATATACAATATTTCGAACTATAATCGTGTAAGGACGTACTTCTACGTGTACCAAATTAATAATTTGAAATAATGTTCCACCCGTTAAAAATAATCAGCTATATGTTCATATTATTATATTAAATAGAATAAAATGTTATTTTCGTCACTAACGTTTTTTTAAATTTATTATTTCAATTCAGAAAAAACTTTTTTTTCTTTTTGCCATTTCAGTCACTATAGTTTACCAAATGTTGTCATTTCTATCCACTCCACTAACACCGCTAAAACTCCGTTAAATATGATGGTATTTTAGTGTTTTTGAACACCCTAATTATCCAATTAAAACAAATTAATCAATTACTATTCAATTAAAACTAAAAAACACATGAAACAACTGGTGAGACCAGACGATTCGATATAAAAGCTTCGATTAACTCTAACCCATGTTGTTCGATTGAGGTCTGCCGTGGGATTTTAATTAATTTTTACGTTTTGTTCGAACTGTACCGTTATTGATAGATGTCTGTTGTGGGATTGAGGTTTGTTGTTGACATGCTTTATTTGATTGAGGTATTTGATTGAGGTATCTAAACGTGACAAAAACAGGACTCAATAAAACAAAACGTGACAACAGTAGAACTCAATTGAACAACTGTACACGTTCAAATAAAATGTGAAGATTAATTGAAATCTCACAACAGACCTTTATCGAACATGTGTTAAAATTAATCGATGTGACCGGTCTCACAAGTCGCTTCATGTATTTTTTAGTTTTAGTTGAATATTAATTAATTAATTTGTTTTAGTTGGATAATTAGGGTATTGAAAAAAAACTAAAATACCCTCATATTTAACGGAATTTTAACACAGGTTTAACCGTGTTAATGGAGTGGATGAAAATAGCAATATTTAATAAACTAAAATGACTGAAATGATAAAAAAAAATTTTTGAATTAAAATAACAAATTAAATAATACATTAGGGACGAAAATAACATTTTACTGTATTAAATAACTAGGGATAAAATAATAACGTTTGATGTTTCCTGATGGCGTGGCCCAGTGGCCGAGATGAAAAAGATGATAGCGACTAATAAACAGGGATAGACAAATGATCTTTAATCCTACTTATCCATCGGAATATGATTTATTTCTAAAGATAATTTATTTACTTTCTAGTCATTTTATGGTTTCAATTAAATCAGTAATGACATGTAGCCATGGTTTATAAGCCGGTCAAGTAACCGCACAACCACGTACATCATTTTTAATCTTACATACAATGGATAAGTATTACGTAAAATTGATTATGCGATACTCATTGATTTCTACTTAAAATTGATTTTGTATCCAAAATATAATATAATGAATGAGATTATGTAAAAAATATATTTAATATAAAATGTAGATTTATTCTAAGAAGGAGGACAAAATATAAGGTGGGGAATGTTTATTAACCATTAGACTATAGATCCAAAGACTAGAAAAATTTAATGTCATAATAGTAAATAACTGAAATTTTAAATGATTGATCATGAGTATTTTAGTCTTACTTACGTTTTCAAATTCCATAATTTTCTTTGTACGCTCCTAACTTTTACACATAATAATATTAAAAAAAATAAACCATAAAAACAATCGTTTTTTATATTTAAAACACTTGTAATGGTTATCCATAAAAAATAATTTTTTTTCACATTATTTCAACTCATTGAATAATATTCATTAGATTATTTTGAAATTATTAGGTTATTGCATAATATTGGGCTGTTCATTGTGTCAAATGCTGATCATTATGTTTTCTATTATGTTTTCTAAAATAATAATTTTTTAATAACACAATGCTAAAAGTGTAATTTTTTTTACGTTTTCTAGTTTAATATGTAATTCTAATAAGATTATTGTGTAATACTCGTTAAACAACTCATTATGTTTAATGCTGATAATTGAGTCTAGTGCTACTTATTATGTTATCCATTGTGACTATTTTCATAATTGTGTCTAATGCTGTCTATTGTGTTTGACTAAAATGATAAATTTTGAATAACACAATCATAATGCTCTACCTTGTATGAATTACAATAGCAAATGAAAACCAAAATCCAAAAAAACAAAAACCTCTACAAGGACGTAATTTTTCAAATGCATGCGAAAACTTTTAGTTCCACAAGAGAACTTTTAGTTCATGTAAGGCCTTAATTCTAGGCAAACTCACGGTTGGATTTTTGGACATCAGTAATACATATTTCTTAAACTTTAAACATTCTCTATCATAGTAGCAAAAATTTAAAGCTGTCAATTCATAGGTCAATGCCTAAATATATTACTTTCATCTATAACATAACTATCAAACTATTAAAATGTAGCCTTGAACACAACCAGGTGACTCACATCCATGCCAAACTATCATTCTTTATTCCAACTTTCATTTACATGTCAAGCTAATATGCACACAAAAACCAATGTTGCTGAGTGGTTTCTAATTTTAAACTTTAAAGATCTCTTTAGCATATTAGTCATTTTTGAAAACCTTTAACTTTAAATCATCAATATATATGCATTTAGTATCTTTGTCATCATTCATACTTTCATAGGTCTTTGTATTTAATACCATACGCTATCATTTACTTTATCTTTATCTTTATCTTTTAGCTAGTACAAGTACTAAGCTCCTATCATGACTAGCATACACAAGTTATAACTCTTGTCACGTGAATTATACAATATATAATTCCTATTAGGTGAGTGTGTACAAGACACAACTCCTATTAGGTGACTGCGTACAAAATGCAACTCCTATCAGGTGAGTAATGCATGAGGCAAAGCTCCTATCAGGGTGAGAATACAATGAATGCAGACTCCTATCAGTGCTTACAAGACATTTATACATTATGCTCATTTACTTTCTTTAATTATAGTTATCTTTCTTTCTTTCTTTATAACCTTACCATAACAGTAATTAATCATTCATACTTTATTATATCCATGGCTATACCTTACTACTATCACACATAATGCATCATCATTAACTCTTCATAGATAATATGTATCTAAAGTTCTATACAACAAGTGTAGTTCATAAGTACTACACCCTTTTTACATCACTATAACATCTTTCATCATTCTATATTAAGCACAAGGCAATACATACAAGATATATCAGTATTGATAGGGCAAAAAAAAGGCGGGTGACTAAATTCATGCGAATGACCTGGAATCAATGCGGGTGAACAAAGAAATACAAATAATAGTAACTGGGGTTAGTGATGATTAGTTAGACAAATGTAGCAACAGTAACACCCAATGTAGATGATCTATATCTTCATCTGCATTTTGTTACTTGGGTAGGATAATAGACCAATGCAACAATTTGTTTTAAGATGTTAAACTTGAAGAAAGTGAAGGCAAGAAGGTTGTGGTTGATTTTGGATCATATTCAATGAAAAAAATGTGAAACTGAGGGTGAACACACACGAAATAGGCTTTGTTACAAGCTAATACTGATAATCTACATCATTACACTAAGTATCTTTGAGTTTGGATGGTAGAAAACAAAGATTTGAGAGTGTAGTAGTGATGCAAACTCAAAAAGTCAATTTAGTTTATGTTTTCATGGGAATAACTATATTTTGCGACAACTTCGCAAATGTTTTTGCGAAAAAATTTTCACTCGAAAACTTTGCAAAAGTAACCGTATTTGGCAAAAACTTTTTCATGTGAAAGCTTTGTTTAAGCAAACATATTTTGCTAAAACTTTCCATGCGAAAACTTTTCTATGCGAAAACTTCACAGTAGTAATTGTCATTTGTGAAAACGTTTTCATGTAAAAACTTTATTATCCATGCGGAAACTTCGACTGATTATCTCAATTTTTGCGAAAACTTTGCAAAATATGATGTAGATGCGATTATTAGTATTTGGAGGGTTTGGAACAACTGTTTCTCAAGATATTGGATGATTTGAAGTTTGGTACTTGAACAGGGTTTTTGTAGTGTTTGATCAAGTTCAAGATTGTATATTTATAATATTTGATTCGGGTCGTTCGTGACTTAAAACCTAACAATGTGGGCTTTTTTTTTATATTACAGATGAGGATAATGATCGGATGGTTGAATTAAATAAAGAATCAATGGTTTTTGGTACTCTTACTCTAAATATATGGTTTTATTTTATCTTACAAAGGGGAAAGAATGCTTTAGATGATTTGGTTTATTGTCATAGAATTTTGTCATCAAAATGAAAAATTGATTTGTTCGGGAATTCAAAACGGAAGTTGGATCTCTTTATCATATGTTTTGTGTAGGGATTGAACGTAGAGGCTCGGAAAATCAAATCAAGATGAAAAAGATCAAGTCAAGGAAAGTTGCGCGAGAAGTTCATCTCGTGCAAGAACTAACAAGTCGCGCGAGAACTTTGCGAGAACTTCTAGTTTAGTATAAAAAGTTGTTATTTGATGTAATTAGTAGAGCTTTTGTCACTTTTCTGATTTTGCTTACATTGTAATCTTTCAAATCAAAGAGCAATAGAAACAAAGTTTGTTTACACTTGTGTTCATATCTTTTATTGTTCAATCTTATTAACGTGATGATTATATTTTGTGTTCTTCTCAGGAGATCGATCTGATTGGTTAAGTGTTGATCCTTACATTTTGGAACAACTTAAGTATAAGTAATCAAGATAGAATGGTTTAATTTTGATTTTGAACTGATATCCTTTATGAAGTTATATATTAGGAGGAGGTTATAGATGAGCAGAAAGACTGAATCAAAAGATACTCGAGAATCAAATAGTTCTTGAAGATACGTGACTAAAGTTAATCATAGCTTGATATCATACTTTAAGGGTACAAATTGTAAGGCCCTAGCTTGTATGGATTACAATATAAAATGAAAAGCAAAATCCAAAAAAACAAAAACATCTAAAAGGAAGTAAGTTTTCAAATGCATGCGCACCTCTTGGTTCCACACAAAACTTTTAGTTCATGCGAAAACATTTACTTAATGCGAAAATTTATATGATGCGAAACTTTTGTAAGTTTTCTAATGAAGTCCATTATCAATAAATAGTTGTCACATCCCGGCGGAAGCGTGAGATAATTGGGTGTGACTTCTCGGTTCAAAACACATTGATTATGATAACATACAATCCCAGCAATAAAATTTAACATAAACTTTCATATAATAATTTAGGATTACAATATTGTTACAAAATTTGTCTAATCATTAGACTATAACATTTAGTAATCCTAAAACCCAAAATAGATGTCCCGATCACTTCACATAATCTTCCAGCTAGTGATGGACGTGAACGTCCACATGCACGCTGAGATCCACCAAGTCCAAAGTGATCCAGACACATAGCTGCCCCACATACTCACACCATCTATTGAACAGGTTGAATGTATACACTAAATTATAATACATGTTGTCAACCTGAAAAAACATACTCAAAATAGTCAACATAAAGTTGGTGAGAACATAGGTTTATTCAATAACCAAATTTTAATTGATGCATCAATAATAAACTCACAACCAAACCTACTCATATGTCAAGTGATTCATAACTGTTAAATACAAATCATATAATCAAATAATATAACATTCATACCCTCATCCGGCAAATGTAGGATGATATATTCCTAAGTAGCGTTACTTATATTATTTGAGGTTCCTCATCCGAATTAATGGTTGTGTCAATATGACAGTAACATATCAAAATTTTCAAACTTGCATCAATTTCAATAATAGTATGTTTTTTCCTCCAAAAATTTATAAATCAAAAAGGGGTCATGTTACTCACCTTATTTCCAGCAACAAATCAAATATTTCCTATAAAATAATTACTTGTTAGAATAAATCTTATTTCTTCAAAATTTTCAGCACTTATTTTACTAATTAATGTTAAAATTCTCAAACAGTGGCTATGGTCACCCAAAAATTAAGAAATTTTACACGTAGTGACATCCTAATATCCAGTTTATCTCATAAAAATTCCAATTAATATCTCCCTACGGGTAATGTCTTAGAAATTTCACAAGTTTCACAATAAATGGAAGAAATAGCTACATATCTCTAAAAATTCTGAAATTTATATATTCTGTCCTATTCAATATATCAAATTTTATGTAAAAGTTTCATGATTTATCTACTGTTTTACTGTCAGATTTTCTCTTTATTAATTATCCTAAAATATGAAAATTTATCATACTAAGGAGTTAATTTACGAAATTTATTCTGTAATTCAGATATATTACTAGGGTCATCATATAAGTTTTCCATAATTTTATTATGTCCAGATCTTTTGTTTGGTATTTTTCTTCTATTTTCACAATTTAATTATTTAAATTAATATATCCCATATAATTATTCCATATTTTCCAGCTTAATTATTTCCAATATTTCCTAATAAGTTTTGAATTTTATTCCCACAATCACAGTCATTTTGATTTTTAATCTAAATTATGAAATTAACAAGCATTTCAACCCTTTTAAATCCTTTGTTTTTGTTTGAATTTTTGGTTTTTATAAAAGCTATCAAACTTTCTTTTTTGAACTACTTTATTACTGATTTTTGTTTGAAAATCAAGTTTTCATAATGTTTGTACATAACTTTGATGGTTTATAACTCACAAGCGTTGGTTATGTATGTTAAACACATACGTATACTTTCTTAACTTTTTAATCATAGGATTTTGAGAATCAAACCTGGTTTGGAGTAGAGAAGAGCTTAGAGGATTGATGCTTAAATTCTTGATGCTTCACTTGAGGTGGTTGTTCTTGAGCCTTGGAGGTTTGATCACAAGTAGGTTGATTTTGGAGATGATGATCATATGGGGTCTTGATGATAATGTGTGGTTGATATGGGGACCAGGAGTGTGGGTAGAAGGTGGCGGATGTTGGTTGTAATCTTGAGAACCGAGAGAGAGTGGGTCGGGAGAGGAAACCGAGAGGTGGTGGTGGCGGTTGGGTGGGTTGTGGTCGATGGTGATGATGGTTGTTATGGTGGTCATCGGCCGAAGGCCATCAATGGCTAGCAATCATCACTTCTAGCTAGAGTGATGAGTGTGCAATTTGTATAGGTTTAGGTGTCAAATTACAAGGGTGTTTAGGTGTCATTAGTTGCTAGGTGTCTCATTTTGGTGCTAATGACGTCTTAGTCATTAAGCTAAGATTAGTTATGTTAGTTAGTTGCTTAATCTTGTTTTGTTAATACCTTAATGAGTCGAGTACATAAGTTAAGTTGGTATGTTAGTTTGATGTTTAAGTGTTTATGATTAGGTTAGTTTTGTTGTTGATATCAATTCTTCCAAAGGTTAATTTGTTTGATAATGTTTGATTAAGTTTTTGTTTATTATATGATAGATGAGAACATTTATCAATCAAGTAGCTAATCACCTAGTCTTATGAATTGAGTAACTAATACACACATAGTTCGATAATCACGTAGTTCACAAGTATTCATATACATGCACACATAAATATTTATGCATGGATGCATGCATGCTCACGTATCATATGCAAAATCAATTAAACACATAAAATTCATAATGAGTTAGTCAAATAAGACTTACCTTAATAATTCATCAATAAAGTATATAAGTATATATTATAAATCTATAAAAATTCTTAAAATATTAGTTTACCCAACCTTAACTTTAGGGTTGTCACAATAGTTGTTTTTGCTTTGTACTTTATTATGTGTGTTTCATTTGTAAAAGTGTTCCGAGGGTGAGAGAGTAGAGGGTAGTGTGATAGGCCGCCCGATGGAAACTCATCTTGGGTGGATTGAGCTTAAATGACGTAAACTCCTTTGGTATAGTAATGTTCGGTTAGTAATATTTGATTGAGTTTGTTTAATGTTCGCTGATATCAATCACGCACACATCAGTCTTAATTGATTATCTAGCGTAATATTTTGGGGATTCAATCGTTATGAAAACTTTTACAGCAATGCTGAAAAATCAAAAGTTTATACTTTTTCACTTCATTGTGCAATCTTTATTAAGTAATTGTGTAATCATCATCTATTCAAAAGATTACACAATGAACTGAGCAAAATACACAATGAGCTAAAAAATAAAACTATTTTTATTATCAGTGTGTTTTATGTTTTAAATCTTTCATGTTGTTTTTATCATTGTTTTTACATATTATAGTTTGTTATTATTTTATTATTGTGTTCACAGTTACAAGTAAACGATGATATTATTTTTACCAATGTGTTATTCAGAATTAATAGTGTTTAAAAAAACACATTGTCAAATTATAAAAAAATGCACACAGAGACATTTTATCGTTATGTTTTATGTTTTATATCATTTTATATTATTTTGTTATTATTTTTAATATATTAGATTAATTAGTTGTTATTCTATCATTGTGTTTTACATGGTAGAGGTAAACAGCAATATTATTTCACCATTATGTTTTTTAAAATTAATCATTTTAGAAAAACAAAATAGTGTTTAAAAAAACACAATAATGAATGAAAATGCACAATGAACGACAATGACGAGCATAAAACATATTAGCAGAATACCATATGTTTTTTTTCTTTTTTAAATAATGATATTGTACTAGTTTTAATAAAAAAAATCCCTCATTTTTTGATGTAACTTTAGTAAAACATAACATTGTGTATAGAAGTTATAAACGTTTAAAAAATAAACTTGAAAAATAAACAAGAAAAGTCAACATATCTAAAATACCCCTATTACAATTATTTTGCTTATAATTTTATATCAGTCATTGATTAAAGATTGACTGTTAAGAATTTCTTTTATAATTTTTAACTTTAAAATCCTTTTTATCTTAACGCTTACCAAATATAACATGTGCATGTTCATACATATATCATTTTAGTTATATTTGTTATTTGTAGCAACTATTGGGTGTTATTATGATTATAAGAAATAATAATCTCAATTTGTGTATATTCCAAACCATTACGAGTGCAAATTTATTAAAGAACTCTTGTAGGTGATCATTTACTTCAACATGGTCTCCTTTGAAGATGATGTACGTGAGTGAAAACCAACCTCGAGCTTCTGACTCTCCCATTTTAATTATTTTTCATCCTATTCATCATCAAACTAATCAAGCTCAATAGTTGACTCATCTAATAATAAAAATGAGTTATCTATTTTAACAGTAGCATTACATCTAACAAAAGCTATAATAGTTCACTGAATGGTTGTTCTAGTTGTGTACTCCACTTTGGACTTCATTCTCGCTAGACCTTCCTATCGTACAATTTTCTTTTGAGTGTTGATAGTGTAAGTGTTGACTTTTAGGTGAAGGCTGATTAAAAGATAAGGGTGGAAAACCATGGCTACAAACAAAGTGAACGTTTAACGAACAGTTCGTCAACCATTCGACAGTAAGTTTATTTATTTATTTTCGTTCACGAACAAGAAATTCCATTCATTTTGTTAAACAAACGAACATGAACAAAGATTGTGTTTGTATAATTATGTTCGTAAACGTTTGATAATATGTTCAAGTATGTTCGTTTGCTTATGTCCGTTTGTGTTTGTTTGCATTTGTTTATTTAAAGGTTTTTAGATAATATAATTTTATTTAATTGTTTTAAAATCTAAAAATATGTAACCCTAGCTATACTATATGTCTCTATCAAAATCACTCATTTAATTAATTTATTTTTAGTAAATTTTGCGTAATGTTTGTGATGAGAAATACAATTTTATTCTAAATGAATATATAATAGTTGATAGGGAAAGTTTACGGTACAAAGTGTTGTTTTTATGCGAAGGGTACGAAGCAATAAGTACTATCGATCTAACAGATGAAGAGTTCAAATTTAATATGGAATAATCATGCAAAAAATGTTACTAAAGTGGTAGAATTGGTAATAGCTTATAATTATTGACTTTTTTTTTTAACTTACTCTCGTTTTTTTAAACACATATAACTATTTCATATGGCATTATTTTTTTAAAAAAATACATCATAAAAACAAACATTTTATCCTCTTTAATATGAGTATAGTATTGTTATACTTTTTTTTAAAAGAAACAATATGTTTTTTAAGAAAACGTCTATGTACTGTGCGTATAAATTGCATGATTATTCACTGCGTAATTATCAACATAACTTGCGTAATTATCAATATAACATTCGTGATTATTTTTTATAACTGAGTAATTTTTTTTACGTATTAATAGATATAACTTGCGTAATTATAAATATAACTTGCGTAATTATGTAACTTTTATGCGTAATTGTAGCGCGGATGAAACTACCACTTCGCTAAAAACACGTGTCACAGTGACTTCGTATGCTTCGCACGAAAATTACACTTTGTATAGTAATCGGCCCCATAGTTTGTATTCCTTTATATTGATGAATGTATGTTTGTGTTCGTTTATATTCACGAATATTTGTACGTTTATGTTCGTTTGCGTTCGGTAAGCATCTATGAACAGCTCATGATAATGTTTATTTTTTTAATTAATAAACACAAACAAGAAATTTCGTTTGGTAAGTGTTCGTGAACACGTTTATATCCTTGATAAAAGGAACACAAATAAAATATTATTCGTGTTCGTTTGGTTCATTTGAAACCCTATGAGCAAAGAATTAGAAATTGTTGTGTGAGCCTTGGACAAAAACAAATTAAACCAGGAGAATAAAGGAAGCCGACTCAAAATTATATTTATATTTATTGAGTATATGGAATCTAATAACTTAGAATCAAGACAAACAATTAAAAGAGGTTCTTGGAAATAACTAGTATTAAGCTCTTGTGTTACGACGGGAGGCGTAAACCATGCTAATTAGCACTAATGTCACGCCATCATCAACTACTACCAACACGGAAAAACTCGTATAACAAAATAAATAAAACGAAAAAAATAAAACCGAGCGAAAAGTAGGCGTGGAAACGTTAAACCACGCACATAAAACGTAAACATTAAAACTATAACTAAGTCAATATATGACCCACGCGTTGTGATAAACCGTTAAATGGGAAAATAAGGGTAAAAACGTTGAACCACACGTGCACAATGCGGCGTGTTAACTCGTAAAATTTAGAAAGAAATGTAAAATAAAAAATTTGTAAAAGATGAAAACTATAAGGAACCAAATTTAAAAGTAAAAAATTGTAGGGGTTAAATTATAAAATATTTAAATCTATTGGGGTTAAAAGTAAAAATAAAAAATAAAAAAAATTCAAAAATGAATACAACCACTAAAGCTATAGTAGAACACTTTTGATGCACAAATAAACTGATAATTAGTAATATTTCAATAGGTAGCTTAATCAAGAATGTAACAATTTGTGTTTTTTACAGGTTGAGCCAAATTGTTAATTTATGAAAATTGGCGGTAACTAAAACCGGAAGAGACATCATTTATTATGAATGTAGCATGTTAGAATTCAAAGCTCATGAATATATAAACCAACTAGTCTAACGACTCATGTGTTACACGGATTGAAAAGATTAGGTATAAAACATACTAATTAATGATTAACAATATATAAGAATATGAACATTAAATAAATTTGCTAAGAAGTAAGTTGCATATGACATAAAACATAAAAAAAATCAATTATTGTTTATAAAAGTTTCTAAAAACAGATTATCATTACTATCTAGTATAACTCAAAAATCTTCTAACAAAGTAAATATATTGTTAAAACGTAAGATTGATAAAATTTTATAACAAAATTATTTAACTTGAAGAAACATGCTAACTAAAATTTTAGCATTATTGTATATAAGATTAAGTTAAGGCAAATTAATCTCTGAAAGCATGCTAATTTAATTATTCAGAATAAAAAAATTATCAAAACATCCATTTAAAATCATCTTGCATATATATTCCAGATTTAAAATAGATATGTAACTAATTCAAATCAAAAAACACTTTTATTTCCAGAAAACAAAATAGGATTTAATCTAAAGTTTGAAATTATTATTTCCATGTTTATATATTTTCTAGATGTAAAGTATGAATGAAAATAATTTAAACTTTATGTCATTTATCATGCTTTCCAAACAACTTAGTAGGAAATTTAGGACTTTATTGGTTCCATAGTGACTTTTTTAATTACAAATATTAATTATATCAACATTTTTACAATTAAAGGAGATATATTCATGTGACAAAATTGGTTTTAAATTTTGACATGTAGTAGTTATGACTAATGTGATAACAAGTAGCCAAAACATTTTCTTTTATTATATATAGAAGATAAAGATAAAAATGCACTTTTTATTTTCCGAAAACTAATTTATGAAATGTAGGAGTATAAAAATAATTGTTTGCATTTTAACATTTATTAAAAATAAAAATATACGTGCAATTATTTCAACTTTTAGAAACTTTTTTATTTTAGAAAAACAAATAAAAAAAAATTTCAAAATTTAAAAATAATGCTTGATATGATGACAAGAGGCAATATATGTTTAAAATTTTGACATGTGACAAATGGTACTTAATATGTTGATAAGTGAAAAAACATTTTCTTTTATTTTATGAGAAAATTGCAAAATGGTCCCTATGGGTTTACCCGATTGCATGTTTGGACCCTAAAACTTTAAGAATTGTAAAAATAGTCCAAAATTTTTGTAATAAATGCATGTTTGGTCACTGATATTAAATTAATTCATTTTTTTATGTATTTTATTGAATTTAAACCAACTTTAAATTTTAATTTTAGGGATCAAAAGTACAAGCCAACATAAAAGTTTGAGCTAACTTTACACTTTTATAAAATTTGAAGACTAAACATGTAATGATTACACACACGTTTGAACTGTATTTGTAATTTTAAAAGTATGGGGACCAAATATACAATTTGGTTAAACCAAATGGACCATTGATGCAATTTTTTCTTTATTATATATAAAGATTCTAGAATTGATTACGGGTGTTCTTTATGAAAATTGACCTAATTTGACCCAAAAGATGATTTTAAGCAAACAAAACACATCCTCTTGAACTTAGACTTTGATCTTGCAATACCCTTTGGCTATCAAATCTTCCTATCACCAATAAACCATCCCTAGCTTCATCCTTGACATTAGTTTTTTTCTAGAGTTCTATTGCTTTTAACGTGACCAACACATCCTCTATTAAAAGAGTATCTCCTTCAAACGTAAGCGTATCATTGAAGTGCTCAAATTACCGAGTGAGAGATGTCAAGCAAATGATCGCTTGATCTTCATCATAAAGATTTATTTAGATTTATATTTTCTAGATCCAACACAAACTTATTAAATTCATCTATGTGTTTTTAAGAGTCTTACTAAGAAAGTCATAAGTTGTAAAATCCTTTTTTTTTTTTTTTTTTTTTTTTTTTTTTTGAGATAAAGACAATTAGTAGAGACTTTAATTTTTAAAAAATTCCTATTGTAGTAGTCTTCTTTGATACTTCTCTAAATACGTGGTCATCAAGGCTCATGATAATGACTTTGTGTGCCTTGACGAGGATATATTTCTTCTCTTTATCAGAAAGAGTAGCCGTCAACTTAGCTTCACCGACTAGTGCATTTAGTTGAAACAAGTCTTCAATATGAGTCAGCACAAACTCTCTTCTTCGTAATCGAATTTACCTAACAAAGCTCTGATACAGTTTGTTGAAGTTATAGTGGAATTAACTTGCAAACACAAGATGAACAATCAAAGATTAAGAATCAAGACTCCAAAATGATTTTGATCATTGAGTGTGATTGAATCGTACTAGAGAAACCGAACGCTACCTAACTGGTTTAATAGCTAAAACCATCTAATCATAGCTAAAGAGATGTTACAACAGAATTAACAACAAAATTACAATTTTTTCACCCCTCAACTAGGCAAGTTGAGAAATAAAATCCCTCTACTTCTATTTGACTTTCTGTTGACTTTATTTGATCACCAACTGAATTATTTTGGCACTATGTACAACAATAGCAAACTGTCAGTAATATAAAATGGTGTAGTCCTTATGAAACCGGGAAAAAAATTGTTCAGGATGTTGCTGATAAATTCATGACTAAATTGCAAATTTTGTTTTTTTTAAGTATGTTTAAAATTATGAATATTATACTTAAAATTTGATAATTATACTGAACGTACTTTATTTGAAAACTTATCACGTTTTATGTCGTTTCTAATAACAAAAGTTAACTTTTTCAGTTAGTTCAGTATAATTGGACCATTTTACCCTTATCCATTAAATGACGAAATATACAATTGTCACTAATCTTTTATTTTTTTTATTTTGTTTTTATTTTATTTACCTTAGCTTTTTTAGTCATTTTTTATTTTATAAATTTATCTGAAATATTATTACTTAATTAACTTTAATTTTTATAATAAAATATACATTTATTTATAGGTTTTTAATTTATAATATTTTTTGTTTCTAAAAATTAGCTATCTACCTTTTTAATCGTACGAGCACACATTAGAGAGTTCAAAATATATTTTTTATGTTATAAAGTTTAAACTACTTACCGGTTTTGTTTCACCGTCATTTTTTTTTATACTTTTGGTATAAAAATTTTCAACTACGTTAAATATTTTGACTTACGGTTTATATGAAAAACCTATTATAGACTATGATTTTTGGATGTGACTTTTTATATTTTACTTGGTAATAATTATTATAGGTTGGGCTATACGTATAATTAAGCTTTGATAAATACATGGAGTACTTAAGTATTTTTACTGTAAAAAATGCGATAATCTTAATCATAAAACCAAACCAAAGAAAAATCCTTTGTAATTGTTTGGTTCGGTTTCGTTTTAATTTTAAGTGTTTTGGTTTTGATTTACATCGATAAAAATTCATTATCAACAATTTAAATAAAACTCTAAATAAAATGCAGTTAATTAAAGAAAATTTGAATGATTTGTTTATTTAAAAACTCACAAGTAGTTGTTTAGAAACCTTTTAGTATATTTTATTTTAAATTAAAGTTATAAACTATCACACCATATTTATATTTGAAAACAAACTATTTGATTGAAAATTAAAAATTCATATCGTAAACCAAAATTTACATTTTTCTAACCGGTTTCGAATATAAACCCTAAACCAAATAATTTGAAATGACTAAAAATCTTGTTCTAAAAAAGTTAAAATTTAGTTGTCTAATTTCTAGTGGTTTAATTAGAAATATCTATAAATAAACTACATTTTATAAAAAAAATTAAAACTAAATTTTTACCAATGTTTGTGATAATTTTTTTTTAAAGAAAGTGGCTAAAAATAAATAAAAGTAAAGAAAATAAAATAAAAAAAATAAAGAAAGAAAATAAAGATTAATAATAACATATTTTATCATTTTAAGTTACATTTTATGAAAAAACTAAAACTAGATTATTACTAATATTTATGATAATTTTTTCAAAACGAAAGTGGCTAAAAAAAATAATAAAAATAAATAAAATAAAATAAAAAATAAAAAATTAATAATAACACAGTTTATCATTTTAATGGTTAAGGGAAAATTGATCATTTATAAAAAATAAGTTTATAAAAAAAAAGTGATTAGAAAAGAGAAAAAAAAAGAAAAAGTAAAGTTAATAAAATAAAAAAAAAGAAGAAAAAATTAGTGAAAATTACAGATTTTATACTTTAAGGGGTAAGGGCAAAATGGTATTTTACACAAAATAACTGAAAAAGTTAACTTTTGTTAGTACAAAGCACGGAAAACGTGATAAATTTTCAAATAAAGGATGCTCAGTATAATTATCAAATTTTAAAGATAAAATTCATAAGTTTAGTTATACTTAAAAGGAGAAAATTTATAGTTTACTCTAAATTCATTTATGCTAACCATTAGGCTGCGTTTGGTTGGAAGGAATGGAATGAAATGGAATGGAAATGAGAAGCTAGTATAATTTTCAAGTAAAATTGTGTTTGAGTGAGTAATTAAAAGTAAACCCAAAGAAATGTTTCATATCAAATTTCTTTGGTTGTGGGATTTCAAAATCCTTCCACCTAGAGAGGGAATTTGAAATCCCACAACCAAGGGAATTTGAGGTGAAGCATTCCCTTGGGTTTTACATTTCATTACCCACTCAAACATAATTTACTTGAAAATTATACTAGTTTCTCAATTCTATTTCATTCCATTCCATTCCTTCCAACCAAACGCAGTCTTAGGGTATGTTTGGTATGAGGTAATGGAATGGACGACAAAATGGAATAAATGAGTGAATGGAATGGATGAGGGAATGAAATGAATCATTACAATCCATTGTCGTGTTTGGTTACCCTAATGAATGAATTATTACTTTGTGTTGTTTGTTAGCTATGAAAAAACGAAGGAATGATAAAAGTAGTTATGGTGTTGATGGCGGGTGGTGGTGGCGGCCTGCGGTGGCGGCCGGCGGTGGTTTCCTGCGATGGTGGTTTCAGGCGGCGGTGGTGGCCAGCGATGGTGGTGGCCAGCGATGGTGGTGGCCAGTGGTAGTTTCCGGCGACGGTGGTTTCTAGCGATGGTGGATTCCGGCGATGGTGGTTTCCGGAGGCGGTGGTGCCGGTGGTGGTTTCCGGCGATGGTGGTGGCAGGTGGTGGTTTCTGGCGGCGGTGGTGGCCGGCGATCTTGGTGGCCGGTGGTGGTTTCCGGCGACGGTGGTGGCCGGGGATGGTGGTGGCAGGTGGTGGTTTCTGGTGGCGGTGGTGGTGGCCGATGGTGGTTTCAGGCGGCGGTGGTGGCCAGTGATGGTGGTGGCCGGCGGTGGTTTCCGGCGGCGGTGGTGGCCGGCGATGGGGGTGGCCGGTGGTGGTTTCCGGCGGCGGTGGTGGCCGGCGATGGTGGTGGTAGGTGGTGGTTTCCGGCAGCGGCGGTGGCCGGCGACGATGGTGGTTTCCGGCGGCGGTGGTGGCCGGCGATGGTGGTGGCCGATGGTGGTTTCAGGCAGCGATGGTGGCCGGTGAAGGTGGTGGTTTCTGGCGGTGGCGGTGGCCGGCCGATGGTGGTGGTTTCCGACGACGGTGTTGGCTGGCGATGGTGGTGGCCGGTGGTTGGCGTTGGCGGCGGTGGCGGTCGATGGCGGTGGGTGAGTGGGTGGCGTTGGTGAGTAATGATGAAAGAAGGGATGGAATGAAAAAAAGAAGGGGGGATGGATGGAATGAATTTGAGTGAATGGAATCAACTTTGTAATGGTTCATTCCATTACCTTCACCAACCAAACATGTCTTTATTCATTCACCCTTAATGGTTAATTCCATTCCGTCCCTCATTCCTGCGTACCAAACGCTACCTTAGTGTATAGCAAAAGTATTGCCGAAAAGAAAGAGTTAAAATCAAAGGGAAGAAAACCATTGACTACGAATTGTTGGAAAAAAAAAAAGAAAGCAAACGAAAAACTCGAAATCATTTTACTTTCATCTCATCTTTCTTTCTACTAATTGCTGTAAACATATTAGTTAAGGAAAATCCATTGTGCTTAATAAAAAAAATAAAAAGCAAATCTACGAGTATATACATAAAAACCGAAGACATGGCAATGAAGAGGGGCCGGCTCGATAGGCCTCGACGTAGGGTGCAACACCGCGGCCACCCGTTCTTTGCGCCACAACCACTTGATGACATGGCAAGTTCTCGCCATACAATCCACCCCCATTTGACCGTTGAACTAGCCGTTGAAACGCCCCCCCCCCCCCCCCCCCCCCCCCCCCCGCTATTTTCAATAGATTAAAAAAAATTCTTTATAATTATCAAATTAACAATTTAATTTTTGCACTACTCTTATTCCAAATCTTTAAAATATCTCTTTCTTTACATTGATACTATAGAAAAATACCCGGTCAATGTTATAATTCCTCTTCGGATAGTTTAGAGTACAAAGATAAGAAATTTAAAAATGGGCAAAAGTCTGTAAGAAAAAACGTAGAACGAGCTTTTGTTGTTTTAAAAGCAAAATGACAAATACTTGCACAACCGACTACGATGATGAATGTAGAAAGAATAAGAAGTGAAATGTATGCTTGCATTATACATCACAATATGATTATAAAAAGCGATGGAAACGTTGTTTCTACTGTGCACATTCGAGACCCACTGAACAATCCATTTGAGAACGAAAATATACTTTTGATGTTGCTCAATGAGGACACACATGTTAGGCTTTAATTTGATCTCGTGGAACACGTTGCTGAATATGTAGATATCATGGTTTCGGACGATGAATGTTAGTTTATTAGTACAAGTTATTTAATTTTTCAGTTATTATTTTTAATTAGGTTTTAATTTTAGGTTTGTAGCTTGTAAAATTATATAAAGTTTTTATTTAAATAAAAAATAAAAATATTTTGATATAAAGTTTCATGAGTGCCCTATTCAAATTTTATGACGTGACATGATATAATATGATAGTTTTTGATTGATGGATTAATAGTGTATTTAAGTATTTATGTTATTAGTGGCCGCTCCACCCTAATTAACTTTACTTAAAAGACATATGACTCGTGTCTTTGTCGATGTGTCAATTAAAGTAGGAAAGATTTCTAACACACCACTTTTCCTCCATAACAACTAACTTTCCACTCATTACCTTATTTATAATGATAATGAATAAATATACATTTGGAGTTAAATACTTTGTTAGCCAACCTCCTTGAGTCGTGACGAACATCATATTCAGTCAATGTGTGTATTATTAAATCAGTGACTTATAAAATACCTCACACGATCAATTCTTTTGGTATAAATTAATAATAGAAGGCCGAATATGTTATATCTTTAAATTATATAATTTCTAAATGAGTTCATTCTATTTAGTATTCAAGTTAATAGATCAAAATGCTTTGTATTAAATCTTTTAATTTTAATAAAATAAATGAACTTCTATTAAATTTTATAAATTTCTATTATTATATTTTATAATGATACAATTTATACTTTGTTTTTCTTTTTATATATGATTGAAGTTTCTTTCTTATTTAAATTTTGTACTATTAGTAAAAACTTAAGTACCTTCTAAAATGAATATAGTTATAAAATACATACAGAATTTTATGAAGTAGTTCATAAAATATTTTTAATGATGAATAAAAAGACGAAACTTGAGTAGAAATTTAATATTTATCTTTAGAAACCAATACTATTGAAATTTAAATAAGTGATATGACAGTACTATATATAAACATAATTTTATCTGTAGCGTGAAACTGGTTTCATGCCATCAACTTAAGATAATCAAATCACGTGACGCACTGTTGATTGATGACTCATAAGTCCATTAATTCTCGACTATTAATTTAATAATTTTAATAAGTTTTTATATTATACGATTTAAATAAATAAAATATTAAATATAATTAAAATTTATTAATTATAAAATAATATTTTAAAATAAAATATGATTTATATTATTTATAAAAAAGAATTCAATAATAAAACTATAATATCAACTTTTTAATATTTTATTTTTACATAATTTTTGTTTTTTTTAAATTAAACCTTTTTTTTCAAAAGAAACATTTTTAAAAAATATCATTTAAATTTTTTTTATTATAACTCCTAATTTTAATTTTTTTTTGTTTATAAAAATTTTGCTTTTTAAAAACACTAATTTTAAAATATTTATTACTTTTAAAAATGTTTGATGTATAAGAAAATTTTTTATTTTATAAGTATTGTTTATTTAAAATAATATTACTAAAAATAAATTTGTCTTAATTTATTATAAAAATATTTTAATCTAGTAAAAAATTAAATAATATTATTAACAACTAATGAGATTAATTAATATGAGAGAGAAACGGAAAACTTTTTGTGAGGAGAAAGGTAATGTTGTCACATATCTTTCTTGTTACTTTTCATTAGAGCTTGATAATAGCTTAAACTATTTCTCGAAACCATAGATACATTATTAAAGATAATGACTAGCAAGTAGCAAGACCTAAAATACCCTAATGAAATTACAATTTAAGGTTACAGTTTTACCAAAAAGATCAATCTATTCCCCTAGTATTCATTCTATTTGTTCTCCATAAGTAAGACACAACCTTGATATTTTCCAAAATCTTATGCGAACATACATTCTTGTTTTGAAATATCTTATCATTTCTAGCTTGCAAAATACAATGCAAAAAAATAGTTACAACTTACAAGGAAAGCTGCATGAAGCAATTTTTTTCCCATTTGTAGAAGTAGAGTTAGTGATGGGAAGCATCTTGTTAACAGAATTTACTTTAAATGAGTACGTTTTTTTTTTTACCAATTTAGAAACGAGAACCAAACCCTTTTTGCCACATCACATTTTAAAACCAAGTGATCTCTAGTTACAACACATACCATAAAGCAAGTAATACACCGAATTAACATTAACACCTTATTTTGACAAGGAATCTAAAGTCAGTAATCTATCCATGACAAGTCTCCAACCATAGAAGTTAATCTTGATTAGAACCAATGCATTCCATTTATATCACAAATGTAAAGTTAGATACACCAAGATTCTTTTTGATTCACACACCTAAATCCTTTGTACTAAAGGATCCCCCACCAAACCATAATATAGGAATTAGAGTTAAATGCATTTTACGTCCGTGAGGTTTCATATAAATTGCCATTTGAATCCAAAAGTTTAAAATGTTGTCATTTGCATCCAAAGGTTTCACAAAAATTGCATTTGAATCCACTTAACTACTGCTAATTAACGCCGTTAATTTTTTCCGTTAAGTTTCCTAAATTAGAAGTATTTTAGTCAAAACAATTACAAAATAATAAAAATCAGCTTTACGTGATAAGTTTTAGGCGTTCAGTCTCTTTTGGTAATCATCATTGCGATTTTAATTTCCAAGAAATGATAGGTCAGCAGTTCTTTTATTTTATCAAGAAAGTCATATCTGTACGTGCTATTAGATAAAATAAAATATAATTTTAACTAACTAAAAGTGATTAATTTCTAATTTTATAAAACATACAAAACAAAAATATATATAAATAAACAAACAAGCCAAATAACAAAAGACAATTTTAGTGAAACATTTGGATGCAAATGGCAACATTTTAAACTTTTATATTCAAATGACAATTTCTATGAAACCTTAGGGTCGTAAAACGCATTTAACTCTATGAATTAAGACTCAAACCTTTTTAAGAAAAATATTTCTTAGTAGATACAATGCTAACATGCTGAAGATGCTTTTTCTAATCAGGATCATATGATAATTATAGTTTTTTAGATGAATGGAAGATGTTACCATAAATTACATGGATGAAGTATCCTTCGTAGCTCACTGCGAGCATTTAGCAATTATAGGAGGTTCATATCACTTAACATCCTAATACCAAGACCTCCCATAGATTTAGATGTGTAACTAGTGACCAAGAACCACAATGCATCTTCTTGTTAGAGCCCGCTCCTAAGTATAAACATCTCTTTTTGTTTTTTACAATAAACCAATCAAATGAAACTTTGTATATGAAGATGTAATAATCGGGAAGAATACTTAAAACTGATTTCATGAAAGTAATTTTCCATCAAAAGATAAACCTCTAGCTTTCCAAGAAGTTAAATTACTTTGAAAAAATGTCCACACTCAGTTTCCAATTCTTAATGTGATTCATGTTGGCATCAGTCTTCGTTCCCACATACTAACTGAAAATTTTCTAGAATCATTCCTAAAGATTATTTTGTTATAACTATCTTTAAAGAAACTAACTTTAAGACCTAGTGCTAAATAAAAAACCCTTTTTCTTGCTAAATTTATAAAGTAAGAAATAGAATCAACACTAAAGATTATAGAATCATGGTCATAGAAGGGTTGTGATTCCATAAGCTGCCATTAGGAAGATATATGCCTTGAAACGTACCAAGTCCGTCTCTTTTTTATAATCACACTCAAAGTTCTCATAGCAAATACACAGAGAAAAGGTAACAATGGATCAACTTGTCGAATGCCTCTCTTAATAGGGAACTCCTTAGTAGGAGAATCATTCACTAAAACAAAAGGTTTTAGCGGATAAATAAGTACACATGATCCAATGACACCATTTGATTGGAAAGTTAATGCTTAATAAAACTAAATAAAGAAACTTCCGGTTTAGAGCATGTTCTTGTATTTTACAAAGTTGTTGCAAAAATTGAAATAATAAGTCAAAGTTTTTGCATGGATGATTAAGTTTACGCGTGATGAAGTTTTCACATGAATAAGTTTTCTCATGGAAAAGTTTTCTTATGAAAACTTCTCACGTGTAAAAGTTTTCTTATAAAAAGTTCTCACATGAAAAAGTTTTCTTATGAAAAGGTTTTCCAATAAAAAGTTTTTTCATGAAAATTTTTCACGTAAAAAGTTTTCTCATGAAAAAGTTTTCGAGTGAAAAAGTTTTTGCATAGAAAAGTTTTGGCAAACGGTTACTTCTACAAACTTTTTGCATGAAAAAGTTTTCGCACGGAAAGTTCTCACAAAATACAGTTATATTTGCGAAAAGTTTAACCAAATCGACCTTTTGAGTTTGAATCACTAATATGGTCTCAAATCTTCATTTTCCACCATCTAAACTCGAAGATACTGAGCATAATGATGTATGACATCATTATACCATGTAACAAAGCTGATTCCACGTGTGTTCATCCTCGGTTTCACCTTATTCTCCTTTGAAACTTGTCCAAAATCAACTAAAACATTCATGTCTTTAATCTTCAAGTTTAACATCTTAAAATAGATGATTACGGAATGAAAATCCGTGTATCAAGTGCAACACATTGCTCTGATATCAAATATAAAGTCCTCATAACCATCGAATCCATACTATGTTACACTTAATAATCAAATTAAAACGGACGTGCGCGTGTGTAATATCAACGAACATTAAACAAACTCAAACGGATATTATTAACTAAACAATTACAATATCAAAGGAGTTTACTTCGTTTAAGATCGATTCACCCGAGGTGAGCTCCTCTCGGGCGGCCTATCACACAACTCTTTGCTTTCTCCCCCTTAGAGAAATTTTACAAAATGAAACAATCCTAATGAAATATAAAGCAAAAACAATTATTTAAACAAGATTGACTCCATGAGAGAACTTTCAAAGTTGTCACGTGAACTAAAGTTTTCACATGAACACAAATTTCTCGCACAGGTTAAAAGTTCTCGCATGCTTTTGAAAACTTCCGTCTTTTTAGATATTTTTATTTTCTTGGATTTTGCTTTTCACTTAACATTAGAATCCATACTAGCTAGGTCCTTATAATATATGTGTGTATATATATATATATATGAACCTATCAACGTGTGATGCGCAACTTAATATTTAGGGCTATGGACATCGATACCATCATATTTTCCAAGAGTCTTGGGCTAGTGGAAACACATTGCTGATTTAGGGGGACCTATAGCTCAAGCCTGTAAGAAATGCTCTAGCCAATTAGTATGTAAGAGTGGCATAAATAGGGTGAAATTTATGCACTTAGACACACATTATGTTAACTGACCCTATATTTTTTAAGCATTGTAAGAGCTACAATTGGTAATCGTTATCTACCTATATAGTTATGTTTTATGTAGAGTGCTCTTCATTTACAAGATATAGTGAAACATGAATCTCATCTATTAAGTTCAAATAAATAGTTTCTTACTTAAAAGAATCATAGTTTGATGATAAACATAAAAAAAAAACTAAAAGTATAAGCATTCTGTAATGTAGATGTATTAAAACACGGATTCCCCAAGTATATATTTTAGTATACATACATAGTTAAGGGTGTCACATATCATAGACAACACACAAAACCACCAAACCCTTGTTCACCACTACTTTCTCTAGTGCACAGCCCCTCCTTTCAGCAGCATACAGTTATTGGTTGTTGCCTTACCACCTGTGTTAAAACAGCCACTACCACTGTTGCTGACAGCCAACGAAGCTAGTTTTGTGAAATGGACGTGTTTTCTATAGAAAGAGTTTGATTGTTTCAAGCTGCCTAGTATTTTTTTAAAATGCGTTTGTATATGTATTTGTGGGTGTGTAACCTAGGGTTTGCATTTGCATCTGCATTATCTATGTTGTTATAACATTATTTTGTTACTATGTATGAAACTCAACCTACTAATCTACGCTCCGAGTTATAACTTGGCTTCTTATTTCGCATATTCAACTAGTGCAATTTATGGTTCAACGAGTTAGACTTTGGTGCTGTTTGGTAACTTCTGAATGGGTAAGTGCTGAACGAATAAGAGGTCTGAACTAGTAAGAGGTTTGAACCAATAAGTGCTGAACCGGATTAAGTCTGTTTGGTTGGATATCTGAATGACTGTATAGAATGACTATTTTACCCATCTGAATTACTTCTTGATAAATATAATTTATCCTCCAAAAACTCCAGCAACAAAACAAGTTCCATATACCCAAAATACCCCGTCGAAGACCTGCTATGGTTGACCCCCATCGATGACCTGCCACGGCCGACCCCAAAATACACAAATTTGGCCATGGCCGACCCCCAATCGACGGTCACCGAACACAAAGCCCCATCAATAACCTGCCATGGCCGATCCCATCGAATACAAACAGCCCCATAGAACACACGACTCCCGTCAATAACCTACGATTGTGAAGAAGAATACGTACCTGTGAAGGGGACGAAGGAGGAGACCGAGAGAAGTGCCGCCGTCGTTGATGGCCACCGGCGAGATACTTGCTGAAGGGGACGAAGATGGAGACGAGAGAAGTGGGGGAATTTGGTCAGATCTTCAATGTTGTCTAACCTAATAAGAGCTCAATAAGAGGTCTTTTTCATTAAGTGGTTATTAAACCAAACAGCAGGGTCTGACCGAGTCAGATATTTGGGTCTGATTGGGGTCATTAAGACCCGAACAAACAACCCTTTTTTTTTCCTCTCTGTCACAAATAATAACTAAATAATAATCTGAAATGATGATATTTGAAATCCTAAAGTACCATACTAATAACATACAATAAATAATAAGAATGAAAATTTACTTTCAACTCGAATTTTTATACAAGTTGCCTTGTTTAAGCCAAACCAATAAAGCTACAGCACTAATAAGTTTTTACCAGTCTAATTATAAGCGAATTATAAACTAGCTACAAGCTACGAGTTAGTTGAACGACCTCTAATTAGTCCGAATCAATTATACAAAACAACATTTTTAGCCATGAGCAAATAAGAAGTTAACAAGATAAAAAATTGACAATCTTAATTTTCAAACAATTTAGAAATTCAACCAGTCGACCATCAATCTATTCCTCGTGTAATATGTAAACAATTATAATGCCGCAAAAAGAAATTTATCTGAATACTTTTAATAGGCATCCACATATAAACCATTTTAGTCATTCTGTCCAACTCTTATATTTACTAGATTGTTAAACTATTATTTATATAACCCAGATGAAAATTATTCCTTACTAATATAGTCACTTCATCTGAAAACATATACTTCATGTATTTACATCGAAACTTTCCACACAATTATTATTATAACAATTTGTTTACATATTCCCGAAAATTTAAATTGCAAAGACAGATAAGGTTATCAAAGTTTAATCTTAATTATTACCCACAAAGAGATTAATAATTCTGACAATAGAAAAGCAAAGAGTTACATGAGTTTGGAGTAGTTGCGTGAATCAACGTGTATGAAATGACAAGTCATGTGTCAATTCCAAACACTTGAAATCATAAGACAGCCAGTGAAGTGTTGTCAATCCATGATGTTTCTATTGCCTTTCGTTATCTACCAAAGTGCTAACCATCATCAGACTTCTAATCACTTAATATGAGGTCCACTTTGCAAACTACAGTACTTTTAACTTATTCTATCATTTTACTCTAATGATGTAAAAGTAAAAATAAAATATGGGAATCACCTTGATTTCTTCATAATCATAACATGATATAAGACATTCTTTAACAGAAGCCCCATGAGGGCGTGTATGAATATATTCAAGCTTTATTTTGCATTCATCATGGGATCATGGAAAGGATTCAAGCTATGAGTTGTACTCTATTATTTACTAATGGGCTTCTTTATACCATAAGGTTTAATTTGTATGCCTTTTCGCCCTAACTGATTAAAATATATTACGAGTATGAAGCAAAAAAGGTGCATTATTACTAAAGATTAAAACACAATGGTCACTGAAGTGACAAAAGAAATTCATCAATCATAGTCCTCAACTGCTTTTAATGCCTCCGACCACACATTAAAGTGTTGTGTGTGTGTAAGATTGCAGCTTACAATTGTCGGGCTTCTTCAATAGTTCAACAGTGTGAAAGAAGACCAAAATTCTCTCTTGTGGCCATACGCCTCTACAAAACAAGCCAACTAATTTTCGGATTGAAAGAAGGAAATTGTATATTTTAAATGCTATATAATGAACACAAACAAGTTAGAGCAAGAAAATCAATTGTTGATTCTAGTGTCATAAATCATAACCAAGCTCTTGAAGAAGATAGAAGAAGCCAAACATGTGTACGACGCGATCCTCGGGATGATGAACATAATGACGAGGCATGATTTAGGAAACCCATTCATAAAATTAATATTAATAACAATTAAAATTACCCTATATATGAAAAAAGCAAAGCCATGAACAGTGTTTAAGGGTACATCGGTAAATTTGCTTGCTCCTCGGCGGCCGCGCTTCCTCGGCGGTTGCGCTTCCTCGGCTGTTGTGCTGAGCGTTTTAATGGCCGTTGTCTTCTTCATTTGCTTCTGTCTTCGGCTGTTGTGCTTGCTCTGCTGTTCTCGACGCATTTCTCGGTCCCGTGGGTGGTCGCCTTCCATGTCCGCTTGACCGACGCGGTGGCGCTTTGGTAGGCCTCCATTTCTCGGCGCCTCCTCGGCCGTTGCGCTGGGGCTTTTAATGGCCGTCGTCGGTGGGCGGTCGCCGTCTATATCCGGTTGACTAGCACGGTTGCGCTCTGGTAGGCCTCCATTTCTCGTCTCATGTGTCGATTCCCTCGGCACCTGTAAGGTGAACACCGCTCCGTCGCGTGTATTCGGTTGAACCGAGGATTGTCGACGCGATGGCCGATGGCTGTCGTCGTCGGTGATGTCGGCGTTGTCCTTGGAATCTGCCGTCGCTCCGCCTCCCCTTAGCGGTTGAGGTAGGGCTGGTGGTTGTTTTTGCGCCAGATGGGGTGTCGATGGGTGATTCATTTTTCTTGGTCGATGATGATGGGCTTTATCTCATCTGAGACTTCCGGCTTCATGTTCGTCTTGGGTGTCCGACCTGAGTTTGGGTTCAGATATGTCACAGATCTGATCTGATGATGTTGGTGTCTTCCGACTAGGGTTTCATCTTCATGTATGATTGCTTTGTATACTGCTGGAATAAAGATTAGTTGCGAATCTGTAGCTGATCGATGACGATGAGATTCGTTTCATCTGAGATCTACCGTCGATGCTTTGGCGTGGCAATGGTTGTGGTTGCAACCACATCGAGGGTCGCCTCACATTGTTTCAGAACCATTCAGTTGTAACTTTTGGCACTTGAGTAAATGTGGGTTACAGGCGATGACGATAAACGAACTGCTATTGACATTGTTGTTATGGCGTGGTAAACCGTAAGTTTGCAGCCACAACAAAACGGCATTTCCGAGTCTTTTATTAAATTGTTTACATATTGATTTAACCCCGCCGCGAAGCGCGGGGGAGAAAACAACTAGTTGAATTGAAATACGAAAAGGTAAGGTAATTTTTCAATATTATGATATACGTTACAACTGCATATTAAAGAAGAACAAGAACAACAAAAGAAGACATTTTTTTGCTATGAATTAGTGACACTAAAATAAAACTTGGTTATCACCGAGGGCAAAATATCTTGACGGTTGACTTCGTCGGAGACTTTCAGCCGAAAATTATAGCAAAACAATGTTTATTATTTTTCTTCATTAAAATTGAAGTATCTTGGTAATTCATCCCAAAGTTATTGACGACAAAAACTTGAACGTAATGCGTTGGTTATAACATACCAATAATGATTTTTGACTCCCTATCTCAAACTAGATTCTCGTAATTTGTAGGGGTTGAACCTATAGCCTCGGGAAATCAAATCATGATAAAGATCAAGATCAAGTCACGCGAGACCTAAAGTTATCACGCGAAAACATGCTTCTCGCGCGACAACACCAAGTCGCGCGAGAACAAGTTGGCTCGCGCGAGAACTTATAGTTTAGTATAAATAGAAGTTTTTGTAATGTAATTTAGTGAGTTTTTGTCATTTTCTAATTTCACACTCATTGTAATTCATTCAAATCAAAGAGCAATATACTTCAAAGTTTATTTACATTTGTGTTTGTGTTCTTCATCTACTATACAATCTTATACCGTGATGTTAACATTTCGCATTTTCATCACGAGATCGATCTTATTATTGTGTTGATACTTAAATTTGGTATCAGAGCTTGCATGCTCTTGATCGATTGGATGAATATTGAAGTAGAGTTTTGAAGATAGTTTGATCTTCGAATTGGTTTATACTTGAAGATAGATTGGATTGCTGCTGAATTTGTTTACATTTGGAGATGATTAAGCTGATTAACTTGGTGTTCGAAAAAATGATGATGTTATTGAGCTTAAACGAGCTTAATTGAATCAATTAGAGACAATTTAGGATCTTAATTGAATCTAAATCACTAATTGAACACTTAATTAACCAAGATTTAATCAAATTGGTGAAAGATTGCAGCTGAAAATCTTCGAAATTGAAGAGATCATACAAGCGAAAAGTTGGTAATTCTGTGCGAAAAGTTATCTTTTGCGCAAAAGGTTGAAGTTTCGTAAGAGTTGGTTAAAAGTTTGTTACAAAAAGATTCCATTCGCGTGAAAATTGAAGATTTCGTAAAATTCAGTTATAGAACTTACCGCCCGAAAACTTTGTACTGTTCGCGCGAGAGTATCTGGATAGTATATATAGATGTTTTTCTTTTATATTTTATTATGTGTGTTCATTTGTAAAGGTGCTCTGAGAATGAGAGAGCATAGAGATGTGTGATAGGCCACCCAAGGGAAGCTCACCTCGGGTGGATCGAGCTTAAACGATGTAAACTTCTTTGGTATTGTAATCGTTTGATTAATAATATTCGATTGAGTTTGTTTGATGTTCGTTGATATCACACACGCAGGCATCCGTTTTAATTTGATTATCAAGTGCAACAATATGTGGAATCGATCGTGTTGAGGACTTTACATAATTTATTTTGGTAATGCTTTCAGGCTGATGCATTTGCCAAATAAAATGTTTTTCTACAATCATGGTTTTCTACTAATGATTTCTAATTTGTTTGGTTCAAGTATCCGATAGAATTTCTTTGAAAAATTTGTTACTAACCTATCGGTAAATCTTCTTTAATGATGCATATAACTCCCTCGTTTCAAATATCTTTTCTTCAAACTTGGTATACAATTTATTTTTTCCCCCTATGTTTCTCGTTATATACCAAAAATGTATATGCACCAAACAAAATGTTTTTGTTGTAGGAATCGATGGGCTTAGAAGTCATATATGAGAGAAATAGTATTTAGTCCATCATTTGAGCAATAAATAGGATGTTATTGGCTTAGTTGAAATTGGTGATCTCTAATATATATAGAGAGGCTTGATGGCATACACGCCAATTTATCTCTAGAGAAAATCCTTAATTGATGAACACGTGCCTTAAAACAGAGTTATGAATCGATGCACTAGTCTAGTAGTTCCTCGACTCTTAATACAAGAAGATGATTAGGTGACCAGAGTTGAGTTAGCATATGTGTGCATTATTCTCCCATGCGCACACATTTACATGTTACAAGTGCTAACATTTCACGAATTAATCAATAAAATTTAAAAAAGTAATGCAACATATGTGTAACTACTACTACTAGCTTGTTGGTCTAATAATTAAATAGCGTGAAATGAATGTTTTCGCCTACTACAAGCAATCCCTGGTTGAGAGAGTATGCTTCATAACCTTCAAATATGTATGTATTTATGCAAGCTATGTATGTATGTATATGCATATATATATGTGTGTATACATACATACATACATTTATGATATGAATATGTATATGTATATGTATATATATTCATATATAAATCTTCAAGATGAACATTAAATTTTCAAACTTATAATGTATTTACACATATATAAATCTTCATGTTGGCCATATTATCTAATTACGTATAATTATTTTTCAAATAGATCATCGGTTTTGACAGTGATTAAACGAAGCTCTATTTATATATAGGTAAATCTTTTACATATGTATAAATTAGGGTTTTTTAATACTTTGTATTTAAACATTTATGTAGTTTTTTTTTTAATGTGTTATTGATTGGATGGAGACTATCATTATTGTTTGTGTTTGTGTTGTGTATATGAGATAAATTAGGGGAAACTATATATGGATTTTATCTGAGTTATGTTGTAACTATGGTTGTTTATGTACTTTATGCTTATGTATACAAGACTGATATGTATTTTTAAAAATGTTGTTTTTTCTAGAAATTATGTCAATGACTGACTTGTTTAAATTTAGATTCAGCTGTAAATTATTATTTGAAATGGAACCATGGTAAACAAAAGCAACAAATAGAACAACATCCGACTCAAGTAACAAACACAAAAGATGGTTATGACATTGACAATTGCACACAAATGGTATCAGATTATATAGTATATACAACTCTACTGGTGGAAAAAGACCCTGACCTAGCTTAAAGAAATATATCGACATGTTGGATTAGGTTATTCCAACGATGCTAATAAGCACTTATGGGATAATGTAAGAATTTTTCAAAATTAGAAGTTGGAACTTATTTGTTGAACGTGAAAAATATCTTGTAACTTACTTGTAACACCTAAATATAAAGTTCGACAAGCACGGGTTTCAAAAGTTGTCAAGTCATAAGAAAGAAAGAAAGAAAGCGAGCTCGGGCCAAGGCCTTTGGAGTGCACATTGATAAAGGGGGGGGGGACATGTCCTAATACCCTTTTCACACCTCATTTTCCGTCATCATCTTTAATTTTTTTTCATTCTAGTGTGAGAGGGAATGGCGGATTCTAGAAAGAGAGTGCAGAAAACTCTATTATATCCTTCAAGCTCAAGTTTGGATCATAACTTGAGGCTTTCAGATGAGAAGGGAAGATGAAATACTCAAATTTATGTAACAATCGTCCTTGGATCCGACTTTTTGATCGATAATGGGATTTTTTGGTTAAAACCAAGGCTTTTACCTCAAAAAGTGGATTTTTACATGTTCATTTACTTAGTAAACATAGATCTAGCTTCGTTGTTGATAAACAATTGATTTGCACATAAAAAGTTAGCTTCATCAATGAGTGGCCAATGAATGTTCATTCGGTGGCACTCATGTGGTGCCACTACCATGAATCTGGAAACACTCGACATATTGATGGTTATGACGAAAAAAGATACTAAGGTCTGCCAATCATTGCTTGCCGATAATAGGATTAGTGACAATAAGAAGTCCTAGCGCGTGTTAAGCAACATTGCCCAATGACATTGCTAGTGGCACTAGTGACGATAGTGTCGAGTGACACTATTGGTGGCACTTAACTATTTTGACTGTTTCACATGTGAATTTTCGTGTAGATAATGTAGGGATTCTTTATGCCTAGACCAGTTAGTTGAGGAAAAGTTATCTATAGTTTGCTTAGTTGTGGATGCCATCTCTTATAAAGTTTACTATTTTAGGCTTATATATACATATGAGTAGATTTTTCACAGAGCTAAATATTTATTCATAAAAGATTATATTTTACACATGTATGTTAAAGCTTATGAGAATTCATGTATAAAAATATCTTGGTATATTATGAATAAGTCTTCCTACTCGGCAAGAAAAAGATTTATGTTTATAAATATGAATATATGTGTAAGGAACTCTTATCACACAAAGGAAATGATTAAGTCTTTTTTTTGCAACAAAAGGTTGAGTACGTTTTATACAAGAAAGGGATGAGTTTTGCTTCATTCAGGAAATAGTAAATCTTGTATGTTGACAAGAAAGGGCCAAGCACTGTCTTGCTAGCACAGCACGAAACGAAAATAATTCTTGCAAGAAAGTGTTAAGTCTTGCTAGCATAACAAGAAAGGGAAATAAGTCTTGCAAGAAAGGGTTAAGTCTTGCTATGTGTAAGAAATAGCTATTAGAATCCCATAATGTTATGCAAATGAATGTAAACAACATTCGTGTGTGTCTATATATATGCTATGCTAGTTAACATGATTATAATTCGTAAGATAAGGTTATGTTATGGCATAATGAGTCATGGATGTGCTTATGAAATGACCAATAGGAAACGTTATTAAATGCTACATTATGTTTTTTAAGGTTAAACTAAAACTCACTCAATAACTTCGACTTTTAATACACATATCAAGGTGAGCAAGTGAGTTAATAGGAAGAATTCTTAGAATGGAACAATAAGTTACCTATCGCATGCAGGCACTAGCATCCATGACAAGGATGTTATGAATACTAAACTATGTTTAAGATGTTTTATGACAATTAAAGAATGTAAATTTTACTACTATTTTATATTGATGGTTAAAGTTTAAGATTTATGTATCGGATATGTAAATCTAGCTATGAGGCTTTCTTGAAATGAGTTCTTATAAAATGGTATTAGAGCCATAGTTTGAGAGATTTGGACACTCAAATGACTAAAATTAAACTAAGAATGAGACTATGTAAAGGATGCCAGGTAACTTCAAGTTATTAAATGTACTTAAGGTGTTATATGTGTTATGAAAATTAAAGTGTGGCTCATGGTAGGTAACATATAGGATATAAGAAATAAAGTAAGTAGTTAATCACAAGTTGTCATTATTATTATGACCTTATAATACTTAAAAAACATAAACATTTACCTTTCAGGATCATGTTGGTGTTTCAAATCTTATAAGTAGAACGAATAGCTAGACGTAAAGGTAACCGTGGTCGTGCCCGTGGCGGGAAAAAGTGGTGACCCCCGATCACCCGAAGTAGAGAAAAACTAGTAAAGATAACACTTAAAGAACTAGCACTACTAGAAAATAAACCTTTAATAATACGCCCTACATGTCATAAAAAGATATAGATGACAAGCCAGAGCGTGTCAAGAAAATCCCTAACATAAAGGAAGATGAGGAGCGTTTTTGTATCATATGTTTATGACACTCATTTATGATACATGTCTACAAAACAAGCATTATGTGTCAAGGATTGTAATGTCATAAATTAAGATGACATGATTTTGTGTATTGTAAATGGGTTTTATGGTTTTTGTTGTTTAATGTAATTTAAATGACAATTAATGTGTCATAATAAGATATAAACATATATATCAAGACAAAGCATTTTGTAAAGTCCTCATAATAATTGAATCTACAATATGTTGCACTTGATAATTAAATTAAGATGGATGTTTGCGTGTATTATATAAAGGAACATTAAACAAACTCAAACGGTTAATATAAATCAAATGATTACAATACCAAAAAAGTTTACCTTGTTTAAGATACTAAAATACAAAGGAAACACACATACTAAAATACAAAGGAAACACATCTATTTATGCTAAATAGAAGTTCTCGCACGAGAACATCTTCTCGTACGACAACTCCAAGTTCTCACATGATAAGATCTTTATCAAACATCTTGGAGTTCTCATATCCTTGTAGTTCTCACATGCTTTGAGCTTTTATTTTTCACTTGATATTTCAATCCATAAATGCTAGGTCCTTACAATTTCCCCCTATGAATTATGATATCAAGTTAAGTTTGACTTCTGTAACACATTTTCCAGAATTATCTATTTTTTTTAACCGCTCAAGAATTATCTAATCCTATCTTTTACTTTATTCTTCCCCCTCAACTGTAACCTACTCCTAATGTATAGCTTCATAAATGATATCACGTTTTAATCAACATTAAGCCATACTATCTTGATTACTTAGACTTAAGTTGTAATAAGCATATGACAGAGAGATCCAACTTCCATTTCAGATTCCCAAACAATCCGATTATTCAATCTGATGACAAGATTCTATGACAACGAACTAGAACATGTAAAGTATTCTTCCCTTATGTATGACATAATAAGCTCATAGTTTTAGAGTCAAAATATCAAAAAACCATGATTAAACACTTGATTCAACCACTATATCATTGTTCCCATTATTAAGATAAAATAAGCCTACATTGTCAACTTTCAATTCACAAACATACCAAATCACATTTTGTAAATATAGAATCTTGAAATTGATCAAATATCATAAAAACTTCTGTTTAAGTACCATTATATTTGGCATTCCCGCTTTCCTTTTACAAAATAAAATCCGTCATTAATTCATTTGGCAACTACTAGATTTAAGCCAAAACACTTGTTCTAAAACTTCACAAACTAACAAGTTTTTGTATAAAAAAATAATAATGTACGAAAAGTTAAGGTGGTTTTAAAAAAAGGGGAAACTTTTTAAAAAATGGTGGGAAAATTGTTACATTAGTGGTATAACGCAGTGTAAAAGTTAGTTACACCACATAATTATGGTGTAAGTGTTTGTTGCATTAGTATTAACGCGTTATCGTAATAAAGTTGGGTTAACAACCGTTCCTTCCCCTACATATATATGCTATAAGTATATGTGAATATATTTTAAGATATATATGTTACATGCATGTAAACATGTTTACACATATGTAAACGATACACCGCATAAAAAAGAAGAAGCCATAGATGAGTGTTACATATATGTATTATCATAAGAAAAACATAAAGAAAATATTAAAAATATATCCACCAACCAAAATCGTAGTTCATTTTATGTAAACCTATGTTTAAGTATATGTAAACTAAACGAGTGTTACATATATACAAGCTGACTTAAATATATGTACACTATGAGATGTTGCTACCGTAAAATAAGGGAAGAAAAATGGTTACATATGTATGACACAAATTGTTACATGTTCATTATTGCTGCTTTCTTATTCATGATTTTTGATTTCATATAATTGTTATATATGCATCCATATTTTGAACATGAAAACATGGTAGAACAAACTACTAGCTTTGTCTTTTTTTACTTAAATACCCAAGAAAAACGAAATTTCACCAAAAGAACTTATTTCAAATTATTTCTTTATCGATCACCACCTCAATCTCCTTGCGTAAGTCATCATTCGTAGATCAAAATATGATATCATCCACATAGATTTGGACAAGAATCAAATAGTCACCCGTTTTCCATAAGAAAAAAAATTGATCAATAGCTTCTATAGAATATCCATTTGATCGTAAATGTTTAGTTAGATTGATATACCGAGCACGAGGTGCTCGATGTAAATCATAAAATGTTTTGTCTAGTTTATAAACATATTTCGGATGATTAGGATCTCGAAATTCAGGTGGTTATTAGACATAGAATTCTTCCTTTATTTTGCCATACAAGAATACAGTCTTAACATCCATTTTATAGACTTTGAAGTTTATATAAGAAGTATAAGCAAGAAAAATGAGAATTGCTTCAAGTCTAGCTACAGGAGCATAGACTTCCTCATAATCGAGGCCCTCAACCTCATAAAATCCTTGTACAATTTGGCATGCCTTGTTGCAAACAATAACAACTTTTTCATCTATCTTATTATGATAAATTCATTTACTTTTGATCGGTAACTCATTCTTTGGAAGTTCAACAAGATGCCATATATTAAATAACCTGAATTGCATCAACTCGTATTGCGTTGCTGTAATCCAACTATTCTCCTTCAATACCATTTCAACATTTTTCGGCACAATCTAATAAATGAATCAAGCATACAAACATGTGTTAATTGCTCTCGATTGACTTCTAGTATGTACACCGTTAGACTTGGACCAATCATACCGTTATTGGGATAATTATTTTGAATCCTAAGTTGGGAAATCTCTTCCTCAAAAATAACCTCATCTGATTGGAAATATGACCAACATGTTTGGAAATATTATTTACCCCTTCAGGCTGATACACAATAGTTTTTTCTTGATGTTCATCTAAAACTAGTTCTTCAAATAATATAAATTCAAATTGCTATTCTTAAAAAGGGACTTAAATTGGTTTAAAAAGAAAATCTTATGTTGATGATGTTGATGTTTAAGAAGGTTGAATCACATTTAGGTATACTTGTTTAGAGTGAATAACTAAATCAGACATATGAATGAACATGATCTTGAACAAGAACATGTTATGAATCAAGAATAGAATCATGAACAGTGGTAGAATCATTAAAAAAAATCTTTTCTGAATAGACCACATTTGAATAATTTGAAGGACATTGTTTTGTTTAAAAAAAAATATTATCCAAATTGGATTGCAATGAGCTAGTACCTGTAGTGAGATGTGAAAAAAGATTAAAATTGTTGAAAAATGATTCATAATCATGCATCCAAGCAGGAGCAGATCTTGCATCTGTTTTGTTAGACTCATGTAAATCAATATTAAATGACTCAATAGTATGTTTATTTCTTTTACTATAAACCCAATATGCCACTTTGTTAGCTGAATAACCAATAATAAACATTAGTCTTTTTTATCAAATTTTGTTTTTAAATAAGTTGTGTATAACAAAGTACAATAACAACCAAAGGCTTTAAAATATTTCATTTTGGGTTTATGTTTAAAGAATATTTCATAAGGAGTCATATGTTTTTGTTTATTAAATAACACATGTTTCTCAACATAACAAACAATGTTATGTTGTTTACCCTTGTAACATGATAGAAAATGTTCAATAAGTTCAAATTCTTTTACGGGTAAACCCATAACCTGATTCCCTCTAGCCAATCTATTAATGGTTTTGTGGTTGATATGTCCTAATAAATGATGTCAAATCATTGAATCACTCTTCGAGGCTTTGGATAATAAGCATGATGCTCTTACCAAAATACTTGAACAATCCATATCCAAAAGATATGTATCATTATCTCTCGAAGTTCTCAACAAGATCCATTCATCTTATATGATGAAACCTAGTTTAACAATCAAGTATTCTTTTGTAATAAAATGTGTAAAATAATTTTTATCATAAATTTGAGAAACACTTAGAAAATTATGTTGAGTTCTTTAACCTAGTTGACATCTTCAAAACTCAGAACACCATTTGTAACAGTTCCTTTCTTTGTAAACTTTCCCCCTTTATCACCAGCAAAGATAAGATAACCATCATTGTAAGGTTAAACATTATGCAATACTTGTATGTTTCCCGTCATATGCCTAGAACAATCACTGTCAACATACCATAAGTTGTTGATAGTCCTTTTTGGTTGTTCTTACAAAAAGTAATTAATTAATAATTAATCAATTAGAATTAAGGACTCAAGCTAAGGTAGACTTGGGTAAGATGATTTCATCCACATATGACGAATTATAATATCATATCTTATTTTTCATCAAATAGATTGTCTTTTATTATTTTTAGATGTAAAACATTAAACTTTAACTTTTCATTTTCGTATGGGTTCTGTGAAATGTTTCACTTGCTCTTTAGATTTTACTATGTTAGCCATTGATTTGACTTTATTGTATCAACATGTTTCACCTTATCAACAACATTTGATTTTCTAACCTTTTCATTGTTTTGAAAATTAGTTTATCTAAAAAATATTTTTCTGGAATGGATTATAGTTAGAATTTATTTTTGAAAATAAATTATTTTTTATTATGTGAAATATAATTATAAAATTCTTGTTGACTTAGTGCAGGACCGGTGAAGGTGTTCAATGCAAATCAGTTTCACAATGAGGAGAGACTTAGAACATTTAACAGATTAAATAGGGAACTTGAACCTTTATAGTGATACTAAGAAACACAAGTAAACAAGAAAGACAGAAACTTAAGAACAAACAGATTGGTTTTCAAGGATATTATATATTGCTCTCAAGTTCTATTACAAGTGTTACAAAGCATTAAAATAAAATACTAGGACCCAAGATACTTTATACTACATCCTACAGCCGGCCATACTTTGAAGGCCAGCTGGAAACACTAATGTAGACAACAAGATCAATGTAAAGTCAAAAGGCAGATTGTCTTTGGATTAGTTGACCCAAAGATAATGTTATCAACATAAATTTGAACCAGCATCAAGTCATTACCTGTTCCTTTGATAAAGAGAGTTCCATCTATAGTACCCCTTCTGTAACCATGCTGACATAGGTACTGAGATAGAGTCTCATACCACTTCCTTGGAGCTTGGTGCAACCCATATAGAGCTTTATTAAGCTTGAAGACATAATCAGGATGATCTGGATCTGCAAAACCAGGTGGTTGTTTGACATACACCTCTTCATCAATCACCCCATATGAGAAAGCACACTTGACATCAAGTTGGTAGACCTTGAAATTCTTGGATGCAGTAAAGGCTAGGAATATCCTAACAGCTTCAAGTCTTGCTACTGGAGCAAAGACATCAGTGTAATCAATTCCTTTCTCTTGAGTATACTCTTGAACAACTAGTCTTGCCTTGTTCTTGATGACAAGTCCTCTATCATCTTTGTTGTTCCTGAACACCCACTTGGTTCCTATGGTAGTCTTCCCTGGAGGAAGAGGACATAGGTTCCAAACCTTTTGCCTTTTGAATTGAAGCAGCTCCTCCTGCATAGCTTCAACCCAACTTCCATCCTTTAGAGCCTCCTCCACTTTCTTTGGCTCTACTTGGGATAGGAAACAAGAGTAGAGACTAACTTTTTTGTCATGGGTTTGTCTGCTTGTTCTTACCCTCTTGTCAACTTCACCAATGATGTTTGTGGTGGGGTGAGACTTATGGATCCTTAGTTGAGGGATCATAGCAAGTTGGTTGGAGAGATCTAAATATAAAAAATTTTGATAAGGCAGAGTAGATTCATCCACCATATCAGCACACTTATCAAGAAAAACTTGATCCAATGAGTTTGTGACATCAATGATATTGTCTTCCATGGAATGATTATCAGCATCAAGGAATTCTTAATCACTGTCACCATTACCACTTTCTTCTACATTTGAAGCTCCTACCCTTTGGTTTTGTGCCTCTGAGCTGGAATTTGAAGGCACTTCAGATGTATCAGTAGTATTTGTCATTGTTATGCTGATAGGAGCTCTATCTACAGAATTTGTTACCTGGAGCTGAAGTAGATTGATTTAAAGGTCTTCTCAGCTCAAATCTTGGGTCAGGATCTTCTGTTGATAGGTTACCTGTAGATCCTGAAACATTCTCAAAAGACTTGTTAAAACAGTTGATAACTAAATCAAGATCAAACAGCCAATCTGGACCAGAACTTCTCACACAAGGGGTGTGTTCATTAAAAGTCACATTGGCTGACTTATCAACTATTCTAGTTCTGAGATTGTATACTCTATAAGCCTTGGCTTGAGAAGAGTATTCAATAAAGTATCCATCATCTGATTTCTCATCAAATTTGGCTATCTAATCTCTGGTATTCAAGATTGTGCAAGGACATACAAATGATCTGAGAAAACCAATGAAAGGTCTCCTTTTGTGCCACAGTTCATAAGAAGTCTTACCATGAGTCTTAACTACTAAAACTCTATTCTGCACATAGCAAGCAGTGTTCACTGCTTCTGCCCAGAAGATGATAGGCAGTTTAGAGTCAGACAACATGGTTCTTGCAGCTTCAATTAGTGTCATGTTTCTCCTCTCAGCAACACCATTTTGCTAAGGAGTCCTGGCAGCACTATATTGTCTTGAGATACCCTTTTCATCACAAAATATATCAAGGATTTGGTTCTTAAATTCAGTCCCTTGATCACATCTTATGATCTTGACCTTGTGATCAGATTGATTCTCAATCTTCAGAATGAAATTCTTTAAGATCTCAGAAGTCTCATCCTTAGTTCTAAGGAAAAACACCCAAGTGAATCTAGTAAAATCATCTATGATCACTAAACAGTATGAGGTCCTTCCTAGACTCATTACACTGGTAGGGCCAAAAAGATCCATATGTAACAAGTGTAGGGGAGTAGTGATGGAGTTTTTTTCCTTTGGCTTGTGAGATATCCTACAGCCGGCCATACTTTGAAGGCCAGCTGGAAACACTAATGTAGACAACAAGATCAATGTAAAGTCAAAAGGCAGATTGTCTTTGGATTAGTTGACCCAAAGATAATGTTATCAACATAAATTTGAACCAGCATCAAGTCATTACCTGTTCCTTTGATAAAGAGAGTTCCATCTATAGTACCCCTTCTGTAACCATGCTGACATAGGTACTGAGATAGAGTCTCATACCACTTCCTTGGAGCTTGGTGCAACCCATATAGAGCTTTATTAAGCTTGAAGACATAATCAGGATGATCTGGATCTGCAAAACCAGGTGGTTGTTTGACATACACCTCTTCATCAATCACCCCATATGAGAAAGCACACTTGACATCAAGTTGGTAGACCTTGAAATTCTTGGATGCAGTAAAGGCTAGGAATATCCTAACAGCTTCAAGTCTTGCTACTGGAGCAAAGACATCAGTGTAATCAATTCCTTTCTCTTGAGTATACTCTTGAACAACTAGTCTTGCCTTGTTCTTGATGACAAGTCCTCTATCATCTTTGTTGTTCCTGAACACCCACTTGGTTCCTATGGTAGTCTTCCCTGGAGGAAGAGGACATAGGTTCCAAACCTTTTGCCTTTTGAATTGAAGCAGCTCCTCCTGCATAGCTTCAACCCAACTTCCATCCTTTAGAGCCTCCTCCACTTTCTTTGGCTCTACTTGGGATAGGAAACAAGAGTAGAGACTAACTTTTTTGTCATGGGTTTGTCTGCTTGTTCTTACCCTCTTGTCAACTTCACCAATGATGTTTGTGGTGGGGTGAGACTTATGGATCCTTAGTTGAGGGATCATAGCAAGTTGGTTGGAGAGATCTAAATATAAAAAATTTTGATAAGGCAGAGTAGATTCATCCACCATATCAGCACACTTATCAAGAAAAACTTGATCCAATGAGTTTGTGACATCAATGATATTGTCTTCCATGGAATGATTATCAGCATCAAGGAATTCTTAATCACTGTCACCATTACCACTTTCTTCTACATTTGAAGCTCCTACCCTTTGGTTTTGTGCCTCTGAGCTGGAATTTGAAGGCACTTCAGATGTATCAGTAGTATTTGTCATTGTTATGCTGATAGGAGCTCTATCTACAGAATTTGTTACCTGGAGCTGAAGTAGATTGATTTAAAGGTCTTCTCAGCTCAAATCTTGGGTCAGGATCTTCTGTTGATAGGTTACCTGTAGATCCTGAAACATTCTCAAAAGACTTGTTAAAACAGTTGATAACTAAATCAAGATCAAACAGCCAATCTGGACCAGAACTTCTCACACAAGGGGTGTGTTCATTAAAAGTCACATTGGCTGACTTATCAACTATTCTAGTTCTGAGATTGTATACTCTATAAGCCTTGGCTTGAGAAGAGTATTCAATAAAGTATCCATCATCTGATTTCTCATCAAATTTGGCTATCTAATCTCTGGTATTCAAGATTGTGCAAGGACATACAAATGATCTGAGAAAACCAATGAAAGGTCTCCTTTTGTGCCACAGTTCATAAGAAGTCTTACCATGAGTCTTAACTACTAAAACTCTATTCTGCACATAGCAAGCAGTGTTCACTGCTTCTGCCCAGAAGATGATAGGCAGTTTAGAGTCAGACAACATGGTTCTTGCAGCTTCAATTAGTGTCATGTTTCTCCTCTCAGCAACACCATTTTGCTAAGGAGTCCTGGCAGCACTATATTGTCTTGAGATACCCTTTTCATCACAAAATATATCAAGGATTTGGTTCTTAAATTCAGTCCCTTGATCACATCTTATGATCTTGACCTTGTGATCAGATTGATTCTCAATCTTCAGAATGAAATTCTTTAAGATCTCAGAAGTCTCATCCTTAGTTCTAAGGAAAAACACCCAAGTGAATCTAGTAAAATCATCTATGATCACTAAACAGTATGAGGTCCTTCCTAGACTCATTACACTGGTAGGGCCAAAAAGATCCATATGTAACAAGTGTAGGGGAGTAGTGATGGAGTTTTTTTCCTTTGGCTTGTGAGATATCTTATGCTGCTTCCCTTTCAGGCATGCAACACAATGATCATCACTTGTAAACTCTTTCTTTGGCATTTCAGTTACCAAATCATTCTTAATTAATTTATTCATGTTTTTAAAGTTTACATGGCACATTCTTTTATGCCAGAGAAAATACTCATCACTATTTGCTTTAGACAGAAGGCAAGACACTTCTCCTGAAGGGGAAGTTTCATGCAAATTCATCTTGTACATGTTCCATTTCCTGGGGGCTCTGAGCAGTATATGCTCCTGAAGGATGACCACTCCGGGCTTGAGAACAATGTACTCATGCTCAGTAAAGAGCATGTTATGCTTTTGATGACAAAATTGGGATACACTCAGTAGATTGTATCCAAGCTCCTTGACAAAGTTTACCTTTTCAATGCAGAGTTTACCATTTATGACCATGCCCCTTCGAGTAATTTAACCTCCTGCATCTCCTCCAAAAGCAATAGGCCCTCCATCAATTTTCTCAAAATTTTGGAGTAGAGAGTCGTTGCCTGTCATCTGCCTGGAACAGCCACTGTCAATGATCCACACATTCCTGTTGGTCTTTAGCTGTTCCTGCATAAAAAGAGATGATTAGTTACATTTGAAAACCCAAGCCTTGCTGGTATTGGGCTTATTAATATCAACTGAAGACAATGCAACAGTAATTGATCCTATGTTCAAGCTTTGAGGATCAGCAGCTTGTTGATGAAGAACTTTCATGCACATGGTCTTTCTTTGTCTTTCACACCACCTTTGGAAGCTTAGACTTGACCTTCAATACTTCAAAAGTTTTGACAACTTCGAAAGTTTTGGAGACTGGAACTTCGGAAGATCTTGCTTTCACTGCAGTAGGCTTCAGTACTTCGGAAGCATTCCTTTCTTCCGAGACCAATTTTTCTTCCGAAGGCAAGTTTTCACTTGTCTTCTTCTTCACTTTGGAACTTCCGAGAGGAAAAGCTTTTCCTTCAGAAGTTGGCTTCTTCTTAATCTTCTCAGAAGTTTTCTTCTTGATCATGTGGACAGTGCTTTTAGGATTGTAAATGCAATCCTTAGCCAGATGAGAAGTACTGCCACACATAACACAATCCATCTACATTCTTCTAGAAGTCTTCCTTTGAGAGCAAGACTGATCTTGATCACTCTCCATTTCCTTCTTCTTCTTCACAGATGAAGTAGCAAGCCTTTTAGGGAATAACTTGCTGCTGGATATGGATGGTTCAGGCTGTGCAGCAGTGGTACACAGCAAATCAGCCTTCTTCTTGTTGTTGGGATGAGTTTGACAAGAACTAGAACCCCTGGTAGTAGGATTCATAGTTGAGTCTTCAGTCTTCACCACTTCAAATCCTGCAGAGATAAACACTTGTTTCTGCTTTGAGTTGAAAGTGGCCCTGATCTCTTGAGCTTTCTTGGACTTTATCTTGGCTCTTCTGATCAAGTTCTTTCTTTTGGACTTTGTCAACCCAACAGGATTCCTCTCCTCAGGAGAATAGTGACCCTTCTTAGGATGATCTTCTTCACTCTCCTCAGATCCATCCTTCATTATCTCCTCTTCATCCTCTTCACTCATAGGGTCTATGAGGGGAAGCTCATCTTCACAAGTTCCACACCTTGGAGATCTTATTGATAGTAAGGAGTGTGGAGGAGCTATCTCAGTATATCCAAGTCCCTGCTTTCAAGAACATATTTTTCTGCCCTGGCTTTGCTGATCACAAGCTCAGCCTAGCATTCAGTTAACTTAGTGATGATATCTTTGATCTGAGTCCTATAGTTGGTGTGTTCACGTTTAAGAGTTGAAATGGTTTTCTCTAAATCTTCTACTTTTAGTTTATATCCATTTTCAGCTCTTTTGAAATCAGATTTTAAGATACTTAAGGACTCAAGATCAGATCTCATTTCTAAGTTATAGGACCTGTATCTATTTACTATAGCAATACATTCAGGAGTATAAAAGATGTTCCAATACCTTGGCTTCATCATGATCTGCCATCAGTGTTTGGTTTGGAGATGCATCTTCAACCCGAAAGCTCTAGTCAAAGCCTTCTTCTTCAACAGCAACTGCAGCTTGCTGCTTTGGCTTCTCATTCTAGTTGACCCCTTCAGTGTAGTTTGGTCTGCTTTGTGCCTGACCACCATTTGTTCTAGGTGCCTTGCACTCCCTAGCAAAGTGTCCCATTAGGTTGCAGTTGAAACACTTTACCTTGCTTTTGTCCAGTCCAAACTTTCCAATTGCTAGGAAACATGCTCACTGTTCTCTTGTAGAACTTCTTGACTCTATGAGTGAGAAGAGCCATCTACTGGACTATCTCCATATACTCCAGATCATCTGGATGGATACAGTCTAGGTCTTCAAAGGTAAAGAGAAAGTTGCCTGAACTCTCATCAGCAGACACAAAGGCATGAGAAGAGCTTGTCTTTTGGAATAGACTTCCTTGGATGTAGCTCTCCCTTGGTGCTCAGGGAAGGTGATGAAAGGACCCTTTTGTGAGTTGTCAGGGTAGAAGATGAGATGATGTTGTGGTTCTCTGCAATCCCTATCAACCACATGGAGGGCTAAACTCTGCTGATTGCTGGAGTTACCAGATGGATTTTGCATGTTCATCTCCATCTGGTAGCCACTGAGGATACCATACAACTTTGTAAGAGTAAGAGTTTTGAGGTTCTCAGTCCTCTTGATAACAACACAGTAATGGGTCCACTGTCTGGGAAGAGAGGACATAAATTTCCTCACAATGTCCCTGTTCTCAAGAGTTACTCCAACATCCATTAGAGTATCCACAATCTCAACATACCTGAAGTATTATTGAGTCATGGTTTCACCTGTCTTGTAGGTGAAGTTCTTAAACCGTTACTTCAAGAGGTCCTTTTTGTTCTCTTTTTCTTCAGAAGACCACTCATACATGAGCTTTACTCCATCACATAACTACTTGGCAATTTTGCACTTTTTGAAGCCCCTATAGATAGAGTTAGGAAGAGCAGTTTGGAGGGCAGTCATGGCCTTCTGATCGATATCCATCTTCTTTCTATCTTCTTGAGAATAGTCAGCCACCTCTTTTGGAATCATGCCACCTCCAGCAGTAGCTGAAGAGGTGCATGGAATGTAAGGTCCGGAGACAACAGATTCCCACATCCTGGAGTCTTGAGACCTGTTGAAGCCTTCCATTCTTTAACACCAAGTATCAAAGTCTTCAGGAGTGATCAGTGGGAACTTTGTCATAGTGCCAGTTTCCATATCAGCCTTTGAGAGAGCTTTCATTTGAGTTGTTAAGTGTTTTGTGAAAACTGAGAGATCTAAGATGGTGAGATCTTACAATCAAGAGCCTGAAAAGCTCTGATACCAATTGCAGGACCGGTGAAGGTGTTTAATGCAAATAAGTTTCACAATGAGTAGAGACTTAGAACACTTAACAGATCAAATAGGGAATTGAAACCTTTATAGTGATACTAAGAAACACAAGTAAACAAGAGAGACCGAAACTTAAGAACAAACAGATTGGTTTTCAAGGATAATGTATATTGCTCTCAAGTTCTATTACAAGTGTTACAAAGCATTAAAATAAAATACTAGGACCCGAGATACTTTATACTACATCCTACAGCCGGCCATACTTTAAAGGCCAGCTGGAAACACTAATGTAGACAACAAGATCAATGTAAAGTCAAAAGGCAGATTGCCTTTTGACTAGTGACTATGACATGCCATAGCTCACATCCTAATGTAATACAAAAAGGATAAAAGTACATAAAGTAGAAAGTTACAGACTCAAGACCTTAATCTACAGCTTACTAAAGCATGAACCTTTTCACCAACTTGTATAAGTTGGTGAGTTTGCAGAGTGGCAGCGGAAAGTTGGTCGGCTTTTTTGAAAAGTTGCTGATCAGAGAAAGCATGTCTTCTCTTTCTTTGGAAGAAATCAGTCTTCTATCTTTGAGGCTTCGGAAGACTTTGTTTTCTAAGATTCAGAAGAATTCATCTTTGGCTTCGGAAGATTTGGTCTTTGGCTTCGGAAGATTTTACACTTAGTGTAATTTCTTTGCAGTGTGTAAAACTTCCAAAGTGACTTCTACCATGCACAAAATGCATGCATGCAGGAAACACCTTGACTGTTTTGAGTGTATCAGCCTCTTTCAAATACCTTACACTTACTGATTTATATCGATGAATACAATTTCTGACCATGTGATTTGGCTTTCAACATATGAAATAACATCTTTAGTATGGAAATCTATAATGATCTAAATGATTAGTCATCACTTTCTATGGTAGATTTTAATTACTCATTCTCAGTTTTCCCTCAAATTGTTTATGACAACACCAAATTTGTCATAGAATCCAGCTTTAGTCTATCTTTGGTCATGTGAATCTTTAAGAATCTCTTTGGTATCTTTTTGAACTTTTGTTTATCTAATTGGATCTGTGTTCTTCGAGACTCGAATCTTGTTCTTTAATCCTATATCTTTTCCCAATGAGGCATGATCTTTATCTTTATATCCCAGTGGGAGAGAAGCTAAAAATAGACTAGTCTTTATGACACCTAAGCTAGACACATGTTGTTTGACAGATTATTAAGAAAAATTATCTTTAAAGAATAGAGTATTCAAATCTTTAAAACTATTTATGTCATTGTTTATTGTATTCTTAGAAACAAATCTGTTCTTGAAATCCCTTTTCAAGTCAGATACAGTTCATGTCATTTGTTTTGATTTTATTTTATTGTCACTATGTAGAATTTTTGCTTTTAGTTTCTCAAATTTAAATAAGGGTTTTCAACAACATGTTTTCATATCAGAACTAACATTCTATCCGTTCAAATTTAATGATGATTTACAACTAGATTCATTTCCAACACATTTTTTTTCTATTATTCTCTTCAAAAACTATCTCATCACTACTTTGCCAATCTTCAACTACCCCATCTTTCTTCAAATTTTCTACACAAACCTTAGCATCAATAGATTTAATTTGAACTTTTGTGAGAGGATCAACACTCAATGATATGTTGACTGAAGGTTTTATTTTAGTTTGTGGTCAAAATCCCAAACCATAATTCATGTCTACATCTAAAATGACATTGCCTAGACCCCATCAGTAGCTTTGTATGGATGGAATCTACTGAGTATCATTATGTTTATCTAAAATGACATTAGATGAAGGCATGTATGTGTAATCACGATTAATGGGAGGTGCTATCTTAAATCTAACATTACTCTTACCACCATTAATAGTTTCTGTCATTTGAGATTTTATAATTCCTACAACTATTTTTATGAAAGTTCAAATTTTTTAATAGTAAGCTTAGTTGAAGCAAGTTCATTATGAAGTTTGTTGATTTTCAATGCGAGCTTATCATTTCTTTTATATAATTCATTTTAGCACATTCTTGATTATGTGGATGATGTTGTAATTGATAGAGTTTTATTAAGATCATCTAGTTTTTTTTTTGAAAATCTTTTCATCAGATTTATATTTCCTTGCTTGATATAGAAGTTTTTAAACTTCTAAGATCAAAGTATTATTATATGCATGATATCTTAGAACTTTCTTAACACAGTCAATTATATATTGATGATTATATACCTATATGTTTGTTATGGATGATTCAGCAACAACCGAGACTTCTTTCACCATAAGCGACATCAGTACAGTCTTTTCCATCCCCAATTCTTCATTTAATTGTGCTGGAGTAATCTCAATAAAAACTTTCATCTTTTTAGGATCAGGAATACTTGCGGAGTAGTCTCAATACTATTTTGAACACCTTTATCTTTAGAATGTATGCCGAAGTAATCTCAATTGTATTTTCAACCATCTTAGCTTCAACTTATTCTTTCTTAAACTCTCCATCTTCAATTGTTTCCCCACTCTTAGGCTACATTTGTTCACTTTTAACCTATGAACCTTCTTCAAACACTCCTTCAAGCAAATCACAAGATTCAAATTCGGCAAACAGATTCTCTAATTTTCAACTTCTTCTTCTTCCTTGATTTCAAAAAGCAAAGCTATGGAGATCTTTAGATCAAGTATCTCCATTTGATCCGACCAATAATATTTAGGATTTGTTTGAGAAACTAGAGCTTTGTTGTTGCTTGAAGCTCCTTTTTTGTCATTCTTTGTTTCAACATCTACTGTCACCATCTTCTTTCTGCCTTTGAATTGAATTGACTTTGGTTCTATTCATTCTCTAGCAAAATGCCTACATTTGTCGTAGCTGTAGTATCTGAGTGTAGATTTATCAAAACCAATCATGCTTGTGTTGTTTAAGCCAAACATCTTTCTACCGGTTCTTCATGCAAAGTTTTTGGCTCTATACATAACCATAGCCATCTAATATTTTGATGTCATTCTCTTTTATATCTTCAAGGTTAACTTGCTGTAGATAATCAACTAATTCATTTGGAGTATTCAATCTTCCAACCATGAAAGGTTCATAACTTAACATTAAAGTAGTGAACAAATTCAAGTGCTCTTCAGCAATTTGAATAAATTGCTTTGGAAGACTGAATTTTGCTTTGCAACATAAGCTTGATGAACATTTTGCTAAGTAAGAACTGATGAATAATGAGCTTGCATGGTAGATGAATACTGAACTTGGCTTGGAGTTGAATACTAAAAAACATGAGGTGCTTTGATATTAGGAATGATAGGAACTAGTGATTGCTATTGCTAACACATTTGTGTGTAACTGATGTAGTACTTTGGATTGCTTGCCATTTTAGCATATAGTGTCATAGCTTTAGGACCCATTGAATCGAGATGATTTGTAGCTCTTTGTTTATCATCCATATTATAAAACATAAATAGTTGAGATCAAATCACTCAAAGACAGGGTGGAGAAGTCTTTTATTCTTTTGATTGAAGTACAATTGTTGTTCCAACTGTATATCAATGAATTCAACAATTTCTTATTAACGACAATGTTCTCCTAAGTGCAGCGTGCACTTTTCATCTTGGTGACAAGATTGACAAACTTAGCAATCTAGGCTTTAAGACTTTCTTTGATGACATGGTCATACATGTTGAATGCTTGGTTAAGCATATCTTTCTTACTTTCTCGTATGTTTTTGTTTCCTATTATATGTGCTTCAAGATCATTCCAAATAACCATAGCCCTTTTAAACTCTTTATAGTTATGGGAAATCTCAGTTGATAAATCCATGGTGATTGCTGCATATACCTTGTCATCAAGTTCAAATTTCCTTTTATTCTCCTTGTCCCATAAGTACTCGAGCCTTTTGACTATTTCACTCTTCTCATTCTTGTACATCGGTATGTAAGATCCATACATGATTGACCTCCACATACGTGGTTTAGTGTAAATGACATTGTTTTCAAACCAATAAGCCCAATCAATATAGTCATCTTCATTCAGAAGTTTGGGAGGTTTGGTACTCGTACCAATCTCAATGTCTAAACTCAATGACGCAGTGATATTCTTATTGTTCGAATTAGTAGTCATTTCTAAACTCGAAATTGAACTTTAAAAATTTCATCAAATTTTCAAAGTTTTCGCATGAAAACTATACTATTCGCGCGAAAACTTGCTAAAAATAACCATCTTTTACAAGATTAGTACTTCCCCCGTGAAAACTCTCAGGTATCGCTTCAGGTCAACATTTTGTACAAGTTTCGTTTGCTCAACTTCAATCAACTTTTCAATTTTTTCCTTCCCAAAATGCCCAAAAATAGTATTAAAATTTAATTAAGTTTAGTTATGTTTAAATGTGCACCTAATTGTCTCTAATTTGTTAAAATAATTCTATTTTTTTCAATTGAATTCTTTCCAAAACCAATATCATAGCTTTCCGAGCATTCCAACAACCTCACTATCACCAATATGTCAATTAATAGACATTGAAACCACAAAACAAGCTTGGATACTTGAAAAAATAACAAGCTTTAATTCTAATAAAATTGATCTAGGGCATCTTATGTTATAATACCAATTGTAAGAACCATGAATTTCACATGTATATCGATCTCAATCCATCAAATGCCGAAAGAATGATGATTGGATTGATTATCAAACTCAAACAAGTCATAAAATCAAATGAATAACAATGTAAATAACTTCTGTTTGGTATTACTACTCTTGCATAAGCATTACCAAAACAAAAATTATGCTAGTGTTACAATTATGAAAAACAAACATCTATTTATACTACACAGATGTTCTCGCACAAAAAATCCTATAAATCATGTTTTCATGCATAAGCATAACTTCTATTTGGTATTACTACTATAAATCAAGATGATTGGATTGATTATCAAACTCAAACAAGTCACAAAATCAAATGAATAACAATGTAAATAACTTCTATTTGGTATTACTACTCTTGCATGAGCATTACCAAAACAAAAATTATGCTTGTGTTACAATTATGAAAAACAAACATCTATTTATACTACCCAGATGTTCTCGCACAAAAATCCTATAAATCAAAATGTTTTCATGCAGATACTCTAAGTTTTCATGTGGGAACCTTCAAGTTCCCATATGGCATAGTTCGATTTCACAAGCCTGTTGGTTTGATCTCCACTCATACTATCCTTCTAGTAGATAAGTAGTCACAAACTCACCAAACATATCTTCCAAATCACTATCTTCACCAATCATTTCTTTATGAATCTCAACAATCAAAGTAGTACTGAATTTCATCTCAAGCAACTTCCTTTGTCAACAGATGTTTCAACTTCAACTTCACCATCTTCTTGTTCCATTCAAAATGATTAAACTCTTGATTTTGTACATTCCCGAGCGTACTACCCCGATTTATCATAGTTATAACAAAGTAGTGAAGATTTATCAAATCTGATCTTGCTGTTGTATTTTATCCCAAAATTTTTTCTTTCTCACAAAATTCTTAGCTTGATAAACAACCATAGTCATCTTGTATTTAATATCATTTACCTCCATAAGATCATTAAAAATAAATATTTAGAGATAAAATTCTTCCAGCCATACTTCGTAGCATGATGGAATAGTTTTGAATAAGGGTAGATGTTCTTCTATAATCTAAACAATCTGCTTTATTAAAGCCGAGCTTTGCTTTGCTATATAGGCATTGCTCACATGGGAACTTTACTACGCTTGAGCTTGAGAAAAGTGACCTTGAACATATTTTGGGAAATAATGAACATAAGGTTCTTGAATCTCTTACACAACTACAACATTAGACTGTTGTTGCTAACATATTTGAGTGTAGCTCAAATAATCGTTCTAGTTTCTTGCCATGTTGGCATAAAAAGGAGTAGCTTCTAGACCCAAAGAATTAAAGTGATTTGGAGCTCTTTGTTTAATGTTCATATCATATGACTTGATTATTGAATTCTTGATTCAACATATTATTTTTACTCTCTCATATTCTTGTTTTCCTGTAGTTAAATTTCCAACACATCCCACAAAACCTTTACCCGTTTAAGACTTCTAAAGCTGTGAGAAATCTTTGTTGAAAGAGCCATTGTGATAAAAACATAGGCTATATCATGCTGTTCAAACTTCTGTATATCTTAATCATCCCACAAATGTTTTGGTTTCTTGACCATCTCTACTTTGCCTTTATTGTTCGTTGGCACATAGGGACCAAACTTGATTGATCTCCACATGCGATATCAAGTGAAAAGCAAAAATCCAAATCAAGAGAAAACAACTAATAGAAGGCGAGAACACAAGGCATGCGAATACTTTGTTGAAGATATGCGAGATCTTAAAGCATCCAAAAACTTTTAGAAAGTTTTTGCATATCATCCAATATGTATAAATAATTATTTTCTCTTTGTATTTTAGGAGGTGTTTGTCATATGTATCAGGGTTTAATATGAAAAAGTAGAGGGTTGTATATTAGGCCGCCCAATGAGAGCTTACCTGAACTGGATCAAGCTTAAACAACGTAAACTCCTACGGTATTGCAATCGTTTTTTTATAACAAACATCCGATTAAGTTCATTGACAGTTCGTTATATCATACATGCACATAACCATCTTATTTGACTATCAAGTGTAATATTGTATAATTGAAGATCTATTTAGACCTTACAAATGGTATTAGAGAAAGGTATTGCTCTTGATATATGGATTTTGTAAGGATCAAACCAAGAGGTTGGAGGAGATCAAAAATCATTTTAAAGATTCAAGATTGATTAAAGTCACACGAGAACTAGGTTACCGTGCGAGAAGTTCTTTTCGAGCGAGAACATCTAGTATAAATTGATGTTTTTGTTTTGTAATTTGTAACACTTGATCATTATCCCAACTTTTATAATCCTCATCTTTCTAGAATATAGTGCGAAAACTTATTTGCATATTGTTCAATTCGATCTTGTGTGATATATAGCCAATCCGTATTCCATTCATTTCGAGTTTGTGATATGAGATCGATCATATAACAAAATCCTTGAGTTTACATATTTCCGTTCCGCGATCATCCGTTTTAGCTTTTAAAGAAAAGATTGAAGACCATAAGGACAGGGTTGAGTTGGTTTAGTTTTCAAGGTGAAAAAGATGAAACCAAGGGTGAAAACAAGGGTAACCAGCTTTGTGACTTGTTAAATGGATGATGTGTATCTTTGCTCTCAATGTCTTCATATTTGGATGGTTGAAAACAAAGAATTGAGATCGTAGGCAGTTAATCAAAATTGAAAAACTCGAATTGGATGAAGTTTTTGCCAAATTAATTGCTTTTGCAAAAACATTAGCAGTTTTCACAATGGTAACAGACATTTACGAAAACATCCTACGTAAAAGCTTCATACCAAGCTAAAATTTCTCCAATATCTTAGCAAGAACCCTATTGATTTCTCAAGTTTTGTGAAAACTATGCAATATGTGAGAACTTTAACCATATGCGAGAACTTTTTAGTTTGTGAAGGTTTTAGAAAAGTTTTTATGCTTAGATTTGGAGGTTTCTAGATGGATTGAATAGTGGTATTTAAACAGAGCACTTTACCATGTTTGATCAAGTTTATCATCGGATACAAGGTTCAGGTTTTTGGGAATTACAAATGGAAAATGGATCTCTCTCTATCATATGCCTAAGCTCTAATACAACTTAAGTCTTGGTGATCAAGATAAAACTAGTTTGGTCTTGACTAAGACGTGATATTCATTAAAGTTATATATTAGAAGGAGGTTATAGTTAAGGGGGAAAAATAAAGTGAAAGATATCTAGCAATCTGATAGTATATGATGATGTGTGACTGAAGTTAAACTTAGCTTGATATCATAATCCAAATGGTAATTTGTAAGGTCGTGACTTGTATAGATTATATTATTAAATGAAAGAAAAAGTTAAAGAAAGAAAAAATATCACGAAGGACACAAGATTTCAAAAGCATGTGAACTCGAATAAACAAGAACTTCAAGACTATGCGAAAACTTATATAATGCGAAAACTTCAGAAGAGTATCCACATGATGCCCATTATATATAAATACTTGCTTTAGCTTTGTAATTCAGTTTGTGTGAAGTTGTTTAGAAGAGTATGTTTAGAGAGATTACTGCTTTGTGTGATCACATATAAGCCACACAAGAGAAGCTTATCTTCGGTGGATCAACATAAACGATGTAAACTCTTTTAGTATTTTAATCTTTTGACTTGATTAATAATACGATTGAATTATTACTTGTTGTTGAACACACACACATCCATCTTATATTATCAAAAGTAATTTGAGATCTAACGATTGATCTAATCTTTAGAAAGACCAAAGTATAAAGTTTTATAATTTATAGTCAATATACAAAAAGTAAAAAGTAAATTTTATTCATTTATTTAAGTTGATGGTATATTATATCATTTACAAATCTTTCTATTTGTCTTTTTACAAATTTTTTATACAATTGGCTAATTAAAAGGTATTTTTTCGTTAAATATAATATACCTATAAAAAAGTATACATATTTTTAATATCAATTCATTTTCAATTTTTCACCCTTTAAATTGCCCCAGCCATCAATCCACCTAATTTCTCTTCTCTCCCAAAAAAATATCTCCACAAGAAATCACAGTTATCCCCCCCCCCCCCCCCCCCCCCCCCTTTTCTCTCTCTCTCTCTCTCTCTCTCCATATTCAAGAAAAAACTACAGAAACATGAAGTTGAAGAACACACAATCCAACCCTCTTATGTTCCACCACTTCTAACTTCATACTTCCACACAAATCAGACCAAAATCAAGCAACTTTTGTCTTGTGTTACTCACCCATGTCGCTAGAGGATTCACTAAGATCTCTATCACTAGACTATCTAAACCTATTGATCAACGGTCAAGCCTTCAGTGATGTAACCTTCAGCGTTGAGGGCCGAATAGTTCACGCCCACCGCTGCATCCTTGCAGCACGGAGTCTGTTTTTCCGGAAGTTCTTTTGCTCCGGAGGAACAGACTCCCCGACGGGATTCGGGTCCGATCCGTTAGGGTCGCGGATGGGACCCGCGTCTCCGAGGAACTCAGCGAGTTCACAGATGGTTATACCAGTGAATTCTGTAGGGTACGAGGTGTTCTTGCTGATGCTGCAGTTCTTGTACAGTGGGCAGGTCTCGATTGTACCTCAGAAACATGAACCCAGACCTAATTGTGGTGAGAGAGGGTGTTGGCATACACATTGCACCTCTGCCGTTGATCTTGCTCTTGATACTCTATCAGCCGCTAGATCATTTGGTGTTGAGCAACTTGTTATACTCACTCAGGTCTCCTCTCTCTCTTCTCTCTCACTCTAAACACATATCAACTGTTTTTCAATGGGATTTTGTAGTTTAATGAAGAGATTAACAGAAAAATAACCACAAAGACATACAAGATCTTTGTGGGTTCTTTGTAAATTTTGTAGTTGTTAAATCTTTTTATAAAAAAATCAAATCTTTTGTTGTTTCTTTTTTTGTTTTTGGTTTTCTGCAGTGTTTGGTCCAAGTAGGCACCTGAAAATAGTTCTTTTTTCATATAGAAAGCTTCAACAGATGATGAATTACAACAATCTTTCTTGAAAATGGACAGAATATTACCAAAAATGTGGTTTTGAAAGTGAAGTGTTAAATGGGTTATCTTGATTTCATGAACATTGTTCATTTCTTGAATTGGGTTGCTCTATCTTTATGTTCCACACTACCAGCTTTCTAAATTTAGATCTATTTTTTATCATTCTCTAGTCTTGTCTTCAACAGTTATTACACCCATCATTAACCCCTACTTTCCTCATTTGTGGCTTTGTTTAATTATAGAGATACAGTTCCATTAATAATGCACAAAAGGAAATATTTTAATACCATACATCATCTACACAAATATAATATATACCAAATCTTTATATATGATTATAAAAATACAATCTTTTTTCATAAAGTATGCACAAGATTATTATAATCTTGATATGATCTTTTTAAACACTTTGATTTGTAGAAGCAATTAGCAATCATGGTAGAGAAAGCTTCAATTGAGGATGTGATGAAGGTTCTTTTAGCTTCAAGAAAACAAGACATGCATCAACTATGGACAACTTGTTCTCACTTGGTGGCAAAATCTGGTCTCCCACCAGAAGTTTTAGCCAAACATCTTCCCCTCGACATCGTGGCGAAAATCGAAGAACTCCGCCTCAAATCCTCCCTCGCTCGCCGCCCTATCATGCCGCACCACCACCCGCACCACCACCACGACCTCTCGGTCGCTGCTGACCTCGAAGACCAAAAGATTCGACGAATGAGACGGGCACTTGACTCATCTGATGTTGAGCTTGTTAAGCTCATGGTCATGGGTGAAGGCCTCAATCTTGATGAAGCATTAGCCTTACATTATGCAGTTGAGAACTGCAGCCGTGAGGTGGTGAAAGCATTGCTAGAATTAGGTGCTGCTGATGTGAATTATCCTGCAGGACCTGTGGGAAAAACACCACTTCACATAGCATCAGAAATGGTGTCACCAGACATGGTTGCAGTGTTACTAGACCATCACGCAGACCCTAATGTTCGAACCATCGAGGGGATCACACCACTCGACATCCTTCGAACGCTAACCTCAGACTTCTTGTTCAAAGGTGCAGTCCCGGGCCTAACCCACATCGAACCCAACAAGCTCAGGCTGTGCCTTGAGCTGGTGCAGTCAGCTGCATTGGTGATCTCAAGGGAAGAGGGTAATGCAGCAGCGAATGCAGCGTCGAATTCGACGCAAAATTATCCCCAAATGAACGATGATCATACTCACAGCAGCAGTTCAAACAGCAGTGGGAATGTTGGTAACTTGAATCTTGATTCAAGATTGGTGTATCTGAATCTTGGAGCTGCACAAATTGGGTGCAACAAGATGGATGTAAGTGGAGGAAGAGAAGATCATCATCATCATCAACAACAACATCATCATAATCATGATCATCATCGACATGGATCTTCACAAGGTGGTTGTGACACATCAATGTACCACCATCATCATCATGAGTATTAGGTCAACTATCTTTATATATTTATAATCTCTCGATCTTTCTTCCTTTATGATCTAGAATTTAACTATATATATTCACCCATGAAGTGGGACTGATGAAGCACAAATATATCAACCAAAAGATCACATTCATGGGTACGTTATTGATATGATCTTTCCTCTATAAATGGTCACCTTTTTCATCTTGTTTTTGTGTTAATTATTTATACAATAGTTCTATAATTATTTATTAAAATTGTTTTATTCTAACTATTTATAAGTAAAATTAACTATTATTGTAAAACAAGTAATAAGACAAACAGATTGTTATAGTAACCAAATTGAAGCAATCTTTTTTGCACATTTGAAAAAGTTGTAAAAACATTTAAACTTCCCATCTTATTAAATTATTAATGTTTATAGAATAATAATAAACCTTTATCTATTATTCAGTATCTATTTATAGAAGTATAACTAGAATGATTAAAAAGAAAACCTTTGTTATTATAATAAAGGCTAACTAAATATATAATAGTTGGTAATATTGTTGAGGAAAAAACAAACCGATGGATGGTGGTTGTTCTTGATTATTGGTTTTATGATGATAATTGGCAGTGGTGAGACCATTGAAGGTGGGTTTTTTTAAAGATCACTCATGAGATGGATGGGACATGAAGAATCTTGAAATCAAAGTTTTTGCCCTCTTCTTTTGTGTATCAATCTTTCGAAAAAACAATCGGTCAACTCTTTTAATATATTTTTGTTTTGTTCTTGGAATTTAATAGTGATCGTATTTAAAACTTTTTGGCCAATTATTATTTTCTTGCTCCTCAACCAGAAGCATCGTCTACTTTACCTGATATAAATATTATTAGACTATATACTTAATTTATGTAGGATAGGTCCCAGCTACTTGTAGGTCGTATTATTATATGTTGATCCCAACCAATAAAACTTGCATTTTTGTGTCCATTTAATGGTTAAGTTTTTAGGAGGCGTATAAACTTTTTTTATTTTTTCCTTTAACATTCTAACACCTACAATTTTTTTAAAATTTAATCATCATTATTTTTGCATCTTGCATGATGACTAGAATATATAAACTTTCTGTTAAATATTACATCATTTTTATCAATATGTCCTCTTGTACTAATTTAGACTAGTGTAACTTTTTATTAATTATATATATTTTACTTGGTGGCTATTGCAAATTTAATTTCTTGCTAAGTTTGCAGCCTTGTGGTTTATTGAAATTGATTTCATTGTTAAAAGAATTATACTTTGATTATATAATATTTATACTTTGATAGAGAAAAAAATGTTAAGATATTTCATAAAGCCAAGTATTTTTAAAATGACATATACTATAATGTTTAATTCGCGATCGAATGCAAATAATAATATTTAATAAATATACAATTTCAAAAATGTATCAAAATATATAAATTTATCAGCTATAATATGTGATAATAAAGTCAAATTCATGCATCTGATTGTACGTATGATGAGTTTAACATGAATTGATGTTTTGGCCTGAGCGAGAAATAAAATGAACAAATATTTGATCCACCAACACGCTTGACAAAAACGTTGATTATACTAACCCTTAATCATTTTAAAATTTATAAGATAATTATTGCCCATATAATTACGTACATCACTAAGTTAATTTTCAATGTAAGAAATACTACGTATTTTTTATGACAAATTAAGGCATGTAATCCCTCATTCAAATGGGATTAATATAATATTCAGGTTGTAATAAATAAGGAAATTGAAGTTTGTGCTATACATATTTTAATTGGGTTTTAGCTTTATTATAACAAGAGAAAAAGTAGGAAATCATAAAATAAAATATTTATAGAAAAAAAAGGACAAGAAAAGGGGTAAATAGCCAAATGGATAGATTGATTGGTTGTCTTGCATGAATGCAACAAGTGAGTGTGACAACACAGCAGAGTTAATATTTAATTTGTGTGATATCTAATTTCTGGATTCCCTCCATGTAATCTTGTCTCATGTCTCTTCCTTTGTTTCCTTTATTGCAGTACTACTTAACACCACCTTTCATAAAGCTTAATCACTTGTTAATCTGTAAAGCCATATGCCAGTATTCAACTTTGGTTTAAATAATACATTTAATTTTATGCTAATTAATTAATTAAGATAACATTTTGGGGCAAAAAGAGGAATAATCATTATACTGAAGAGGTTGTATGTTGGAATGTTTACTTTACACTTGTTGTAAAGTTCAATCATCACTAAAATGTTTTGATAGTATTAGGCTTAAATAGATCTGGCCAACAAATACCTAAAGTGGGTTTTCTGTTCGTCTTTCATTATCATGTGGATAGAACGCATAAGTTTTTGAGGGTTGGATTAAATGTACACTCTCTTCATATTTACTTATCATGTTCACTATCCTTTAGTTGTAACATAAACAATATTCTCCCATTTCCATAAAGAAAAATTAGAAAAATGTTCCATTGATATACTGTTTTCAAATAGAGTGCAATAGAAATTTATGAATAATACTCTTAGCCAACACCGTTCTTTATTTCTTAAAACATGTTGCATCAATTAAAAGATTTGAACAATAATACATGAATTCGAACATTAATTTAAATCGACAAGAAATTAAATAAGTATATAATTAGATTAAAATATTTAACATTTTTTATTTATGTTTCTAAAAGTAAATTTGAATACATAATAAAGAAAATGAGGTTCAAGAAAAAATAACTTGTGCCAGATATAAGTTTTAATCTGTGTTAATCTGTGTTAGGTTTGCATAATCCAAATAAAACACTAGCTTTGTAGTACTTGTCGATAAGCTTAAACCCTAACTACAACACATGTAACCTGTGTAAACTAAACACGACCCGTACACAATTATCTAGGTTAAATGGGTTATTGAAAGGGAAGTGGACAAGAGATCGTTAGCGCATGATCAACTAACACAATAGAGTTAAATTTACAGTTTATTATTTTATTTTACTTTTTGTTCTAATTCAACCGAGATGACCGAATGCAAAAGGGTTAGCCATGTCAATCCGAACGAATCCGCTTTATTAAAGGCGTTAGAGTATTTACATGTCTACAATCTGAACTTTTTTAGCCCCAAACTATTAATTTATTTAAAAAAACATTTATGACTTTAAAGAACTTATTTTATGAAAACTGCTATCCTAACATACTTTAGTATATATGCTTTTGTGTTCTTTATGAAAACAATACTATGCTACAACAAATATTAATTATTTGGAGTAATCACTACTTCTCTGTGCTTTTCCTCACTCTATATCAGTTCCATAAGACTCTTCTGTCAGAATCTTCCTTAAAGGTTTTATCAACAATGGCACAGTAAGATACCACATGCAATGCATATGTTACAAGTTACTTATGCAACAATCCAATGTGAAGGTTTGATTGATAATCATACTGGATCTCTAAGTGTTCACTTTCAGATGAATGCTCCTATGTAAACAGGGTTAACTTAGTTTAAGGTTTGGACGTACGTAGCCTGTTGATGAAAAGCTTGTCGTTTCTCATTGTCTATAACTGAGTTAACTCGGCTATTTATAACAGCTTTCTGCAGTAAAAGTAAGTGCTTTCACTTCTACCTGTTTCCTTTGACTCTTTTGCAGTTGAATTAGTAAAATAGTTTTAAATTGTTTAGTAAATTTTAATGACATTATGTGTAAATTAATGGATGGTTTTGAAGATATAATTTGTAACTCTTCATGCATATTCATGAGAATTCACCAAAGCTATATACCAACAACTTACAAAAAAAAATGTATTACAATATCTTTTAACAAAATAATTAAACTTGTTACAGTTAATGAAATGACTAAAATAACAACTTTATTGACACATTTATGAAAAGTTCAAATAATCTATCTTTATACTTAAGTAAAGTTAGTAAGAACTTTATAATTATGAATGTAAGAACTAATAAAAAAGTTAAACCTTCAAACCATATAAAAGAGTGATTGATGCTTCAGTTTCTTGTAATCACCGCTAGTTCCTCTAGGTTCGTTTAAAACTTTATAACTAAGTACTTCAGAAATCATAATTAAGTTTCAATCTTTTATCTAACATTTTTATTAAAAAATATGTAAAAAAGAGATTGAAACGAGTAGAACTACAGAAGTTGTATGTCACAGCACCATCTTTTCTCCTTTTGCCAGCTGGTTGTTATTTCATTCTTTCAACATCAATATTTCTTTAATCTTTATAGTTTGCAGTTTTTTGCTTTTATGATGATATGTAACTTTCATTGTGAAATTTCAGTCAGTTAGTCAGAGTGATTGTACAATAGACCCATCTCAACACACGCACGCATAGATGTGACTCAAGATTAATGAAAGACAGCCACAATAAAAAGTGTGTTTGTGTGGTTTGAGTTATTAATGATGGGCAGACCTTGATCTGAGATGACCATGAATTGTTATTACATCAATGATATATCTGTTAAATGATAAAATACTGAATTGATTATTATTAATAGGTTAGGTTACATTATATAGAATTTATAATAAAACTCTAAAAACTTAAACGGGCTCGTGGGCTTAACCCTAATAATAATCATTACTAAATACTAATAATAATATAGTCTAATACTCCCCCGCAGTCAGAGCGGTAGAGAATCGGACAATAAAAAAATAGTCTCAATCTCGATCATAACTTTGGCCAAAAATTCTCTAATCTTGCAATCTTCAATCCAAAACCTTAAATGCAATCCACAATATTAAATAATAATGTAATCTTGCGAGGGGCTTCCAATGCTGCAGTGCGACGGCGACATTAGGCAGCGCAGCGGCGAACCGCGGCGTGGTAGAGGCGGCGCGGCAGTGGATCGTAGTCCAGCAAGCGGCGCCGCAGCGGCGTCATGATCGATATCTCGATCGAAAAGGTAAAAAAAAAAAAAAAAAAAGAAACAAGATGACACCTGATGACCGTGGTCGTGCGGTGGTGTGTCATACCGAAGGCCAGTGACCGTGGCCAAGCGGAGTTCTTCGGTGGCACGGACCGTGGTCCGGCAAGAACAAACGAAGGAGAAAAAAAAACAAGATGGGATATGGGCATATGGGTTTTGTGGAGAAGAAAGATTTAAGATAAGTGGCTTGAATCTAAAACCAAAACGGATCTTTATTTAGAACGAAAAATATAAAAGAACTAAAAACAAAGAGAATGGACAGGGCGGCGGCGGCACGCCGCCCTGTCTAGGGTTTGAACGTGGTGGTGACGGCTAGGGTTTGTATTTTTATGGTGGTGCAGCGGAGAAAAGGTAACCAGAACATAAGACTCTGATACCATGTTAAATGGTAAAAGACTGAATTGATTATTATTAATAGGTTAGGTTACATTATATAGAATTTACAATGAAACCCTAAAAACCTAAACCGGGCCCGTGGGCTCAACCCTAATAATAATCATTACTAAATACTAATAATAATATATTCTAATAATATCTAATTATAATTTTTATCATCTCAAAAATGTTCTTACTATAAACGCTATTCGGAAATTTTACTTTTTCAATAATATATTTCTTTATTAATAATACTAACTAGTATTTTTACCCGTCGCGCGTTGCGGCGGTGCCGTGCATAGCATGATAAAGCATAGAATACAATCGACTCGACTTATTTCCGAACTAATCGTACATTGAAACGTAGAGTAATTCGAATTTATATTGTTGAATGAAAACTTATTAAACATACATAAAAATTAGCATTTGCTTCGACGCCGTATGTAACATGATAAATTATAGACTACAATGATCCTAACTTGTGTGTCGGAAGGTACAATAATCGAATTTATGCTAACGTATTATATTTGACCTAATTCATTTCCAGACAAAATTTGCATCGAAACATTAACTAACACAAAATTTATATTTATCTGACTTGTATTCTGAAAAAACTTAATACAAACATAGAAAATATATTGAAACATACATAAAAATAAGAACGTGATCTATGTATTATACGGAATGTAAACCCGAAGTTTGTTAACGTCAAATTGATATTTTATAAGCTTATAAAATTTGAATGGTTTAACAATATAAAATTCAAAAGTTGAAGGGTGAAAGTTGGACCTTTTTTTTAAGATAATCAAAAGTTGTAATTGTTTATTATCTTTTAAAATAATTATAAGTTCATGGGAGTTAAAATGATAGAAATTAATTAATTGTTTTTGAGAGTTGGGACTTGGGAGGAAGGAAAGGAAAAAGAAAAAAATTAAAATTGATGCCGTAAGGAATCGAACCCACTACCCCCGATTTAAATGTTTAATAGCTTAACCAAGTGGGCCAAGCTAGGAGCTTTGTAAACTATGAAACCAAAGATATATATCTTAAAAGCAAGGTTGGGTGGTCCAATTCAATTGGCCACCGACCTTTGCTTTTAAGTATTAGTAGAATTTAAGTAGTGCAGAAATTATCTTCTAGTTAAAAGCCTGGAACACTTGTAATTTTGGAAATGTGTGTAGTAAAAGAAATGTAAAAAGGGTTTCTTTATTATGTGTTATCTTGTCATATGTTATTTCATCAAAACATCTATCATTACTATAAGAATGCAGGGTTTGGAGCTATTTTGTATGTGTTTAACATCAAATATAATCAAAGTGGATTGTGGTTTGTTTTGGTGCAACCAAAAGGGTTTTGAGACGCTTATTTGGTCAATTGGTTGTGTTAGTGCTGCCTCTATTTGAATAAACTAAAAGCCAAAAAGTGGCTGTTGTGGATTTTAAGAAAATAAACAAGAAAATAAACAAAGGTTTTTTTGTTGTTGAAATCCGAAACAACATGATCAAATTCACTGTAGTTTATTTCGGTCTTTGACATTAAAAGGGTTGAATTAGTGTTGGTGTGGGTTGCATGATTTCAAAGAAAAACATAAACAAAAGACACGATCTTTGTTGTATGTTGTTGTTCGTCACTTGAATTCCATAAGAACAGCATGTTCACGTTTTTAAAATTTCAATTGTAATTGTTTAGACTGTTCGTCAATGTTAAACAAAAACAAATATGTTGTTTGTAGTCTCCAGTATCGCAAGAATAGTCGCCAAAAGGATTTTGTTGCTTTTTGATTCATAGATCGAATAAGCTTAAGGGTTATTTGATTGTTTCATTTATCAAAATCAAAACCAAAGTGTTGTTTTGAATTAAAAAGCCAAAGTGTGGTGGGGGGACACGAAACAAAAGTTTAAATATAGGAATCTTTTACAACCTGCATGTGGTAAAGATCAAGATGTTGAAGGCATGGATTAAGAATTAGAGCCGAAAATATTAGATTATAATTTCTTAAAGCCATGTGATTCAAAGCTTTAGTAGTATTTCATATGTGAAACGATGGGTCAAATACGTATAATGAATAGGTTAATTAATTGGTAGTTATTTTACATGTTCAAATGATGCCAAATAACTACCTATAACTGTCACATAACTGTAAAAACTATGGCTATAAATAGCCGTGTGATCTGCCATTGGTAGATGCATGTATGTGAATATTTTATGTGTTATCAAGCTTGAATTTCTAGTGTTGATTTTTTGTGATTCAAGTGAATGTGCGTTGAGATCTTGGGTAAAAATATGCCCTTTAAGTTAGATGTGCATAGCGACGTGAATTGTGTTCGGTATTAGAATTGGTGATGAACCCGATACAAAAAGTTACAATCAAATGTAATATGTAGTGTAAATAATTGAAATCTAAATTGTGTTTAGTATTAGAATCAGTGATTGAACACTGATACAAAGTGTTTGCATATATGGAGGCCATCACCGATGATGCTTTCTAGAGATTACTGCTCCAACTTAGGCTACAAAAAATATAAAATAATTTCTATATAATCGAAATAAAAATTCAAATATTCAAGTAACTAATCTAGCTAATAAATATAATCATTTTTCCAACACCCTCTCGTAAGCTAAATAAGATAGATGTTCAAAAGATTTAAGAGTGAAATCCTTCAGTTGCAAAGCTTTGGTCAGCATATCTGTTATGGGCGGCTAGTTATTTCGTGATTGCTTTTGAAAAAATCGATTATGTTAAGTGAGATTTTTTATATGTTTTCATTACGGTTTTGTTAAACAATGGGTTTTGAATATAATTCTACATTTTGTTTAAGTTAAGAGATTCGTTTATAAATAAAATTACTTGTTCATATTATCAGTTTTTCGATTTCCTTGTATCGTGAACTCATTAAGATTGAGAAGTAGTTTGATATAAACGGATTAATAACATTATGAATGAACGAGTCTTAAAAGTTTGATCATTTGTTATTACTCTAACCAAAAGATAAAATCTTAAGAATTAAGTTTTGACAAACCATAGTGAGGCATATAACTTGTTGATCTTGTATAATTGAGAATTCGAAAGTGATTATCTTTTTATTAATTAGTAAATTCGTTTCAAAGTTCCTTGCATTTTATAATAGTATTCTATAAATCATTCAAAGTTTTGATTTTTATTTATAAAGTTTGTGTCTTTAATTTAATCAAGTTTTATTTGTTAAACACTTTACACGCATTCCCTGTAGAGAAATTCTTACTTACTCTTGCACAATAAAGATAGCTAAGACTAATATATTAACTTGTTTTTGGCGAGTCTCGACAATCAGATCAGTGGTGGAGGAGAAATCATTAGAATATTTCCCACATGATGTACTGCAATCTGTCCAGTCAGATTAGTTTTTTCTAGTTGTGTTCTACTCAACTCCTAAATCAGTAGGTATCTCCCCTTCTTCTAATAATAAATCTGAAAACAAATTTTTCAAATTGATTTTAAATATGTTAGTGTAATCAATAGGGTCTTTTAAATCATCAAACGGTCCCAAATCATAATCGGACTCCTCGGCAAGGATTTGTTGTTGAAATGTATAGAATTCTTTATCATACAACTAGTCCTTAGTAGCTGGATCTATCAGTTGGTAATCATCAGAATAATTAGGACTTGGCCCGGAGACATTTTTTGATCCTAATGTACCAGAGGATCTGTAGCTGAGCCTAGATATCCTCCCAAATCATCATCGTTACCTTCATCTTTCTTCTTTCCTTTATCATCTCTTTCTCCATCATCACCATCACTATCATCATCATCATCATCATCATCATCATCATTATCATCATCATCACTAAAATCAAATCCAATTTATCTAAACTATCATCATCTTCTTTCTCTTCATCGGCTTGACTTACATGCTCAGAAGCTACAATGATGTTCTTAATGATAGCTTCAATCACCTACTCACTAACATTCTCCTCTGTCTCAGTTTGTACCGAATTCTCAACTTCTACAACTAGATCTAGATCAACACATTGTTGTCCGATTAATTCTCCATGACTTGATGGTACATGTTGATCAGCTTGAGTCGGTTGTGAAGTAGATTAAGCAGTGAATGACTTGATTTGATTAGCCATGATTTAAACATAATCCTGTAAAAACTGCAAATGAGTTCAAGAGTCTTTATTCGAGCCATATTCAATTGTGAGTTAAGTTGTAATAACTCAGTTATCTTGGTTTTCTCAAAACTTCTTTCTCCAAATAACTAACTCTCTTCTCTAAAGTAGCAGGAATAATATGTGGCGATTCAAAAGAAGACCCAACAGCTCTTCTCTGTTCAGGAGGAGTATTAATCAAATGTTCTACATCAAAAGATAAACCTTTGTCTTGATTTCTTGTGTGTGTGCTTTGAACATCATTTGATGTGGGAAAATGTGTATCAGGAGTAGTAGTAGCTTCAGTAACAAATACTACAATATCTATGTGTACAGCCTCACTAATAATAACAGTAGGCTCAGAAATTGGAATTTCTCTATCTCGTGAAAAAGTGATCATTGTGGTTCTTGGTTTTCCAATAACACCACGTCATTTTCCCCTATCATGTGTACCGGTTTCTGATGAAGTTCTTTTCCTTGCCATAGTCTTTTTCCTTTTTTTAGTAGCTGGAGAATCTTTTGAAATAAAATCAGCATTAGTTTCCTCGGCAGTGCATTTCTATGGTGTTTCTGGCACTCTGAGTATTTCTTGCAAAATGTAAGGTTCGTTGCCTATTTCATCACTTGTAGTCTTGAAATCGAAACTATCTTCAAACCATCTATCGATCTATTCATCAGAAGTTAATTCTCTTTGAGGAATAGAACTTCCTGGAACATCATCAAGAGTTCTTGAAGAAGATCCAACAGGATCAGATCAAGGTTGTTCTTCAGCTGCTTCTTGTTGTGCTCACTATTTAGCAGGTTGATAATCATTAGTAGATCAACCAAGTTTGGCATAATGGTCTCTGTTCCAAGCATTTCCCCTTATATCAATCAGGTATGTGAATGTGTCATTTTTCATAACCATGATTGAATATGTGGCAGAATAAAAAACAGCTAACTTAGGATCAGCACAATTGACTATCAGCTGAATAAACCTTGGATACATGATAAAATTCTTTCTAGCAGATGCTATAACATTCTTTTGCATTTCTCCAAAAATAGCCTTGGATATGCTGTAAGGTATGTCATCGACAAGAGAAGCCGGTAGTGATCCAAAAATAGCACTTAGGCTATCAAGACCGGCTTTCAAATTGCTCAAACAATGAACAACCACCTGAAACAGAAACTTCCAAAACGGTGGAAGATGCTTATTCTCTAACGAGTGACATCTGCGATCATAACCCATTTGTTGTAAGCAATCTCTAGCAACAACATCATCAATCTTGATTGGAGCGTTTGGTTGATCTTCTAATACTAAGTCACTATTAATAACTTCAGTAGTAATCACAACTCTCTTCCCTTTCAAAGTAGCAACAATACGCTACTCTCCGTAAGCATCTCTCTCATTCGCAGCCGTTATCCAGATTCATTGATTACATAATTGTAAATAGATTCATTGATTACATAATTGTAAATAGATGGATTGGCTGTAATGGCATGATGAATCCGAGATGTTTTTAGTCCTTCAAGAACAAAATAAAGCTTTATCTACTGGCACGTCTCCAAGATAAGCAATAGCATTATCGTTCTTATTGTAAACCATTTGTCTAGCCATCTGTAATCAAAGCAAACATTTAATCAATAACAAATTTCATTAAAATCAGATTTAGAAAAATGTCAAAAGTATTGAAAATTTACACTTCTCGCGCCAAATGTGAAATTTATCGCATGTGAGTAGTTTTGCATGAACTTAGTTTTGACCAAAAGTCAACTTTTGGCGCAAACAGTCCATGATGCTCTATGCGAGTAGTTCATGCAAACACTGAAGTTCTCGCGTCAGTTAATTTTCACAATTAGCTCTTGCGTGCAAAAACCCAAAAATCTATTTCAAATTAGTCATTTTAGATCATTTTAACTATCAAAACTAGTTGTATTAGTGTCGATTAAGCATTTATTATGTACCTTAACGTTCAATTTTATCAAATCTCACTTAAATGATGATTAACAGTTCAAATCGATTCAACAGGTTCTTTAGCACTTTAAAATACCTTTAAATAGTCTCGTAATGTCTATCTGATTACATTGACATAGTGTGAGTGACAAATTGATGAGAATACCTGAAACAATTTCAGAGAATTTTAGTTTGAAAATGCGATGCGAGTACTTGACTTTTCGCACAACTGTTACCTTTATAGGCTTTTGAATTCTCGCGCGAGAATTCAGATCTCGCGTGGTTTAAACTTCTCGTATGCGAGAAGTTAAAACTTTGAATTTTTGAATTTTTTTATTTCAAAATTTTCAACTTTTTAACCCTTTATTGTTTATTTTGAAATTTTTGTTTAACCAAATGATTAATTTTCACTAGAAGCTTTCATTTTTATTTAAGAAACAAAACAAAACAAAACAAAATTAATCTTTTTGCAATTTTTTCATTTTAAATTCTAAAAATTAAACAAAATTCAAACATGTTCAAAGTAGCATAACTTGAATTTTTACTAATTTTCTATTATAGGATCATATATATTAGAAAACTGATCATTTACATCTTTCAACGTTAATTTAGATTATTACTATTTAAGTTGATTGTCAATACTAAATTTAGACTTCAAGTTTTTACAAAGATATATAAGTTGTAATATTATCATGTATTTTATCTCTTTATATGAAATCAAAGGATCCCATTAATCAAAAACTTGTAGAACTCTTATCCATCTTCTATACATTTTGAGATTTCAAGTCACCCCAATTTGACTTAAACCTTTTACTTCTAATTAGTAGCTTCATGAATATAGATTTTCTTAATATATATATATTTGAGCATAACTAGCCCGAGAAACGTTTTCTAAACACAGAATATAACTAGGACTTATTAACAACGAGTCAGACTTATGTTTTACCCTCGCAAGACATATAGGACTTATATGCCAATCCGAACTTACATGTCCAATATTTTGATTTTACCTCCTGTGTCAGAACATATTCTTAAATAATACATTACGAAGGTAGCTTGAAGGGTTAAAAGAAACACTTGAATCGATTTGAATTTCAACTTAACAGTTGATTAGTGTTTAAGTAATGTTTGACAAAATTGAATGTTAAAACATTCAATTAATAAATAGGCGACACTAATTATACAAGTTGTGAATGATAAATTTTAGGTTTTCGCATGCGAAAACTCTACTATGTATATGAATAGACACAAAAACTTCTCTGTTCGCATGAACATTTCACATAAGGAATCTTTGACTATTTGCGTGAAAAGTTGACTTTGTCAAATCTATTTTCATTGTGAAAAGTAAGAAATTTCATAAAACAACTTGCATGCGAATAGTAATACCTTTCACGTGAGAAGTCCAAATTTCAAAATTTTAGATATTTTTTCTAAGTCTGTTTTGATGTAATTTATAACTGATTAATTGTTTGATTTGATTGCAAATGGCTAGACAAATGGTTTTTAATAAAAACCATAATGTTATTAAATATCTCAGAGATGTGTAGGAAGATAAAGCACTTTTTAGATCATTGATTGAAGGATTGAAAATATCACGGATTCATTATGCTATTACTTCCAATCCATCTATTTATATTGATGTGATTGATGAGTTGGAAAACTATTGCAAATGAGAGAGATGGACAAAGGAGAATAGTGCATTACTACTACGGTCAAAGGAAAGAGAGTTGTGATCATAACTGAGGTGATTAACAGTGTATTACTATTAGAAGATCAACCCAACACACCAGTGAAGCTTGACGATGATATTGCTCGTGACTATTTATAGAGGATTGGATATGATCAGAGATATCCTTCACTTGCAACCAAGCATTTACACCATTTTGGTAATTCTTATTACACGTGTTAGTTCACTACTTGAGTAACCTGAAGGCAGGATCGGACAGCTTGAGTGCTGTATTTGGATCCTTGCTGGTCTCACTTGTTGATGATATACCTTCCAGTATTTCCAAGGCTATCTTTGTTAAAATGCAAATGAATATGACAGCTTCCGCTAGAAAGAAGTTTATCATGTACCCAAGATTTGTACAGCTGATTGTTAATGCTACTCATCTAGAGTTAGCTATTTTTGAGTCTTCTACATACTCTGTGATGATTATGAAGAAATATATTTTCACATATCTAAATGGGTGCTCGTGGTAATGGTGGAAGGGAGACCATTTTGCTAAACTTGGTTGATTTGTTGAAGACTTCCAACCAGCTACTCAACAAGCCCAACATCAAGCAGCTGAAGACCAACCACGATCTGATCTTATTGAATCTTCCTCAAGAACTCTTGTTGACACTTTAGAAAGTTCAACTCAATAGAGAGACTAAAATCTGATAAGGAGATCGATCGATGGTTTGAAGATTATTCTGACTCTAAGACTACTAGTGACGAGATAGACAATGTGCCTTATATCTTAAAGGAATGACCCCGAGTGCCTAAAACTCCTTAGAAACGCACTTATAAGGATACAGATATTCATTTTGTTCCTGAGGATTCACCAGCTACCAAAAAGAGAAAGAAGACAATAGCTAAAAAAAGACTACAGAATCCAGCTCACATGGTAGAGGAAGAGGTAGTGTGTTATAATCAAAAAACCTAGAACCCCGATGACCACTGCTTCTCTAACACAAGACATACCTGTTTTGGTCTTGTTATGATAGCAAGTGAATCTATTCACATGGATATTCCTATCATTACATCTAAAGCTACCACTACTATTACACCAATGCTTGATAAAGAAGATATCCAAAGTACACCCCAAAGGGATCAAGATGAGGGGTTGAACTGTGATGTTAACAAATTGATTAATACACCTCCAGAGCATAGTAGAGCTACTAAAACTTTTTCTGATTCTCCTTATACTAGACTTGTTACTATGGAGAAAAAAGTTAGTCAGTTAAAGAAAGAAGTTTTTGAGAAGACAAAGTCTATAGAGATCTTACAGTTGGATTCTCAACTTAAAGAAGCAACAATCAAGGCACTTGAGCACCAAATGCAGTTTTTATATGATTATGTCTAGATCATGGATAATCAGATTAAATCTTTCACTGCTCAATCTTCATCATAGCCAAGTCAAGCTGATCAACCAGGAACATCCTATCATGGAGAATCTAGTGGACAACAACAATTTGTTGATCCTGAACTAGTAGTTGAAGCTAAGACCATAGTATGAGTTACTCATGAAGAACATGCCACAGAGCAAATATCTAAAGCTGTTATTGAAAACATTATAGTAACTCTAGAGCAGGTGGTCCAAGCTATGGAAGAAACTAACGATGATGATGGTTTGGATAAAGTGGATTATGACTTTAGTGATGATAATGAAGATGATGATGATGATGATGATGATGATGATGATGATGATGATGATGATGATGATGATGATGATGATGATGATAAGGATGGTAATGATGGTGATGGTAAAGATAAAAGGAAGAAGAAAGATGATAATGATGATGATAATGATCAAGGAGGTGATTTGTGCTTGCTCCTCTACCTTCTACATATGTGCATACACTTTGGCATTCAAAGCCTTTTACAAAATATTGAAATTTAGAGCTCGTGATGAGTTGGGCTTATGATGGGGAAAGGAAGATGTACGTGATTAAACGCAAGGGCGAAGCTATAGAGTACTTAAAAAACGAGCATGATTTTCATACAGTCAGAGCTTCGGAGTTATATGCTATGGGAAGAGTCCCCTTCATAAATGCAAGCAATTATGGCAAAGCCAACTAAATTAGGAACTTGATCCGGCACTAAAGCAAGACCAACTTTAAGGATTTTAAAACTGCTAAATCTAAAGTTATTGAAGATGAGGCAAGAATAGATCCGAACACAAACCAGCCTATGAAGATCAGAGTGTTCAGGCATCCCATATATGCACAAAAGATTCCTATCCATGCTCCTATACCTTTTAACGATTTATTTAAACTGATGAGATGGATATGTGAAAAAAACATTAGGCAAGTAGTGATCGATTGTGTAGATAAAGAATTCCGTATCATTGAACCTATTGATCTCTTGAAGTTTGGACATGATAATTTGATGAGTCTTCAAGCTTGTCCTATTGAAGCTGATGAATCTGTGCATGTCATTGCAGCTCAATTTGGGTGGTTGATTACAAAAGCCTTGGACAACAAGATGTATGCTTATAGGGGCAGCTACAAGGTTACAGACTTGGATTTCTAAACAATTTTTGAAGATTTTGATTCACGAAGCCTAAGGGGAGATTGTAATGATTGAACCTAGAGGCTCGGAAAATCAAAAATGTTATTTTGAAGACTATTCGTGGGAGAACTTAGATCCGCACGAGAAAATAGTTCTCGCGCAAGATCTTTTGGTTATGTATATATATAGTGTTGCTTAGTTCATTGTAATTAGAGATAGAGCTTTTGATTTCCTAATAGTGTGCGAATTGTATATATATAGTGTTTCTTAGTTCATTGTAATTAGTGATAGAGCTTTTGATTTTCTAATAGTGTGCTAATTGTAATAAGTTTGTATCCATTATCAGAGAGCAATACAAAGAGATTTATTTACTTGTGCTTGCTTGATCTTACTTGGTACATCTCCTTGCTCAATTTGTGTTGCAGTGAGGATTTTCATTTCACATCTTTCTCACGGGATCGATCTAATTGTAAATCACGATCCTTACATTGTCGAACACTCAAAAGGTAATGTTTCAAACCTTCAACATATTATAAATTCATTTTTCTTGACTTCTCATATCTATAACTTCACCACAACCTAGTACTTCTAATCTCTTATTATTTGTGGTTCTTACTTCTCACTTATCAAAATTATCCAAATTTGCAAGTAGACTTCTATCGCATGTCATGTGATTACTACATCTCCTATCAAGGTACCATGAGTCATTACTTTGGATTTTTTCCATGTTTAAAATCATGAACATGATATCGTCATACTCTTCATTAGTTTCATACTTATTTAATAATATGGTATCTTGTTTGTCTTCATTTTTTTGTTGGAGAAACTAAGGGTATGCCTCAAACATTGACAATTATAACATCTTATGAGTCATGTGTATCTTGATCTTTCTCATTCATGACCTATGCCACTAAATCCATTTCTTAAGGCCCTTGCTCTTTCAAAGTTGTATTTTTGAACTTGGAATACTTGTTCAATCGAGGTTTCATCATATTATTTTAGTCGAGTTCATGTGATCAAAATATTCTCTATAATACTTCGATTGGCATCATGTTAATGTCCTTAAATTCATTTACTGTAGCAACAATAGATTCAAACTTTTTTGTTGAACTTCTAAGAATTTTCACTATTATCTGTTGATACCATGTCTTTTTCACTCGATCGCTTTTGTTTTACAAACATAGTTGTCCTATTGAAATAATGTTTAATGGTTTAAGTTTCATTTATTCTCAAAGATTCAAACTCGCACCATAATGTTTGTATATTTACGATTTTGACATGATTATTTTACCACCATATGATTTATGTAAGATTTTCATTTGTCCTTTGATGTTCTTGTCGTAACGATTCGTTCAAAAACCTCTCGTTGACTACTTGGAAAAGTATGTGTAGTGCTTTCTTGTCTTATTTCATGGTTGCCTTGTGTTTATTCAAATCGTTGTTCTGCGCATCATGTGAGGGCTTTCGATAACCTTCATTTAATTGGTTCCATAAATCCTAATTTTTGGTACTCTGATTTGAATACGCAATGATAATAATTTGGCATAATACTTTTAGATTATGTGTTTGAATCCGTTCGGTAGTTGTCATGATCGTAAAAGTTTGCAAAGTAGGATTTTGTGGAGGTATTTTTTTGTGATCCTAAGGATGAAAGTAATCGGTAGATTCTTATTTTCATGATGATGCGTAGTATCAAGAGATTGTGGACTCTCATACCAATATTTGGAATCAAATACAATATGTGTTGAAGATAATTGAAATTGAAATTGTGTTTTGTATTAGAATTGGTAATGAACACCAAAACATAGTGTTTGTATATATGGAGGTTATTATCGATGATGTTTTTCAGCGATAACCACTTCAACTTAGGCTAATAAATATACAAAAATATTAAAATATTAAACTAACTAATCCAGCTTATAAATATAAAGTCCTCATATCAATCGATTCCACATATTGTTGCATTTGATAATCAAATTTAAGACGGTTGTGTGTGTGATAACAATGAACGTTAAATAAACTCAAACGGATATTATTAATCAAATGATTACAATACCAAAGGAGTTTACATTGTTAAGCTCGATCCACCCGAGGTGAGCTCTACTTGGGCGGCCTACACACAACTCTCAGCTCTCTCACCCTAAGAGCACTTTTACAAGATGAACACACATAATGAAATACAAAAAAAAAACATCTATATATAATATCAAGATTTTCTCGTGCGAGAACATCAAGTTCTAGCGCGGCAACTCCAAGTTTTCATGTGATGAGATTTTATCTGGAGTTCTCGTATCCTTGTATTTCTCGCATACTTTGAGTGTTTACTTTTCACTTGATATTACAATCTATAAAGGCTACCTTCTTACAATAAACATAAACATAAACATATTTCTAATATTTTGGACCTAATGTTGGAAGACAACTCATTGATCAAAAGAAGTTAGATTGGCAGTAGAAACATAACAAACTCTAAGGATCTAGATTAAGACGACATCTCTTATGAAATACAAGCCAATCTTAAGGGGAATTGTTTCATACCTTGTTACTATTAAATATGTAACACCAAAGTTGTTAAACCACAATATAGGTGGAGTAGTAAGAAGTATTTGTAAATCATAGGTATAGAGGTGATCTGAAGAAGCCCAACAATATTGTAAACATGATCATGATATGTTGCCTCAATACTATAACAAGCAAACTCATTATGTCTTATATGTCCTATGTTATTTCATCGTAAAACAATATAACTATATATAATAGTAATGTTGTAAGAGTAAACCAACAATCACCACATCTATCATAATATCTACAATAAGAACCCACAATCATAACTACTTTAGTATGCCACTGAAGCTATAGATGCGTAATGACGTGAAGGTTGGATTAAAGGTTGGAATACAACTCATTGGTTAGAAGATCTGTAATTTAAACGAAGATACAACTAAATATTTGATCTAGACTCTAAGACAATCTCTCTTATGAAGTGATGTCAATCTCAAGGTGTTTCACATCCTCAGGAAACACATATTATTTGTTGAATATGTAGCACCAAAGTTGTCAAATTATAATATTGGTGGACTAGTAGGAGGTATTAATTGAGTATAGTAGTGATCCATGAAGCTTAAAAACATTGTGAACTATTTTACCTTTGTACTAGAACATGCAATTTTAGGTTATTTCTTGAGACTCTAACTAATAAGATTAAGTTCAAGAAACACACAATAACTTGTGATGATTCGATGATCATTTAAATAAGTAGCTAAGTCAACAGATGCATAAGCATGAACAACCATAGTATAGAATCCACAAATAGTCAGCCCATGAGATATAGTACCCTTAGGGTGACAAGTATTTTGACCATGATCTAGTGACAATCTGTAAGTTTCTGAATAAACTAGCTAGAAAACCTTACTAATCGCATACACAATCTTTAAACGAGTCAAGACAAGATATTGTTAAATTTTAACTATGCTACTATATAACAATGTATACTCAAAAGACACACCAAAATACATGGAAAGTTGTCCTTCATGAAAGACTAAAGTAAATGAGGGTTGTTGTACATTGTAGTAGGTCTCATAAATACTACTATAGGGAAAGATGAAGAAAGTCATCCAAGAATGTGGCCTGAATCCTTAAAAATAAGCTCGACGTGCCCAAATCAATTACAACCTGAGAATATAAACGTACATTCAAACCAAACACAAATGATGATGAACTCTAGGTAATAATGATATCATCAAGATATATAAGTACATAAGATATAATAGAATCCTGAAACAAACAAGGATGCATCAGAGACATTTTTGAGTAAAGTCAAGTGTAAAGAAGGTTGTAGATGGCTTGGAAAACCAAGCTTTTGTATAGATAAATCTCTACAACACTTACTAATTTGTCTTGGTTAACATCTACATACAAGAATTGGTCAACATTTTCCATATATTGCTCTACTGTATCTTGAAAAAAAATACACCAATAAACTCTTAGACATACAAAAGAAAAAAAGGTGAAATTACTTTAAGTGCACAAATATCTGGCTTAAAGTAACAAATAGTAACAAACCATATTCTTACACTAAAAGCAACACTCAAAGTCTCAATTGACACTAGTTCATCGATCAAAATAACAAATCACACTTGATTCAATTTTTTAGGGATAATTACATAGATCCTCTTACTCGCAAAATTACAAAATTTCTCAAAACACAAGCTTTCAATGCATAATTTATGATGGACTTCAAGTATAATTTGGGAAAATATGTATCACAAATTTAAAGAGTGATATATGAAATTGCTCTTTTTTTTAAACAAGAAACACAATTTTGGCGTACTTTTTAAACCAAAGAAGATGGGTCAATTTGACCCTTATCGACTCTCTATAGAATATTTGATATTTGTTTTCTTTACGTCCCTTAAATATTGACACACTGACATGTTCAAGTTAAGGGTTTGAAGCTAAATGGCTATATGAAATGTCAACATCTCTAACTTTAGTTCAATTATATCTCCCGAGTTTAGTAAATGCCCCAACACTCCAAATAAACAATAAATAGCCCTGGAGCAATCTATAAGTTATTAACAAAGATTTTCTGGTGTTACATCTTTCTACTATAATAAAATAGTATCTTGAATTGACACGTGGCGACATAACATTCATTCTCACCAAAATTTTTCCGCTTCTCTCTCCTATTAAATAATTACCTTATTTATCAATAATATTAGTTAATTTTTTTAGAACAAAAATAGTTTTTTAAAAAATTTTATAAAAAGATCTTCTTATTAATGTTATTTTTAAAAATAATTTTTATAGAATAAGAAATTTTTACAAAACGTCAAACTTTTTTAAAATTAGTGTTTTTAAAAAAGTTAATTTTTTATAAACAAAAAATGATTAAAATTGAAATTTATAATAATCAAAATTTTAAAAATGATATATTTTAATACGGTTTGTTTTGAAAGAAAATATTTATTATTTTTTAGGAAAAAAAAATTAAAACCAAAAGTTTAAAAAGTTGATATAATTGTTTTATTACATATAGTTTTTAATATACGTAATTTCAATTATATTTTATCGTAAAATATCATTTTATATTTGATAAACTTTTATTATATTTAATATTTTATTTGTTCAACTCGTGTAATACACGGATTTAATAAAGCTAGTTTATGATATTAGTAAAATGAAAATTCAAAATCTTGTTATTGATATATATTTGTAACCTTGTCATTCATACTATTATCTGATTGATTATCTTGTAATATTGAGCGAAAATCTGTTTGGACCATTTATGGTAAAGATTTGTAATTGTTATTGTGTGATGTGAATATGTTTCCTTTTTGTGTTTGATTTAAAAGAATCTTTCTATTCTAATAATAAAAAGGTATCTATGGTTTAAAAAAATAACATGTGGCTTCAAAAACATTGTTTTATTAGAGTCTATAGATGTTTGAAAATAAAATATGATTATAATTGCATATAAATAACTATTTTAAGTAAATAAACAATACTATATTTTTCTTAAACCTTTGTTTTATAAAAAATGTTGGTTTTAAGTATTTTGTTTTAAGAAAAATGCATTTATTTTTAAAAAAATTATTTGTAATCGAATATTATAAAACTTTTATTTTTTAAAAAGTGTTTTCTAATAAAAAAAGGTTTTAATTTATTAAATTATATAATTTTTAATTTGAAAATGGTATGAGTAATATATTAGTATTCAATATTATTAATAATAATAAAAAAACATGAGAAAGTTAGTATGATAAAACTTATAATTGTATCAAGTCTTATTTTAATTTTCCTTTACTATACATAGATAGATATATAGATAAATAGATAGGCTGAAAACCCATTTATTAAACGGATTATAGTTAGTAATAAACACGAATAGTAAAAATTTGCTTATTTTCTAAAAATAAAAAAGATTCTTTTAATACACGTATCAAAGTAATATTACATACTATATAGTCCTAAAATACTTGATACTTTGTTAATTTAATAAATATATTATAATTTGGATTAATTAATTATACAGTTGAAATCGATTTTGGTGAGTCAAAAGTTTCATAAAATAAAAATCCACTAAATTAAATGAGTTTATTTTAGAAAGTAATTTTGAATTAATAAATGTTTAAATGGAATTTTTAAGACATAATATGAATGGTTAAATGAAAGCTATAAATTTTAATTTTAATCAGTATGTGAGTATGGTAATATATTTAAGTAAAATGTCTATCAGTATGGTAAATAAAATGTCTATCAGTATGATAAGTATTTAATATATTAAAATTAAAATAAATTACAGTATGATCAAGTTTTAAGCGGGAATTGAAAATAAAGATGGTGTAAGAGCGTGCCACGTGTCAAATTGATAGTTTAAAAGAATTTTATGTGGCTTCAAAAACCTTGCTTAATTAGCATTTATAGATTTATAGATTTATATTAATTAATAATATTATTATTTAATTATTTTAGATCTAAATTAGTTTTATAAGTAAATTAAGAATTATATCTTTTTATTAGTGTTATTTCTAAGGAAATAAATTCTATAAAATAAGAAACTTTTCAAAAACATTAAACTTTTTTAAATATATTCTTTTATAATGGTTTGTTTTGAAACAAAGTGTTTAATTTATTTTGGGGGAAAAACAAATAAGAATTTTAAAATAAAATTTTAAAAAGTTAATATAATTATTTTATTACTTATAGTCCTTAACCATATCTTATATTAAAATATACTTTTATAATTAATAAATTTTATTTTATAAAATAATTTATTTGATCAACCCGTGTAATACACGGGTTTATTAAATCTAGTCTATTATAAACTATGTGCTCATAAGTTGTATTAACTAATACAAAAATTTTAGCACAAAAAAAAAATAAAAAATTATATATACTAACAAACGCAAAATGAAATAGTTTGCAATTGAACCTTGAAGACTAATATGTTTACAATCTAATCCATATTAATCTTGATGCTTATAAAAAAGATTATTTCATCATGCATTTTCATTCAAGTTTAGAACGTTAGACATTTTAAATGGGTGGGTATACTTTAAAATTTCCCAAATAATATGTTTTATATACTCTTAAAAAAGAGTAAATTGTTATTTTCGTCCCTAAGGTTTTGTACATTTCATCATTTTCATCCAAAAATAATTTTTTTCTTTTTTGTGTCTCTGATATTTAAAAACTTGTTATTTTTATTTATTTTCGTTAAACCCGTTAATTTACCTGTTAAGTAGTCATCACGTGCATATCATGTGAGAGGCATTTAGGTATTTTTGCACCTCACAAGGAAAAAAAAAGCTTAAATAAACATTGTTCAATTTCCCCGAGCATTTAAATATTATTAGATTGCTTTTAATATTCAAAGCTGATGTCCGCTTAACGTGTAAAACAAACGGATTTAACGGAATTGGATGAAAATGGCAAAATTTTATAATGTCAGCGACACATAAGGGAAAAATAAAGTTTTTGAATGAAAACGGCCAAAAGCATCAAACCTCAATGACGAAAATATCAATTAACTCCTTTAAAAATTATCGAAAGTTTAGTCAAGTATTTAAATTTTTCATTAAGTTTGCTCATTTATTAAAACCATCAAACGGATCACATCTCATATCACTTATATCGAAACTAATAAAAAACATGATGGTGGACGAAAATGTTCTTAGTTTTCTTGACAAATAACAACATTTAACATACAATATTTCGACACCTCAATATTGGTCATTTAATTTACTAAAAGCCTAAGGTAATTCATCATTTGATTTGATATGTTTTTAGTAGATAACAAAAAAAAAAAACGTTTCAGTCAATTTCTTTTGTATGGTTGTGACTTGTGATATTGACAAAAAAGTGTTCATTGTTTTCTTAAACTCCGTCCTATATAGGAAGGCTTTGTTGGATTTTTGCGGTAAGTTATTGAGAAAGGTTCCCAATGTAGCATTCACCCTTAGCACAAAAATGGACCAACATGTGTGAAGTGACTTGCCCATGACCGACTTGACACTTCCCATCACATGCATTGCTATAGCAATATAATTATATACATATAGTTTGTGTAAAAATGGTTTCTTTTTAAGCATGAAGTGGACTAACAATAAGGAATATGGCACCTGTATTTTAGGGTGATGGTAGTTGCGTCAATTTAATTTCATGTGGTTTTAGATGTACCATTGTAATGTTTTTGGCGTAGAATTGCAATTGCATAGTTAATTTATACGTCAAACCATTAAAACATAATGCATCGTTGTAGAGTTGCATCTTTCGTTGTAAATATGCATGTTTCGTTGTAAATTAACATGAAGGTGCAAAAGGGGAAATTCAAGAGTAGTTACATGTATTGTTTCCTTTCAAAATTCAAACTAATAATATTTTCGATCACTTTTTTACTCTCATATCAATAATATACTTTGTTTCTTTTTTCTGTTTTTAAAGAATTATACAATCTATGTTGATGACTTTACCAATCGATTTGCCCCTTTTCATGCCTAAAATGTAGAGTAAACGTTAACACTATTAAAATGTGCTTGGCTTCATATATACTTCTGATCCGTAAATAAGCAAGAATCATTCATCTTACCATGATTAAATCGTAAACAATCAATTTTTTAGTGTTATCACCTCCATTGATGCATCTTTTGAGTGAATTTTAAATTTCAATATCCTTGGTGTTTAAATAAAAGTCAAATAACATATATAACCACCATTGAGGATGTGACGATGACATATATAACATTCACATGTTGCTATAAGCGTTTCATTTTCTGGTTTGCATTAGATATGTCTTGTGGAGAAGGTATGCCACATTCAACAAGCACATTCAGCGTGGCCAATTGCTACTACATCTATTGTTGTTGTCATATATTTCTGATAACATTTGTTATTGATTAATGAATATCATTCTTGATACGGATTTGCTTTATGATTGTTGTTTTCTATAGTAGAAAAATGACTACATTGTAATAGAAACTAAAACTTATTTGGTTATAGGTATGTCGTGGGCGGATTAAATACAAAATGGATTTTGTCTAAGCAGCACACAAAACAATATGAGCTTTTGATCAAATCAATTTAATGACTACGGTTATTTCAATGACAAGATCATGTGAAAAAAGGGGAGAGTTATCTCTTATTTTTTTAAACGGCGAGTTAGTGGTTAATAAGTTATTAACATCAAGTTAGTAGTTATTTACTAAAATCAGATATTGAACTTATAACCTTTAAAAGAAGCAAAGCTTTCCACCTCTCATTTGAAACATTAGACTAAAAAATCATTGGCAAAAGAGTTACCTCTTTTGGTAACTTGTTTAATTAAATTAAATACTAGTTTACAAACTTTTAAACTAAAATACCTTTCATTTTTTTATTATTTTTTAAAAGAATAATACAATAAAATCAAAAAATTTATAATATAAGAATAGTATTGTTATTATGTTTTTCTTAAAAATATGGCATACTTCTACAAAAGTGTGGTTGGCTGCAATATAACTATATGGCATATTTCATTATTTTACGACATAAACATCAAAGATATTTGATAACTTTTGGTTAAATTTAGAGTATAAGATTTGAATATATAAAATGAGTCGTTATCCAATAAATTTAAATCGCAAATTATTTTTTTCCATTAAAATTGCAACCCCCACTGTATTTAAGCAAAAGTTTAACGTGACAGAACAAATAATAACCACGAGCATTTCTTTAGAATATTTTTTAAGTTTCTCTTCCATTTGTGGTATTATATTATAAAAAAGTGGTTTTATAAACGACAAGTCATTTAGCTTTAAGTAATTAAATATATTTGGTTAGATACTAAAAGATTCATGTGATGATAAACTCTCAATAACTATATTGTTATGATTTCAAAAATATGAAACATTTTATTTATTTTCTCAATACAGCTCAATCTAATGAAGGAAATGATGCAACCAAATTACGGTTCATAAGAATATTATGAAACGTTATTAAACTATTTTATTCTTCGATAGTCTTTTCAAACATGTTATAAGTCGAATTTCATCTTGTAGGTTTGAAACCGATTTCACTAAGGGGCCGAACCAAGGTATAAACCGTTGGGCTGGGTAGGTTTGGAACCATTCAGCCCAAACGGATTTTTTTCGTACCAAGTCGATGTTCGAACCGGTTTGGAAACCCAAACCAGTTTTTTTGTACGCCTCTTTGTGCCGATATGTGTAATGAATATATACGATGCATAGATATGTTCTTAGGTTCAAAACACATTTTGATTATGCCATAACAAGGTGTTGCCGCTATAGGATTTTACAAGGTGGTGTTATCATGCTATAAACTTGTATACATAAATGTATGTAGATGTGTCATGTGTGAGTACGTCGCTTCGTTTCTTAGAGGATGACAACGATAGAATGTTGGCAAGTTAAACAGGCCAATATTTACTTGTATAGAAAAAATTAACCATAACCCGGAGCCGTTTAAGACTATGTATCCCAAACACAACCCATATAACACATTTATCTATATAGGTCAAATGAGTTTGTAAATAAGTTGTAACATTGTGGTAAATTAGGTTAAATGCATCATACACAACTTGATTTTATGAGGTACATTTTTTTTTTAAATTCTAATAGTAAACATGATGCAGATCAATCTCTTTATATATAAGTCTATAACTCAACACAGGCATGACCAATATATTAAACATATTAGGTAGCTCAACTTGTTTACGATTCGATTATTATTTCATATCGTGTCTAAGAATTATCAACCCTGGTATTTTTGCCTAATCCTTCAAAATTGAAATATAGGTTTTCAACAATCAAGTTTAACATAAAAGCAAATAAGAAACATCCCTTTTACCTTTGTTTTTGTGTAAATTTTGATACCTGAAGAATGATGCTTAAGTTGAAGCAGCATTATCATCCACTGGGAACATTTTCTCTAGCATGGCATTGGAAAGGATCCGATTCGGATCCAACTCAGCACGCGCTTTGTTGAATGCATCTACAGGAAATCGTTTTCTTAGTCTCGCTTGGAGTGCTGCCAATTCATCTTTGTCTTTTGGAACCTGAAAATACAAAATTTTTAAATTAAAGATAGAGTAACATAATGCATAATCACTCTGGAGGTGAAATCAGACTGGGTAATGGGTCAGAGCGGGTTTGACCCGTTCTATTTATTGCTTGTTAAACAGATATTATATTCAAAGATAGTCAGCTTTAAATTACTTCCTACTGATAACTGAACAAATATATCTTGAAATTGATTAATGTATATTCAAATCTTTATTTGCATATCTCTCCATGAGCCTGATACAAATATGTCAGTTTTTAATGTTTGGAATTTGGATAAATAGAGTATACTCTTTTTTTTACATTAAAATATAATTAAAAGTCAAGAATTACCTCTACCTTTCCAACCAAAGTAGTAGTATAACAGTACTAAAAATATAAGGAAATATAAGATAAGGTATGTGGAATATACCTCAATTTTAGCCCAATGTTCATAAGCAGAATATTGATCCCAAAAGCGTGCTTGAGTAAGGTGCCTATAGTGGAAAAATTCTTCGGCTATTTGTTTCCTTTGGCGAGCATCTGTTGTAGGAAGATACATTATAATACCAACCTGTCAAATAAAAATTAAGTAGTCAGTTCATGATGTTTAAATGTATAAATTCAACTTCTTTTAACCTAAGTAAAAATATTACTTCCAATTCACATAAATGGCATTTTTGGTCGATATATCGAACTTCAAATAGCAGAAGCACATTCAAACAGTGTACTCTTCATCCCATTTAATTATAGCTAATTCTGTTATTATGGTTATTCAACATCACATAATCATTCTCACAAAAAGCAAATTGCATGATATAGAAACAAAGTTTACACTTATACACGACTTTGGCAACTAATTTATATTAGATGCAAAATAGACAAACTTGCAACGTATTGGGATTTTAGCAACCAACCCATTTGACCGATTTTACATGTAAATTGCATATGTGCCACTAGTTGATGCCATACCGCAGCCACATCACATGCCACATGATAAAACATGCTTATGTGAAAAATATATAATTAGATCAAGTTAAAAGTTCGAAAATGATATTTTTTAACCATTTGTATTTAAAAAATAATTATTAGACGTCACATCAGCTGCCACATGGCAAAACGACAAATAATACACCATGTCAGCAATTTATTAAAAAAAGCACAAATATTTGACCTGCAATCAGTTTGAATATGTCATTAGTTGCTAGTACAATCAGTAATAAAACATAACTTGGTGGCCAAAAGTTATTACTAATAAGTAAGTTGGTGTAGATGTTGAATTAAATTAAAAATTATTGTCAAAATCCACTTACCCATGAAAATATATCATCATTTGATGAACTTGAAGCAGGACTCATTAAACTTTTACTACAAGCAGTCCATCTTTGTTCTATAGGTGCAGGAGCAGGTATTTCTTCTTTCTCAATCAACTCCATAACATCTTCTATGTATTTAAGGTCTTCCATATTAGGTTTCGATAAAGTGCCAGCTGGAAAACATGTTTCAGAGACCCACTGTTGACCACCACAGTCAAACCCTAAAATTTCATCACTCCACCCTACTCGGTATCCTTCTGATCTTTTCCAAAACTCCGCCTCAGCTTCGTTGATCTTTTTAACATGATCTTTGTTAAGTGGATCAATGGCTAGTAATTTATCTCTTAATTCGGTAAACGTAAGATCAGAAATTTTTGTTTTGTTCTCAGCAGTAGATGAAGTTGCCACAGATTGGCCTCTGCATATAAAATAATAGTATATCAAAGAAATGAGTGCAGAGATCGAGAGAATTGACAGGCATTGGGTCGACACGGGTAGGTCTATTGTAGTCAAAATGGGTTGGGTTGCACTGACTTGACTTGATCCAAAATGCTTTTTAACCAAAAACTTCTAAATTTTCACAAGTAATTAGTGTGATTAAGTTCTAGTGTTCCAGTACTGAATCTGATTTTTGGAATAGAATGATTATTCTAGTTTGGCACAAGAAAAATGATTTAGGAGATTTTATGCATTAAAAATATGATATTTGTCAATTTTCATAAGAACCCATGGGATTATTGTCGAATCCGGACATAAGTCCCTCGAGTTGATTTTGTACATGATTAAACTCCTTAACACATCTTTTTCGCATTATCAAGTCCCTAAACGTTTTTGCATTAAGAGATGGACCTTTATATATAGAACCTTTTCATGCAGTTTTATAATGTTGAGGGACTACAACCATGCAAAAAACAAAATCCAGGGACTTACGTGTAATTAAGAAAACATCCATTAGGGTTTTATAACATTTTCCATTAAAAATACATAATGGGCAACTTTTAATCCGATTTGACCTGTTTGTGGTTTGACTCATTTAGAAAAGCATAACTGCCAGCTACACAACAAACAATAAACATTCACCTGTATTTCTCTATTGATGCACGATACAGATCACGAATGGGCTGTAAAGCTTCATCTAAGCTATACTTGGGTTTGAATTTGGCTGGGCTCCACCATTTAGAAATAGGATTACAGGTCACAACTACAACAGTGTCGGTATATGGTATGTAAAGGTACTTTACATGCTTGTTGTCATTTAGAAGCTTCCTGCAACCAGAAAGAATAAATGAAATGAAAAAAGAGAAACAATAATCTAGAGAAATTGAAAAAAGTTATTTTTAACGAGTGGATACACATTAAATGCGCCTTAATGACCTGAACTTGTGTCTATTGGAAACGAAATTAAAAGGCTCAAACACACATATGACATCATGTACATGATCTTGTTAATGTTACCAAACAGCAAAAATTGTAGCCTTTCTTATGTCAATATCAACCCCTTCACTCATAAACGGGTCGATTTAAGTTTGTTCTATCTCTAAGGGTCCAGCAGGTTTAAAAAGAGAAGCCTAAAGGGAAACGGATCAATTATCTCTCCAGCCATAATGTTAATGCATAAAACCTTATAAATCATTTTATTCAATAATAAAACTAGATGACTATAACTATGTACCCCTTAAAAGGATGTACTCGGTGCTTGACTTACCTCCCACTTTGCGCAGGTCCATGGAGGGGTCAGATCGCTACTCAATTTTGATACAAATCATTTTGACCCATAACCCAAACGTATAGACATGTTCCAAAACTCCCCAATCCCCATTTGCTTATAAATAGGTCAATTCTAGTTATTTTTATCTCTAATGGGTAAAAGAAATTTCAAAAGAGAAGCTTAAATGGAAACAAATTAAAAATCGCCCTGTGCGTTTTTTAATGCAATAAAACTTCCCAAATTATTTTATTAAAACAATCAGATTATCATTGGAATATTATAACTCTTGTTATCATACCTGGTATGCTAGTTATTTATCAAGCAGTTTTAAAAATTGGACAAAAAGCATTTTTGTCAACCCAACCCAACCCATTTCTACTACTACCTAAAATTCACCGTTCTGATTCATATCGGTTTGACTCGTAATCCGATGCATCTTGACTCGTACCAAAATTGCCCACTTACTTATGACTAGGTTGATTTAGGCTCTAACAGGTCAAACAGGTATTATAGAAACAACTAGAGAGGAAACAGTTGAAACTCGAAAGTACCCAACATGTAACTTTAGTCCTAACACCTCCTAAATCATGTTATTTATAAAACAAGATTATCATCAACCTAATATGATCTTTCTATAATATATGACATGCTAATATGTATTAAAAATTCTATCAAAATGTTCTGGGTCCACTCAACCCGACATGTCTCAACTCAAACCAACAATTACCTGTTTTGACCCGTCACCCAATCAACCCATTTTGCCACCTCTAAATACACACAACATAAAGGAAAAGTTAGGGCTTTTCACTTAAACCAGACATATAATACATACTTGTGTTTTTTCTTGATTTCTGTCAAATTAGAGACGAATGTGTGCTCTACAAGTTCTTGTCTCTCAACACATTGAAGAGTGACTTCAGCAACGACCCCAAACGCACCCAGCCCACACCGAGCTAAATAGAATAATTCCGGGTCTTTGTCTTTCGAAACTTCTATCGTACCCTTTCCAGGGGTAACTAACTTCATGCTAATAACTTGCTCATCAATGGGAGGCAACTTTGCACCAGTACCATGTGCACCAACCTATGATCAAGATAGTACATATAAATAATACGATTCCTAACCATCAAAATCAGATGTAACAAATCATGTTTGATTGTTCAATTATCCCTTTTATGTTTGAGTTGTAATGATCAAATGTAGCTTGTACATCTTTATCACATAAGAAACTAATACATATAATATGATCACAAAAGTGTCAAAATCAATCACCACAATACAAAGTTTCAATCTTTTAATCAAAGAAAATGAAACAATGAATCCATACCTGAACAATGCCCCCAATCTGTTGTTCTCTAATTGAAGCAAAGTTCTGCAAAGTAATACCATAATCTTTAACAGCATCAACAAGCTGCTGGACCCTAATACCCGCCTGTACCCGAACCGTTTTCTTCTCCTTATCCACCTCCAAAACCTTATCCAACAGAGCCAGATTCACCATCCCACCACGGGCCAACCCGATTCCATTCGGGGATAAACCGGACCCGACAGGCCGAATCTTCTGCTTCTTCTCATTGGCATCCTTCACAATCTTCTCCAACTCTTCCAAACTCTCGGGTTGCAGAAAGACCCGGGTCTGCACTTCGTGGGTCCCGCTCCAATTGACCACCGTATGGAGGTCGTCGGGAAGTGGGGCATACCTGAAAATTTGGGCTTTTTTGTGTTTCGCGTTTTCAGGGAAGGGGAACGAGTAATACGTGGCGATACCACAGCCAATGAGGAGGGCGGCGTATCCGAGGTACTTCCGGAGTTCGGAGGAGGTGGAGGACGCGGCGGAGAGCGGTGGCGGTGGCGGTGGCGGTGGCGGTGGCGGTGGCGGTGGCGGTGGCGGTGGCGGTGGCGGTGGCGGTGGCGGTGGTGAACTGAATTGGCGTATGAGGGTTAATTGAGGGGTTTGAGCATTTGGGGAAGATGTGAAATGTGGGTTTTTGGGGTTGATGATGAAGGATTGAAGGGATCGCTTGAGTTTGAGTGATCTGAACATCTGTGTGGTGTTGATTATGGTGGTGGTTCCTTCACCTGAGTTGTGGCGGTGATACACTATAGCACATGTGTGTATTTTGAGTCGTTTGAGTGAGTGGTGTGGGGATCCGACCCGTTAAGATGTGTACGAGCGGTGTCCTCAATTGTAAGCCCGGTTTTTGACCCGGGTTCAATGGAGAGAAAAACAAGCCGGTAGTGTTACTGATTTGCTTGTCGGGTTGGTTAGATTGATCAGAGCGGATTTAAGAATTGATAACGTCATAAATAATAAAAAAGTTAAAATTATTTGCGTATCTTTTTATTTTAATAAAAGAGTATCTTGGGGTGACACGTGGCGGCACTACATTCATTTTCATCAAAATTTTCCCGCTTCTCTCTCATATTAAATAATTACTTTAATTATCAATAATATTATTTAACTTTTTTAAAACAAAAATAGTTTTTTAATAAATTTAAAAAAGATCTTCTTATTAATGTTATTTCTAAAAATAATTTTTATAGAATAAGAAATTTTTACAAAACGTCTAACTTTTTTAAAATTAGTGTTTTTAAAAAAGTTTATTTTTTATAAACAAAAAATAATTAAAATTGAAATTTCTAAAAAGGAAATTTTGAAAATGATATTTTTAATACGGTTTGTTTTGAAACAACATATTTATTATTTTTTTTGAAAAAAAAGTTTTAAACCAAAAGATTAAAAAGTTGATATAATTATTTTATTACATATTGTTCTTACTATAAGTAATTTCAATTATATTTTATCATAAAATACGTTTTATACTTGATAAATTTTTATTATATTTAATATTTTATTTGTTCAACCCGTGTGATACACGAGTTTACTAAAGCTAGTAGTTAATATAAAGCAAAATATAATAATGTTATATCTTTGGTATGGATTTATAATTTTAATAAATATGAAAACATAAATAACTAAAACATGGATACCGTAATACTAAATTAATATGAGATTAATATTTGAAGGAGAAAAAAAATGAAATTTGGGCCAACCACGCAATCTGTTTCAATCAGTTTACTTGGCCAGCCAGTAACCGACCGGTTCAAATGGAAACGATCTAAATACGGGCATATAATCAAACTGTTTTTATGATAGGCTAGTGATCCAACCGACCGGTCCAGTCGGCCGATCTAGTCATGTTCTGAAAACACCAACCATGAGCTGTTAGATAAATGGTTATAGGCACTATAGAAATTCAGATTTGGGTTCATACTCAAGCTATCACTTGATTACAATGTCACTAACTCGTGTATGACTGTGTTGGAACCATACTCTATTAAATAAAAGTCGTTCTCGTGTACGACTTACATGAGCGTAACGGGGTTGGAGAGTTTCTCAAATCAACTTTGTCAAGTGAGGGTTGTCGAAATGGTAAAACGACAAACGTTATCGAATCACGAAGTTCGCCATTCACTCCCGAACAACATTTAAGCCGATATTAACAAATGTTACTTTCACTTCCCATTGTTGCAATATTTTTCTCACCGTCATACGATGAGGTTTGTTAATCCCACCAATTGTTTGATGTTAATCTGTTTTTCAATTATATTTAATTAACTTATGGTGAGTATTACTTATTATGTTCGTATTTGAACCATACATGTTTGGTTCTTGAAAATATAACAAACCAATTTGTGATCATGATCACGATTGTGATCAGGATCGGTGCACCTATTCTTGATATTATGCATTTGGATGATACGTTGGTATTGGCGGAGCCATAAATGTCTCTCTCTCATAAAGATTCAATCTCACATCGTTTCTCCTATGATTAAATATGTTGTATAAAGTATTTCGTTGCTCGTTAAACGATTTAATCTGTGATTGAATTGTTATTTTGAACAATAGTTTTTTCGACAATTGGTTCTTTACATGAGTAGTTGAGTTTGATGATTTACCTTTATATAAACTGATCTTGAAATGAACAGTTATTTTGAGGGGTACTTTTTATGATGCCTATTGTACTACTCACGAATGCATCACTGACAGCTTTTGTCTTTCATCTTCGCATTTATATTCCACTGCCCAGTTCTTCTTTTGAGGTAGTGATTGAAGGGGGCTCCCGGACTGTCGCCGGTGATTGCTTGTGCCGCCCTTTGCGTTGTTCTCTGGCGGGTGTCTCACCGCCTCTGTGCTCACCGTCGCATGTTTGAATCTTTATGTCTTTGTCTTATTTAAGAGACCAACCGTGCTCTCTGGCGGTGGTTCTACCGACTCGATCGATGGTTCTGTTTGTGATGACAATAGCGACGGTGGTGGTGGCGGAGGTTGGGACCATTGCATCTCTATGCGGTGCCGACGGCGTTGTAGCCGGCTACCGCTCTGCCTCTCCTTTGTGGTTGAGGTGGAGCAGGCCACGGTGCTCTCTTCATTTAGGGTGGTGACAACGATGTTGGAAACACCTTTGTTGACTCTCTGCCTTTGTGTGTCTCTGATTCCCTTTTAGGGTTTTCTGCCCTAAGCGACAACGATGGTGTTCGTTGCATCTATGCACGACGGCAGCGGCAGTGCAGCCGGCTACCACCCCGCCTATCCTTTGTGGTAGAGGTGGAGTAGGTGTGTATGCTCTGGCCGTTCATGGTGGAGGCAACGATGTTGCAAACACCTTTATTGCCTATTTGCCTTCGTGTGTGATGTGTCTCTGATACCCTTTTATGGCTTTCTGACCTAAACCACCTGCCGTCTTTTGGCTGTCAGCTGTTGTTTTTGATGGTGATACCAGTTTCCAGTAACGAGGGATGGTCCTCCTTGCTTTGATAGGGTTTTTTCAAGGATGGCAAGTTCTGGTTAACGATTTGCTCTATAGGTTGCTTTTATATTCTATGTTGGTTGCTTGAGTCGATGATGATGATGATTTCCTCATCTGAGACTTTGGTTTGGTTATTTTTTTATTCCGTTATGTTGTTATCCGGTTGATGCTGATTCTCGATTCTGTGCCTACTTTTGTTTATGCATTTTCCTTTCTTGGCCGAATTATTTTGGGTATTATGTTGTAATCAGACTGGTTCATGCTAGATATCAAATGTTGGGTTCGTTATTGTATGTAAAAACATTGTTTCGATGAATGTATCAATGTTGTTTACTTTGATCGTGATGTTGCCATCTGTGTCGTTGATGAAGGGGCTATTGCTCATCTGAGACTAATTTGTTTTAAACATTTGACTGTGTTGTCGAGCTAATGCTTTTGTTGGTGTGTCACCTAAGTCTTGGTTGATGAAGAGACGTTGTTTCTCATATGAGGCCAAATAAACTCAGGTCGAAATGAACAATTATTTTGTGGGTTACTCTTTGTGATGCCTATCATATTAATACTCTATGGGCTATGATGACACTACTTGAATGATATTGGTTGCTTTGGCATGGCTTTCATTTATGGTTAGCAGTCGTAACCGAATACCCGTTCTGAGCCCGAGTATGGTGATTATTGTGATGAGAAAGTTGCCAAGACGTGATTTCAAACTTCCATCACACGCGCAACGCTCGTGTATGGATAACACTAGTTTTATTAAAGATTGAAGTAAAGTACTTGTAAAGGTATGTCGATGTATTGCCAAACAAAGACGATTTGAACTAAAGTGATAGTTGAAGTTAAAGCATAACTATGCATAGTTATTAGTTGATAAAGTATGATAAAACATGCCATGAAACTTATTTTCCTAAAGTTAAAACTAGAACTAACTCCGCAGCATTGATTTTTATATGCATATTAGCCTGACGGTTAATGGACAGTAAAGATGATAGCTTGACATGAATAAGACATTAACCATCATTGTGTCGACCCATCCTCATAATTAATGTAATGGAGTGTGTGACTCTTTGGCCTAGTGAACAGGTCAGCGTATGAATGCAAGGGTCAAAATTGTAGACGGGATGATCAAGTAAGGACATTCCTTAAGTATTAGTGATTGTTGGCCCATAGCGGACCAACAAGGGGTCCTAGGGATGGCCATAACGGTCCATCATGGAAGGGGATCAAGAATCGGGACTAGATTAAGACTGCTTGAGCAGTGCATTATTATGTTTTTGTAATTTAAAATGCGTTGGATGTGTGGACCTATATAGCACAGATACGTTGTAATTCAGTCTAAATTTGTGGTCTTAAATGTAGAAAAAAATATATAGAATTTTATCTTTCTATATCTTACAATAACACTATTTTGAATAAGAATCCCTGCTCGATGGGATTCTAATTAACAAACCCTTCAATAAAAATCTAAAGTAGAATGTAATTCATATTATGGAACATTTTGCTTAGCTTAATAATGAAATTCAAAGACAAGAGCAAATCCATATCCTATCATTGCTTATGACAATATAAAAAGCAAAGATGAAAAGGCATGACCAAAATCATTGTGTGAAATATGTGAATTTATCTAGTTAAGGCATCATAAGGCTTTTACTGTGATATGTTGTGAGATTGATATAACAGCTCGGGTTCGAGAATTTTGGTGTGACAGAGTCCTCGGGCCGGAGGGAAGATTTAAAAAAATAAAACTATGCTCTCCAAGGTGTCTGTTCAAAACTAACATCCTAGTTGATATTTTATGTTTAATTAAATTTTTTTGATATAATGTGTAAAGACAAATGAATATCTAATGACTTTTATGTTCTAATGTAGTGATGAATGAGAGTTTAAGTTATAGGAATTATGTTTCTAATTTGCACCCCCAATTATGAGGTGCCCCGTAAAGGTCTTACATAATTGGTTCTTTTTTTTTTTGTTTTTTTTTTTTTTTTTTGGGGGGGGGGGGGGAGGTTGATAGCAAAGCAATTTGCGGTTATAGTGGTATAATTTTTGTTAAGGTTAAGAATTCAAGCCCCACAAATAATGGGTAAATGTAAATTAGTTGTTATAGTGAGTGTGAATGTATGAGTTATTGTTCTAAAGAATATATTAAAACAATACTATTTAACGGCCACATATAAATTTAGTTTTATTTATATTATGAATATGCATATGATATTTTAAATCTTTTATAAAAAAACCTTGGTGAGAAATATTTAGAACTTATTAAATTACTCTTATAAGTGAATCAACTTTTTGAAGTCATGTGAAACTCATGGGAATAACTTTATAATATTCCAAACAAATTGACCTCAACTTATGCGTCGTACCATAATTCCTAACTTCATTTGTAGACAAAGCTAATGTTTCAAGATTCTCTAGCTTAAACGTAAGTCACATGAACATATGTACTTAAATCCTTGTACCAATATCATTATAAAAACACTTGCCTATGATCCCATAACCACCAACACTAAACCATTACAAAAAATGAGTATACAAGACCACACCCCATGCAACATCAAGCTCACTAATGGCGAACTCGAAGCCGAACAATCGGTTATCAACTCGATTATCAACGCCACTCCCCCGCACCGATCATCGGCCCGAATCCACAGAGTTCCCCGAGTGGCGAGGGAGGCAAACGACTACGAGCAATACTATGTCCCGAAGGTTGTCTCCATCGGTCCACACCATTTTGGGAACCCAAAACTCGAGTTTGTCGAGAAACTCAAGCCTGTTTTCACCATGAAGCTCCTTCTAAACTGTAAGGAGACCCTAAGAAGTTTGTACAAAATGCTTGGAGAACGAGCAATGGTGCAGGAACTAAGAAACTTCTATGATGAAGACTCGACAAAGGCGTATTGCGATACGGTGTTCACCAAGATGATGCTGCTGGATTGTTGTTTCATCTTGTATTATATTCAAGTCATCTTTGGTGGGAAACCTGAAGATTGTAAGGAGTTAAAATGCCACCAGATTGTCTTTGTTCATCAAGATTTGTTCTTGTTGGAGAACCAAATCCCTTTTAAAGCTCTAAGAGAGGTGATCAAGTTGTTGAATATTGATTACTTAAGTAAGATTAAACCTTTCATCTATGGCAATATTTTGGCATCCGAGAGGCCAAAAAGAAAGTGGTATGAATCGGTTCTTTGTATGCCAAATCCTCAAAACTGTCAAGACCAATCAAGAAGTGAGTTAATGGACACTGAATCACACCATCTTCTCCATCTTCTTCATCGTATTCTTACTAAAAAGGTCGAAACACGCGCGAATGATTTACACTCAGAGCACGAGTACAGGTGCACTTTTCGCAATGTTAACGAGCTTGCGGATGTAGGGATTCATTTCAAGCCAAGTGACATTAAGTCTTTGGCTCACATTAAGTTCTTAAAAGGCTGGTGGTGGTTTTCAGCTAATGTAGAACTCCCTCCAATAACAGTGGATGATTCCACCAAGCCTATGTTGTTAAACTTGATAGCTTATGAAATGAGCTCACAAGATGTATATGATGCAGGAGTTACATCCTACATATGTCTTCTTGATTCGCTTATCGATCACCCAGAGGACGTTAAGGCTCTAAGGAAAGCCGGGGTACTTGAGAACTCGTTAGGGAGCGATAAAGAAGTCGCGAAATTGTTCAATGAAATAGGGACTGATTTGGTTCCAAATAACTTGGCATATTTGGAGGTTAAGCAGATGATACAAAGGCATTATGAAAGTAGACGGAACACACTTTTTTCACAACTTAAGCATGAGTATGTGAAGAGCCCATGGGCATGTTTTGCACTTCTTGGAGCTTTGATAGTTCTGGTTCTTAGTGGTGTTCAAGCTTATTACACTGTTTGGAGTCCAAAAACCGAATGTGATGAATTTTGCAAGTTTTTGAAGATGAACCATCACTTGTAGTAGCTAACGAGTTGATTGTTTTATTGTATTTTTGGTGTGTTGTTTTTGTTTTGAGTGTTGCAAGTCCTATTGATGCTGTTTTTCCTTGAATAAGAACATATTTGTTCTGTGTGCAACCATAAAATCCACAATGTTGGTACTATTACAAAATATGCGAGAATAGAATATATGATCTATCTTATAAATGAAACCTTTATTACCATGTTATGTCTTTACCGTTTCAGTTAACCATTTAATCATCACATTATGTTGCTATCGTCTCATCTCTACTACTCTAGTGTATATATGTATATGGATGAATAAGTTATTAGTTGAATGAAATGAATATGATTCTTCTATTTCTAATTTTATTTTACTTTATCAGCACGAATTGCTCACAAAACTATATTTCCAATGACCGTCGCCAATAGCCCGTCCAACCGAAATTTCCACTGTTGTAGCTATGCGTGGATTTTTTTTATTATATATATATATATATACTAGGTTAGATGTTAACCAATAATTTCGCATAGGAATTATTGCTGTATATTTTATGAATATTTGATTGTTAATAATTGTTTGTAGTTTCCGTATTTACCTCGTGTAATTCCTCTTCTCCTTGTATTATTTATTGTCTTTGTTTTGTGTGAAGGAGACAAGGAAACAATTTGAAGTATTACGATTTCTTTCATGGTATCAAGCTTTATTGCCTAAACCGTGACCACCACCCTCGCAACACACAAGGGCCTCGTCGTGCTTCTGGCCGAAACAACAGGCCCTCAAATCGGTTCACGGATCGGGCCCCTAATCAACCCCGGCAGTACTCGGCACCACCTAAGCATCAGTTCCCTTATTGGGCCCCTCCTCCCTATTGGGCTCCTCCATGCCCATACCCCACACAAGGATGGGCTCAACGTTGGCAGTACAAACCCACTTCTATTAGAACAAAAAATTCAGCCCACCAAGCTTCTGGAAGTCAACAGGCCCAGGCCCAAGCCCAAGCCGAGGCCCAATTGGCTGAGGTGGATCCTCTCCAGCCCACAGAGTTAGCCGATGCAGTCCACGCACTCACCATGGACACCTAAAATCTTGATGATCAGTGGTACTTTGACACAGGCGCTTCCTCTCACATCACCAACGATCAAGGTAAACTTTCTACTTTTTCCTCTTATTCCCCTATAGAGTCAATATTTGTAGGAAATGGCAACAAAATTCCAGTTCTTGGATCGGGATCTTCAACCATCCCGACATCCTCCAAGCCAATACATCTAAAATCAGTCCTGTTCAATCCTAACATCATCAAAAACCTTATCTCTGTACATAAATTCAATATTGATAATTTCACATCTATTAAATATGATCCATTTGGTTTTTCTGTGAAGGATTTCACGGATGGCACGATCCTGAGTCGTCATGATAGCTCAACCGATCTCTACCCACTTACCACCAATGCTTCCGCCGCAACCGCTTGTTTTACCTCCAATAAAGATTCTCCTTTTTGGCACAACCGTCTCGGACACCCGGGACAACCTGTCATGGAATTTCTTCATCTTCATAATTTAATTTCATGCAAAAAGTTACATTCTTCGTTTGTTTGTCATGCTTGTCAGTTATCAAAAAATAAACGGTTACCGTTTTCTAATTATATTACTCGTACCTTATTACCATCTGCAATAATACATTGTGATCTTTGGACTTCGCCCGTCTTGAGCAATGCTGGTTACAAATACTATATGGTTTTAACGGACAACTTTACTCAATATACATGGGTCTATCCTTTAAAATTTAAATCCAAAACATTTAATAAATTTGCCAACTTTCATAAATATATTGAGACCCAATTTCACATGCAAATACAATCGTTTCAATGCGACATGGGGGGAGAATTTGATAACATCAATTTAAAAAACTTTGCCACCCTCAAGGGCATTCAACTTCGTTTTTCTTGCCCACACACATCCCAACAAAACGGTAAATCCGAAAGAATGATTCGTCGCTTAAACGAAATCATGTTCACCTTACTCACTCATGCGTCCCTCCCGTCGTCCTTTTGGGTCGAGGCCCTTCACACGACATCTTACCTTCACAACATCCTCCCTACCAAATTACACAACAACCATACACCCACCTCTCTTATTTACCACCGTCATCCATCCTACAATCACCTTTGTGTGTTCGGTTGCTTATGCTATCCTAACACCTCCTTTACTTGTCCTCACAAGTTGGCCCCCCGTTCAACTCCATGTATTTTCCTTGGGTATCCCGCCAACTATCGTGGATATCGTTGTCTTGACATTTCAACCGGCAAAACAATTTTTTCAAGACATGTTGTTTTTGATGAGTCCAAATTTCCTTACAACTCTACCCAACACCCTCAACCCATTCACTCATTCTTAGACCCACCACCGTTTATTTTCACCCAAACTAGCTCCTCCTCACCTCATCCACCCAATGCAAACCCCAACTCCTCTTCACATGCCAGCCCAACCCATTCTCCTCAATCGCCCCCAAGTCCACCCCCTCCTCACAGCCCAACTTCTTCATAAACTAGACCATCACACATCCCACCCACTTTCCATAGCCCACCTCATGCACACAGTCCATTTCACGCATCGCCCACCTCACCCACTAGCCTACCAAACTACCCGCAACCTCACACCAGCCCACCCTCATCAACTGACAACAATCACAACCCACCACCTACATCAACAGACCAACTACCACAACCTACCTTTCCTACAACTAATCCAACCGTCATATCCAATCACCCCATGCAAACTCGCTCACAATCCGGTATCTTCAAACCACGTGTCCTTTTATCCCTACACACACAAACCACCTCTTCCCTCTCACCACTACCAAAAACTCATCTTTTCGCCCTCTCTTATCCAAACTGGAAACTTGCCATGACCAATGAATATAACGCTCTATTGGCTAATAATACGTGGGAACTAGTACCGAGACCTAAGGATGTCCCCATTATACGGTGTATGTGGTTGTACAAACATAAATTCAAAGCTGATGGCACATTGGAACGGTACAAAGCGAGACTAGTGGTTAATGGAAAAAGTCAAACCGTAGGCATTGATTGTGACGAAACCTTTAGCCTCGTTGTCAAGCCCACTACCATTCGGACTGTTCTCAGTCTAGCAGTCTCCAAGATCATGGCCCATTCATCAATTAGATGTCAAAAATGCTTTCCTTCATGGGCACTTGAAGGAGACGGTTTATATGTTCCAACCGCCAGGGTTTTGCCTCAAAAACAAACCCCAAGCATGTTTGCAAACTTAATCATTCTTTATATGGATTAAAACAAGCTCCGCGAGCTTGGTATCATCGGTTTGCAACATATCTTTCAAAGTGTGGCTTCAAGAGTAGCATCTGCGACACCTCCTTATTTGTCTTTAAAAAAGGTGATCAGGTGGCGTATCTTCTCCTATATGTGGATGATATCATTCTCACCGCTTCGACCGACAACTTACTTTGGCAGCTCATTCGGTCCCTATCCACAGAGTTCAAGATGTCGGACCTTGGATCACTACACCATTTGCTTGGCATAGCTGTTTAGAAACAACATCACGATCTATTCTTATCTCAGTCGACCTATGCATCTGACATCCTCTCCCGGGCTGTCATGACAAACTGTAAGCCGGTTAGCACCCCGGTTGAGGCGGGTTCTAAACTAAGTGCCACCGACGGTCCACCATTTTCAGACGGGTCTTTATACCGAACCTTAGCCAAGGCTCTTCAATATCTCACAATTACCCGACCAGATATCTCCTATGCAGTTCAACAAGTGTGTCTTTTCATGCATGATCCACGGGAACCACACTTTCAGGCACTTAAAAGGATCCTAAGCTACATCAAAGGAACTTTAAATCAGGGTTTGCTGATTTCTCCCTCCCCCTCAACAAAGCTTACAGCCTACTCCGATACGGATTGGGGTGGATGCCCCGACTCTAGGCGTTCCACTTCCGGTTATTGTGTTTACATGGGAGCAAATTTGATTTCTTGGTCGTCAAAACGACAACCAACAGTCTCTCGGTCTAGTGCCGAAGCTGAATACAGAGGGGTAGCCAACGCTACTGCCGAAGTATGTTGCATTCGGAACCTTCTTCTAGCTTGAGCTTCATGTTCCGGTTACCCATGCGACGATTATCTATTGTGATAATGTCTCCGCAGTATACCTCACAGAAAATCCCGTACAACATCAACGTACAAAACATGTCGAGCTTGATATCCACTTCGTTAGAGAGAAGGTCCGAGTCGGTACTGTAAAAGTGCTCCACGTCCCAGCGTACTATCAATATGCCGATATCTTCACAAAGGGCTTACCGAAATATCTTTTCCAACGTTTTCGAACCAGTTTATGCCTCCGTCAACATCCGGCTCAAACTGTGGAGGAGTGTTAACCAATAATTTCGCATAGGAATTATTGGTGTATATTTTGTGAATATTTGATTGTTAATAATTGTTTGTAGTTTCCGTATTTACCTCCTGTAATTCCTCTTCTCCTTGTATTATTTATTGTCTTTGTTTTGTGTGAAGGAGACAAGGAAACAATTTGCAGTATTACGATTTCTTTCAAGATACCCGTAAGTTACACGAATTGAAATAAAAAAAATTATATAATAAAATATATATATATATATATATATATATATATATATATGTATGTATACATATGTGTGTATAATCTAATATATGTTAAGGTTAATGGATTTAAATACTCCCAACTATATATTGGAAATTGACCGATGCCAACCCCAAGTATCATTTTGGCGAATATAACTCCCAAGTAAACACTTTGGTGTCTGTATCACACGCCGTTTGTCAGAACCTTAACAACGTTAACTTTCTGATGATGTGGCCTTAACCACGTTAGCTGCCACACAAGCGAGGCTTGTACACGTATGCGTGCCATATCATTAGAAAGTTAACGTCGTTAGGGTTCTGACAAACGGCGGGTGATACAGACACCGAAGTATTTATTTGGGAGTTATATTCGCCAAAATGTTACTTGGGGGTGGCAGCGTCCAATTCACAATAGTTGATAGTATTTAAATCCATTAACCCTATATGTTATAGATAACATATCAATGAAATTATAATATATAACAAACATATTTAAGTTATAAAAAATAGTATAAAGAGAAGAATGATTTTATTATTCATAAATATCCATAAATCTTTTTATATACATTTTTAAAATTTTTAGTTTTAACAATGATTGGCTACATATTAAATTATATTTTAATAAAATTAAGTTCATTAAAGTATTTTTAGTAACATTATTTATTTTTAAAAAGAAATTATGATTAATATAGTATTTAATTAACATTTATTTAGGAAATTTTTTGAAGTTAAGATCTTAACAAAAATTATAAATTTAATATGGTGATAACAAGTGTACAATCCTAGATGAAGCCTAGGTGGTGATGATGTGAACGTGCTAGAAAATAACCATGTGGTTGATAGTTATTTTGTTTCATTACTATAGATATGCACACATACGCACACTGGGACACCATGTCTGACTGCTTTGTAATAAACGTAGAATACATGGCTTTTATTTTATTAAGTTTTAGATTAACAAAATTGTAGTACAAAACTACAAATTCAATAAATTTAGGTTCCGATCAAATTAAACTTTAAGTCTTTGGAACGGAAAACTTAGTAAATACTTGTGATTTACTTAAAGTGATTCTCTATATACCCTAATTTAAATTATTTTTATTTGTTATACCCTCCTTCCAAATTGTAAAAATAATTAATTTTTGTGTTTTTATTTACCATATCACCCTTTAATATGTTAAACTAAAATTTTTCAGCTTAATCTATTTATGTTTACTTTTACTAATTGTATTTTTTGTCTTTTATTATTTTTATTTGTAGTGGTTACGAGTGCTAAAAAAGGCCTAAAACAGAAAATAACCGTAAACCGAATCGTATCCGTAACCGTAAAAATCGAATTAAATCATAAATGCGGTTTTCACTTCGATTAATGGTTACACAAAATCTTGCTTATTTAGTTCGGTTATGTGTATAAACCAAATAATAAATGGTTTAACGGGTTTAATTGGATAACCCATCAAAATAAATACGTTTAAACGGGTTAATCGATTGAATTAAGTTCGTTTATATCCATTTCTAATTCTAAAATATAGTTTTAAAAGTTTTCTTAACAAAATAAATTGTTATAATAGTTTTTTATTATTAAATATGTTTTTATATCGTTATAAAAAAAGTTTTTGAAACATGTTAAGAAAAAACTTTTTCTAAAACTAATTTATTTTATCGGTGTAAAATACAACAAGTTTTGAAATTGTTTTGAGGAGTGGGGGGGTGTATGACAAGTAATAGTAAAGGGTGTGTAAAGTCTAACCCATAAGGTCTGTTTGATATGAGATAATAAAATGGGCAAATGAATAAAATAGAAAAATAAATAGAATGAATGAGAGAATAAAATGAATTATTACATTCTATTTTCTTGTTTGGTTATTCTTTAAAAATAAAATGAATCTTTACTTTATGTTGTTTGCTAGGTAAGAAAAGATGAAAGAATAAAATGTAAAAGTGGTTATGATGGTGATGGCTTGTGGTCGATGGTGGCGGCCGATGGTGGTGGTGGTGGCATCTAGTGTTGGTGGCGGATGTGGTGTTCGGTGGTGGTGGCAGTCGGCGGTAGTGGCCAATATTGCTGGTGGTGGTTGCTGGTGTTAATGGTGGTAATGGTCGATTGTGGCGGTGGCCTGTGGTGATTGGTGGCAGTGATGGTGGTGGGTGTCTCTCGATCTTGGTTATTGATGGTGATGGTGGCCCTGTTGGTTGGTAGTGGTGGCCGGTGGTGGTGGTGGTCGATGGTGGTGGTGGCCAGTGGCGATAGCTTATATTGGAGGCGGTGATGGTGGCTGGTGGTCGATCTTTATGGTCAGTGGTGGCCATGGTGGTTGGTGGTGGGCTTGGTAGTGGCCGGTGGGGTGGTGGCCGGTGGCTGGTGTTGGGTGGTGATGGTGGTGTTGACTAAAGATAAAACAGGATGGAATGAAAAAAGGGGGAGGGGTGGATGGAATGAATTTAGTATGATTTGAGGGAATATGATCACTTGTGTAATGATTCATTTCATTCCCTTTGGCAACCAAACATATTATTTTTCATTCAACATCAATCATTCATTCCATTTTGCATTGCATTCTTTAATACCAAATGTTACCTGAAAAAAACAAGGAAATTATGCTTTGAATTTTTGTGGAGGAATAGAAACAATGAAACACAAAGTAGAAAGCCCACAAATATGGTCATTGCCAATTAATACCATTGCTCGATGACTCGGTCAAACCGAGTTAATCGTATGAATCAAAAAATCATTTTTTTATATTAATATCTATAATAATAATAATCCATTACATATTTTGCCACATGTCATTCCCACAATCACATTTAACTTAATTTTCCCGCTCATCTTGCATTCTCTCTTGGGTGGGTTGACTTCAAATCCCTATATCTAGTGTCACTAGATCATTCTATCCTTAAAGCGCTAGATCTCCTTTTCAAAATTTCAATTTCATCCTAGGGATTCTCGAAAGTCTATTACTCATGTATATGAAAGGGATTCAAGATCTATCTTCAAACAATAGGATCTATTCTCAAAAGATGCAGATTACTAATTCATCCACAAGGATCCAGATTTATTAATCTATAGAAACAATTTCCATTGAGGTAATATTAAAAAATTAGTTTGATTTGTTATGTTTATTAGTGATTATTGGTCTTATTTATTTGGTTAATTGTTGGTTTGAGATGAAATTCGTTGTACTTTCAGGTATACGAAATGGGTCTTTAATCCGTGCATCTGATTCATTTGAAATCTATTAGCTTTAGTTAATAAATTCATGTCATTTTCATATGTTTTTTATGTTCTTTGATTGAAGCATTTTGGAAGTACAAATTGCAAGATTTGTGAAATTGGTTATCAAAATAAAGAGTTCTGGAATAGATCTAGAAAACATTGCTGTTAATAAGAAACTACTAAACTCATTGCCTTACAAGTAAAACAACCACTATACTTCAATAAAAAAAACTAAGGATCTTTTCACCCTTTCATTAAGTGATTTAATATGAGCATCAAGTCTTATGAGATGGATGATAAACAGAAAGCTGCCAACCATCTGAACCAATGGGTGTTGAAGCTACACCATTGTATGCTATAATGGCGAGTGGTCCAAATTAGTATATGAGTTATACTCAAATGTGCCAACAACAACAATCCTGTAGTCCATTTTTTCTAGGAGTAAAAGAAGCATCGGTACCTCAATTTCAAATTCCAAATCCAGTTTTATATTCTTCTCCCATGCAAGCTCATTACTCATTAATTCAGCCTCAACAAAATATTCAACAAGCTTATGTTGTCACCTCCAATCATTCCAAACAAACTATTCAAATTACAGAAGAGCACTTAGCATTGTTCACCACTTTCATGACCACTTATGAAACTTTTATGGTCGGAAGACTGCGTGCTTCTAGTGTGCTAGTTGACTATTTACAACAAGTAAATCATGATGATGTAGAAGAGAATAATATCAAGTATCAAATGGTCATGGTCGTTTACAAAGCCCAAAACTTTGCATGTAGAACAAGAAGGAAGATGTTCGGGGTGAATAATTCAAGAAAAATTGGTTTTGACAAAGGATGGTGTGTTGAAGCTAAAAATAACAAAGGAGGATCTTCTAGTAACCACAAAGCACTACTTTCACAAACAAATACAAAATATGATGTCTGATCAAATGTAGATATGGGATCTCAAAATTTCCACAACCTTGTTTGTAGAAGCTAAGAATGAAGGAAATATGAGGAAATCAAAAAATTTATTTGTTAAATTTGTTTCTAGAGATTTGCTTGAGGGGCTACTTGAAGAAAACACTAAGAGTGAAAAAGAAAGAGTAGTTGATCAGTATGAGTTTATAGAAAAAGAAGTTTGAGATATTGAAATGGAAGTTAAAGAAATTGTTGAAGAAGTGAAAGTTAAAAAAGATGAGGTTGAATCTAAATTGACCAAAAATTTTGTTGAGATTACTCTAGAATACATTGATAAAGCTATTAGCGCTTCAAATGATGTCGAGATTACTCTAATATATGTTGATCAAGATGTTAGTGTTCCAAGTGTTGTTAAGATTACTCTAGTAAAATTTTTTGATCAATACAAAATGAAAAAAAGCTATTGAGACTACTCCAGTAATTTATGAGGAAGCAAGGTTGGAAGGGAAAGATGTGTTGAAGGCTTTCATGGTAAAAGAAGTCTTAATTATTGCTGATTAATCCCCTACTAATCTTGAAGTACATAATAATTTATGTACTACTAATGTGTTGAGAAACTTAGTTGACATTAACCAATGACTCTAATACCAATCTTTCACACACTCAAATTCCGTGGACGGGGTTTTACCATTAGGCATGTGATAATCGATACAAACTCTCTATTCTATAACCGTGCGAGTAGGAATTAGCTCATTCTTCTTGTTGGTTATGATAGTCATTCCTTCTTTCTTAGGAACGACTTGGATAGGACTTACACAAGGTGAATTAGAGATGAAGTAAATTAAACCAGCATCAAACAGTTTGATCACCTCTTAATTAACAACCTCTTGCATACTCAAATTTAGCCATCTTTAATGTTGAATGACAGATTTAAAGTTCTCTTCCATCGAAATTTTTTGAGTGCAAAAAGATGGGTTGATTTTCTTGATGTCCATGATTTTCCTAATTAAGGAACTTGTTCATCTTATCGTTTGAAGATGAGATAAAGGAAAGAAGTTGAGATGTTTTTCAAGAAAAATGTATTTGATATGAGATGGGAGTTTTTTGAGTTCCAAAACAGGTGGATATTTAATAGATAGTTTTGCTTTGGGTTCTAAATCTCGTAAGGATCTCATATACTTCTTGATGAGATGAGGTTTTTCAACTTTTGGTTTAGGAATAGTTGGATCTTCACAGATGGCATTATCTGTTTTGATTTCTACCAATTGAGTGTTTCAAGCTTCATTTTTGAGAGTTTCTCTCAAATAACAGCTTATAATTAAATCACATTGATTAAAGGAATGCTATATTATCTTATTTGAAAATTTCCCAAATCTCTTCATGTTGAGGGTCGGGCCTTTTATATTTGAAAGAATCTATTTATTTCGGGTTTTCTAAGGCCTTTGGATAAGGAATGATATTAACCTTCACATCCTTGCCCTTAGCCTTAGATAAATCTTTTTAGCAATTGTTTTTGGTGTATCTTGAAAAGTTACATTTTTAGGCTTATTAACAAGGTTTATTTGTGGATCACACTCATTGTTACTTTTCTCATCCTCATGAAGATCCTCCACCACTCCATCTTAAAAATGTGGCGGAGGGAAAACTTTTTTGACATACACTATACCAGATCAATGGACACTTGCCTAGCTAATGTTTACATTCTTTGCATTCAATGTGCCGAATATTTAATGTTGAGTATTTACATTGGTGTTAGTAGGTAGATTGCCTAGATTCTGTCTCAGCTATGCCATCTCTTTTTATATTTACCCAATTTGCTTAGCTAGTGCTTTTATTGTATTATCCCTTACGTGAGACAGCGGAGGATGCACCCGATCAGTCTCCCCCTAAGTAGTTTGTATTTTATTTATTTTTATATTTAGCTATTTTTGTATGTTGTTTATGTTTAATGTAAAAAATTATACATTTTGTTGTATTTATCTTTTCGGTGTGTGTGATGGTTGAATTTTATTTTCAAATCATATTGCCTAAATGATTAAAACTATTAAAAATTTTCAAATTACATTGAATATAACAATAAAAATTTAAAAAATATCAAAATTACAAATTTGTATAAATTCTCCTATCTATTAATAAACCAAAGCCATAAACAGTGGGTTTACTATTTGTATTGCTTTATGTACAACAGCCTATTACACCACCGCCTTTTATCTTTCTCTTATATCAATCACACTGCTAATTTCTTCTGTCAAAAGTGTGTTCCGTCGTTTGCTTTCTTTTCTAGAGAGAGAAGCGCTCCGGTGATAACCCACTGCACCACCGCGACAATAGCTTTCTTCTTTAGAGGGGGAGTCGATTCGGCGATCGACCTTGTCGCTGCTCTGCCTCCCCTGTGTGGTTGAGGTGGAGCAGGTGGCTGTGTCTGGTTGTAGGACCGCTGTCGCTACCGTCGTTCCCCGCGGTGGACACGGAACACGGGTTGCCCACAACCGTGGATCTTGCCGGAGTTGTCAGAGTGGCCATGCATCCACCGATTGTTGGTGGGCAGCAAGCTGGCCGTAGATCTGCTCAGAGCTTTCTCAAGTTTGATCTTTTTAGGGTTTTCTTGGTTGGTGTAACGATGCTAGCGATAGATCTTCGTGGAGGTCTCAGAGTGGTTATAGCAACCACCGATTCTTGGTGGGTGGCGTCTGGCTGTAGATCTTTCATCGCAAGGAGCAGAGCCTTACACGTTTTCGTCACTCATATCTAAATAAAGAAACAGACAGAGAGAAAGAGAGAAAGGGTCGTGAACGAAGATTGTAGATCGATAGTCACGAAGAGTTCAAGGGTACCGCCTTTGAAATCAGAAATCAAAGTGAAAGGTGAAGATATGATTCATTTTGTTTTAGATTTCTGTTTCTATTGAATTCAAGTGATTGTGTTTGTGGTTTGCGTTGATTCTCTGTTTTACCATATCAACTATCACAGGCCCTTCGATTATAATCGTAAATCAGAAGAAAGATAAATTGACATGCTTTAATGGCGGAGAAAGGCCTAACTGCTTCAGGCATTAGACTATATTTTAAGATGTATAACAGGTTTAAGGTTTGATTTTGATTTTGATTTGAATCTGAAAATTGACAGGGAGAAGAAAGACATCAACCCAGGTTTATTTCGTTGAGGATATATGCTTCTGTTCCGGTCGCTCTACGTCCTATTCTGTAAGTTTGTTTTGTTTTAGTTATGTTGTATGACGTTTGTTTGAAGTTGAATTTGTGTTTGTGTTGAGTTGATCGCATGTTTGTTCATCGTCTATTCGTCTTTGTGCCCTAAATGATGAGGTTTGAGGGCTGATGGATTCTGCATGTCGTTTGATTACTGTGTTTGTGTGTTTCTAATTTAATTTGGATTTTGGTGATGTCGTTGTGTAATGGTCTTCGATGAGGATGGAATTGTGTGTTGTTTGGGCCATTTCTTGAATTGATTTTGCAATGCGGGTTAAGGGAGTTTTGATCCTACTTATTAGAAAGATGGTTATTGAAATTCTGGATTTGGGTGTTTTCATGTCTGATTTTTTATCCTACGTACCGTGCCATAAAACTATGATCTGCATTTGGTATGGAGATTTTTGCTATGTAGCTTTATGTGCTATGGATTGATGAAGCACATTCTCATTGTCAAATGAATACTTGATTTGATTTAAGGAAAGTATCAAAATACATAGCTTTAGATGATTAATCAAAGTTCATGAACTTGCCATTAATTTAATGGTTTCGTGAAAGACCTACCAGAACTTAGAAGTATTTAAATCAGTTGTAGGTCTCTTTGTTTAGATGAGGCGCAAATGATCACCATTATCATCTAAGTTAAACTTAATTGGATTTGGACTTTGATGTGTTAATTCATTCTAACAAAAGGTTCCAAAAAATGTAACGAAGATTTGTTACCAAATGGTGGTTTTAAAAATCCTTGGTTTTATACCAAATGCAACGTAAGGTTCAAAGTGTGTAAGGCAGATTTGTTTCTACATGAGTTTTGATATGTTTAAATCAAGTGGGGGTTTGAAAAGTATTTGCAGATGTTGAGCAGAGCATGGTTGATATTTTTTATTTTAATATTTATGGTCTAATTGTTGGTACTTTATGTTTTAGTTACTTGTCCAGTTGTTACGTTACCTGATGTGGAATTTGTTTTCAATGCCTGCACCATTATGATTTATTGGTCTGATATTATTTTATGTATGATGGGTTGTATTCTTTATTTGGCCATTGATTGTTGTCATATAAGTTTTGGTTGTTTGCTTTACGACTTATTCTTAATCATCATGCAAAAGAAGCTTTGTAGGGTACGCGCTGGGACTGGGCTTGGTGGTTAATATATTTTTGCCTATACATGCTTAAATTGTATAGGTATTGTGGGATCCCATCTTACGGGTTTTGGATGTTTTACTTGGAATTGGTGACAGTTTCATCTTTTCAAAGGAGCCTTTCAGTTTTAAAAAATATGATAAACAGTAGATAAACAACAGATGTTGGCGTTCACAGACAGCGGTACACGTTTCGCGCAACGCGCGAACCGGAATATAACTAGTTGTAGTGAACTAACTAGTTCAATATTATCATTCTCTTGTGTCATCGCATCTTGTTACGTTTGAAACGTGACCCATATAAAACCTTTAAATAATTAGAATTTTGTATTTTTTAATTTCGACAATATCTATTTGAAAGGAGCATCAGATAGTCACATACTAATCAAAACCTAAGAAAAAAAAAATTTATGAATAAAAGCAATTTCAATCAGTTGGTGATCAGTGATATTATGATGAGAAAATCATAACTGAAAACAATTGCACAGTTACCGATGGATATAAAAATTTCACCACACAAAACATGTTATCATTCAGGATTGCTACAAGTGACACTGTAATCCAGGTGCTTATACGGAGCTACACCTAGTCCGTTCCACTCTAATAAATCTCTTTTGTTCCGGATGTCAAAAAACATAACACTATAATACTCATATGTGACACCACTCTTTCTTACGTTCGTCAATTAGCACGAGACTTATTATCTATATACTACTATATAATACATATTAGAAGGATAAGATGGTAATTTCATTTAAAATGTAAGACACTTATACAAAATTTTAAGCATAAAATACAAGTGCTTTATGCAATAATTTCACTTTTACCCCCATTTAATTAACTTCTTCTAATTATTGTATTATTTAATACACATTATTAATACATTATTTAATAATATGATATTATTTAATTCACTTCATTGAGTTTTATTTTATTTATAATAATATAAATTGACATTTAAATTTATAATTACTAATCATATTTTTAAAACTAAAGTTTTATTTTATTTATAATAATATAAATTGATATTTAAATTTATAATTACTAATCATATTTTTTAACTAATACTATTTAAATTAAGTATTATTTTATTTAAATACTTATATTAATATTACTTTATAATAAATCTCTTTGGATATAAATGTAATTTTACCAAGCATACAAGTTTTGAATCAACACGTACAAAGAAGTGCAAGGCATTTAAAAGAGCTAGAATAGAGAATTGATTAAGATTTTAAGACACTTTAGGAGCAATATAGTAAATTTATCAATTAAATTTATATATTTTCCTATTTTTGCCCTTGTTTCTTTCATGTATTTAATTAACATTATTAATACATTATTTAAAAATATGATAATATTTAATTCACTTCATTAATTTTATTTTATTTATGATACTATAAATTGACATTTAAATTTATATTTACTAAATATATTTTATAACTAAATATTATTTAAATTAAGTATTATTTTATTTAAATATTTAAGTACATAACTTATATATATATATATATATATATATATATATATATATATATATATATCTTTATGTTTATAATAACTATAATACTAATATTTTTCTATAGGCATATTGTGAGTTTAATAATTTTAATATTTATCTATATCTTTTATAATAAAAGTGAAAGGATGATTGAATGATAATTTTACATATGGATTAAGACACCCATATAAAAAGTCATGCTTAAATTTAAAAAAAAAATAACCATTTTATTTCATTTATACCCTTACAATAAAGTATAATATAAGATGCTTATAATACAAATGCTGAAGCATATACACGTGGCCAAACAAAACCATCATTTTCTTTCAATTTCGTTCATTCACTGCGATTGAGCACTAATCCCTCTTCCTCATTCCCTTGCCGGTTGTTAAAAGCTTAATAACAATCAAGATGGTAATTTGTTATGACAATTTCTCCATTAACTTTCTTCGGTATATGCAAATCACCACTGAAAACTGCCTCTGGTAATAACTCTAACCTACATTTATAAAATGAAACCCCTCTAAAATCTAGGTAATAAGTGATTTCCAACCACAAATACCACTTATGCTTTCACTAATCATGTTGGGATAATGTAGTTTTCTTAAAGACTTTTGTAATATACGTAATTGTCTTCTTTCATTCAATTTTCTTCAATAATTATATTATGATTTTTTAATTTATATCATAACACACTGAGCGAATACTGACTACAACGGAATTCCCAAAAAATCGCGCAACAGCCGTACCGCCGCAACGCGCGGACATTTCCACTAGTCTATCAATCATGCATTTATTTTGTGTTCGTCTAGCTAATATGTTTATGATTGTCCCTTTGGCGTCGTTAGTTATACACGTTCAATTTAAGCTCGTAAATAATAAATTGGTTTACCGTTATACATTATTATCGTATTATTACCATTATTTTTATTGTTATTATAAACATTATTATTATTATTATAAATATTATTATTATTATTATTATTATTATTATTATTATTATTATTATTATTATTATTATTATTGTTGTTGTTGTTGTTGTTATTATTATTGTTATTTTTGTTATTATTATTACTATTATTACTATTATTACTATTATTACTATTATTATTATTATTATATTTGGACGCGTTAATATCTATCCGTGTAACGACTTTGTTCATATATCAAGTTTTATCAACGGGCTCGTTAACGTCTACGTTTAAAGCTTTTCTTTCTTTTTTTTGGTTAATTAAAAATATGAATAAATAATTCGGGTATATAGCTAGTAAACTCAAAGGAATTAATTACTAAATAGTTTAGGGGCCAAAGTGTAAATATAATTAAAATATATATACCAAATACATTGCAACACTACCCGTAACCCCCTCCCCCCTCGATTTCGGCCACCACCATGAACCACCGCCCCCGACCACGATCCCATTTTCCGGTCACTCCGACGCCATGAAGAACACACCGACGATCTAAGGTAAACGTCTTCATCGTTGTGAAATCTAAGGTAAACGTCCCTGTTCTTCGTTTCGTTTTGCCTCGTTTCGTTATTGGTTGGAGTTCGGGTAGCTGATTCGCTAGGCCGTTGCGGGTTTCGTTGAGTGTCGTTCGGTGTTGTACGGTTTCAAATGGATGTGTGTAGTGGTGTTGCGTTGTCTGTATGCCATGTATGTGTGGGTGTCGATATACATTTATTGTTTGTGCATATATATGATTTATTGTGAGTGTTTTATATGTGTGTATGAGGTGGGTGTGAATGTGTGCTGTGTGTGTGCTTTTTTTTACAGTGTGTGTGAACGTGTGCTATGTGTGTGTGTTTTGTGTTATGGTGTGTGTGTGTGAGGTGTGTTGGCAATGTGTTTGTACGTTTAGTACATGTATGTATATATCCTTGTGTGCGTTTGTGTGTGCGAGTTTATATATCTGAGCAGTAAGGGGTGTGTGAGTATGGATCCGAATATAAAATATGTTATATGTATATATTATGTGAACACATGGGTTGTATATAAAAAATTAATAATAATAATAATAGTGAATAAGAAGTCAATTGTAAATATATATATATTTATATATTTTGGATGATTAATAATATAAACAAGCAAGCTATATATTTTCATAAAACAAACGCATATGCTGTGTGTGAGTCGCGCGTTGAGCCTGAACCGACCCATGACCAACCGATCAACCGAATGAATCGATGCCCATGGACGTGTTTAAGATTCAATTACCTTTAATTATAGGTGTTTGATCGTTGGGTTACTCTCATCACTAGAAGTCTTTTGTTTGCTTTATTTATGTATTATTCAAGGTGAGTTTCGCGGCCCTATTTTATTACAATTATTTATAAATATCAAGGGGAAAAAGTATGCTCAACTTTTTTTATACTGTGAACTCATTTATTCATTTGGGACTATATGTTATTGTTTTGCAAGTTTATATATGATACGTGCATGAGTTTTCTGTGTGGTTCTTTATTCATAACTATTTAACTTCGATGTTGGAGCCGACGGACAGGTATTGATAGTACTATTGGGTTGATACCCCCACCCTTGTTTGTTAGTATACTAGTTGGGAGTTGGGACTGACAGTGGCCACGGACGGGCCTTAGGGTGAATATGTTCTGATAAGATCTGTGAGTACGTCATAGGTTTAGTTGTGATGCTCAACTCTATACACTTATGCCCTACAAATATTTACACAGCATCAATTTTTTTCATTCATTACTTAAACCTGCGAACTCACCAACAATATGTTGATTTTTTTGAGCATATCTTTTCAGGTAAATAGCTAGTTATGATGCCTTAGTGGTGACCTAAGGAATTCAAGTTAAGATTGCTTTGACATTCTAAACAATGACTGTTGATTTGTGTTTATCATTCTAAATTTGGTTTTACTTAAACCTGTTCCCGGGCTGTGGGAATTCAACTTGATGATGTTGTTTGACTATGCTATCGTGAAATTGACTAACCACGACACAAGTCATCATTTGTATCGGGTGACGTCATGACATGTTATTATATCATTTAATGTTTCTCTATTAATTATCAATGTGTTATGGCGATCCCGTCCGTTACAACCTCGTGTTTTCGCTATAATCAAGGTTGTGACATCATAGAATAAGGCATTTTTAGGCGGGAACAACAACCCTACGGCGGTTTGTAGAAATGTGCTCCTTGATGCAGCGGTTGTTTTGACTGGTCATACGCTCAAAACGGTGCCTTCTAGCTAAAGTTATAGCCATTTAATGAAAGCCCCTTGGACAAACGATCCTGGGCCTCCAAATACGAAATAGTTTGCTCCTTCACACTTGGACCCGCACCATAAGCGCGTCGCTAGATTGGGAATATCCCGGCGAAACATCGGGTTGAAGAAGTTGGAGCAAATACAATCCTCAAAGGAGAAAACGATGTCTTTGAGGTTAAAAACATCCGCCATTTTGCATTTTTTAAACAATGTTGATGTCGGTGTTCGGGAAAATTGTACGACGATTCGTCGTCGTCAGTGATGGGTATGAGCTGTCGGAAACATTTAACTAGAATGATCATTTTCCTGTGGTTAGTGGGTTTGATCTTTAGAGTGTTTGGTAGAGTTGAAGAAATTTGATGTGAAAGGGTTAATGTTTTCGTCAGTGATATCATTAAACAACACCATGAACGGCAGTCCGGTGGTGGAGCTTCGACTGTTTACGATGTTGATTTCGTCTACGATATCATTGAACAAGACCGTGTACCGAAATGACGAATTTGCCCCTAGTGGTAACTGATGTTATCTTTGAATTTGGACAAATGATTGTTTTAGTAATATTTGGGAAACACGGTTTTAAGACAACAATATATAAAACACATTTGTAATTACAGTTCCTTGTGCATGCAGACAGGTTTATGATTTATGATTTATCTTTTGTTGGATTCTTAATTGATGTTGCAATGTTATTGATTTATAATTTCAGACTTGCGAATAATGACAAGCCACTTAGATCTAATCTTAGAAAATGTGACTAAAGAATTTCAAATTTGAAAACATTAGAAAAATTGATATCTAATCTAGAAGTACATAAAACATACAAGTGGTATAATTTGACTTTTTTTTAAAATAAATATATATGTTTAATCATGACGCGCGTGATGAGCGATGACGATGACGTCACATACATATTCACATTGCAAGCTACCTACCTAGTTTTATAATTATTCTATGGAAAAAATCTACTAAACATTATTAGTTTAAATTCTATATTATGTTTATTTTAATAGTAGAATGTGTATAAAATAAAAAGCATATGTTTGCCCGTTGAAATTATATGTTAAATGATATACTCTTCAATAAAAGTTATGTGTTTTAATTGAAATTATATGTTAAATGATATACTTTTCAATAAAGGTTGTGTGTTTTAATTTTGTAGAATATAGCGTAGGTGTGGTGATTTAACAACAATATAGGTGTAGAGTAAAATGTATATTTGTTTTTCCGGTCAAAAAAACATGGTTTACAATAAGATTTTTCTTAAAATAGTGTTATAGAAAAAATATTTACCAAAATAATTGATTTGAAAAATATTACTAAAATGAGTGTTTTTTTAATTTCTTTATTTTTAACTAATTTTGTTTCTTTTTCTTATTCTATCAATCTATACTTTCGGATTTTTTACTCAACCAACTCATTATAGTTTCTCTTTTCATTATTTAACTAACTTATATATATTGTTTTAAATACTAATGTGAATGGGGATAGAAAATACTTAAAAGACATGAAAATAAGATAAGTAATTAATTATACTTGGATACTGTAATTATAAACCTATCATACTTGATATGAAATAAGCTATTAACTTGAAAGATCATTTTAGTGTCTCGGATTCTAAAGAAAAATATAAGAATTCATGACTGGAAAAAATCTTTTAAGAGCTGCCGGAAGTGATGCTTGAGGTGGGAAATAAAACAACTAGACGATTTCAAAATTGAAAATAAAAAGTGATCAACAATTAATTAAGAGTATCAAAAGGGTTTGCTATTAATACACCTAATTATTCTTCTTATCTCTACCTCTATACATACATATAGACACATAAAAAAATAGAGAGATTAGGATGTATTTCTAATAAAAATGAATGTCTATATAAATCAAACGATACCAATTAAATTATTTTATTATGTTTTATTTATTTAAATATTATTTATTTATTTATTTTAATCAGACTTCCTTTTTATTTTGAATGACTTAGTGGTGTTAGTGTTGGTACTAGTGTTGCTGGTGCTGGTGTTGGTGCTGGTCTAACTCATGTAATATATGAGTTTTTTTATCTAGTATATAATGTAGAAATAAATTTCATAAAGGAATTAAAAAAACAACGATAATATTTCATTGCAAATTAGTTATTATTATTATTATTATTAAAATAAAGCATGGTTCATAATATTTATAATCTGCCGGGATTAAATATTGCGTTGATTAAGTTATAAAACTCGTTCACACGTAGTTTTATATTATTTCTCTTTTTAACATTTATAAGCAACCACCTAATCCTTGACTAAAGGAAATGAATACATCTGATCGTGATAAAGGAATCATTGTTTTCACGACCGGATCGGACCGGCCGGTCCGACCGGTTCGACCGGGGATCGGCCACCTAGCCGGTCCGGTTTGGTACGATTCATTTTGGACTGGTCGAACCGGCCGGTTCTTCCCGAACCGCTGGTCGGACCGGGAAACCGGACCGGTTCGGACCGGTTTTTGTATTTTTTTTATTTTTTTTATTTTTTTGATTTTAATGGTAAAAACGGAGTGTTGAACCATAAATTAGTGTGTTGGATATAAAAATATAGTTAAGTTTTATATATAACTATAAAATACATATATAAATTACTTATATTTAATTATATATATAACTATATATATAATATAGTATATATATAATTATGACGTCATCCGGTTCTTAAATCCGGTCCGACCACCAAACCAGTAAGGCGTCCGGTTCGACGTCCGATTCGGTTCTGAAAACATTGTTAAGGATGATCATACATAGGCTTTATTATTTTTTTTTTTCTTTTTTATAGTTAATTATATAAATGGTCTTTGTGGTAATGTCGTTATTTAAGTTTAGTCCTAAGTATCATTTATTACACGTTTACCCACTAATCATGTCAACTTATAATAAAATGACCCTCAACATGGATAGCCCGTTATCTTTAAAACATCATCGGTCATTAATCTGTCATTATTTTCTTTTTAAAATACTACCATTTCAAAATACTAGATTTAGTAAACTCGTGTATTACATAGGTTTAATAAATAAAATTAAAATTATTAATAATAAATGATATTTTAATATAAGATATGATTGAACTCTTGCTTATTAGAATAAAATATTTTATTTTAAAAAGAACATTTTAAAAGATATCATTTATAAAAACTTTCTATTATAACTCTTAATTTTAATTATTTTATAAAATTTTACTTTAAAAAAAACCAATTTTAAATATTTCGCACGTTTAAAAAAGTTTTATTTTTTCAAAAAAATTCTTAGTTTATAAAAATTTGTTTGTTTAAAAATAACATTAATAAAAATATCTTTTTCTTAATTTATTACAAATTATTTTAATATAAAAAAAATTAAATAATATTAGTAATTAATATGAGAGAGGAGCGAAAAAAATTTGGTGATGATTAATCTGGTGATGCCATGAGTCCTCTATATTTATTTTTTTATTATAGAAGAAAGATTATTGTTTTTATAATGATTCTAAGTGGTCACTGCATCCTAATCAATTTATGTTACATCCAACTATATAGATTTCCATATATAGCTTAACAAGGAATTATGAAAGGGGAAAATATCACATAATAATAATTAAGTTTTAAAAGTGTTCTAGTTATGTCATTTATTTTTATTTTGCTCAAATTAGATCACTAAACATTAAATCAGGTCATAATTGGATATTTTTGTATCACGAAAGAAATAAAAGGTCAGAATTTTTTTATATGTATAATTATATTAAGAAAGAAAAACATGTTAACTATATTTAAAAAATTACCTAAAATCTACGTCATCACTCCACGTCAGCATAAAAAAAAATATATTTTCTAATTGAAAAGAACAACATATTAAAACCTTTAGTTTAAATAAAATATGCAAACTGATTGACTTAATTGCAACAATTTCTAGACTTTAGTGACGTAATAATACTTTTAAAACTTGATTACTATTCAGTAAAATTACCCCTTCATTATAAAATAATAGGAAAGTGCAAGTATCATGTTGTAAGCTAGCCAGAGATAACGGCGTTGGATATCACTCACGATTAGCGAAAATGATCATGATTGTATGCGTGTGCAAACCAAGTTTATGGTTGAAACTCATGTACACAAGATGAAACAAAGAACAGAAGAGACCACAAGCTTCTTTGAAAATCATATTATATAAATTTCTGGCTTTTCACAGGTTGGAGTGAAATTAACCGACCTGAGACCAGCTAAGAGGGTTTTACAAGGACCAAGGATCGGACCACATAAATTATAACTACCTGGTCGGTTTTGGTTTAAATGGTTCATGTCACTGTCCTGACTAATGCACACCCCTAATTTAGTGGTATGACCAACCATTACACTAATGGTTGGCACGTAATCTATTTGTCCTCATCAATCTTGAATCTGAGACTATTATCCGGAGAAAATCCATCTTATGTGAGAAAACCCCGACAAAATCTAAAACATCTTCTTTTTCTAGGCATGTGTGGACTGAAATCCAAAATCTTTCCTTTTCTGATGAAGTTTTTGATAGTTTAACTATTTAAGTTGAGAATCATTGGAATGATGTTCAATGAATCCTGGTTCATTTACTTAGTATCCTATCATATGCATTATACTCTTATGTTAAAGTTAATGGCCAATGAATTATTCATGCTCCATTAGACGTGGGCAAATGACTTTTTCTAATCTAATTTTATTGTATTTAAGTTATTGTATTGTCCTCATTTATTCAAGTTATTATTTAGGTAGCGTTTGATATGCAAAAATGAGGGGTGAAATGAAATGAACCATTGACGGTGAATGAAAAAAGACATGTTTGGTTGGTGAAAGTAATGAAATGAATCATTACATAGTTGATTTCATTCCCTTAAATTCATTCCATCCATCCCTCCCACCCCCCCTTTTTTTTCCATTCCTTTCCTTCTTATAAACAATAAAATACTGCTAAAATAACAATAAAAATTTCAAAGCAATTTTTTAAAACGAAAGTATTAAATATAATAAAAAATCAAAATACTTAACTATACGTAAATTTAATCATATGTTATATTTAAATAACGTTTTACAATTCGTACTCATCATCAATAAATATTTAATATTTTTGTTATTCAACCCGTGTAATACACGGAGATATAACCTAGTTTAATATAATTGACTACTAACACACTTAGAGATCACATATATAAAAAATATATATTAAAGACAATATCCAAAAAATCTAAATTTTAAAGACTAAATCTAAAATATTAACATAACTAGTGGGTGCCCGCGCGCGTTGCCACGCAAACAACACGTTAAACGGAAAAAGAAGGGCTTGTAACAAATAAATTGGTGGAAACACCTTTAAATGACGTCGTAAAAGTCCAAATGTACGTGAATGCACTCGCGTTTTGCCGCAGGTTACGTGTGTGCTTGCATCGGTTGCAATTCAATTCGTGAAGAGTAAAGTTGTAATATTGTAGGAGCGTGATGAAAGAAACAGTTGAATGGTTAGTGTTGAACATAAAAAATTGTGGTGGTAGTTATCCCGATGTGATTTAGGAAGCTTCGCTAATACGTCAATCTATGTCAACCTTAAAATTGTATGAGTGGTCTTTTTGTTCACTTTGTTAACTCCTTATTTAGATCCTCTCAATAGGTGTTTACATGCATGAGTCTTTCCCAACCTACATAAGCATACAGAATTAGAAAAATGTTTGATTATTAAGTAAAAAACTTTGGTGGTAGTTAAACCTAGAAAAATGCAATAATATTTTGGTGACAATATATACCTCTTTCCAAACCATAAATTTCTTGCTAAGGACTTAACGCGATTGAACTGATACATTAGACACCATTGCACTCCAGAATCCAACCCTGCTACCAAATGCAATGATCATATTATAGAGATAATAATATAATATTACAACAAAGAAATATCACTAAATGATTAAAAACAAGTTGTTTGTTGAAAGCTGCAAAATAGCAACGAATTAGCATGGAAAAAAAGAAAATATTAAGAGATAAATATGTTCTCTATAACAAGGAAGTACCAGTACACCTCTAACATATGAAACGTGGAATGAAAGAAAACGTTGGTTTCATAATTTCAACGTCTTTAGTTGTGTTGTATATAATCTTATACTTAGAGGAGTTGGTAGGAAGCCTGAATCAACATGTGTAATTCATATATGAAACACATTTATATAGTTCAAAACTTTTGGACAATTGTGTTTCAAGACAACCCAACCTAGTCTAGCCTGTCCCAACCGTCTATTACCAAAAATTCCCCATTTGCACAAATTCACAAATTTGTCTGGGCTGGTTAGTGGTTACCCAACCCGATCATCTTGCCACATCAAAACTTTATGAGGAAAATTGAAAAAATAAATATAAAATAAAGAAAATAAACTGAATAAGGAACTTACTTGATGTGTGAGGGCTGGCAAACCTCAGGAGTATCCCATTTTTCAACCATGATCCCTTCTTCTATTTTATATGATAAAAACAAAATAAACAAAGTTTAGTACACACTTATTCCACCAGCATCCTTTATTATGTTAATACTTAAAGTTAATTTAGAGTTTAGATATTTGTCAAAGGTTGAAAAAAATTTATAGAATTACATACAGTCCCCGATCCCTATAGAGCGAAAGAGCTTCCTGGTGATCCCTAGGTTGCAGCATGTTCGGTCATTAACTCCTCGCGCCGCTGCCACCGTTTCTAGGACCGACCGACGGACGCCTCACCTGCACATCTTCAGATTTATTTTTGGCATGCACATACTAAAGAATCACATGGTTTTTAGTCTTACGGGTATCTTTGTCCCTTTGAGCTTCTGCGCTCATCATTTCATATGATGAAGCTTCAACTTTATAAAAATGATGGATCAGTGTAACGTTTTTAGTAGAATTAACCAAGGTGGGCCGCAACGTTTTTCATAAGAATCCATAACAAACCGAGGTACATCTCCCATGGTGATAAGATTCTGCTATGTTTGACAAATTATCTATAAAATAGATTAGAAAGTTTCAACAAAGGGTGTAACTGTTCAAGATTACAAAGTGTACCCCTCAATTTTCACTTGAGCGATGGTGTTTCAAAAAGTCAAGTGTTTGATATTAGTAATGTTAGCCATAATATAGAACGTTTACCAAACTCACCAAGTGACTTAAAAACTTCATCGCACACTCTTTAGTGTACTTTAAATCTTTAATCGCGCATCGCAAAGAAAAATCCATGACATAATCCCACCAAAACCAAGGCTTCCTGGTTTCATTTGCCACTTTATAAAAGCAAGCCTGCCTAAATTTTGAACCACAACATCCTTCCCATCATACCCTTTACTAAAATCTTGTTCAGGATCCGGAGCACAATATCTTCCATGATTAATACATTAAGATTTGCACTGTTTGCTCAACGTGAAGCCTCGGGGCAATACCAAGTGATATAAAGTGGTGTAAACTGAGTGTATCCTTTTTTCTCTAGTATATGAACTGCCCCTTTAAACTCTATGACAAAATTAATTTGACTATCACAATTGGTCCCACACTCGTCATTGCTATTGGTCCAAAACTCGTACTCAACACTTTCATCAGGGTGAGGGAGAGCTTCCGTCCAATCGAGTTTTATATTTACGATATCAGCCTTCTTTAAAACTCTTTATTTTATCCCCGCATGACATGCCGATGAAAGCAAAAGGGATGGTTATGTTTTGTACGTAATCTGCATGTGCATTCTCCTCTTTGGGCATATCCATGGTGATCAACGGTTCGGGTTTGTCATCTGCAACAAGAATAGCTGCAGCTCCAGCTTTTTGAGCATTCCATGCCTTTAACATAAAAAAACAATCTGCCATATCAACAAATTAGTATAGCTAACTTGGTACTACAAGCAAAATATAGTTGCTTCTTATATTCCCTTTAGAAAACTAACTCATTTATAATGCAAACAAATCGACCTCATGAAAATGGAGGAAAAAGCATTACAAATAAGCATTACACCTACAAAGGTTTCGTTGCATTCATCACTTATGTGAATTTGTGAGAACTTAGTATTATTCTGATTTTCTGATTGTAAAAGGTTACAATAATCAGATTTGGAGTAGCAAAGATGTCATAAAGATATATGTTATTTAGATAAATTTCAATTTACATAGCACCCATTATGCAATTTGTCCAAATAACTCACTCTTGCAAGCCATAAGTGTTCTGTTTTTGACATTTTGCATAAACAAAGATCAATTACAAAAAGGGCAAGTACAATACTTCAAATTAACAATCACTACTTACATAAGAAGCATAAGGACCATCAAATTGATTTAGTTTTAAATTTCAAGACCAGTTTAATATATCCAAAAAAAATACTAAAAGGAATGAAAAATGATTACAAATCAAAGTTTAAGATAGTTTAGGCTTCTGATGAGCATACTCAAGCAAACTACCAACAAAATTGTTAGGTAATTTGATCATTTCCTGTAATTATTTTGACTACGAAAATAGTAATAAATTCATTTTGAAGGCACATTCAAACACCAGCTAATACCACCATCAAACTATTTTGGCAGTTTCAGGTCACCTTTTGAGGTTCCTACCATCTTTAGATTGTTCTAAAAAAGGTGTCTACTGATACAAGAAACCCTTAAAATAACAACACAAATTGAAAACCCAATTCAGAATATCATCAAATTGGAATTCAAATGAACATGAACTTAAACCCAATTGAGAACATGAATTAAAAGAATTATTACCTCCACGATGAAGAAGTACAAAAAGAGGAAGACCACCAGCAGGTTTTGATTTCAAAGACGAATCAAAGCTTTGATAAGCTTTCTAAGTCGAGTTCGGATATGGTCATATCGAACAACACCACTTAATGTTCCTACATATCGAGGTACAGCAAAGTTACCAATCGCACATTCATACACATCTTTCAAACTATCAGGTTACGTCACCCTTAAGTTGTTCTTCTCTACCACAAATCGACCCAAACACGATCCATATAGAAACAAAAACCAAACACAAGTAATAAACCCTGATTTCCCCACCTTCAAAACTTAAATTCAACAAAACCCATATCAGAGAACCAAATCAAAAAGATTTTTTCTTCAAAACCCCAATAACTTGTGTTATCAGATTCCTCAATCTCTTTCGATCAAATTGAGTAGTAGGGAACGAATCAATCGAAGGGGTTAGACTTCAAGAGAATGTGGATGTTCAATGCTCATTGAATTGCTGATTGAACGTTCCAATGGATGATGGAATGGAGTCAGGCGGTCACCGGTAGGTGTCGTGGAAATGAAAGCAATGAAAGAGGGAGATGACGGAGTAACGCATAGGAGTCGTCCATAGGTCGCGTCTTACAAAAACAAAGGAATGCCATAGAATCGGGCAGGGGGTTTGAATGGGGCCTTGAATGCCCCCATTAAAATGTTGATAGATGATTTTCAGTTGCTGCTTCAAGGGAGGCGAGAGGTCAGTTGTGAGGATCGCCGGAACGAATGGAGATGAGAGAAACGGTGGAGGAGAAGGTCAACAAACGCGTCTTACAAAAACACTGAAATGACTATTTTACCCACATGTTTTCAGTAGTATTGATATTGATAACCATACCAACCGTTCATTTAATTTACTCTATTATTTATATTGAAGCTGATGGAGCACATGATACGCAGACAGTCTCCAACTCCAAGGATTAATATTAATATTAATATTAATATTAATATTAAATTTATAAATCGGTAGCGTGCAATTACCATGCTTTAAGCCGGAGATAATGATACAACAATTAAGTTGACTTCTTCAAATCGATTGACTTAACACATTCATACAACAATTAAGCCAAAAAAGGAAGCGATCAATTTTTCAAAAACACCATAAATGATTCTGGTTATTTGAGATGGATTAAAGATCCACAAACACACAGATGAACATTATTAAATTGTAACATACATATAATTCATTCAGGAATGAATTAATTCTCATCGTTGTCCCTTTGGAATGCATTCGGTTGGATCATCCAGAAGTTGAACTTAGGTGCAGCTTGAGAATTATGGAAGGGCCTCACATCTCCAAAAGACTCTTGATGAGCAGAAGTCGAAGCATCCTGATCGCGAGTGCCCGAATCTTGAGACTTTTCCAACGGCCTCACATCTCCATTAGAGTACGGTGCATCACCATAAGGATAGCGATAAGTGTCACTAGAAACTTTAGATTTAACTAAAGGCCTCACATCTCCTAGAGAATGTTGTTGATCAGAAGCATCGTGATCGCGGCTGGCGGATATTAGAGAATCTTCAAACTGCCTCACAGCTACAATTTGCGGGGGTTGATCGTTAGGCGAGTTCGCTTGAACGCCGTCATCGTATCCACGAGTTGTGCTCTCGTCTTGTGTTGTCGGACCTCCTAACGCCTGTGACAAAGAGGGAGGTGGTTTGTAGGGATTCATTTTGCAGATGGGTCTTGAATTTGAAGGTTTGATACTCGAGTGTATATATAAAAGAGTAAATTACAGTTTTCGTCCTTTAAGTATGATTTTAATTTATGTGTTTCGTTCTTTAACCGTAATATTATGACAAAAATTTTTATTTGAGAAGTTTGCACGGCTTTAGTGACTGTCAATAAATTTATTTTTCTGCTTGCTTTATATAAAAGACTAAATTGCCTTTAGACAAAACTAAGTGAATTAAAAGAAATTAAGAAATAAAAAATAAAACAAAAGATGAAAATAAAATCTACAAAAATAAACCTAAATAGTAAATCGGTATAAAAAAGAATAAAAATAAATCAAATTAAAGCCTATTATAAGAACTTAAAAGCCAAAAAGGAAAAAAAATCTATCTAGAATTATTTAGCTGAAAAAAAATTAAAATATGAAAATTGTTTACTTAAGTTAAAGGTAATAAAGAAAAGTAAAAAATAATTAAAAACAAAAAAATCAAAAAAAAAAAAAAAGTAGAAGAAAATATCACTAAGAGGGGAGCTTGGCTCGAATGGTGTGTTTTGGGTGGTATGGCTTTAAACGAACTAAAATTACAGCGAACAATTTGTGAACCGTTTGACGGGAGTTTTGTTTGTCTTTGTTCGTTTAATTAATGAATAAACACGATCAAGAAAATTTTGTTCATTTAGTTAAATGAACGAAAATGAATGGAGCCTGCGTTCGTTCATTTATGTTTTAGATAATGTGTGTTGTTAATGTCGTTTGTGTTTGTTAATCTAAAAGTTATGTTTGAGATAATTACGTTAAATACTTATTTATATTTGACAGATAATACATAGTGTTTGTGATTTTAATTATAAAATCAATATATGATAGTTTGTATTTGTTTGTTTTATAAAATTTTGTTTGTGTTCATTAGTGTTTATGAATATTTGTGTGCGCTCGCTTGCCTTCGTTTATATTTGTGAATAGATTTATTTTTTTGATGAACGAACATGAATAAGAAATTTCGTTCGAGAAGCGTTTGTGAACAGTTTATTAACAACTTATTTTCTTCATAAACGAACACGGACAAGACCCTGTTTGTGTTCGTTCAGTTCATCTACAAGCCTATTGCATGATGTCGTGTTTAATTTAATGTCAATGACTAAGAATTAATAACAATAAATATGATAATTTGTCAAATGCTAAGGGCTAAAAAATCAACATCATTGATGACAAAAAGCCAAAAGAAGATACCTTTGTTATAAAGAAAAAAAGAAAAACTAAAAGTTACATTGTAGCACTAATATTGCTATATAATGTATATATTAATAATAAAATAATGTATTTTGTTTGCCTTGTCCAACTTGCAAGCAACTCAAATAACATGTTAAAGATCAAAATATCTCTAAATAAACTGGGTCTCGCCGTATATCTTTACAACCACCATCACATACTAACGTCGGGGACGAGAGAGCTTCATTGTATGCATACGTACCGTTATTTCTTCCGCCAACGATCAAGCTCCGCTTACATCCGACCAATATCTACCATTCTTTCTACCATTACTATAAGCATTTCTCCCACACTCTATCACGCACCAAGAGTGTATCTTTCTCTCTCTATAAGACGGAAAACGGGAAGGAAAGAGGAATAGATGATGTGACACCCTACATAAATCCCACATCGGTCGTGTATAGTAGAGATTACTAGTTCATAAGTAATGTCTGTTCTCTAATATCACCAACGCTTTTTGGGCATATTGGCTGTGGATGAGAGGAGAACTCCACAGCTAAGTGTAATTAGGTGGCAGCAATCCAGGGATGGGTGATCTCCTAGGGAAGTTTTTACCGGGGCAACGAAAAGCAAATCCGTGAGCTTCGCGTGGCAAAGCGGACAATATTGGTGGTATGAGGGGTCGGATGTTAGAGAATGGTATCAGAGTCATTCCTGTGCCGTTTAGGATGGTGGGACACACCTTATCGGGGATGGTGAGTTCTCGGGCTCATAAAAAATGATGAGTTCAAAGGGGGTGATTGTGGCACCCTACATAAATCCCATATTGATCGTGGAAAGTAAAGATTCCTCGTTCATAACTAATGTCTGGTCTCTAATATCACCAATGCGTTTTGAGCGTATTGGTTGTGGATGAGAATAGAACTACATAGTTAAGCGTGCTCTGGTGGTAGCAATCCAGGGATGGATGATCAGCCTAGGAAATTTTCACCCGGGCAACCAAACGCAAATCCGTGAGCTTCTCGTGGACAAAGCGGAGAATATTTATGGTATGAGGGGCCGACTGCTACATTTTCCTAGTTCCCTCTTTCATAAAAAAAAATAAAAAAAATATAAAAAATGTGTAATACCGGATTTACACATATGTAAATCTTGAATTACACATGTGTATAACCAGATTTACACATATGTAAATAATGGGTGCATGATTTTTTTTAAAAGTATATTAATATGGTAGGCATTGGAAAGATTAAAAAATACTGAAATTTATGGTGGATTTAAAAAAAAAAAATAATGTCGTGAAAAAAAGTTATGAACGTTTTAGAAAAAGGGGAGAAATGACAATGACTTGTATGTGATAAGAAATGTGAGTCTCATATAGGTTCCTAAAGTTCTTACAAAAAAAATGATTTTTAAGATAACCCTATCCTATATATATATATATATATATATATATAGGGGATGGATCCCTTGAAAACTATGTTATAAATGAAAATCATAAAAACTATACGTTACATATACGCAAGTACATATTACAAAGTGTACAACTAATAGTTACGTATATATAGGGGTTAAGTATATGTAAATACACGTTATCAAGTGTATAACTACGAGTTGCGTACATGTAACTCATACAAGTTACGTATACGTAAGTCGTTTTGTCATCATTGTCGTTACTTGGAGTTTAAACTAAAAAATATATAATGACCTATAAAAATAATATTGAAGTTTAGTCAAATATACTTTAAACATTTAAAAAGTTAAATCAATTATCAATTATGTGATTGAGTAGTGGTGGTTTTCACGGTTTTCAATTATAAACATAGTTTTCATTTGATCCTTTATATATATATATATATATATATATATATATAGGGGCTGGTTACTATACAAAGTGTAATTTTCATGCGAAACATATGAAGTCACGAGAGTGTGACACGTGTTTTTTAGCGGAGGGGTAGTTTTGTCCGCACTACAATTACGTATAAAAGTTACATAATTATGCAAGTTATATTGATAATTACGCAAGTTATATGATAATTACGCAAGTTATGTTGATAATTACGCAATGAATAATCACGTAGTTATACGCACAACACATAGACAATTTCTTAAAAAAAGGTTGTTTATTTAAAAAAAAAGTATAGCAATACTATACTCATATTATAGAGGATAAAATGCTTATTTTTATGTTGTATTTTTAATAAACAAATAATGTCATATGAAACATTTATATGTGTTTAAAAAAATGGGAGCAAGTTAAAAAAAGTCAACAATTATAGGCTATTACCAATTCTACCCCTTCAAGGACATTTCTTGCGTGATTATTCTATCTTAAATCTGAACCGTTCATCTCTTAGATCGATGGTCCTTGTTGCTTCGTACCATTCGTACGAAAACAACACTTTATACCGTAAACTTTCCCTAAAGAATTCTCATCGAGACAAAACAACCCTAAAGAATTCTCACCGAGACACCTCTCCCCATGCATAACCACGCATCTGAATCCACCCTTTGATCACATGCTACAACACACACACACACACACATCAAGAACCCTTGGCCGAGAACACACACCTTATCCCAAACCAAACCAAGCATGACATTAATCTTGACTCATGCAAACATACTTACATCCACAAAACCACACGAAACAATAAACCACATTCGAGTCTCTGAAACCGAGACCCATAAACCAACATGAACACACCAACCGCACACACACACCAACATACATGCATGCACTCACGATAGAGGTGTACAAACTGGATTTTTTACCCAAACCAGTGTGGGTTCAAAACCGAACCGGTTTTTTTTCAAATCTGTTTGGGTTAGAAACCTATTTAAATCACCGAATACTCAAACCTTTCAAACTGATTTGACCGGTTTAAACTGGTTTTTTTAATAAACCAGTTTTTTACTCGTTTAACCCATTTTTAACTTTGAAACCGGTTTATAAACCGCTTTTCAGTATGGGGATACCAAACCGGTATACAAACTGGCGGTTCGGGTCGGTTTGGGCCAAACCTACTTTTCTTTGAAACCGGCTTCGGTTTTTTTGGCCAAACCGGTTTTTTTGACCATGTCTAACTCACGAACACATAATTGACACACACACACACACACGCCCCATGTAACCAAGATCACATACCACCTGAGAGTATACCTGCAACCCTAACTAGATATAACCCCCACAGTTACGCTATAAACACACACACACACACACACACACAAACGAACACCACCCCATGTACCACCCAAACACGCGAAAACCATAACCATTTAACCTAAGAATATCAACACGCATACCTAGGAAGCGATGAAGAATGCTTATAGGGTCCTAACAAGGTGTGAAAGAAAACGATCGTAAGAGAGATATCGAGAGGAAGAAGTTTCATGATCAAGGGTTTTGGTGGGTAAATATAAAAGTGGGGCGGTTAGAGGTTTTGGGGTTTTATAAAATTTTTGTTTTTGTTTTGAGTTTTAGATAATGATCATAATAATAATTTGCTATTTATTAATTTAAGTAGATTAAGGTCTAGGTTTTAATAATGATGTTTACATAATTATCTTTTTATTAAAAGAGATATCAATTCACACCAAGTGACAAGAATTAATCAGGTAACGAGAACAATGTTGGCCTTGAAAACATGGGTTGTCATAACGATGGAGGCTAGACACCGAAAAATAAACCAGATGGTGGTTGGGCGGCGACAGAGTCGAAAAATAGATCATAGTTGGCTCAATTTCATCAAAAAATCTTATGGGGGTTAACTATCAATTAGTAAGGGTTTGTTGAATAAAAATAAGCTTAAAGTTGTGAGTGTTTGTAAATATTTTTTGAGTTGAAATTAATTTCGGCCAATAAATAAAAGTTAAAATTATTAAAATCAAATTTGTAAATTGCATGATGTACAAGTTTTTTTTTCATGATTGTTTTGTCTGATTCTTGCTTGATTGGTTAAAAAATATGTGTTGCTATTTGTATCATACTTCATAACTCTCTAACCTATAAACAATAATAAAGCAGTATTAATAAATGCAATCATTATAAAATTCACCAACAGTCCCTCATTCTTAATAAATGTTATAAGTCTTTATTTACAATTTTAATTAGTATAGATACTCATATGTTACACGTATTGAATAAAATATTAAATTAAAAAGAATCATGTTTTTAACATCATATTTCAAAATTTTTTGTTTTTAAAAAATTATGTTTTTTAATAAAAAATCATGTATTTAATTTATTAAAAATTTGTTTTATAATTTGGAAAGTATATAAATAATCATTAACATTTAAAGTATCATTAAATGGTTAAACTTTATTTTAGTAACGGCACGTGTCTAAATCTTAGGTGGAGCCTAGATGAATAGTGTAGAAAAATATCATGTGGCTTTTATATATTTTGATTTATTAGTATAGATGATTACATTCTTAATTTCTAATGTAGTCATTTTTATATTAGTTTAATAATATTTTGGTCCCTGCTTTTATGTCATTTTTTTTCATTTCAGTACTTGTGTTTTAGCTTTTGCGATTTCGGTATCGGTGTTTCAAAAAATCACCGAAATAGCCATTTCGTCCAAATCCTTAGATAACGTCCGTTACCACCAGGGGTAAAAACATCATTTCCTTAATTAAATTGTTTTTTTTTGTCCTTGGTTTAATATCATTTTTGTAATTTCACTACTCGCGATCAATCACATTCACGTTCATCCTTTCTTCTTCTTCAGCATGATCCTTTCTTCTTCTTCAACACCACTATTGATAATTTAAGTATGATTATTATCTTTATTTGATTTTAAAACTTTCAAAAAATAGTGAGACGTTGCTGGTTTTTGTTAATAGTTGTATAATTTATAGTTAGGCTTTATAGCAAGTTGTTTGTCTAGTTTGTTGGTTATGTTTTTAATTTCTTTATTGCCTAAATTGTTTTCAAGATTGGTTTCATATGTTTTTTGCACTGGCCTTTTTTTTGTTTTTACGTGGTTTTGCCTTGCGTTCATGTATGTGACTTCTTTTTCTTTTCTTCTTTTTTCCACTTTGTGCCGTTGCGTTTCCCTTTTAATTTTTTTATTAATAATTCATCAAAACACTTATGAAGGGTAGGAATTGCGAATGGTGAAAGACTAAGGCTATTCCTGAAGATGATTATTAAGGTTATCTAAAGTATTCTAGAAGGAGAAGGTGATAAAAAAGATCGAATGGGTACTATGAATAAATTAGTTCATTTTTGTTATTAACTAGTAAATTTACACCTGCGTGATGCTGTGAATAAAATATAAATTTTTTCGTGGATAAAATAAATATTAAAAAAATAAGATACTTTATTTACACTAGAATATATTATAAAATAAAAAAAAAGTTTATTTACAACAATATTAACTTTAATAACTAGCTAAAACAATGACATCTCCAAAAATAAAAACATATCGTAACATTATAGGTGTATTTGATCGCGAGTACTGAAATGACAAAAAATGATTAAAAACCAGTGACGAAAATAGCAATTTAATAAAGGAAATGACGGTTTTACCCCCAGTGATAACGAACGTTATCTAGGGATTTGGACGGAATGACTGTTTCGATGATTTTTTGAAACACGGGTACTAAACCGTAAAAACGAAAACATAAGTAATGAAATGATAAAAACGATATAAAATCAAGGACCAAAAAAGCATTTAACTCTTAAGAATATTTATAAAATGAATCGTTGAGTATCTTAAAAATAAAACTTACGTAAAATTTTATAAAGTACTATTGAAATTTTGTTATATATTAATAATGTATGTCGGTTACTACAGTAAATATAATAATTTTTTATTGTTTTTATCATTAGATAATTTTTATATACATCCACTTTGAACAACTAAATGATTGTTGCTTAGATGTTGAATTGGTTTCTCGTATCCCTCGCGCAAGTTTGAGCCCTGGAGCATCCACTTCCCATTCACATCTTAAATGTGTTTTATGTTTTTAGGATAACTTTAGTTTTTTTATTATTTTATTGATAATTGTATCTTTTTGTTTACTAACTAAACAAGATTTTTGAGTTTCTATTTACTTAGATTGTTGACATGGATATAAATATTTATTTGGATTCTTATATTTTTTTTATTTACGTAGTGATTGTTTCTTTATCAAAACTATTATTTCTTTTAATTTTCCCTCTAATTACTATATTTTTTTAGTGTTCATATTTATTTATTTTAACATAAAGGAAATTGTTTTGTAACTATCATATCCCTTTAAATTTGTGACTTTTCATTTCTAAACAGTCACTCATGTCGTAACATGTTTATTTTAATATATTCTTCAATACATTTTATTTGGAATTGAGGATGAATACTTATGTACAAATCGTTAAAACCAAACCTTTAAAGTTTTAAGGCCCCGGTGCAACGCGCGGGTTCCTCTACTAGTTAGTTTTATTTTGATAAGGTGCAATACCATATATTTTTAAATGTATTACTTTCACTAAAAACTAAAATAGTACATAATGAGACGCTAAAGTTCCTTTTTTAAGGAAATTTTTAGTAAAAACATTTTATAAAACTAATGGAACTTAGATGCGAGATAATGTTAGTTATATTTTTATTCATTAATTATAGTAATTTTAAAGTATATTTCAGCATATATTTTACATTACTTGCATGTATTTCTCATTTATTTTATATAATAGTAGTTTTATGAGATAAAATCTACTTTTATGTGTTTTGGTTGATTTTATAGGTTCATGGAATTTGAAGAAAAGAAAAGAGTTTAAAAGAAATATTATAAAAGAAGAATTTTTAATTTTAAAGAGTGTAGGAAAATTCCTAAAGTTTAGTGTTTATTGATAGAGATGATTATCCCCAAAACTTTCTTCAAAGATAAGCAACAAAAAATGCCTAAAAAGGTGGATCTAGAGTTTAAAGGAGGAGTATAAATAGAGGAGGGCTTAAAAGGAAAAGAGGGCATCTTTTGAAGAAGAATAGAGAGGACGAAGAAAGAACAAAAAAGGATTTGGAAAAAAGGACGAAACAACACCTAAGTAGGGAATCTTTTGGGTGGCTGATTACTTTTGAATACAATTTAAGTATTTTTCTTATTTGGGTTGTAAGTTTTTTTAATTATTTTTGATTTTGATTGATCTAGCCGGCATGTCAGGCGAGGACACTTTTAGTTTAAAACATTAAGGTTTAATTTTCTTTGATTTGGTTTGAACTCATGTGAAAAGTTTATGAGATGTTTTTATTTTAATGATTTGTTTGTTTGATTCTTGGTCTTAAATCCGAATCTAATTTGGTATATATTAGATTGTTAATAAAATTTGCCAATTTATTAATTTCTCTAATAAAGTTATTCAAGATTTAAAACCCTAATCAAGTTTTGATATCTGATATAAGGAACAATTAACGGTTTGAGTTTGTCTATAAATTCATTCTAATTATAGAATCATACAATCTAGTTAAACATACTGAACAACGTGTGTGTTTAATTATAATTGATACTTTTACCATTGCAACCCGCACGCTAAGATCCGAACGACGTGAGCTTAGAGTAGCGGGTTGGCTCTAATCAACAAACTACGCTTTATTAGAAATTAGATAGAGTGGATATCCGAACGACGTGATGTCTAGTATTGATAAAAATCATTAATTAAAAATAGTCATTGCCCCGTAATCGTTAATGATCTTAAGCCAAATCGAATCAAGAAATTACCTTAATGTTGAAATTAGTTTTCATATATTAATTAATTTACAATTTAATTAGAGTTTTTAGTAATTCATTTTCAGAATAGAAAAATATAAAGAATTGTCAATTTTTGTTTTTATGGCAAAAACTTAACACGGCCACGTACAGTTTTGACACGGCCATGTCGGCCTACTAGAATTTCTTTTTCTACTTTTTGCAATTTTACTTTAAATTTTAGTTTTTAATTAAAATCCCCACATTCGTTAACCCACAACCAACTATAGTAACTGTGCTTAAACGTTTTTGGTATAAAATAATTGACACGCATCACTGAGGTCACGAACCCTGCTTCCGCTCATACTATTCTTAGTTTGTGTGACTGTAGGTTCATATTATAACATTTTATTTGCTGGATTCGACACTGAACTGGTAATGGGTGCATTTTGGTGTTTTGATAGTGTACTTATCACACTCTTAGCCACTTGAGAGCCGCCATTAGTATTTATGAATTGGTCGGCAGACCTAGCAACTTCTGATGGTTCGGCAGTCTAGTCTTGGATGCTGCTGATGGCTAGTGCAGGGTGCTACTATTGAATTATATATGCTAAAAGGCAGTAGTGATTAGCAGTTACAACTACCATTTCCCTACTGATGCTTTACTAAGACAGTTCTCTGTTTAGTTTTGAAACTTTAAGTCCTTAATGATTATAGCATTAACTAGGTGTTAGTGACCATATTTCAATCATTAACTAGGTGTGTATATACCAAGTTGTGTGCCTTGCAAATACACGCTTTAAACATGTTTCAAATGCCATAACAAGAAGATTTTTCTACATTCTTTGCTCTTAACATTTTTGTTTCAGGTATAGTTTTAGGTGCTTGACTAATCCTGACAGTACAATCTACTGAGACTGTTGTAGCTTGAGAGACAAAGAAGATTCAATTGAAGGGTTCAAAATCTATTTAAATGAATCTCAATTGAATAGAAATCCTCAATCACATCCAATTCTTTGTTCTTAGTTTCTTTTTAGTTTTTCTTTCTTTACTTGTGATTGTTGTTATTTAAACTATCATTCTGTATTGTCATCTAAAGTGTTTGATTAATTAAAAATTAAGTTCATTTTGTGAAAGATGTTTCTAACATTATCAGATTTTAAAATACCATTTACTTTCTTGTGATTCAGATATTTAACGAACTTCTAAGTAAAGTTTGCTAGCTTTTTAGGTCTCCTTTTTTGATAGAGTATTTAGTATACTCTAACCTCATATTATTTTATTAAGTGGTTTCATCAAACTTTAAGTAAGTTTGATATAAAAGATTATTTATTGTTTAGGTTTTCCTTAAACCTATATTTCCGAACACTACAACTTATACTGACTTATTTTTGAAATGACTACAAATGCTATTGTTACTACTACTTCTTCTACTACCATGGGATCAATAGTTGGTACCGAAGCTACACGAGCTGTAGCAAATCTTGCCGAGAAACTGGAAAATTTTTCTGGTTTAGACATCAAAAGGTGGCAACAAAAGATGTTGTTTTACTTGATGGCTTCTTTCCAAGAAATATGAGGGGAAGTCATTCTATCGGCTAATTATCTTTTGAACAAAATACCTTTTAATAAAAAGTTGTAACTCTTTATGAATTGTGGATGGGGAGAAAACCATCCCACAAATACTTGAAAGTATGAATGTGCCTAGCCAAAGTGGTGGTGCCACCACCAAAGGCTCAAAAGATAGGAGCCGAAATTAGAGATTGTGTATTCGTAGGTTCAACGCTTAATGATTCAAAGATTCAATCAAACCACTACAGTTTATATTAAAAGAGTTTCTTTCCAGTACATCGTTTGTTCTACAAGGTTGCAAATCCCAGTTTTACACACCATACTATTGTTTTACCCTTGTTTTTTTTGAAAAGGATTAAAAAAAATGTGTTCAGTTTCTCCATCCATGTTTTACGCTTGACTTTAAATCTTGCACTTGTGGTTGAAGCTCCTTCACCTTTTGAAACTGCATGCGATTAAATTAAATACCTCTTAGCATGCACCACTTTTTGATCATGTATCTTTGGCATTTTATTACTAGAAAATAGAAAACACTAATATAGCCAAGCACAGAACAAAGTTTATAAATGGTATATATATAATAATGGGGATTGTGAAAAGAAACGTATAGAATTTAAATTAAACATGATATATCCATTCTGATTACCAATGATCCTTAACCCAACTGGTTAAGGTGAGGTACCCATGATATGTAAATATTAAGAGGTTATGGGTTTAAGTCTCACTCTAAGCAAAATGCTTAGGGTCATTTGGTTCGCAGAATATTTTGCAAAGAAATTGGAATTAGAAATGGAATTGGAATCTTGTTAAAATTGATAACGTGTTTGGTTGGTCGATTTTGAGTGAAATTGAAATTTTAATTTTGAACATTCCATTGGATTGTTAAACATTCCATGGGTAATTGGATGGAATGTGAATTCCAATGAATGAGAGAGAATTTTCAAATTACAATTCCATCCATTGACCAACCAAACATTATTTTGGATGAAAAATTTTCAAATTCAAATTCAAATTCTTGAGAATTCCGTGAACCAAACGGGGCCTTAGGGTTTAGCCAGGGTTTTTTTTCAGCAATAGATTTCCTCCTAAGGGGATTGGGGGTGGGGTCTCGGTTGGAAAACGAATAGGTGGGCCCGATTAAGATAACATCTATTCTCCGAAGCAGGGTCGCAAATTTGCCGTTAAAAAAAATATCCATTCTGATTTAAATGCAAACAAGTATTAATGCATTCAAAGGAACACTACATTCATGATAATTACTTACTTGAAATTCCAATGGCCAGTTTAATTTATGTTTAGGTGGAATTTTGGGGGTTGTCATTGTTCTCCTGTCAACCATGAGAAGATAAAATAAGTTGTCGAAAGTTAAACTATAAACAAAGGTCATTATATATATATATATATATATATATATATATATATATATATATGCACAAATGCTTTCCAAAAGTTTGAATTTGACCTTAAATGTTTTACTTTGATTCCGAAAACCCTTCATTAACCAAAGGATAAAGAGCAATTTTTATTAGGTAATAACCTTTAAAAACTTTATCAATAGTAATAAAACGATTTAAGACTTGAACACTTTATGTTAAAACATAAGTCTGGTTTTTAAATATAAACTGCAGTGACCAAACACTATGGTGCATATGGAAATCGGCTCGGGCTTTATTAGTTTTGATCTTGAGATCAACTAGCACTTTTACATGTCTACGAAAAAAGGTTTAACGTTTTAGAACATTGACTTACTTGAAAAAATAATGCTTTCTCAAGTTCCATGACAACCACTTTCATTGTTGGACGTTGGTCTTGAGTTTCTGCCACACATTGATGTGCAATTTCAATAAATGTGTGCAACGAATCCTTGTTGGTTAGAACATAATTGTTTTCATCGGCTTTTTCCTTTAGCATAGGATCTATCATGTCCTCAAGTGTTTTCATGTAGTAGCTTCGTCTTGCCACATGGGCCAACCCTTTGTCACTCTCCTTCTTGTAAATTGGGTCATCAGCTAGCCTCCCACATAAAACTTCGAACAAAAGTACTCCAAAACTATAAACATCTGATTTTGTTTTTAACTTATTAGTCTTCTTATACTCTGGATCTATGTAGCAAGATCTACCTTTCCAATCGAGATAGAGAGCTTCTTCATATAGAGGCAGAAACATAGAGTCTTCAAAGCCGACAATTTTTGCCCCCCAGTTCTCATCCAACCCAATGTTGTAGCTATAGATATCGCGGTTTATTATCTTTTGGTCTTCCACCCCAGAGTGAAGGTAGTCCAATGCGTGTGCAACATCAATGCAAATTCTCAAACGTTTTTCCCATGTCAAAATACGTCGCTTGCCCTCATTTTCCAAATAATCACCAAGGTATCCATTAGAAACATTGTCAATGACAAGGATCATCTCAGAACCTTCAACACAAAATCCAAGTAGATTGACTATGTTGGGATGCTTAAAATAGGTAAGAACTTTAATTTCTGTGACAAGATGCTTTTTTCTATACGCTTTCTGTCGAGAAGAGATGCGTTTTACAACTACAGAAGAAGGATTTTCTTTAGGGAGTTTTGCTCTGTAACAAGTATAGCACGAGCTAGATGCAATTATGTACGTCGCTAAGAAATTATCCGTAGCTAATTGAATATCAGCGAAACGCATCTTCAAGTGATCAAGGTTGTTTATCTACAAATATGTGAAAGTGAAAATGTAAATTACAGCTAGAAAAATAAGAACAAAACTGAAAAGAAATTGTGGTTAATATTTTGTTAGAAAAATAGAGACAAACCACTTTCTCACAACATGCATGGAGTAGCTGAATTTAACTTTTCATTCCACATGCAATTTTATGTTCTCTTATTTTGATTTGTTTAATTTTCTAGTTAGTTATCCTACTTTCACATTTTGTAGCAATGTGAGTTGCAATTGGATTTCTTTATGTACTAATCGAAAACTAATTAATGAGAAAGGCAGTAAGTTTATAATTTTTTTTATTAATTCATCTTAAGTATGAGTTAAATTGATTTTCATGTTGGTTCAAACCTCGCATGTTTATATGGTGTTCGTGGAACCTAAACCGGAATTAAGTGGTGCATCTATATCTTAACTCTTGTTTAGTTTTGCCTAGGGGTGCAAACGAGCCGAGGCGCTCGTGAGCTACTCGAGATCGGATCGATAAAAAGCTCGAAACGAGCCGAGCTTTATCGAGCCGAGCCGAGCTCGAGCTTGGAAAAAAGCGCATTTAATTATCGAGCCCGAGCCCGAGCTTCATGTATCGAGCTCGAGCCGGCTCGCGAGCCTAAACGGGCTTTTTATTTATATATTTTTATTTAATTTATTTAATATATTGTATAAATAATATCTATTATATATAAAGTTATGACAAACAACAATTAAATAATATGAATTATGTTCTATATAAATTATATAATTATAAATATATATATTAAAATTAAATATAAAAATATTAAAAATAATATTTAAATAAATAAACAAGCCGAGCCCGACCCGAGCTCGAGCTTGAAAAAGTATTTGTTGAGCCGAGCTCGAGCTTTAAAAATAAAGCTCGAAACGAGCCGAGCTCGAGCTCGTGCTCTCCTAAGTCTTCACGAGCCGAGCTCGAGCCCATACGAGCTCGGGCTCGGCTCGGCTCGTTTGCACCCCTAGTTTTGCCCTACGAGTAGATTGGGTGGTGAATCTATATCTCAATCATGTCATGGTCTATATTTATATACTCGAATCCGATTGGAACTTAATTTTGATGTTCAAGGGATTTCGTCTTAATTACACGATTTATCAAACGTTTGTGTAATTATTTGTATTATCATTGTCACATAACATGACTGTGGTAGTTATAATTGAATTGATGCCTTGTTCCAAAATTAAGACACACCGGTTCTTAGGGGTATAAATACCCATGTAGTTAGGTGTTTGGAGTTGCTTATTTTGCACAAACTTTTAACTTATTAACTTTTAAAAAGTTAATAAGTAAAAAACAGTGTTTGGTAAAACCAACATAATTTTTAAACTGATTTTTCATATAGGTAAAAATAAGGTTTTAAAAAACAAGAAGTAAGTTAATTATTAACTTTTGAAAACTCTTTTTAGTCTAATTTTTTATTAACTCCCATTATTTTAAAAGTATGTCTCTTTTGGTCATTTTACGACATTTTAGTTTATAAATTAATCCAAACAATTTTTTAAAAACTTATTTTGAAAAGTTATATATAAGTTAATAAGTTATTTTTGTCAAAATTGCTTTTAAACCAAAATAAGCAATCCCACACACACCCGTAATATTTCATTTGTAATGCTAATGCATCTAAAAATTCTCTTAAATTCTTTCTAGAATCGAATACAAAGTTTTTTCAAAATCAAGAATAACGATTGTGTCATTCAAGTTTTCCCCGAACCCTGTTTGCATTTCAAAACAAAATCAAGTTTGTTTTGATCAAAAATAAGATTATCAGGGACTCTCGTCAACAAATTGGTTAGAAAATCACAAACAAACAACCTGTTACAAAATAGAATTTTGATTTGTTCGATCGAGAGTTAAAGGTACAATTCACAGGAAAATTAGTAAATATTACTTTTTGATTTTTAAGAAGGGTCAAAATTAATTAACTATGATTAAGGGAAAGTCAAAATAAGTTCTTATTAAACTTTAGGGAATTCATAGTATTACTGAACAATTGGGCCAAGGAACAAGACACCGACAAAAGTACACATCAAAACCCAAGATGATGAAAGAGAGTAAGGAAGAGTGTATCAACAAACACACGCTCTCTATCAACCTCCAAACACCAATGTAGACATCTACAAATTACACGATTTAGTGTGTACGTCTAAAGGAAATTTTGAATGCTAACAACTTTTTGAAAGCAAAACCCGAGTAGAAATGAAAGTTGATGCCAAGAAAGAAAAAACAACAATTACCTATCTTTTTCAATTGTAAGAATTAAAGTCTATGAAGAACGTCTCAAATCAAGAGATGAAAGGGGTCTAGATAAGTAAGTCAAGAGAAGCTATTGCTTACAAAAAGAACTTAACAACAACAACAACTAGAACTACAATCAGAATCAAGGTAAGCAGAAGTTCAACAAACACAAGAAGAGTCATAAATAGATAAGAGAAACTTTAATAAGAAAAGCCAAGGTATCAAGGAAGTGAAAAGAGTTTAACTAAGAAATGTCAATTTCAGAACAGCAAACCTAGAAGCTATTTGAGCAATGTAAAGTGTTACAACTACAATAAACTTGGCCATATTGCATTTTAGTGTCTAAAACCTCAAAGTAATAAAACAAATCTCACCTTGTAACGGAGGACGAAGACCCTACATTACTCATGGCAATCAATGAAGAGAAAGAAGTATTTCTAAATTATAATAAAAAGTCCTAATAGAATGTTATCACAGTGAAAATACGAAAGATGGAATATAATATTTGGATAATGAGCTAGCAATCACATGATAGGTGAATGCTCCTATTTCACTAAGTTAAATGAAAGGATAATAGAAAACGTCAAGTTTGCCATATGGCTCATGCGTCAAAACTAATAGAAAATGATCAATTTTATTGGAATGTAAAATGAACCAAAGATTAATCGTTGAAATTTTAATTTATTTCATGCCTCCAAAGTAGCATTCTAAGCCTAGGGCAAAAAATTGAAACTAGATCTCAGAAAATTCACCTTTAGATGTATGATCCTCACAACAATTTGTTAATGAAATTACCAAAAGCAATGAATAGAACTTTTAAACTCAACCTAAGAACAACAAGTCCATTTTTAGTACGCGCAAGAATAGACACCCCTGCATGGTTATGGCATGCACATATTGAACATATAAACTTTGATTCATTAAAACAACTAAGTAGTAAGGGTAAGCATGTGTAATAGAATAATAGATCATCCCATACAAATTTATGATGCATGTCTTGTGGTAAAACAAATTAAATTGTCATTTCTCTCTCAAGCAAAGCTTAGAGCATTAGAACCTCTAGAACTACGACACGCACATTCATGTGGAACTATCTCAACCACATCCTTAATCGGTAAGAACTATTTCTTTTTAATAGTTAATGACTATTCAAGATATATATGGATCTGCTTAAGTTAAAACACTAAGTGTACGGTAATTTTAAGAAGTTTAAAAATAAAGCTCAAACTGAAACAAGTCATGAACTTACAAGATTAAGAATTGTTCGTGGATGAGAATTCACCTCAAATACATTGACTACATACTATGAAGAGGAAGGAATCCTAAGAAAACTCATAATTGCTTACACACCTTAGCAACATGATGCAGTAAAATGAAGAAACTGTTTAGTAATGAGTATGACAAAAAGCATGTTAAAGGCTATGGATGTATCACAAAACTTATGGGAAGAAAAAACACGACATGTAGTATACTTACTAAATCATCAACTAAAGCACTAAAGGGAATTACACCCTATGAAGCATTAGAGGGCAAGCCTCCAAGCATAAAACATATCAAAGTTTTTGGATGCATAGCATACATGAAGGTACCAACACTAGCACCTCACTTGAAATAACTAGATGATAGAAGCAAAATAATGGTACATTTAGGAAATGAAAATAAAACAAAAGCCTAAAGATTATACAATCAAAAAGAAAACAAGATTTTCATAAGTCCAGATGTCTAGTTTATTCAGAATAAATTATGGATTTGGGATACCTACTTAGAGTAAGTTTTGTAATGCTTGGAGATCAAAAAAATGAAAATAACCAAAATCAAGACAATGAAGGTGAAAATACTCAAGATCACCAATATCGAGTATTTGATAATATTGTTAATCAAATCTACACGATCTCCAATAATAATTCAAAAAACAACTACAAGTGATCAAGAAACTACATAATCACACACAAGCATTCAAAAAATGGATATTACACTAGGTTCGTAAAATAGACTAGTACAAAGACTTAGATCTCTAAGAAGCATGTATAGAGAAACTAGAGCTCTCAAACCAAAAAAAAATATAAACACAAATCAAGCATATGATGAAGAATCTACCAACTATAAAAAACAGTTGAATACCCTTGATGAAAAGCAATGTAAAGTGAAGTAGAATCAATAAAAAAAAAAATACTTAAATTCTCACTACACTTTCTACAAATCATAACTTAATAGGTTTAAAAAGGGTTTTGAAGGTTTAAAAATATGAAATGGGGAAATAAACAAGCACAAAGCTAGGTTAGTAACAAAAGGCTATGTACAAAAGGAAGACATAGACTATAATGAAGTATTTACACCCGTCACATCGTACTTTGATATACATCACTATATCACTAATTATCTAATGTTGTCTAATATTTCTTGACAAGCTAAGGTCGGGAGACGACCTATAGCTTTGACGGAAAAAGGACATAAATCGTTGTTAAGGTAGTGGCTTTGTGAAGACACAGACTATTTGATCATTAATGGAAATGAATTACACCAAGATCTCTTAGGGGAAATTTTTATATAACAAAATGAAAATCAACTTCTGCATACTTTGTACGAGCATGAAAGACCATATTTGGTGAAAAGCATATGGGCGCTACATTATCACACTATAATGCACTTACGCATGCCATATGAACCTTAAGCTCATGCAATAGAGCTTCAAGCCATGTGAGTTCAGCAACTAGTCCGCTAAGGCTTTTTACTCAAATTCTATTGATGATCGAGATACACTGTGTTGTTTTCTAGTTGACTATAAATTAGATTCGTAATAAGATATATTAAAATTCTCTCCATGGATCGGCAGTTATCTGGGTAACCAACCTTCTTGGCATTAGAGAAGGCATTTAGAGAGTGATAGTGAGCATCAATATAGACATGGAAAGTGGATCCCGAGGCTTGCTCAATCAACATATCATAATCACACATGTCGTGAAGACATCTAAGAATTCTTTTGGTAGTTCACTGATGATTCTCAATCATTATGATTCTTAGTTGGCGAGTGCATGAACTAGTAGACCAAGCTGACTGCAAAGGTTATATGTAGGCGTAATAAGGTGACATACTCTAGAGCGCCATCAACTTGATGTTATTTAACTAAGCTGTCAAACGAAGGGTTGCCACCAAGTGCTAGATTAGTTGTAGTGAGAATATGAGAAGTAATTAGTTTGGCTTCCGAAAGGCCAACTCTATAAGGAAGCTCCAAAATATATTTCTTTTGAGAGAGAACCATATACAACCTTTTAGAAGTAACCCCAATACCCAGAAAATATGAAATGATATTTAATATTGAACAACAAATGTATGACTCAGACTTTTAATGATTTGATATCTGGCTTGATAAATTTGCTACCTATCATAATTATATCCTTAACATATATAAGATGGTGCTTTGATATAAGTAAATGAAAACACAAGGATTTGCTTTGGACCCTCTAAATCAAAGTGAATGTAGAGCCCTAGATAGGTGTTAAAACGAAGCTCGGGGTGCTTGTTTGAGTCCATACTAGGACTTGTGGGGATGACAAACATGGTCGGATTCTATGGATTAATAAAGCCATGAATTTGGCGCAAGTAGACCATCTCATTCAGATTCACGTGCAAGAACATGTTTTGCAAATTACCTCTTCATCATGAAAAGAGAAAGAACCACACCCATGGTACTAGACTTTAAAACAAAACTAAAGGTATTATGAAAATCAAATCCGGTTTCCACATGAAACCCTTGGCCACTAAATGCACCTTGTAACATTTAATGACTCATGTTTGATCTTTTTTAAGCTTGTCCACCCAACTTATAGTTAACCAAGTTAGTGCTTGGAATAGGAAAAACAAATGACCATGTATCATTTCTTATGAGAGTTAAGTATTCCTCAACCATGGCATTACACAAGTAAGGATATTTTTTGCACCAACAAAAGTGGTAGGTTTGGTTGGAGGAGGGGTTGTAGTTATATTGTATGTAGAGAGATTATACAGAACCTTAGGTTTTGGGTAAGGCCGAATATTAAGGGGAATGGTACAAGGGGATGGTTGAGAAAAAGATGTAAGCACGACGAAAAAAAAATCGATGTCGTATAGGTGGTGGTTGGTTAGGTAGTGGAATGCGCAAGAGGTCGGGGGGGGGGGGGGGGGGAGGTTTTTGCATGTTGTTTATTTAAAGGTGGTGAGGGTGATTCTAGTGATCTAGTGTATGGAAAAGAGAAATGAGGGATGGTTGGTGATGTAGGAGAATAGGATAAGTGGTCACAAAAGGATTCGGTGATGATAGTTTAGGCGACGGATAAAGTATTGTTGGAAGGGAAAATTTTGTTTTTTACATCGCACTCGAATGTCTATGTATATTCGATTAGATGTGGGATTGAGGCATCGATGGCGATGGCAAGCAATTCCAGTTCACGATTGAGAAAAAGACACTGTCTTTTTTTATAGATAAGTTCAGTCTATAAACAAGCAAGCATGTGACTTTTAGCCACGATGCTTTAAACTTTCGAAAGCAAAGGTATGGTCCTGTGTACTCAAAATACATGTGCTGACCAGACTACGCTACACCTCAACTCACCACCCTAAATCATATAAATCACCCGATCAATGAACACAAGATTTTTTATTTTGAATGATTTTATCTTTTCGTTATGGTAATACAATGCAAGAGGTCTGAAATCAGGTTGTTTCTAATGCTGAAAAAGATCCCTAGAAGTGAATGATAAATGATTAAACTTCTGCTACCACAATGAGACGCTGAAGTCCATTTTTCAAGGAGAATCGAAGAGAGTTATCTACAGCCATCAACATTGGCATAAAAAAGTAAGAATCAAAAAATATAACATAAATCGAGGGTTATTCGGATCCTCAGACATAAATGAAATGGAATAAAAATGGACCGAACTACTTATAGAGTAACCACAATTAACATCACTACGGTCAGGCTATCGAACACGGGGTCAGAAGTGCATTGGTGGCAGTGGCGGCAGCGGCAGCAGCAGCAACAGTGCTCGTGGTGGAGGCGACGAAAGCAACAACAGTACTAGTACTAGTATTAGTAATAATGACATGTTGAATATAGGTGCAAGTAAAAAAACGGTTTTGGACTTCTAAACTCTAGTTCCTAGACTAGCATTTTATGTGTGGAAATCAGTTTGTACTTTATTATTTACATCTAAGATCGATGAACAAGCATTTTAAGTGTGTAAACAAAAGGAGAATGGTTTAAGGGGTTAACTTACTTGATAAAATAACGCTTTCTCAAGTTCCTTGATTACGAATTTCATTGTTGGACGCCGGTCTTGAGTTTCTGCCAAACACTTAATTCCAATATCCATAAATGTGTACAAAGAAATCTCGTTGGGTTCTTTATTTATTATAGGATCTAACATCTCCTCAAGTGTTCCCTTGCTAAAGCTTTGTCTTGCCACATAGGCCAGCCCTTTTTTCCGATTGCCGTGGTAAATTAGGTCATCGGCAGACCTTCCACATAAAATTTCAAACATAACCACTCCAAAACTATAAACATCTGATATCTTTTTTGCCATATTAATTGCTTTACTACTTGGATCTGTGTAGGGCTGTCTCTTCCTCCACTTGGTAGCTAGGCCTTCTTGATTTACTGATTCTTCAAAACCAACAATCTTTGCACCCCAATTCTCATCCAACCCAATGTTTTCGCTACAAATATCACGGTGTACTATCATCTTTTGGTCTTCCATCTCAAAGTGAAGGTAATTCAATGCGTGGGCAACATCAATGCAAATCCGTAGACGTTTTTCCCAAGTCAAAACAGACCTGTCCTCGTAGCCTTGCCAATAACGAAGAAGGTTTCCATTAGAAACATTCTCAGTGACAAGTATCATCTCAGATTCTTCATTACAAAATCCAAATAGAGTGGCTATGTTGGGATGCTTAACACGGGTAAGAACTTCAAATTCTGAAACAAAATGATGTCTTTGGTAGAATTCATTTTCCGGAGAGACGCGCTTTATAAGCACAAGTGAAGGATTTGCTTCATCAAAAAGGCTGAGTTCTACTCTGTAACAAGTATAGTACCTGTTTTCTAAGATTCTGTACGTCTTTGAAAAATTATGTGTGGCGAATTTAACACTTGTGAGAGGAATCTTCAAGGTTTCAAGGCTCTTTCCCTGCAAATATGTGACAAGAGAAAAGAGGTTAAAACTTATATTTGCTACAAAAAATAAAAAACCAGAACTAAAAAGAATTTGTGTTAGTTAATATCCCATTGATTCATTTAGCAAAACTTCTATCTCCTCTTTAATTAGACGTAAAATTGAATTAGTTAGACCATACTAATTTTAAGAATGTTAGCTGGATTAAATGTAATCCATATCCTATGTTTAAGTAAAGTTCAATTAAATTAAATTTTAATTGCATATAGGCATAATAATACTAATAATAAAGTTATTAACCAGTTAAAAAACTTAAGAGATTAAAAACAACATGCTTAAAATAGGTTACGAGGCAAAAAAAAATCATACTAAAAGTTAATATCATGTAATAATAACCACGCCAAGTTCTTTGACTACATTATCGATCAGGTTTTTACAATCTTAGTCCCGTAACCATACCGAATATCATACCCGTCAAGTACTCATATTACCCATTAGGTATTGGGTATATATATGGTCGTATCCGGTTAGGGATGCCCATTACCCAAAATCTTTACTAATTAAACTGACTTGAACCAACTTAAAATGTCACTTCTTATAGTTGTATATCTCTTAATAATTTCAGGTTCGTAACAAATTTTGAAGAAACCAAAATGATATCATAGTGCAAATACAAATTATTCAAGATTCAAGAATGAAGTGGCTATATAAAGCCGTTAGTACAACGTTCACCAAAATTAGCAACTAACTGTTAAATGGTAAAAGAGTGAATTGAATATTATTGATAGCTTAGGTTACATTATATAGAGTTTACAATGAAATCCTAAAAACCTAAACGGGCCTGTAGGCTCAACCCTAATAATAATAATTACTAAACCCTACTAATAATATACTCTAATACTCCCCCGCAGTTAGAGCGGTAGAGAATCGAACTTTCAGACTGTAACAAAAAAATAAACAAAGAACAATAAAAAAATAGTCTCAATCTCGGTCACAACTTCGGCCAAAATTCCCTAATGTTGCAATCTTCAATCCAAAACCTTAAATGCAATCCACAATATTAAATAATAATGTAATCTTGCGAGGGGATTCCAATGCTGCAGTGCTACGGCAGCATAAGGCAGCGCAGCGGCGAACCGCGGCGTGGTAGAGGCGCCGCGGCGGTGGATCGTAGTCCAGCAGGCGACGCCGCAGCGGCAACATGATCACATGATCGGTATCCCAATCGAAAAGGTAAAAAAAAAAAAAAAAGATGACACCCGAATACCGTGGTTGTGCGGTGGTGTGTCATACCGAAGGCCGGTGACTGTGGCTAGGCGGCGTTCTTCGGTGGCAATGGATCGTGGTCCGGCACGAACAAATGAAGGAGGAAAAAAAACAAGATTGGATATGGGCATATGGGTTTTGTGGAGAAGAAAGATTTAAGATAAGTGGCTTGAATCTAAAACCGAGACGAATCTTTATTTAGAACGGAAAAGATAAAAGAACTAAAAGCTAAGAACGGAAAAGATAAAAGAACTAAAAGCTAAGAGAATGGACAGGGGGCGGCGGCGGCACGCCGCCCTGTCTAGGATTTGAACGTGGTGGTGACGGCTAGGGTTTTTATTTTTATGGTGGTGCAGCGGAGAATAAGATGACGAGAACCTAAGGCTCTGATACCATGTTAAATGGTAAAAGAGTAAATTGAATATTATTGATAGCTTAGGTTACATTATATAGAGTTTACAATAAAACCCTAAAAACCTAAACGGGCCTGTGGGCTCAACCCTAATAATAATAATTACTAAGCCCTACTAATAATATACTCTAATACTAACACTTGTGACTCGTTCAATTCAAATGAAAAACAAAGAACTGACTCAGCTAGAAGCCCTACGACAGACTTAGAAAAGTGGGCATGAAGCCATCATTCATAAAAAATAAACCCAAATAAACCTTATAATTCCCTTAAACTAAAATGCTTTTTGCATTCAGTTAAATCTCCTGAACTCCAAGCCGATCTCTCAGTTGTACAAAAGTGATAAGCTTCATTGGTTTGGTGATGATATCAACAAGCTAATCTTTGGTTTCGCAAAAATCACTTAAATAATGAAATCTTAGAACAAAAGTGTGGAGCTTTCAAGCTTCACAACTTCTTGACTAACACGGTCTCTTAAATAATGAAATCTTACGCCATTATGTTTCGCTTCTATGCATTGCTAATTTATACAAAAATGATTCCCATGACGACTCAATATAGTACTTGGATAACGGCGCATCCAACCATATCACTTGACTACAAAACCAGTTCATAGATATCGATCACAAAGTCACCGTAACACTTGGAAATGGGTCAAAGGTTCATAATAAAGAGTACATCCGACTACACTTTTAGTCTTTTGTTCTTTGTTTTCTATTCCTACTTATGCCTCAGATAACCAACATTTAGTTTCAGAGCTCACGTTCTCGATCCACTGTTTATACGAAAGTTTATTATTTCAACAACATATCGATCACGTGTAAGTCTAATCCCTCAAAAGATAACACCTTTCCCTTCCAATGTCCAGTCCTAACTCCTACGAATTACATAACGAGGGCCGTAAAGATCGAAGCTATCATGGATGCCCAAGGGTTTTGGGAAGCCATCTTCCAACCGGAGTGGTTGTAGATGAAAAGAAGAGTAAGCAAGCTCGAGCATTCATCTTCCATGCAATTTGTAGAATTGATACAGGTCTTGAAGAAGAAGATACAAAAAGAGGTGTGGGAGTCTCTGAAGTCAAGATATGTGTTGAATTAATCTTGATAGGTTACGAGTTACGGGTTACGAGTCATGGGTTATTAGAAAGTTTATTATGTCATGTGTTTTTGATTATTGGTGGGCCATGGTTAGTTAGCAAGATTAGTGGGTTCAGATAATGGAATAATGGGTAAGTTTATTTCGTGTTCTTTAGGTGCAGGGTTTTTTCCCTATTTAATGTAAAATTGACAATGAATGAGAAGAAAAAGTTTGTGAGGGTGTAATCTTGAGCTTGAAACAACAATATGGAAGGTCCGAAAAGGTCCAAAAGGCCCAACTATGTATTCTCATAATCAAATTTGAGATTACACAGATGAAGGATGGGAGTCTAATGAACGAGTTGGATGTGAACTCCCCTCCCTATCACTTGGAAGACCTTTGATTTTAGCTCCATTTTAATTTTCCACCATGACTTTGAATTGCTTGAACGCTTCAAAAGGTTCCCTTTTCTATTTTAAAAAACACACCTATATCTTGCAAGTATAGTAATCGGTTAAAGCTAGCGTGTAGTTGTATCACTTTGAGAAGGTGGAGTTATTGGGTCACACGGAGTAGTGTGGATCAACTGAAGCCTCTTGCCCGCCATTCACTTCTTTTAGGGATGATGCTTGCCCACAGAGCATGTGCCATAAACTTTAGACTTCTCTAGCTACCACCTTTCACAACCCTTTAGTCATTGTCTATATAAGATGGTCCTAAGAGCTTGGTTATTGAATATGTCTTAATCATCCCACGAACAAGAAACATTCATTTCTATCGTTGTGAGGAAATCATCAGACCCTTGTTGGGATGATAAACCTTGCAAGCCCCTCCTTGAACAAAAGGTCACCCCTTTCTCTTGTAGCTACCCTATGTATAGAAGGTTAGAAGTGAACTCAAGAATATAATAAACATTGTTAACTACCTAGGTCACTCCTTCCACATTTAGCCTGATGTTGCCCATGCCTTCAACTCCTATCATGTGATTGGAACTAGCCAAATCCAAAAATCAAGTTCCTTCTTTCTCCAATGCTTCAACATCAACGAAAGCCATCAGCAACAACTTATCATTCTAAGGTCTCCATTAGGGCATTCATATTGAAAGTTTCTCATTTGATGACAGTTAGAGAACTCTACCATTGTTTTATGAAACTAATGGGGCACTAGGTTCAGGGAATTTGTTGGAATTAGAATTAGAATTAGAATTAGAATTAGAATTTAAATTGGAATTAGAAGGAATTATATTTAAATTTTAATATTTTTCAAAGAATTTTGAATTCAAGGGAATTGGAATTGAAATTCCCTTTATAGATCCCACATGAATTTTTAGTGACAAAACACTTATACAGAAATTGAAATTTATCACCCATTGCAAACCGCCACCACCTTCATAACCACTAATCACCACCGCTACATACCACCAACTATCGCCTTCGTCACCATTGACAATCGACCACGGTCACCAACCACGCCTGTTGCCGAATACCGACCATGCCCCACTGCCGCCACCAACCAATACCTTTCGCAGCTAAACACGTTAAGAATGGAATTCAAATTCTAATTTCATCAAATTTCTAACAACCAAAAAGAATGATCAATGGAATTCAGATTCCAAATCCATTAAATTCCTTTAAATATCTCCATACCAAACGCCCCTTAAGTGTGACCTCTTCCTTGTCCCCTACCTCGATTAGAATCAAACTTGCCTCATCCGTGTCCGTGTCCGTGTCCTTGTTCTCCTTCGACAGCTGGCTTGTTTTTAATATTAAACACTTGTTTTCCAACGACGTTGCACTGAACTGTTTACTCGTGAACCAGTAGAGAACTTTGAAAAAAGTATTTTCAAACCTTCACATCCCAAAGTCACATGGCATCTATACTTGTGCATTGAGTAGTTGCTCCCTTTTGGGTGCCCATCTCCGATCACTCTCCAATACTCTTCGGATCAGAGATGATTCTCCAATATCAGACTCTAGTGATCATAGTCCGCATCAAATTTGAACACACACGGCGTTGGGAAATTACTTGATTCCTCTAGCATTTGCTTCGGGACCTCTCTGCTCATTTTTTTCTTTCTTGAACGCTCTATATAGTTTGCTCATATACCACTCAAGATAATATCATAGTGCAAGTACAAACTCTAACATCTTATTCAAGAATAAACGTGGCTATATAAAGCCACCAGCAATGCAGCAACTAACCCTTATGACTCGTTCGAATGAAAAACAAACAACTGAATCAGCCAAAACCCTACGACTTGACCAACTCATGTGGCTATCACCTAATATCATACTCGGCTGAAATGACAAAAACAAAAACTAATTTCCATATTCGAATGTGACCCTGTTACCCATCCCAATGTTTCTGACTTTTTTCATCCATGTTAGATTTTTTTATCACTTACTTTTAACTAAAATAGGAATTAGAAAATAATGTGACAGAAACAAAAAGAAAAAACAGAAACAATGGAAAAATGAAGTAGAAAAGAATGAGAATAATAAGAAGTGGTCTTACAATATTATGATTATTAATTGGCAGCTGAAGTTGTAGTGCTTCTTTAAGTTGACGGACAATATAGTTCATACTTGGGCGACGTGTTGGGTCCTCATTTAAGCAAGAATATGCTATGTCTGCGTATAATAAGACTGATTTCATGGACTTCTCTAGACCACCTAAGATTATGTCACGTAGAATAAGACTGATTTCATGGACTTCTCTAGTAAATTTACACCTGCGTGATGCTGTGAATAAAATATAAATTTTTTCGTGGATAAAATAAATATTAAAAAAATAAGATACTTTATTTACACTAGAATATATTATAAAATAAAAAAAAGTTTATTTACAACAATATTAACTTTAATAACTAGCTAAAACAATGACATCTCCAAAAATAAAAACATATCGTAACATTATAGGTGTATTTGATCGCGAGTACTGAAATAACAAAAAATGATTAAAAACCAGTGACGAAAATAGCAATTTAATAAAGGAAATGACGGTTTTACCCCCAGTGATAACGAACGTTATCTAGGGATTTGGACGGAATGACTGTTTCGGTGATTTTTTGAAACACGGGTACTAAACCGTAATAACGAAAACATAAGTAATGAAATGATAAAAACGATATAAAATCAAGGACCAAAAAGCATTTAACTCTTAAGAATATTTATAAAATGAATCGTTGAGTATCTTAAAAATAAAACTTACGTAAAATTTTATAAAGTACTATTGAAATTTTGTTATATATTAATAATGTATGTCGGTTACTACAGTAAATATAATAATTTTTTATTGTTTTTATCATTAGATAATTTTTATATACATCCAATTTGAACAACTAAATGATTGTTGCTTAGATGTTGAATTGGTTTCTCGTATCCCTCGCGCAAGTTTGAGCCCTGGAGCATCCACTTCCCATTCACATCTTAAATGTGTTTTATGTTTTTAGGATAACTTTAGTTTTTTTATTATTTTATTGATAATTGTATCTTTTTTGTTTACTAACTAAACAAGATTTTTGAGTTTCTATTTACTTAGATTGTTGACATGGATATAAATATTTATTTGGATTCTTATATTTTTATTTATTTACGTAGTGATTGTTTCTTTATCAAAACTATTATTTCTTTTTAATTTTCCCTCTAATTACTATATTTTTTTAGTGTTCATATTTATTTATTTTAACATAAAGGAAATTGTTTTGTAACTATCATATCCCTTTAAATTTGTGACTTTTCATTTCTAAACAGTCACTCATGTCGTAACATGTTTATTTTAATATATTCTTCAATACATTTTTATTTGGAATTGAGGATGAATACTTATGTACAAATCGTTAAAACCAAACCTTTAAAGTTTTAAGGCCCCGGTGCAACGCGCGGGTTCCTCTACTAGTTAGTTTTATTTTGATAAGGTGCAATACCATATATTTTTAAATGTATTACTTTCACTAAAAACTAAAATAGTACATAATGAGACGCTAAAGTTCCTTTTTTAAGGAAATTTTTAGTAAAAACATTTTATAAAACTAATGGAACTTAGATGCGAGATAATGTTAGTTATATTTTTATTCATTAATTATAGTAATTTTAAAGTATATTTCAGCATATATTTTACATTACTTGCATGTATTTCTCGTTTATTTTATATAATAGTAGTTTTATGAGATAAAATCTACTTTTATGTGTTTTGGTTGATTTTATAGGTTCATGGAATTTGGAGAAAAGAAAAGAGTTTAAAAGAAATATTATAAAAGAAGAATTTTTAATTTTAAAGAGTGTAGGAAAATTCCTAAAGTTTAGTGTTTATTGATAGAGATGATTATCCCCAAAACTTTCTTCAAAGATAAGCAACAAAAAATGCCTAAAAAGATGGATCTAGAGTTTAAAGGAGGAGTATAAATAGAGGAGGGCTTAAAAGGAAAAGAGGGCATCTTTTGAAGAAGAATAGAGAGGACGAAGAAAGAACAAAAAAGGATTTGGAAAAAAAGGACGAAACAACACCTAAGTAGGGAATCTTTTGGGTGGCTGATTACTTTTGAATACAATTTAAGTATTTTTCTTATTTGGGTTGTAAGTTTTTTTAATTATTTTTTGATTTTGATTGATCTAGCCGGCATGTCAGGCGAGGACACTTTTAGTTTAAAACATTAAGGTTTAATTTTCTTTGATTTGGTTTGAACTCATGTGAAAAGTTTATGAGATGTTTTTATTTTAATGATTTGTTTGTTTGATTCTTGGTCTTAAATCCGAATCTAATTTGGTATATATTAGATTGTTAATAAAATTTGCCAATTTATTAATTTCTCTAATAAAGTTATTCAAGATTTAAAACCCTAATCAAGTTTTGATATCTGATATAAGGAACAATTAACGGTTTGAGTTTGTCTATAAATTCATTCTAATTATAGAATCATACAATCTAGTTAAACATACTGAACAGCGTGTGTGTTTAATTATAATTGATACTTTTACCATTGCAACCCGCACGCTAAGATCCGAACGACGTGAGCTTAGAGTAGCGGGTTGGCTCTAATCAACAAACTACGCTTTATTAGAAATTAGATAGAGTGGATATCCGAACGACGTGATGTCTAGTATTGATAAAAATCATTAATTAAAAATAGTCATTGCCCCGTAATCGTTAATGATCTTAAGCCAAATCGAATCAAGAAATTACCTTAATGTTGAAATTAGTTTTCATATATTAATTAATTTACAATTTAATTAGAGTTTTTAGTAATTCATTTTCAGAATAGAAAAATATAAAGAATTGTCAATTTTTGTTTTTATGGCAAAAACTTAACACGGCCACGTACAGTTTTGACACGGCCATGTCGGCCTACTAGAATTTCTTTTTCTACTTTTTGCAATTTTACTTTAAATTTTAGTTTTTAATTAAAATCCCCACATTCGTTAACCCACAACCAACTATAGTAACTGTGCTTAAACGTTTTTGGTATAAAATAATTGACACGCATCACTGAGGTCACGAACCCTGCTTCCGCTCATACTATTCTTAGTTTGTGTGACTGTAGGTTCATATTATAACATTTTATTTGCTGGATTCGACACTGAACAGGTAATGGGTGCATTTTGGTGTTTTGATAGTGTACTTATCACACTCTTAGCCACTTGAGAGCCGCCATTAGTATTTATGAATTGGTCGGCAGACCTAGCAACTTCTGATGGTTCGGCAGTCTAGTCTTGGATGCTGCTGATGGCTAGTGCAGGGTGCTACTATTGAATTATATATGCTAAAAGGCAGTAGTGATTAGCAGTTACAACTACCATTTCCCTACTGATGCTTTACTAAGACAGTTCTCTGTTTAGTTTTGAAACTTTAAGTCCTTAATGATTATAGCATTAACTAGGTGTTAGTGACCATATTTCAATCATTAACTAGGTGTGTATATACCAAGTTGTGTGCCTTGCAAATACACGCTTTGAACATGTTTCAAATGCCATAACAAGAAGATTTTTCTACATTCTTTGCTCTTAACATTTTTGTTTCAGGTATAGTTTTAGGTGCTTGACTAATCCTGACAGTACAATCTACTGAGACTGTTGTAGCTTGAGAGACAAAGAAGATTCAATTGAAGGGTTCAAAATCTATTTAAATGAATCTCAATTGAATAGAAATCCTCAATCACATCCAATTCTTTGTTCTTAGTTTCTTTTTAGTTTTTCTTTCTTTACTTGTGATTGTTGTTATTTAAACTATCATTCTGTATTGTCATCTAAAGTGTTTGATTAATTAAAAATTAAGTTCATTTTGTAAAAGATGTTTCTAACATTATCAGATTTTAAAATACCATTTACTTTCTTGTGATTCAGATATTTAACGAACTTCTAAGTAAAGTTTGCTAGCTTTTTAGGTCTCCTTTTTTGATAGAGTATTTAGTATACTCTAACCTCATATTATTTTATTAAGTGGTTTCATCAAACTTTAAGTAAGTTTGATATAAAAGATTATTTATTGTTTAGGTTTTCCTTAAACCTATATTTCTGAACACTACAACTTATACTGACTTATTTTTGAAATGACTACAAATGCTATTGTTACTACTACTTCTTCTACTACCATGGGATCAATAGTTGGTACCGAAGCTACACGAGCTGTAGCAAATCTTGCCGAGAAACTGGAAAATTTTTCTGGTTTAGACATCAAAAGGTGGCAACAAAAGATGTTGTTTTACTTGATGGCTTCTTTCCAAGAAATATGAGGGGAAGTCATTCTATCGGCTAATTATCTTTTGAACAAAATACCTTTTAATAAAAAGTTGTAACTCTTTATGAATTGTGGATGGGGAGAAAACCATCCCACAAATACTTGAAAGTATGAATGTGCCTAGCCAAAGTGGTGGTGCCACCACCAAAGGCTCAAAAGATAGGAGCCGAAATTAGAGATTGTGTATTCGTAGGTTCAACGCTTAATGATTCAAAGATTCAATCAAACCACTACAGTTTATATTAAAAGAGTTTCTTTCCAGTACATCGTTTGTTCTACAAGGTTGCAAATCCCAGTTTTACACACCATACTATTGTTTTACCCTTGTTTTTTTTGAAAAGGATTAAAAAAAATGTGTTCAGTTTCTCCATCCATGTTTTACGCTTGACTTTAAATCTTGCACTTGTGGTTGAAGCTCCTTCACCTTTTGAAACTGCATGCGATTAAATTAAATACCTCTTAGCATGCACCACTTTTTGATCATGTATCTTTGGCATTTTATTACTAGAAAATAGAAAACACTAATATAGCCAAGCACAGAACAAAGTTTATAAATGGTATATATATAATAATGGGGATTGTGAAAAGAAACGTATAGAATTTAAATTAAACATGATATATCCATTCTGATTACCAATGATCCTTAACCCAACTGGTTAAGGTGAGGTACCCATGATATGTAAATATTAAGAGGTTATGGGTTTAAGTCTCACTCTAGCAAAATGCTTAGGGTCATTTGGTTCGCAGAATATTTTGCAAAGAAATTGGAATTAGAAATGGAATTGGAATCTTGTTAAAATTGATAACGTGTTTGGTTGGTCGATTTTGAGTGAAATTGAAATTTTAATTTTGAACATTCCATTGGATTGTTAAACATTCCATGGGTAATTGGATGGAATGTGAATTCCAATGAATGAGAGAGAATTTTCAAATTACAATTCCATCCATTGACCAACCAAACATTATTTTGGATGAAAAATTTTCAAATTCAAATTCAAATTCTTGAGAATTCCGTGAACCAAACGGGGCCTTAGGGTTTAGCCAGGGTTTTTTTTCAGCAATGGATTTCCTCCTAAGGGGATTGGGGGTGGGTCTCGGTTGGAAAACGAATAGGTGGGCCCGATTAAGATAACATCTATTCTCCGAAGCAGGGTCGCAAATTTGCCGTTAAAAAAAAATATCCATTCTGATTTAAATGCAAACAAGTATTAATGCATTCAAAGGAACACTACATTCATGATAATTACTTACTTGAAATTCCAATGGCCAGTTTAATTTATGTTTAGGTGGAATTTTGGGGGTTGTCATTGTTCTCCTGTCAACCATGAGAAGATAAAATAAGTTGTCGAAAGTTAAACTATAAACAAAGGTCATTATATATATATATATATATATATATATATATATGCACAAATGCTTTCCAAAAGTTTGAATTTGACCTTAAATGTTTTACTTTGATTCCGAAAACCCTTCATTAACCAAAGGATAAAGAGCAATTTTTTATTAGGTAATAACCTTTAAAAACTTTATCAATAGTAATAAAACGATTTAAGACTTGAACGCTTTATGTTAAAACATAAGTCTGGTTTTTAAATATAAACTGCAGTGACCAAACACTATGGTGCATATGGAAATCGGCTCGGGCTTTATTAGTTTTGATCTTGAGATCAACTAGCACTTTTACATGTCTACGAAAAAAGGTTTAACGTTTTAGAACATTGACTTACTTGAAAAAATAATGCTTTCTCAAGTTCCATGACAACCACTTTCATTGTTGGACGTTGGTCTTGAGTTTCTGCCACACATTGATGTGCAATTTCAATAAATGTGTGCAACGAATCGTTGTTGGTTAGAACATAATTGTTTTCATCGGCTTTTTCCTTTAGCATAGGATCTATCATGTCCTCAAGTGTTTTCATGTAGTAGCTTCGTCTTGCCACATGGGCCAACCCTTTGTCACTCTCCTTCTTGTAAATTGGGTCATCAGCAAGCCTCCCACATAAAACTTCGAACAAAACTACTCCAAAACTATAAACATCTGATTTTGTTTTTAACTTATTAGTCTTCTTATACTCTGGAACTATGTAGCAAGATCTACCTTTCCAATCGAGATAGAGAGCTTCTTCATATAGAGGCAGAAACATAGAGTCTTCAAAGCCTACAATTTTTGCCCCCCAGTTCTCATCCAACCCAATGTTGTAGCTATAGATATCGCGGTTTATTATCTTTTGGTCTTCCACCCCAGAGTGAAGGTAGTCCAATGCGTGTGCAACATCAATGCAAATTCTCAAACGTTTTTCCCATGTCAAAATACGTCGCTTGCCCTCATTTTCCAAATAATCACCAAGGTATCCATTAGAAACATTGTCAATGACAAGGATCATCTCAGAACCTTCAACACAAAATCCAAGTAGATTGACTATGTTGGGATGCTTAAAATAGGTAAGAACTTTAATTTCTGTGACAAGATGCTTTTTTCTATACGCTTTCTGTCGAGAAGAGATGCGTTTTACAACTACAGAAGAAGGATTTTCTTTAGGGAGTTTTGCTCTGTAACAAGTATAGCACGAGCCAGATGCAATTATGTACGTCGCTAAGAAATTATCCGTAGCTAATTGAATATCAGCGAAACGCATCTTCAAGTGATCAAGGTTGTTTATCTACAAATATGTGAAAGTGAAAATGTAAATTACAGCTAGAAAAATAAGAACAAAACTGAAAAGAAATTGTGGTTAATATTTTGTTAGAAAAATAGAGACAAACCACTTTCTCACAACATGCATGGAGTAGCTGAATTTAACTTTTCATTCCACATGCAATTTTATGTTCTCTTATTTTGATTTGTTTAATTTTCTAGTTAGTTATCCTACTTTCACATTTTGTAGCAATGTGAGTTGCAATTGGATTTCTTTATGTACTAATCGAAAACTAATTAATGAGAAAGGCAGTAAGTTTATAATTTTTTTTATTAATTCATCTTAAGTATGAGTTAAATTGATTTTCATGTTGGTTCAAACCTCGCATGTTTATATGGTGTTCGTGGAACCTAAACCGGAATTAAGTGGTGCATCTATATCTTAACTCTTGTTTAGTTTTGCCTAGGGGTGCAAACGAGCCGAGGCGCTCGTGAGCTACTCGAGATCGGATCGATAAAAAGCTCGAAACGAGCCGAGCTTTATCGAGCCGAGCCGAGCTCGAGCTTGGAAAAAAGCGCATTTAATTATCGAGCCCGAGCCCGATAACATGACTGTGGTAGTTATAATTGAATTGGTGCCTTGTTCCAAAATTAAGACACACCGGTTCTTAGGGGTATAAATACCCATGTAGTTAGGTGTTTGGAGTTGCTTATTTTGCACAAACTTTTAACTTATTAACTTTTAAAAAGTTAATAAGTAAAAAACAGTGTTTGGTAAAACCAACATAATTTTTTAAACTGATTTTTCATATAGGTAAAAATAAGGTTTTAAAAAACAAGAAGTAAGTTAATTATTAACTTTTGAAAACTCTTTTTAGTCTAATTTTTTATTAACTCCCATTATTTTAAAAGTATGTCTCTTTTGGTCATTTTACGACATTTTAGTTTATAAATTAATCCAAACAATTTTTTAAAAACTTATTTTGAAAAGTTATATATAAGTTAATAAGTTATTTTTGTCAAAATTGCTTTTAAACCAAAATAAGCAATCCCACACACACCCGTAATATTTCATTTGTAATGTTAATGCATCTAAAAATTCTCTTAAATTCTCTCTAGAAATCGAATACAAATTTTTTTCAAAATCAAGAATAACGATTGTGTCATTCAAGTTTTCCCCGAACCCTATTTGCATTTCAAAACAAAATCAAGTTTGTTTTGATCAAAAATAAGATTATCAGGGACTCTCGTCAACAAATTGGTTAGAAAATCACAAACAAACAACCTGTTACAAAATAGAATTTTGATTTGTTCGATCGAGAGTTAAAGGTACAATTCACAGGAAAATTAGTAAATATTACTTTTTGATTTTTAAGAAGGGTCAAAATTAATTAACTATGATTAAGGGAAAGTCAAAATAAGTTCTTATTAAACTTTAGGGAATTCATAGTATTAATGAACAATTGGGCCAAGGAACAAGACACCGACAAAAGTACACATCAAAACCCAAGATGATGAAAGAGAGTAAGGAAGAGTGTATCAACAAACACACGCTCTCTATCAACCTCCAAACACCAATGTAGACATCTACAAATTACACGATTTAGTGTGTACGTCTAAAGGAAATTTTGAATGCTAACAACTTTTTGAAAGCGAAACCCCAGTAGAAATGAAAGTTGATGCCAAGAAAGAAAAAACAACAATTACCTATCTTTTTCAATTGTAAGAATTAAAGTCTATGAAGAACGTCTCAAATCAAGAGATGAAAGGGGTCTAGATAAGTAAGTCAAGAGAAGCTATTGCTTACAAGAAGAACCTAACAACAACAACAACTAGAACTACAATCAGAATCAAGGTAAGCAGAAGTTCAACAAACACAAGAAGAGTCATAAATAGATAAGAGAAACTTTAATAAGAAAAGCCAAGGTATCAAGGAAGTGAAAAGAGTTTAACTAAGAAATGTCAGTTTCAGAACAGCAAACCTAGAAGCTATTTGAGCAATGTAAAGTGTTACAACTACAATAAACTTGGCCATATTGCATTTTAGTGTCTAAAACCTCAAAGTAATAAAACAAATCTCACCTTGTAACGGAGGACGAAGACCCTACATTACTCATGGCAATCAATGAAGAGAAAGAAGTATTTCTAAATTATAATAAAAAGTCCTAATAGAATGTTATCACAGTGAAAATACGAAACATGGAATATAATATTTGGATAATGAGCTAGCAATCACATGATAGGTGAATGCTCCTATTTCACTAAGTTAAATGAAAGGATAATAGAAAACGTCAAGTTTGCCATATGGCTCATGCGTCAACACTAATAGAAAATGATCAATTTTATTGGAATGTAAAATGAACCAAAGATTAATCGTTGAAATTTTAATTTATTTCATGCCTCCAAAGTAGCATTCTAAGCCTAGGGCAAAAAATTGAAACTAGATCTCAGAAAATTCACCTTTAGATGTATGATCCTCACAACAATTTGTTAATGAAATTACCAAAAGCAATGAATAGAATTTTTAAACTCAACCTAAGAACAACAAGTCCATTTTTAGTACGCGCAAGAATAGACACCCCTGCATGGTTATGGCATGCACATATTGGACATATAAACTTTGATTCATTAAAACAACTAAGTAGTAAGGGTAAGCATGTGTAATAGCAATAATAGATCATCCCATACAAATTTATGATGCATGTCTTGTGGTAAAACAAATTAAATTGTCATTTCTCTCTCAAGCAAAGCTTAGAGCATTAGAACCTCTAGAACTACGACACGCACATTCATGTGGAACTATTAATCGGTAAGAACTATTTCTTTTTAATAGTTAATGACTATTCAAGATATATATGGATCTGCTTAAGTTAAAACACTAAGTGTACGGTAATTTTAAGAAGTTTAAAAATAAAGCTCAAACTGAAACAAGTCATGAACTTACAAGATTAAGAATTGTTCGTGGATGAGAATTCACCTCAAATACATTGACTACATACTATGAAGAGGAAGGAATCCTAAGAAAACTCATAATTGCTTACACACCTTAGCAACATGATGCAGTAAAATGAAGAAACTGTTTAGTAATGAGTATGACAAAAAGCATGTTAAAGGCTATGGATGTATCACAAAGCTTATGGGAAGAAAAAACACGACAGGTAGTATACTTACTAAATCATCAACTAAAGCACTAAAGGGAATTACACCCTATGAAGCATTAGAGGGCAAGCCTCCAAGCATAAAACATATCAAAGTTTTTGGATGCATAGCATACATGAAGGTACCAACACTAGCACCTCATTTGAAATAACTAGATGATAGAAGCAAAATAATGGTACATTTAGGAAATGAAAATAAAACAAAAGCCTAAAGATTATACAATCAAAAAGAAAACAAGATTTTCATAAGTCCAGATGTCTAGTTTATTCAGAATAAATTATGGATTTGGGATACCTACTTAGAGTAAGTTTTGTAATGCTTGGAGATCAAAAAAATGAAAATAACCAAAATCAAGACAATGAAGGTGAAAATACTCAAGATCACCAATATCGAGTATTTGATAATATTGTTAATCAAATCTACACGATCTCCAATAATAATTCAAAAAACAACTACAAGTGATCAAGAAACTACATAATCACACACAAGCATTCAAAAAATGGATATTACACTAGGTTCGTAAAATAGACTAGTACAAAGACTTAGATCTCTAAGAAGCATGTATAGAGAAACTAGAGCTCTCAAACCAAAAAAAAATATAAACACAAATCAAGCATATGATGAAGAATCTACCAACTATAAAAAACAGTTGAATACCCTTGATGAAAAGCAATGTAAAGTGAAGTAGAATCAATAAAAAAGAAAAATACTTAAATTCTCACTACACTTTCTACAAATCATAACTTAATAGGTTTAAAAAGGGTTTTGAAGGTTTAAAAATATGAAATAGGGAAATAAACAAGCACAAAGCTAGGTTAGTAACAAAAGGCTATGTACAAAAGGAAGACATAGACTATAATGAAGTATTTACACCGGCACATCGTACTTTGATATACATCACTATATCACTAATTATCTAATGTTGTCTAATATTTCTTGACAAGCTAAGGTCGGGAGACGACCTATAGCTTTGACGGAAAAAGGACATAAATCGTTGTTAAGGTAGTGGCTTTGTGAAGACACAGACTATTTGATCATTAATGGAAATGAATTACACGAAGATCTCTTAGGGGAAATTTTTATATAACAAAATGAAAATCAACTTCTACATACTTTGTACGAGCATGAAAGACCATATTTGGTGAAAAGTATATGGGCGCTACATTATCACACTATAATGCACTTACGCATGCCATATGAACCTTAAGCTCATGCAATAGAGCTTCAAGCCATGTGAGTTCAGCAACTAGTCCGCTAAGGCTTTTTACTCAAATTCTATTGATGATCGAGATACACTGTGTTGTTTTCTAGTTGACTATAAAATTAGATTCGTAATAAGATATATTAAAATTCTCTCCATGGATCGGCAGTTATCTGGTAACCAACCTTCTTGGCATTAGAGAAGGCATTTAGAGAATGATAGTGAGCATCAATATAGACATGGAAAGTGGATCCCGAGGCTTGCTCAATCAACATATCATAATCACACATGTCGTGAAGACATCTAAGAATTCTTTTGGTAGTTCACTGAGGATTCTCAATCATTATGATTCTTAGTTGGCGAGTGCATGAACTAGTAGACCAAGCTGACTGCAAAGGTTATATCTAGGCGTAATAAGGTGACATACTCTAGAGCGCCATCAACTTGATGTTATTTAACTAAGCTGTCAAACGGAGGGTTGCCACCAAGTGCTAGATTAGTTGTAGTGAGAATATGAGAAGTAATTAGTTTGGCTTCCGAAAGGCCAACTCTATAGGAAGCTCCAAAATATATTTCTTTTGAGAGAGAACCATATACAACCTTTTAGAAGTAACCCCAATACCCAGAAAATATGAAATGATATTTAATATTGAACAACAAATGTATGACTCAGACTTTTAATGATTTGATATCTGGCTTGATAAATTTGCTACCTATCACAATTATATCCTTAACATATATAAGATGGTGCTTTGATATAAGTAAATGAAAACACAAGGATTTGCTTTGGACCCTCTAAATCAAAGTGAATGTAGAGCCCTAGATAGGTGTTAAAACGAAGCTCGGGGTGCTTGTTTGAGTCCATACTAGGACTTGTGGGGATGACAAACATGGTCGGATTCTATGGATTAATAAAGCCATGAATTTGGCGCAAGTAGACCATCTCATTCAGATTCACGTGCAAGAACATGTTTTGCAAATTACCTCTTCATCATGAAAAGAGAAAGAACCACACCCATGGTACTAGACTTTAAAACAAAACTAAAGGTATTATGAAAATCAAATTCGGTTTCCACATGAAACCCTTGGCCACTAAATGCACCTTGTAACATTTATTGACTCATGTTTGATCTTTTTTAAGCTTGTCCACCCAACTTATAGTTAACCAAGTTAGTGCTTGGAATAGGAAAAACAAATGACCATGTATCATTTCTTATGAGAGTTAAGTATTCCTCAACCATGGCATTACACAAGTAAGGATATTTTTTTGCACCAACAAAAGTGGTAGGTTTGGTTGGAGGAGGGGTTGTAGTTATATTGTATGTAGAGAGATTATACAGAACCTTAGGTTTTGGGTAAGGCCGAATATTAAGGGGAATGGTACAAGGGGATGGTTGAGAAAAAGATGTAAGCACGACGAAAAAAAAATCGATGTCGTATAGGTGGTGGTTGGTTAGGTAGTGGAATGCGCAAGAGGTCGGGGGGGGGGGGGGGGGGGGGGGGGTTTTTGCATGTTGTGTGTTTAAAGGTGGTGAGGGTGATTCTAGTGATCTAGTGTATGGAAAAGAGAAATGAGGGATGGTTGGTGATGTAGGAGAATAGGATAAGTGGTCACAAAAGGATTCGGTGATGATAGTTTAGGCGACGGATAAAGTATTGTTGGAAGGGAAAATTTTGTTTTTTACATCGCACTCGAATGTCTATGTATATGCGATTAGATGTGGGATTGAGGCATCGATGGCGATGGCAAGCAATTCCAGTTCACGATAGAGAAAAAGACACTGTCTTTTTTTATAGATAAGTTCAGTCTATAAACAAGCAAGCATGTGACTTTTAGCCACGATGCTTTAAACTTTCGAAAGCGAAGGTATGGTCCTCTGTACTCAAAATACATGCGCTGACCAGACTACGCTACACCTCAACTCACCACCCTAAATCATATAAATCACCCGATCAATGAACACAAGATTTTTTATTTTGAATGATTTTATCTTTTCGTTATGGTAATACAATGCAAGAGGTCTGAAATCAGGTTGTTTCTAATGCTGAAAAAGATCCCTAGAAGTGAATGATAAATGATTAAACTTCTGCTACCACAATGAGACGCTGAAGTCCATTTTTCAAGGAGAATTGAAGAGAGTTATCTACAGCCATCAACATTGGCATAAAAAAGTAAGAATCAAAAAATATAACATAAATCGAGGGTTATTCGGATCCTCAGACATAAATGAAATGGAATAAAAATGGACCGAACTACTTATAGAGTAACCACAATTAACATCACTACGGTCAGGCTATCGAACACGGGGTCAGAAGTGCATTGGTGGCAGTGGCGGCAGCGGCAGCAGCAGCAACAGTGGTCGTGGTGGAGGCGACGAAAGCAACAACAGTACTAGTACTAGTATTAGTAATAATGACATGTTGAATATAGGTGCAAGTAAAAAAACGGTTTTGGACTTCTAAACTCTAGTTCCTAGACTAGCATTTTATGTGTGGAAATCAGTTTGTACTTTATTATTTACATCTAAGATCGATGAACAAGCATTTTAAGTGTGTAAACAAAAGGAGAATGGTTTAAGGGATTAACTTACTTGATAAAATAACGCTTTCTCAAGTTCCTTGATTACAAATTTCATTGTTGGACGCCGGTCTTGAGTTTCTGCCAAACACTTAATTCCAATATCCATAAATGTGTACAAAGAAATCTTGTTGGGTTCTTTATTTATTATAGGATCTAACATCTCCTCAAGTGTTCCCTTGCTAAAGCTTTGTCTTGCCACATAGGCCAGCCCTTTTTTCCGATTGCCGTGGTAAATTAGGTCATCGGCAGACCTTCCACATAAAATTTCAAACATAACCACTCCAAAACTATAAACATCTGATATCTTTTTTGCCATATTAATTGCTTTACTACTTGGATCTGTGTAGGGCTGTCTCTTCCTCCACTTGGTAGCTAGGCCTTCTTGATTTACTGATTCTTCAAAACCAACAATCTTTGCACCCCAATTCTCATCCAACCCAATGTTTTCGCTACAAATATCACGGTGTACTATCATCTTTTGGTCTTCCATCTCAAAGTGAAGGTAATTCAATGCGTGGGCAACATCAATGCAAATCCGTAGACGTTTTTCCCAAGTCAAAACAGACCTGTCCTCGTAGCCTTGCCAATAACGAAGAAGGTGTCCATTAGAAACATTCTCAGTGACAAGTATCATCTCAGATTCTTCATTACAAAATCCAAATAGAGTGGCTATGTTGGGATGCTTAACACGGGTAAGAACTTCAAATTCTGAAACAAAATGATGTCTTTGGTAGAATTCATTTTCCGGAGAGACGCGCTTTATAAGCACAAGTGAAGGATTTGCTTCATCAAGAAGGCTGAGTTCTACTCTGTAACAAGTATAGTACCTGTTTTCTAAGATTCTGTACGTCTTTGAAAAATTATGTGTGGCGAATTTAACACTTGTGAGAGGAATCTTCAAGGTTTCAAGGCTCTTTCCCTGCAAATATGTGACAAGAGAAAAGAGGTTAAAACTTATATTTGCTACAAAAAATAAAAAACCAGAACTAAAAAGAATTTGTGTTAGTTAATATCCCATTGATTCATTTAGCAAAACTTCTATCTCCTCTTTAATTAGACGTAAAATTGAATTAGTTAGACCATACTAATTTTAAGAATGTTAGCTGGATTAAATGTAATCCATATCCTATGTTTAAGTAAAGTTCAATTAAATTAAATTTTAATTGCATATAGGCATAATAATACTAATAATAAAGTTATTAACCAGTTAAAAAACTTAAGAGATTAAAAACAACATGCTTAAAATAGGTTACGAGGCAAAAAAAAATCATACTAAAAGTTAATATCATGTAATAATAACCACGCCAAGTTCTTTGACTACATTATCGATCAGGTTTTTACAATCTTAGTCCCGTAACCATACCGAATATCATACCCGTCAAGTACTCATATTACCCATTAGGTATTGGGTATATATATGGTCGTATCCGGTTAGGGATGCCCATTACCCAAAATCTTTACTAATTAAACTGACTTGAACCAACTTAAAATGTCACTTCTTATAGTTGTATATCTCTTAATAATTTCAGGTTCGTAACAAATTTTGAAGAAACCAAAATGATATCATAGTGCAAATACAAATTATTCAAGATTCAAGAATGAAGTGGCTATATAAAGCCGTTAGTACAACGTTCACCAAAATTAGCAACTAACTGTTAAATGGTAAAAGAGTGAATTGAATATTATTGATAGCTTAGGTTACATTATATAGAGTTTACAATGAAATCCTAAAAACCTAAACGGGCCTGTAGGCTCAACCCTAATAATAATAATTACTAAACCCTACTAATAATATACTCTAATACTCCCCCGCAGTTAGAGCGGTAGAGAATCGAACTTTCAGACTGTAACAAAAAAATAAACAAAGAACAATAAAAAAATAGTCTCAATCTCGGTCACAACTTCGGCCAAAATTCCCTAATGTTGCAATCTTCAATCCAAAACCTTAAATGCAATCCACAATATTAAATAATAATGTAATCTTGCGAGGGGATTCCAATGCTGCAGTGCTACGGCAGCATAAGGCAGCGCAGCGGCGAACCGCGGCGTGGTAGAGGCGCCGCGGCGGTGGATCGTAGTCCAGCAGGCGACGCCGCAGCGGCAACATGATCACATGATCGGTATCCCAATCGAAAAGGTAAAAAAAAAAAAAAAAGATGACACCCGAATACCGTGGTTGTGCGGTGGTGTGTCATACCGAAGGCCGGTGACTGTGGCTAGGCGGCGTTCTTCGGTGGCAATGGATCGTGGTCCGGCACGAACAAATGAAGGAGGAAAAAAAACAAGATTGGATATGGGCATATGGGTTTTGTGGAGAAGAAAGATTTAAGATAAGTGGCTTGAATCTAAAACCGAGACGAATCTTTATTTAGAACGGAAAAGATAAAAGAACTAAAAGCTAAGAACGGAAAAGATAAAAGAACTAAAAGCTAAGAGAATGGACAGGGGGCGGCGGCGGCACGCCGCCCTGTCTAGGATTTGAACGTGGTGGTGACGGCTAGGGTTTTTATTTTTATGGTGGTGCAGCGGAGAATAAGATGACCAGAACCTAAGGCTCTGATACCATGTTAAATGGTAAAAGAGTAAATTGAATATTATTGATAGCTTAGGTTACATTATATAGAGTTTACAATAAAACCCTAAAAACCTAAACGGGCCTGTGGGCTCAACCCTAATAATAATAATTACTAAGCCCTACTAATAATATACTCTAATACTAACACTTGTGACTCGTTCAATTCAAATGAAAAACAAAGAACTGACTCAGCTAGAAGCCCTACGACAGACTTAGAAAAGTGGGCATGAAGCCATCATTCATAAAAAATAAACCCAAATAAACCTTATAATTCCCTTAAACTAAAATGCTTTTTGCATTCAGTTAAATCTCCTGAACTCCAAGCCGATCTCTCAGTTGTACAAAAGTGATAAGCTTCATTGGTTTGGTGATGATATCAACAAGCTAATCTTTGGTTTCGCAAAAATCACTTAAATAATGAAATCTTAGAACAAAAGTGTGGAGCTTTCAAGCTTCACAACTTCTTGACTAACACGGTCTCTTAAATAATGAAATCTTACGCCATTATGTTTCGCTTCTATGCATTGCTAATTTATACAAAAATGATTCCCATGACGACTCAATATAGTACTTGGATAACGGCGCATCCAACCATATCACTTGACTACAAAACCAGTTCATAGATATCGATCACAAAGTCACCGTAACACTTGGAAATGGGTCAAAGGTTCATAATAAAGAGTACATCCGACTACACTTTTAGTCTTTTGTTTTTTGTTTTCTATTCCTACTTATGCCTCAGATAACCAACATTTAGTTTCAGAGCTCACGTTCTCGATCCACTGTTTATACGAAAGTTTATTATTTCAACAACATATCGATCACGTGTAAGTCTAATCCCTCAAAAGATAACACCTTTCCCTTCCAATGTCCAGTCCTAACTCCTACGAATTACATAACGAGGGCCGTAAAGATCGAAGCTATCATGGATGCCCAAGGGTTTTGGGAAGCCATCTTCCAACCGGAGTGGTTGTAGATGAAAAGAAGAGTAAGCAAGCTCGAGCATTCATCTTCCATGCAATTTGTAGAATTGATACAGGTCTTGAAGAAGAAGATACAAAAAGAGGTGTGGGAGTCTCTGAAGTCAAGATATGTGTTGAATTAATCTTGATAGGTTACGAGTTACGGGTTACGAGTCATGGGTTATTAGAAAGTTTATTATGTCATGTGTTTTTGATTATTGGTGGGCCATGGTTAGTTAGCAAGATTAGTGGGTTCAGATAATGGAATAATGGGTAAGTTTATTTCCTGTTCTTTAGGTGCAGGGTGTTTTCCCTATTTAATGTAAAATTGACAATGAATGAGAAGAAAAAGTTTGTGAGGGTGTAATCTTGAGCTTGAAACAACAATATGGAAGGTCCGAAAAGGTCCAAAAGGCCCAACTATGTATTCTCATAATCAAATTTGAGATTACACAGATGAAGGATGGGAGTCTAATGAACGAGTTGGATGTGAACTCCCCTCCCTATCACTTGGAAGACCTTTGATTTTAGCTCCATTTTAATTTTCCACCATGACTTTGAATTGCTTGAACGCTTCAAAAGGTTCCCTTTTCTATTTTAAAAAACACACCTATATCTTGCAAGTATAGTAATCGGTTAAAGCTAGCGTGTAGTTGTATCACTTTGAGAAGGTGGAGTTATTGGGTCACACGGAGTAGTGTGGATCAACTGAAGCCTCTTGCCCGCCATTCACTTCTTTTAGGGATGATGCTTGCCCACAGAGCATGTGCCATAAACTTTAGACTTCTCTAGCTACCACCTTTCACAACCCTTTAGTCATTGTCTATATAAGATGGTCCTAAGAGCTTGGTTATTGAATATGTCTTAATCATCCCACGAACAAGAAACATTCATTTCTATCGTTGTGAGGAAATCATCAGACCCTTGTTGGGATGATAAACCTTGCAAGCCCCTCCTTGAACAAAAGGTCACCCCTTTCTCTTGTAGCTACCCTATGTATAGAAGGTTAGAAGTGAACTCAAGAATATAATAAACATTGTTAACTACCTAGGTCACTCCTTCCACATTTAGCCTGATGTTGCCCATGCCTTCAACTCCTATCATGTGATTGGAACTAGCCAAATCCAAAAATCAAGTTCCTTCTTTCTCCAATGCTTCAACATCAACGAAAGCCATCAGCAACAACTTATCATTCTAAGGTCTCCATTAGGGCATTCATATTGAAAGTTTCTCATTTGATGACAGTTAGAGAACTCTACCATTGTTTTATGAAACTAATGGGGCACTAGGTTCAGGGAATTTGTTGGAATTAGAATTAGAATTAGAATTAGAATTAGAATTTAAATTGGAATTAGAAGGAATTATATTTAAATTTTAATATTTTTCAAAGAATTTTGAATTCAAGGGAATTGGAATTGAAATTCCCTTTATAGATCCCACATGAATTTTTAGTGACAAAACACTTATACAGAAATTGAAATTTATCACCCATTGCAAACCGCCACCACCTTCATAACCACTAATCACCACCGCTACATACCACCAACTATCGCCTTCGTCACCATTGACAATCGACCACGGTCACCAACCACGCCTGTTGCCGAATACCGACCATGCCCCACTGCCGCCACCAACCAATACCTTTCGCAGCTAAACACGTTAAGAATGGAATTCAAATTCTAATTTCATCAAATTTCTAACAACCAAAAAGAATGATCAATGGAATTCAGATTCCAAATCCATTAAATTCCTTTAAATATCTCCATACCAAACGCCCCTTAAGTGTGACCTCTTCCTTGTCCCCTACCTCGATTAGAATCAAACTTGCCTCATCCGTGTCCGTGTCCGTGTCCTTGTTCTCCTTCGACAGCTGGCTTGTTTTTAATATTAAACACTTGTTTTCCAACGACGTTGCACTGAACTGTTTACTCGTGAACCAGTAGAGAACTTTGAAAAAAGTATTTTCAAACCTTCACATCCCAAAGTCACATGGCATCTATACTTGTGCATTGAGTAGTTGCTCCCTTTTGGGTGCCCATCTCCGATCACTCTCCAATACTCTTCGGATCAGAGATGATTCTCCAATATCAGACTCTAGTGATCATAGTCCGCATCAAATTTGAACACACACGGCGTTGGGAAATTACTTGATTCCTCTAGCATTTGCTTCGGGACCTCTCTGCTCATTTTTTTCTTTCTTGAACGCTCTATATAGTTTGCTCATATACCACTCAAGATAATATCATAGTGCAAGTACAAACTCTAACATCTTATTCAAGAATAAACGTGGCTATATAAAGCCACCAGCAATGCAGCAACTAACCCTTATGACTCGTTCGAATGAAAAACAAACAACTGAATCAGCCAAAACCCTACGACTTGACCAACTCATGTGGCTATCACCTAATATCATACTCGGCTGAAATGACAAAAACAAAAACTAATTTCCATATTCGAATGTGACCCTGTTACCCATCCCAATGTTTCTGACTTTTTTCATCCATGTTAGATTTTTTTATCACTTACTTTTAACTAAAATAGGAATTAGAAAATAATGTGACAGAAACAAAAAGAAAAAACAGAAACAATGGAAAAATGAAGTAGAAAAGAATGAGAATAATAAGAAGTGGTCTTACAATATTATGATTATTAATTGGCAGCTGAAGTTGTAGTGCTTCTTTAAGTTGACGGACAATATAGTTCATACTTGGGCGACGTGTTGGGTCCTCATTTAAGCAAGAATATGCTATGTCTGCGTATAATAAGACTGATTTCATGGACTTCTCTAGACCACCTAAGATTATGTCACGTAGAATAAGACTGATTTCATGGACTTCTCTAGTAAATTTACACCTGCGTGATGCTGTGAATAAAATATAAATTTTTTCGTGGATAAAATAAATATTAAAAAAATAAGATACTTTATTTACACTAGAATATATTATAAAATAAAAAAAAAGTTTATTTACAACAATATTAACTTTAATAACTAGCTAAAACAATGACATCTCCAAAAATAAAAACATATCGTAACATTATAGGTGTATTTGATCGCGAGTACTGAAATAACAAAAAATGATTAAAAACCAGTGACGAAAATAGCAATTTAATAAAGGAAATGACGGTTTTACCCCCAGTGATAACGAACGTTATCTAGGGATTTGGACGGAATGACTGTTTCGGTGATTTTTTGAAACACGGGTACTAAACCGTAATAACGAAAACATAAGTAATGAAATGATAAAAACGATATAAAATCAAGGACCAAAAAAGCATTTAACTCTTAAGAATATTTATAAAATGAATCGTTGAGTATCTTAAAAATAAAACTTACGTAAAATTTTATAAAGTACTATTGAAATTTTGTTATATATTAATAATGTATGTCGGTTACTACAGTAAATATAATAATTTTTTATTGTTTTTATCATTAGATAATTTTTATATACATCCAATTTGAACAACTAAATGATTGTTGCTTAGATGTTGAATTGGTTTCTCGTATCCCTCGCGCAAGTTTGAGCCCTGGAGCATCCACTTCCCATTCACATCTTAAATGTGTTTTATGTTTTTAGGATAACTTTAGTTTTTTTTATTTTATTGATAATTGTATCTTTTTTGTTTACTAACTAAACAAGATTTTTGAGTTTCTATTTACTTAGATTGTTGACATGGATATAAATATTTATTTGGATTCTTATATTTTTATTTATTTACGTAGTGATTGTTTCTTTATCAAAACTATTATTTCTTTTTAATTTTCCCTCTAATTACTATATTTTTTTAGTGTTCATATTTATTTATTTTAACATAAAGGAAATTGTTTTGTAACTATCATATCCCTTTAAATTTGTGACTTTTCATTTCTAAACAGTCACTCATGTCGTAACATGTTTATTTTAATATATTCTTCAATACATTTTTATTTGGAATTGAGGATGAATACTTATGTACAAATCGTTAAAACCAAACCTTTAAAGTTTTAAGGCCCCGGTGCAACGCGCGGGTTCCTCTACTAGTTAGTTTTATTTTGATAAGGTGCAATACCATATATTTTTAAATGTATTACTTTCACTAAAAACTAAAATAGTACATAATGAGACGCTAAAGTTCCTTTTTTAAGGAAATTTTTAGTAAAAACATTTTATAAAACTAATGGAACTTAGATGCGAGATAATGTTAGTTATATTTTTATTCATTAATTATAGTAATTTTAAAGTATATTTCAGCATATATTTTACATTACTTGCATGTATTTCTCGTTTATTTTATATAATAGTAGTTTTATGAGATAAAATCTACTTTTATGTGTTTTGGTTGATTTTATAGGTTCATGGAATTTGGAGAAAAGAAAAGAGTTTAAAAGAAATATTATAAAAGAAGAATTTTTAATTTTAAAGAGTGTAGGAAAATTCCTAAAGTTTAGTGTTTATTGATAGAGATGATTATCCCCAAAACTTTCTTCAAAGATAAGCAACAAAAAATGCCTAAAAAGATGGATCTAGAGTTTAAAGGAGGAGTATAAATAGAGGAGGGCTTAAAAGGAAAAGAGGGCATCTTTTGAAGAAGAATAGAGAGGACGAAGAAAGAACAAAAAAGGATTTGGAAAAAAAGGACGAAACAACACCTAAGTAGGGAATCTTTTGGGTGGCTGATTACTTTTGAATACAATTTAAGTATTTTTCTTATTTGGGTTGTAAGTTTTTTTAATTATTTTTTGATTTTGATTGATCTAGCCGGCATGTCAGGCGAGGACACTTTTAGTTTAAAACATTAAGGTTTAATTTTCTTTGATTTGGTTTGAACTCATGTGAAAAGTTTATGAGATGTTTTTATTTTAATGATTTGTTTGTTTGATTCTTGGTCTTAAATCCGAATCTAATTTGGTATATATTAGATTGTTAATAAAATTTGCCAATTTATTAATTTCTCTAATAAAGTTATTCAAGATTTAAAACCCTAATCAAGTTTTGATATCTGATATAAGGAACAATTAACGGTTTGAGTTTGTCTATAAATTCATTCTAATTATAGAATCATACAATCTAGTTAAACATACTGAACAGCGTGTGTGTTTAATTATAATTGATACTTTTACCATTGCAACCCGCACGCTAAGATCCGAACGACGTGAGCTTAGAGTAGCGGGTTGGCTCTAATCAACAAACTACGCTTTATTAGAAATTAGATAGAGTGGATATCCGAACGACGTGATGTCTAGTATTGATAAAAATCATTAATTAAAAATAGTCATTGCCCCGTAATCGTTAATGATCTTAAGCCAAATCGAATCAAGAAATTACCTTAATGTTGAAATTAGTTTTCATATATTAATTAATTTACAATTTAATTAGAGTTTTTAGTAATTCATTTTCAGAATAGAAAAATATAAAGAATTGTCAATTTTTGTTTTTATGGCAAAAACTTAACACGGCCACGTACAGTTTTGACACGGCCATGTCGGCCTACTAGAATTTCTTTTTCTACTTTTTGCAATTTTACTTTAAATTTTAGTTTTTAATTAAAATCCCCACATTCGTTAACCCACAACCAACTATAGTAACTGTGCTTAAACGTTTTTGGTATAAAATAATTGACACGCATCACTGAGGTCACGAACCCTGCTTCCGCTCATACTATTCTTAGTTTGTGTGACTGTAGGTTCATATTATAACATTTTATTTGCTGGATTCGACACTGAACAGGTAATGGGTGCATTTTGGTGTTTTGATAGTGTACTTATCACACTCTTAGCCACTTGAGAGCCGCCATTAGTATTTATGAATTGGTCGGCAGACCTAGCAACTTCTGATGGTTCGGCAGTCTAGTCTTGGATGCTGCTGATGGCTAGTGCAGGGTGCTACTATTGAATTATATATGCTAAAAGGCAGTAGTGATTAGCAGTTACAACTACCATTTCCCTACTGATGCTTTACTAAGACAGTTCTCTGTTTAGTTTTGAAACTTTAAGTCCTTAATGATTATAGCATTAACTAGGTGTTAGTGACCATATTTCAATCATTAACTAGGTGTGTATATACCAAGTTGTGTGCCTTGCAAATACACGCTTTAAACATGTTTCAAATGCCATAACAAGAAGATTTTTCTACATTCTTTGCTCTTAACATTTTTGTTTCAGGTATAGTTTTAGGTGCTTGACTAATCCTGACAGTACAATCTACTGAGACTGTTGTAGCTTGAGAGACAAAGAAGATTCAATTGAAGGGTTCAAAATCTATTTAAATGAATCTCAATTGAATAGAAATCCTCAATCACATCCAATTCTTTGTTCTTAGTTTCTTTTTAGTTTTTCTTTCTTTACTTGTGATTGTTGTTATTTAAACTATCATTCTGTATTGTCATCTAAAGTGTTTGATTAATTAAAAATTAAGTTCATTTTGTAAAAGATGTTTCTAACATTATCAGATTTTAAAATACCATTTACTTTCTTGTGATTCAGATATTTAACGAACTTCTAAGTAAAGTTTGCTAGCTTTTTAGGTCTCCTTTTTTGATAGAGTATTTAGTATACTCTAACCTCATATTATTTTATTAAGTGGTTTCATCAAACTTTAAGTAAGTTTGATATAAAAGATTATTTATTGTTTAGGTTTTCCTTAAACCTATATTTCTGAACACTACAACTTATACTGACTTATTTTTGAAATGACTACAAATGCTATTGTTACTACTACTTCTTCTACTACCATGGGATCAATAGTTGGTACCGAAGCTACACGAGCTGTAGCAAATCTTGCCGAGAAACTGGAAAATTTTTCTGGTTTAGACATCAAAAGGTGGCAACAAAAGATGTTGTTTTACTTGATGGCTTCTTTCCAAGAAATATGAGGGGAAGTCATTCTATCGGCTAATTATCTTTTGAACAAAATACCTTTTAATAAAAAGTTGTAACTCTTTATGAATTGTGGATGGGGAGAAAACCATCCCACAAATACTTGAAAGTATGAATGTGCCTAGCCAAAGTGGTGGTGCCACCACCAAAGGCTCAAAAGATAGGAGCCGAAATTAGAGATTGTGTATTCGTAGGTTCAACGCTTAATGATTCAAATATTCAATCAAACCACTACAGTTTATATTAAAAGAGTTTCTTTCCAGTACATCGTTTGTTCTACAAGGTTGCAAATCCCAGTTTTACACACCATACTATTGTTTTACCCTTGTTTTTTTTGAAAAGGATTAAAAAAAATGTGTTCAGTTTCTCCATCCATGTTTTACGCTTGACTTTAAATCTTGCACTTGTGGTTGAAGCTCCTTCACCTTTTGAAACTGCATGCGATTAAATTAAATACCTCTTAGCATGCACCACTTTTTGATCATGTATCTTTGGCATTTTATTACTAGAAAATAGAAAACACTAATATAGCCAAGCACAGAACAAAGTTTATAAATGGTATATATATAATAATGGGGATTGTGAAAAGAAACGTATAGAATTTAAATTAAACATGATATATCCATTCTGATTACCAATGATCCTTAACCCAACTGGTTAAGGTGAGGTACCCATGATATGTAAATATTAAGAGGTTATGGGTTTAAGTCTCACTCTGAGCAAAATGCTTAGGGTCATTTGGTTCGCAGAATGTTTTGCAAAGAAATTGGAATTAGAAATGGAATTGGAATCTTGTTAAAATTGATAACGTGTTTGGTTGGTCGATTTTGAGTGAAATTGAAATTTTAATTTTGAACATTCCATTGGATTGTTAAACATTCCATGGGTAATTGGATGGAATGTGAATTCCAATGAATGAGAGAGAATTTTCAAATTACAATTCCATCCATTGACCAACCAAACATTATTTTGGATGAAAAATTTTCAAATTCAAATTCAAATTCTTGAGAATTCCGTGAACCAAACGGGGCCTTAGGGTTTAGCCAGGGTTTTTTTTCAGCAATGGATTTCCTCCTAAGGGGATTGGGGGTGCGGTCTCGGTTGGAAAACGAATAGGTGGGCCCGATTAAGATAACATCTATTCTCCGAAGCAGGGTCGCAAATTTGCCGTTAAAAAAAAATATCCATTCTGATTTAAATGCAAACAAGTATTAATGCATTCAAAGGAACACTACATTCATGATAATTACTTACTTGAAATTCCAATGGCCAGTTTAATTTATGTTTAGGTGGAATTTTGGGGGTTGTCATTGTTCTCCTGTCAACCATGAGAAGATAAAATAAGTTGTCGAAAGTTAAACTATAAACAAAGGTCATTATATATATATATATATATATATATATATATATATATATATATATATATGCACAAATGCTTTCCAAAAGTTTGAATTTGACCTTAAATGTTTTACTTTGATTCCAAAAACCCTTCATTAACCAAAGGATAAAGAGCAATTTTTTATTAGGTAATAACCTTTAAAAACTTTATCAATAGTAATAAAACGATTTAAGACTTGAACACTTTATGTTAAAACATAAGTCTGGTTTTTAAATATAAACTGCAGTGACCAAACACTATGGTGCATATGGAAATCGGCTCGGGCTTTATTAGTTTTGATCTTGAGATCAACTAGCACTTTTACATGTCTACGAAAAAAGGTTTAACGTTTTAGAACATTGACTTACTTGAAAAAATAATGCTTTCTCAAGTTCCATGACAACCACTTTCATTGTTGGACGTTGGTCTTGAGTTTCTGCCACACATTGATGTGCAATTTCAATAAATGTGTGCAACGAATCCTTGTTGGTTAGAACATAATTGTTTTCATCGGCTTTTTCCTTTAGCATAGGATCTATCATGTCCTCAAGTGTTTTCATGTAGTAGCTTCGTCTTGCCACATGGGCCAACCCTTTGTCACTCTCCTTCTTGTAAATTAGGTCATCAGCTAGCCTCCCACATAAAACTTCGAACAAAACTACTCCAAAACTATAAACATCTGATTTTGTTTTTAACTTATTAGTCTTCTTATACTCTGGATCTATGTAGCAAGATCTACCTTTCCAATCGAGATAGAGAGCTTCTTCATATAGAGGCAGAAACATAGAGTCTTCAAAGCCGACAATTTTTGCCCCCCAGTTCTCATCCAACCCAATGTTGTAGCTATAGATATCGCGGTTTATTATCTTTTGGTCTTCCACCCCAGAGTGAAGGTAGTCCAATGCGTGTGCAACATCAATGCAAATTCTCAAACGTTTTTCCCATGTCAAAATACGTCGCTTGCCCTCATTTTCCAAATAATCACCAAGGTATCCATTAGAAACATTGTCAATGACAAGGATCATCTCAGAACCTTCAACACAAAATCCAAGTAGATTGACTATGTTGGGATGCTTAAAATAGGTAAGAACTTTAATTTCTGTGACAAGATGCTTTTTTCTATACGCTTTCTGTCGAGAAGAGATGCGTTTTACAACTACAGAAGAAGGATTTTCTTTAGGGAGTTTTGCTCTGTAACAAGTATAGCACGAGCCAGATGCAATTATGTACGTCGCTAAGAAATTATCCGTAGCTAATTGAATATCAGCGAAACGCATCTTCAAGTGATCAAGGTTGTTTATCTACAAATATGTGAAAGTGAAAATGTAAATTACAGCTAGAAAAATAAGAACAAAACTGAAAAGAAATTGTGGTTAATATTTTGTTAGAAAAATAGAGACAAACCACTTTCTCACAACATGCATGGAGTAGCTGAATTTAACTTTTCATTCCACATGCAATTTTATGTTCTCTTATTTTGATTTGTTTAATTTTCTAGTTAGTTATCCTACTTTCACATTTTGTAGCAATGTGAGTTGCAATTGGATTTCTTTATGTACTAATCGAAAACTAATTAATGAGAAAGGCAGTAAGTTTATAATTTTTTTTATTAATTCATCTTAAGTATGAGTTAAATTGATTTTCATGTTGGTTCAAACCTCGCATGTTTATATGGTGTTCGTGGAACCTAAACCGGAATTAAGTGGTGCATCTATATCTTAACTCTTGTTTAGTTTTGCCTAGGGGTGCAAACGAGCCGAGGCGCTCGTGAGCTACTCGAGATCGGATCGATAAAAAGCTCGAAACGAGCCGAGCTTTATCGAGCCGAGCCGAGCTCGAGCTTGGAAAAAAGCGCATTTAATTATCGAGCCCGAGCCCGAGCTTCATGTATCGAGCTCGAGCCGGCTCGCGAGCCTAAACGGGCTTTTTATTTATATACTTTTATTTAATTTATTTAATATATTGTATAAATAATATCTATTATATATAAAGTTATGACAAACAACAATTAAATAATATGAATAATGTTCTATATAAATTATATAATTATAAATATATATATTAAAATTAAATATAAAAATATTAAAAATAATATTTAAATAAATAAACAAGCCGAGCCCGACCCGAGCTCGAGCTTGAAAAAGTATTTGTTGAGCCGAGCTCGAGCTTTAAAAATAAAGCTCGAAACGAGCCGAGCTCGAGCTCGTGCTCTCCTAAGTCTTCACGAGCCGAGCTCGAGCCCATACGAGCTCGGGCTCGGCTCGGCTCGTTTGCACCCCTAGTTTTGCCCTACGAGTAGATTGGGTGGTGAATCTATATCTCAATCATGTCATGGTCTATATTTATATACTCGAATCCGATTGGAACTTAATTTTGATGTTCAAGGGATTTCGTCTTAATTACACGATTTATCAAACGTTTGTGTAATTATTTGTATTATCATTGTCACATAACATGACTGTGGTAGTTATAATTGAATTGGTGCCTTGTTCCAAAATTAAGACACACCGGTTCTTAGGGGTATAAATACCCATGTAGTTAGGTGTTTGGAGTTGCTTATTTTGCACAAACTTTTAACTTATTAACTTTTAAAAAGTTAATAAGTAAAAAACAGTGTTTGGTAAAACCAACATAATTTTTTAAACTGATTTTTCATATAGGTAAAAATAAGGTTTTAAAAAACAAGAAGTAAGTTAATTATTAACTTTTGAAAACTCTTTTTAGTCTAATTTTTTATTAACTCCCATTATTTTAAAAGTATGTCTCTTTTGGTCATTTTACGACATTTTAGTTTATAAATTAATCCAAACAATTTTTTAAAAACTTATTTTGAAAAGTTATATATAAGTTAATAAGTTATTTTTGTCAAAATTGCTTTTAAACCAAAATAAGCAATCCCACACACACCCGTAATATTTCATTTGTAATGCTAATGCATCTAAAAATTCTCTTAAATTCTCTCTAGAATCGAATACAAATTTTTTTCAAAATCAAGAATAACGATTGTGTCATTCAAGTTTTCCCCGAACCCTGTTTGCATTTCAAAACAAAATCAAGTTTGTTTTGATCAAAAATAAGATTATCACGGACTCTCGTCAACAAATTGGTTAGAAAATCACAAACAAACAGCCTGTTACAAAATAGAATTTTGATTTGTTCGATCGAGAGTTAAAGGTACAATTCACAGGAAAATTAGTAAATATTACTTTTTGATTTTTAAGAAGGGTCAAAATTAATTAACTATGATTAAGGGAAAGTCAAAATAAGTTCTTATTAAACTTTAGGGAATTCATAGTATTAATGAACAATTGGGCCAAGGAACAAGACACCGACAAAAGTACACATCAAAACCCAAGATGATGAAAGAGAGTAAGGAAGAGTGTATCAACAAACACACGCTCTCTATCAACCTCCAAACACCAATGTAGACATCTACAAATTACACGATTTAGTGTGTACGTCTAAAGGAAATTTTGAATGCTAACAACTTTTTGAAAGCGAAACCCCAGTAGAAATGAAAGTTGATGCCAAGAAAGAAAAAACAACAATTACCTATCTTTTTCAATTGTAAGAATTAAAGTCTATGAAGAACGTCTCAAATCAAGAGATGAAAGGGGTCTAGATAAGTAAGTCAAGAGAAGCTATTGCTTACAAGAAGAACTTAACAACAACAACAACTAGAACTACAATCAGAATCAAGGTAAGCAGAAGTTCAACAAACACAAGAAGAGTCATAAATAGATAAGAGAAACTTTAATAAGAAAAGCCAAGGTATCAAGGAAGTGAAAAGAGTTTAACTAAGAAATGTCAGTTTCAGAACAGCAAACCTAGAAGCTATTTGAGCAATGTAAAGTGTTACAACTACAATAAACTTGGCCATATTGCATTTTAGTGTCTAAAACCTCAAAGTAATAAAACAAATCTCACCTTGTAACGGAGGACGAAGACCCTACATTACTCATGGCAATCAATGAAGAGAAAGAAGTATTTCTAAATTATAATAAAAAGTCCTAATAGAATGTTATCACAGTGAAAATACGAAAGATGGAATATAATATTTGGATAATGAGCTAGCAATCACATGATAGGTGAATGCTCCTATTTCACTAAGTTAAATGAAAGGATAATAGAAAACGTCAAGTTTGCCATATGGCTCATGCGTCAAAACTAATAGAAAATGATCAATTTTATTGGAATGTAAAATGAACCAAAGATTAATCGTTGAAATTTTAATTTATTTCATGCCTCCAAAGTAGCATTCTAAGCCTAGGGCAAAAAATTGAAACTAGATCTCAGAAAATTCACCTTTAGATGTATGATCCTCACAACAATTTGTTAATGAAATTACCAAAAGCAATGAATAGAATTTTTAAACTCAACCTAAGAACAACAAGTCCATTTTTAGTACGCGCAAGAATAGACACCCCTGCATGGTTATGGCATGCACATATTGAACATATAAACTTTGATTCATTAAAACAACTAAGTAGTAAGGGTAAGCATGTGTAATAGAAATAATAGATCATCCCATACAAATTTATGATGCATGTCTTGTGGTAAAACAAATTAAATTGTCATTTCTCTCTCAAGCAAAGCTTAGAGCATTAGAACCTCTAGAACTACGACACGCACATTCATGTGGAACTATCTCAACCACATCCTTAATCGGTAAGAACTATTTCTTTTTAATAGTTAATGACTATTCAAGATATATATGGATCTGCTTAAGTTAAAACACTAAGTGTACGGTAATTTTAAGAAGTTTAAAAATAAAGCTCAAACTGAAACAAGTCATGAACTTACAAGATTAAGAATTGTTCGTGGATGAGAATTCACCTCAAATACATTGACTACATACTATGAAGAGGAAGGAATCCTAAGAAAACTCATAATTGCTTACACACCTTAGCAACATGATGCAGTAAAATGAAGAAACTGTTTAGTAATGAGTATGACAAAAAGCATGTTAAAGGCTATGGATGTATCACAAAACTTATGGGAAGAAAAAACACGACATGTAGTATACTTACTAAATCATCAACTAAAGCACTAAAGGGAATTACACCCTATGAAGCATTAGAGGGCAAGCCTCCAAGCATAAAACATATCAAAGTTTTTGGATGCATAGCATACATGAAGGTACCAACACTAGCACCTCACTTGAAATAACTAGATGATAGAAGCAAAATAATGGTACATTTAGGAAATGAAAATAAAACAAAAGCCTAAAGATTATACAATCAAAAAGAAAACAAGATTTTCATAAGTCCAGATGTCTAGTTTATTCAGAATAAATTATGGATTTGGGATACCTACTTAGAGTAAGTTTTGTAATGCTTGGAGATCAAAAAAATGAAAATAACCAAAATCAAGACAATGAAGGTGAAAATACTCAAGATCACCAATATCGAGTATTTGATAATATTGTTAATCAAATCTACACGATCTCCAATAATAATTCAAAAAACAACTACAAGTGATCAAGAAACTACATAATCACACACAAGCATTCAAAAAATGGATATTACACTAGGTTCGTAAAATAGACTAGTACAAAGACTTAGATCTCTAAGAAGCATGTATAGAGAAACTAGAGCTCTCAAACCAAAAAAAAAATATAAACACAAATCAAGCATATGATGAAGAATCTACCAACTATAAAAAACAGTTGAATACCCTTGATGAAAAGCAATGTAAAGTGAAGTAGAATCAATAAAAAAGAAAAATACTTAAATTCTCACTACACTTTCTACAAATCATAACTTAATAGGTTTAAAAAGGGTTTTGAAGGTTTAAAAATATGAAATGGGGAAATAAACAAGCACAAAGCTAGGTTAGTAACAAAAGGCTATGTACAAAAGGAAGACATAGACTATAATGAAGTATTTACACCCGTCACATCGTACTTTGATATACATCACTATATCACTAATTATCTAATGTTGTCTAATATTTCTTGACAAGCTAAGGTCGGGAGACGACCTATAGCTTTGACGGAAAAAGGACATAAATCGTTGTTAAGGTAGTGGCTTTGTGAAGACACAGACTATTTGATCATTAATGGAAATGAATTACACCAAGATCTCTTAGGGGAAATTTTTATATAACAAAATGAAAATCAACTTCTACATACTTTGTACGAGCATGAAAGACCATATTTGGTGAAAAGCATATGGGCGCTACATTATCACACTATAATGCACTTACGCATGCCATATGAACCTTAAGCTCATGCAATAGAGCTTCAAGCCATGTGAGTTCAGCAACTAGTCCGCTAAGGCTTTTTACTCAAATTCTATTGATGATCGAGATACACTGTGTTGTTTTCTAGTTGACTATAAATTAGATTCGTAATAAGATATATTAAAATTCTCTCCATGGATCGGCAGTTATCTGGGTAACCAACCTTCTTGGCATTAGAGAAGGCATTTAGAGAGTGATAGTGAGCATCAATATAGACATGGAAAGTGGATCCCGAGGCTTGCTCAATCAACATATCATAATCACACATGTCGTGAAGACATCTAAGAATTCTTTTGGTAGTTCACTGATGATTCTCAATCATTATGATTCTTAGTTGGCGAGTGCATGAACTAGTAGACCAAGCTGACTGCAAAGGTTATATCTAGGCGTAATAAGGTGACATACTCTAGAGCGCCATCAACTTGATGTTATTTAACTAAGCTGTCAAACGAAGGGTTGCCACCAAGTGCTAGATTAGTTGTAGTGAGAATATGAGAAGTAATTAGTTTGGCTTCCGAAAGGCCAACTCTATAAGGAAGCTCCAAAATATATTTCTTTTGAGAGAGAACCATATACAACCTTTTAGAAGTAACCCCAGTACCTAGAAAATATGAAATGATATTTAATATTGAACAACAAATGTATGACTCAGACTTTTAATGATTTGATATCTGGCTTGATAAATTTGCTACCTATCATAATTATATCCTTAACATATATAAGATGGTGCTTTGATATAAGTAAATGAAAACACAAGGATTTGCTTTGGACCCTCTAAATCAAAGTGAATGTAGAGCCCTAGATAGGTGTTAAAACGAAGCTCGGGGTGCTTGTTTGAGTCCATACTAGGACTTGTGGGGATGACAAACATGGTCGGATTCTATGGATTAATAAAGCCATGAATTTGGCGCAAGTAGACCATCTCATTCAGATTCACGTGCAAGAACATGTTTTGCAAATTACCTCTTCATCATGAAAAGAGAAAGAACCACACCCATGGTACTAGACTTTAAAAAAAACTAAAGGTATTATGAAAATCAAATCCGGTTTCCACATGAAACCCTTGGCCACTAAATGCACCTTGTAACATTTAATGACTCATGTTTGATCTTTTTTAAGCTTGTCCACCCAACTTATAGTTAACCAAGTTAGTGCTTGGAATAGGAAAAACAAATGACCATGTATCATTTCTTATGAGAGTTAAGTATTCCTCAACCATGGCATTACACAAGTAAGGATATTTTTTTGCACCAACAAAAGTGGTAGGTTTGGTTGGAGGAGGGGTTGTAGTTATATTGTATGTAGAGAGATTATATAGAACCTTAGGTTTTGGGTAAGGCCGAATATTAAGGGGAATGGTACAAGGGGATGGTTGAGAAAAAGATGTAAGCACGACGAAAAAAAATCGATGTCGTATAGGTGGTGGTTGGTTAGGTAGTGGAATGCGCAAGAGGTCGGGGGGGGGGGGAGGTTTTTGCATGTTGTTTTTAAAGGTGGTGAGGGTGATTCTAGTGATCTAGTGTATGGAAAAGAGAAATGAGGGATGGTTGGTGATGTAGGAGAATAGGATAAGTGGTCACAAAAGGATTCGGTGATGATAGTTTAGGCGACGGATAAAGTATTGTTGGAAGGGAAAATTTTGTTTTTTACATCGCACTCGAATGTCTATGTATATTCGATTAGATGTGGGATTGAGGCATCGATGGCGATGGCAAGCAATTCCAGTTCACGATTGAGAAAAAGACACTGTCTTTTTTTATAGATAAGTTCAGTCTATAAACAAGCAAGCATGTGACTTTTAGCCACGATGCTTTAAACTTTCGAAAGCAAAGGTATGGTCCTGTGTACTCAAAATACATGCGCTGACCAGACTACGCTACACCTCAACTCACCACCCTAAATCATATAAATCACCCGATCAATGAACACAAGATTTTTTATTTTGAATGATTTTATCTTTTCGTTATGGTAATACAATGCAAGAGGTCTGAAATCAGGTTGTTTCTAATGCTGAAAAAGATCCCTAGAAGTGAATGATAAATGATTAAACTTCTGCTACCACAATGAGACGTTGAAGTCCATTTTTCAAGGAGAATCGAAGAGAGTTATCTACAGCCATCAACATTGGCATAAAAAAGTAAGAATCAAAAAATATAACATAAATCGAGGGTTATTCGGATCCTCAGACATAAATGAAATGGAATAAAAATGGACCGAACTACTTATAGAGTAACCACAATTAACATCACTACGGTCAGGCTATCGAACACGGGGTCAGAAGTGCATTGGTGGCAGTGGCGGCAGCGGCAGCAGCAGCAACAGTGGTCGTGGTGGAGGCGACGAAAGCAACAACAGTACTAGTACTAGTATTAGTAATAATGACATGTTGAATATAGGTGCAAGTAAAAAAACGGTTTTGGACTTCTAAACTCTAGTTCCTAGACTAGCATTTTATGTGTGGAAATCAGTTTGTACTTTATTATTTACATCTAAGATCGATGAACAAGCATTTTAAGTGTGTAAACAAAAGGAGAATGGTTTAAGGGATTAACTTACTTGATAAAATAACGCTTTCTCAAGTTCCTTGATTACAAATTTCATTGTTGGACGCCGGTCTTGAGTTTCTGCCAAACACTTAATTCCAATATCCATAAATGTGTACAAAGAAATCTTGTTGGGTTCTTTATTTATTATAGGATCTAACATCTCCTCAAGTGTTCCCTTGCTAAAGCTTTGTCTTGCCACATAGGCCAGCCCTTTTTTCCGATTGCCGTGGTAAATTAGGTCATCGGCAGACCTTCCACATAAAATTTCAAACATAACCACTCCAAAACTATAAACATCTGATATCTTTTTTGCCATATTAATTGCTTTACTACTTGGATCTGTGTAGGGCTGTCTCTTCCTCCACTTGGTAGCTAGGCCTTCTTGATTTACTGATTCTTCAAAACCAACAATCTTTGCACCCCAATTCTCATCCAACCCAATGTTTTCGCTACAAATATCACGGTGTACTATCATCTTTTGGTCTTCCATCTCAAAGTGAAGGTAATTCAATGCGTGGGCAACATCAATGCAAATCCGTAGACGTTTTTCCCAAGTCAAAACAGACCTGTCCTCGTAGCCTTGCCAATAACGAAGAAGGTGTCCATTAGAAACATTCTCAGTGACAAGTATCATCTCAGATTCTTCATTACAAAATCCAAATAGAGTGGCTATGTTGGGATGCTTAACACGGGTAAGAACTTCAAATTCTGAAACAAAATGATGTCTTTGGTAGAATTCATTTTCCGGAGAGACGCGCTTTATAAGCACAAGTGAAGGATTTGCTTCATCAAGAAGGCTGAGTTCTACTCTGTAACAAGTATAGTACCTGTTTTCTAAGATTCTGTACGTCTTTGAAAAATTATGTGTGGCGAATTTAACACTTGTGAGAGGAATCTTCAAGGTTTCAAGGCTCTTTCCCTGCAAATATGTGACAAGAGAAAAGAGGTTAAAACTTATATTTGCTACAAAAAATAAAAAACCAGAACTAAAAAGAATTTGTGTTAGTTAATATCCCATTGATTCATTTAGCAAAACTTCTATCTCCTCTTTAATTAGACGTAAAATTGAATTAGTTAGACCATACTAATTTTAAGAATGTTAGCTGGATTAAATGTAATCCATATCCTATGTTTAAGTAAAGTTCAATTAAATTAAATTTTAATTGCATATAGGCATAATAATACTAATAATAAAGTTATTAACCAGTTAAAAAACTTAAGAGATTAAAAACAACATGCTTAAAATAGGTTACCAGGCAAAAAAAAATCATACTAAAAGTTAATATCATGTAATAATAACCACGCCAAGTTCTTTGACTACATTATCGATCAGGTTTTTACAATCTTAGTCCCGTAACCATACCGAATATCATACCCGTCAAGTACTCATATTACCCATTAGGTATTGGGTATATATATGGTCGTATCCGGTTAGGGATGCCCATTACCCAAAATCTTTACTAATTAAACTGACTTGAACCAACTTAAAATGTCACTTCTTATAGTTGTATATCTCTTAATAATTTCAGGTTCGTAACAAATTTTGAAGAAACCAAAATGATATCATAGTGCAAATACAAATTATTCAAGATTCAAGAATGAAGTGGCTATATAAAGCCGTTAGTACAACGTTCACCAAAATTAGCAACTAACTGTTAAATGGTAAAAGAGTGAATTGAATATTATTGATAGCTTAGGTTACATTATATAGAGTTTACAATGAAATCCTAAAAACCTAAACGGGCCTGTAGGCTCAACCCTAATAATAATAATTACTAAACCCTACTAATAATATACTCTAATACTCCCCCGCAGTTAGAGCGGTAGAGAATCGAACTTTCAGACTGTAACAAAAAAATAAACAAAGAACAATAAAAAAATAGTCTCAATCTCGGTCACAACTTCGGCCAAAATTCCCTAATGTTGCAATCTTCAATCCAAAACCTTAAATGCAATCCACAATATTAAATAATAATGTAATCTTGCGAGGGGATTCCAATGCTGCAGTGCTACGGCAGCATAAGGCAGCGCAGCGGCGAACCGCGGCGTGGTAGAGGCGCCGCGGCGGTGGATCGTAGTCCAGCAGGCGACGCCGCAGCGGCAACATGATCACATGATCGGTATCCCAATCGAAAAGGTAAAAAAAAAAAAAAAAAAAGATGACACCCGAATACCGTGGTTGTGCGGTGGTGTGTCATACCGAAGGCCGGTGACTGTGGCTAGGCGGCGTTCTTCGGTGGCAATGGATCGTGGTCCGGCACGAACAAATGAAGGAGGAAAAAAAACAAGATTGGATATGGGCATATGGGTTTTGTGGAGAAGAAAGATTTAAGATAAGTGGCTTGAATCTAAAACCGAGACGAATCTTTATTTAGAACGGAAAAGATAAAAGAACTAAAAGCTAAGAACGGAAAAGATAAAAGAACTAAAAGCTAAGAGAATGGACAGGGGGCGGCGGCGGCACGCCGCCCTGTCTAGGATTTGAACGTGGTGGTGACGGCTAGGGTTTTTATTTTTATGGTGGTGCAGCGGAGAATAAGATGACCAGAACCTAAGGCTCTGATACCATGTTAAATGGTAAAAGAGTAAATTGAATATTATTGATAGCTTAGGTTACATTATATAGAGTTTACAATAAAACCCTAAAAACCTAAACGGGCCTGTGGGCTCAACCCTAATAATAATAATTACTAAGCCCTCCTAATAATATACTCTAATACTAACACTTGTGACTCGTTCAATTCAAATGAAAAACAAAGAACTGACTCAGCTAGAAGCCCTACGACAGACTTAGAAAAGTGGGCATGAAGCCATCATTCATAAAACCCAAATAAACCTTATAATTCCCTTAAACTAAAATGCTTTTTGCATTCAGTTAAATCTCCTGAACTCCAAGCCGATCTCTCAGTTGTACAAAAGTGATAAGCTTCATTGGTTTGGTGATGATATCAACAAGCTAATCTTTGGTTTCGCAAAAATCACTTAAATAATGAAATCTTAGAACAAAAGTGTGGAGCTTTCAAGCTTCACAACTTCTTGACTAACACGGTCTCTTAAATAATGAAATCTTACGCCATTATGTTTCGCTTCTATGCATTGCTAATTTATACAAAAATGATTCCCATGACGACTCAATATAGTACTTGGATAACGGCGCATCCAACCATATCACTTGACTACAAAACCAGTTCATAGATATCGATCACAAAGTCACCGTAACACTTGGAAATGGGTCAAAGGTTCATAATAAAGAGTACATCCGACTACACTTTTAGTCTTTTGTTCTTTGTTTTCTATTCCTACTTATGCCTCAGATAACCAACATTTAGTTTCAGAGCTCACGTTCTCGATCCACTGTTTATACGAAAGTTTATTATTTCAACAACATATCGATCACGTGTAAGTCTAATCCCTCAAAAGATAACACCTTTCCCTTCCAATGTCCAGTCCTAACTCCTACGAATTACATAACGAGGGCCGTAAAGATCGAAGCTATCATGGATGCCCAAGGGTTTTGGGAAGCCATCTTCCAACCGGAGTGGTTGTAGATGAAAAGAAGAGTAAGCAAGCTCGAGCATTCATCTTCCATGCAATTTGTAGAATTGATACAGGTCTTGAAGAAGAAGATACAAAAAGAGGTGTGGGAGTCTCTGAAGTCAAGATATGTGTTGAATTAATCTTGATAGGTTACGAGTTACGGGTTACGAGTCATGGGTTATTAGAAAGTTTATTATGTCATGTGTTTTTGATTATTGGTGGGCCATGGTTAGTTAGCAAGATTAGTGGGTTATTAGAAAGCCATCAGCAACAACTTATCATTCTAAGGTCTCCATTAGGGCATTCATATTGAAAGTTTCTCATTTGATGACAGTTAGAGAACTCTACCATTGTTTTATGAAACTAATGGGGCACTAGGTTCAGGGAATTTGTTGGAATTAGAATTAGAATTAGAATTAGAATTAGAATTTAAATTGGAATTTGAAGGAATTATATTTAAATTTTAATATTTTTCAAAGAATTTTGAATTCAAGGGAATTGGAATTGAAATTCCCTTTATAGATCCCACATGAATTTTTAGTGACAAAACACTTATACAGAAATTGAAATTTATCACCCATTGCAAACCGCCACCACCTTCATAACCACTAATCACCACCGCTACATACCACCAACTATCGCCTTCGTCACCATTGACAATCGACCACGGTCACCAACCACGCCTGTTGCCGAATACCGACCATGCCCCACTGCCGCCACCAACCAATACCTTTCGCAGCTAAACACGTTAAGAATGGAATTCAAATTCTAGTTTCATCAAATTTCTAACAACCAAAAAGAATGATCAATGGAATTCAGATTCCAAATCCATTAAATTCCTTTAAATATCTCCATACCAAACGCCCCTTAAGTGTGACCTCTTCCTTGTCCCCTACCTCGATTAGAATCAAACTTGCCTCATCCGTGTCCGTGTCCGTGTCCTTGTTCTCCTTCGACAGCTGGCTTGTTTTTAATATTAAACACTTGTTTTCCAACGACGTTGCACTGAACTGTTTACTCGTGAACCAGTAGAGAACTTTGAAAAAAGTATTTTCAAACCTTCACATCCCAAAGTCACATGGCATCTATACTTGTGCATTGAGTAGTTGCTCCCTTTTGGGTGCCCATCTCCGATCACTCTCCAATACTCTTCGGATCAGAGATGATTCTCCAATATCAGACTCTAGTGATCATAGTCCGCATCAAATTTGAACACACACGGCGTTGGGAAATTACTTGATTCCTCTAGCATTTGCTTCGGGACCTCTCTGCTCATTTTTTTCTTTCTTGAACGCTCTATATAGTTTGCTCATATACCACTCAAGATAATATCATAGTGCAAGTACAAACTCTAACATCTTATTCAAGAATAAACGTGGCTATATAAAGCCACCAGCAATGCAGCAACTAACCCTTATGACTCGTTCGAATGAAAAACAAACAACTGAATCAGCCAAAACCCTACGACTTGACCAACTCATGTGGCTATCACCTAATATCATACTCGGCTGAAATGACAAAAACAAAAACTAATTTCCATATTCGAATGTGGAAATTAGGTCTGAAATCAGGTTGTTTCTAATGCTGAAAAAGATCCCTAGAAGTGAATGATAAATGATTAAACTTCTGCTACCACAATGAGACGTTGAAGTCCATTTTTCAAGGAGAATCGAAGAGAGTTATCTACAGCCATCAACATTGGCATAAAAAAGTAAGAATCAAAAAATATAACATAAATCGAGGGTTATTCGGATCCTCAGACATAAATGAAATGGAATAAAAATGGACCGAACTACTTATAGAGTAACCACAATTAACATCACTACGGTCAGGCTATCGAACACGGGGTCAGAAGTGCATTGGTGGCAGTGGCGGCAGCGGCAGCAGCAGCAACAGTGCTCGTGGTGGAGGCGACGAAAGCAACAACAGTACTAGTACTAGTATTAGTAATAATGACATGTTGAATATAGGTGCAAGTAAAAAAACGGTTTTGGACTTCTAAACTCTAGTTCCTAGACTAGCATTTTATGTGTGGAAATCAGTTTGTACTTTATTATTTACATCTAAGATCGATGAACAAGCATTTTAAGTGTGTAAACAAAAGGAGAATGGTTTAAGGGGTTAACTTACTTGATAAAATAACGCTTTCTCAAGTTCCTTGATTACGAATTTCATTGTTGGACGCCGGTCTTGAGTTTCTGCCAAACACTTAATTCCAATATCCATAAATGTGTACAAAGAAATCTCGTTGGGTTCTTTATTTATTATAGGATCTAACATCTCCTCAAGTGTTCCCTTGCTAAAGCTTTGTCTTGCCACATAGGCCAGCCCTTTTTTCCGATTGCCGTGGTAAATTAGGTCATCGGCAGACCTTCCACATAAAATTTCAAACATAACCACTCCAAAACTATAAACATCTGATATCTTTTTTGCCATATTAATTGCTTTACTACTTGGATCTGTGTAGGGCTGTCTCTTCCTCCACTTGGTAGCTAGGCCTTCTTGATTTACTGATTCTTCAAAACCAACAATCTTTGCACCCCAATTCTCATCCAACCCAATGTTTTCGCTACAAATATCACGGTGTACTATCATCTTTTGGTCTTCCATCTCAAAGTGAAGGTAATTCAATGCGTGGGCAACATCAATGCAAATCCGTAGACGTTTTTCCCAAGTCAAAACAGACCTGTCCTCGTAGCCTTGCCAATAACGAAGAAGGTGTCCATTAGAAACATTCTCAGTGACAAGTATCATCTCAGATTCTTCATTACAAAATCCAAATAGAGTGGCTATGTTGGGATGCTTAACACGGGTAAGAACTTCAAATTCTGAAACAAAATGATGTCTTTGGTAGAATTCATTTTCCGGAGAGACGCGCTTTATAAGCACAAGTGAAGGATTTGCTTCATCAAAAAGGCTGAGTTCTACTCTGTAACAAGTATAGTACCTGTTTTCTAAGATTCTGTACGTCTTTGAAAAATTATGTGTGGCGAATTTAACACTTGTGAGAGGAATCTTCAAGGTTTCAAGGCTCTTTCCCTGCAAATATGTGACAAGAGAAAAGAGGTTAAAACTTATATTTGCTACAAAAAATAAAAAACCAGAACTAAAAAGAATTTGTGTTAGTTAATATCCCATTGATTCATTTAGCAAAACTTCTATCTCCTCTTTAATTAGACGTAAAATTGAATTAGTTAGACCATACTAATTTTAAGAATGTTAGCTGGATTAAATGTAATCCATATCCTATGTTTAAGTAAAGTTCAATTAAATTAAATTTTAATTGCATATAGGCATAATAATACTAATAATAAAGTTATTAACCAGTTAAAAAACTTAAGAGATTAAAAACAACATGCTTAAAATAGGTTACCAGGCAAAAAAAAAATCATACTAAAAGTTAATATCATGTAATAATAACCACGCCAAGTTCTTTGACTACATTATCGATCAGGTTTTTACAATCTTAGTCCCGTAACCATACCGAATATCATACCCGTCAAGTACTCATATTACCCATTAGGTATTGGGTATATATATGGTCGTATCCGGTTAGGGATGCCCATTACCCAAAATCTTTACTAATTAAACTGACTTGAACCAACTTAAAATGTCACTTCTTATAGTTGTATATCTCTTAATAATTTCAGGTTCGTAACAAATTTTGAAGAAACCAAAATGATATCATAGTGCAAATACAAATTATTCAAGATTCAAGAATGAAGTGGCTATATAAAGCCGTTAGTACAACGTTCACCAAAATTAGCAACTAACTGTTAAATGGTAAAAGAGTGAATTGAATATTATTGATAGCTTAGGTTACATTATATAGAGTTTACAATGAAATCCTAAAAACCTAAACGGGCCTGTAGGCTCAACCCTAATAATAATAATTACTAAACCCTACTAATAATATACTCTAATACTCCCCCGCAGTTAGAGCGGTAGAGAATCGAACTTTCAGACTGTAACAAAAAAATAAACAAAGAACAATAAAAAAATAGTCTCAATCTCGGTCACAACTTCGGCCAAAATTCCCTAATGTTGCAATCTTCAATCCAAAACCTTAAATGCAATCCACAATATTAAATAATAATGTAATCTTGCGAGGGGATTCCAATGCTGCAGTGCTACGGCAGCATAAGGCAGCGCAGCGGCGAACCGCGACGTGGTAGAGGCGCCGCGGCGGTGGATCGTAGTCCAGCAGGCGACGCCGCAGCGGCAACATGATTACATGATCGGTATCCCAATCGAAAAGGTAAAAAAAAAAAAAAAAAGATGACACCCGAATACCGTGGTTGTGCGGTGGTGTGTCATACCGAAGGCCGGTGACTGTGGCTAGGCGGCGTTCTTCGGTGGCAATGGATCGTGGTTCGGCACGAACAAATGAAGGAGGAAAAAAAACAAGATTGGATATGGGCATATGGGTTTTGTGGAGAAGAAAGATTTAAGATAAGTGACTTGAATCTAAAACCGAGACGAATCTTTATTTAGAACGGAAAAGATAAAAGAACTAAAAGCTAAGAACGGAAAAGATAAAAGAACTAAAAGCTAAGAGAATGGACAGGGGGCGGCGGCGGCACGCCGCCCTGTCTAGGATTTGAACGTGGTGGTGACGGCTAGGGTTTTTATTTTTATGGTGGTGCAGCGGAGAATAAGATGACCAGAACCTAAGGCTCTGATACCATGTTAAATGGTAAAAGAGTAAATTGAATATTATTGATAGCTTAGGTTACATTATATAGAGTTTACAATAAAACCCTAAAAACCTAAACGGGCCTGTGGGCTCAACCCTAATAATAATAATTACTAAGCCCTACTAATAATATACTCTAATACTAACACTTGTGACTCGTTCAATTCAAATGAAAAACAAAGAACTGACTCAGCTAGAAGCCCTACGACAGACTTAGAAAAGTGGGCATGAAGCCATCATTCATAAAAAATAAACCCAAATAAACCTTATAATTCCCTTAAACTAAAATGCTTTTTGCATTCAGTTAAATCTCCTGAACTCCAAGCCGATCTCTCAGTTGTACAAAAGTGATAAGCTTCATTGGTTTGGTGATGATATCAACAAGCTAATCTTTGGTTTCGCAAAAATCACTTAAATAATGAAATCTTAGAACAAAAGTGTGGAGCTTTCAAGCTTCACAACTTCTTGACTAACACGGTCTCTTAAATAATGAAATCTTACGCCATTATGTTTCGCTTCTATGCATTGCTAATTTATACAAAAATGATTCCCATGACGACTCAATATAGTACTTGGATAACGGCGCATCCAACCATATCACTTGACTACAAAACCAGTTCATAGATATCGATCACAAAGTCACCGTAACACTTGGAAATGGGTCAAAGGTTCATAATAAAGAGTACATCCGACTACACTTTTAGTCTTTTGTTCTTTGTTTTCTATTCCTACTTATGCCTCAGATAACCAACATTTAGTTTCAGAGCTCACGTTCTCGATCCACTGTTTATACGAAAGTTTATTATTTCAACAACATATCGATCACGTGTAAGTCTAATCCCTCAAAAGATAACACCTTTCCCTTCCAATGTCCAGTCCTAACTCCTACGAATTACATAACGAGGGCCGTAAAGATCGAAGCTATCATGGATGCCCAAGGGTTTTGGGAAGCCATCTTCCAACCGGAGTGGTTGTAGATGAAAAGAAGAGTAAGCAAGCTCGAGCATTCATCTTCCATGCAATTTGTAGAATTGATACAGGTCTTGAAGAAGAAGATACAAAAAGAGGTGTGGGAGTCTCTGAAGTCAAGATATGTGTTGAATTAATCTTGATAGGTTACGAGTTACGGGTTACGAGTCATGGGTTATTAGAAAGTTTATTATGTCATGTGTTTTTGATTATTGGTGGGCCATGGTTAGTTAGCAAGATTAGTGGGTTCAGATAATGGAATAATGGGTAAGTTTATTTCCTGTTCTTTAGGTGCAGGGTGTTTTCCCTATTTAATGTAAAATTGACAATGAATGAGAAGAAAAAGTTTGTGAGGGTGTAATCTTGAGCTTGAAACAACAATATGGAAGGTCCGAAAAGGTCCAAAAGGCCCAACTATGTATTCTCATAATCAAATTTGAGATTACACAGATGAAGGATGGGAGTCTAATGAACGAGTTGGATGTGAACTCCCCTCCCTATCACTTGGAAGACCTTTGATTTTAGCTCCATTTTAATTTTCCACCATGACTTTGAATTGCTTGAACGCTTCAAAAGGTTCCCTTTTCTATTTTAAAAAACACACCTATATCTTGCAAGTATAGTAATCGGTTAAAGCTAGCGTGTAGTTGTATCACTTTGAGAAGGTGGAGTTATTGGGTCACACGGAGTAGTGTGGATCAACTGAAGCCTCTTGCCCGCCATTCACTTCTTTTAGGGATGATGCTTGCCCACAGAGCATGTGCCATAAACTTTAGACTTCTCTAGCTACCACCTTTCACAACCCTTTAGTCATTGTCTATATAAGATGGTCCTAAGAGCTTGGTTATTGAATATGTCTTAATCATCCCACGAACAAGAAACATTCATTTCTATCGTTGTGAGGAAATCATCAGACCCTTGTTGGGATGATAAACCTTGCAAGCCCCTCCTTGAACAAAAGGTCACCCCTTTCTCTTGTAGCTACCCTATGTATAGAAGGTTAGAAGTGAACTCAAGAATATAATAAACATTGTTAACTACCTAGGTCACTCCTTCCACATTTAGCCTGATGTTGCCCATGCCTTCAACTCCTATCATGTGATTGGAACTAGCCAAATCCAAAAATCAAGTTCCTTCTTTCTCCAATGCTTCAACATCAACGAAAGCCATCAGCAACAACTTATCATTCTAAGGTCTCCATTAGGGCATTCATATTGAAAGTTTCTCATTTGATGACAGTTAGAGAACTCTACCATTGTTTTATGAAACTAATGGGGCACTAGGTTCAGGGAATTTGTTGGAATTAGAATTAGAATTAGAATTAGAATTAGAATTTAAATTGGAATTAGAAGGAATTATATTTAAATTTTAATATTTTTCAAAGAATTTTGAATTCAAGGGAATTGGAATTGAAATTCCCTTTATAGATCCCACATGAATTTTTAGTGACAAAACACTTATACAGAAATTGAAATTTATCACCCATTGCAAACCGCCACCACCTTCATAACCACTAATCACCACCGCTACATACCACCAACTATCGCCTTCGTCACCATTGACAATCGACCACGGTCACCAACCACGCCTGTTGCCGAATACCGACCATGCCCCACTGCCGCCACCAACCAATACCTTTCGCAGCTAAACACGTTAAGAATGGAATTCAAATTCTAATTTCATCAAATTTCTAACAACCAAAAAGAATGATCAATGGAATTCAGATTCCAAATCCATTAAATTCCTTTAAATATCTCCATACCAAACGCCCCTTAAGTGTGACCTCTTCCTTGTCCCCTACCTCGATTAGAATCAAACTTGCCTCATCCGTGTCCGTGTCCGTGTCCTTGTTCTCCTTCGACAGCTGGCTTGTTTTTAATATTAAACACTTGTTTTCCAACGACGTTGCACTGAACTGTTTACTCGTGAACCAGTAGAGAACTTTGAAAAAAGTATTTTCAAACCTTCACATCCCAAAGTCACATGGCATCTATACTTGTGCATTGAGTAGTTGCTCCCTTTTGGGTGCCCATCTCCGATCACTCTCCAATACTCTTCGGATCAGAGATGATTCTCCAATATCAGACTCTAGTGATCATAGTCCGCATCAAATTTGAACACACACGGCGTTGGGAAATTACTTGATTCCTCTAGCATTTGCTTCGGGACCTCTCTGCTCATTTTTTTCTTTCTTGAACGCTCTATATAGTTTGCTCATATACCACTCAAGATAATATCATAGTGCAAGTACAAACTCTAACATCTTATTCAAGAATAAACGTGGCTATATAAAGCCACCAGCAATGCAGCAACTAACCCTTATGACTCGTTCGAATGAAAAACAAACAACTGAATCAGCCAAAACCCTACGACTTGACCAACTCATGTGGCTATCACCTAATATCATACTCGGCTGAAATGACAAAAACAAAAACTAATTTCCATATTCGAATGTGACCCTGTTACCCATCCCAATGTTTCTGACTTTTTTCATCCATGTTAGATTTTTTATCACTTACTTTTAACTAAAATAGGAATTAGAAAATAATGTGACAGAAACAAAAAGAAAAAACAGAAACAATGGAAAAATGAAGTAGAAAAGAATGAGAATAATAAGAAGTGGTCTTACAATATTATGATTATTAATTGGCAGCTGAAGTTGTAGTGCTTCTTTAAGTTGACGGACAATATAGTTCATACTTGGGCGACGTGTTGGGTCCTCATTTAAGCAAGAATATGCTATGTCTGCGTATAATAAGACTGATTTCATGGACTTCTCTAGACCACCTAAGATTATGTCACGTAGAATAAGACTGATTTCATGGACTTCTCTAGTAAATTTACACCTGCGTGATGCTGTGAATAAAATATAAATTTTTTCGTGGATAAAATAAATATTAAAAAAATAAGATACTTTATTTACACTAGAATATATTATAAAATAAAAAAAAAGTTTATTTACAACAATATTAACTTTAATAACTAGCTAAAACAATGACATCTCCAAAAATAAAAACATATCGTAACATTATAGGTGTATTTGATCGCGAGTACTGAAATAACAAAAAATGATTAAAAACCAGTGACGAAAATAGCAATTTAATAAAGGAAATGACGGTTTTACCCCCAGTGATAACGAGGGATTTGGACGGAATGACTGTTTCGGTGATTTTTTGAAACACGGGTACTAAACCGTAATAACGAAAACATAAGTAATGAAATGATAAAAACGATATAAAATCAAGGACCAAAAAAGCATTTAACTCTTAAGAATATTTATAAAATGAATCGTTGAGTATCTTAAAAATAAAACTTACGTAAAATTTTATAAAGTACTATTGAAATTTTGTTATATATTAATAATGTATGTCGGTTACTACAGTAAATATAATAATTTTTTATTGTTTTTATCATTAGATAATTTTTATATACATCCACTTTGAACAACTAAATGATTGTTGCTTAGATGTTGAATTGGTTTCTCGTATCCCTCGCGCAAGTTTGAGCCCTGGAGCATCCACTTCCCATTCACATCTTAAATGTGTTTTATGTTTTTAGGATAACTTTAGTTTTTTTATTATTTTATTGATAATTGTATCTTTTTTGTTTACTAACTAAACAAGATTTTTGAGTTTCTATTTACTTAGATTGTTGACATGGATATAAATATTTATTTGGATTCTTATATTTTTATTTATTTACGTAGTGATTGTTTCTTTATCAAAACTATTATTTCTTTTTAATTTTCCCTCTAATTACTATATTTTTTTAGTGTTCATATTTATTTATTTTAACATAAAGGAAATTGTTTTGTAACTATCATATCCCTTTAAATTTGTGACTTTTCATTTCTAAACAGTCACTCATGTCGTAACATGTTTTTTTTAATATATTCTTTAATACATTTTTATTTGGAATTGAGGATGAATACTTATGTACAAATCGTTAAAACCAAACCTTTAAAGTTTTAAGGCCCCGGTGCAACGCGCGGGTTCCTCTACTAGTTAGTTTTATTTTGATAAGGTGCAATACCATATATTTTTAAATGTATTACTTTCACTAAAAACTAAAATAGTACATAATGAGACGCTAAAGTTCCTTTTTTAAGGAAATTTTTAGTAAAAACATTTTATAAAACTAATGGAACTTAGATGCGAGATAATGTTAGTTATATTTTTATTCATTAATTATAGTAATTTTAAAGTATATTTCAGCATATATTTTACATTACTTGCATGTATTTCTCGTTTATTTTATATAATAGTAGTTTTATGAGATAAAATCTACTTTTATGTGTTTTGGTTGATTTTATAGGTTCATGGAATTTGGAGAAAAGAAAAGAGTTTAAAAGAAATATTATAAAAGAAGAATTTTTAATTTTAAAGAGTGTAGGAAAATTCCTAAAGTTTAGTGTTTATTGATAGAGATGATTATCCCCAAAACTTTCTTCAAAGATAAGCAACAAAAAATGCCTAAAAAGGTGGATCTAGAGTTTAAAGGAGGAGTATAAATAGAGGAGGGCTTAAAAGGAAAAGAGGGCATCTTTTGAAGAAGAATAGAGAGGACGAAGAAAGAACAAAAAAGGATTTGGAAAAAAAGGACGAAACAACACCTAAGTAGGGAATCTTTTGGGTGGCTGATTACTTTTGAATACAATTTAAGTATTTTTCTTATTTGGGTTGTAAGTTTTTTTAATTATTTTTTGATTTTGATTGATCTAGCCGGCATGTCAGGCGAGGACACTTTTAGTTTAAAACATTAAGGTTTAATTTTCTTTGATTTGGTTTGAACTCATGTGAAAAGTTTATGAGATGTTTTTATTTTAATGATTTGTTTGTTTGATTCTTGGTCTTAAATCCGAATCTAATTTGGTATATATTAGATTGTTAATAAAATTTGCCAATTTATTAATTTCTCTAATAAAGTTATTCAAGATTTAAAACCCTAATCAAGTTTTGATATCTGATATAAGGAACAATTAACGGTTTGAGTTTGTCTATAAATTCATTCTAATTATAGAATCATACAATCTAGTTAAACATACTGAACAGCGTGTGTGTTTAATTATAATTGATACTTTTACCATTGCAACCCGCACGCTAAGATCCGAACGACGTGAGCTTAGAGTAGCGGGTTGGCTCTAATCAACAAACTACGCTTTATTAGAAATTAGATAGAGTGGATATCCGAACGACGTGATGTCTAGTATTGATAAAAATCATTAATTAAAAATAGTCATTGCCCCGTAATCGTTAATGATCTTAAGCCAAATCGAATCAAGAAATTACCTTAATGTTGAAATTAGTTTTCATATATTAATTAATTTACAATTTAATTAGAGTTTTTAGTAATTCATTTTCAGAATAGAAAAATATAAAGAATTGTCAATTTTTGTTTTTATGGCAAAAACTTAACACGGCCACGTACAGTTTTGACACGGCCATGTCGGCCTACTAGAATTTCTTTTTCTACTTTTTGCAATTTTACTTTAAATTTTAGTTTTTAATTAAAATCCCCACATTCGTTAACCCACAACCAACTATAGTAACTGTGCTTAAACGTTTTTGGTATAAAATAATTGACACGCATCACTGAGGTCACGAACCCTGCTTCCGCTCATACTATTCTTAGTTTGTGTGACTGTAGGTTCATATTATAACATTTTATTTGCTGGATTCGACACTGAACAGGTAATGGGTGCATTTTGGTGTTTTGATAGTGTACTTATCACACTCTTAGCCACTTGAGAGCCGCCATTAGTATTTATGAATTGGTCGGCAGACCTAGCAACTTCTGATGGTTCGGCAGTCTAGTCTTGGATGCTGCTGATGGCTAGTGCAGGGTGCTACTATTGAATTATATATGCTAAAAGGCAGTAGTGATTAGCAGTTACAACTACCATTTCCCTACTGATGCTTTACTAAGACAGTTCTCTGTTTAGTTTTGAAACTTTAAGTCCTTAATGATTATAGCATTAACTAGGTGTTAGTGACCATATTTCAATCATTAACTAGGTGTGTATATACCAAGTTGTGTGCCTTGCAAATACACGCTTTGAACATGTTTCAAATGCCATAACAAGAAGATTTTTCTACATTCTTTGCTCTTAACATTTTTGTTTCAGGTATAGTTTTAGGTGCTTGACTAATCCTGACAGTACAATCTACTGAGACTGTTGTAGCTTGAGAGACAAAGAAGATTCAATTGAAGGGTTCAAAATCTATTTAAATGAATCTCAATTGAATAGAAATCCTCAATCACATCCAATTCTTTGTTCTTAGTTTCTTTTTAGTTTTTCTTTCTTTACTTGTGATTGTTGTTATTTAAACTATCATTCTGTATTGTCATCTAAAGTGTTTGATTAATTAAAAATTAAGTTCATTTTGTGAAAGATGTTTCTAACATTATCAGATTTTAAAATACCATTTACTTTCTTGTGATTCAGATATTTAACGAACTTCTAAGTAAAGTTTGCTAGCTTTTTAGGTCTCCTTTTTTGATAGAGTATTTAGTATACTCTAACCTCATATTATTTTATTAAGTGGTTTCATCAAACTTTAAGTAAGTTTGATATAAAAGATTATTTATTGTTTAGGTTTTCCTTAAACCTATATTTCTGAACACTACAACTTATACTGACTTATTTTTGAAATGACTACAAATGCTATTGTTACTACTACTTCTTCTACTACCATGGGATCAATAGTTGGTACCGAAGCTACACGAGCTGTAGCAAATCTTGCCGAGAAACTGGAAAATTTTTCTGGTTTAGACATCAAAAGGTGGCAACAAAAGATGTTGTTTTACTTGATGGCTTCTTTCCAAGAAATATGAGGGGAAGTCATTCTATCGGCTAATTATCTTTTGAACAAAATACCTTTTAATAAAAAGTTGTAACTCTTTATGAATTGTGGATGGGGAGAAAACCATCCCACAAATACTTGAAAGTATGAATGTGCCTAGCCAAAGTGGTGGTGCCACCACCAAAGGCTCAAAAGATAGGAGCCGAAATTAGAGATTGTGTATTCGTAGGTTCAACGCTTAATGATTCAAAGATTCAATCAAACCACTACAGTTTATATTAAAAGAGTTTCTTTCCAGTACATCGTTTGTTCTACAAGGTTGCAAATCCCAGTTTTACACACCATACTATTGTTTTACCCTTGTTTTTTTTGAAAAGGATTAAAAAAAATGTGTTCAGTTTCTCCATCCATGTTTTACGCTTGACTTTAAATCTTGCACTTGTGGTTGAAGCTCCTTCACCTTTTGAAACTGCATGCGATTAAATTAAATACCTCTTAGCATGCACCACTTTTTGATCATGTATCTTTGGCATTTTATTACTAGAAAATAGAAAACACTAATATAGCCAAGCACAGAACAAAGTTTATAAATGGTATATATATAATAATGGGGATTGTGAAAAGAAACGTATAGAATTTAAATTAAACATGATATATCCATTCTGATTACCAATGATCCTTAACCCAACTGGTTAAGGTGAGGTACCCATGATATGTAAATATTAAGAGGTTATGGGTTTAAGTCTCACTCTGAGCAAAATGCTTAGGGTCATTTGGTTCGCAGAATGTTTTGCAAAGAAATTGGAATTAGAAATGGAATTGGAATCTTGTTAAAATTGATAACGTGTTTGGTTGGTCGATTTTGAGTGAAATTGAAATTTTAATTTTGAACATTCCATTGGATTGTTAAACATTCCATGGGTAATTGGATGGAATGTGAATTCCAATGAATGAGAGACAATTTTCAAATTACAGTTCCATCCATTGACCAACCAAACATTATTTTGGATGAAAAATTTTCAAATTCAAATTCAAATTCTTGAGAATTCCGTGAACCAAACGGGGCCTTAGGGTTTAGCCAGGGTTTTTTTTCAGCAATGGATTTCCTCCTAAGAGGATTGGGGGTGCGGTCTCGGTTGGAAAACGAATAGGTGGGCCCGATTAAGATAACATCTATTCTCCGAAGCAGGGTCGCAAATTTGCCGTTAAAAAAAAATATCCATTCTGATTTAAATGCAAACAAGTATTAATGCATTCAAAGGAACACTACATTCATGATAATTACTTACTTGAAATTCCAATGGCCAGTTTAATTTATGTTTAGGTGGAATTTTGGGGGTTGTCATTGTTCTCCTGTCAACCATGAGAAGATAAAATAAGTTGTCGAAAGTTAAACTATAAACAAAGGTCATTATATATATATATATATATATATATATATATATATATATATATATATATATATATGCACAAATGCTTTCCAAAAGTTTGAATTTGACCTTAAATGTTTTACTTTGATTCCGAAAACCCTTCATTAACCAAAGGATAAAGAGCAATTTTTTATTAGGTAATAACCTTTAAAAACTTTATCAATAGTAATAAAACGATTTAAGACTTGAACACTTTATGTTAAAACATAAGTCTGGTTTTTAAATATAAACTGCAGTGACCAAACACTATGGTGCATATGGAAATCGGCTCGGGCTTTATTAGTTTTGATCTTGAGATCAACTAGCACTTTTACATGTCTACGAAAAAAGGTTTAACGTTTTAGAACATTGACTTACTTGAAAAAATAATGCTTTCTCAAGTTCCATGACAACCACTTTCATTGTTGGACGTTGGTCTTGAGTTTCTGCCACACATTGATGTGCAATTTCAATAAATGTGTGCAACGAATCCTTGTTGGTTAGAACATAATTGTTTTCATCGGCTTTTTCCTTTAGCATAGGATCTATCATGTCCTCAAGTGTTTTCATGTAGTAGCTTCGTCTTGCCACATGGGCCAACCCTTTGTCACTCTCCTTCTTGTAAATTGGGTCATCAGCTAGCCTCCCACATAAAACTTCGAACAAAACTACTCCAAAACTATAAACATCTGATTTTGTTTTTAACTTATTAGTCTTCTTATACTCTGGATCTATGTAGCAAGATCTACCTTTCCAATCGAGATAGAGAGCTTCTTCATATAGAGGCAGAAACATAGAGTCTTCAAAGCCGACAATTTTTGCCCCCCAGTTCTCATCCAACCCAATGTTGTAGCTATAGATATCGCGGTTTATTATCTTTTGGTCTTCCACCCCAGAGTGAAGGTAGTCCAATGCGTGTGCAACATCAATGCAAATTCTCAAACGTTTTTCCCATGTCAAAATACGTCGCTTGCCCTCATTTTCCAAATAATCACCAAGGTATCCATTAGAAACATTGTCAATGACAAGGATCATCTCAGAACCTTCAACACAAAATCCAAGTAGATTGACTATGTTGGGATGCTTAAAATAGGTAAGAACTTTAATTTCTGTGACAAGATGCTTTTTTCTATACGCTTTCTGTCGAGAAGAGATGCGTTTTACAACTACAGAAGAAGGATTTTCTTTAGGGAGTTTTGCTCTGTAACAAGTATAGCACGAGCCAGATGCAATTATGTACGTCGCTAAGAAATTATCCGTAGCTAATTGAATATCAGCGAAACGCATCTTCAAGTGATCAAGGTTGTTTATCTACAAATATGTGAAAGTGAAAATGTAAATTACAGCTAGAAAAATAAGAACAAAACTGAAAAGAAATTGTGGTTAATATTTTGTTAGAAAAATAGAGACAAACCACTTTCTCACAACATGCATGGAGTAGCTGAATTTAACTTTTCATTCCACATGCAATTTTATGTTCTCTTATTTTGATTTGTTTAATTTTCTAGTTAGTTATCCTACTTTCACATTTTGTAGCAATGTGAGTTGCAATTGGATTTCTTTATGTACTAATCGAAAACTAATTAATGAGAAAGGCAGTAAGTTTATAATTTTTTTTATTAATTCATCTTAAGTATGAGTTAAATTGATTTTCATGTTGGTTCAAACCTCGCATGTTTATATGGTGTTCGTGGAACCTAAACCGGAATTAAGTGGTGCATCTATATCTTAACTCTTGTTTAGTTTTGCCTAGGGGTGCAAACGAGCCGAGGCGCTCGTGAGCTACTCGAGATCGGATCGATAAAAAGCTCGAAACGAGCCGAGCTTTATCGAGCCGAGCCGAGCTCGAGCTTGGAAAAAAGCGCATTTAATTATCGAGCCCGAGCCCGAGCTTCATGTATCGAGCTCGAGCCGGCTCGCGAGCCTAAACGGGCTTTTTATTTATATATTTTTATTTAATTTATTTAATATATTGTATAAATAATATCTATTATATATAAAGTTATGACAAACAACAATTAAATAATATGAATAATGTTCTATATAAATTATATAATTATAAATATATATATTAAAATTAAATATAAAAATATTAAAAATAATATTTAAATAAATAAACAAGCCGAGCCCGACCCGAGCTCGAGCTTGAAAAAGTATTTGTTGAGCCGAGCTCGAGCTTTAAAAATAAAGCTCGAAACGAGCCGAGCTCGAGCTCGTGCTCTCCTAAGTCTTCACGAGCCGAGCTCGAGCCCATACGAGCTCGGGCTCGGCTCGGCTCGTTTGCACCCCTAGTTTTGCCCTACGAGTAGATTGGGTGGTGAATCTATATCTCAATCATGTCATTGTCTATATTTATATACTCGAATCCGATTGGAACTTAATTTTGATGTTCAAGGGATTTCGTCTTAATTACACGATTTATCAAACGTTTGTGTAATTATTTGTATTATCATTGTCACATAACATGACTGTGGTAGTTATAATTGAATTGGTGCCTTGTTCCAAAATTAAGACACACCGGTTCTTAGGGGTATAAATACCCATGTAGTTAGGTGTTTGGAGTTGCTTATTTTGCACAAACTTTTAACTTATTAACTTTTAAAAAGTTAATAAGTAAAAAACAGTGTTTGGTAAAACCAACATAATTTTTTAAACTGATTTTTCATATAGGTAAAAATAAGGTTTTAAAAAACAAGAAGTAAGTTAATTATTAACTTTTGAAAACTCTTTTTAGTCTAATTTTTTATTAACTCCCATTATTTTAAAAGTATGTCTCTTTTGGTCATTTTACGACATTTTAGTTTATAAATTAATCCAAACAATTTTTTAAAAACTTATTTTGAAAAGTTATATATAAGTTAATAAGTTATTTTTGTCAAAATTGCTTTTAAACCAAAATAAGCAATCCCACACACACCCGTAATATTTCATTTGTAATGTTAATGCATCTAAAAATTCTCTTAAATTCTCTCTAGAAATCGAATACAAATTTTTTTCAAAATCAAGAATAACGATTGTGTCATTCAAGTTTTCCCCGAACCCTGTTTGCATTTCAAAACAAAATCAAGTTTGTTTTGATCAAAAATAAGATTATCAGGGACTCTCGTCAACAAATTGGTTAGAAAATCACAAACAAACAGCCTGTTACAAAATAGAATTTTGATTTGTTCGATCGAGAGTTAAAGGTACAATTCACAGGAAAATTAGTAAATATTACTTTTTGATTTTTAAGAAGGGTCAAAATTAATTAACTATGATTAAGGGAAAGTCAAAATAAGTTCTTATTAAACTTTAGGGAATTCATAGTATTAATGAACAATTGGGCCAAGGAACAAGACACCGACAAAAGTACACATCAAAACCCAAGATGATGAAAGAGAGTAAGGAAGAGTGTATCAACAAACACACGCTCTCTATCAACCTCCAAACACCAATGTAGACATCTACAAATTACACGATTTAGTGTGTACGTCTAAAGGAAATTTTGAATGCTAACAACTTTTTGAAAGCGAAACCCCAGTAGAAATGAAAGTTGATGCCAAGAAAGAAAAAACAACAATTACCTATCTTTTTCAATTGTAAGAATTAAAGTCTATGAAGAACGTCTCAAATCAAGAGATGAAAGGGGTCTAGATAAGTAAGTCAAGAGAAGCTATTGCTTACAAGAAGAACCTAACAACAACAACAACTAGAACTACAATCAGAATCAAGGTAAGCAGAAGTTCAACAAACACAAGAAGAGTCATAAATAGATAAGAGAAACTTTAATAAGAAAAGCCAAGGTATCAAGGAAGTGAAAAGAGTTTAACTAAGAAATGTCAGTTTCAGAACAGCAAACCTAGAAGCTATTTGAGCAATGTAAAGTGTTACAACTACAATAAACTTGGCCATATTGCATTTTAGTGTCTAAAACCTCAAAGTAATAAAACAAATCTCACCTTGTAACGGAGGACGAAGACCCTACATTACTCATGGCAATCAATGAAGAGAAAGAAGTATTTCTAAATTATAATAAAAAGTCCTAATAGAATGTTATCACAGTGAAAATACGAAACATGGAATATAATATTTGGATAATGAGCTAGCAATCACATGATAGGTGAATGCTCCTATTTCACTAAGTTAAATGAAAGGATAATAGAAAACGTCAAGTTTGCCATATGGCTCATGCGTCAACACTAATAGAAAATGATCAATTTTATTGGAATGTAAAATGAACCAAAGATTAATCGTTGAAATTTTAATTTATTTCATGCCTCCAAAGTAGCATTCTAAGCCTAGGGCAAAAAATTGAAACTAGATCTCAGAAAATTCACCTTTAGATGTATGATCCTCACAACAATTTGTTAATGAAATTACCAAAAGCAATGAATAGAATTTTTAAACTCAACCTAAGAACAACAAGTCCATTTTTAGTACGCGCAAGAATAGACACCCCTGCATGGTTATGGCATGCACATATTGGACATATAAACTTTGATTCATTAAAACAACTAAGTAGTAAGGGTAAGCATGTGTAATAGCAATAATAGATCATCCCATACAAATTTATGATGCATGTCTTGTGGTAAAACAAATTAAATTGTCATTTCTCTCTCAAGCAAAGCTTAGAGCATTAGAACCTCTAGAACTACGACACGCACATTCATGTGGAACTATCTCAACCACATCCTTAATCGGTAAGAACTATTTCTTTTTAATAGTTAATGACTATTCAAGATATATATGGATCTGCTTAAGTTAAAACACTAAGTGTACGGTAATTTTAAGAAGTTTAAAAATAAAGCTCAAACTGAAACAAGTCATGAACTTACAAGATTAAGAATTGTTCGTGGATGAGAATTCACCTCAAATACATTGACTACATACTATGAAGAGGAAGGAATCCTAAGAAAACTCATAATTGCTTACACACCTTAGCAACATGATGCAGTAAAATGAAGAAACTGTTTAGTAATGAGTATGACAAAAAGCATGTTAAAGGCTATGGATGTATCACAAAGCTTATGGGAAGAAAAAACACGACAGGTAGTATACTTACTAAATCATCAACTAAAGCACTAAAGGGAATTACACCCTATGAAGCATTAGAGGGCAAGCCTCCAAGCATAAAACATATCAAAGTTTTTGGATGCATAGCATACATGAAGGTACCAACACTAGCACCTCATTTGAAATAACTAGATGATAGAAGCAAAATAATGGTACATTTAGGAAATGAAAATAAAACAAAAGCCTAAAGATTATACAATCAAAAAGAAAACAAGATTTTCATAAGTCCAGATGTCTATTTATTCAGAATAAATTATGGATTTGGGATACCTACTTAGAGTAAGTTTTGTAATGCTTGGAGATCAAAAAAATGAAAATAACCAAAATCAAGACAATGAAGGTGAAAATACTCAAGATCACCAATATCGAGTATTTGATAATATTGTTAATCAAATCTACACGATCTCCAATAATAATTCAAAAAACAACTACAAGTGATCAAGAAACTACATAATCACACACAAGCATTCAAAAAATGGATATTACACTAGGTTCGTAAAATAGACTAGTACAAAGACTTAGATCTCTAAGAAGCATGTATAGAGAAACTAGAGCTCTCAAACCAAAAAAAAAATATAAACACAAATCAAGCATATGATGAAGAATCTACCAACTATAAAAAACAGTTGAATACCCTTGATGAAAAGCAATGTAAAGTGAAGTAGAATCAATAAAAAAGAAAAATACTTAAATTCTCACTACACTTTCTACAAATCATAACTTAATAGGTTTAAAAAGGGTTTTGAAGGTTTAAAAATATGAAATAGGGAAATAAACAAGCACAAAGCTAGGTTAGTAACAAAAGGCTATGTACAAAAGGAAGACATAGACTATAATGAAGTATTTACACCGGCACATCGTACTTTGATATACATCACTATATCACTAATTATCTAATGTTGTCTAATATTTCTTGACAAGCTAAGGTCGGGAGACGACCTATAGCTTTGACGGAAAAAGGACATAAATCGTTGTTAAGGTAGTGGCTTTGTGAAGACACAGACTATTTGATCATTAATGGAAATGAATTACACGAAGATCTCTTAGGGGAAATTTTTATATAACAAAATGAAAATCAACTTCTACATACTTTGTACGAGCATGAAAGACCATATTTGGTGAAAAGTATATGGGCGCTACATTATCACACTATAATGCACTTACGCATGCCATATGAACCTTAAGCTCATGCAATAGAGCTTCAAGCCATGTGAGTTCAGCAACTAGTCCGCTAAGGCTTTTTACTCAAATTCTATTGATGATCGAGATACACTGTGTTGTTTTCTAGTTGACTATAAAATTAGATTCGTAATAAGATATATTAAAATTCTCTCCATGGATCGGCAGTTATCTGGTAACCAACCTTCTTGGCATTAGAGAAGGCATTTAGAGAATGATAGTGAGCATCAATATAGACATGGAAAGTGGATCCCGAGGCTTGCTCAATCAACATATCATAATCACACATGTCGTGAAGACATCTAAGAATTCTTTTGGTAGTTCACTGAGGATTCTCAATCATTATGATTCTTAGTTGGCGAGTGCATGAACTAGTAGACCAAGCTGACTGCAAAGGTTATATCTAGGCGTAATAAGGTGACATACTCTAGAGCGCCATCAACTTGATGTTATTTAACTAAGCTGTCAAACGGAGGGTTGCCACCAAGTGCTAGATTAGTTGTAGTGAGAATATGAGAAGTAATTAGTTTGGCTTCCGAAAGGCCAACTCTATAGGAAGCTCCAAAATATATTTCTTTTGAGAGAGAACCATATACAACCTTTTAGAAGTAACCCCAATACCCAGAAAATATGAAATGATATTTAATATTGAACAACAAATGTATGACTCAGACTTTTAATGATTTGATATCTGGCTTGATAAATTTGCTACCTATCACAATTATATCCTTAACATATATAAGATGGTGCTTTGATATAAGTAAATGAAAACACAAGGATTTGCTTTGGACCCTCTAAATCAAAGTGAATGTAGAGCCCTAGATAGGTGTTAAAACGAAGCTCGGGGTGCTTGTTTGAGTCCATACTAGGACTTGTGGGGATGACAAACATGGTCGGATTCTATGGATTAATAAAGCCATGAATTTGGCGCAAGTAGACCATCTCATTCAGATTCACGTGCAAGAACATGTTTTGCAAATTACCTCTTCATCATGAAAAGAGAAAGAACCACACCCATGGTACTAGACTTTAAAACAAAACTAAAGGTATTATGAAAATCAAATCCGGTTTCCACATGAAACCCTTGGCCACTAAATGCACCTTGTAACATTTAATGACTCATGTTTGATCTTTTTTAAGCTTGTCCACCCAACTTATAGTTAACCAAGTTAGTGCTTGGAATAGGAAAAACAAATGACCATGTATCATTTCTTATGAGAGTTAAGTATTCCTCAACCATGGCATTACACAAGTAAGGATATTTTTTTGCACCAACAAAAGTGGTAGGTTTGGTTGGAGGAGGGGTTGTAGTTATATTGTATGTAGAGAGATTATACAGAACCTTAGGTTTTGGGTAAGGCCGAATATTAAGGGGAATGGTACAAGGGGATGGTTGAGAAAAAGATGTAAGCACGACGAAAAAAAAATCGATGTCGTATAGGTGGTGGTTGGTTAGGTAGTGGAATGCGCAAGAGGTCGGGGGGGGGGGGGGGGGGGAGGTTTTTGCATGTTGTGTGTTTAAAGGTGGTGAGGGTGATTCTAGTGATCTAGTGTATGGAAAAGAGAAATGAGGGATGGTTGGTGATGTAGGAGAATAGGATAAGTGGTCACAAAAGGATTCGGTGATGATAGTTTAGGCGACGGATAAAGTATTGTTGGAAGGGAAAATTTTGTTTTTTACATCGCACTCGAATGTCTATGTATATGCGATTAGATGTGGGATTGAGGCATCGATGGCGATGGCAAGCAATTCCAGTTCACGATAGAGAAAAAGACACTGTCTTTTTTTATAGATAAGTTCAGTCTATAAACAAGCAAGCATGTGACTTTTAGCCACGATGCTTTAAACTTTCGAAAGCGAAGGTATGGTCCTCTGTACTCAAAATACATGCGCTGACCAGACTACGCTACACCTCAACTCACCACCCTAAATCATATAAATCACCCGATCAATGAACACAAGATTTTTTATTTTGAATGATTTTATCTTTTCGTTATGGTAATACAATGCAAGAGGTCTGAAATCAGGTTGTTTCTAATGCTGAAAAAGATCCCTAGAAGTGAATGATAAATGATTAAACTTCTGCTACCACAATGAGACGCTGAAGTCCATTTTTCAAGGAGAATTGAAGAGAGTTATCTACAGCCATCAACATTGGCATAAAAAAGTAAGAATCAAAAAATATAACATAAATCGAGGGTTATTCGGATCCTCAGACATAAATGAAATGGAATAAAAATGGACCGAACTACTTATAGAGTAACCACAATTAACATCACTACGGTCAGGCTATCGAACACGGGGTCAGAAGTGCATTGGTGGCAGTGGCGGCAGCGGCAGCAGCAGCAACAGTGGTCGTGGTGGAGGCGACGAAAGCAACAACAGTACTAGTACTAGTATTAGTAATAATGACATGTTGAATATAGGTGCAAGTAAAAAAACGGTTTTGGACTTCTAAACTCTAGTTCCTAGACTAGCATTTTATGTGTGGAAATCAGTTTGTACTTTATTATTTACATCTAAGATCGATGAACAAGCATTTTAAGTGTGTAAACAAAAGGAGAATGGTTTAAGGGATTAACTTACTTGATAAAATAACGCTTTCTCAAGTTCCTTGATTACAAATTTCATTGTTGGACGCCGGTCTTGAGTTTCTGCCAAACACTTAATTCCAATATCCATAAATGTGTACAAAGAAATCTTGTTGGGTTCTTTATTTATTATAGGATCTAACATCTCCTCAAGTGTTCCCTTGCTAAAGCTTTGTCTTGCCACATAGGCCAGCCCTTTTTTCCGATTGCCGTGGTAAATTAGGTCATCGGCAGACCTTCCACATAAAATTTCAAACATAACCACTCCAAAACTATAAACATCTGATATCTTTTTTGCCATATTAATTGCTTTACTACTTGGATCTGTGTAGGGCTGTCTCTTCCTCCACTTGGTAGCTAGGCCTTCTTGATTTACTGATTCTTCAAAACCAACAATCTTTGCACCCCAATTCTCATCCAACCCAATGTTTTCGCTACAAATATCACGGTGTACTATCATCTTTTGGTCTTCCATCTCAAAGTGAAGGTAATTCAATGCGTGGGCAACATCAATGCAAATCCGTAGACGTTTTTCCCAAGTCAAAACAGACCTGTCCTCGTAGCCTTGCCAATAACGAAGAAGGTGTCCATTAGAAACATTCTCAGTGACAAGTATCATCTCAGATTCTTCATTACAAAATCCAAATAGAGTGGCTATGTTGGGATGCTTAACACGGGTAAGAACTTCAAATTCTGAAACAAAATGATGTCTTTGGTAGAATTCATTTTCCGGAGAGACGCGCTTTATAAGCACAAGTGAAGGATTTGCTTCATCAAGAAGGCTGAGTTCTACTCTGTAACAAGTATAGTACCTGTTTTCTAAGATTCTGTACGTCTTTGAAAAATTATGTGTGGCGAATTTAACACTTGTGAGAGGAATCTTCAAGGTTTCAAGGCTCTTTCCCTGCAAATATGTGACAAGAGAAAAGAGGTTAAAACTTATATTTGCTACAAAAAATAAAAAACCAGAACTAAAAAGAATTTGTGTTAGTTAATATCCCATTGATTCATTTAGCAAAACTTCTATCTCCTCTTTAATTAGACGTAAAATTGAATTAGTTAGACCATACTAATTTTAAGAATGTTAGCTGGATTAAATGTAATCCATATCCTATGTTTAAGTAAAGTTCAATTAAATTAAATTTTAATTGCATATAGGCATAATAATACTAATAATAAAGTTATTAACCAGTTAAAAAACTTAAGAGATTAAAAACAACATGCTTAAAATAGGTTACCAGGCAAAAAAAAATCATACTAAAAGTTAATATCATGTAATAATAACCACGCCAAGTTCTTTGACTACATTATCGATCAGGTTTTTACAATCTTAGTCCCGTAACCATACCGAATATCATACCCGTCAAGTACTCATATTACCCATTAGGTATTGGGTATATATATGGTCGTATCCGGTTAGGGATGCCCATTACCCAAAATCTTTACTAATTAAACTGACTTGAACCAACTTAAAATGTCACTTCTTATAGTTGTATATCTCTTAATAATTTCAGGTTCGTAACAAATTTTGAAGAAACCAAAATGATATCATAGTGCAAATACAAATTATTCAAGATTCAAGAATGAAGTGGCTATATAAAGCCGTTAGTACAACGTTCACCAAAATTAGCAACTAACTGTTAAATGGTAAAAGAGTGAATTGAATATTATTGATAGCTTAGGTTACATTATATAGAGTTTACAATGAAATCCTAAAAACCTAAACGGGCCTGTAGGCTCAACCCTAATAATAATAATTACTAAACCCTACTAATAATATACTCTAATACTCCCCCGCAGTTAGAGCGGTAGAGAATCGAACTTTCAGACTGTAACAAAAAAATAAACAAAGAACAATAAAAAAATAGTCTCAATCTCGGTCACAACTTCGGCCAAAATTCCCTAATGTTGCAATCTTCAATCCAAAACCTTAAATGCAATCCACAATATTAAATAATAATGTAATCTTGCGAGGGGATTCCAATGCTGCAGTGCTACGGCAGCATAAGGCAGCGCAGCGGCGAACCGCGGCGTGGTAGAGGCGCCGCGGCGGTGGATCGTAGTCCAGCAGGCGACGCCGCAGCGGCAACATGATCACATGATCGGTATCCCAATCGAAAAGGTAAAAAAAAAAAAAAAAGATGACACCCGAATACCGTGGTTGTGCGGTGGTGTGTCATACCGAAGGCCGGTGACTGTGGCTAGGCGGCGTTCTTCGGTGGCAATGGATCGTGGTCCGGCACGAACAAATGAAGGAGGAAAAAAAACAAGATTGGATATGGGCATATGGGTTTTGTGGAGAAGAAAGATTTAAGATAAGTGGCTTGAATCTAAAACCGAGACGAATCTTTATTTAGAACGGAAAAGATAAAAGAACTAAAAGCTAAGAACGGAAAAGATAAAAGAACTAAAAGCTAAGAGAATGGACAGGGGGCGGCGGCGGCACGCCGCCCTGTCTAGGATTTGAACGTGGTGGTGACGGCTAGGGTTTTTATTTTTATGGTGGTGCAGCGGAGAATAAGATGACCAGAACCTAAGGCTCTGATACCATGTTAAATGGTAAAAGAGTAAATTGAATATTATTGATAGCTTAGGTTACATTATATAGAGTTTACAATAAAACCCTAAAAACCTAAACGGGCCTGTGGGCTCAACCCTAATAATAATAATTACTAAGCCCTACTAATAATATACTCTAATACTAACACTTGTGACTCGTTCAATTCAAATGAAAAACAAAGAACTGACTCAGCTAGAAGCCCTACGACAGACTTAGAAAAGTGGGCATGAAGCCATCATTCATAAAAAAAAACCCAAATAAACCTTATAATTCCCTTAAACTAAAATGCTTTTTGCATTCAGTTAAATCTCCTGAACTCCAAGCCGATCTCTCAGTTGTACAAAAGTGATAAGCTTCATTGGTTTGGTGATGATATCAACAAGCTAATCTTTGGTTTCGCAAAAATCACTTAAATAATGAAATCTTAGAACAAAAGTGTGGAGCTTTCAAGCTTCACAACTTCTTGACTAACACGGTCTCTTAAATAATGAAATCTTACGCCATTATGTTTCGCTTCTATGCATTGCTAATTTATACAAAAATGATTCCCATGACGACTCAATATAGTACTTGGATAACGGCGCATCCAACCATATCACTTGACTACAAAACCAGTTCATAGATATCGATCACAAAGTCACCGTAACACTTGGAAATGGGTCAAAGGTTCATAATAAAGAGTACATCCGACTACACTTTTAGTCTTTTGTTCTTTGTTTTCTATTCCTACTTATGCCTCAGATAACCAACATTTAGTTTCAGAGCTCACGTTCTCGATCCACTGTTTATACGAAAGTTTATTATTTCAACAACATATCGATCACGTGTAAGTCTAATCCCTCAAAAGATAACACCTTTCCCTTCCAATGTCCAGTCCTAACTCCTACGAATTACATAACGAGGGCCGTAAAGATCGAAGCTATCATGGATGCCCAAGGGTTTTGGGAAGCCATCTTCCAACCGGAGTGGTTGTAGATGAAAAGAAGAGTAAGCAAGCTCGAGCATTCATCTTCCATGCAATTTGTAGAATTGATACAGGTCTTGAAGAAGAAGATACAAAAAGAGGTGTGGGAGTCTCTGAAGTCAAGATATGTGTTGAATTAATCTTGATAGGTTACGAGTTACGGGTTACGAGTCATGGGTTATTAGAAAGTTTATTATGTCATGTGTTTTTGATTATTGGTGGGCCATGGTTAGTTAGCAAGATTAGTGGGTTCAGATAATGGAATAATGGGTAAGTTTATTTCCTGTTCTTTAGGTGCAGGGTGTTTTCCCTATTTAATGTAAAATTGACAATGAATGAGAAGAAAAAGTTTGTGAGGGTGTAATCTTGAGCTTGAAACAACAATATGGAAGGTCCGAAAAGGTCCAAAAGGCCCAACTATGTATTCTCATAATCAAATTTGAGATTACACAGATGAAGGATGGGAGTCTAATGAACGAGTTGGATGTGAACTCCCCTCCCTATCACTTGGAAGACCTTTGATTTTAGCTCCATTTTAATTTTCCACCATGACTTTGAATTGCTTGAACGCTTCAAAAGGTTCCCTTTTCTATTTTAAAAAACACACCTATATCTTGCAAGTATAGTAATCGGTTAAAGCTAGCGTGTAGTTGTATCACTTTGAGAAGGTGGAGTTATTGGGTCACACGGAGTAGTGTGGATCAACTGAAGCCTCTTGCCCGCCATTCACTTCTTTTAGGGATGATGCTTGCCCACAGAGCATGTGCCATAAACTTTAGACTTCTCTAGCTACCACCTTTCACAACCCTTTAGTCATTGTCTATATAAGATGGTCCTAAGAGCTTGGTTATTGAATATGTCTTAATCATCCCACGAACAAGAAACATTCATTTCTATCGTTGTGAGGAAATCATCAGACCCTTGTTGGGATGATAAACCTTGCAAGCCCCTCCTTGAACAAAAGGTCACCCCTTTCTCTTGTAGCTACCCTATGTATAGAAGGTTAGAAGTGAACTCAAGAATATAATAAACATTGTTAACTACCTAGGTCACTCCTTCCACATTTAGCCTGATGTTGCCCATGCCTTCAACTCCTATCATGTGATTGGAACTAGCCAAATCCAAAAATCAAGTTCCTTCTTTCTCCAATGCTTCAACATCAACGAAAGCCATCAGCAACAACTTATCATTCTAAGGTCTCCATTAGGGCATTCATATTGAAAGTTTCTCATTTGATGACAGTTAGAGAACTCTACCATTGTTTTATGAAACTAATGGGGCACTAGGTTCAGGGAATTTGTTGGAATTAGAATTAGAATTAGAATTAGAATTAGAATTTAAATTGGAATTAGAAGGAATTATATTTAAATTTTAATATTTTTCAAAGAATTTTGAATTCAAGGGAATTGGAATTGAAATTCCCTTTATAGATCCCACATGAATTTTTAGTGACAAAACACTTATACAGAAATTGAAATTTATCACCCATTGCAAACCGCCACCACCTTCATAACCACTAATCACCACCGCTACATACCACCAACTATCGCCTTCGTCACCATTGACAATCGACCACGGTCACCAACCACGCCTGTTGCCGAATACCGACCATGCCCCACTGCCGCCACCAACCAATACCTTTCGCAGCTAAACACGTTAAGAATGGAATTCAAATTCTAATTTCATCAAATTTCTAACAACCAAAAAGAATGATCAATGGAATTCAGATTCCAAATCCATTAAATTCCTTTAAATATCTCCATACCAAACGCCCCTTAAGTGTGACCTCTTCCTTGTCCCCTACCTCGATTAGAATCAAACTTGCCTCATCCGTGTCCGTGTCCGTGTCCTTGTTCTCCTTCGACAGCTGGCTTGTTTTTAATATTAAACACTTGTTTTCCAACGACGTTGCACTGAACTGTTTACTCGTGAACCAGTAGAGAACTTTGAAAAAAGTATTTTCAAACCTTCACATCCCAAAGTCACATGGCATCTATACTTGTGCATTGAGTAGTTGCTCCCTTTTGGGTGCCCATCTCCGATCACTCTCCAATACTCTTCGGATCAGAGATGATTCTCCAATATCAGACTCTAGTGATCATAGTCCGCATCAAATTTGAACACACACGGCGTTGGGAAATTACTTGATTCCTCTAGCATTTGCTTCGGGACCTCTCTGCTCATTTTTTTCTTTCTTGAACGCTCTATATAGTTTGCTCATATACCACTCAAGATAATATCATAGTGCAAGTACAAACTCTAACATCTTATTCAAGAATAAACGTGGCTATATAAAGCCACCAGCAATGCAGCAACTAACCCTTATGACTCGTTCGAATGAAAAACAAACAACTGAATCAGCCAAAACCCTACGACTTGACCAACTCATGTGGCTATCACCTAATATCATACTCGGCTGAAATGACAAAAACAAAAACTAATTTCCATATTCGAATGTGACCCTGTTACCCATCCCAATGTTTCTGACTTTTTTCATCCATGTTAGATTTTTTTATCACTTACTTTTAACTAAAATAGGAATTAGAAAATAATGTGACAGAAACAAAAAGAAAAAACAGAAACAATGGAAAAATGAAGTAGAAAAGAATGAGAATAATAAGAAGTGGTCTTACAATATTATGATTATTAATTGGCAGCTGAAGTTGTAGTGCTTCTTTAAGTTGACGGACAATATAGTTCATACTTGGGCGACGTGTTGGGTCCTCATTTAAGCAAGAATATGCTATGTCTGCGTATAATAAGACTGATTTCATGGACTTCTCTAGACCACCTAAGATTATGTCACGTAGAATAAGACTGATTTCATGGACTTCTCTAGTAAATTTACACCTGCGTGATGCTGTGAATAAAATATAAATTTTTTCGTGGATAAAATAAATATTAAAAAAATAAGATACTTTATTTACACTAGAATATATTATAAAATAAAAAAAAAGTTTATTTACAACAATATTAACTTTAATAACTAGCTAAAACAATGACATCTCCAAAAATAAAAACATATCGTAACATTATAGGTGTATTTGATCGCGAGTACTGAAATAACAAAAAATGATTAAAAACCAGTGACGAAAATAGCAATTTAATAAAGGAAATGACGGTTTTACCCCCAGTGATAACGAACGTTATCTAGGGATTTGGACGGAATGACTGTTTCGGTGATTTTTTGAAACACGGGTACTAAACCGTAATAACGAAAACATAAGTAATGAAATGATAAAAACGATATAAAATCAAGGACCAAAAAAGCATTTAACTCTTAAGAATATTTATAAAATGAATCGTTGAGTATCTTAAAAATAAAACTTACGTAAAATTTTATAAAGTACTATTGAAATTTTGTTATATATTAATAATGTATGTCGGTTACTACAGTAAATATAATAATTTTTTATTGTTTTTATCATTAGATAATTTTTATATACATCCACTTTGAACAACTAAATGATTGTTGCTTAGATGTTGAATTGGTTTCTCGTATCCCTCGCGCAAGTTTGAGCCCTGGAGCATCCACTTCCCATTCACATCTTAAATGTGTTTTATGTTTTTAGGATAACTTTAGTTTTTTTATTATTTTATTGATAATTGTATCTTTTTTGTTTACTAACTAAACAAGATTTTTGAGTTTCTATTTACTTAGATTGTTGACATGGATATAAATATTTATTTGGATTCTTATATTTTTATTTATTTACGTAGTGATTGTTTCTTTATCAAAACTATTATTTCTTTTTAATTTTCCCTCTAATTACTATATTTTTTTAGTGTTCATATTTATTTATTTTAACATAAAGGAAATTGTTTTGTAACTATCATATCCCTTTAAATTTGTGACTTTTCATTTCTAAACAGTCACTCATGTCGTAACATGTTTATTTTAATATATTCTTCAATACATTTTTATTTGGAATTGAGGATGAATACTTATGTACAAATCGTTAAAACCAAACCTTTAAAGTTTTAAGGCCCCGGTGCAACGCGCGGGTTCCTCTACTAGTTAGTTTTATTTTGATAAGGTGCAATACCATATATTTTTAAATGTATTACTTTCACTAAAAACTAAAATAGTACATAATGAGACGCTAAAGTTCCTTTTTTAAGGAAATTTTTAGTAAAAACATTTTATAAAACTAATGGAACTTAGATGCGAGATAATGTTAGTTATATTTTTATTCATTAATTATAGTAATTTTAAAGTATATTTCAGCATATATTTTACATTACTTGCATGTATTTCTCGTTTATTTTATATAATAGTAGTTTTATGAGATAAAATCTACTTTTATGTGTTTTGGTTGATTTTATAGGTTCATGGAATTTGGAGAAAAGAAAAGAGTTTAAAAGAAATATTATAAAAGAAGAATTTTTAATTTTAAAGAGTGTAGGAAAATTCCTAAAGTTTAGTGTTTATTGATAGAGATGATTATCCCCAAAACTTTCTTCAAAGATAAGCAACAAAAAATGCCTAAAAAGGTGGATCTAGAGTTTAAAGGAGGAGTATAAATAGAGGAGGGCTTAAAAGGAAAAGAGGGCATCTTTTGAAGAAGAATAGAGAGGACGAAGAAAGAACAAAAAAGGATTTGGAAAAAAAGGACGAAACAACACCTAAGTAGGGAATCTTTTGGGTGGCTGATTACTTTTGAATACAATTTAAGTATTTTTCTTATTTGGGTTGTAAGTTTTTTTAATTATTTTTTGATTTTGATTGATCTAGCCGGCATGTCAGGCGAGGACACTTTTAGTTTAAAACATTAAGGTTTAATTTTCTTTGATTTGGTTTGAACTCATGTGAAAAGTTTATGAGATGTTTTTATTTTAATGATTTGTTTGTTTGATTCTTGGTCTTAAATCCGAATCTAATTTGGTATATATTAGATTGTTAATAAAATTTGCCAATTTATTAATTTCTCTAATAAAGTTATTCAAGATTTAAAACCCTAATCAAGTTTTGATATCTGATATAAGGAACAATTAACGGTTTGAGTTTGTCTATAAATTCATTCTAATTATAGAATCATACAATCTAGTTAAACATACTGAACAGCGTGTGTGTTTAATTATAATTGATACTTTTACCATTGCAACCCGCACGCTAAGATCCGAACGACGTGAGCTTAGAGTAGCGGGTTGGCTCTAATCAACAAACTACGCTTTATTAGAAATTAGATAGAGTGGATATCCGAACGACGTGATGTCTAGTATTGATAAAAATCATTAATTAAAAATAGTCATTGCCCCGTAATCGTTAATGATCTTAAGCCAAATCGAATCAAGAAATTACCTTAATGTTGAAATTAGTTTTCATATATTAATTAATTTACAATTTAATTAGAGTTTTTAGTAATTCATTTTCAGAATAGAAAAATATAAAGAATTGTCAATTTTTGTTTTTATGGCAAAAACTTAACACGGCCACGTACAGTTTTGACACGGCCATGTCGGCCTACTAGAATTTCTTTTTCTACTTTTTGCAATTTTACTTTAAATTTTAGTTTTTAATTAAAATCCCCACATTCGTTAACCCACAACCAACTATAGTAACTGTGCTTAAACGTTTTTGGTATAAAATAATTGACACGCATCACTGAGGTCACGAACCCTGCTTCCGCTCATACTATTCTTAGTTTGTGTGACTGTAGGTTCATATTATAACATTTTATTTGCTGGATTCGACACTGAACAGGTAATGGGTGCATTTTGGTGTTTTGATAGTGTACTTATCACACTCTTAGCCACTTGAGAGCCGCCATTAGTATTTATGAATTGGTCGGCAGACCTAGCAACTTCTGATGGTTCGGCAGTCTAGTCTTGGATGCTGCTGATGGCTAGTGCAGGGTGCTACTATTGAATTATATATGCTAAAAGGCAGTAGTGATTAGCAGTTACAACTACCATTTCCCTACTGATGCTTTACTAAGACAGTTCTCTGTTTAGTTTTGAAACTTTAAGTCCTTAATGATTATAGCATTAACTAGGTGTTAGTGACCATATTTCAATCATTAACTAGGTGTGTATATACCAAGTTGTGTGCCTTGCAAATACACGCTTTGAACATGTTTCAAATGCCATAACAAGAAGATTTTTCTACATTCTTTGCTCTTAACATTTTTGTTTCAGGTATAGTTTTAGGTGCTTGACTAATCCTGACAGTACAATCTACTGAGACTGTTGTAGCTTGAGAGACAAAGAAGATTCAATTGAAGGGTTCAAAATCTATTTAAATGAATCTCAATTGAATAGAAATCCTCAATCACATCCAATTCTTTGTTCTTAGTTTCTTTTTAGTTTTTCTTTCTTTACTTGTGATTGTTGTTATTTAAACTATCATTCTGTATTGTCATCTAAAGTGTTTGATTAATTAAAAATTAAGTTCATTTTGTGAAAGATGTTTCTAACATTATCAGATTTTAAAATACCATTTACTTTCTTGTGATTCAGATATTTAACGAACTTCTAAGTAAAGTTTGCTAGCTTTTTAGGTCTCCTTTTTTGATAGAGTATTTAGTATACTCTAACCTCATATTATTTTATTAAGTGGTTTCATCAAACTTTAAGTAAGTTTGATATAAAAGATTATTTATTGTTTAGGTTTTCCTTAAACCTATATTTCTGAACACTACAACTTATACTGACTTATTTTTGAAATGACTACAAATGCTATTGTTACTACTACTTCTTCTACTACCATGGGATCAATAGTTGGTACCGAAGCTACACGAGCTGTAGCAAATCTTGCCGAGAAACTGGAAAATTTTTCTGGTTTAGACATCAAAAGGTGGCAACAAAAGATGTTGTTTTACTTGATGGCTTCTTTCCAAGAAATATGAGGGGAAGTCATTCTATCGGCTAATTATCTTTTGAACAAAATACCTTTTAATAAAAAGTTGTAACTCTTTATGAATTGTGGATGGGGAGAAAACCATCCCACAAATACTTGAAAGTATGAATGTGCCTAGCCAAAGTGGTGGTGCCACCACCAAAGGCTCAAAAGATAGGAGCCGAAATTAGAGATTGTGTATTCGTAGGTTCAACGCTTAATGATTCAAAGATTCAATCAAACCACTACAGTTTATATTAAAAGAGTTTCTTTCCAGTACATCGTTTGTTCTACAAGGTTGCAAATCCCAGTTTTACACACCATACTATTGTTTTACCCTTGTTTTTTTTGAAAAGGATTAAAAAAAATGTGTTCAGTTTCTCCATCCATGTTTTACGCTTGACTTTAAATCTTGCACTTGTGGTTGAAGCTCCTTCACCTTTTGAAACTGCATGCGATTAAATTAAATACCTCTTAGCATGCACCACTTTTTGATCATGTATCTTTGGCATTTTATTACTAGAAAATAGAAAACACTAATATAGCCAAGCACAGAACAAAGTTTATAAATGGTATATATATAATAATGGGGATTGTGAAAAGAAACGTATAGAATTTAAATTAAACATGATATATCCATTCTGATTACCAATGATCCTTAACCCAACTGGTTAAGGTGAGGTACCCATGATATGTAAATATTAAGAGGTTATGGGTTTAAGTCTCACTCTGAGCAAAATGCTTAGGGTCATTTGGTTCGCAGAATGTTTTGCAAAGAAATTGGAATTAGAAATGGAATTGGAATCTTGTTAAAATTGATAACGTGTTTGGTTGGTCGATTTTGAGTGAAATTGAAATTTTAATTTTGAACATTCCATTGGATTGTTAAACATTCCATGGGTAATTGGATGGAATGTGAATTCCAATGAATGAGAGAATTTTCAAATTACAATTCCATCCATTGACCAACCAAACATTATTTTGGATGAAAAATTTTCAAATTCAAATTCAAATTCTTGAGAATTCCGTGAACCAAACGGGGCCTTAGGGTTTAGCCAGGGTTTTTTTTCAGCAATGGATTTCCTCCTAAGGGATTGGGGGTGCGGTCTCGGTTGGAAAACGAATAGGTGGGCCCGATTAAGATAACATCTATTCTCCGAAGCAGGGTCGCAAATTTGCCGTTAAAAAAAAATATCCATTCTGATTTAAATGCAAACAAGTATTAATGCATTCAAAGGAACACTACATTCATGATAATTACTTACTTGAAATTCCAATGGCCAGTTTAATTTATGTTTAGGTGGAATTTTGGGGGTTGTCATTGTTCTCCTGTCAACCATGAGAAGATAAAATAAGTTGTCGAAAGTTAAACTATAAACAAAGGTCATTATATATATATATATATATATATATATATATATATATATATATATATATATATATATATATGCACAAATGCTTTCCAAAAGTTTGAATTTGACCTTAAATGTTTTACTTTGATTCCAAAAACCCTTCATTAACCAAAGGATAAAGAGCAATTTTTTATTAGGTAATAACCTTTAAAAACTTTATCAATAGTAATAAAACGATTTAAGACTTGAACACTTTATGTTAAAACATAAGTCTGGTTTTTAAATATAAACTGCAGTGACCAAACACTATGGTGCATATGGAAATCGGCTCGGGCTTTATTAGTTTTGATCTTGAGATCAACTAGCACTTTTACATGTCTACGAAAAAAGGTTTAACGTTTTAGAACATTGACTTACTTGAAAAAATAATGCTTTCTCAAGTTCCATGACAACCACTTTCATTGTTGGACGTTGGTCTTGAGTTTCTGCCACACATTGATGTGCAATTTCAATAAATGTGTGCAACGAATCCTTGTTGGTTAGAACATAATTGTTTTCATCGGCTTTTTCCTTTAGCATAGGATCTATCATGTCCTCAAGTGTTTTCATGTAGTAGCTTCGTCTTGCCACATGGGCCAACCCTTTGTCACTCTCCTTCTTGTAAATTGGGTCATCAGCTAGCCTCCCACATAAAACTTCGAACAAAACTACTCCAAAACTATAAACATCTGATTTTGTTTTTAACTTATTAGTCTTCTTATACTCTGGATCTATGTAGCAAGATCTACCTTTCCAATCGAGATAGAGAGCTTCTTCATATAGAGGCAGAAACATAGAGTCTTCAAAGCCGACAATTTTTGCCCCCCAGTTCTCATCCAACCCAATGTTGTAGCTATAGATATCGCGGTTTATTATCTTTTGGTCTTCCACCCCAGAGTGAAGGTAGTCCAATGCGTGTGCAACATCAATGCAAATTCTCAAACGTTTTTCCCATGTCAAAATACGTCGCTTGCCCTCATTTTCCAAATAATCACCAAGGTATCCATTAGAAACATTGTCAATGACAAGGATCATCTCAGAACCTTCAACACAAAATCCAAGTAGATTGACTATGTTGGGATGCTTAAAATAGGTAAGAACTTTAATTTCTGTGACAAGATGCTTTTTTCTATACGCTTTCTGTCGAGAAGAGATGCGTTTTACAACTACAGAAGAAGGATTTTCTTTAGGGAGTTTTGCTCTGTAACAAGTATAGCACGAGCCAGATGCAATTATGTACGTCGCTAAGAAATTATCCGTAGCTAATTGAATATCAGCGAAACGCATCTTCAAGTGATCAAGGTTGTTTATCTACAAATATGTGAAAGTGAAAATGTAAATTACAGCTAGAAAAATAAGAACAAAACTGAAAAGAAATTGTGGTTAATATTTTGTTAGAAAAATAGAGACAAACCACTTTCTCACAACATGCATGGAGTAGCTGAATTTAACTTTTCATTCCACATGCAATTTTATGTTCTCTTATTTTGATTTGTTTAATTTTCTAGTTAGTTATCCTACTTTCACATTTTGTAGCAATGTGAGTTGCAATTGGATTTCTTTATGTACTAATCGAAAACTAATTAATGAGAAAGGCAGTAAGTTTATAATTTTTTTTATTAATTCATCTTAAGTATGAGTTAAATTGATTTTCATGTTGGTTCAAACCTCGCATGTTTATATGGTGTTCGTGGAACCTAAACCGGAATTAAGTGGTGCATCTATATCTTAACTCTTGTTTAGTTTTGCCTAGGGGTGCAAACGAGCCGAGGCGCTCGTGAGCTACTCGAGATCGGATCGATAAAAAGCTCGAAACGAGCCGAGCTTTATCGAGCCGAGCCGAGCTCGAGCTTGGAAAAAAGCGCATTTAATTATCGAGCCCGAGCCCGAGCTTCATGTATCGAGCTCGAGCCGGCTCGCGAGCCTAAACGGGCTTTTTATTTATATATTTTTATTTAATTTATTTAATATATTGTATAAATAATATCTATTATATATAAAGTTATGACAAACAACAATTAAATAATATGAATAATGTTCTATATAAATTATATAATTATAAATATATATATTAAAATTAAATATAAAAATATTAAAAATAATATTTAAATAAATAAACAAGCCGAGCCCGACCCGAGCTCGAGCTTGAAAAAGTATTTGTTGAGCCGAGCTCGAGCTTTAAAAATAAAGCTCGAAACGAGCCGAGCTCGAGCTCGTGCTCTCCTAAGTCTTCACGAGCCGAGCTCGAGCCCATACGAGCTCGGGCTCGGCTCGGCTCGTTTGCACCCCTAGTTTTGCCCTACGAGTAGATTGGGTGGTGAATCTATATCTCAATCATGTCATTGTCTATATTTATATACTCGAATCCGATTGGAACTTAATTTTGATGTTCAAGGGATTTCGTCTTAATTACACGATTTATCAAACGTTTGTGTAATTATTTGTATTATCATTGTCACATAACATGACTGTGGTAGTTATAATTGAATTGGTGCCTTGTTCCAAAATTAAGACACACCGGTTCTTAGGGGTATAAATACCCATGTAGTTAGGTGTTTGGAGTTGCTTATTTTGCACAAACTTTTAACTTATTAACTTTTAAAAAGTTAATAAGTAAAAAACAGTGTTTGGTAAAACCAACATAATTTTTTAAACTGATTTTTCATATAGGTAAAAATAAGGTTTTAAAAAACAAGAAGTAAGTTAATTATTAACTTTTGAAAACTCTTTTTAGTCTAATTTTTTATTAACTCCCATTATTTTAAAAGTATGTCTCTTTTGGTCATTTTACGACATTTTAGTTTATAAATTAATCCAAACAATTTTTTAAAAACTTATTTTGAAAAGTTATATATAAGTTAATAAGTTATTTTTGTCAAAATTGCTTTTAAACCAAAATAAGCAATCCCACACACACCCGTAATATTTCATTTGTAATGTTAATGCATCTAAAAATTCTCTTAAATTCTCTCTAGAAATCGAATACAAATTTTTTTCAAAATCAAGAATAACGATTGTGTCATTCAAGTTTTCCCCGAACCCTGTTTGCATTTCAAAACAAAATCAAGTTTGTTTTGATCAAAAATAAGATTATCAGGGACTCTCGTCAACAAATTGGTTAGAAAATCACAAACAAACAGCCTGTTACAAAATAGAATTTTGATTTGTTCGATCGAGAGTTAAAGGTACAATTCACAGGAAAATTAGTAAATATTACTTTTTGATTTTTAAGAAGGGTCAAAATTAATTAACTATGATTAAGGGAAAGTCAAAATAAGTTCTTATTAAACTTTAGGGAATTCATAGTATTAATGAACAATTGGGCCAAGGAACAAGACACCGACAAAAGTACACATCAAAACCCAAGATGATGAAAGAGAGTAAGGAAGAGTGTATCAACAAACACACGCTCTCTATCAACCTCCAAACACCAATGTAGACATCTACAAATTACACGATTTAGTGTGTACGTCTAAAGGAAATTTTGAATGCTAACAACTTTTTGAAAGCGAAACCCCAGTAGAAATGAAAGTTGATGCCAAGAAAGAAAAAACAACAATTACCTATCTTTTTCAATTGTAAGAATTAAAGTCTATGAAGAACGTCTCAAATCAAGAGATGAAAGGGGTCTAGATAAGTAAGTCAAGAGAAGCTATTGCTTACAAGAAGAACCTAACAACAACAACAACTAGAACTACAATCAGAATCAAGGTAAGCAGAAGTTCAACAAACACAAGAAGAGTCATAAATAGATAAGAGAAACTTTAATAAGAAAAGCCAAGGTATCAAGGAAGTGAAAAGAGTTTAACTAAGAAATGTCAGTTTCAGAACAGCAAACCTAGAAGCTATTTGAGCAATGTAAAGTGTTACAACTACAATAAACTTGGCCATATTGCATTTTAGTGTCTAAAACCTCAAAGTAATAAAACAAATCTCACCTTGTAACGGAGGACGAAGACCCTACATTACTCATGGCAATCAATGAAGAGAAAGAAGTATTTCTAAATTATAATAAAAAGTCCTAATAGAATGTTATCACAGTGAAAATACGAAACATGGAATATAATATTTGGATAATGAGCTAGCAATCACATGATAGGTGAATGCTCCTATTTCACTAAGTTAAATGAAAGGATAATAGAAAACGTCAAGTTTGCCATATGGCTCATGCGTCAACACTAATAGAAAATGATCAATTTTATTGGAATGTAAAATGAACCAAAGATTAATCGTTGAAATTTTAATTTATTTCATGCCTCCAAAGTAGCATTCTAAGCCTAGGGCAAAAAATTGAAACTAGATCTCAGAAAATTCACCTTTAGATGTATGATCCTCACAACAATTTGTTAATGAAATTACCAAAAGCAATGAATAGAATTTTTAAACTCAACCTAAGAACAACAAGTCCATTTTTAGTACGCGCAAGAATAGACACCCCTGCATGGTTATGGCATGCACATATTGGACATATAAACTTTGATTCATTAAAACAACTAAGTAGTAAGGGTAAGCATGTGTAATAGCAATAATAGATCATCCCATACAAATTTATGATGCATGTCTTGTGGTAAAACAAATTAAATTGTCATTTCTCTCTCAAGCAAAGCTTAGAGCATTAGAACCTCTAGAACTACGACACGCACATTCATGTGGAACTATCTCAACCACATCCTTAATCGGTAAGAACTATTTCTTTTTAATAGTTAATGACTATTCAAGATATATATGGATCTGCTTAAGTTAAAACACTAAGTGTACGGTAATTTTAAGAAGTTTAAAAATAAAGCTCAAACTGAAACAAGTCATGAACTTACAAGATTAAGAATTGTTCGTGGATGAGAATTCACCTCAAATACATTGACTACATACTATGAAGAGGAAGGAATCCTAAGAAAACTCATAATTGCTTACACACCTTAGCAACATGATGCAGTAAAATGAAGAAACTGTTTAGTAATGAGTATGACAAAAAGCATGTTAAAGGCTATGGATGTATCACAAAGCTTATGGGAAGAAAAAACACGACAGGTAGTATACTTACTAAATCATCAACTAAAGCACTAAAGGGAATTACACCCTATGAAGCATTAGAGGGCAAGCCTCCAAGCATAAAACATATCAAAGTTTTTGGATGCATAGCATACATGAAGGTACCAACACTAGCACCTCACTTGAAATAACTAGATGATAGAAGCAAAATAATGGTACATTTAGGAAATGAAAATAAAACAAAAGCCTAAAGATTATACAATCAAAAAGAAAACAAGATTTTCATAAGTCCAGATGTCTAGTTTATTCAGAATAAATTATGGATTTGGGATACCTACTTAGAGTAAGTTTTGTAATGCTTGGAGATCAAAAAAATGAAAATAACCAAAATCAAGACAATGAAGGTGAAAATACTCAAGATCACCAATATCGAGTATTTGATAATATTGTTAATCAAATCTACACGATCTCCAATAATAATTCAAAAAACAACTACAAGTGATCAAGAAACTACATAATCACACACAAGCATTCAAAAAATGGATATTACACTAGGTTCGTAAAATAGACTAGTACAAAGACTTAGATCTCTAAGAAGCATGTATAGAGAAACTAGAGCTCTCAAACCAAAAAAAAAATATAAACACAAATCAAGCATATGATGAAGAATCTACCAACTATAAAAAACAGTTGAATACCCTTGATGAAAAGCAATGTAAAGTGAAGTAGAATCAATAAAAAAGAAAAATACTTAAATTCTCACTACACTTTCTACAAATCATAACTTAATAGGTTTAAAAAGGGTTTTGAAGGTTTAAAAATATGAAATAGGGAAATAAACAAGCACAAAGCTAGGTTAGTAACAAAAGGCTATGTACAAAAGGAAGACATAGACTATAATGAAGTATTTACACCGGCACATCGTACTTTGATATACATCACTATATCACTAATTATCTAATGTTGTCTAATATTTCTTGACAAGCTAAGGTCGGGAGACGACCTATAGCTTTGACGGAAAAAGGACATAAATCGTTGTTAAGGTAGTGGCTTTGTGAAGACACAGACTATTTGATCATTAATGGAAATGAATTACACGAAGATCTCTTAGGGGAAATTTTTATATAACAAAATGAAAATCAACTTCTACATACTTTGTATGAGCATGAAAGACCATATTTGGTGAAAAGTATATGGGCGCTACATTATCACACTATAATGCACTTACGCATGCCATATGAACCTTAAGCTCATGCAATAGAGCTTCAAGCCATGTGAGTTCAGCAACTAGTCCGCTAAGGCTTTTTACTCAAATTCTATTGATGATCGAGATACACTGTGTTGTTTTCTAGTTGACTATAAAATTAGATTCGTAATAAGATATATTAAAATTCTCTCCATGGATCGGCAGTTATCTGGGTAACCAACCTTCTTGGCATTAGAGAAGGCATTTAGAGAATGATAGTGAGCATCAATATAGACATGGAAAGTGGATCCCGAGGCTTGCTCAATCAACATATCATAATCACACATGTCTTGAAGACATCTAAGAATTCTTTTGGTAGTTCACTGAGGATTCTCAATCATTATGATTCTTAGTTGGCGAGTGCATGAACTAGTAGACCAAGCTGACTGCAAAGGTTATATCTAGGCGTAATAAGGTGACATACTCTAGAGCGCCATCAACTTGATGTTATTTAACTAAGCTGTCAAACGGAGGGTTGCCACCAAGTGCTAGATTAGTTGTAGTGAGAATATGAGAAGTAATTAGTTTGGCTTCCGAAAGGCCAACTCTATAGGAAGCTCCAAAATATATTTCTTTTGAGAGAGAACCATATACAACCTTTTAGAAGTAACCCCAGTACCCAGAAAATATGAAATGATATTTAATATTGAACAACAAATGTATGACTCAGACTTTTAATGATTTGATATCTGGCTTGATAAATTTGCTACCTATCACAATTATATCCTTAACATATATAAGATGGTGCTTTGATATAAGTAAATGAAAACACAAGGATTTGCTTTGGACCCTCTAAATCAAAGTGAATGTAGAGCCCTAGATAGGTGTTAAAACGAAGCTCGGGGTGCTTGTTTGAGTCCATACTAGGACTTGTGGGGATGACAAACATGGTCGGATTCTATGGATTAATAAAGCCATGAATTTGGCGCAAGTAGACCATCTCATTCAGATTCACGTGCAAGAACATGTTTTGCAAATTACCTCTTCATCATGAAAAGAGAAAGAACCACACCCATGGTACTAGACTTTAAAACAAAACTAAAGGTATTATGAAAATCAAATCCGGTTTCCACATGAAACCCTTGGCCACTAAATGCACCTTGTAACATTTAATGACTCATGTTTGATCTTTTTTAAGCTTGTCCACCCAACTTATAGTTAACCAAGTTAGTGCTTGGAATAGGAAAAACAAATGACCATGTATCATTTCTTATGAGAGTTAAGTATTCCTCAACCATGGCATTACACAAGTAAGGATATTTTTTTGCACCAACAAAAGTGGTAGGTTTGGTTGGAGGAGGGGTTGTAGTTATATTGTATGTAGAGAGATTATACAGAACCTTAGGTTTTGGGTAAGGCCGAATATTAAGGGGAATGGTACAAGGGGATGGTTGAGAAAAAGATGTAAGCACGACGAAAAAAAAATCGATGTCGTATAGGTGGTGGTTGGTTAGGTAGTGGAATGCGCAAGAGGTCGGGGGGGGGGGGGGGGGGAGGTTTTGCATGTTGTGTGTTTAAAGGTGGTGAGGGTGATTCTAGTGATCTAGTGTATGGAAAAGAGAAATGAGGGATGGTTGGTGATGTAGGAGAATAGGATAAGTGGTCACAAAAGGATTCGGTGATGATAGTTTAGGCGACGGATAAAGTATTGTTGGAAGGGAAAATTTTGTTTTTTACATCGCACTCGAATGTCTATGTATATGCGATTAGATGTGGGATTGAGGCATCGATGGCGATGGCAAGCAATTCCAGTTCACGATAGAGAAAAAGACACTGTCTTTTTTTATAGATAAGTTCAGTCTATAAACAAGCAAGCATGTGACTTTTAGCCACGATGCTTTAAACTTTCGAAAGCGAAGGTATGGTCCTCTGTACTCAAAATACATGCGCTGACCAGACTACGCTACACCTCAACTCACCACCCTAAATCATATAAATCACCCGATCAATGAACACAAGATTTTTTATTTTGAATGATTTTATCTTTTCGTTATGGTAATACAATGCAAGAGGTCTGAAATCAGGTTGTTTCTAATGCTGAAAAAGATCCCTAGAAGTGAATGATAAATGATTAAACTTCTGCTACCACAATGAGACGCTGAAGTCCATTTTTCAAGGAGAATTGAAGAGAGTTATCTACAGCCATCAACATTGGCATAAAAAAGTAAGAATCAAAAAATATAACATAAATCGAGGGTTATTCGGATCCTCAGACATAAATGAAATGGAATAAAAATGGACCGAACTACTTATAGAGTAACCACAATTAACATCACTACGGTCAGGCTATCGAACACGGGGTCAGAAGTGCATTGGTGGCAGTGGCGGCAGCGACAGCAGCAGCAACAGTGGTCGTGGTGGAGGCGACGAAAGCAACAACAGTACTAGTACTAGTATTAGTAATAATGACATGTTGAATATAGGTGCAAGTAAAAAAACGGTTTTGGACTTCTAAACTCTAGTTCCTAGACTAGCATTTTATGTGTGGAAATCAGTTTGTACTTTATTATTTACATCTAAGATCGATGAACAAGCATTTTAAGTGTGTAAACAAAAGGAGAATGGTTTAAGGGATTAACTTACTTGATAAAATAACGCTTTCTCAAGTTCCTTGATTACAAATTTCATTGTTGGACGCCGGTCTTGAGTTTCTGCCAAACACTTAATTCCAATATCCATAAATGTGTACAAAGAAATCTTGTTGGGTTCTTTATTTATTATAGGATCTAACATCTCCTCAAGTGTTCCCTTGCTAAAGCTTTGTCTTGCCACATAGGCCAGCCCTTTTTTCCGATTGCCGTGGTAAATTAGGTCATCGGCAGACCTTCCACATAAAATTTCAAACATAACCACTCCAAAACTATAAACATCTGATATCTTTTTTGCCATATTAATTGCTTTACTACTTGGATCTGTGTAGGGCTGTCTCTTCCTCCACTTGGTAGCTAGGCCTTCTTGATTTACTGATTCTTCAAAACCAACAATCTTTGCACCCCAATTCTCATCCAACCCAATGTTTTCGCTACAAATATCACGGTGTACTATCATCTTTTGGTCTTCCATCTCAAAGTGAAGGTAATTCAATGCGTGGGCAACATCAATGCAAATCCGTAGACGTTTTTCCCAAGTCAAAACAGACCTGTCCTCGTAGCCTTGCCAATAACGAAGAAGGTGTCCATTAGAAACATTCTCAGTGACAAGTATCATCTCAGATTCTTCATTACAAAATCCAAATAGAGTGGCTATGTTGGGATGCTTAACACGGGTAAGAACTTCAAATTCTGAAACAAAATGATGTCTTTGGTAGAATTCATTTTCCGGAGAGACGCGCTTTATAAGCACAAGTGAAGGATTTGCTTCATCAAGAAGGCTGAGTTCTACTCTGTAACAAGTATAGTACCTGTTTTCTAAGATTCTGTACGTCTTTGAAAAATTATGTGTGGCGAATTTAACACTTGTGAGAGGAATCTTCAAGGTTTCAAGGCTCTTTCCCTGCAAATATGTGACAAGAGAAAAGAGGTTAAAACTTATATTTGCTACAAAAAATAAAAAACCAGAACTAAAAAGAATTTGTGTTAGTTAATATCCCATTGATTCATTTAGCAAAACTTCTATCTCCTCTTTAATTAGACGTAAAATTGAATTAGTTAGACCATACTAATTTTAAGAATGTTAGCTGGATTAAATGTAATCCATATCCTATGTTTAAGTAAAGTTCAATTAAATTAAATTTTAATTGCATATAGGCATAATAATACTAATAATAAAGTTATTAACCCGTTAAAAAACTTAAGAGATTAAAAACAACATGCTTAAAATAGGTTACCAGGCAAAAAAAATCATACTAAAAGTTAATATCATGTAATAATAACCACGCCAAGTTCTTTGACTACATTATCGATCAGGTTTTTACAATCTTAGTCCCGTAACCATACCGAATATCATACCCGTCAAGTACTCATATTACCCATTAGGTATTGGGTATATATATGGTCGTATCCGGTTAGGGATGCCCATTACCCAAAATCTTTACTAATTAAACTGACTTGAACCAACTTAAAATGTCACTTCTTATAGTTGTATATCTCTTAATAATTTCAGGTTCGTAACAAATTTTGAAGAAACCAAAATGATATCATAGTGCAAATACAAATTATTCAAGATTCAAGAATGAAGTGGCTATATAAAGCCGTTAGTACAACGTTCACCAAAATTAGCAACTAACTGTTAAATGGTAAAAGAGTGAATTGAATATTATTGATAGCTTAGGTTACATTATATAGAGTTTACAATGAAATCCTAAAAACCTAAACGGGCCTGTAGGCTCAACCCTAATAATAATAATTACTAAACCCTACTAATAATATACTCTAATACTCCCCCGCAGTTAGAGCGGTAGAGAATCGAACTTTCAGACTGTAACAAAAAAATAAACAAAGAACAATAAAAAAATAGTCTCAATCTCGGTCACAACTTCGGCCAAAATTCCCTAATGTTGCAATCTTCAATCCAAAACCTTAAATGCAATCCACAATATTAAATAATAATGTAATCTTGCGAGGGGATTCCAATGCTGCAGTGCTACGGCAGCATAAGGCAGCGCAGCGGCGAACCGCGGCGTGGTAGAGGCGCCGCGGCGGTGGATCGTAGTCCAGCAGGCGACGCCGCAGCGGCAACATGATCACATGATCGGTATCCCAATCGAAAAGGTAAAAAAAAAAAAAAAAAAGATGACACCCGAATACCGTGGTTGTGCGGTGGTGTGTCATACCGAAGGCCGGTGACTGTGGCTAGGCAGCGTTCTTCGGTGGCAATGGATCGTGGTCCGGCACGAACAAATGAAGGAGGAAAAAAAACAAGATTGGATATGGGCATATGGGTTTTGTGGAGAAGAAAGATTTAAGATAAGTGGCTTGAATCTAAAACCGAGACGAATCTTTATTTAGAACGGAAAAGATAAAAGAACTAAAAGCTAAGAACGGAAAAGATAAAAGAACTAAAAGCTAAGAGAATGGACAGGCGGCGGCGGCGGCCTGTCTAGGATTTGAACGTGGTGGTGACGGCTAGGGTTTTTATTTTTATGGTGGTGCAGCGGAGAATAAGATGACCAGAACCTAAGGCTCTGATACCATGTTAAATGGTAAAAGAGTAAATTGAATATTATTGATAGCTTAGGTTACATTATATAGAGTTTACAATAAAACCTTAAAAACCTAAACGGGCCTGTGGGCTCAACCCTAATAATAATAATTACTAAGCCCTACTAATAATATACTCTAATACTAACACTTGTGACTCGTTCAATTCAAATGAAAAACAAAGAACTGACTCAGCTAGAAGCCCTACGACAGACTTAGAAAAGTGGGCATGAAGCCATCATTCATAAAAAATAAACCCAAATAAACCTTATAATTCCCTTAAACTAAAATGCTTTTTGCATTCAGTTAAATCTCCTGAACTCCAAGCCGATCTCTCAGTTGTACAAAAGTGATAAGCTTCATTGGTTTGGTGATGATATCAACAAGCTAATCTTTGGTTTCGCAAAAATCACTTAAATAATGAAATCTTAGAACAAAAGTGTGGAGCTTTCAAGCTTCACAACTTCTTGACTAACACGGTCTCTTAAATAATGAAATCTTACGCCATTATGTTTCGCTTCTATGCATTGCTAATTTATACAAAAATGATTCCCATGACGACTCAATATAGTACTTGGATAACGGCGCATCCAACCATATCACTTGACTACAAAACCAGTTCATAGATATCGATCACAAAGTCACCGTAACACTTGGAAATGGGTCAAAGGTTCATAATAAAGAGTACATCCGACTACACTTTTAGTCTTTTGTTCTTTGTTTTCTATTCCTACTTATGCCTCAGATAACCAACATTTAGTTTCAGAGCTCACGTTCTCGATCCACTGTTTATACGAAAGTTTATTATTTCAACAACATATCGATCACGTGTAAGTCTAATCCCTCAAAAGATAACACCTTTCCCTTCCAATGTCCAGTCCTAACTCCTACGAATTACATAACGAGGGCCGTAAAGATCGAAGCTATCATGGATGCCCAAGGGTTTTGGGAAGCCATCTTCCAACCGAAGTGGTTGTAGATGAAAAGAAGAGTAAGCAAGCTCGAGCATTCATCTTCCATGCAATTTGTAGAATTGATACAGGTCTTGAAGAAGAAGATACAAAAAGAGGTGTGGGAGTCTCTGAAGTCAAGATATGTGTTGAATTAATCTTGATAGGTTACGAGTTACGGGTTACGAGTCATGGGTTATTAGAAAGTTTATTATGTCATGTGTTTTTGATTATTGGTGGGCCATGGTTAGTTAGCAAGATTAGTGGGTTCAGATAATGGAATAATGGGTAAGTTTATTTCCTGTTCTTTAGGTGCAGGGTGTTTTCCCTATTTAATGTAAAATTGACAATGAATGAGAAGAAAACGTTTGTGAGGGTGTAATCTTGAGCTTGAAACAACAATATGGAAGGTCCGAAAAGGTCCAAAAGGCCCAACTATGTATTCTCATAATCAAATTTGAGATTACACAGATGAAGGATGGGAGTCTAATGAACGAGTTGGATGTGAACTCCCCTCCCTATCACTTGGAAGACCTTTGATTTTAGCTCCATTTTAATTTTCCACCATGACTTTGAATTGCTTGAACGCTTCAAAAGGTTCCCTTTTCTATTTTAAAAAACACACCTATATCTTGCAAGTATAGTAATCGGTTAAAGCTAGCGTGTAGTTGTATCACTTTGAGAAGGTGGAGTTATTGGGTCACACGGAGTAGTGTGGATCAACTGAAGCCTCTTGCCCGCCATTCACTTCTTTTAGGGATGATGCTTGCCCACAGAGCATGTGCCATAAACTTTAGACTTCTCTAGCTACCACCTTTCACAACCCTTTAGTCATTGTCTATATAAGATGGTCCTAAGAGCTTGGTTATTGAATATGTCTTAATCATCCCACGAACAAGAAACATTCATTTCTATCGTTGTGAGGAAATCATCAGACCCTTGTTGGGATGATAAACCTTGCAAGCCCCTCCTTGAACAAAAGGTCACCCCTTTCTCTTGTAGCTACCCTATGTATAGAAGGTTAGAAGTGAACTCAAGAATATAATAAACATTGTTAACTACCTAGGTCACTCCTTCCACATTTAGCCTGATGTTGCCCATGCCTTCAACTCCTATCATGTGATTGGAACTAGCCAAATCCAAAAATCAAGTTCCTTCTTTCTCCAATGCTTCAACATCAACGAAAGCCATCAGCAACAACTTATCATTCTAAGGTCTCCATTAGGGCATTCATATTGAAAGTTTCTCATTTGATGACAGTTAGAGAACTCTACCATTGTTTTATGAAACTAATGGGGCACTAGGTTCAGGGAATTTGTTGGAATTAGAATTAGAATTAGAATTAGAATTTAAATTGGAATTAGAAGGAATTATATTTAAATTTTAATATTTTTCAAAGAATTTTGAATTCAAGGGAATTGGAATTGAAATTCCCTTTATAGATCCCACATGAATTTTTAGTGACAAAACACTTATACAGAAATTGAAATTTATCACCCATTGCAAACCGCCACCACCTTCATAACCACTAATCACCACCGCTACATACCACCAACTATCGCCTTCGTCACCATTGACAATCGACCACGGTCACCAACCACGCCTGTTGCCGAATACCGACCATGCCCCACTGGCGCCACCAACCAATACCTTTCGCAGCTAAACACGTTAAGAATGGAATTCAAATTCTAATTTCATCAAATTTCTAACAACCAAAAAGAATGATCAATGGAATTCAGATTCCAAATCCATTAAATTCCTTTAAATATCTCCATACCAAACGCCCCTTAAGTGTGACCTCTTCCTTGTCCCCTACCTCGATTAGAATCAAACTTGCCTCATCCGTGTCCGTGTCCGTGTCCTTGTTCTCCTTCGACAGCTGGCTTGTTTTTAATATTAAACACTTGTTTTCCAACGACGTTGCACTGAACTGTTTACTCGTGAACCAGTAGAGAACTTTGAAAAAAGTATTTTCAAACCTTCACATCCCAAAGTCACATGGCATCTATACTTGTGCATTGAGTAGTTGCTCCCTTTTGGGTGCCCATCTCCGATCACTCTCCAATACTCTTCGGATCAGAGATGATTCTCCAATATCAGACTCTAGTGATCATAGTCCGCATCAAATTTGAACACACACGGCGTTGGGAAATTACTTGATTCCTCTAGCATTTGCTTCGGGACCTCTCTGCTCATTTTTTTCTTTCTTGAACGCTCTATATAGTTTGCTCATATACCACTCAAGATAATATCATAGTGCAAGTACAAACTCTAACATCTTATTCAAGAATAAACGTGGCTATATAAAGCCACCAGCAATGCAGCAACTAACCCTTATGACTCGTTCGAATGAAAAACAAACAACTGAATCAGCCAAAACCCTACGACTTGACCAACTCATGTGGCTATCACCTAATATCATACTCGGCTGAAATGACAAAAACAAAAACTAATTTCCATATTCGAATGTGACCCTGTTACCCATCCCAATGTTTCTGACTTTTTTCATCCATTTTAGATTTTTTTATCACTTACTTTTAACTAAAATAGGAATTAGAAAATAATGTGACAGAAACAAAAAGAAAAAACAGAAACAATGGAAAAATGAAGTAGAAAAGAATGAGAATAATAAGAAGTGGTCTTACAATATTATGATTATTAATTGGCAGCTGAAGTTGTAGTGCTTCTTTAAGTTGACGGACAATATAGTTCATACTTGGGCGACGTGTTGGGTCCTCATTTAAGCAAGAATATGCTATGTCTGCGTATAATAAGACTGATTTCATGGACTTCTCTAGACCACCTAAGATTATGTCACGTAGTTTATTATTTTCATAATAATATTTGGCCAATGGAACTAGAAATCTGTCATCTTCGTTATTGCTATCAACAAATGCTTTCCTCCCACACAATATTTCAAATAAAACCACACCGAATGCATAGATGTCTGACTTGCGGGTCACGCCTCCGTTCTTTTCAATCGCTGGGTCGATACACCCCATTGTTCCAATATGTTCACAAAGGCACACTTTGTCCTCATAGTGTACGGATTGTTTGATAGAAATTTCAAAACCGGATAACTTGGCTTCCCAGTTGTTGTCCAACAAAATTGTGTCGCTACTAATGTTACAATGTATGATGGTAGAATCACGTTCCTTGTGATAATGAAGGTAACTCAACGCACGAGCAATGCCTAGACATATCCTCAATCTTTGTGTCCATGTGAGGTTCGGGCTGTGTAGATACAGCCCGAGACTTCCGTGGGCCTCATACGTGGTTACGATGATCTTCTCATTTTGCTCATCACAAAACCCTATAATGGAGACTAGATTTTCATGGTTTAGATCAGAAAGCACTGAAATTTCTGTCAAGAACTTGAGGTCACTCTTATGATCAAACCTCCTTGCAGTAATCATTATCAACCTGCCAAACCACAAGAGTTGTCCTTTATATGCGGTACCAAATCCACCGTGTCCGATGATGTTATCATGATGAAAGTTGTTGGTGGCCTTTGCTACGTCCTCAAGTGGGATTTTTAAATGAGTAAACGATGTTGCTGCCTGATTAACAAGTGCAAAAACTATGATTAGAAGACAATTATTTTTCTATTCCCGTTAATTTAATTAAATAACCTTAAGCAATTGAGTATATCTAGTTATCCCTTATTTTATTTTATTGATATATACTCAAATATAAAATAGTATATAAGTATATTATCATAAAGATATAAATAACTAAAACATAAAACTTAAAACAATACATTAAAATATTTAAAATAAGTACACTTTTTAATATATATAGGATTAATCTCATATAAAAACCCTTTTTTATTATAAAAACTCTTTAACATATCAACCTGTCATTGATTTGATATCAAATATGAAATATTTCATTTGAAAGGTTGATATGAGACAAGAGTTATTTTAGTAATTTTAACATTTGTACTTTTCTAATCAACTTTTCACCTTATTAGATCAAAACCTTTTTTCTTTTATTTCACATATTTTTTTCAAACCAAATATCTCTCTTAAAACATAAATTTACACCATGGATGCTAAGCTCAAGATCTATCGCCCCACTACCATCGATTCCTCAAAGAGTCATCTTCTTTCACCACCTACCATCACCGGAGCAGTAACTTCCTTTCACCTTCACACCACCAAATCTTCTTCCAAGTCCCACCACAACCACCACAGCCTTCACCCCCTTTCACCTACCATCACCAACGATTCCAAGTCCTAGCACCACAACCATGACACCACCACCCTTGTCGCTAATTCCGATTCACACTACCCAACAAGACCACCTCCACCACCACCATTGTTGATTCCATTCCATCTTTCTCTCTCTAACATTGACTTTTCCCAGATCTAATTATCAATCTTTCTCATTAAGGATGCAAAGCAAGGTAGTATTTTCTTTTGTTTTTGTGGGTTTTGATTTGGGGATTTTTTAAAATCATTCCTTAAAAGCTTTGTAGACCCACTTGAATCTTGCTAGTAGCTTTTAGGGTTATACTTTTATGAAAAAAGAAGATTTCTTTGCATAGAGTTGTTCATTATTTGTTCTCTTTCAATATTTGATTTTGGTGTATATTTTAATGAAAAAAAATTGTTCATAGATAGGAAATTAAGGACCTTGAAGTGTGGTATGTTTTGAATTTTGATTTTGATTACGAATGATATAAAAGAACAAGAGAAAATGGTGTTTTTTTACACGATACTAACAATCTTGTTCAAGCTTTCAAGCTTGCTTATAGAGTAGTAGAAGACACACAAGAGAAAATTTGTTTTTTCTTTAGTTACAATGGTTTACATTGGTTCAAATTCAAAAAGACGTTAGTGGTGTAATTACAATGGTTTACAGATTGGTTTATGTTATTTTGACAGATTGGTTTACATTGTTTTTTATTATGAACCAAAAAGGAAGAAAGTTTAGATTGTGTGTTCTTTAGAATGGAGAAGAACAATATTGATTTGCACGGGTACTCGTTTCTTGTTTGTTTGATTCTACTTCTGCTTTATTTCAATTTTTTAATATGTAATTGTTATTGATACAGTTTTTATTTTACGATATATATATATATATATATATATATATATATATATATATATAGGAAAATTCAAATAAAATTAAAATATCTGTAAAAAACCATAAAAATCACTTTAACTATGCATTTTTTATTAAAAAATGCATCAAAATCCTTATAATTACATATATATATATATATATATATATATCAAAAATATATATACATATATATAGGGGAGGCTTCAATGGGATCCACAAAAAAATAAAAAACCAATTCTAGCCATAGATTTCTCAAAAAATTAAAAAAAAAAGTAAAAAAGAAAAATTGAAAAACGCAGCCATATGATTTTAACATAAAAATTGTAGAGAAAAGTAAAATTAAAAAATAATTAAACATCGATGTGTTTCACATTAAAAAATCCAATTCACAAGTGAAATCACGCGACTTTTTTTATTTTTATTTTTATTAATTGCGATAAAATAAGGTTTTATTATTATTTTTTGTTTGCCTCTTTTTGAATTTTTTGAAATTAAAATATATGGTTAGAATTGGTTTCTTAGTTTCTTCTTTTTTGGTGTTCCCTTTTGAACCTCCCTATATATAGACACATGTATACAGTTTCATATATATATATATATATATATATATATATATATATATATATATATATATATATATAATATGTATATATATTTGTAAGGTAAGATTCAAATGAGAACCATGTATTATTACGAGAACTTGCAAAAACCCATCAATATTAATCAAGGATATTATTTTTTTATTGTAATAACATTATTGCACATATATAAGATTATAATATTTAGGATAGAGAACGAATGTTAACCCTTGTTTATTTCGATAACCCATTAACCAAACTAGTGGTGCACAGCAATCCATGTTATCACTGTAATTAAGAGTTTCAGTGGTAAACTAGTGGTGCACAATAAATGTTAAAATTTCTTTTAATAAAATATATCAAGACTATACTCGAATTAAAGATATTAAAATAATTTTTTAATGGTGTAATTTGTATAGAAAAATAACATCATACAAAAAAGTTAAGAAGGTTTTCAAAAAAAAGGGTGAAACTTTTAAAAAAAATAAAGGAAAAATTGTTATATCAGTGATGTAACTCGATTTGAAAGTTAGTTACACTACATAATCATGGTGTAAGTGTTTGTTACTTTATTGTTAATGGGTTATCGCAATAAAAGTGGGTTAACAACAGTTCCTTTCCAATGATATTTATGCATATGTGTAAATTCATAAGTTTTAAAAAGTTTATATTAAGAGAAAATTACATAAATAGTACCTGTGGTTTAATCAAATTGCATGTCTGGTCCCAAACTTTAAAAATTACAAAAATATTCCAAACTTTTTTGTGATAATTACATATTTGGTCCCTTGCATAAAATTCATTCATTTTTTATGCATTTTATAAAATTTAAATTAACTATTAAATTTAATTTTAGAGACCAAAAGTGCAATGCTCACATAAAAGTTTGGACTAACTATGCACTTTTATAAAATTTGGGACCAAATTTGTAATGACTACATAAAAGTTTGACAAATTTTACAATTTTAAAAGTCTGAAGACCAATAATGCAATCTGATCAAACCAAAAGGACTATTTATGCAATTTCTCTTATATTTATGTAAGTTTTACTTACAACTTCAAATATATGTGCTTTTATGCAAAACTTACACCAATATAAACTTTTTTATACTTAGTAATTTATACATATACGTAATACATCATAATCTTCCATATGTCTAATAACTTTATTTAAACAAAAATAATAATGATATTCATTGATCATGACGTGTTTTGGAATGTTCTCACAATAAAAGAGGGTTCTTATTTAAACTTTTTCCTACGTATGTGTGTGTGCATATATATATATATATATATATATATATATATATATATATATATATATATATATATATATATATATATATATATATATATATATATATATATATTATATATATAGGGGAGGGTTCTTGAGAAAACCAATAGTTATATGAAAATCAAAGAAAATCACGAAAAACAATAACATAATTCATAACTTTTTTGTTATTTTAATTGTTAAAATGTTATTTAAGTATGTGATACATATATGTTGAACATACATACAAGAATGAAGAGTTTTACGTATATGTAACACTATGTCAAATGAAAAATGATTACGTATACGTAACCTATGTGCGACGTATATGAAAAACATGCTAGATTTTCATTTGATTTATAACTTTATTTATATATATTCACACATATATATAAAGGGTAGTGATAAAAAAAATTTATACATTATTTGACCGTTTTTATTGGTTTTCTCTAGTTTTCTTATAACTTTGTGGTTTTCTTAGGATCCCTCCTATATATATATATATAAGGCAATGATCAAAAGTTAACTCTTTATTATTGTGATAATCGTGTTAACTTTTGAAAATCAATCAAAGTCATTATTTTTCTTAGAATAACATTATGTTTTATATATATATATATGTGTAGATTCATAAGCGTTAAAAATTACGACAAGTGTAAGTTACTTACACCGGTGTAAATATTTACCAGGTGTAAGTAACTTACACTTATTGTAATTTTGTACACTTGTAAATTTACATATATACATAAAAGAATATAATGTTATATATGCATAATGATGTTATTCAAACAAAAAAAAAATGATGAATTTGATTGATCTTTAAATTTAACACGATTATTGTAATAATAAAGAGTTAACATTTGATGCTTAACCTATATATATATGTATATATATAATCATATGTTAACCCTTTATGAGAAAACTATTATTATTTTTTATGTATATGTGTAAATTTACAAGAATATATGTGATCCTTACCATATATATATATATATATATATATATATATATATATATATATATATATATATATGGCTGGGTTCAAATAAAACCCAAAATAAATTGTATAAACCAAAAAATTAAATCTTCACCTTTGATTTATAAATATCATTGACTCATAGTTGTTTGACTTTTTATATACATAGTCCAATAAAAGTACAACATTCGATTATTTTATTCAAAAAAAATATAAACGCTTGATCTTTATAAATCAAAGGTGAAGATTTAGTTTTTTTCTTTAAATAATATCTCTTGACTTTTATTTGAATCCAACTATGTATATATATGAAGGTTCATGAGATAACTTAATGATGACACTTATCAGTACCATATTCAATCTAACTTTTTAAATGATGGTAAATTGTACAAAGTGTTATTATCATATAAAATAAGGATGTGGATGCATGTCAAAATCTCATCAACTTGAAAAAGATCAACGGGTATTGTTAGGTTAACAGGTTAATGCAATAAATATGGATTAATAAAGGATCCTTACCTTATATATATGTATATGTATATGTATATATGTATATGTATATATATATATATGTATATATATGTATATGTATATATATATATGTATATGTATATATATATATATATATATATATATATAGGGGATCCAAAGAAAACCGCAATGTTATGAAAAACTAGAGAAAACCAATGAAAACGGTAACATAATTATTAAATTTTTATCCCTACCCTCTACATATATGTGTGAGTATATATAAATAAGGGTATGGATCAAATGAAAACCGTAGCATGGTTTTACATATACGTCATACATAGGTTACGTATACGTAACCATTTTTCATTTGACATAGTGTTACGTATACTTAAGACTCTCCATTCTCATATGTATGCTAAACATATGTGTATCAAATACTTAAATAACATTTTAACAAATTAAAATAACAAAAAAATTATGAATTATATTATTGGTTTTGTGGTTTTTTTTGGTTTTCACATAAATATTGTTTTTCGCATTAACCCTCCCCTATATATATATATATATACATACAAACACATATATTCTCTAATAAAGTAAAATAACTTTTGCCACATGTCATCTCACTATTATTTATCACATGTTACTAGCATAACAAATCAATCATTTAATTATAAGATTAAATATTAATTATATTACTTATATTATTCATATCCGTTTTAAATTAAAAATAGATTTTTTAGTAAATTGAAAATGTAATCTTACTTTATTAGAAAACATACTTTTTAGAAAACAAAATAAGGATTTTTTTGTTAACGATTTTTTTTTAACATAACGGACTATTTATAAAAAAAAATGCCATCTTTAAAAAACCAATTTTTTTAAATCAAAATGTTTAGAAAACAAGTTTTTGAAAATAAAATTTTTAAAAATACTATTGTAGTTTATATGTAATTTTAATCGTATCATATTTCAAAATATATTTTATAATTTTATAAATATCAATTAATAACTATTAATTTAATATTTTCGTTCTGAAATCCATGTAATACTTGAGTTTCTAAACTAGTTTGTGTCACGAGTTAGAGCATTTTCTTATAAATTCAATCTACTAGTAATATAATTAGTATCTAGAAGCTTGCAAAAGCTTACCATTTGCCTATCTCAGTCATACTCTCTTCTTTACCTACTACATCGACTGTACTAGGTATGATTATGATTATAAATATACCATTTTTCTTGTTCTCCAACCATATCATCGCCTTTCATTGTTTTTAACAACCACCTTCACCATTCATTTACCTTCTTAATTTGTAAGTTTGTGTTTACAATATGGAAAAAATTAAAGGGATTCATATAAAATTCATCATTTTCATTCTTCTTGTTCTCCAACTATATCATTGTCTGTTAGTGTTCATCTACAAATGGTGATAGTGAAGATGGTGTAGAGAGTGGTGGTGTTGGTGGGTGATGATTGAAAAAAATAGGCCTAGTTGTTAGTGGAAGAAAATTTTATTGGAGCTTTGCTAATGGTTCACGAGTTGAGAAGAAAAGTTGAGGGCAATTAGTGGTTCATGTTAACGACAATCATAAAGATGATAGAGGCTAGGATTTGGAAAAAAAAAAAAGGAAAGAGGAGCTGACAAATGTAGGTTGATCACATTAAGATTGAAGATAGTAACATAAAGGTCTAAGGGGACAACAATGGTTGTGTTAGTAGTGGTCGTCGGAAGGCAGCCTTGGTATTGGGGGTTGGGTAGGTCATTTCATGTGAAGGGGTATTATGGCTTTTGTTTTTATTTTTTTTATATTAATTAAGAATGTTATCATTTTTGTTTAAATATGAAGGGATATTATTATCATATAACATCAACTTAACTAAAAACGTTAACTACCATCCAAGATGACACTAACGGTGTACACTCCCTATATAGATCCGCCCATTCTTGTACTTTATCATAGTTGAGGACCACATGTGAAATTTTGTGCTTACACCAAGGCCTATCCATATTACTAACTCATAACTTTCTATGATGAAATGTGTTGTAAAAATAAGTGCCTAGCACTAATTAATCAATAATTGGTTACTGACCGATTCTATTTCTGCTAATCGCTAAATTAATAGATCAAAGATCAAAATCGAACAAAATTAAGAAAAAAACCGGTCAAAACCAATCAAAGTTAGGCAAAGTTTGGTCAAAAACATCTAAAAATAAGAGAAAAGCAGTCAAAATTTGTTCAAAATTAGTAAAAGTAAAATATTATACATATCATTTTTAAAAATATTATATATACATATATATATATATATTAATTAGTTTAAAAGTTAACATATAAAATTCTAATCCGATTAATCCCTAGTCGATACCCCACGGTCGACTAACCCCAAGCGATTTTTACAACCATGATGAACATAAGTTAAAGTTTTGGTTCTTTAATTTAATGCATTCAAGGAAATATGCATTTGTAAAACTATGGTAATTACTTACTTGAATTATCGATGCCTTCATAAGTTCCGCTAACACTTCTTTTATTGTTGGTCGATTGTCTCTTTCATCATCTAGGCATTGGTAAGCAATTTTTTGAAAAGTTTTTAATGATTTTGGCTCAATTTGTTTCTTTATTTGCTCAAATACCACCTCATCATGCTTTTGTTCTTCAAAGCTGCTTTTAATGAAATTCGGTAGATAGTGGCCCTTTTGATTGTAAATTGCATGCGTTGATCTTCCGCATAAAATCTCAAATAAAACCACACCAAATGAATAAATATCGGATTCCATGGTTAGGATTCCTGATTTTTTGTAAAGTGGGTCAAAGTATCCTGGTGTGCCGCATATATGATCGATGACGTAGTCTGTTTTCTGAGATATGGGGCTTATTAAGGAAAGCCCAAAATCAGCAAGTTTTGCTTTCCAAACATGGTTTAGTAAAATATTAGGAGTTTTGATGTCCCTATGTATCACCTTTGCTCGTTTTCCAAATCCTCCATGAAGGAGATATAACGAGCTTGCAACCTCAATGCATATGTTAAGTCGCATCACCCACGTCAGAAAAGGCTGATGCAAATAACTATCAAGACTTCCATTGGATGCATACTCAAAAACAATGATTTGTTCATCTTCTTCATTACAGTAGCCTACAAGGCCAATAACATTTTCGTGCTCATACTCTGTAAGAATTCGAAGCTCATTCAAGAACTGGTGTTCCCCTTTAGCAGACTTCTTATTCAATTGCTTCGCAGCAATTGCTATATTAACTCCATTCTCGTCTTGAAGGTTTCCTTTATAGACGCTCCCAAATCCTCCTCCACCAACGAGATTGTCTTTATGGAAGGATTGTGTGGCACGTTTTATGTCTAGAAGTGAAAATTTTCGATTGTCCTTGTTTTCCTATCAATAATCAGACAAGAAAAAGATAAGTTGTTATACCATTTGATTATTATAATAGCGTTTAAAAATATATAAATTGGTGATTGCGAATAGAAAACAATATAAATTGTTAACTTAACATGGTGTGGTTGGTGTTCAAATACAGTGATAGAAATTGAAATTGGCAGAGAAAATCTATAAAGTAGTGTGCTTAAAGGGACATCATGGTGGTAAGGTGACCCGCTTCTATTTTAGTAGTCGAGGGCTAAAATCTTGCAAGACCAGGTGTTTATGGAAAATAGGAGTATATTAGGAATAGGTAAGGAGCCGTTCCAAAAAAAAAAAAACTATAAAGTAGTGATAGAAAGCTAAAAACACTATTAGAAACTAAAAGTTCAAATAAATTAAGAGCATAGAGCCATATAAACCCTAACAGTTCAAGTAAAAAAGTTATGTGTATCATTTATAAAATATGTTTGTGCTTTAGTATATTAATCAAATCATATTAAGAAACTTAAAACACTAACTTACATGAAAGAATAACGCTTTCTCAAGTAGCATGATGACGACTTTCATTGTTGGACGATGGTCTTGAGTTTCTGCCACACATCGAGTTGCAATTTGAGTAAATGTGTGCAAAGAATCCTTGTTGGGTCCTCTATTTAGATTATATTTGTTATCCCAAGTTTCTTCATTTAGTAGAGGATCTATCATGTGCACTAGTCTTTCCTCATAAAAGCTTTGTCTTGCCACAAACGCCAGCCCTTTCTTTTTCTCCTTCATGTAAATTGGATCATTTGCAAGTCTCCCACATAAAATTTCTAACAAAACAACTCCGAAACTATAAACATCTGATTCTCTTTTTAACTTACGTTTCTCCTTATATTCTGGATCTATATAGAACGGTCTGCCAATACTATAGTCGAGATTGAGAGCTTCATCTTCTTGATTTGGAGGCAGGAAAATAGAGTCTTCAAAAGAAACAATCTTTGCCCCCCAGTTCTCATCCAACCCAATGTTGTAGCTACATATGTCACGATGTATTATCGCTTTTTTGTCTTCCATCGCAGAGTGAAGGTAGTTTAACGCGTGTGCAACATCTATGCAAATTTTTAAACGTTTTTCCCATGTCAAAAGATGACGCTTGTCTTTGTTTATCAAATGATCCGCTAGATATCCATTTGAAACATCTTCACTGACAAGGATCATCTCAGAACCTTCAACACAAAATCCAAACAAAGGGGCTATGTTAGGATGCTTAACACGGGTAAGAACTTCAATTTCTGTGACAAAATGTTCTTCAGAAGAGATGCGTTTTATCATTACTGACGAAAAATTAAAATGCTCAAGTTTTGCTCTGAAACATGTATAGGAATCCCTATATGCAATTTGGTGTTTCGGAGAAAACCCATTTGTCGCAATTTCAATATCAGTTAGACGAATCTTTAAGTGTTCCAAGTTCTTTCCCTGCAAATATGTGAAAGGGAAAAAAATTACAGCTGGAAAAATGAGAACAAACTTGCGAAGCTAATATTTCGTTGATCCATTTAGAAAAACTAAAGAAAACATTTGAATCTGTCTCCCAAGTAGCCAGTACTACAACTATATAAGAAGAATTGGTTTTGAAATCCCCTCAATTTGTCTTTCTCCCACTCATCACACACTATGCATTTTGAATAATTTGTGTTTCTATACTAGATATACATAACCCCAGCCATTTGTTGTTCCAGTACTTTTATATATCTTTTTACTCTACTCCAGTGAAATTGGTAATTATTACATGGTGAAACTTCAAAATATAAATCAGAAGTGCCCGTGTATAAAACTAGTTTCTTTTGTGACTATTCATTATTAGATATTATGTTATCATCTGCATTCACGCTCGCCCCAAGCAATTAACTCCACCGCAGTTTTGTTTGTTTTGTGGCAAGGTTGACTGCTAAGTACCAAGGGAGCTACTAAGAGTTAGAATTACACACTCAAGACCTCATTTCTTTTAGTAAGTTAAGGTTTAAAGTTTGAACTTTTAGTGTTAGTATTTACTTATATGCACGAATTTAGACTTTGTAAGCAAAATACTTTGTGTTCGTACTTTGATTGCCTAAACATTTCTCTTTGACTTATCAGTGGTCTTTGTTGGTATGCAAAGATGAAAACAGTGATTTTGATGAAGATAAATACACAAACTTGATTTCTTGCTTAATGATTCTTTTTCATACACGCATGTATACATGGCGTGACGCATTATCAAGCGACACAACCCTAGACATTCTTAGAACATTGTTTCACAATTTGACATATTACATATTAATTGACCCTTGCACAATTACTAAATACGTACATAGATGATTTAAACTTGGCTTTCTTGTAATTACTCAAAGACCCTAATACAATGAAGCTTAGTTTATTTTCGAATCCTTTCGATGTTTTGTTTGAATTTGATGTTATCATCTGTGACATTATAGGAATATGATCTTTATACACACTTTTTCTCAGTATACTTGCATCAATTTTAGAGGCACAAGATTTTATTGACATCTTATAATTTTTGTTTAATTTCATTTCTTCTAAACATATATGTTGAAATAAGTCAATCAGTCTTAAGTATGTGTTACTAGCTTATATTTACTTTAGTACTTTGCTTAAGTAAGTATGTTATGTTTAATGAATGATGACATGCATGTAGGGTGTCAGTTAGTGTATGGTTTAAAGAGTCATGTAGTAGTGGGGTTGTGGTCTACAACAGTTGTCGTAGTGGTCAGTTATTAGTCATCTGTCTGCTGCTTTATTATCCTTTTGTACTTTCGTATTCATGAATGAAGTAAGCGAAGTTTATGTCCAGATTTGTTTATTCTAAAGAGAGTGTGTGAGGTTAAGAGAGATCTCTGTACCAACATCTGGTATCAGAGCCTGGAGAACTGAAGATCTGTCATGGCTACTACAAATCCACCACACATATCATCTATGCCGCTGCCGGTGTTCAAAGGAGAGGGCTATGAATTCTGGAGTATAAGGATGAAGACCATTCTGCTATCACATGATTTATGGGATATCGTGGCTACTAGGTACAACAGAAATGATGGTGATCGACAACGATTTCGTGAGAATAGGAAGAATGATGCCAAAGCCTTGTCACTAATCCAGCAAGCCATTCATGATGAAGTATTTTCAAGGATTGCAGCAGCAACATCTTCTCGAGAAGCATGGACTCTCTTAGAAACTGAATTTCAGGGTGATTCAAAAGTGAAGACGGTGAAACTACAGGGGCTGAGACGAGAGTTTGAAACTCTCCAGATGAAAGACGGAGAGGCTATTGGAGACTTCCTATCCAAAGTAATGAAGATAGTGAATCAAAAACGCTCATACGGTGAACTAGTTTCAGATCAAACCATTGTAGAGAAAGTGTTGAGAAGTCTACCAGTAAAATGGGATCATGTAGTCACTGCTATTGAAGAGTCGAAGGACCTCACTCGGTTATCCTTTGATCAACTGATGGGATCATTACACGCTCATGAAACCCGGGTAAACCGAGGAACAGAAGCAGTAAATGAAGAACAAGCACTCCAAGCTACAACTCGAGAAGAAGATCGCTCTCAGTGGTCTCGAGGTCGAGGCAGAGGGGCCTTTCGAAGCAGAGGACGTGGCCGAGGAAGAAACTTTGGAAGGAGGCGAGTACAATGCTACAATTGTAACAAATTTGGGCATGTAAGAGCAGAATGTTGGAATGAACCACAGGCTCAAGCAGCTATGGAAACTGAAGATGAAGATGAGGAGTATCGACTATTTATGGCAATTGGAAGTGAGGTAAGTGGAGAAAACATATGGTTTCTGGACAGTGGGTGTTCTAACCACATGACCAGTCAAAGAAAGCTATTCAAGGATTTGGATTCCACTAAGAGAGTGCAAGTGAAGATGGGTAATGGCAAAAACATTCAAGTTGAAGGGAAAGGAAAAATCAAACTGGAAGCTCTAGCAGGTAAGTCTCGTGTTTTAGATGGGGTACAATATGTACCTGATCTAGATTACAATTTACTAAGCGTACGGCAATTAATGACCAATGGATATGCTCTATTGTTTGATGATGGGATGTGTACTATCACTTATAAACGTACACAGGAGGTTGCTTGTGTTATCAAGATGACAGGGAATAATATATATATTTCCCTTGGATTTATCAAAACAATCAATGAAAATAACTGGGTTTGTAGCCACAAGTGAAGATGAGTCATATCTGTGGCACCTAAGGTTTGGTCACTTGCATGAAAAAGGATTAAAGGTGTTGAATGAGAAGAATATGGTACATGGGCTGCCATCAATACGATCATGGCCCATCTGTGATGGTTGCATGCTTGGCAAGCAAACAAGAAAACCCTTTCCTTCATCTGAATGGAGAGCCACCAAAGTGTTGCAGTTGGTTCATGCTGATCTTTGTGGACCCATGCCGACAAAATCATTAGGAGGAAGCCTGTATTACCTCCTTCTTATCGATGACTACAGTCGCATGTCTTGGATAAACTGTATTGCTTCCAAGTCAGAAGCTTTCAGTAAATTCAAATTATTTAAAGCTAAAGTTGAAACTGAAACAGGAGAGAAAATCCAGTCCTTGAGAACTGATAGAGGAGGTGAATTCTTATCAAATGAGTTTAACTCATTTTGTGAAGCACATGGAATACATAGGGCTCTGACTGCTCCCTACACACCTGAGCAGAATGGAGTCGCTGAACGTAAGAACAGAACGATAGTTGAAATGATAAGGAGAATGTTGGAAGGGAAGAATTTAAGTAAAATATTTTGGGGAGAAGCCGCTGCAACTGCCGTGTACGTGCTGAACAGATCCCCCACGAAGGCCTTGGAACATCAAACCCCATATGAAATGTGAATGGTCGAAAACCATCTGTCTGGCATCTAAAAGTTTTCGGGAGTGTTGCATACGTTATGAAACCAAAGATGCTGAGAAAGAAACTTGAAGCAAAGTCGAGAAGGTGCATTTTTGTCGGATATTGCTCAAATTCAAAAGCATATAGAATATTTGATCTTGAAAAGAAGAGTATTGTCATAAGTAGAGATGTGACAATTGATGAGAAGTCAAAGTGGAAAAGTTGTGGTCCTACGAGTGATGGGATACCTGATGAACTTATTTATGTCACAAGTATGGATGGAGACAACACATGAAGCAATAGTACAAGTAATGGTGGAGAAAACAACAATACAAGCAATGACAATGTACCTGTACACAACTACCAACATGGGACCACTCCACAAAGCAATCAAGGGTCCTCAAATAGCCCAGAAGATAACTCACAAAATTCAACTAATGAGTCATCTTCCTCAACAGAATGCTCTCCATTACGGGTAAGAACTTTAGATGACCTATATGAAAATACATTAGAGATGGATCCAATTGATTATGCATGTCAGTTTGCCTTGTCTCTTGTGGAACCGACTACATTCAAAGAAGCATCAACTAGTGAAGCATGGCTTAAAGCCATGAAAGAAGAACTAGCATCACTTGAGAGGCATGGCACTTGGTCTCTCACGAATCGTCCAGTTGATAAGAAACCTATAGGGTTGAAATGGTTGTTTAAGATAAAGACTAATGCATCCGGCAATGTCACTCGTTACAAGGCACGATTAGTGGCAAAAGGATATGTACAGGAGTATGGGATTGACTTTGAAGAAACATTCTCCCAAGTTGCTCGGTTCGAAACCATTCGCCTCATCCTCTCATTGGCTGCGCAGAAAGGTTGGCAGGTCCATCAACTCGACGTGAAGACTGCATTTCTGAATGGATGTATTCAGGAGGAAGTTTATGTCTCACAACCTCCTGGGTATGAGATAGAAGGAAGTGAAGACAAGGTATATCGACTCCATAAGGCCCTGCATGGACTAAAGCAAGCTCCTAGGGCATGGTACAGCCGGATTGATGGATTTCTAAAGCAAAGTGGGTATGAAAGGAGCGTGAATGAACCAACTATGTACATGAAGAAAGCTGAAGGGGAGAAGTTTATTGTTATATGCTTGTATGTGGATGATATTATCTATACAAGTTCATCACCGGATATGCTATTCGAATTCAAACAACGGATGATCAAGGAGTTTGAAATGTCTGATATTGGAATGCTTCATTATTTTCTTGGGCTTGAAGTACAACAAAAGGAAGAAGGAATATACCTTTCTCAAAAGAAGTATGCTACAGATCTCTTAAAGAAGTTTGGAATGTTGAATTGTAAAGTGACAAATACACCTATGAATGTTGGTGATAGATTTCAAGCGAATGATGGTAGTGGAGCTGCAGATGGTTATCGATATCGAAGCTTGATCGGTGGATTAATTTATCTAACTCATACCAGGCCTGATATAGCTTTTTCTGTTGGAATTCTCTCACGGTTTATGCAAAATCCTTCACAAACTCACTTTGGTGCAGGAAAAAGAATTCTAAGGTACTTGGCTGGGACACTTGATCTTGGGTTAGTGTATAAGAAAGGGATAGAAGTTGTGCTTTCTGGATACACTGACAGCGATTGGGCAGGATCGTCACTCGACATGAAAAGTATCTCAGCTCATGTGTTTTCCCTTGGATCAGGAGTAGTCTCATAGAGCTCGAAGAAGCAAGCTGTGGTTGCATTATCTACAACCGAAGCCGAATATATCTCAGCAGCAGCCGGTGCCTGTCAGGCCATTTGGCTTCGAAAAATGTTTCATCAAAAACAAGAGCAGCCCACAATGATGTTGTGTGATAACCGATCTGCTATCTTTTTAACAAAGAACCAGGGGTTTCATAGCAGGACTAAGCACATTAGCATCAAGTTCCACTACATCTGATCGTTGGTTGAAGGAAAAGAGATTGAGATGCAGTCATGTGATACAGGTGAGCAGGTTGTGGATATCCTCACGAAGGCGTTGTGTGCAGAACAGTTTTGCTACTTACGAGCTAAGTTGGGTGTGCAGACTGTTTGAATTAAGGGGAGGTGTTGAAATAATTCAATCAGTCTTAAGTATGTGTTACTAGCTTATATTTACTTTAGTACTTTGCTTACGTAAGTATGTTATGTTTAATGCATGATGACATGCATGTAGGGTGTCAGTTAGTGTATGGTTTAAAGAGTCATGTAGTAGTGGGGTTGTGGTCTACAAAAGTTGTCGTAGTCAGTTATTAGTCATGTGTCTGCTGCTTTATCATCCTTTTGTACTTTCGTATTCAAGAATGAAGTGAGCGAAGTTTATGTCTAGATTTGTTTATTCTAAAGAGAGTGTGTGAGGTTAAGAGAGATCTCTGTACCAACATAAACTAGTTAAAATATATTTACCAGCGAACACACAAGCTCTCTTCACTACTAAAATCACCACACCTACACTTTGTATAATTTGAAACCACATCCATTTGTCTGGTGAGTACACCACTTAACCACCGCCTTTTCGACAGAAAGTAGTTAAATTAATATAAAGAGAACGGTGAAGGGAAAAAAGTGAGAGGGGCTCACAGGAATTGCTTCCATCAACCGAACTTCCAATGCATTCACGTGTTTATCAACAACTTGGTCAGTATTTGGGCATTGTAACCGCTCCTGATATCAATAATATGAAGAAAAAATATTAGTTCTGAAAACTATAAGTTAATGATATATTTATTATTTACTTATGGGTGAAACTTTCCACATCCATTTGTGAATATTTATCTTTGGTATCTTATGATACGAGAACTCATAACTCATATGGATGTGTGGGTCGATGGGAATGCAGTTAGACCCGCATCAATTTGGAAAACTAGTTTTGGTTGGTAAGGAATTCGTGATGATTGCAATTATACAAATAAGGTAACAAGAAAACAAAGGATTTAGACGAACTCAATGTGTGTCCATTAGTCCATATTCATATATACACCACTAATTCTAATGAAACTTTAAATTTAAGCATAAGTGAGAGTTAATAACCGTAAATTTGTATAAAAAATGGTAATAAGAGCTGCAATGCACAACATTATTTACCTTGTTCTCTAAGATCACATTTTAAGAAACTAATTGAACATAAATTGCCAACTATAAATATGATATTATATTACTAGTTTCCTAATTCAGTTAACAGAGACACAGGGTGTTAAACTTATATCTCATTTGGATCAATCAAATATGCATATGCATGTGCATGCATGAGTGTATATTGCACATTGCTTCTATCTGATAAAAATATTCAGAGGGGTTTAGTAGCAAACTGTTGTGTGTGTTCTTGTTCAATCTGTGAATGCAAATATTAGTAGTGTCCACTATGTTAACACGGGGTCGCATCAATATACATCAAATGGCAGTCAGAGATCACAGGTTTCAACACTTTATTGTGTTTTCACGTATATAGATATACTTTAATAACAATCCAGTGAACATATTTCATAAAACAAATGCATAGATAGTATTGAATTACCTTGATGGTGCTCTCACAAGAAAAACAAGAAATCAGACAGGCATCAACTATTGGTATCACTTTCAAAAGGATGCGCCGGAATACTGGCACCGGTTGGTTGTGAATCTGTGATGACAGAGACTTGTAATCAAAAATTTTGAAAGGAGCTAACAATGGTGATGATAACGTGACAGGAAAACAAAGAATCATGATCAACTCAATGTGTGTTCATATTCTTGCCATATTTGGTTTATATATATATACTAGTTTAGTAAACTTATGTATTACACGAGTTTGATAAATAAACTATTAAGTATAATGAAAATTTATTAATAATAAAATAATATTTTAAGATAAAATATAATTGAAATTAAGGATAAGTAATGACTATAAATAATAAAACTATGATATCAATTTTTTAAATTTTTACTTTTATACTTTTATTTGTTTTTTCCAAAAAAAAATATACACATTTTGTTTCAAATTAAACCTTTTTTAAAAAATATTATTTTCAAAAATTTCTTAATTATTACTCCAAATTTTATTTTTTTAATAAAAATTAATTTTTTAAAGCATCAATTATAAAATATTTATATTTAAAAAAATAATGATTTCGAAAAATTTCTTATTTCACAAAAATGTGTTTCTTTAAAATTAGCATTGTTAAAAAAATCTCTTTAGAATATTATTAAAAAACTATTTATAATATATTAAATAGTCAAATAATATTTTTAGTAATTAATGTCATTATATATTAGGAGTGATAAGATTGAAAATTTTAATGAGAATAAATGTGATACTATCATTTGTCCTCCCTTATTAGTCTTTCATTAAAGTACGAAGATATTTTTTTCCTGTGGTTTTAATTTATTATTTACGACCCAACATTTGAAATTATTTTAATACTTTTACTATTTTGGATATATATTTCTCTCATTTAATATATTCTATCTCTACTTTATTATAATATGTTTTAGAATAAAATGATTGTTTTTCTACATTAGTTTTTAATTAATAGTTTAAGGGGGCAAACTTAATTTTTTGATTAATTTGACAACTTTAATTAACTTTTGCATACATGCTTATTCTATAATTACAATTTTTCTCATTTAAATCAACTTTCTGCCATTATTTTTTAAATGTCTACGAATTTTTCATACGTTAATATTTCGAAAAAAAGTATGTCATAAAAAGAAGAATATTTTCTTTTTAATACATTTTTAGTATTATTGCTATATTTTTTCAATTGAAAATATTAAAAGTTATGCTTCCCTACGAGCACACCTCTAGTTTCTTCTAAAAAAAATTTGTAAAACGCTTTCAATTAGTATTCATTTAATAGATTCTGTTTCATATATGTTACATGACTTACTTGGTAAAATAATGCCTCCTCAAGTTGCTTGACGACGACAGCCATTGTTGGACGTTGGTCTTCAGTTTCTACTACACAATCATATGCAATTTTAATAAATGTGTTCAAAGAATCCCCATTAACAAGATTTTTTTCACAAGTGTTCTCCATTATTATAGGATCTATCATCTTCTCTAGCGTTTCCCAATAGAAAAGTTGTCTTGCCACATGAGCGAGCCCTTTATCATTCTTCTCAAGATAAATTGGATCATCGGCTTTTTTCCCACATAACATTTCGAACAAAACCACTCCAAAACTATAAACATCTGATCCCCTTCGTAATTTACCTGTCTCTTCATATTTTGGATCTAAGTAGGAGTCCTTGTCACAATTCTCAAAATAAATACCTTCATCTTTTTCATTTGGTGGTAGGATTTTGGACAATCCAAACTCCACAATTTTTGCCCCCAAATTCTCGTCCAACCAAATGTTGTACCTACTTATACAACTGTTTATTATCATCTTTTGGTCCCCCGTCATAGAGTGAAGGTAACTCAACGACTGCGCAACATCAATGCATATTTTCAAACGATATTCCCACGTCAATATACGCATGCGGTTGACATCTCCCAAATACTCATCAAGGTAACCATTAGTAAAGTTCTCAGTGACAAGAATCATCTCCGAACCATCAACACAAAATCCAAGTAGAGCTATTATGTTGCGTTGCTTAACATTAGCAAGCATTTCAATACTATTATAGAAATATTGTTCACTTTGCATGTATTTGATACGTTTTATAGCTACGGTATTGTGTCTCTTGGCATGTTCACCGTTATTCTCCCCTTGTACAAATGAAGGATCATCTATATCGAAATGATCGAGTTCTGCTCTATAAAAAGTAAGGTATTTGGAAGATCCAATTATGTATGTCTCTGAAAAATTATCAGTGGCTAGTTGAATATCTTTGAGACGAATCTTCAAGTGTTCTATGTTTTTTATCTGCAAACATCATTGAGACGAATATTCAAGTGTTTCATATTTCTGGAAAAGCATATTTTGCTATCAAGTGTTTTTAGTCACTTTTTTTTGGCAATATAAAACAAAATGAAATAAGCAAGACTAAAATGAATTGGTATCTTTTGTTTTCAGAACTTCATGATAAGTATGTATATATTTAATAAATATGAACAACATTTGATATGGTTACTTTTAGGTGATGAACTAAATAATAAAATGAAATGTTTATTACACGGATAGTCCTTATATATTATCGATCACATGTCTAGCCGAACACTCCTAGTTCATTTTAGCTACTTGTATATCTTATTAACTTGTATATTATCATGCAGAAATTTGTTTCAAAGAAACTTATATTGAAATATAGATTAAAGTAAAAAATATAATAACTATATATTTAAAAAGTTTATATAACATCATATTTTAAACGTTATAAAAAAAGTTTATAAGTGGGTCAAGTGTTAATGTGTGATTGGGGAAAAAAAATTAAAAATAAAACATCAGGGAAAGTCTAATGTTTAAATGGGACGCTGAATTAAAGTGAAAGGGCTCGTCTTCTAAGTTTTTGAGGGGTATGATGTAACTTTCAAAATCATGCTCCATTTGCTTGGTCATACATATAATTATATTATATGTAGTTAAATAATATAGATGTGTCATAGAAAACATAAATACAGACATAAAATAATTAAATAATTAATATACCAATAGTTTTAAAATTACAAAAATAATTTTTTATGTGTTAAAAGAATATAATATTGTTGACTTAATAAATATATTTAACTTTAATTAGTCGAAACAACCTAATCCGTAATAAGTTTCGGAGAAAAGGACGCTTGGTGTGACTTATTTATTTATTTATTAAATTACCCATTCTATAATTTATTGTAATCTCAAAACACAAAATTTATAACTTAATAAAGCAATAATTACAACAATTGTTGTGACCTAGGATAAAGGTGGACGCCTACATCACACAAGAAGAGATGTTGAGTTCGGGGTTTACTTATAATATATATAATGGTTTATTTAGTTAAAATGTTACTTATATAAATATAAATTTATAAAATCATTTTAAATCAAATATAATGGGTTTAAAATCATTTTTAGTTAAATATTATTAAAAATGAAAAAAAAATAAATTTAATGTCCGTTAAAAGTTTGGCTAAAAATAAGTTTAAAACTTCCCTTTAACTAGGACGTAGTGGTTTTAAAGCCTCAATTGTATTCATATCAGCAATTTTAATGCTTTTTAAAGGCATCACTACGCACGGTTTTAAGACCTGAAGTAGGTTTAGGCTTAAACAGAACAGATTTAGATTAGAGAACATTAATAAAAAAACAGGTCTTACTTGATTTTCACGTAGCTGCTGAAGCTTCAAGGCTTGCTCAAGTTGATCGACAATATACCTGCTATCTGGGCGACGCATCGGTTCCTCCTTTAAGCAAGAATATGCTATTTCTAAATATTTGAGGAGTGATTCTGGGGACAATATTTGATTCCATACTTGTGGATTGATTATATCCTTCATTGTTCCATCTTCATAATGATATTTTGCCAATGGAGCTAGAGGCGAAACAGCCTCGTTGACATACGCTGGCCGCCCGCACAATAATTCAAATAGAACAACGCCAAATGAGTAGATATCATTCTTGAGGGACGCGCCTCCTGTGCTCTCAATCGTGGGGTCAAAATACCCAAGTGTGCCAACAGGCTCACAAGGGACGACCTCCTCGATCCGCTCAACTGTTTGTTTGACTGAAAATTCAAAACCAGATAACTTAGCTTCCCAGTTCTTGTCCAATAAAATAGTGTAGCTGTTGATGTCACGATGTATCACACCATAAACACGCCCCTGATCATCATGATGGAGGTAACTCAAAGCGCGAGCCACACCAACACTTATCCCCAATCTTTGAGTCCACGTGAGGATCGCGCTGCCTAGATACAAGTTGAGACTTCCGTTCGCCTCATGCGTGGTTACGATGATCTTCTCATGTTTGTCGTAACAGAACCCGATAAAAGAGACTACATTTGTATGCTTGAGATCAGAAAGCACTGAAATTTCTTTCCAGAACATAACGTCACTTGCCCGACGCTTACACGCATAAATCTTGATCAACTTCCCCGACCGCCAGAGTCCTCCTTTGTATACACCGTTAGCGATGATGTTACACTTAGCGAAGTTATCGGTCGCCTTTACGACGTCTTCAAGTGGGATTTGTAAGTGACCAAACTTTGATTCCATGCTTCTGTTTATCAAGTAAATGATCAAATATCAATCAAGGGGTTGGGTTACAAATGAAACACAAGGAAAGTTACACTATATATATAGGCCTTGGTATTTTGTAGTGTTGACAGTTAAATGGGTCAACCTGGTAAAGGGTTGAAACTGATATAAACAGAAGCTGCAGCTGCGATGAACCAGATCCGGGGCGGCAGCGGCGGCGGCAGCCGGATCGATCTGTAACAGCGGTGGCGGCTGCGGCCGGATCGATCTGTAGCAGCAAGAAAATGAAGGAGAGGTGGAGTGCAGTGGAGTTGCAGCTGGTGGTGGTGTGAATCTGTATTTCATATACTATTTTATAGTTATAGTTAAATAGTTAAATACTATTAGGTTTATGTTTGAATCATTTTAATCTAAAAGATTAAATTTTACCAAGTCTGGAATTTCAGTTTTGTTTTCCATTAAAGCTAGACTATTTAGTTCATTCACGTCTTATTTTGTTTTTTTGTTTATTTGTAAATGTGTTTCATATATTATATGGAATGCTAGTAAGTAAAGAAGACATAAAATGTTACTGTTCATATATATGTTTATATTTGGTAAGCCATTGTTAGCCCTTATCAAAATTTTAATATTTTAATTAAAGTGTTTGTGAGTGAAAAACAAAAGAAAAAAAATACTAATAAATGTATAAAATTTTTATTTTATTAATAAGAAAAAATAAAAAATATTGACTTTTAATATAATTATAAATATAAGGATAAGGAATATGACGTGAATGTTCTAGCATCGTTATCGTTTGTGCAAACAAAGTATAGAGGATTTGTTCCAACTCATCCCCTCTTGGCCAATATCGTTCCTGCTCACCAATGTAATCCAAGCAATCTTCTTAACCTCCTTATGATGCTTATGGAACAATATGAATGAGAAGGTTTTTTAAAAACAAATCCGTTGATGCGGAGGAGATCACTGGCAATGAAAAAGCTCTCTTCTTTTTGTGGTTGTAAAGTAGACTACCAGAGGGAAAATGGAAGTTCTTAAAATGAAATTCATGGTTTAATTTTTACTTTTTAAATTCCTCTTGTATTCTATCTCTAGCTCATTGTTGGTTTTATGATAACTAGTTTTTTACGGGCACCGCAATGCTGCGTCATCATACCTAGCGTGATAAAGTATATGCTATAATCGAACTACTCGTTTTCGAACTAATTAAATTTACGTTAAAATGTAGGATAACTAGAATTTATACCGTCAAATAAAAACGTATTATATTTGACCCGTCTCTTCTAAACAAATTTATGTTGAAACTTGGACCAGCTCAAAATGTACATTAAAAAACATGTGCAGTAGCGTAGTATGCGACATGGTAAATTATTTATAACAATCATGCCCGACTCAATTTAGAACTAAATATACGTCAAAACGTATTTATATAGTTGAATGAAACGTATTATATTTAACCCAACTCATTTTCGAACTAAATTTAAATCAAAACATATTTTTACCATTGACTAAAACGAATTATATTTGACTCAGCTCATTTTGAAACTAAATTTACATCGAAACATATACTCAAATAAAACGTATTATATTTAGCCCTACACATTTTTTTCTAACAATAAACAAATTTTTACAAACAATAAAAACAAAAATAATTGATTCAATAAACAAATAATATATGCTGAACTAAATTTACGTCAAAACATATTTATACAGTTGAATAAAATGTAATAAATGCAACCCAATGCATTTCGAATTAAATTTACATCAATTTTTCCTGTAAAATAAAATGGATTATATTTGACTCAGCTCATTTTCGAATTAAATTTGAGTCAAAAAATATTTATACAATCGAATAAAACAAATTATATTTAACCGAACGCAATTTTTTGAACAATAAACAAATTTTTACAAACAATAAAAAACAAAATAATTGACCCAATAAACAAATAATTTTTTTTACTGTTCAACTCCATCATAAATTAATATAGGTATAACCAGTGTTTTATAAACCATGCGTTGGGCCGGTATCGTACGTAGCGTAATAAAGTGTAAACTAACAATCCACCCGACTTGTCACCGGACTAAATTCACGTCGAACCATTAAGTAACTGAAATTTATACAATTAAACGAAAACGTATTATAATTCACCCACTTTTTTTCGAAACAAAATTACGTCAAAAAGTAGACCACGTCAAAGCATACACCAAAAAACACATAGGTTAAAATTGTGCCGACTTCTGCCAAACTAAATCTACGTTGAAACATAGAGTAATTCAGATTTATACTGTGGAATTAAAACATTTTTTAACCCGACTCATTTCCGTACAAAACCTACGTCAAAAAATAGGCGAATATCGAAATGTAAATCATCTCAAAACGCACATAAAAATATGCATGGAAATGTTTTATACCTGACCCAACACATACCAACACGTACCTACAATTACGAACGTAACAATTAATTTTCTTAAATAAAAATTGTATCGAGGTTAACCGAAACTTTACAACCTTAAAAAATAAAAATGACATGTCAAAAGATTTGAAGTCAATAAAAAAATACATTTTAACAATATATAATTTAATAAACAAATATTATTATAATTTTATAATTATTATATCATTATATCGTTCAATAAATAAACATTATTATTATTATTATATTATTATTATTACTTTTCAATTCCCAAAAAACACATAGGTTACAATCGTGCTGACTTGTGCCAAACTAAATCTACGTTGAAACGTAGAGTAATTCAGATTTATACCGTCGAATTAAAACACTTTTAACCCGACTCATTTCCGCACAAAACCTACGTCAAAAAATAGGCGAATATCGAAATGTAAATCATTTCAAAACGTATATAAAAATATGCATGGAAATGTTTTATACCTGACCCAAACACATACCGACACGTACCTAAAATTACGAACATAACAATTAATTTTCTTAAATAAAAATTGTATCGAGATAAACTGAAACTTTACAACCTTAAAAAAATCAAAATTACGTGTCAAAAGATTTGAAGTCAATAAAAAAATACATTTGAACAATATATAATTTAATAAACAAATATTATTATAATTTTATAATTATTATATCATTATGTCATTCAATAAATAAACATTATTATTATTATATTATTATTATCATGGCTGTTCAATTCTAACTACTATTTATATAGGAGTAATATTTGGCTGCTCGAAGAAAGATGTGAGTCGAGAGAGAAGAGAAATAGGGAGAGGGAGAGGGAGAGAGAGAGAGAGTGAATAGGACATTTTTTTATAAACTTTTACGCATCCTTTTTGTTTCTTTTAATCTTGTGTACTCTTTTATTTTGATTTTTGTTTTTTTACTTTACAAAGCTTTTGTTGTCAATTTAAAAAAGGCTAATAGAAATAAACTAACGCTGATAAAGAGATATAGGACAATGAGATAAAACTAAAACTAGAGTTAATTTTGATTTTCGTTTTTGAGTTTTGCGAATTGCTTCCATTTTGAATATCAAACTTTAATTTGTTTATATTCTTTGTCTGACTTTTGTAAATAGTTTATACTTTTGTCCTATTGACTAAGGATGTTAACATATCTATTAAATTTTTTTGAAAAGACCAAAATAACCCCAGAGATTTATTTAAAAAAATTCATCACTCTTATTTTCCAATTTCTCTATCTAATCTCTCTTCTTTCTCTATCGCCATCACCAGGCAACCACCTCCACTGCTTCCATCTGATAATATCTTGACACCATCCACCGGCAAGAATTGAAGCTGCTTTCAATTAAACGGATTCAAGTCGGACCAATCAAGGGTTTTTAGTGAGCTAAGGTTGTCTCTCAAAGCAAGCATTACACCAACATCATTAGAGCTCGATTAAGAGTGAATGTAAACGACTTAATCAAAAGGAATCACATGATAAACCGATGAAATCAAGCATCAATTTCAAAACTCATAAAAGGTTTGGTCATTTTGGAAAGTAAAATTGTGGATTAGAAATGAGTTTTTGTGTGGATGATTAGGGTTTTGATGAAGTTGTAGAATGGGGAGGGGGAGGAGCCGGGCAGTAGGAGAGGGATGGGGATGGGGATGGGGATGGGGAGGGGGATTTTAATCATTTAACAATCAGCTAACAGAAATATATTAACATTATTAGTTAAAAGGATGAAAACAAAAACGATTTATAAAACTTTGGCCAAGTATGGAGACAAACTAAATGTTTGTAGTCAAATGAATACAATTTGCAAAACATACGGACGAAAACTAAAATTAACTCCTAAAACTATTTGACTAAAAAGTTTAATTTAAATATTTATTTTAGGACTCTATTAGTTATTTGTTTCAAATCTCAGCGCCAAAAAAATTTATCTAACTTATTGTTTAAACATATATATTTAGAAATTTCATTTTGTTCCTAGTAATTTTACCAAAATAATATTTTTCCTCCAAAAATTTCAATTTCAACACTTTTTTGTTCGTAGTTTGCAATTCGTCTCAATTAAGTGCAACTTATTAAAACAATTAGTTTTATCTGTTATAATTTAAAAAATATTATTTTAGTCATTTTACTTATAAGAACTAAATTTAAACGTAAAGGGACTATATTAATAAATTACTTAATAAGTTTTGTAAAATTAATTAAAACCCAACCCTTCCTTCTACTTCCATCATTGTCATATCACACCACTTCCTCCCAACTCCAGCTTTGACCTTCCACCCAACATCGCCTCCTTACATCATCATCGTACATCCACCCACCACCACCTCCCTACAAAATCAGAATTAGAAGCAACCTTAATCTCGTTGGCTTAGGGGAAGCTTTGTTCAAGAAATGATACTCGTTCATCATGTAATTGAGATGATCATCAACACATAACCGGTACTTGAAATACACATTTGCATCAGACAATGCCACTTGCTTTGCAAGGAGAATGAATAAGCTGAATGAACCTTACATTTGTTTTGAACCCTAGATTTAGTTTTCTCAATTATAATTTAAATAAAATGGTATTTAGTCAATTTACTTATAAGAACCAATAATGTAATTTATATGAACTTGATGGGAATATATCTAATACATTACATTAAAAAAATTTGTTAAATTAATTAAAACCCAATCCTACCCTCTCCCTTTCATCATTGTCATATCACACCATTTTCTCCCAGCACCACCGCCTCCCTACAACATCTCCGTACATATACCCATCGCCTCCACGCACCATCATAATTAGAAACATCCTCAATCTTGTTGGCTTGGGAGAAGCTCTATTCAAGTGATCATATTTGTTCATCATGTAATCGTAATAATGGTCATTCATGACAGAAATCAAAGCATTGAGATCTTCAACGTGTAACTAGTACTTGAAACAAACATCTGTATCTAACAATGCCACTTGCGTTGCAAGAGGAACAAATAATTTGAATGAACTTTATATCTGTTTCGAGCCCTAGTGTGACACTCCGTGATTTCAGGTTAACACCAATAACTCAACTCCACGTTAGTTAATAATATCCTGTTTGTGGAAATTGAGGGTGTGACACCTAGATCTAGTTTTCTCTATTATAATTTAATTGAAATGTTATATTAGTCATTTTACTTATAAGAACTAACTAGTATCAAACCCTCGCACGTTGTAGTGCGCAACTAAAACTTTTACATAACGCAGCTTAGAGTGAGTGCATTATCGATTCTCAAAACTTATAAATAAAACTAACCAATTAAAGAAATTTCCCGTTGAGATGTTAATAAAATAAACAAGCAGAAAACATTTACGTAAACTCACGTATTACAACAAGGGCAGTGACGATAGTCTAAAGCTTATATAAAAACATGAACTAGTTAAAAAGTTCCCGTCCAAACTTCATAAAAAATAAGCATCCTTTAATTGCAATGACGTTAATAACAACGTATCTTTATATAAGAAAACAATAATATTAAAAAAAAGTTACGATAACATCTGAACTTTTATGAAAAACGTAAATTTTAATTAAAAAAAGTTTATTTAAAAATTTTGTAAGTACTACAAAGGCATTAATTTTTTAAAAATGAGTTTATTCTAAAAAAAGAATGAAAACGGGGAGAGTAGAGGGGTTCCTTGACCCGATGGTGCGAGCTTCACCCTCGTGAACAATTTACAACCGAAGCATACACATATGTTTATAACTTCAAAACCATTTGTTAAAAAAAAAAAAAAAAAAAAAACTTAAGAAAACCAAACATTGAATGAAGCAGCAAACCGGCCCTCATCTCTACGCAAATTACAATCATGCCACAAGAATGGCATTGACATTTGATTTTAAGAATACATATAATAATGTAATTTATTTATACTTGAAGGGACTATATCTAATAGTTTACTTAAAAATTTATTCAATCAAAGCATTGAGATCCTAGACAAGTAACTGGTACTTGAAACAAACATCTGTATCAGAAAACGCTACTAGCTTCGCAAGAAGAACGTATAAGTTGATTGAATCATGATGATGGTGGTGGGGCAAATTAGGCTACCGAAAACATATTACATGAGATTTCTTTATGTCTTTTATTCTTTTAAATTGAATAAAAGATCCTCTAACTAATAAGTTCCGCTATTAATCATTACATGTAAAAATACTTAACATTGTTAGCGAGTTTGAGTTAATTGGAACGAATTGCAAATTAAACCGCATAAATACAAAACCTGAATTGAAACTTTTGAAATAAAATTGTTATTTTGTTCAAACTATAAGGAGCAAAAACAAGGTTTACTTTATATTTTAAAATGAAAAGGAGTGAGGTATACATATATAACTTAATTTTATTTTTTGAATGATACGACTTTCTTTAGAAAGATATTTTAATCGGGTTCACTAATCTATTTTTCATCCGGGACCGCATCTTTAACGTTCTCAGAAAAAAAACTTATAACTAGAAAAACTCTCTAACTCAACTAGACTATTTTTATTCTGAACGAGACTCGAACCATGACTCTTCATTTTTAATTGTATTAGATGCCCCCACTTTACTCATTTAAGCAAGTCCCACCCATTTTAAACTCATTTAACTTAAGAAAATTTAACGTTACGTTAAAGACAACAATTGTTGCCACTATGTGAAGAGTAATAATTATCATTAAATTAATAAGAGTCTATGGAATATAACTGTTTCCATTAAAAATTTAATAACTTTACCGTTATTAATGGATCTAAGAAGATGGATAAAGAAAATGAGTATTGGCCTGATCAATGACGTTACAAGCAGCCTATTTTTTTAGAGTTTTCTTTTCTTTACACTATTACATGAGATTAAAACAAAGACCTTCATTCAAAAAGACATGTTACCAATTATGCTCAACAGAAGTGATTAAAATAATGTATCACAAGATTTTACTAAAATCGAAGGATATTCCGGGCTCAAGTTCTATTTATGACAAAAAAAAAAAAAAAAAAAAAATAGGGAGGTCATAGTTTCAAACAGGTATAATGTAATATTGAGCACGTTAGAAATATTAATATGATACGTTTTCAGTTAAAAAAATAATAAATTGAAAAATAAATAAAAATAAAATAAAACCCTTATGGAAAAATTAAAGCCCACGATTGCCAGCTTCAATAACTCCTAACCATTCTAAATATTGTTTATATAGTTGTTCACATGTTACTGTCGACTCTTACATTTGTTCCTTTTTTAATATTTCAACTACACATTTAACAATTATTAACACATTAAAATAATAGCTATAAGCATTAATTTAGTGAGGCTTGTGATGAACGAGGAAAGATGATCCCACTACTAGCAGGGATGATTAAAAATATTCAAATCCGAAATTTCAGATTCGGATTGTGTTAGTGATTATGTTGGTCCAAATGATCGATAAACAGTACAATTGATTGATCAAATCATTCAAAATCCACTAACAAACATCCATGATAATCACACAACAATGATTATGTTGGCCCGGCGACGAAACATAGTTTCGCCGGGAGAACCTGGTCTGCTGACTATGAGCGAAACTACAGTTTCGCTCATAGTTTCGCTGAGCAGCAAAATACACTAAATACAAACTTAAAACAAAGTAATCTAACATAGATCCTATTACATTTAAACATAATATAAACACTAATCTAAGGTGAGTCCAATTTCGCTAAGAGGAAGTGCACAATCACTGAGGAACTCTCGTTCAATATTGATACTTTCGCAGGGGTCAAAGAAACAACCACAGCTAACAAAACAACAATAGTTTCGCTGTTTGAAGAGGCAGTTTCGCTGGATTATCCGTAGTTTCGCTGGAAGAGTCTGAAAAACTTTTTCAACTTGAAATTGATCCAAAATCACCCAAATCTTAAAGCACTTAAGATCTGATGATTATCGAAGCTTTCCAAACCAAATAGTAACCAAACTCAATCAATTTCCATATCAAAATCACTCAAACTTGATCCAGAATTGATGAAATATTGATTTTGAACTAATACAACCAAAAACTCAATCAATCAAGAGCACAAATGCGCTGATACCATTTTGTTGGTCCAAATGATCGATAAACAGTACAATTGATTGATCAAATAGTTCAAAATCCACTAACAAACATCCATGATAATCACACAACAATGATATAGTATCAAAGGTGTTCAATAATAATGAAAAACAAATCAAACACCAACACAAACAAAGGCTCAAAATGAATTCTATTAGCTTCCAGCCACAATTACAGACTTGCAACAATAATATTTCTGATTAGGGTTTTTGCAAGATTAACCTACAAAGATGGAATCAATTCTATATATAGGCTAGCTAGTTTCGCTGACAAAAACTGTCAGGCCCATGACCAGTTTCGCCAGGCGACGAAATATAGTTTCGCCGAGAGAACCTGGTCTGCTGACTATGAGCGAAACTACAGTTTCGTTCATAGTTTCGCTTAGCAGCAAAATACACAAAATACAAACTTAAAACAAAGTAATCTAACATAGATCCTATTACATTTAAACATAATATAAACACTAATCTAAGGTGAGTCCAACCAAATCTTGATATTCAGATTATGCGAAATTTCGGATATTCGGACATCCAATTATCCAAAAAATTTATATAAAAATTATAAAATAATAAATATTAATTAGGACTTTTGGATATTTTCAGATATTTTTATAAAAAACTTCGGATATCCGACAACTTTTTTATTGAAAATTATTAAATTTTTATAAAATTTATTAAATAATACAATTTTTTTTGGAATTCGGATATCTGAACGAATATCCATATCAAAATCCGAATCTTCGGATTTGAATAGTGAAATCAACCATCCGAAATTTTCGAATATCTGAATTTGAACACCTTTAACCACAAGTTTCTTAATTTTACAACAAAAGTCGATAACCTATCTTTTTTCCCCTAAAAATAGTGCATTAAAATACAAACTCTGACGTGAAGCTAGGAAAAAATACAATAGAGGGATTACATAAACACAAGATTTTCTAAAAGACATCCTAGTGGTCCCATCTCCACTTTTATAGTGTTGGGGTATTTAAAGGATGAAAATATTAAAAACACACTCTTGCTAATTCAGTCAAGTGCTAAAATGAAGTTTGCTTGCTGAAGACTTCATCTGTTGTCAATTGCTAGATGCATTGCTTTTGCCAAACAATAGTATGCTGAGTCATTGCTTTTGAAGATAAAGATGACATGACTAGACAGTAATGGTGCAACCATGATACTGGAAGTAAAAAAGAACTTCTTTACTCATTTCCTTGTTTCTTTGTACAATTTTTGTAAACAATAGCATTATACATTTGTGGTATGTAATTGATTTTAAACCTAAAATAAACGATCAAAATTGATTCTAGTGTTTTTCATTGATCCTAAACCTAGGTTGATTCTAGGTTCAACCAAATCACATGTGCTCCTACTCAGTCACCATGTTTTAAATACTCAGCGATGTCTAACAATATGCTCATAGTTGGCCATAATTTAAGTACATGAACCCGTCATATATCATAGATAAATGGTTGCCACTTTTTGATTATATGTATTCGTGTGATTCGAATCTTAGGAGATTGCACGTGTTTACATTGACCTAGTATTAAAGACTTAATGATTATTCTTTTTAGTCGGGTACAACCTAGTTGTCATGACCTAATGACAATATTTTTAGCAGTCCGTTAATTGAGTCCTAATATTAATTAGTAGTTGAAATCATAGTAATCAAACCTAAGGGTTCATTATTCATGCTCAAGGGTTTTTAGGACAACTAATATACTTAAGTCTTAATTTCATAGTCTTGGTCATCAAGATCTTTATCGTGTTCTAGTTAAAGCCTAGGTACTAATGTACCTAATTCATTAAAATCTTAGGCTCTAATAACAATTATGACACCCCACCCATAACTCGAGCAATTATGCGTAATTGATACAACTTACAGCAAAGGTAAACTAAGTTTATATTTAAAATTTACAACATTTCGACTACAATGCATTATTTATTTACAATAACAAACAACTAGAAATTTCAATGGCTTTGGGTTCCACTGTTTCTACATTATTTCTAGGATTGCCTCATCGATTACTCATGACACGTATGCTCAAAACGACGTTAACTATATGCATTTGAGCTCATGTTATACAATTTACAAGAAAGCACAATTAACATGCATGCAAACATGAGTTGTGATATTTTGGGCTAGGGACAACACGTTCCAACCATAACCTTCTATAACATAGGTATGGTTGTGTTGTGATACGAGGAACCTTATCCTTTTCTCATTCGGTTCCGACACATCCCTTTAACCATATAAGGATCTAAGCATACCATTATCGATAATTACGCATTAATAGTATTCTTGTATATTACTAGTTTAGAGGGAACGGATATATTTTTTATAGGTGTATGATTGGTTTATAAAACTGGGAATAAAAAAATATTAACTATTAGCGGCGACAATTAAGTCGTCGTAATGGTCTTCCTAGAATTGTTTTTCCGTTTTCAACGGCGACAGTTATTACAACTAATAAATGTATTAGCAGCGACATTTTTAGCGGTGACTCATTAGCGGTGACTCATTAGCGGTGATTTTTAAGTCATTAACAAGAATTATTAGTGGCTTTGAGTCGCCTCTTTTACTATTAGTGACAATAAGGTGTGCTAATTGCAGTGACATTTGTTGTCGCAAATGAGCGAAATCTTAGTAGTGAATATCATGTTATAGGGACGACGCCTATATCGATGACGAAAGTTGACATCAGTTTACCCTCATGTCGTCGCTATAGATTCTCCCTTATTTTTAATCAGTCAAAACCTTGTTGTCACTATAAGGTTTGGCGGGATAAAGGGAAAACATATATAGCGCCACCTGGAAAATATATGGCGACTGCATATCATGGGAAAAACCTGTCCTATTTATTTTCTACTCTGATTAAAGCACATCTTCTAGTGAAAGGTGCAATATTTGATAAGGGTTTCTATATACGTTGCTAAATTGCTTCATTGTACATGAGAAACGTTACATCATGAAACTCTGCGCATGATGTTTGTTACACTGTGGGACATAATTGCTTTATGGATAGAGATCATTCATCTGAAAGCAATAAGTAGCACACTAAGATTCGCTAAGATTGTTATTTTATATTATCGCTTAAAGATTGTTTAGGAATCCCAAAACCAACATGATTGGCATTTAGCACTAATTTTTTCATAAATGAATACATATCCGAGTGTCCGAAATAGAGCTTTACTATTTCCTTTTCCCCCTTAATGCAATGTATAACAAGACATCATCAAAGTCATATGAGATGTAATTATATTAGAGGATATTTCTTTAAGGGTGGTGCTGCGGACACCGCAGGTGTTTTTGGAGAGAAACCATGCCTAACCGTCACGGTTAGGCCTACACGTGAGGGTTTGAAACCTAAACGTGACGGCTTGAGCTAAATGTCACGTATGATCCGACTCCCGACAAAAGTACACTGATAAAGAGGCACGGGTCTGAAACAAAATGTGATGCTTAGCCCTAACCATCACGGTTAGGGTACAAGGTAAACTTGATGTCGACAGCAAGTTCCATGAATCTCGGGTACCTACCACTTTGTATCATTGTATTTATTGCGGTTTATGTATGTTAGTTATAGTAAATTAGTTCTAATAATAATAATAATAATAATTATTATTATTATAATAATATTAATAATAATGATAATAATAAACAAAAAAAAAAGAAGATAAAACCGTGACGGTGAGGCCAAACCGTCTGATAATAATAATGATAATAATTATAAAAAAAAAAAAAAAACTTGAAGGTAAGACCAAACCGTCACGGTTAGGATTACTAACAAAAGCCTAGTGTGTGACAAAAGCCTCGTGCAACCTACCCGCGTCACTCATCCATCCAAAAGAAAATAACACGTCACGGTTTGGCCAAACCATGACGCTTTGAAATATATTTTTTTTAAAATAACCCCTTTAACCGGTGATAGTGTGTTTCGAGCCCACGCCACTCCCGTATTCCGCTACCGTATTAACCGGTCGGGCTAGGAGTGGTTCGCTGACTTGGAAGGGAAATAATCATATACATACGCGGGGGGTTAAATCGTCACGGTCTATCCTTCCCGTGACGTTTTGTCTCTAGGGTGGCATTTTTGACAATAACCGTCATAGTTTGTTGACGCAAACCGTGACGGTTAGTATTTACTGTCATGTTTTTCTTGATATAAACCTCACGGTTAGCCCAAACCGTGACGCTTTAAGGCTACCCTAAACCATTTCTAAACCGATTACGATCATTTATATATATCGAAACGGGTATACTCTTCGTGAATATACTCACACATCAACATATATACACATTAAGAACAAATACTATTCGTAGACGTACATACAAACATACGTACGTGTACAAACCGTGACGTTTTAAAGCTACCCTACACCATCTCTAAACCGATTACGATCCTTATTATTATTATTATTATTATTATTATTATTATTATTATTATTATTACTACTACTACTATTATTATTACTATTACTGTTATTACTATTACTGTTATTATTATTACTGTTATTATTATTGTTCTTATTATTATTATTGTTATTATTATTATTCTTATTATTATTATTGTTATTATTATTATTATTATTATTATTACTACTTTTATTATTATTATTACTACTGTTATTATTATTATCATTATTACTGTTATTATTATTATTGTTGTTGTTGTTGATTATTATTATTATTATTGTTATTATTACTATTATTACTATTATTAGTATTATTATTACTATTACTATTATTATTATTATTATTATTATTATTATTGTTATTATTATTATTATTATTATTATTATTATTATTATTATAATAAAACGTTACGGTTTGGCCAAACCGTGACGTTTTGAGATATTTTTTTTGAATCTGATTTCGTCTCGATTAGAGCACCTACCCCACCCGCATACGTGACGGTTTTCCTGAACCCTCACGGTTTATTTGTTTTGAATTTGATTTAATCTCCTTGTTTAACCCACCCCCATTTCATCTCTCCCCCACCTCCATCCCCATTTCATCTCTCCACCTCCACCCCAAACCGCCACCGGCAACGCACGACGCACCTCCATCACCGACGCCGCATCGCCACCGACGACGCACCGCCAAATCGTCACACCAAGCCCAAACTTTGACAGTTCATGCACCAACACTGCTCCGCCACCGCACCGCCACCTACTAATCGGGTATGTAATTTTAATACTTTAAACCATAGAATGTACTTAGATTTGATAGGATTTCCCATAGGTATAGCCTAGATTCTCGACGGTTTATGATAATAATAATAATAATAATAATAATAACAACTGTAGTAGTAGTAGTAATAATAATAATAAAATAATAATAATAATAATAATAATAATAATAATAATAATAATAATAATAATAATAATAACTGTAATAATAATAATAATAATAATAATAATAATAATAATAATAATTATTATTATTATTATTATTATTATTATTATTATTATTATTATTATTATTATTATTATTATTATTATTATAATCTGTCACATTCCGACGGAAGCGTGAAATGCTTGGGTGTGATTTTTCGTTTCAAAACACATTGATTATAATAACATACATTACTAGCAATAAACTAAACATAAACTTCCATTAACTATATATATTAAGGATTACAACATTATACAAAATTTGTCTAACTATTAGACTTTTATATGTAGTTTTGTAATCCTAAATCAAAAGAGTTGTCATAACCACTTTATGTAATCTCCCAGCTAGTAATGCACGTGACGTCCACGTGAATGCTAAGATCCATCAAATCCAAAATCATCCAAACACACAGCTTCCCCATATACTAATACCACCCATTGTGCAGGTTGAACGAATAAACTAAGTTATAAAACATGATGTCAACCTGAAAAAGCATACTTAAAATAGTCAATATAAAGTTGGTGAGAACATAGGTTTATTTAATAACATAATTTCTTTTAATTGATGCATCATAAATAAACTCACAACCAAACCTACTCATATGTCAAGTGATTCATAGCCGTCACAATACAAATCAAAGAATCAAATAATATAGCATACATACCCTCATACGGCAGATGCAGAATGACATATTTCTAAGTAGCGCTACCTATATTATTTGACGGTTGCTCATCCGAAATAATGGTTGTGTCAAAATGACATTAACACATCAAAACTTTTAAATTTGCATCAATTTCAATAATAAACAATATGCTTTTCCCCAAAAAATTTATAAAAAAAAGGGCCATGTTACTCACCTTATTTCCAACAAGTCAAATATTTCCTATAAAATAATTGTTTGTTAGTATAAAATCTTATTTCTTTAAAATTTTCCGCATTTATATCGTTAATTAAATCAAAAATTTTTAAAAAGTAGCTACAATTGTCCAAAATTTACCAAATTTTACAACCAGTGGTATTTCAATATCTAGATTATTCTATAAAAGTTTCAATTTATATTTCTTTAGAGGTAATTTCTTAGAATTTTTACAATTTTACAAATAATGGCAGAAATAGCTACTTATTTCTAAAAATTCTGAAATTTATACACTCTATCCTATTCAGTATATCATATTTTATGTAATATTTTTATGATTTTATCTACTGTTTTGCTGCAAGTTTCGATTTTTCTTTTTATTAATTTTTCTAAAATATGAAACTTTATCATACTAATAAATTAATTCACGAAATTTATTCTGTAATTTAAATATAATATTAGGGTCATCATATAAATTTTCTAGATTTTTACCAAGTCCAGATCTCCTATTTGGTATTTTTCTTCTATTTCCTTATTTTAATCATATAAATTCATATATCCCATATAATTATTTCATATTTTCCAGTTCATTATTTCTAATATTTTCTAAAAAAATTTTAAATTTTATTTCCATAATCACAGTCATTTAAATATTTAGTCTAACCTATTTAGTAAATCATGAAATAACAAGTATTTCAACCCTTTAAACCCTATGTTTTTGTTTAAGTTCTTGGTTTTTATAAAAATTCTCAAACTTTCTATTACAAATCCTTTCTTACTTATTTTGATTGAAAATCAAGTGTTCACAAGGTTTATAAATGTATTTGGTGGTACATAACATAAGGGTTGGTTATATATGTATGTTAAATACATATATAACTTTTTAAACTTGTTAGTCATAGATTTTGAGAATCAAACCTTGTTTAGAAGTAGAAGAAAGGTTTAGAGAATTGCTCTTAGACTCTTGATGATCCAACTTGGTGTGGTTGTTCTTGAACTTGAAATGTTGATCACTAGATGATTGTTTGAAGATGATTGAAGATATGGTGCTTAAGATGATGATGCTCGGTTGATGTTGGAGCCGAGAGGGAGAGCAATAGATGGTAGATGTTGGTTGTGTAATTTGGGAACCAAGAGAGAGGACCGAGGGATGGTGGCGGTTGTGGTGGTTTTGGTTGATGGTGGTGATGGTTATTACGGTGTTCCTCGATCGAAGGCCTCTAATGGCTAGGAGATCATCATGAGTTTAGTTCTTAGACGTGTGTGGTGTCATTTTTAGAGTGATAGGTGTCATATTTAGGAGAGTGATAAGTGTATGGATATCTTAGTGTCAAGCTTTGGTGTTAATGACACTCTTAGTCATTAAGTTAAGGTTAGTTTATTAATTTGGTTATTAATCTAGGTTTGTTAACACCCTAATGATTTGAGTTCTTGAGTTGAGTTGGTATGTTAGTTTGGTGTTTAAGTGTTTATGATTAGTTTGGATTTGGTTTTTTATATAAACTTTTTAAAAGTTAATTTGTTTGGTAATGTTTGATTAAGTTTTAATCTTAGATCATTACATACTAGATGAAGCATCTATCAATCAAATAACTAATCACATAATCTTATGATTGGGTAACTGGCACACATGATTCAATAATTATAAATTTCACAAACGTTCATATACATGCACACGTAAATGCTTTTGCATGCATGCATGCATGCATGTTCACGTATCATATGTGCATGTTCAATTAAGCATACAAAATTCTTAGAGTTAATCAAATAAAATTACCTTAACAATCTCTAATATAAGATATATAAGTATATACTATCAATTTATAATAGTCTTTAATACTTTAGTTTACCTAACCTTGGTTTTAGGGTTGTCACATAATCACAATAAAATAATAATAATAACTGTACTAATAATAATAATAATAATAATAATAATAATAATAATAATAATAATGATAATAATAATTATAATAATAATAATAATAATAATAATAATAATAATAATAAACTAATAATAATAATAATTATTATTATTATTATATAAAAAATAATAAAAATAATAATAATAACTATAGTAGTAATAATAATAGTAGTAATAATAATAATAGTACTAATAATAATAATGATAATAATAATAATAGTAATAATAATAATGATAATAATAATGATCATGATGATGATAATAATAATAATAATAATAATAATAATAATAATAATAATAATAATAATAATAATAATAACAATAACAATAACAATAACAATAACAATAACAATAACAATAACAATAACAATAATAATAATAATTATTATTATTATTATTATTATTATTATTATTATAAAAATACTAATATGGATTTACGCTCAGATATGGATGCACCGGTCGACGTTGAGTTTATTCACGGGATTGATGACTAACCGTATCTTCAGTTCGACGAGTGGACTACGGCATTTGAGCGGTTCAGGACTCTGAGAGTACGACCACCAGCATGGGGGACCGTTTTTTCACATGCGTGGTTAGATCTCATTGGCGAGCATGGGAGGTTTATGGAGATTATCGGTGAGGATAGCCCGTGGGAGTAGATGTTTAGCATGGATTTGCCCGCACATCGATAGATTATAGTGGAGTTTTGTTGCACATTCACTTTCCATCCGTGTGCGCCGGGACTACTAGAGCTAGACGAGGATAACATCGCGAATGGTCGTGTGGTCACAGAGGTTTCTTTCACGATGTTTGAGGTCCTGCATCGCATGTCCCTTAGACAGTTCGCTGTCGTCTACAGCCTCTATATGGAGGAGGAGACTCGAGAGCCGATCTACACCACGGCTTTGATTCAAGGGGCAGATGACGCAGATCAGGTCTGTTAGCCTGCGATTGGTGACGGACTGTACAGTGGCGATTCGAGGGTCTCTCACATACTAGACCCTCTCTATCGTTATATTTAACGACTGATCGCCACGTCGGTCACTGGACGTGGAGCGGGGACCGACAGGGTCAACACCGCCGACCTCTTCTTTCTCCGGTGTTTACTCACACACCAACACTGCCACCTCGCGCATGCTCTTACGGATTACTTTTCCAGCTATTATCACAGGCAGGCGCGAGGGGCGTTGGTAGGCGGCAGCATCGTGGCGCAGATCTCTCGGGGCCTAGGATATGAGAATGCCATGTCCGAGCTTGCACTGCCTGCGACTAATGTGCGACTCCTATGCGCCTAGCGGGACAGGCCACCGCCACCGGGATGAGGATCGCTCAGAGGTTTGGGGATGACATGTGGCACCTGGTGCAGAGATTTCATGTGCTTGTGGCATGGGTGCCCGAGCCATTGATGGACCCGCCCGAGTTGGTGTGGGCCGAGGTCTAGGTTCAGCAGGTTCACCAGCCGGTTGTTGGCGTGGAGGATGAGCCCATTCCTCCGTCGGACCACCAGGACCCGCCGTAGCATCCTTAGCGCGTGTACCATGTCGTGCGGTTGCCTACTCACATAGTAGATATGCTTCAGGACACGCAGGCCAGGGTCACGAGCATGGACGACTGGGTCACGCACATCGCAGACCGGCTCACGCATGGAGGATATGATGGAGTGGGTCATTCAGCACATGGCCGCAGACTATGCGGCCTCCGGTACGCCATTGTTGTCACCGCCACCCAAACAGTTAGGGCATGATGGTGGTAGCACCTCTGGCGCGGGCGGATCAGGTCAGGGCAGAGATGCTGACATGGTGGGTTAGATAGATATTTTGTTTGTATTTTGTTTCTTTTTGTATGTACAAACTCGTTGTATTTATATATGTAGTTTTAGTTATAATGTTTTTGTTGTATTTATGATGGCTTGTATATATTTGGTTGTGTTTGTTTGATTGTTTGTAATGGTAATTATATACAATTTTTTGTAATTTTGATAATGTTAATTGTATATGTATGAACCAACTTGCTATGTAATTGTATATAATGTTTATAATAATTTATATATTCGTTTTTATATACAAAGTCGTAACGTCACAAAAACACAAACTCGTAATATGCTAAAATAAAAAACACAACCGATGTTTATGATAATGTCAATATTCGTTTTTATGGTTTTCGACGAGGCTAAGCGATGACGATTAAACAGAAAAAATACTAGTAATATGATAAAATAAAAATAAACACAAAACACAAACTCGTATGTCACGATTACGTTCAACTATGTGATAAAATAAAAATAAACACAAACTAGTATGATTAAAAAAATTAAATTTTATACCAATTATGTCATAGTTTGGCGAAACCGTAACATATACACCACCACCAAAACCCTAAAACCCAACTCTAAAAAAAAACCACACTCGCACTCTCAATAATTAACCCAATCCCAAGGCGTAACATTCTCTAAAGCTTAACCGTCACGGTTAGGCCCAACCGTGACGGTTAGTTTCTAAACCTGACCTAACGGTCACGGTTAGTCCAAACCGTCACGTTTAGGTCGGGTTTTCTTCAAATTCTCTACGGTCCGTCTAAAATTTACGTTCTTTAATTATAGTTTAGTTTGATAATTATATATCTTTATTGTTATAGTTAATTATTGTCTTATGTGATTTTGTCTCTTGTTTGGGCATATGATTTACCCGTTAACACTGTTAGCAACGAGGAAAACTACACATGAAATTCACTCGTTAATAGCAAAACAAATGAATTTACGTAGTATTCTCATAACATATTTATCTATGTGAATATCATATCTATATTCTTGTTTACCATTTTGAATAAAATAAATATTGATTGCATGACATTGCATATCAAGGTTATTTCTGGTCTCCATTATATTTTATTGGGAACATTTCTCATCTGATTTTGCTATATATTAAGTACAAGTAGCATATTACAATCAGAAAACATGAATTAATTATGGTGAATACATGAAAGTTTACAGTTATAAAATTCGATTTAGGCCCCTAAAAAGGTTAACCGTCTCTTGCTATGATGAATATTTTCAACTTTCATTTGCAAAACATTATATTTTAGACAAAATACAAGAACAAACATGCCTTGAAATATAAGCATTTTTAATGAAATAATACTTAAGAAGACAATCATGGTAGATGATGCTTTTTCAAATACAAACAAAAACTGTCACAATGGCTTTTGTTGCCCCAAACACTAAAGTAAGTTTGAACACTACTCAGAAATAAGGCTATTAGTCCACCTAAAAGTGCAAGAAATGCCCAAGGACTCTTGATATACTCATGCTTAAATTGGCCAATCCATATATTACTCTTACTATCATAATGCTTTTGAATATCCAACATTTCACGTGCGTAAACACAAAAATTAGGTGCAAGATCTCTACCAATTTCTTTAAACAATTGTGCGACTTCAGCGTCACCCCCAAGTCGATTCTCAAGAATGCGAGCTTTTCGAAGAACCTTAACATCGTCAGAATGAGCCATGAGTGAATTTAGAAGACATATGTATGTGGTGACCAATAAAGCATTTGTATCATCACAATACCTTTCATATGCTACCAAGTTTAACAACATACGTTTTGTGGAATCATCCACCGTGATGGGAGGAAGTTCCAAGTTTGCAAAGAACCCACACTTAGAAAACTTAGTACACGCTAGAGACCTTATAGTTTGACTCCGCTTGAAATGAATCCCTACTTCTATAAGCTCGTTAACATTATCAAAAGTGTACTTGTCGTACGATAGAAGACTGAAGGATCTTTCTTTTGTAAGCCGAGTTTGCAAAAGTTGAAGAAGATGATTTGTAGTATTTGGAATGGGATCATTCACCTTAGGTTTATGATTTTTCTTCCATAACATGAAATATTCTGGTGCTAAGATGTTATCATCGATAAACCGTTTGATCAGTGAGTCCCATCGTGCATGTACATCTGGGACAACCCTCATCACCTCAGTTAGAACTAGATATGGGATTTGGTTTTCAAGCAAAAATATGTCGTGTCAGACGAATAAAACCTGGTAGCTTGTTAAGCCTAGAGCACTCCATCCATCAAAAGAGAAGCACCATCTAATAAAATACAAAATGAAACAACCATCTAGCAACATCATTCTTGTGAACTCATCATCTGACAAATGATCAGCATCATCTTCATAGTATTCTCTCAACTTCGAGACCATTTGAGCAAGAGTCTCATACAGACTCAAAATCGACTCCTGGTTACCATTTAGAAGTTTGTTTGTGTAAAGAGGTTTGAAGTACTCCATCGACTCGAGGCTTGGTTTCCCATGATGGTATGGACCGAGTGAAACGACTTTTGGGACATAATATATCTCATGATCCGCACGTTTTTTCAGGATTATAGGAACTTTGGGAATTCGAGTGGAACGAGAAGGTGGTGGTGAGTTGGTTTTCAGTATCGAACTAACCCACTGATCGTTACTATCCTCAATGGTTGGTGTATCATCAATGGCATCCGCAATTGATAGATTTCTTTGTGAATAAGTATATAGGGTTGTAGTTTAAGGTTTATGAGTACTTCGTACCTATGCTAATAATGCTTATCGAAGATCCTGAGGTATAACCTAGTTTTATAGATGATAAGTAATTAGATTTTCTTGATTAATGATTAATGATTAAAGATATATTCTTAACTTCACCCATGACAAGTAGGGAATATATGTCTCACAAGAAATTAAGACCAAACATTGAGTTCTTTTTTAGTGCTTTACAAAAAGATTGCTTCTTGTTGGTGTCATGGGACTTTGTCTATTTTGCATCATGTCTTTGTTAATTTACTAGCCGTTGGAATTGTTTCTTTAGTTTTTTTTCTATAAAATAATTGTAGTTTTAGCTTTTTTATTATATTGTTTTATTGTTCAAGTAACTTGTGAAAGAACACATTTACAAAACCTTGTTTTGCCTTAAGGGCCAGCTTCTCAATTTCTAATCCAAAGCACCTCGGTTTGATCCCTCCTTCCTACCCGGTTTTCTTATTTTATTTTCGTAGCACACATCACAACTTTTTTCGTTTTTTTTCACTTTAATATTTTCATTATTTTCACATACCACACGTTTTTCATTTTATGTTTTTTAATATTTTTATTAGAATTTTTATGCTCATTCGATTTTTGTAATTTTGTTTTGTGTTCTTAAACACTAATTTTAAAACGATGTAACTTTATCATATTTCTTAATACGTCGTCACAACGTTTTTTTTTTATGTTTTGGTATTCAAATTCGAGATGTGATAACTTATATGATTGCCTTTTACACACTTAATAACATAAATGTTATCATTACATTGTGCAACTAATATTCACAAGTACTATTTCAATCGCATATTAACACTTCTATAGAAACAGACACTAGTGACCAAAATTTACGACCCACAAATAAAGTTGTAGTATTGGTGACTGTATAGGGATCAAAATGAATTGATCATAGAATTGGCGATAAAAACAAAATCGGTTGTAGACATAGGGGCATAAATAAACTCTGCCAAAATAAAAAATAAATAGAAATAATTTTATGAGAAAATCAGTCACAAATGCAGCTATCGTGTAAGCACTTTAATGTAGAAGACCTCACAGTTGGATAAACATATTAGGAGCATAATTCTTAAACAGATATTCTATTAAACAAAAGCACGTGAAAGTTTAAAACATTGTTTATGTTAAGGCTCATTACACCTCAAATGAAAACTTTAACTAAACATAAACAACTACGCTAAATGCTAGTCTTGTATTCATATCGTGTAGCCTTGAGATCCATGTCAAGTTGTATGCATGTTTTAACCGATACATGTTAATTAACTTGGCATGCATACTAAAAGTCAATCATAGTGAGTTGGTTCTAGTTTTATTTAACAAAATGGTGTTAACAAAACTTTACCTTTAACTTTGACAGGTACTTTAGCTTTAGCTATCTTTCTTTATCATACTTTAACTATACATTAATTTTATCATTCATATCATGCACTAGTGCAAGACTTCTTTAACTCTTTTTATATCAATTTTTTAACTGTATTTTATCTTTACTTTTTCATAAGTCTATATTCCTAGAATAACTAATTTAGCCATTGCTTGCATTTATTGCAAGACTCCTATCACTCCTGTATAGATGCTTGAAACTTGAAATAAGTTAAGATATTTATGCTTGTAAGACTCATTTTATCATACTTTATTATTCATATGTGCATTTTAGTGGGATAACTACTCTTCAATTATTATTCAATTATATAATTTTCACATGTGAAATTGTGTCATTAAAACATCTATGCTCTTCTTTACCTTAGCTTAATTTAACTATTACTTTAGCTCTTAACGTGCTTTACTTTACTATGTTTTACCTATACTATACTTTAGCTCTTCATATTACTTTAGCACTTTATCATATTATTGCATTCTATGTCTTTATTACGCAATGTTAATTACCTAGTTGAGGTAATACTTTAGTTACACATGCTTTACTTTAAATGGAGGTAATACTTTAGTTACGGAGGTAATAGACTTACTTACTGAGGCATTGAACTAGTTATAGGTATTTATGGGTGATTTAGCTTAAGTCTAGGGTGTTACGGAAGAAATAATTCAGTTGCGGTGGCACTAAGTTAGTTACGGGGACTATGATGCACAGTGATAGAATCAGTAATTTTTTTAGGGGGTCACTTTTTTTTCTTAGGGGGTCATTTTTTTTTGATTAAATTTTTAACGAAACAACATATAATTTTTTAGGTCGTTCAATCGGGTCGGGTCGGGTCGGGTTAGAATTATTGCCTTGAAATGTTAACATAAAAACAATACGAAAAGAAATCAATTAAAGCTTATATTTTATAGTTGTTCCCTAAGTCATTATTTTATTTTAATATTTCAATTTAAAACAACATATAGGTTGCATTACAACAAAGGAGCGTGGAACTATGATGAGATCCCTAGGGTAAAATCCAACTGAAATTGAACTCTAGGACATGATAAATGAAGTTAATGTTGATGGCAATAGAACCATTGACTTTCTTATGTTCTTAAATCTAATGGCGAGAAATATAAAGGATACAGACTTAAAGGAAGAACTGAAAAAGGCATTGAGAGTTTTTGATAAGGATCAAAACAATTTTGATTTCACTACAGAGCTTTGCCATGTGATGAACTAAAGATGTAACATAGTGAAATATCCAAATTAACAAAAAATTAACTTGATTCTAGATTTTTAAACACTCAAATCAACAAACAAATTATACATTCTAAATTTCTAAATACCCAAATTAACGAACAATTTAACTATATTCTAGATTTTTAAATATCCAAGTTAACAAACATATTAACTATATTCTAGATTTCTACATACCAAAATCAACAAACAAATTAACTAATAAATAAGTAAAATAAGTCAACAACAACAATAAAAATACTAAAAGAGTTTGAACTATAAATAAACAATTTAAAAAACTAACTTTTCAAGATTCAACTTAGATTCCTAGTCCTTAAAAAACACCAAAACCTTACAAGTAACAAAAAAAATCAATAGAAGCGGGCAGCAGCCGCAACATGGGCCAGGAGGCCGCAGACGGCAGCAGGTGACGAGAGCAGCTGAGCAATCGAGTAGGCGACAGCGAAGGGAAGAGACGAGTGCCGAGCAGTGAAGGGGCCAAGGGGGTTGGTCGAATGTTGATGGTGGGGAGTTGTAATTAGGGTTAGGGTTTTGATTTATGTTATAAGATCTAGTAAGAGTAATTTAGTAATTCTACTCCTTCAAAGATTTAAAAAAAAGGCTCTAGATTTCTAGTCTGCAAAAATCAAACTCATGACCCCTACTTCACTCTCACACGTGTTTACCGGTGAACCAGCAACATATTTACATTAGAATGTGAACCTAAAAATACTAATAGGTCCACCTCCTGAAAAACTATAGGTTCACTAAAAAATTCGATATTATACGTTACACTGTCGGTTCAAAAATCAATGGGGTCACTTGGCCCCGTACTTATACATGGTTCCGCCCCTGATGATGGAGAATCATTCATTTTCTGGGCCTCAAACGTTTATTATCAGCCCTTAATTAGACAACAACAAAAGGAATTTAAATCCCCTGATGCTTTCTCGACCGTTGGACAAGAAAAGAAAAGCACACAGCGTTGTTGCTTTCTTGAACAACACCGAAACATCACGTTTACAAGAACAAACACCGAGAAAACTTCATAGATTCAACCTAATTCGATTCTATCTAGAGATCTCTATATAATCTGATAAGATAATCACGTGCAACCCGAAAATAGGTTTATTTGATATTTCTCAAATAATACAAAGGTTAATGTAGGTTGTTTTGTGTTTTGAAGATTGAATAATATTTGTGTAAGTTTTGGTTTATTTTATATTCTAGACTTCAAGTTTCAACAGTTTGCTTTTGTGGTTTTTATAATTCTACTATATTTTGTAAATTTTAAATACATATGCTTATAAGAGTGCATATCCGGTGGATATATGGTGACATAACTTGTCGAATTCCTTTCCGTTTCAACAGCATTGTTAGCCTTTCTGCAGGTTGGTTTATCCCTTTCCGTTTTCTCAATTATCGTTTTGCATATTTGGTTTATTGCGTCTTGAACCTTATTTGTTGACTACCCTAGGTTTGAATACAAGACTAAATTTTATAGGAGTTCAAATCTTGCGTTAAATTATTTCTCTTTTAAGAAATGATTATTTTACCTTACTTTTCCGTAAAGTATAGATTTCTTGATGTAAATTAGGTTATTTTTCTAACAATAATGTGGCATGAGTGCTAACAGGCAATGAATTTAATGTTTAATTGCATGATTTGATAGAACGAGGCGAACTAGGGCACATACATCGATCGAATGATAAGAAACACATGGTTATGTTGGTGTGATCTGGTTGCACTATGCACTTGAATGTATTACACAAAAAATGGATGTCATTTGTTTGGAAAATGGATCTATATATGCTGAGATACCGAATTCTATGACAGATTCAACTGAGCATATTCAATTAGTTCTTTGAATGAGTATTTCCTTTCCTTTTCATAATTTGGAGGTCATGAAAATGCGAAGCGTACACTTCATGAGGTAATGCATATGAGGAGTGAGTTGAGTGGAAGATCAAAATGGGTTGGAAATCGATGAATTGACCCGTAACGCTTTTCCCCTTCATAAAAAGTGTGAGTTTAGGTGCAAAAAGCGTATTAGTGACTCATAGTATGTTCTTTTGAAGAAAATGATTAAGGAAAATAAAGAGTACTACTTAATGCACATTCATTTATATGGTTGGATAGTCAGCAACTAATAATTCTTTACAAAAAGTCAGGTGATTCAAGGTCAAATTGAAGGCTTACTAGATTGTTTATTGATTGTTTCAATATTCATTTGATTGCAATTAGGCAGTACCTCGAATCAAAGTCAGCGGTAACCGAATTTAGTAACCTGTTAGTTGAGCTGCATTCGTTCATTGCGTGACTTCCTTCGCCTACGCACCAAAGGTACATCTTTGGTTACCAAATTTAGTCAGCGGTTCACAGCCATATCTGATCATTTAGGCGCAATAGCTCATCCCGTTGCCGAAATTGACAAGCTAGATTGGTTTTTTTGTGGTTTAGGGGCCTCATATGAGAACTTCTCAACCGCAATCCGAGCCATAAAACTGTATCTACTTTGAGTAAATTAGGTGCTTTGTCTATTACTTTGTTGTTACCAAAACCGGATATTTGCACACCGTGCCAACTTGCTATCTTTTAATCTTAATTTAAATTGTGCCTCTAATCCTTAAGATTTGATATTGTGATTTACGGGGTCCGCCACCTATTTTTCTAAAGATGGCTATCTATATTATGTTGTTGTTATTGAAGATTATTCCAGGTTTACGAGGCTTAATCAAAATCAAAACTAAAACACGTTTCAATTCGGTTTTACCCATCTTTATCAATCTTGTTCAAACACAATGCTCAAGAAAGATAAAAGTGTCTAAAAACGATGGAGGCACGGAGTTTGAGAATCGCATGATTCGCAAAAGTATTGAAGATAATGGTAGATTTCATCGTCTTTCGTGCCCGCACACTCCTCAACAAAATGGCCGTGCGAAACGCAAGCATAGACATATTGTCCACTCCATTATTGCGAAATAAATCTCCATTTCCGCTAATATTTAATCAAGACCTATAATATTCAAACTTTAAAACATATGGTCGTCGTGTGCTTTCGTATTTGCGTGACTATTCTAAACATAAACTTGAAGAAAGCACCAAAAAAGGTATCGTTGTCTCGATCCAACCATTTCTTGTTTCATTGTTAATGAAAATCTTTGGAACCGAATAATAGAATAATATAACAATTTACCCTTTAATGGGAATAAAAAAAATTAGAATTGCTAGTGAAGGTAGAATATGATCTATAAAAATTGCAAGTTTATAGCCAAATAAATGAATTTGTATAGTATTCCCAAGACAAATAGAAATATGTTTAGAAATAACAGTGCGTCTTGTTTTGATAATTTAGAATGGAGCTAACATATCTCTATGAATATCCTATCTATATTGAATTTTTCCCATTTTGTATTAGTATATATTATGGCATTAATTGATTGATTTTGAAACTCAAGGAAATAATTCCACTTCTGATTGTGTTGTTGAGAGCTAATAGCAGCAGCTTACACTACGTCATGAAACATGAATTAGATATAGTAAATATATGCAAAAATCGCAATTTTAGAGTTCGCACTAGGCATCGATTAAACATCCAAAGTTTCAACTTTCATTCGTAAATCATTTTATTATAGAAAAAACCCAAGTAAAAACATGCCATAACATTCAAGCAAATTTGATGATACACTACTTTATTAAAAAGACAATCATGGCCTATGATGCTTCTTCAAATATAGACAAAAACTGTCACAATGGCTTTGGATACCCCAAACACTAAAGTAAGTTTGAACACCAGTGAAAAACAAACCCACAAGTCCAACAAAAAGTGCAACAAATGCCCACGGAGTCTTGATATACTCGTGCTTAAGTTGGCTAATCAATGTATTCCTCTTACTCTCATAATGCTTTTGAATATCAGACCTTGCATCTGAAAAGGCAAAACTATTAGGCACAAGATCTTTCCCTATTTCATTAAACAGTTGCGCGACTTCTTTGTCGCTCCCAAGTCTGTTGTCAAGAATCCCAGCTTTTCGAAGAACCTTTACATCCTCAGAATGATCGATTAATGAATCGAGAAGACATATATATGAGGTGACCCATGAACCCTTTGTATCATTAGAACACATTTCATATGCTACCAGGTTTAACAACATAGGTTTTGTGGAATCATCCACAGTGATGGGAGGAAGTTGTAGGTTTGCAAAGTACCCGCACTTAGAAAACTTGATATGTGCCAAAGATCTAGTTTTGCTAGGCTTGAAATGAATCCCTACTTCTATAAGCTCGTTAACATTACGAAAAGTGTACCTGTTGTTTGGTAGTAGACCGGAGGATCTATCTTTCGTAAGCCTAGTTTGTAGAAGCTCAAGAAGGTGACATATAGTAGTTGGAATTGGATCATTCACTTCAGGTTTAGGAGAAATCGCACGTCCGCTTTTTGTGCATCTTTCTTCTGCTATGATGTTATCATCGATAAACCTTTTGATCTTGAAATCCCAGTTTTCATCCGGGACAAACTTCATCACCTCAGTTAGAACTTGATATGGGATTTGATTCTCAAGCAAAAGCATGTCTTGTTGAACAAACATAATCTGGTGGCTTTTTAACTCCAGAGTATGAGTTTCATAATCCATGAAGATATTTGCAATGATATACAGAATGAAACAACCATCTAGCAACATCATTCTTGTGAACTCATTATCCAAGAGGTGATTAGCGTCATCTTCATAATATCCTCTCAACGTTTGAACCATTTGGGCTAGACTACAATGCAGACTGCGAATCGACTCTTGGTTACCTTTTAGAAGTTTGTTTGTGTAGAGAGGTTTGAAGCCCTCCACCGACTCGAGGTTTGGTTTTCCATGATGGTATGGACCAAGGGAGACGACTTTCGGGACATAATATTTTTCATGATCCATGTGTTCTTTTAGGATCATAGGAACTCTAGGAATTTGAGTTGTTTGAAAAGGCGGTGATTCGGCTTTCAGTATCGAATGAAACCAGTCTTCATTACTATCTTCAATTGTTGGTGTAATATCAATGACAGCCATTGATAAATTTTTGTGTATACGTAGGGATGTCAATTAAGTTTTTAAGTACACTTGGTACTCATGGTAAAAATACTTGTGAGGCGAAAAACATTTAGTACTAGTGTCGAAAAAAAGGGAGGAGAAAAGACAATGGTGAGGAGAGAGGGAGAGTGAAATCCGTTAGAAAAATAATTCTCGAGACCGGAGAGGAGAGAGGGGTGAGATCAAGAAGGTTAGTCAGACTGACATGAATACAGATAGACAAATGGTAGTGAAGGAGATTGGTGTATCTGGTGGTTGAATATTGAAGGTCATGAGTTTTATCCTAGTTTTTATATATTATAACTAAGTACCTAGGTTTGTTTTAATTAATGACTATTTATAGATCATAACTAAGTACCTAGGTTTGTTTTAATTAATGACTAAAGATATATCCTTAACTTCACCCATGGCATTAGGAATAAGTGTTTGACAAGAAAGGCCAAACATGAGTTGTTTTTAGTACTTACAAAGTGATTGCTTCATCTGTGGGTCATGGGACTCTCACGTGCATCATGTGGTTGCAAATTTGTTACCCTCTTTTACTTATTTTTCAAAAAAATATTTGTAATTTTAGTTGATCTATATATCTAAAATATTAAAATATTGTTGGTCATTTCATAAAATTTGGGTGTCATTTATATCTCTATATGACATGTCAAAAGTCCATAATCATGTCATAAAGATGGTATCTTCTCATTCATTTATAGATGGTTCGATTCATTAATCATTCGGTTGATTGGGTTTTTCTTAAATCCGATAATTTAAAAGGGTCATGCAAATCAAACTTCTTCAAGAAAATGTACTCTAACTGAAAAAACAACCCACGTTAACTTACGAAAACATCAAACTATACATAGACTACTTCAAAGATACTGTTTACACAGAATATTTTAAGATAACTAGCATATAACAAATGGCATCGGTATTAATAGTCTAATATGAAACTAAATGGAATATATTCACAAGATGCTCCTGTAAGTATCAAGTAATTAAGTGACTTTAATCACTTCTCCATTTCCAGCCCGTAGTATTGAGCAATCGCGTGTTGCTGTGACATTCGTGGAAGCTAAAAATATGTTAAATCTATAATATATAATAAAAAAAATTTCTTAAAATACGTGTCATCATTCTAACATATCAAATGACATGTGTTATTATTTTAGCATATCAAAAAATTATTTTCCGTCTCTATCTAATAATAAATACAAAAATTATAACAACAATCAATTTGTATTTTATATAAATAATTAACTATCAAACATCTAAAATATAAATATTCTTATTTTAATAACTTACTAATAGATAATAGATTATATGATTTCAAACATTTAATCTTTAAATATAACGTAATAATTTCTAATTTAATTACTTGTTATAATTTTTAGATATTTATTATATTAATTTTTCCTTAACCAGTAGCTAATAAAATCTAGAAAATAAAATGTTTATAAAACTAATGGTTTTGACATACTTTATTTTTTCCATCCATTTAATACATATGCTCTAACCTAGCTAGTAAATTATAAGATTAAAGATTGTAATATTCTCTTAAAGATTACAACTTTACAATAACTGATCAACTTAAAGCACCGTTTCAATGTCTCAAGTGTCCTTAATTAATTATCAATAACTTATAATAAAAGAAGGTTTTTTTAAGACACGTGTCATCATTTTAGCATATCAAATGACACGTGTCATCATTATAAGATATCAAAATATTTATTTCCCGCCTCTCTCTTATAATAAATACAAAAATTTTAACAATTAATTTGACTTTCTTTTTTTACTAAAATATGTTAAAACAAACATATCTATATTTGTGTTTCTTATCTCTCTTATATTAAATGACTAGGTTAGTTCCCGTGTAATACACAGATTAAATAAATAAAATATTAAATAATTATTAATAAAAAATTATGCATTATAAAATCATGCTTGAATATAAAATATAGTTATAATTACGTATAAATAGCTATTTAAATAAATAATAATGTATTTTTCTTAAACTTTTGTTTTATAAAAAAACTGTGATTTTTAAATATATTGTTTTAAGAAAAATGTTTTTTTCAAATTCGTTGTATTTTGTATTTTATAATTTTTTTTGTTTTTAAAAAAGTGTATTTTTAAATAAAATAGGTTTTTAATTTATTAAATTATGCATTTTTTTAATTTAAAAATTGTATGAGTAATATTATTATTATTATTAAATATTAATATTAATAATATATAGAAATGAGGAAAGTAAGTATAATGAGGTTTACAATTGTTTCACGCTTATTTTAGATTTTTTATAGATGGATAGATAGATAGGCTAAAAACCTATTAAATAAAAGGATTAAATTTTAATGTAAAGTATATATGTAAAATAAATACGAATAGTTACGGTATAATATTCTAATGTAAAATATATTTAAAATTATATATACGTAATAGTTCAAGAAATAAAATAATTATACCATTTTTTAACTCTCCTATCTAAATAGTTTCATTTTTAAACATTTATTTTAAGATTTTTATAAATAAATATTTTTTATAAAAATCTTGTTTTTTAAAAATTTCGGTTTGCAATTATTCTGGTTATTTTAATAAGACGGTTTTAAATATTTCACCTGTTTATAATTTCTTTTAAAAACAAAACAATTTAAAATATTTTGTTTAAAAAATGTTTAGTATTTTAGAAAATTTCATATTATATAAAACTTTATATTATATAAAACTTTAGTTTTTTATTGTTTAGATTTTAATTAAAATATGAAAAGATAGTTTGATTTAAAAAAATTAAATAAGAGAGAGAAATATAGCAATTAATAAAATTAATTTTAATAAAAGAGATAAATTTGTATGAGTATTTAAATTAATATAATACCCTTTTAAAGGGAAAATTGATTTGTGCATGTCTAGAAAAATGACAAGTGGCAAAAAAGTGACTTAAAAAAAGGACAAGTGTCAAAAAAAATCTTCTTTTATTAGATGTTATAGATAACTATTTTAAATAAGTAAATTAAACTATCAAACATTTAAAATATATATATTCTTATTACAATAACTTATTAATACATATTAAATTATATGATTTTAGACATATTTTATCTTTAAATATAGCGTAATAAATTCTAATTTTATTATTTGTTATAATTTTTAGATATTTATTATATTTTTATTTTACCAATAGCTAATAACATCTAAAATATAAAATATTTATAAAACTAATGGTTTTGACATGTTTTAATTTTTTTCACCCACGTATTACATGGGCTCTTGAGGAAACATAATAAGCTTGTGAGGGGAATTAAATGTCTTTTTCTTTAAATTATTTTCCAATAATACAACTGAATTTAAAGATACTGCATTTGGTTAACAAAGAACCAAGAAAAGCATCAATAAAAATAGTTTTTTTGCTGATCCAACTGCCGTAAGAAGAAAAAATGGAAAGCAAGAAGAAAAATGTAAAACAAGAAGAAAAAACACACAATAACTCAAAAGAACCGACCGCCGTCATCAACCGCTAATAGCCGTCGCCAACATCAAACCATCGCCACTACCGCCAACATCCTTTCGTTGACAACGCCAACAACCGCACCCGTCGTTAACAATCAAAAGTATCTTTAAGTTGGAATGATTTTCTTATTGTTTTTTATAATCATATCATTTAAACTATGAAACTAGTTACTTTGAAAAGTAATAATACCAAATAATGTTGGGTTGCATTCTAATTCTCCACATATATCTATTATAATAAAATAAGGTTTTAAGACGTCACGTATCGCAATATTATACTCTCTCATATTGATTTTCCCGCCTCTATATCATAATAAATGATAATAATAAATATTAATTATATTATTTAAAACATTTCCAAATTAAAAATTATAAACTAGATTTTTATATAAAAAAAATAAACAACCTTTAAAAAATATAAGATAAAGGAATTTTATAACAAAAAACTTTCCTAAAAATTCTAACTTTTTTAGAATCATTTTTTTATTTTAAGGGTGATTAAAAAATAATATTATATTTGAAAAACAAAATATAAAAAAATAATTTTAAAAATAAGATTATATTTGGAAAACAAAATATAAAAAAAAACCAATATCATAATACGATAGTTTAAGATGATATTATCATTGTTTTACTTGAAGTAAGTATTTATAAGCAACTTAATCATATTTTATCTGAAAATATCGTTTTATAATTTTTTTATAAACTATTTAATATTTTATTAATTAAATCAGTGTATTACACGGGGTAAGCTAGTAATCTAATATTAAAGTTGATCTATCATCCAGCGTTTTTAACATTATGGTTCATTTCGTTTTGCATATACCTAATGAAGCTATTCACGATGGTCGAGAACATATGAGATGGATGTATCCATTTGAAAAATATATAAAAAACAAAAAATATGTTAAAAACAAGGCAAGGCCAAAAGATTGTATATCTGAAGGTTGTGTTGTTGAAGAAGCTCTATCATTTTGTTTGAGGTACCTTTGAGATGTTAAAACTCTGTTCAACCGCCCTGACATAAAGGAAGATGTCATTATCAAAAAAATAACCTATATGCAATGAGTCTAAATGTCGTCCGACTAGTGCAACAAAGATGAAATATTTTTCTCCAAGCGAAAAACTCAAGTTAGAATGGTTTGTCCTCAATAGCTATTAAGAAGTCAAAGACTATATGAAGTACGAGTTCCTATCTTTAAATTTTAACCATTAATTAAATATATTTCATTCATCACTTCTCGTATACTTTTGTCAACAATTGACTGAATTCAAATATGATCATCCACATGAGGATGTTAAAATAAAATTCCAACATGGTTTCTCGGAAAGGTAATTCATATATAACATGTGTTACTCTACATTTGTTAGGTAATTCATATATAACACACATTACTTTATATTTTCTTAGGCTCATTCGATGAAAATACAAACTTCTCAAAGTTTTCACTCAAGAGTAGTATGCTCTTTCAATGGGTGCATACATAAATGCCTATAATTATAGTTCTTGCATAGTCAACGGTGCTATGTTTATGGTATTTGACCGTGAGGTGCAACATATAACGCAAAATTTTAGTGTTCTAGTGGGAGGAGAGAATGGTGAGAAATAGTATGGCCAAGTTGAAGAGAATGTTGTGCCGGGTTATGCGAATTGGTATTCAACAGTCTTATTCATTGCAAATGATTTGATACTCGAAGGATGTTTCATACGACAAAAATCATCAGTATCAAAAAATTTAGGATCGACATGCATCCAATGCTGGCCTTTTTGGAGAACATTCAAAATGTTGATAATGACTTGATAGAAGATCTTGACGTCGTTCACAACCACTTTTCATTTAATAGTGTTCTTTTCATTAACTTCAATCAATACTTTCAAAACATGCCTACTTATGTCATCGAGGGCAAGATTGTGAAGTTAATTCACCATCAGTTACTGCTAATGAGGTGTCTAAGGACGAGGCTGATTATGATGAAGATGATTCTGATTACGACAACTAAAGGGTCTAACAAAAACACTGAAGTATATGAGTGTGACTCTAACTAAAAGATTTGTTACAAATTGTATGTGTATCTATTTATGTGAAATTTTGTTTGTATTTCATGTTGTAGTAGAAAACTTTATTCTTATTTTATTTTTATGTTTATATCTTATAATTTTTCAAGACATGATATCAATTTAGATTGTTTTGGTATACTTCATTGTTGATGTAGAGTCATGGAGGTTATGGCACGAGGGATGCACCACTTCCTCCATATGGCAGGCTTGGAAGTCATGAGTTGGATGGTAATTGTTATTATAATTTATTTATTGAATATGTTTATTTATTTATTATTAATATATATTGTAACTAATGATTTTTTATTATAATTACAGGTACCCCTTCCTAGAGAATAATAGGGAAGGCAAAATATAAAAAAGTTACAGAAGGATCTTGGAAAAAAGGGACATGTATCTCTCCCTTTCGATATAGCTCCTACGTATACCTCCGTCGATTAACTTGATGATATGTTTGTTTGCGACGTAGGGATATATATGGACACAATTATCCTTTTAATGTAAGTTCTTGGGATAATCTTTCTGGTGCTCAAAAAAATTCATTGGAAAAGCATATGCGGTAACTTTTTATATGTTCTATGTTTTTTTATTCATTTTTCACTTAACAAACTTCTATTATTTAGCTTATATATAGCGACACTTTAATTTTAATGAGGTTTTGCGAGATCATGAACACACTCAAGTGTTGGGTGGCATTCGTTTAATCCTTCTCCAGCGATTTAGAGACCGGAAAAACAGGGCAAAACAACTTTGAACGTGTTGGAGGATATGATAACATAAAACAAGCAAGGGTCAACACTCTAAAGAGTATGAATGAAGAAAATTAAACAAAAACCGTTGACTTTTTAATGAGTGATGCATATAGAAGTGCTTCAACATCAAACAAGACAAATCGTCAACAACAGAATTATACAAACCGTGGTGGGACTTCTTCATATAGTAGTTATTATTATAATAAGGTAATGCTTTAAAGTTATATATGTGTGTGTATTATATATAAGTATATATTTAATATATAATATACTTTTTTAATATTAATAAGAATAAGTGCAAACTTGAGCCATTTCACGATGCTCATATCGATAAAGATGAGACGTTTGATAGCAAGGTAGCAGAGCAACAATGTGTAACTATTTATATAAAGTATAGTTTCAAATGTATACAAATATATTATATCATTTTTGTTAATTAATGGAGAACCAATTAAAGGGACGATTTGATGAGTTAAGTCAATCCAAAAATAAAGAAAGTAGTTGTCAACGCCAAATGAGGTCTGTGTATTTAAGTCAATGTTGTGACAATGGCATGGACGTATTAGAGGGATTCGGCATAAACTGCCTTCATCTACAAGGTTGACTTTCTTTGTTCATAAGTAGGAAAAAACCTCAGTTATTTACATAGGTAAAAGTAGCTTATTTCTAGTTAGTAAATTTGATTTATGTTAGTAGTTTGTGTTAATATTGATACTTAGTCTATGTTGATAGTTTAAGTTAAAACAAGTAAAAAATTACAATGATGAACATAATAGACTTAAAGTGTTAAACGGGTCAAAATTATATAAAACCACTATGAAACACTTTCTAAGTCTATTAAAGTTCATTTGCTTTGTTTTGACCCCATTTAATGTTAAATTAGGATGGTCTTTAGTTTAATTGAGTCATTTTGACCTGTTGAAACCAAAAAGACTTAAATTATTTAGGTTTTAGCTTAAATGGGTCAAAATGATCCAAAAACATTTGATACACTTAAAAACATTTTAATTTGAGTTTAAACGGGTTAAAATAACAAGCATGAACTTTAATAAACTTAAAGTTGGATGTGTTAAGTGTATTATATTGGGTTTAGGTCATTTTGACCCGTTAAAAATAAAATAGATTTAAATTGTCTAAGTTTTAGTTTAAACGGGTCAAAACAAAATAAACCCACTTTGAAACACTCTCTAAGTCTATTAAAGTTCATTTGTAACAATTTGATTCATTTTAGGATGAATCTAAGTATATCAAGTGTGTTTGGGTCATTTTGACCTGTTGAAATTAAAATAGACTTAAATGATGTAGATTTTAGTTTAAAATGGTCGATATGATCCGAACACAGTTGATATACAAGAAGTTGGATGTGTTGTCTTATAACATATACTTTGTCAAACTACAATAACTTATAATGTATACTTTCTTTTGTGCTCTCAAATTACATGTTTGTTTCAAGATCCGAATTTTTTGTCATAACTTACATAGTTTATGGGTTCGAAAATGTAAAGTCCACATTATGATTGAATCCACAAAATATTACACTTGATAATCAAATTAAAACAGATGTGTGCATGTGTGATATCAATGAGCATTAAACAAAGTCAATCGGATATTATTAACCAAATGATTACAATACTAAATGAGTTTACATTGTTTAAGCTCGATTCACCCGATGTGAGCTCCACTTGGGCGGCTTATTGCAATATTCTCTTCTCTCTCACCCTCAGGCTACTTTTACAAATGAAACACACATAATGAAATACAAAGCAAAAACAACTATTTTTACATGATGGACTTCTTTAGAAAAGTTTCGAAAGTTTTCACATGAAGTAAAAGTTTTCGCATGAGCTTAAAGTTTTCACATGTTTTTGAAAACATACGTCCAAATGTTTACGCTTTCTTGGATTTTGTTTTTCATTTGATATTGTAATCTATATAGTTAGGGCCTTACAATTTCCCTTTTGGATTATGATATCAAGCTATGTTTGACGCCAGTCACACTTCTTCAAGAATTATCTAATTCTCGGCTATCTTTCACTTTAGTCTTCCCCCTTAGCTGTAACCTCGTCCTAATGTATAGCTTCATAAATGATATTACATATGAATTAAGATTAAACCGTTCTATCTAGCATATGACAAAGAGATTCAACTTCCATTCTGAATTCCCGAACAACCCGATTCTTCAATTTAATGACCAGATTTTATGACAATGAACAAGATGATCTAAAACATTTTTCCCCTTATATAAAATATAAAAAAAGTGTATAATTTTGGAGTAAAAGTACTAAACAACCTTTATCCTTCACTTAATTAAACCATTCAATCATTGTCCCCATCAGTACGATAAAATAGGTCCACATTGTCAAGTTTCAATTCATGAATGACCCGATTTAAATATTTTAAATATAAAATCTTGAACTTGATCAATCATCACAGAAAACCCATGTTTAAGTATCATACTTTAAATCACCTAGCATCTTCTGGGTATAAACAAAAACACTTGTTCCAAAACCTCCATTTACTAACTAGTTTTTGAATCTGGATCATGTTCTCTTATTTTGCAAAGTTTTCAAAAAAATTAAAGTAATCAGTCAAAGTTTTTGCATGGATAATAACTTCTCGCACGGTGAAGTTTTTGTATGAGAAAGTTTTCCCAAATGACAATTAATGCTACAAAGCTTTCACTTGGAAAAGTATTCACAAAATACGTTTACTTTTGTGAAGTTTTCGCATGGAAAAATTTCCGCACGGAAAAATTTTCGAAAAATATTGTTGCTTTTGCGAAGTTTTCGCAAAATGCAGTTATTCCGGCGAAAATTTCAACCAAATTGATTTTTTAGTTTGAATCATTGCTGCTGTCTGAAATCTTCATTTTCCACCGTATAAACTTGAAGATACTGAGCGTAATGATGCAAATCATCAATCTACTACGGTCTCAAAACTTTGTTTTCCACCATCAACCTCGATTTCACCTCTCTCCTTCAAAACCGATACAAACTTCACCAAAACCTTCATGTCTTCAATCTGCATGTTTAACCTCTTAAAACAGATGATCGCGAAATGAAAATCGGTGTATCAAGAGAAACACCTTGCTTTGATGCCAAATGTAAAATCTTCATAACAATCGAATCCACAAAAATATTGCACTTAATAATCAAGTTAAGACGGATGTGTGCGTGTGTGATATCAACGAACATTTAACAAACTCAATCGGATGTTATTAACCAAACAATTATAATAGTAAAGGAGTTTACATCGTTTAAGTTCGATCAACCGAGGTGAGCTCTCTCAAGCAACCTATCACACTACTCTCTGCTCTCTATTCCTTATAACATTTTTACAAATAAAACATAGATAATAAAATACAAAATAAAAACAACTATTTATACATGATAAACTTCGTGATAAAACTTTCAAAAGTTTTCACATGAACTAAAGTTCTTGCATGAGTTAAATATTTCGCATGAATTAAATGTTCAGGCATGGACTTAAAGTTTTCGCATGCTTTTGAAACCATACGTCCTTTTGGATGTTTTTGTTTTTTTTTGAAATTTACTTTTAACTTAATATTGTAATCCATACACGTTAGGGCCTTAATGTTTCAAATCAAGCCAACGAACATGATTCAAATGAGGGGGATGAATAATGTATCGAATGAGTAGTTTAAGTTAGTTTTGGGTAGTTTTGTGTTTAAGTTAAACAAGATATTTAAGTTATTAACCTAACGTTTATGTGTGAAAATTGTACATATGTCGTTTTGTGAACATTAAACTTCGTATGGTGTATTTGTGTTTTTGGAAAATATCTATATTTTAAAATAGGTGTACGATTGGTTTATAAAACTATGAATAAGTAAATACAAAAAGAATATTTAAAAACAATGGCCTTCCGAGAATTTATTTTCCATTTCCAATGGCGGTAGTTATCACGGCTAATAAACATATTAGCGGCGACATTATTAGTGGTGACTCATAAGTGGCGATTTTCAAATCATAAGCGATGAATTATTAGCGAATATTCATTTGTGGATATAAGTCGCCTCTATCATTATTAGCGGGGATAACATGTGCTAATTGTGGCGACGACGCCTGTATCGATGATGAAAGTTGACGTCAGCTTACCCTCATGTCCTCGTTATAGATTCTCCCTAGGGTTTGGCGGGATAAAGGGAAAACATAGTGCCATTGGGAAAATATATGGCGACTGCATATGATGGGGATAACCTGTCCTATTTATTTTCTAGTCTGATATATTGAAAATAAAACAATAATATTTGAGCTAGAGCTGTACCGATGAGATGTCATCGGTATAGGTGAACAATAATATTAATTTTTATTAATTTACGTAAAGCTGAAAACTTGGTTTTTGTCGTCATTAAAGCACCTCTTCTAGTGAAAGTGCAATATTTGATAGGGGATTCTATATAGTTGCTAAATTGCTTCATTGTACCTTGAGTAACGATTTATCATGAAACCTTGTGCATGATGTTTGTTAAACCGTGCGGCATAATTGCTTCATGGATAGAGATCATTCATCTGAAAGCAATAAGTAGTGTACTAAGATACAATTATATTATAGCTTAATGATTATTTAAGAATCCCAAAACCAACACGATTGGCATTTAGCACTCATTTTTTCATAAATGAATACATATCCAAGTGTCCGAAATAGACCCTTACTATTTTCTTTTCGCGCCCCTTAATGCAATGTATAACAAGACATCATCAAAGTCATCCGAGATGTAATTATATCAGAGGATATTTCTTTAATCATTGTTTAGCTAATTTGATAACTATATTTGTTTATTGTTATAGTTAACTATTGTCATGGGGGCATATGATTTACCCTTCAGTGTTAGTAACGAGGAAAACTATATATGAAATTCACTCGTTAATAGCAAAATAAATGAATTTACGTAGTATTCTCATAACAATTAGAGCTGAAATAAAAATAATAGTACGTCTTCTTTGTGTTTGAGATGATATAACATAGCATATTTATCTCTGTGAATATCATATCTATATTCTTCTTTACCATTTTGAATACAATCGATATTGATATTAAGGATTGCATGACATTGCATATCAAGGTTGCTTCTGGTCTTCATTATATTTTGTTGGGAAAAAATTTATCATCCGATTTTGCTATATATCAAGTACGAGTAGCATATTACAATCAGAAAACATGAATTAATTATGGTGAATACATGAAAGTTTACGGTTATAAAATTCGATTTAGGCCCCTAAAAAGGTTAACCGTCTCTTGCTATGATGAATATTTTCAACTTTCATTTGCAAAACATTATATTTTAGACAAAATACAAGAAAAAATATGCCTTGAAATATAAGCATTTTTAATGAAATAATACTTAAGAAGACAATCATGGTAGATGATGCTTTTTCAAATACAAACAAAAACCGTCACAATGGCTTTTGTTGCCCCATACACTAAAGTATGTTTGAACACTACTGAGAAACAAAGCTATTAGTCCACCTAAAAGTGCAAGAAATGCCCAAGGACTCTTGATATACTCATGCTTAAATTGGCCAATCCATATATTACTCTTACTATCATAATGCTTTTGAATAGCCAACATTTCACGCGCGTAAACACAAAAATTAGGTGCAAGATCTCTACCAATATCTTTAAACAATTGTGCGACTTCAGCGTCACCCCCAAGTCGATTCTCAAGAATGCGAGCTTTTCGAAGAACCTTAACATCGTCAGAATGAGCCATGAGTGAATTGAGAAGACATATGTATGTGGTGACCAATAAAGCATTTGTATCATCACAACACCTTTCATATGCTGCCAAGTTTAACAACATAGGTTTTGTGGAATCATCCACCGTGATGGGAGGAAGTTCCAGGTTTGCAAATAACCCACACTTAGAAAACTTAATACGCGCCAGAGACCTTATAGTTTGACTCCGCTTGAAATGAATCCCTACTTCTATAAGCTCGTTAACATTATTAAAAGTGTACTTGTCGTACGATAGAAGACCGAAGGATCTTTCTTTTGTAAGCCGAGTTTGCAAAAGTTGAAGAAGATGATTTATAGTAGTTGGAATGGGATCATTCACCATAGGTTTATGATTTTTCTTCCATAACATGAAATATTCTGGTGCTAAGATGTTATCATCGATAAACCGTTTGATCAGTGAGTCCCATCGTGCATGTACATCTGGGACAACCCTCATCACCTCGGTTAGAACTAGATATGGGATTTGGTTTTCAAGCAAAAATATGTCGTGTCGGACGAACAAAACCTGGTGGCTTGTTAAGCCTAGAGCACTCCATCCATCAAAAGAGAAGCACCATCTAATAAAATACATAATGAAACAACCATCTAGGAACATCATTCTTGTGAACTCATCATCTGACAAATGATCAGCATCATCTTCATAGTATTCTCTCAATGTCGAGACCATTGGAGCAAGAGTCTCATACAGGCTCAAAATCAACTCCTGGTTACCATTTAGAAGTTTGTTTGTGTAAAGAGGTTTGAAGTACTCCATCGACTCAAGGCTTGGTTTCCCATGATGGTATGGACCGAGTGAAACGACTTTTGGGACATAATATATCTCATGATCCGCACGTTTTTTCAGGATTATAGGAACTTTGGGAATTCGAGTGGAATGAGAAGGTGGTGGTGAGTTGGTTTTCAGTATCGAACTAACCCAATGTTCCTTATTATCCTCAATGGTTGGTGTATAATCAATGGCGTCCGCCATTGATAGATTTCTTTGTGAATACTTACGGTTGTAGTTTAAGGTTTATGAGTACTTCGTACTTATGCTAATAATGCTTATTGAAGATCCTGAGGTATAACCTAGTTTTATAGATGATAAGTACTTAGATTTTCTTGATTAATGATTAATGATTAAAGATATATTCTTAACTTCACCCATGACAATTAGGGAATATATGTCTCACAAGAAAGACCAAACATTGAGTTCTTTTTTAGTGCTTTACAAAAAGATTGCTTCTTGTTGGGGTCATGGGACTTTGTCCATTTTGCATCATGTCTTTATTAATTTACTAGCCGTTGGAATTGTTTCTTTAGTTTTTTTCTATAAAATAATCGTAGTTTTAGCTTTTTATTATATTGTTTTATGGTTCAAGTAACTTGTGAAAGAACACATTAAGAAAAACCTTGTTTTGCCTTAATGACCAGCTTCTCAATTTCTAATCCAAAGCACCTGGGTTTGTCCCTCCTTCCAACCCGGTTTTCTTATTTTATTTTCATAGCACACATCACATCTTTATTTTTCACATACCAAACGATTTTCTTTTTACTTTTTTAATATTTTTATAAGAAATTTTATTAACTTTTATGCTCATTCGATTTTTGTAATTTTGTTTTGTGTTCTTAAACACTAATTTTAAAACGATGTAACTTTATCATATTTCTTAATACGTTGTCACAAAGTTTTTTTTTTTTTTTTTATGTTTTTGTATTCAAATTCGAGATGTGATAACTTATATGAATCCCTTTTACACACTTAATAACATAAATGTTATCATTACATCATGCAACTAATTTTCACAAGTACTATTTCAATCACATATTATAAAACACTTCCATAGAAACCGACACTAGGGACTAAAATTTATGACCCACAAATAAAGTCGTAGTATTAGTGACTGTATAGGGACCAAAATGAAATGATCATAGAATTGGCGATAAAAACAAAATCGGTTGTAGACATAGGGGGTAGACATAGGGGCAGAAATAAACTCTGCCAAAATAAAGAATAAATAGAAATAATTTAATGAGAAAATCAGTCACAAATGCAGCTATCGTGTAAGCACTTTAATGTAGAAGACCTCACGGTTGGATAAACATATTAGGAGCATAATTCTTAAACAGATATTCTATTAAACAAAAGCACATGAAAGTTTAAAACATTGTTTATGTTAAGGCTCATTACACCTCAAATGAAAACATTACTAAACACAAACAACTACGCTAGATGCTAGTCTTGTGTTCATATCGTGTAGATCCATGTCAAGTTGTATACATGTTTTAACCAATACATGTTAACTTGGCATGCATACTAAAAGTCAATTATAGTGAGTGGGTTCTAGTTTTATTTAACAAAATAGTGTTAACAATACTTTACCATTAACTTTGACGCCTTGACGGTTACTTTAGCTTTAGCTATCTTTCTTTCTTTATCATACTTTAACTATACATTAATTTTATCATTCATATCATACACTAGTGCAAGACGTACTTCTTTAACTCTTTCTATATCAATTCTGTAACTATATTTTATCTTTACTTTTTCATGAGTCTGTATTCCTATACACTAGTGCAAGACGTACTTCTTTAACTCTTTCTATATCAATTCTTTAACTGTATTTTATCTTTATTTTTTCGTAGGTCTATATTCCTATAATAACTAATTTAGCCATTGCTTGCAATTTATTCCAAGACTCCTATCACTCCCGTATATATGCTTGAAACTTGAAATAAGTTAAGACATCTATGCTTGTAATACTCATTTTGTCATACTTTATTTTTCACATTTGTATTTTAGTGGGATAACTACTCTTCAATTATTATTCAATTTATATATTTTTCACATGTGAAATTGTGTCATTAAAATATCTATGCTTTTTTTTTTTTACCTTAGTTTAATTTAACTATGGTCAACTTTAGCTCTTAACGTGCTTTAGTTTACTATGTTCTAACTATACTATACTTTAGCTCTTCATATTACTTTAGCACTTTATCATATTATTGCAATCTATGTCTTTATTACGCAAGGTTAATTACTTAGTTGAGGTAATACTTTAGTTACAGAGGCTTTACTTTAAATGGAGGTAATACTTTAGTTACAGAGGTAATAGACTTACTTACTGAGGCATTGAACTAGTTATAGGTATTTATGGGTGATTTAGCTTAAGTTTAGGGTGTTACGAAAGAAATAATTCAGTTGCGGTGGCACTAAGTTAGTTACGGGGACTATGATGGACAGTGGCGAAACCATAAATTTTTTCTTAGGGGATCACTTTTTCTGTGATTAAATTTTTAACGAAACAACATATAATTTTTTGGGTTGTTCAATCGGGTCGGGTCAAAATTATTGCCTTGAAATGTTAACATAAAAACAATACGAAAAGAAATCAATTAAAGCTTACATTTTATAGTTGTTCCCTAAGCCATTATTTTATTTTAATATTTCAATTTAAAACGAAATATAGGTTGCATTACAACAAAGGAGATTGGAACTATGATGAGATCTCTAGGGTAAAATCCAACTGAAATTGAACTCTAGGACATGATAAATGAAGTTAATATTGATGGCAATAGAACCATTGAGTTCCTCAAGTTTTTAAATCTAAAGGCCAAAAATATGAAGGACACAGACTTAAAGGAAGAACTGAAGGAGGCATTCAGAATTTTTGATAAGGATCATAACGATTTTAATTTCGCTACGAAGCTTTTCCATGTGATGAACCAAAGAAGTAACATAGTGAAATACCCAAATTAACAAAAAATTAACTTGATTCTAGATTTTTAAACACTCAAATCAACAAACAAATTATACATTCTAGATTTCTAAATACCCAAATTAACAAACAATTTAACTATATTCTAGACTTTTAAATACCCAAATTAAACATACAAATTAACTATATTATACATTTCTACATATTAAAAGCAACAAACAAATTAACTAATAAATAAGTAAAATAAGTCAACAACAACAATAAAAGAGTTTGAATTATGGATAAACAATTTAAAAAACCAACCTTTCAAGATTCAACTTAAATTCTTAGTCCTTAGAAAACACCAAAACCTTACAAATCACAACAAAATCAATGGAAGTAGACAGCAGTTGCAGCAAGGGCCAGGAGGCCGCAGCAAACAGCAGATGACCGGAGTAGCCGAGCACTCGAGCAGGCGACGACAAGGGGAAGAGATGAGCTGCCGAGCAGTTAAAGGGCCAAAGGGGTTGGTCGAATGTTGATGGTGGGGAGTTGTAATTGGGGTTAGGGTTTTAATTTATGTTATAAGAGTAAGGGTAATTTAGTAATTTTTCTTATTCAAAAATTAAAAAAAAAAAAGACTGTAGATTTCTAGTCTGCAAGAATCGAACTCACAACCCCTACTCCACTCTCACACGTGTTTACCATGTTGGAAAATCATAATCAAGACAATCCTAAAAGAAATGGATTAATGTTAATTAGTAATAAGAATATGAAAGTCAAAATTAGGAAAGTCAAACTAATCGTAATTAGCATAAACTTTAGGGTTAGTTATGTTAGTTTTGTTAGTTTGTAACCGCCAATGTAAGGGTATAAATACCCAACATAATTGTCATTTGAATGTTTGGAAATTAGATTGTATTGTGTGTGACTTGTGTGTTCCCAATTGACTCTGTTCTTCCACCGAGTCACTGCACAATCTGTGCATACTCACAGCGATATTCATCCACATAATATTGATCCTAGTCTATGATCCGAATGGGCCTCAACATACCAGTGAACCAACAACATGTTTAAGTTAGAATGTGAACCTAAAAATACTAATAGTTTCACCTCCTGAAAAACTATAGATTCACTAAAATGTTCGATATTATACGTTACACTATCGATTCAAAAATCAATGGGGTTACTTGGCCCCGTACCCTTATACATGGTTCCGCCCCTGATGATGGAAAATCATTTATTTTCTGGGCCTTAACTTTTTATTATCAGGCCTTAATTAGACAACAACAAAAGGAATTTAAATCCCCTGATGCTTTCTCGACCGTTGGACAAGAAAAGAAAAGCACAGAGCGTTGTTGCTTTCTTGAACAACACCGAAACATCACTGTGACAAGAACAATCACCGAGAAAACTTCATAGATTCAACCTAATTCGACTCTATCTAGAGATTTGTGTATAATCTGATAATTTAATCATGTGCAACCCGAAAATAGGTTCATTTGATATTTCTCAAATGATACAAAGGTTAATCCAGGTTGTTTTGTGTTTTGAAGATTGAATAATATTTGTGTAAGTTTTGGTTTATTTTATATTCTAGACTTCAAGTTTCAATAGTTTGCTTTTGGATAATATTTGTGTAAGTTTTGGTTTATTTTAAATTCTAGACTTCAAGTTTCAATAGTTTGCTTTTGTGGTTTTCATAATTCTACTCTATTTTGTAAATTTTAAGTACATATGCTTATAAGAGTGCATATCCGGTGGATATATGGTGACAAAACTTGTCGAATTCGCTGCTTTCAGCATTGTTAGCCTTTCTGCAGGTTGGTTTATCCCTTTCCGTTTTCTCAATTATCGTTTTGCATATTTGGTTTATTGCGTCTTGAACCTTATTTGTTGACTACCCTAGGTTTGAATACAAGACTAAATTTCATAGGAGTTCAAATCTTGCGTTAAATTATTTCTCTTTTAAGAAATGATTATTTTACCTTACTTTTCCGTAAAGTATAGATTTCTTGATGTAAATTAGGTTATTTTTCTAACAATAATGTGGCATGAGTGCTAACATGCAATGAATTTAATGTTTAATTGCATGATTTGATAGAACGAGGCGAACTAGGGCACATACATCGATTGAATGATAAGAAACACATGGTTATGTTGGTGTGATCTGGTTGCACTATGCACTTGAATGTATTACACAAAAAATGGATGTCATTTGTTTGGAAAATGGATCTATATATGCTGAGATACCGAATTCTATGACAGATTCAACTGAGCATATTCAATTAGTTCTTTGAATGAGCATTTCCTTTCTTTTTCATAATTTGGAGGTCAAGAAAATGCGAAGCGTACACTTCATGAGGTAATGCATATGAGGAGTGAGTTGAGTGGAAGATCAAAATGGGTTGGAAATCGGTGAATTGACCCGTAACGCTTTTCCCCTTCATAAAAAGTGTGAGTTTAGGTGCAAAAAGCGTATTAGTGACTCATAGTATGTTCTTTTGAAGAAAATGATCAAGGAAAACAATGAGTACTACTTAAAGCACATGCATTTATATTGCGTGACTTCCTGCGCCTACGCACCAAAGGTACATCTTTAGTTACCGAATTTAGCCAACGGTTCAAAGTCATATCTAATCATTAGGTGCAATAGCTCATCCTGTTGCTGAAATTGACAAGCAACATTAGATTTTTTGTGGTTTAGGGGCCTCATATGAGACCTTCTCAACGGCAATCCAAGCCAAAAACTGTATCTAGTTTGAGTAATTTAGGTGCTTTGTCTATTACTTTGTTGTTACCAAAACCGAATATTTGCACACCGTGCCAACTTGCTATCTTTTGATCTTAATTTGAATCGTGCCTCTAATCCTTAAGATTTGATATTGTGATTTATGGGGTCCGCCACCTATTTTTCTAAAGATGGCTATCTATATTATGTTGTTGTTATTGGCTATTATTCCAAGTTTACGTGGCTTTATCAAATCAAAACTAAAACAGGTTTCTATTCAGTTTTACCCGTCTTTATCAATCTTGTTCAAGCACAATGCTCAAGAAAGATAAAAGATTTTCAAAGTGATGGTGGGATGGAGTTTGCGAATCACACGGTTTGCAAAATTATTGAAGATAATGGTAGATTTCATCGTCTTTCGTGCCCGCACACGCCTCAACAAAATGGTTGTGCGGAATGCAAGCATACACATATTGTCCACTCCATTATTGCGAAACAAGTCTCCATTTAAGCTAATATATAATCAAGACCTAAAATATTTAAACTTTAAAACATATGGTTGTCGTGTGTTTTCGTATTTGCGTGACTATTCTAAACATAAACTTGAAGAACGCACCATAAAAGGTATCGTTGTCTCGATCCAACCATTTCTTGTTTCATTGTTAATGAAAATCTTTGGAACCGAATAATAGAACAATTTACCCTTTAATGGGAATAAAAAAAATTAGAATTGCTAGTGAAGGGAGAATATGATCTATAAAAATTACAAGTTTATAGCCAAATAAATGAATTTGTATAGTATTCCCAAGACAAATAGAAATATGAATAGAAATAACAGTGCGTCTTGTTTTGATAATTTAGAATGGAGCCAACATATATAATTATCTCTATGAATATCCTATCTATGTTGGATTTTTTCCATTTTGTATTAGTACATATTATGGCATTAATTGATTGATTTTGAAACTCAAGGAAATAATTTCACTTCTGATTGTGTTGTTGAGAGCTAGTAGCAGCAGCTTACACTATTCATGAAACATGAATTAGATACAGTAAATATATGCAAATATCGCAATTTTACAGTTTAAACATCCAAAGTTTCAACTTTCATTCGTAAATCATTTTATTATAGAAAAAACCCAAGTAAAAACATGCCATAACATTCAAGCAAATTTGATGATACACTACTTAATTAAAAAGACAATCATGGCCTATGATGCTTCTTCAAATACAGGCAAAAACTATCACAATGGCTTTGGATACCCCAAACACTAAAGTAAGTTTGAACACCAGTAAAAAACAAACCCACAAGTCCAACAAAAAGTGCAACAAATGCCCAAGGAGTCTTGATATACTCATGCTTAAATTGGCTAATCAATGTATTCCTCTTACTCTCATAATGCTTCTGAATATCAGACCTTGCATCTGAAAAGGCAAAACTATTAGGCACAAGATCTTTCCCTATTTCATTAAACAACTGTGCGACTTCTTTGTCGCTCCCAAGTCTATTGTCAAGAATCCCAGCTTTTCGAAGAACCTTTACATCCTCTGAATGATCGATTAGTGAATCGAGAAGACAAATATATGAGGTGACCCATGAACCCTTTGTATCATTAGAACACATTTCATATGCTACCAAGTTTAACAACATAGGTTTAGTGGAATCATCCACAGTGATGGGAGGAAGTTGTAGGTTTGCAAAGTACCCGCACTTAGAAAACTTGATATGTGCCAAAGATCTAGTTTTGCTAGGCTTGAAATGAATTCCTACTTCTATAAGCTCGTTAACATTACGAAAAGTGTACCTGTTGTTTGGTAGTAGACCAGAGGATCTATCTTTCGTAAGCCTAGTTTGTAGAAGCTCAAGAAGGTGACATATAGTAGTTGGAATTGGATCATTCACTTCAGGTTTAGGAGAAATCGCACGTCCGCTTTTTCTGCATCTTTCTTCTGCTATGATGTTATCATCGATAAACCTTTTGATCTTGAAATCCCAGTTTTCATCAGGGACAAACTTGATCACCTCAGTTAGAACTTGATATGGGATTTGATTCTCAAGCAAAAGCATGTCTTGTTGAACAAACATAATCTGGTGGCATTTTAACTCCAGAGTATGAGTTTCATAATCCATAAAGATATTTGCAATGATATACAGAATGAAACAACCATCTAGCAACATCATTCTTGTGAACTCATTATCCGAGAGGTGATTAGCGTCATCTTCATAATATCCACTCAACGTTTGAACCATTTGGGCTAGACTATAATGCAGACTGCGAATCGACTCTTGGTTACCTTTTAGAAGTTTGTTTGTGTAGAGAGGTTTGAAGCCCTCCACCGACTCGAGGTTTGGTTTTCCATGATGGTATGGACCAAGGGAGACGACTTTCGGGACATAATATTTTTCATGATCCATGTGTTCTTTTAGGATCATAGGAACTCTGGGAATTTGAGTTGTTTGAGAAGGCGGTGATTCGGCTTTCAGTATTGAATGAAACCAGTCTTCATTACTATCTTCAATTGTTGGTGTAATATCAATGACAGCCATTGATAAATTTCTGTGTATACGTAGGGATGTTAATTAAGGTTTTAAGTACACTTGGTACTTATGGTAAAAATACTTGTGAGTCGGAAAACATTTATTACTAGTGTCGAAAAAAAAGGGAGGAGAAAAGACAATGGTGAGGAGAGAGGGAGAGTGAAATCCGTTAGAAAAGGAATTCTCGAGACTGGAGAGGAGAGAGGGGGTGCGATCAAAAAGGCTAGTCAGACTGACATGAATACACATAGACAAATGGTAGTTAAGGAGATTGGTGTATCTGGTGGTTGAATATTGAAGGTCATGAGTTTTATCCTAGTTTTTATAGATCATAACTAAGTGCCTAGGTTTGTTTTAATTAATGACTAAAGATATATTCTTAACTTCACCCATGGCAATAGGAATAAGTGTTTGACAAGAAAGGCCAAACATGAGTTCTTTTTAGTACTTACAAAGTGATTGCTGGTCATGGGACTCTCACGTGCATCACGTGGTTGCAAATTTGTTACCCATCTTTTACTTATTTTCAAAAAAGTATTTGTAATTTTAGTTGATCTATATATCTAAAATATTAAAATATTCTTGATCAAATCATAAAATTTGGGTGTCATTTATATCTCTATATATGACATGTCAAAAGTCCATAATCATGTCATAAAGATGGTATCTTCTTATTTACTTATAAATGGTTCGATTCATAGTTAATCATTCTGTTGATTGGGTTTTTCTTAAATCCGATAATTTAAAAGGGTAATGCAAATCAAACTTCTTCAAGAAAATGTACTTTAACTGAAAAAACGACCCACGTTAACTTACGAAAACATCAAACTATACATAGACTACTTCAAAGATACTGTTTACGCACGAAATATGTTAAGATAACTAGCATATAATACACGACGTCGGTTTTAATAGTTTAATATGAAACTAAATGGAATATATTTCCAAGATGCTCCTGTAAGTATCAAGTAATTAAGTGACTTTAATCACTTCTTCATTTCCAGCCCGTAATATTGAGCAATGCCGTGTTGCTGTGACATTTGTGGAAGCTAAAATAAAATTTTTTTTTTTTGAAACACGTGTCATCATTATAGCATATCAAATTACATTTGTCATTATTTTAGAATAGCAAAAAATTATTTTCGCATCTCTCTCATAATAAATATAAAAATTATAACAACAATCAATTTGACTTTTCTCTTTTACTAAAATATAATAAAACAAACATATTTATATTTGTATTTCTTGTCTATCTCATATTAAATGATAATTATTTTATATAAATAATTAACTATTAACATCTACATATAAATATTCTTATTTTAATAACTTACTAATAGGTAGTAAATTATATGATTTCAAACATTTAATATTTAAATATAACGTAATAATTTCTAATTTCATTATTTGTTATAATTTTTAGATATTTATTATATTTTTATTTTACCAATAGCTAATAACATCTAGAAAATAAAATATTTATAAAACTAATGATTTTGACATACTTTATTTTTCCATCCATATAATACATGGGCTTCAACCTAGTAAAATATAAGATTAAATATTGTAATATTCTCGTAAAGATAACAACTTTACAATAACTGATGCAATTTAAAGCACCGGTTCAATGTCTCAAGTGTCCTTAATTAATCATGAGGAAACATAATAAGCTTGTGAGGGGAATTATATGTCTTTTTCTTTAAATTATTTTCCAATAATACAACTGAATTTAAAGATACTGCATTTGCTTAACAAAGAACCAAGAAAAGCATCCATAAAAATAGTTTTGTTGCTGATCCAACTGCCGTAAGAAGAAAAAATGAAAAGCAAGAAGAAAAAATGGAAAACAAGAAGAAAAAACACACAATAACTCAAAAGAACCGACCGCCGTCATCAACCACTAATAGCCGTCGCCAACATCAAACCATCGCCACTACCGCCAACATCCTTTCGTTGACAACGCCAACAACCGCGCCCGTCTTTAACAACCAAAAATATCTTTAAGTTGGAATGATTTCCTTATCGTTTTTTATAATCATATCATTTAAACTATGAAACTAGTTACTTTGAAAAGTAATAATACCAAATAATGTTGTGTTGCATTCTAATTCTCCGTATCTATCTATTACAATAAAAGAAGATATTAAGGCATCACGTGTCGAAATATTATGCTCTCTCATATTGATTTTTCCGCCCCTCTCTCATAATAAATGATAATAATAAATATTAATTATATTATTTAAAACATTTCCATATTAAAAATTATAAACTAGATTTTTATATAAAAAAATAAACAACCTTTAAAAAATATAAGATAAAGGAATTTTCTATAACAAAAAACTTTCCTAAAAATTCTAACTTTTTTAGAATCATTTTTTTATTTTAAGGGTGATTAAAAATTAAGATTATATTTGAAAAACAAAATATAAAAAAAACCAATTTTAAAAATAAGATTATATTTGGAAAACAATACATAAAAAAACAATCTAATAAAACGAGAGTTTAAGATGATATTATTATTGTTTTACTTGAAGTAATTATTTATACGCAACTTAATCATATTTTATCTGAAAATATCATTTTATAATTTTTTTATAAACTATTTAATATTTTATTAATTAAATCAGTGTATTACACAGGGTATAAACTAGTAATCTAATATTAACTATTTAAATTGGAAACTAGTTATTTTGAAAAACAATAATACCAAATAATGTTGTGTTGCATTCTAATTCTCCACATAATCTAATATTTAAATTTCATATGCATACTTCATTCCTTCTAAAATTCATTTATAACATTCTAAATTCTATAATATCATTAACATTCTAAATTCTATAATATCATGTTTACCTGTTTAAAGAACTTAAAATGTTTTATTAACCCACTCCATAGTAAACAAAATAACATCAGTAACGACTAACGATGACAACAATCTATTTCTTTGAAAATGAAGAAAACTTTATGCGCTAACATGAATCGCATCACATAAACGGGTAAATATTTTATCTTATGAATTTTGAATGATATATGAAAATGTTAAACTTTTCAAAGAACACATACCACACCCACACGCACAAGAACATGCGTAAGTACACGAACACAAACTTGCATAAGCACATACGCCTACGCCTACGTTCTACACATACCTATATATATATATATATGCCTATGCAAACATATGTTAACCGATAATATCTTTAGATATTATTCATTATTATTTGTATATTATTATGTAAATAATTAGTTAGTTATAAATAATTGTATTTTCTTGTTTATCTCTATTTATTGTATTATATATAGGATGTATATCCCTATTACTGAAATAAATGAGATTGTCTTACTTGGTATCAACCTACCATCCTTTAGTCTTTTTCTAGCCATCACCCATTTCATCTAAGGTTAACAAACAAGTTCATCCTTCTTTTTCTACGACCCTACACCCCATTTACATTATCACCAACATCCAGCACAAACAATGTTAAGGTATTTTACACTCCATGCAAGAGTGTACGATGTCCTCAACCAAATCGAGTGGTTTTACACCCTCTGTCAAAACAGCCGCCGACTTCACTGCTTGGGAAAACATTGATGCAGTGGTCCTTCAATGAACTTACAGGACCCTTTCTGATGATCTTCTTGTTTGGGTTCTCACAAACGAATCCACTACCTACAAAGCATGGCAACGTGTCAAGAATTTTTTTTCTTGAACAACAAGGGCTCTCGGGGCCCCACCCTTCAATACGACTACACCAACGTGACCTTTCTAGCCATGCCTTCCCTTGAAGCATATTGCCAACATCTCAAAAAACTTGGCGGATCAACACACTAATGTACCACACACTTACACCTTTATTATGCAATATAACTAACTTTTACACCACTAATGTAATAATTTTCCCATCATTTTTAAAATTCCCTCCCTTTTTAAAAAAAAATTACCTTTTTTTTAAATCTTTTAACTTTTTTGTATGATGTTATTTTTTATACAAATTACACAATTAAATAGATCAATTTTTATCTTTAATTCGAGTATGATCTTGTTATATTTTTTAAAAGACTTTTTAACGTTAATGTGCACCACTAGTTTTACCACTGTAACTCTAACTTACAGTGACGACGTGGATTGCGGTGCACCACTAGTTTGATTAATAGTTTATTGCAATAAACAATTGTTAATATTTGTTCTCTATCCTACATATATATATATATATATATATATATATATATATATATATATATATATATGTAGGAGGGTTCAAATGTTAACCATTTTTAATTACGATAACCGTGTTAACTTTTAAGAACAATCAAAATAATTAATTTTTTCCTTAGAATAAAAATCATTACACATATATAAAAATATGTTCTTTTATGTATATGTGTAATTCGTAATTAAATTTATAAAAATTACATGAATAAACATTCAACTAAAACAACTATTAGCTTTTCAATAGTTCTATTCACGAAACGAACCGAACAGAACGCAGCTCTGCTCGAACTCGGTTCGGTTCGAATTTACTAAATCGAGCGCAAGTTTCATGTTCGAACACGGTTCGGTTTTAACCGAGCTGTCGGTTTTGCTTGGTTTCGTATTACAATTTAAAACAAAACTAATAATTTATTCAAGAGTTTCAACTTTAAAGTTTCAACCGAAACTCAACAAAATAACAAATAAAACATACAACTGTTGGAGGCAGGGATGAGAGGTCGAACTGTTACAGGTCGGATTGACCGAGATCGGGGGTCGCAAGTTGAAGTGCCAAAGGTCGGGGGTTGCAGGTCGGAGTGCCGGAGGTCGGGGGTTGCAAGTCGGAGTGCCGAAGGTTGGTAGTCGGTAGGCAGGTGAGGTATTCGGGGGACGGTTGGTGATGGGTGAAATGATGAAGCTGTGAAAGGGTTTTGAAATGTAAAATGATAATTCGGTTAGAGGATTAAGGCTTTTACGTTTAGCGTTATTGACTTTTTGACTAAATAATTAAAATAGTGGTAATTGGTAAATAACTAAATAAATTAACAAATATATAATATATAAAAACTAAATTAAAAAAACAATTCGAGCGAAACCGGGCGAGCGACGAGTGATCGTAACTTTGCTTGTGCTCGGTTCAATTTCAAACCGAACCGAGAAGCTCGGTTCGTTTACAACCGAACCAAAATTCGAACAAGCAAAAATCCAAACTTTTTTGGAACAAATTCAAATGAGTTTCGAACGTCGAGCTATTTCAAAAGCCTTATTTTCACCGTCATATAGATATATTTATTTTACAAAAGAAAAGTCCATCATAACAATACTAAAATATAGTATTCTAGTGTTAAGTCATTCAAAGTGTTTTTAGTCACTTTTTTTTTGGCAATATAAAACAAAATGCAATAAGCAAGAGTAAAATGAATTGGTATCTTTTGTTTTCAGAACTTCATGATTAGTATGTATATATTTAATAAATATGAACAACATTTGATATGGTTATTATTAGGTGATGAACTAAATAATAAAATGAAATGTTTATTACACGGATAGTCGTTATCGATCACATGTCTAGCCGAACACTCCTAGTTCATTTTAACTACTTGTATATCTTATTAACTTGTATATTATCATGCAGAAATTTGTTTCAAAGAAACTTATATTGAAATATAGATTAAAGTAAAAAATATAATAACTTTATATTTAAAAAGTTTATATAACATCATATTTTAAACGTTATAAAAAAAGTTTATAAGTGGGTCAAGTGTTAATGTGTGATTGGGGAAAAAAAATTAAAAATAAAACATCAGGGAAAGTCTAATGTTTAAATGGGACGCTGAATTAAAGTGAAAGGGCTCGTCTTCTAAGTTTTTGAGGGGTATGATGTAACATTCAAAATCATGCTCCATTTGCTTGGTCATACATATAATTATATTATATATGGTTAAATAATAATATAGATGTGTCATAGAAAACATAAATACAGACATAAAATAATTAAATAATTAATATACCAATAGTTTTAAAATTACAAAAATAGTTTTTTATGTGTTAAAAGAATATAATACTGTTGACTTAATAAATATATTTAACTTTAATTAGTCGAAACAACCTAATCCGTAATAAGTTTCGGAGAGAAGGACGCTTGGTGTGACTTATTTATTTATTTATTAAATTACCCATTCTATAATTTATTTTAATCTCAAAACACAAAATTTATAACTTAACAAAGCAATAAGGATAACAATTGTAGTGACCTAGGATAAAGGTATACGCCTACCTCACACAAGAGATGCTGAGTTCGAGGTTTATATAATATAATAATTTATTTAGTTAAAATGTAACTTATATAAATATAAATTTATAAAACTATTTTAAATTAAATGTAGTGCGTTTAAAACATTTTTAGTTAAATATCATTTAAAATGAGAAAAAATGAATTTAATGTCCGTTAATGGTTTAGTTAAAAATAAGTTTGAATCTCCCTTTTAACTAGAACGTACTGGCTTTAAAACCTTAATTATGTCCAAATCAGCAATTTTAACGCTCCTTAAATGCATCACTACGCACGTTCTTAAGACCTGAAGAACGTTTAGGCTTAAACAGAACAGTTTTAGATTAGAGAACAGTAGTAAAAAAACAGGTCTTACTTGATTTTCACGTAGCTGCTGAAGCTTCAACGCTTGCTCAAGTTGATCGACAATATACCTGCTGTCTGGGCGACGCATCCGTTCCTCCTTTAAGCAAGAATATGCTATTTCTAAATATTTGAGTGATTCTGGAGACAATATTTGATTCCATACTGTGGATTGATTATATCCTTCATTGTTCCATCTTCATAATGATATTTTGCCAATGGAGCTAGAGGCGAAAGAGCCTCGTTGACATACGCTGGCCGCCAGCACAATAATTCAACTAGAACAACTTCAAATGAGTAGATATCATTCTTGAGGGACGCGCCTCCTGTGCTCTCAATCGCGGGGTCAAAATACCCAAGTGTGCCAACAGGCTCATAAGGGACGACCTCCTCGATCCGCTCAACTGTTTGTTTGACTGAAAATTCAAAACCAGATAACTTAGCTTACCAGTTCTTGTCCAATAAAATAGTGTAGCTGTTGATGTCACGATGTATCACGGCATAAACACGCCCCTGATCATCATGATGGAGGTAACTCAAAGCACGAGCCATACCAACACTTATCCCCAATCTTTGAGTCCATGTGAGGATCGCGCTGCCTAGATACAAGTTGAGACTTCCGTTCGCCTCATGCGTGGTTACGAAGATCTTCTCATGTTCGTCGTAACAGAACCCGATAAAAGAGACTAAATTTGTATGCTTGAGATCAGAAAGCACTGAAATTTCTTTCCAGAACATAACCTCACTTGCCCGACGCTTACACGCATAAATCTTGATCAACTTCCCCGACCGCCAGAGTCCTCCTTTGTATACACCGTTAGCGATGATGTTACACTTAGCGAAGTTATTGGTCGCCTTTACGACGTCTTCAAGTGGGATTTGTAAGTGACCAAACTTTGATTCCATGCTTCTGTTTATCAAGTAAAGGATCAAATATCAATCAAGGGGTTGGGTTACAAATGAAACACCAGAAAAGTTACACTATATACAAGGCCTTGGTATTTTGTAGTGTTGACAGTTAAATGGGTCAACCTGGTAAAGGGTTGAAACTGATATAAACAGAAGCTGCAGCTGCGATGAACCAGACCCGGACAGCGGCAGCGGCGGCGGCAGCCGGATGGATCTGTAACAGAGGCGGCGGCTGCCGGATCGATCTGTGGGAGCAAGAAAATGAAGGAGAGGTGGAGTGCCGTGGATTTGCAACTGGTGGTGGTGTGAATCTGTATTTCATATACTATTTTATAGTTATAGTTAAATAGTTAAATACTATTAGGTTCATGTTTGAATCATTTTAATCTAAAAGTTTAAATTTGAGTAAGTCTGGAATTTCAGTTCCGTTTTCGATTAAAGCTAGACTATTAAGTGGATTCACATTTTATTTTTTGTTTATTTGTAAATGTGTTTCCTATATTATATGAAATAGTTTTAAATAAATAAAAAATAAAATGTTGTTGTTCATATATATGTTTATATTTAGTAAGTTATTGTTAACCCTTGTAAATTTTTTAATATTTTTATTAAAGTGTTTGTGAGTGGAAAAAAAAAAAAAATACTAATAAATGTATAAAATTGTTATTTTATTAAAAAGTAAAATAAAAATTAATGATTTTTAATGTAACTATAAATATAAGGATAAGGAATATGGTGTGAATGTTTTAGCACAGTTATCGTTTGTGCAAGCAAAGTATAGAGGATTTATTCCAACGCATCCCCTCTTGCCCATATCGTTCGTGCTCACAAATGTGATCCAAGCAATCTTCTTAACCTCCTTATGATGCTTATGGAACAATATGAATGAGAAGGTTTTTAAAAACAATTCCGTTGATGCGGAGGAGATCATTGGCAATGTAAAAGCTCTCTTCTTTTTGTGGTTGTAAACTGGAGGGAAAATGGAAGTTCTTAAAATGAAATTCGTGGTTTAATTTTTACATTTTAAATTCCTCTTGTACTCTATCTCTAGCTCATTGTTGGTTTTATGATAACTAGTTTTTTACGGGCGCCGCATTGCTACGTCATCATACCTCGCGTGATAAAGTGTATGCTCCAATCGAACTATTCGTTTTTGAACTAAATTTACGTTAAAATGTAAGATAACCCGAATTTATACCGTTGAATAAAAATGTATTATTTTTGACCCGTGTCTTCTGAACAAAATTATGTTGAAACTTGGACCAGCTCAAAATGTACATAAAAAAACATGTGCAGTAGCGTAGTATGCAACATGGTAAATTATTTATAACAATCATGCCCGACTCAATTTTGAACTAAATATACGTCAAAACGTATTTATATAGTTGAATGAAACGTATTATATTTAACCCAACTCATTTTCGAACTAAATTTACATCAAAACGTATTTTTACCATTGATTAAAACGAATTACATTTGACTCAGCTCATTTTGAAACTAAATTTACATCGAAACATATATTCAAATAAAACGTATTATATTTAGCCCGACACATTTTTTTCTAACAATAAGCAAATTTTTACAAACAATAAAAACAAAAATAATTGATTCAATAAACAAGTAATATATGCTGAACTAAATTTACGTCAAAACATATTTATACAATTAAATAAAATGTAATAAAGGCAACCCAACGCATTTCGAATTAAATTTACATTCAAAACGTATTTTTTCCGGAAAATAAAAAGGATTATATTTGTCTCAGCTCATTTTCGAATTAAATTTGCGTCAAAAAATATTTATACAATCGAATAAAACAAATTATATTTAACCCAACGCAATTTTTCGAACAATAAACAAATTTTTACAAGCAATAAAAAACAAAATAATTGACCCAATAAACAAATAATTTTTTTACTTTGCGTCAATAAACATTTATACAATTGAATAAAACAAATTATATTTAACCCAACGTAATTTTTCGAACAATAAACAAATATTTACAAACGATAAAAAACAAAATAATTGATGCAATAAACAAATAATTTTTTTTACTGTTCAACTCCATCATAAATTAATATAGGTATAACTAGTGTTTTATCAACCATGCGTTGCGGCGGTATCGTACGTAGCGTAATAAATTATAGACTAACAATCCACCCGACTTGTCACCGGACTAAATTCACGTCGAACCATTAAGTAACTGGAATTTATACAATTAAACGAAAACGTATTATACTTCACCCACTTTTTTTCAAAACAAAATTACGTCGAAAAGTAGACCACGTCAAAGCATACACCAAAACACATAGGTTAAAATTGTGCCGACTTGTGCCAAACTAAATCTAAGTTGAAACGTAAAGTAATTCATATTTATATCGCGGAATTAAAACATTTTTTAACCCGACTCATTTCCGTACAAAACCTGCGTCAAAAAATAAGCGAATAACGAAATGTAAATCATCTCAAAACGTACATAAAAATATGCATGGAAATGTTTTATACCTGACCCAACACATACCAACACGTACCTAAAATTACGAACATAACAATTAATTTTCTTAAATAAAAATTGTATCGAGGTAAACCGAAACTTTACAACCTTAAAAAAATAAAAATGACGTGTCAAAAGATTTGAAGTCAATAAAAAATACATTTTAACAATATATAATTTTATAAACAAATATTATTATAATTTTATATTTATTATATCATTATATCACTCAATAAATAAACATTATTATTATTATTATTATTATTATTATTATTATTATTATTATTATTATTATTATTATTATTATTACTTTTCAATTCCCAAAAAACACATAGGTTACAATCTTGCTGAATTGTGCCAAACTAAATCTACGTTGAAACGTAGAGTAATTCAGATTTATACCGTCGAATTAAAACACTTTTAACCCGACTCATTTCCGCGCAAAACCTACATCAAAAAATAGACGAATATCGAAATGTAAATCATTTCAAAACATATATAAAAATATGCATGGAAATGTTTTATACCTGACCCAAACACATACTGACACGTACCTAAAATTACGAACATAACAATTAATTTTCTTAAATAAAAATTGTATCGAGATAAACCGAAACTTTACAACCTTAAAAAAATCAAAATTACGTGTCAAAAGATTTGAAGTCAATAAAAATATACATTTTAACAATATATAATTTAATAAACAAATATTATTATAATTTTATAATTATTATATCATTATATCCTTCAATTAGGGGTGTTCATCGAATTGAATCGAGTCGAATTCGAGTTAATCGAATCGAATAAGTCGAATTTTGAAGTTTTCAAACTGGATTCGAATTCGATTCGAATTCGAAAAAAATAAATCGAATTCGAATCGAATCGAATTTGAAACTTTCAAACAAGATTCGAATTCGATTCGTATTCGAAAAAAGTTCGAATTCAAATTGAATTTGAATTTATTCGATTCGTATTTAATAAAAAATATTTAATTGAATAGCATTTTCAAAATTCATTTGACAAATTTAATTTCAAATGCTCAAAATATATAAACAAGCATAACATATGAAATATTACAAGTTTCAAATAAGTCAAAAATTATCAATTAAGATTTAAAATTTTAGATTATATATTTTTTAAACTTTTAATTCGTAATTTCTCATATGCATATTACTAAATTAATATACAAAATAAATAAATGTATGTGTGTGTATTTTATAATTCAAATTTCGAATCGAATCGAATTGAAAATCACGAATTTGTAATTCGATTCGAATTCGATAATTAGATCTCGAATCGAATCGAATTCGAATTTAAAAATTCGAATCGAATTTCGAATCAGTGATTTTCGACTCGAATCGAATTGAATTTCGAGTTTTTCGAATCCGATGCGAATATTGAACACCCCTACCTTCAATAAATAAACATTATTATTATTATATTATTATCATTGCTGTTCAATTCTAACTACTATTTATATAGGAGTAATATTTGGCTGCTCAAAGAAAGATATGAGTCGAGAGAGAAGAGAAATAGGGAGAGAGAGAGAGAGAGTAAATAGGACATTTTTTTATAAACTTTTACGCATCCTATTTGTTTCTTTTAATATTGTGTAATCTTTTAATTTTTGTTTTTTATTTTACAAAGGTTTTGTTGTCAATTTAAAAAAGGCTAATAGAAATAAACTAACGGTGATAAAGAGATATAGGACAATGAGATAAAACTAAAACTAGAGTTAATTTTGATTTTCGTTTTTGAGTTTTGCGAATTGCTTCCATTTTGAATATCAAACTTTAATTTGTTTCTATTCTTTGTCTGACTTTTGTAAATCGTTTATACTTTTGTCCTATTGACTAAGGATGTTAACATATCCATTAGAGTTTTTTGAAAAGACCAAAATAACCTTAGAGATTTATTTAAAAAAATTCACCACACTCTTATTTTCCAATTTCTCTATCTAATCTCTCTTCTTTCGCCATCGCCATCGCCATCGCCATCGCCATCGCCATCGCCATCGCCATCGCCATCGCCATCGCCATCGCCATCGCCATCGCCAGGCAACCACCTCCACTGCTTCCATCTGATAATATCTTGACACCATCCACTAGCAAGAACTTAAGTTGCTTCCAATTACATGGATTCAAGTCGGACCAATCAAGGGTTTTCAGGGAGCTAAGGTTGTCTCTCAAAGCAAGCATTACAACAACATCATTAGAGCTTGATTGAGAGTGAATGTAAACGACTTAATCAAAAGGAATCACATGATGAACTGATGAAATCGAGCATTGATTTCAAAACTCATAAAAGGTTTGGTCATTTTGGACAGTAAAATTGTGGATTAGAAGTGAGTTTTGCGTGGATGATTAGGGTTTTGATGAAGTTGTATAATGGGGAGGGGGAGGAGCCGGGTAGTAGGAGGGGGATGGGGATGGGGATGGGGATGGGGAGGGGGATTTTAATCATTTAACAATCAGCTAACAGAAATATATTAACATTATTAGTTAAAATGACGAAAACAAAAACGATTTATAAAACTTTGGCCAAGTATGGAGACAAACTAAATGCTTGTAGTTAAATGAATACAATTTGCAAAACATACGGACGAAAACTAAAATTAACTCCTAAAACTATTTGAGTGAAAAGTTTAATTTAAATATTTATTTTATGACTAAATTAGTTATTTGTTTCAAATCTTAGCGCCAAAAATTTTTATCTAACTTATTGTTTAAAGATATATATTTAGAAATTTCATTTTGTTCCTAGTAATTTTACCAAAATAATATTTTTCCTCCAAACTTTTCAATTTCAACATTTTTCCGTTCGTGGTTTGCAATTCGTCCCAATTAAGTGCAACTTATTAAAACCATTAGTTTTATCTATTATAATTTAAAAAATATTATTTTAGTCATTTCACTTATAAGAACTAAATTTAAACATAAAGGGACTATATTAATAAATTACTTAAAAAGCTTTGTAAAATTAATTAAAACCCAACCCTTCCTTCTACTTCCATCATTGTCATATCACATCACTTCCTCCCAACACCAGCTTTGACCATCCACCCAACACCGCCTCCCTACATCATCATATTGTACATCCACCCCACCACCACCTCCCTACAAAATCAGAATTAGAAACAACCTTAATCTCGTTGGCTTAGGGGAAGCTTTGTTCAAGAAATTGTACTCATTCATCATGTTATTGAGATGATCATCAACACATAACTGGTACTTGAAATACACATTTGCATCAGACAACGCCACTTGCTTTGCAAGGAGAACGAATAAGTTGAATGAACCTTATATCTGTTTTGAACCCTAAATTTAGTTTTCTCAATTATAATTTAAATAATATGGTATTTAGTCAATTTACTTATAAGAACCAATAATGTAATTTATATAAACTTGATGGGAATATATCTAATACATTACATTAAAAAAATTTGTTAAATTAATTAAGACCTAACCCTACCCTCTCCCTTTCATCATTGTCATATCACACCATTTTCTCCGAGCACCACCGCCTCCCTACAACATCTCCGTACATATACCCATCACCTCCACGCACCATCATAATTAGAAACATCCTCAATCTTGTTGGCTTAGGAGAAGCTCTATTCAAGTGATCATACTCTTTCATCATGTAATCGTAATAATCGTCATTCATAACAGAAATCAAAGCATTGAGATCTTCAACATGTAACTAGTACTTGAAACAAACATCTGCATCTAACTATGCCACTTGCTTTGCAAGAGGAACAAATAATTTGAATGAACTTTAAATCTGTTTCGAGCCCTAGATCTAGTTTTCTCTAATATAATTTAATTGAAATGTTATATTAGTCATTTTACTTATAAGAACTAACTAGTATCAAACCCTCGCACGTTGTAGTGCGCAACTAAAACTTTTACATAACGCATCTTAGAGTGAGTGCATTATCGATTCTCAAAACTTATAAATAAAACTAACCAATTAAAGAAATTTCCCGTTGAGATGTTAATAAAATAAACAAGCAGAAAACATTTACGTAAACTCACGTATTACAACAAGGGCAGTGACGATAGTCTAAAGCTTATATAAAAACATGAACTAGTTAAAAAGTTCCCGTCCAAACTTCATAAAAAATAAGCATCCTTTAATTGCAATGACGTTAATAACAACGTATCTTTATATAAGAAAACAATAATATTAAAAAAAAGTTACGATAACATCTGAACTTTTATGAAAAACGTAAATTTTAATTAAAAAAAGTTTATTTAAAAATTTTGTAAGTACTACAAAGGCATTAATTTTTTAAAAATGAGTTTATTCTAAAAAAAGAATGAAAACGGGGAGAGTAGAGGGGTTCCTTGACCCGATGGTGCGAGCTTCACCCTCGTGAACAATTTACAACCGAAGCATACACATATGTTTATAACTTCAAAACCATTTGTTAAAAAAAAAAAAAAAAAAAAACTTAAGAAAACCAAACATTGAATGAAGCAGCAAACCGGCCCTCATCTCTACGCAAATTACAATCATGCCACAAGAATGGCATTGACATTTGATTTTAAGAATACATATAATAATGTAATTTATTTATACTTGAAGGGACTATATCTAATAGTTTACTTAAAAATTTATTCAATCAAAGCATTGAGATCCTAGACAAGTAACTGGTACTTGAAACAAACATCTGTATCAGAAAACGCTACTAGCTTCGCAAGAAGAACGTATAAGTTGATTGAATCATGATGATGGTGGTGGGGCAAATTAGGCTACCGAAAACATATTACATGAGATTTCTTTATGTCTTTTATTCTTTTAAATTGAATAAAAGATCCTCTAACTAATAAGTTCCGCTATTAATCATTACATGTAAAAATACTTAACATTGTTAGCGAGTTTGAGTTAATTGGAACGAATTGCAAATTAAACCGCATAAATACAAAACCTGAATTGAAACTTTTGAAATAAAATTGTTATTTTGTTCAAACTATAAGGAGCAAAAACAAGGTTTACTTTATATTTTAAAATGAAAAGGAGTGAGGTATACATATATAACTTAATTTTATTTTTTGAATGATACGACTTTCTTTAGAAAGATATTTTAATCGGGTTCACTAATCTATTTTTCATCCGGGACCGCATCTTTAACGTTCTCAGAAAAAAAACTTATAACTAGAAAAACTCTCTAACTCAACTAGACTATTTTTATTCTGAACGAGACTTGAACCATGACTCTTCATTTTTAATTGTATTAGATGCCCCCACTTTACTCATTTAAGCAAGTCCCACCCATTTTAAACTCATTTAACTTAAGAAAATTTAACGTTACGTTAAAGACAACAATTGTTGCCACTATGTGAAGAGTAATAATTATCATTAAATTAATAAGAGTCTATGGAATATAACTGTTTCCATTAAAAATTTAATAACTTTACCGTTATTAATGGATCTAAGAAGATGGATAAAGAAAATGAGTATTGGCCTGATCAATGACGTTACAAGCAGCCTATTTTTTTAGAGTTTTCTTTTCTTTACACTATTACATGAGATTAAAACAAAGACCTTCATTCAAAAAGACATGTTACCAATTATGCTCAACAGAAGTGATTAAAATAATGTATCACAAGATTTTACTAAAATCGAAGGATATTCCGGGCTCAAGTTCTATTTATGACAAAAAAAAAAAAAAAAAAAAAATAGGGAGGTCATAGTTTCAAACAGGTATAATGTAATATTGAGCACGTTAGAAATATTAATATGATACGTTTTCAGTTAAAAAAATAATAAATTGAAAAATAAATAAAAATAAAATAAAACCCTTATGGAAAAATTAAAGCCCACGATTGCCAGCTTCAATAACTCCTAACCATTCTAAATATTGTTTATATAGTTGTTCACATGTTACTGTCGACTCTTACATTTGTTCCTTTTTTAATATTTCAACTACACATTTAACAATTATTAACACATTAAAATAATAGCTATGAGCATTAATTTAGTGAGGCTTGTGATGAACGAGGAAAGATGATCCCACTACTAGCAGGGATGATTAAAAATATTCAAATCCGAAATTTCAGATTCGGATTGTGTTAGTGATTATGTTGGTCCAAATGATCGATAAACAGTACAATTGATTGATCAAATCATTCAAAATCCACTAACAAACATCCATGATAATCACACAACAATGATTATGTTGGCCCGGCGACGAAACATAGTTTCGCCGGGAGAACCTGGTCTGCTGACTATGAGCGAAACTACAGTTTCGCTCATAGTTTCGCTGAGCAGCAAAATACACTAAATACAAACTTAAAACAAAGTAATCTAACATAGATCCTATTACATTTAAACATAATATAAACACTAATCTAAGGTGAGTCCAATTTCGCTAAGAGGAAGTGCACAATCACTGAGGAACTCTCGTTCAATATTGATACTTTCGCAGGGGTCAAAGAAACAACCACAGCTAACAAAACAACAATAGTTTCGCTGTTTGAAGAGGCAGTTTCGCTGGATTATCCGTAGTTTCGCTGGAAGAGTCTGAAAAACTTTTTCAACTTGAAATTGATCCAAAATCACCCAAATCTTAAAGCACTTAAGATCTGATGATTATCGAAGCTTTCCAAACCAAATAGTAACCAAACTCAATCAATTTCCATATCAAAATCACTCAAACTTGATCCAGAATTGATGAAATATTGATTTTGAACTAATACAACCAAAAACTCAATCAATCAAGAGCACAAATGCGCTGATACCATTTTGTTGGTCCAAATGATCGATAAACAGTACAATTGATTGATCAAATAGTTCAAAATCCACTAACAAACATCCATGATAATCACACAACAATGATATAGTATCAAAGGTGTTCAATAATAATGAAAAACAAATCAAACACCAACACAAACAAAGGCTCAAAATGAATTCTATTAGCTTCCAGCCACAATTACAGACTTGCAACAATAATATTTCTGATTAGGGTTTTTGCAAGATTAACCTACAAAGATGGAATCAATTCTATATATAGGCTAGCTAGTTTCGCTGACAAAAACTGTCAGGCCCATGACCAGTTTCGCCAGGCGACGAAATATAGTTTCGCCGAGAGAACCTGGTCTGCTGACTATGAGCGAAACTACAGTTTCGTTCATAGTTTCGCTTAGCAGCAAAATACACAAAATACAAACTTAAAACAAAGTAATCTAACATAGATCCTATTACATTTAAACATAATATAAACACTAATCTAAGGTGAGTCCAACCTAATCTTGATATTCAGATTATGCGAAATTTCGGATATTCGGACATCCAATTATCCAAAAAATTTATATAAAAATTATAAAATATAAATATTAATTAGGACTTTTGGATATTTTCAGATATTTTTATAAAAAACTTCGGATATCCGACAACTTTTTTATTGAAAATTATTAAATTTTTATAAAATTTATTAAATAATACAATTTTTTTTGGAATTCGGATATCTGAACGAATATCCATATCAAAATCCGAATCTTCGGATTTGAATAGTGAAATCAACCATCCGAAATTTTCGAATATCTGAATTTGAACACCTTTAACCACAAGTTTCTTAATTTTACAACAAAAGTCGATAACCTATCTTTTTTCCCCTAAAAATAGTGCATTAAAATACAAACTCTGACGTGAAGCTAGGAAAAAATACAATAGAGGGATTACATAAACACAAGATTTTCTAAAAGACATCCTAGTGGTCCCATCTCCACTTTTATAGTGTTGGGGTATTTAAAGGATGAAAATATTAAAAACACACTCTTGCTAATTCAGTCAAGTGCTAAAATGAAGTTTGCTTGCTGAAGACTTCATCTGTTGTCAATTGCTAGATACATTGCTTTTGCCAAACAATAGTATGCTGAGTCATTGCTTTTGAAGATAAAGATGACATGACTAGACAGTAATGGTGCAACCATGATACTGGAAGTAAAAAAGAACTTCTTTACTCATTTCCTTGTTTCTTTGTACAATTTTTGTAAACAATAGCATTATACATTTGTGGTATGTAATTGATTTTAAACCTAAAATAAACGATCAAAATTGATTCTAGTGTTTTTCATTGATCCTAAACCTAGGTTGATTCTAGGTTCAACCAAATCACATGTGCTCCTACTCAGTCACCATGTTTTAAATACTCAGCGATGTCTAACAATATGCTCATAGTTGGCCATAATTTAAGTACATGAACCCGTCATATATCATAGATAAATGGTTGCCACTTTTTGATTATATGTATTCGTGTGATTCGAATCTTAGGAGATTGCACGTGTTTACATTGACCTAGTATTAAAGACTTAATGATTATTCTTTTTAGTCGGGTACAACCTAGTTGTCATGACCTAATGACAATATTTTTAGCAGTCCGTTAATTGAGTCCTAATATTAATTAGTAGTTGAAATCATAGTAATCAAACCTAAGGGTTCATTATTCATGCTCAAGAGTTTTTAGGACAACTAATATACTTAAGTCTTAATTTCATAGTCTTGGTCATCAAGATCTTTATCGTGTTCTAGTTAAAGCCTAGGTACTAATGTACCTAATTCATTAAAATCTTAGGCTCTAATAACAATTATGACACCCCACCCATAACTCGAGCAATTATGCGTAATTGATACAACTTACAGCAAAGGTAAACTAAGTTTATATTTAAAATTTACAACATTTCGACTACAATGCATTATTTATTTACAATAACAAACAACTAGAAATTTCAATGGCTTTGGGTTCCACTGTTTCTACATTATTTCTAGGATTGCCTCATCGATTACTCATGACACGTATGCTCAAAACGACGTTAACTATATGCATTTGAGCTCATGTTATACAATTTACAAGAAAACACAATTAACATGCATGCAAACATGAGTTGTGATATTTTGGGCTAGGGACAACACGTTCCAACCATAACCTTCTATAACATAGGTATGGTTGTGTTGTGATACGAGGAACCTTATCCTTTTCTCATTCGGTTCCGACACATCCCTTTAACCATATAAGGATCTAAGCATACCATTATCGATAATTACGCATTAATAGTATTCTTGTATATTACTAGTTTAGAGGGAACGGATATATTTTTTATAGGTGTATGATTGGTTTATAAAACTGGGAATAAAAAAATATTAACTATTAGCGGCGACAATTAAGTCGTCGTAATGGTCTTCCTAGAATTGTTTTTCCGTTTTCAACGGCGACAGTTATTACAACTAATAAATGTATTAGCAGCGACATTTTTAGCGGTGACTCATTAGCGGTGACTCATTAGCGGTGATTTTTAAGTCATTAACAAGAATTATTAGTGGCTTTGAGTCGCCTCTTTTACTATTAGTGACAATAAGGTGTGCTAATTGCAGTGACATTTGTTGTCGCAAATGAGCGAAATCTTAGTAGTGAATATCATGTTATAGGGACGACGCCTATATCGATGACGAAAGTTGACATCAGTTTACCCTCATGTCGTCGTTATAGATTCTCCCTTATTTTTAATCAGTCAAAACCTTGTTGTCACTATAAGGTTTGGCGGGATAAAGGGAAAACATATATAGCGCCACCTGGAAAATATATGGCGACTGCATATCATGGGAAAAACCTGTCCTATTTATTTTCTACTCTGATTAAAGCACATCTTCTAGTGAAAGGTGCAATATTTGATAAGGGTTTCTATATACGTTGCTAAATTGCTTCATTGTACATGAGAAACGTTACATCATGAAACTCTGCGCATGATGTTTGTTACACTGTGGGACATAATTGCTTTATGGATAGAGATCATTCATCTGAAAGCAATAAGTAGCACACTAAGATTCGCTAAGATTGTTATTTTATATTATCGCTTAAAGATTGTTTAGGAATCCCAAAACCAACATGATTGGCATTTAGCACTAATTTTTTCATAAATGAATACATATCCGAGTGTCCGAAATAGAGCTTTACTATTTCCTTTTCCCCCTTAATGCAATGTATAACAAGACATCATCAAAGTCATATGAGATGTAATTATATTAGAGGATATTTCTTTAAGGGTGGTGCTGCGGACACCGCAGGTGTTTTTGGAGAGAAACCATGCCTAACCGTCACGGTTAGGCCTACACGTGAGGGTTTGAAACCTAAACGTGACGGCTTGAGCTAAACGTCACGTATGATCCGACTCCCGACAAAAGTACACTGATAAAGAGGCACGGGTCTGAAACAAAATGTGATGCTTAGCCCTAACCATCACGGTTAGGGTACAAGGTAAACTTGATGTCGACAGCAAGTTCCATGAATCTCGGGTACCTACCACTTTGTATCATTGTATTTATTGCGGTTTATGTATGTTAGTTATAGTAAATTAGTTCTAATAATAATAATAATTATTATTATTATTATAATAATATTAATAATAATGATAATAATAAACAAAAAAAAAAGAAGATAAAACCGTGACGGTGAGGCCAAACCGTCTGATAATAATAATGATAATAATTATAAAAAAAAAAAAAAAAACTTGAAGGTAAGACCAAACCGTCACGGTTAGGATTACTAACAAAAGCCTAGTGTGTGACAAAAGCCTCGTGCAACCTACCCGCGTCACTCATCCATCCAAAAGAAAATAACACGTCACGGTTTGGCCAAACCATGACGCTTTGAAATATATTTTTTTAAAAATAACCCCTTTAACCGGTGATAGTGTGTTTCGAGCCCACGCCACTCCCGTATTCCGCTACCGTATTAACCGGTCGGGCTAGGAGTGGTTCGCTGACTTGGAAGGGAAATAATCATATACATACGCGGGGGGTTAAATCGTCACGGTCTATCCTTCCCGTGACGTTTTGTCTCTAGGGTGGCATTTTTGACAATAACCGTCATAGTTTGTTGACGCAAACCGTGACGGTTAGTATTTACTGTCATGTTTTTCTTGATATAAACCTCACGGTTAGCCCAAACCGTGAAGGTTTTGTTGTCAATTTAAAAAAGGCTAATAGAAATAAACTAACGGTGATAAAGAGATATAGGACAATGAGATAAAACTAAAACTAGAGTTAATTTTGATTTTCGTTTTTGAGTTTTGCGAATTGCTTCCATTTTGAATATCAAACTTTAATTTGTTTCTATTCTTTGTCTGACTTTTGTAAATCGTTTATACTTTTGTCCTATTGACTAAGGATGTTAACATATCCATTAGATTTTTTTGAAAAGACCAAAATAACCCTAGAGATTTATTTAAAAAAATTCACCACACTCTTATTTTCCAATTTCTCTATCTAATCTCTCTTCTTTCTCTATCGCCATCGCCATCGCCATCGCCATCGCCATCGCCATCGCCATCGCCATCGCCATCGCCATCGCCATCGCCAGGCAACCACCTCCACTGCTTCCATCTGATAATATCTTGACACCATCCACTAGCAAGAACTTAAGTTGCTTCCAATTACATGGATTCAAGTCGGACCAATCAAGGGTTTTCAGGGAGCTAAGGTTGTCTCTCAAAGCAAGCATTACAACAACATCATTAGAGCTTGATTGAGAGTGAATGTAAACGACTTAATCAAAAGGAATCACATGATGAACTGATGAAATCGAGCATCGATTTCAAAACTCATAAAAGGTTTGGTCATTTTGGACAGTAAAATTGTGGATTAGAAGTGAGTTTTGCGTGGATGATTAGGGTTTTGATGAAGTTGTATAATGGGGAGGGGGAGGAGCCGGGTAGTAGGAGGGGGATGGGGATGGGGATGGGGATGGGGAGGGGGATTTTAATCATTTAACAATCAGCTAACAGAAATATATTAACATTATTAGTTAAAATGACGAAAACAAAAACGATTTATAAAACTTTGGCCAAGTATGGAGACAAACTAAATGCTTGTAGTTAAATGAATACAATTTGCAAAACATACGGACGAAAACTAAAATTAACTCCTAAAACTATTTGACTGAAAAGTTTAATTTAAATATTTATTTTATGACTAAATTAGTTATTTGTTTCAAATCTTAGCGCCAAAAATTTTTATCTAACTTATTGTTTAAAGATATATATTTAGAAATTTCATTTTGTTCCTAGTAATTTTACCAAAATAATATTTTTCCTCCAAACTTTTCAATTTCAACATTTTTCCGTTCGTGGTTTGCAATTCGTCCCAATTAAGTGCAACTTATTAAAACCATTAGTTTTATCTATTATAATTTAAAAAATATTATTTTAGTCATTTCACTTATAAGAACTAAATTTAAACATAAAGGGACTATATTAATAAATTACTTAAAAAGCTTTGTAAAATTAATTAAAACCCAACCCTTCCTTCTACTTCCATCATTGTCATATCACATCACTTCCTCCCAACACCAGCTTTGACCATCCACCCAACACCGCCTCCCTACATCATCATATTGTACATCCACCCCACCACCACCTCCCTACAAAATCAGAATTAGAAACAACCTTAATCTCGTTGGCTTAGGGGAAGCTTTGTTCAAGAAATTGTACTCATTCATCATGTTATTGAGATGATCATCAACACATAACTGGTACTTGAAATACACATTTGCATCAGACAACGCCACTTGCTTTGCAAGGAGAACGAATAAGTTGAATGAACCTTATATCTGTTTTGAACCCTAAATTTAGTTTTCTCAATTATAATTTAAATAATATGGTATTTAGTCAATTTACTTATAAGAACCAATAATGTAATTTATATAAACTTGATGGGAATATATCTAATACATTACATTAAAAAAATTTGTTAAATTAATTAAGACCTAACCCTACCCTCTCCCTTTCATCATTGTCATATCACACCATTTTCTCCGAGCACCACCGCCTCCCTACAACATCTCCGTACATATACCCATCACCTCCACGCACCATCATAATTAGAAACATCCTCAATCTTGTTGGCTTAGGAGAAGCTCTATTCAAGTGATCATACTCTTTCATCATGTAATCGTAATAATCGTCATTCATGACAGAAATCAAAGCATTGAGATCTTCAACGTGTAACTAGTACTTGAAACAAACATCTGTATCTAACAATGCCACTTGCGTTGCAAGAGGAACAAATAATTTGAATGAACTTTATATCTGTTTCGAGCCCTAGTGTGACACTCCGTGATTTCAGGTTAACACCAATAACTCAACTCCACGTTAGTTAATAATATCCTGTTTGTGGAAATTGAGGGTGTGACACCTAGATCTAGTTTTCTCTATTATAATTTAATTGAAATGTTATATTAGTCATTTTACTTATAAGAACTAACTAGTATCAAACCCTCGCACGTTGTAGTGCGCAACTAAAACTTTTACATAACGCAGCTTAGAGTGAGTGCATTATCGATTCTCAAAACTTATTAATAAAACTAACCGGTTAAAGAAATTTCCCGTTGAGATGTTAATAAAATAAACAAGCAGAAAACATTTACGTAAACTTACGTATTACAACAAGGGCAGTGACGATAGTCTAAAGCTTATATAAAAACATGAACCTGTTAAAAAGTTCGTGTCCAAACTTCATCAAAAATAAGCATCCTTTAATTGCAATGACGTTAATAACAACGTATCTTTATATAAGAAAACAATAACATTAGAAAAGGTGACAATAACATCCGAACTTTTATAGAAGAAAACAAAACGGATAAAAAATCATGACGATACGTAAATATTAATTAATAAAAGTGTATTTAAAAATTCTGTAAGTATTACAAAGGCATTAATTTTTTAAAAATGAGTTTATGCGAAAAAAAAAAGAATGAAAACGGGGAGAGTACTAGAGGGGTTCCTTGACTCGAACATGGTGCGAGCTTCACCCTCATGTACACTTTACAACCGAAGCATACACATATGTTTATAACTTCAAAACTGTTATAATATCACAATAACTAACACAAGATTAGTGTTATAACCTTAAGAACTTTAAAAAGAATTGCAAGAGCAAAAAGAAGAAAAATGTATAACTTATGAAAGTATATACAAGAGGTGCATCTTCTCCTCTACATTGGGATGGTATTTATACTACAAAGATCAATCATTTTGGTAGACAAGGTAAACTATTTTGGTAGATAAGTAGCATAGTAAACTTATCTATAAGTTTGACAAAGAGTTCATCCACTTGCTATGGTAATAATTCATAATACTCCCCCTTGGATGACACTTTTCAAACTTCAAGAGTTTAAGTACTGCCTTGTTAAAAACCTTGCTAAAGAAAAACCCAGTGGGAAAAAACCTTAGCTAAGGAAAAAAAAGTGCAGCTTATAACTCCCCCTCAAATTGTCTTCTGTAGATCATCACATTGCGTGTACATGCCGCATGCCAATATCATAAACATGTTTTCTAAAAGTTGTTTTAGGAAGTGCCTTTGTTAAAAGATTAGCTGAATTGTTACTAGATTGAATGTATCTCATTTCGACTTGTTTATCTTTAATAAGATCTTGAGTGTATGAAAAGAATCTTGGTGGTATATGTTTTGTTCTGTCACTTTTGATATACCCTTCTTTCATCTGTGAGACACAAGCTGCATTATCTTCATAGATTGGTGTTGCATTTTCATCTTTCTCCAATCCACAAGAAGTTGATATAAGTTGTGTCATAGATCTTAACCATACACATTCTCTTGAAGCTTCATGTAGTGCAATGACTTCAACATAATTTGAGTATGTCGCAACGAGTGTTTGTTTCTGAGAACGTAATGAAATCGCAGTTCCTCCATTCTTAAATACGTATCCTGTTTGAGATTTTGCTTTATGGGGATCAGATAAATAACCTGCATCTGCATAACCAACCAACCCTTCTTTTGAATTATTAGAATAAAACAATCCTAAATCAATAGTACCTCGAAGATATCGAAAAATATGTTTAATCCCATTCCAGTGCCTTTTAGTAGGGGCTGAACTAAATCTTGCTAATAAATTAACTGGAAAAGAAATGTCAGGTCTCGTACAGCTAGTAAGATACATAAGAGCACCAATTGCATTGAGATATGGTATCTCTGACCAAGAACCTCTTCATTATCTTCGCAAGGACGAAATGGATCATTATCAACATTGAGTGATCTAACAACCATCGGTGTGCTTAAAGGATTTGCCTTGTCCATATTGAAACACTTTAAAAGTTTCTCAGTATAAGTTGACTGATGTATAAGTATTTCATTATGCATATGCTCAATCTGCAAACCAAGACAATATTTGGTTTTTCCAAGGTCTTTTATCTCAAATTCTTTCTTTAAAAGAGCAATTGTTTCATTAAATGCCTTTTGCGTCCCAATTATATTTAGATCATCAACATACACAGCTATGATCACATAACCTGATGTTGTTTTCTTAATAAAGACGCATGGATAAATAAGGTTACTTGTGTATCCTTTACTTGTCAAATAATCACTCAAACGATTGTACCACATCCTTCCAGATTGTTTGAGTCCATACAAGGATCTTTGTAATTTGATGGAATACATTTCCTTAGGTTTTAAGCTTAATGCTTCAAGGAATTTAAAACCTTTAGGAATTTTCATATAGATGTCACTATCTAGTGATCCATACAAGTAAGCTGTGACAACATCCATAAGATGCATCTCTAAATTTCTAGAGACTGCTAAACTGATTAAGTATCTAAAGGTTATTGCATTCATAACAGGGGAGTATGTTTCCTCATAATCAATCCCTGGCCTTTGTGAAAAACCTTGAGCTACAAGTCTAGCTTTATACCTTGTAACTTCATTTTTCTCATTTCGTTTTCGTACAAAAACCCATTTATACCCTACAGGCTTTACAGCCATCGGAATAATAACAATAGGTCCAAAGACCTTTCGTTTGTTAAGTGAATCTAATTCAGCTTGCATAGCTCCTTTCCATTTATCCCAATCATGTCTATTTTGACAGTCACTAACTGATTTTGGTTCAGGATCATCATCTCCACTCATGATGTCACTTGCTATGGAATAAGAAAATATTTCATCAATACTTTCCATTTCATCTCGATTCCATAAGATATGTGTGTGACCATAGTTAATTGATATTTCTTTGTTATTTTCATCCAAATCCTCCTCATGAGAGGTTTTGGTATTCAGCGTTGCATCAAGATCATTCATTTTATGGTCAACTTCCTTTTCATGAGTTTTTCTTTTTCGAGGATTTTTATCCTTGGAACCGACTAGTCTTCCTCGTTTCAAATGTTTTTGAGATTCATGAGTCGTTGTGTTATCTATTTGCTTATTTGGAATCTCAACTCGAGCTGGAGCATTAGCAGCTGGTATATGAGATTTAGTAACTCTATTTGTGTCAGTAAATGCATCAGGTAATTGATTTGCAATTTCTTGCAGATGTATTATCTTTTGGACCTCTGTCTCATGTTGTTTAGTTACCGGATCAAGATACAATAATGAAGGAACATACCATGACACATCCTTTTCTTGTTTTTTCTTTTTTCCCCCTAACGCCAGGAAGACTGACTCGTTAAAGTGACAATCAGCAAAACGTGCTGTAAATACATCACCCGTTAAAGGTTCAAGATATCTTATGATGGAAGCAGATTCATATCCAACATATATTCCCAACTTTCTTTGAGGACCCATTTTTATGCATTGTGGTAGTGCAATAGGGACATACACAGCACACCCAAAAATTCTAAGGTGGGAAATGTTTGGCTCATTACCAGAAACAAGCTGTAACGAAGAGTATTTAAAATTTGCACTTGGTCTCATACGAATTAGTGATTCAGCATGAAGAATTGCATGACCCCAAATAGACACAGGGAGTTTTGTTCTTATTATTAATGGTCTAGCTATTAGCTGTAGACGTTTGATTAATGATTCAGCTAAGCTATTTTGTGTGTGTACATGAGCAACAGGTGTTCAATAATAATTCCTAGAGACATGCAATAATCATTAAAAGCATGTGATGTGAATTCACCAGCATTATCAAGTCTTACCCTTTTAATAGTATAATCAGGAAAATATGCTCGTAATTTGATAATCTGTGCAAGAAATTTCGCAAATGCTACATTACGAGTTGATAACAAAGAGACATGAGACCATCTGCTTGACGCGTCTTTCAAAACCATAAAGTATCTAAATGGTCCACATGGTGGATGAATTGGCCCACATATATCTCCTTGAATTCTTTCAAAAAACAAAGATGATTTCTTTTCAATTTTCACAGGCGAAGGCCTTGTAATTAATTTTCCAAGAGAACAAGATGTACATAAAGGAATTTTATTCGATTGTGGGATCTTTTGATATTTCAATGGATACCCATGAGTGTTTTTAATTATTCTTTTCATCATTGTAGATCCTGGATGGCCTAATCTGTCATGCCATAAGTTAAGTGTTTCAGGATCATAAAATTTTTCTTTAACTGCCATATATGCCTGAGGCACATTAATGTGTGTATAATGTAAACCAGACTGAAGCATTGGTAGTTTTTCTAATATCTGATCTTTGCTTATGATATGCAAATATTTTTCATTATCAACAGTCCTTGACTGAGTATCATATCCGTTATGATATATGTTTTTGAAACTCAACAGATTTCTTGTTGATTTTGGGGAAAATAAAGCATTTTCTATTATAAGCTTTGTATCATTTGGTAATGCTAAATTAGCTTTTCCCATTCCTTCTATCAGGTCTGTAGGGCCTAATATGGTATTAACGATTCCTTTTTTGGTTTAAGTTCATAAAAATATTTCTTAGATCTAAGTATAGTATGCGTGGCTCCACTATCTGCTATACATATATCTGCTTCATTTGTTTGATCTTGCGCTCCGGTGATTTTCATTTTAATCTTGAAAGTATAAAGAAAAATAATAAGTGAATAACGACAACATTGTTAAATTTTAACAAGAACTTTATTTAATCGAAAGAAAACATTACATGAAGAAAAATACATAATTGAAGATAGAAAAACACTTAATTGTTGCATATAACTATTATGGTTAAGCAACATGTGTTTCAGAGTTCTATGTCAAAGTCTGTAGTATTCAACTCAACATTGAGATCATTAAAATTATCAACATGGTTCACTTCCTTCTTTTTTCTTTTAAGAGAGGCTTGGTATAGTTTACACAAATGTGGAGCCGTGCGACAACTCTTTGACCAGTGGTTTGTGCTACTACATCTAAAACAGGAAGTGCCATTATTTTCGGACCTACCAGCTTCATTCCCTTTGTACTGGTTGGAATTGTTATTTTGTGGGGCGTGGTAATGGACTGTTCTTTGATTTCTACCACGGCCATATCTACGGCCATGACCACGTCCACGGTTATAAAAGTTACCTCGGTAATTATTATTACCCTTAAAAGAATGGTTGCGATTATTAGGGTAACTTTTATCAAAAGAACCACGACCACGACCTCGTCCCCACTTTCTTCCAGAGTTTTTAGTAGCAACATTTATATCTGGAATTGCTAACGATCCCTGGGGCGAGCTTGATGATTTTTCATCAAAAGCTCATTATTTTTTTTTGCTACGAGGAAAAATGAATTTAAATCAGAATATCTTTTAAACTTTTGCAACCTATATTGTTGTTGCAAGTTTATATTTGATGCATGAAATGTGGAGAAAGTTTTCTCCAACATATCTTCCTCGGTTACATTTTGCCCGCAGAATCTGAGGGTCGAGCATATTCTGAACAAAGCAGAGGTGTACTCGTTTACCTTTTTAAAATCTTGGAACCTAAAATTGTTCCATTCATCTCTAGCGGTGAGAAGTAGAACTTCCCTTTGGTGATCAAATCTGCTTTGTAAATCTTTCCATAAAATATACGGATCTTCACAATTTGAGTATTCAAACTGTAACATCTCATCAATATGCTTATGTAAAAAGACATCAGCTTTCGCTTTGTCTAGTTCGAAGCAAGCATTCCCCTCTTGTATAGTTTCTAAGACAACCATGGATTTAAGATGTCTTTTTACGTGGGCCGTCCACAGCATATAGTTTTCACCATTGATATTAAGAGCTGGGAATTTGATTTTGGCAATGTTCGACATTTTGTTTTTAAACAAGAATTAAGAAAATAGTAAGATAATTATTAGAATCCATATATATCAATAAACATTACGATACAATAAAGCGGTAGAGCTATAAACAAATACAGAAATAAGAAAAGTTTAAATTCTTTGGGTGGTAGTTTAGCAATGGGGATAAGAATTAAAATAAGTATTATGATTGCCAGTACTAAAACCGGGTGTATCATCTTTGAAATATTGCCTTGGATAAACTTGAGAAAAGAGATGATCTGTTTATTGTAAACGAAAATAGATTGATAGTGATCAATTTATAGTTTAAAATTATAACCGTTTGTAACGGCTATGTGATTGTTTACAACGGCTATATAACCGTTTATAACGGCTATATAACTGTCGTGTGTGTATATATCGACAATAATTTTTTAAATAAAATATATAAGTATAAGATTATGTTACAAAAACGGAAATGTTAGTTGTATAAATAAGAACGACAATTTAGGATAAGAATAAGACGTTAGTACGAATAAATGTTAGTAAACATAATTAAAAAAATGTTAGTTGTATAAAGTTAGTTGACATAAAAGAAAATATTAGTTATATAAATAAATATTAAGTAAAAGTTAGATGCATAAGTAAATGTTAGTTGCATAAGTAAAAGTTAGTTGACATAAAATAAAATGTTAGTTGCATAATCAAAAGTTAGATGCATAAATAAAAGTTATTTTGTTAGTAGTCCCATGGTTATCAAGTTCATAATAAAATCTCCTTTATGCTTACTTTATTTATATTAGTTATCTTCTCAATATAAGATATTATATATTATTACTTAATGAAGCCCTTACCTTGATTAATGGATGACTTTGAGCTTTATTGATCTTCTTGTTTAGAGTTTAAGAGCTCTCGTGCTGATAACGTGTTATAATATCACAATAACTAACATCAGATTAGTGTTATAACCTTAAGAACTTTAAAAAGAATTGCAAGAGCAAGAAGAAGAGAAATGTATAACTTATGAAAGTGTATACAAGAGGTGTATCTTCTCCTCTATATTGAGGTGGTATTTATACTATAAATATCAATCATTTTGGTAGACAAGGTAAACTATTTTGATAGAAAAGTAGCATAGTAAACTTATCTACAAGTTTGACAAAGAGTTCATCCACTTGCTATGGTAATAATTTCATAATAAAAACCATTTTTTATAAATAAAAAAAAAAAGAAACTTAAAAAAACCAAACATTGACTGAAGCAGCAAACTGGCCCTCATCTTTAGGTAAATTACAATCATGCCACAAAAATGGCATTGACATTTGATTTTAAGAAGACATATAATAATGTAATTTATTTATACTGGAAGGGATAACATCTAATTGTTTACTTAAAAATTTATTCAATCAAAGCATTCAGATCCTAGACAAGTAACTGGTACTTGAAACAAACATCTGTATCAGACAACGCTACTAGCTTCGCAAGAAGAACGTATAACATCATGATGGCGGGGTAAATTAGGCTACCGAAAACATATTTTTGAGATTTCTTTTTGTCTTTTATTTTTTTTAAATTGAATGAATGATCCTCTAACTAATGAGTTCCGCTATTAATCATTACATGTAAAAATACTTAATATTGTCAGCGAGTTGGAGTTAATTGGAACGAATTGCAAATTAAACCGCATAAAGACAAAACCTAAATTAAAACTTTTGAAATAAAATTGTTATTTTGTTCAAACTATAAGGAGCAAAAACAAAGTTTACTTTATATTTTAAAATGAAAAGGAGTGAGGTATACATATATAACTTAATTTTATTTTTTGAACGGTATGATCTTGTTTAGAAAGATATTTAATCGGGTTCACTAATTCATTTTTCATCCGGGACTACACCTTTAACATTCTTAGAAAAAGACTTACAACTAGAAAAACCCTCTAACTCAACTAGATTATTTTTATTTTGAACGAGACTCGGACCATAACTCTTCATTTTTAATTATATATTTTATTGTTCCCGAAAAAAGTAACTGCCGCATAGTTGCATATAAGCCGTCAGATCATGATAAAATTAAATCTGAATCATTTAAAGGCAGCGGTTACAAGAAAATCGGTGACAATCGCTATATATAGCGAACACCGTTGCATGTTCTGTTCTCTCTCTACACAATTCTTCATCAGATGGCGATTGATTTCTTCATCATAGACCACCATCGCCATTCCTTTTCCCGTTCACTTCAAAATCGCCGGCCACCCGTTCACTCCGCCTTCTAAAACCCCTAATCACCGCACCCCTCTGAGACCTTTCAATACAAACGATTTCTAAAGTGGGGTTTGCTGAATCTACAAATCCAGTTGGTCCTCCAAAAGATTGACCTTAGACAGCCACGGTTTTGATTTGTTTGTTTGATGTTCTTATGATTCATAGTAAAAGATCTTCTCGCCTTTCTACACATTCAGGTACATACTATTAGCTAAATTGAATATGTTATGTTCCTTATTTTATTATGAAATTTGCAAATCGGAACAACCACAGTCCACATTCGTATCGATTCTGGAACAACCAGGTACTAGCCCATGGGAATTCTCGACTCCACACCTCAGGTACCTAAATTATTTATGTACTTAACATTTCTATGCTTTATATCCTTAATTCTTAGCAATGGGTTCAATTATTACCAATCTTATGTACTTCAATATTATCAGCCGGTGGATATTTGAAGGATGAAGTATATCGACAATTGTATGATTTAGTTTTAGTATTTAAAAATGAATTTCATGTGGCACCTATCAATGGATAACTCTAGAAATGATGGGAAACCTACTACAAAAGTTGTAATTTGAACAAACAATACAACTTCAAGTATATGTGTAAATTGTTATGTATATGAGCTAATGATTTTGAGTAGAGTGTAGTAACTAGATATTGATATTACATGTTAATGAAACTGTTTGTTTTACTAAGTATATATGATATGAAGAACTACAAACGTAAAGTGTCATTATCTTATTATGTATTGAGTAAGTACATATTGCAAATCATCTTAATTTGAGTTTATATTTTGGTGATATATTGTTTCTTCATATACAAATGTTGAGTTCCCTGATAAAGAATCAGGGCCTTTAGGCCATTACCCTTTTGTATCATAAGTAACTACTAAGTTGCAGGATGACCCTGGAGCATTCGACTTTGATGATGAAGACGATTACATAAATCTAGATGACTTAGGTCGTGCTCGTACTAAAGCTACAACTTTGGCTTCCGCTTCTAAATATAATCCTATGAAGTAGAGTAGTTGATGACAAGTCAACTGATATGATCTCAAATTTAGTAGTCGTTAATAACTTTTATTCTTTTATCTTTTGGTTAATTACAACGATTTGCATGTTCTAAGTAGTTGTTATGTCATTCTCTCTGTGCATGCATATTTTGTGTTAATTTGTGCTTTTATTTTGATGCATGTTGTATCATGTTGTTAACATTCAATATTTTATTGGATACTCTCATGTGATGAACATTGTATTCCTAACTGGTCTACATTAATCTTTCATTTTTTGCTGGTGTATTTTGAAGGTCACCAATATTTTCTTGTACACTCTCATGTGATGTTAACATTGTATTCCTAACTGATCTACATTAATAAATTTTTTTTGTTGGTGTATTTTGAAGGCAAATTTATCATTCATTATATTTTTATGCATTAGCGAGTGGAACCTCATGCCTGGATTAGTTGGCGAGTAAGATCGCTGCTAAAAGACAAAGCAAATATAGAATATTTAATGTATCTTAGTTTCTTTTATGTTTACAGGGTGTTTTCTTTGGTATTTTGAAAGTAATTACCTGACAATACATAAGCTATGTAAATTTGAACCAGCTAAATGTTTTTTTAATAGATTATGCAAAAGTAAAAAGAAGAAAAGTTAATCGAATTACTTAAAAATTGTCTCCACGATTACGTGCAGATGGCACCAAAAATTAGTTAGTACGTCATGCTGAATTTGAAGTATCACAACTCTCTAAAGCAGGTGAAAAGTTATTTTTTTGTCTATTGCTAGCATGTTCATTTGCAATTTCAGTTCTGCACAATCTTTGCTTCTATGAAATGAATAGTCAACTAAAATTGTCTACTATGTTTTTTTATTTTGTGTATTTCTAGATAGCGTTATTAATTGTGTATCTTTTATATATGTTGTGTTTAGCTTTTGGAAGCACTTGCGCTAATGAACATCACATGATGGTTTCAAATTTGCTACTGGATTTAGCAAGAGCATCTAAGTTCGAGATATTGAATGTCTCCACCTACCCCATGTTGCCATCAAGTTTAGGGGGGTCGATGTTGATATTAACGTTCATGTGAGAGAATATATGAGTATGATATAATATGACACGTGGGGTGAAAATTCATTCTATACTTTTGTCTTATTGAACTAAATCCTCCTTGACTAATGTATGATTGTTGTCATGCAACAGGCAAAGAATTTATTGAAAGAATAATTCAACCATATATTGCATAAGCAGAGAACATACTCTCTCTCTCTCTCTCTCTCTCTCGAGGAAGCTCAAGATATCAAGGAGTGACTCCTTATAAATGCGGTAGATCGGATGCATGTATGGGTCAGCTTCTAGGGATCTTGATGTTTGACAGATGAAATGCATACTTGATGAGTCAACTTGATGTGTGTGAAAGGTATATATATTTTGATAGAGGTTTTGGCACAGATTCAATTTTAATTGGTTATTACTAATACAAACTACACACACAAAAGGCAAATGTACCTACTTGTAGTGTGGTAATATAGTGATGGTAAGAACCGATTATCAATCCGTGAAAACAATAAGCCTACTCAGCAACCTTAATGATTGACTACCAGATTAGATTTTTTTTATTCGAGAAAATGATAAGTTGCATTGATGTAATCAAGATTTTTAGGGTTTAAAAACATTGATTAAAATAAAGTAAAAGTAAGATTGAAACTTTTGGATTTAAAACCAGGGAATAAAGGCTATCATCCTAATTAGATTATACTTATGTAACTATGATGAATTGGTGGTGTGGCTAAAGATATTGATTAAAGTAATTATGTTAATGTTTATAAATGTGAGCCAACGCGATTTCTCGTCTACTAGTTCCATAGTGACATAGACATCATCTGTTGTAACTTACAAAACTGAATAAATCAAAGCCACTAGTAATGTAGGTAGATCTCCTGTAACCTTTTGACATACGATTTCTGAAAATATAACTTAATGTTAAAAAGAGAGTTGGTCACGTTCCTTTCTAACATACCATTAATTTTAGAAACTCATAACAATTACTTTATATTTCTCAGACTAATAAAAAGAAACCCGCAAATGATTAGGAAGTTAAGGTGATATTATTTCTAATAACCATTTCTAGTTCATTAGCCATGGATTTATTATGAAGACCGGTTTCGCGAATAAAAGTTAGTTAATACGTTTTTCAACCTTGTATAACATTTACAATTACAAATCATAAGTTTATAACTTCCTGTTCAAATGTTGATGTTACCCATCAAAAGGTTTCCCAAGATTACCATAACATTAACATAATATAAATCACACCATTAGTTCATCACAAATTACATAAGTTTCATCCAATTAGGATGATAATAAGAGTTTAGCTTATAATGAGCTTGAACATAACAACAAGTAACACAGAAGATAGATATGAAATCATCGATGAAATGAAACAATCAAATTGATGATTCATAATGGATGATGTTTAGACAATTCTGAGCTTCTTTCAAGTGTTTTATGGACCTCCCGAGCCTCCCAATGATCTTTTAAGTCTTGATTCCCCAGAGAATTTAGCAAAGTAACTCTTCCACAAAAATCTTTTTAAAATGGTGAACTTAGGCCTCTATTTATAAACTTTCTAAATTGTTTAAACACAGCTCCGTGCCTAAAAGGCACGGCCCCGTGCTAGTACAATGTTTATGGAAATTGGTCGGCATGTACGTGCAGAGAGTGTCGGGTACGTGCAGAGAGTGTCGGGCACGGCCCCGTGTTAAATGGGGCACGACCCCATGTTTGAGGTGGGGCACGGCCCCATGAGATGTCCAAACACGGGGGTGTGCCAATTTAAGCACATGGGTGTGTTTCAAGCAAGTCATGGGAGCGTGCTTAATGAGGCACGGCCCGATGCTTGGACTGCAAAGCTCGGTTTTCTTCAAATTCTTGTTAAATATGCTTCTTTTGTCTATCTTGCCCTTTTGAACACCTAAAAACACAATTTAACAATTTTAAGTACATAGTCATCATTTTAAGGAAGATATTAAGCAATAATTGATGTGCTTTTGATAGGATTTTTATGTATAATTTAGAGCATATCACACCTCTATTATTATTAGCCATGATAAGGTGTGCTAATTGCAGCGGCATTTGTTGCCGCAAATGAGCGAAATCTTAGTAGTGAATATCACGTTACAGGGACGACGACTATATCGACGACGAAAGTTGACGTCAGCTTACCCTCATGCGGTCGTTATAGATTCTCTCTTATTTTAACTAGTCAAAACTTTGTTGTCACTAATCACTATAGGGTTTGGCGGGACAAAGGGAAAACATAGCACCACCTGGATATATATATCGACAGGAGGCAACCTGTCCTATTTATTTTTTAGGTAAAATTTCATATATACCCTTATGAACTTTTAAAATATCATATATACCCATATAAAATTTAAAATGTCATTTATACCCCTATAAAACTTTTAGAATATCATATATACCCTTACTAAAATTTTCAAATATCATATATGCCCAAATCAAATTGAAAATATCATATATGCCCCTAAAAAACTATCTAAATATCATATATACCCTTATAAAACTTTACAAATATCATATATATATCCAAACTAAATTTAAAATATCATATATACTCTTCTCTATAACTAAAATATCATATTTTCTCATATTAATTTATTTTTTGAAAAGGAATTAGAATATGGCCGTTCAGATATTTTTTTTAAACTTTAAAGTTTAAAATTTAGCAATTTTTTATATTTTTTTCTCAAAAAGTTACATATTTATAAGGTCGGTTTGGAATCAAAGTTTATTTTTTAAAATCTCAATTAATTAGTTTTTATATTAATTTCTCAAAAAGTTACATATTTATAATGTTCGTTTGGAATCAAAGTTTATTTTTTAAAATCTCAATTAATTAATTTTTATAAATTATACTTAAGTAGGTATATGAGGTTTTACATCTCAAAATTCTTAACTTTCTTGAATTAAGTGTAAATTGTAAAATTATTATATCTAATACATTTTCAAGATCAAACATAAGATATAATTATAAAAGTGTTTTTATAGCAAATATGTTCATTATGTTTTTTAACTAGGTTACTCATCGGTGATATTATTTTCAAATCTAGAAAACAATAATTTCCATTAAAAACTATAATTATCATATGAATAAAAATATAATAAATATAGTAGAAACAATAGTAACAATTAATAATAACACAAAAAGTAGTAAATTGATTTTTTATGTATTAATTATATTTTAAATTTTTTAATAATAAAATAAAAAGACTATATTTGATATTTGATGTTAGTATAGGTCTATATGATATTATAAGATTTCTAATGGTATACACACACACACACACAAACATATATATATATATATATATAATTTGGTGGGGGTATATATGATATTATAGAAGATTGCTATGGGTACATATGACATTTAAAAAAATTTCTAGGGTATGTATGATATTTAAAAAGTTTTGTAGGATATATATGATATTTAGTAAGTTTTCTAGGAGCATATATGATATATGAAATTTTATTTGGATATATATGATATTTTGAAAGTTTGTAGGGGCATACATGAAATTCTCCCTATTTTCTAGTCTGATTAATGCACATCGTCCAGTGAAAGTGCAATATTTGATAAGGGATTCTATATACGTTGCTAACTTGCTTCATTGTACATGAGAAACGTTTCATCATGAAACCCTGTGCATGATGTTTGTTAAACCGTGGGACATAATTGTTTTATGAATAGAGATCATTCATCTGAAAGCAATAAGTAGCATACTAAGATACACTAAAATTGTTATTTAATATCATAGCTTAAAGATTTTTTAAGAATCCGAAAACCAACATGATTGGCATTTAGCACTTATTTTTTCATAAAAGAATACATATCCGAGTGTCCGAAATAGAGCTTTACTATTTCCTTTTCCCCCTTAATGCAATGTATAACAAGAGATCATCAAAGTCATCTGAGATGTAATTATATTAGAGGATATTTCTTTAATCATAGTTTAGTTTGATAATTATATATCTTTATTGTTATAGTTAATTATTGTCTCATGTGATTTTGTCTCTTGTTTGGGCATATGATTTACCCTTTAGTATTGTTAGCAACGAGGAAAACTATATATGAAATTTACTCGTTAATAGCAAAACAAATGAATTTACGTAGTATTCTCATAACAATTAGAGCTGAAATAAAAATAATAGTACGTCTTCTTTGTGTTTGAGATGATGTCATGGGCGAAGCTTAAGTAGGGCCGGGGGGGCCGCCGCCCCCTGTTTTTTTCGCCAGTAGTGTTAAATTTTAGTCCGATAGTGTAAATTTTTGGCCGGGTAGTGTAAATTTTTATATAAATATCGAGTTCGCCCCCCCTAAAAAAAATTAAATTCGCCCCCGCCCCCCATACGAAAGATTTCAAGCTCCGCCGCCGGATGATGTAACATAACATATTTATCTCTGTGAATATCATATCTATATTCTTGTTTGCCATTTTGAATAAAATAAATATTGAGTGCATGACATTGCATATCAAGGTTATCTCTGGTCTTCATTGTATTTTGTTGGGAACAAATTTATCATCTAAGTTTGCTATATATTAAGTACGAGTAGCATATTACAATCAAAAAACATGAATTAATTATGGTGATTACATGAAAGTTTACGGTTATAAAAATTTGTTGGAGAATAGAAATAATAGTAATCGATGGTTTTGGGAAAGATTCTCACAACTTTTATTCAACCCAATGAGATACTTAAATACAAGACTCATAACTAATAGAAAATATTCAAAACAGAAAAATCCCAACTAATTGCATGAGACTGGTAAACTCCTAGACTTTGCTGACTCAACCATAAACAAAAAACACATGTTTTTATATGACTTATTCTCATGACTCAATACTAATCTAACTTGATCCATCCAAACAAAACCCGTGAACTTAACTCCATGATCCGTAACACAATGACCCGTCATGATTAAACCTACACTCTCCTCCTTAATCTTGACCTTGACCCGTTTTCTTCATCAAAGTAATGTTGGCTCATCATCATCTCGAGTCAAATTAGCCACTTCTTTTTTTGGTTCTTGCTTGGGGCACTCAACCGCATAGTGATCATACTATTGGCAATTATCACACTTGATATGTCTTTTATCTCGATGTCGGCTTTGCTCTCTTCGGTCTTCATTGGTTTGGAACCGACCTCCTCGACCTCTACCATAACCGTGACCCCTACCTTGACCACGACCTCGTCTAGATCCAACTTGATTTTGATCAAACTCAACATGCTTGGTTCTCTCTTGCCAATCCTCCTTTGAGAGCAACAACTTGCCTTGATCATTGTCTTCCACCTCATGAACTTTGATCCTCTCTTCATAAGCCTTCAATCTCCCCACGGCCTCCTCAAGAGACATAGTTTCTATCTCCGAGTATTACTCAATTGAAGCAACAATCTGCAAAAACTTCTATGGAACCAAATTTAATAATTTTCTCACCATAATTTCATCATCCAAGCTAGACCCGAGGCTCTTGAACTTTGTAGCAATTCCACTAAGTTTGCCCGAAAACTCATCAACCGTCCCGTTCTCCTTCATCTTCAACATCTCTAACTCGGTTTTAAGCGTTTGAAGTCTCGCCTTTTGAACTCTATCGGCTCCCAAATATCGCACACGAAGCGCTTGCATCCTTATACTTTGCAACTTGAAGCAACACATCTTCCAGTAGAGTTTGAAACATGAATGCCCTCGCCATCAAATTCTTTTTAGCCTCTACCGCTCCTCCCGTGACCAGATCGATTGCTTCCCACAAACAATATGCTTGTAGAATTGATTCCACCATGATTGACCAACTCGTGTACTTAGTAGATGATAACATCGGACGTTGCAAAGGAATGTTGCTTTGATTACTCGCCTGCATAATCGCACCTACTCCTTCCGGACTCTTTTCTGTCATCTCCTATGCACGTACAGTGACACACCCCAATTAAATGGACTTTTCTTTGGTTGACTTTTCAACACCACCTCAACACATTCTCCTTTTATTCTTCTTCGATGTGTGTGCCCAAACAAGATAATTGCCATCGCCTTCATTTATTATATAAACCACTCAGGTTTTTTTTTTTAATTTTTTATGTATCACACATATACAAATATCACTTCTTGATTCTTCTATAATCACACCACACAGGTTTGATCTACCGGTCGCTTCCACATGCTTCGATCGAATTGGTTGCTTGCTCACTCGTCTTCACCACACAGGTAGCCTTCCTCTCTCAGATTCACTAAACCACACAGGTTCGCTTTGCTCAGTTTCACACAGATTCACGCACATAGCTCCTCCTCTCCAACACAGATCATTCAGTCTCGATCACACAGATCGGCTTTTGCTCGGTTTCACACAGAAACTTTGCTACTCCGGTTCTTCTTCACATGCTTCTTCTTAAGATCCCACGGTATGAGCCTAGGGCTCTAATACCAATTGTTGGAGAATAGAAGCAATAGTAATCGATGGTTTTGGGAAAGACTCTCATAACTTTTATTCAACCCAATGAGATACTTAAATACAAGACTCACAACTAATAGAAAATATTCAAAACAGAAAAATCCCAACTAACTGCATGAGACTCGGTAAACTCCTAGACTTCGATGACTCAACCATAAACAAAAAACACATGTTTTTATAAGACTTATTCTCATGACTCAACACTAATCTAACTTGATCCATCCAAACAAAATCCATGAACTTAACTCCATGACCCGTAACACAATGACCAGTCAAGATTAAACCTACACGATTTAGGCGCCTAGCTAAAAAGATTAAACGTCTCTCATGATGAATGTTTTCAACTTTCATTTGCAAAACATTATATTTTAGACAAAATACAAGAACAAACATGCCTTGAAATATAAACTTTTTAATGAAATAATACTAAAGAAGACAATCATGGTAGATGATGCTTTTTCAAATACAAACAAAAACTGTCATAATGGCTTTTGTTGCCCCGGACACTAAAGTATGTTTGAACACTATTGAGAAACAAAGCTATTAGTCCACCTAAAAGTGCAAGAAATGCCCAAGGACTCTTGATATACTCATGCTTAAACTGGTTAATCCATGCATTACTCTTACTGTTATAATGCTTTTGAATAGCCAACATTTCATTTGCATAAACACAAAAATTAGGTGCAAGATCTCTACCAATTTCTTTAAACAATTGTGCGACTTCAACGTCACCCCCAAGTCGATTCTCAAGAATGCGAGCTTTTCGAAGAACCTTAACGTCGTCAGAATGAGGCATGAGTGAATTGAGAAGGCATATGTATGTGGTGACCAATAAAGCATTTGTATCATCACAACACCTTTCATATATGCTACCAAGTTTAACAACATAGGTTTTGTGGAATCATCCACAGTGGTGGGAGGAAGTTCCAAGTTCGCAAAGAACCCGCACTTAGAAAACATAATACGTGCCAGAGACCTAGTTCGACTTCGCTTGAAATGAATCCCTACTTCTATAAGCTCGTTAACATTAGCAAAAGTGTACTCGTTGTATGATAGTAGATTGAAGGATCTTTCTTTTGTAAGCCGAGTTTGCAAAAGTTTAAGAAGATGATTTGTAGTAGTTGGAATGGGATCATTCACCATAAGTTTATGATTTTTCTTCCATAACATGAAATATTCTGGTGCTAAGATGTTATCCTCGATAAACCGTTTGATCAGTGAGTCCCATCGTGCATGTACATCCGGGACAACCCTCATCACCTCGGTTAGAACTAGATATGGGATTTGGTTTTCAAGCAAAAATATGTCATGTTGGATGAACAAAACCTGGTTTCTTGTTGAGCCTAGAGCACTCCATCCATCAAAAGAGAAGCACCATCTAATAAAATATAGAATGAAACAACCATATAGCAACATCATTCTTGTGAACTCATCATCTGACAAATGATCAGCATCATCTTCATAGTATGCTCTCAACTTCGAGACCATTTGAGCAAGAGTCTCATACGGGCTCAAAATCGACTCCTAGTTACCATTTAGAAGTTTGTTTGTGTAAAGAGGTTTGAAGTACTCCATCGACTCAAGGCTTGGTTCCCCATGATGGTATGGACCGAGTGAAACGACTTTTGGGACATAATATATCTCATGATCCGCACGTTTTTTCAGGATTATAGGAACTTTGGGAATTCGAGTGGAACGAGAAGGTGGAGAAGGTGGTGGTGAGTTAGTTTTCAGTATCGAACTAACCCACTGATCCTTACTATCCTCAATGGTTGGTGTATCATCAATGGCATCCGCCATTGATAGATATCTTTGTGAATAAGTATATAGGGTTGTAGTTTAAGGTTTATGAGTACTTCGTGCCTAAGCTAATAATGCTTATCGAAGATCCTGAGGTATAACCTAGTTTTATAGATGATAAGTAATTAGATTTTCTTGATTAATGATTTATGATTAAAGATATATTCTTAACTTCACCCATGACAAGTAGGAAATATATGTCTCACAAGAAATTAAGACCAAATATTGAGTTCTTTTTTAATGCTTTACAAAAAGATTGCTTCTTGTTGGTGTCATGGGACTTTGTCCATTTTGCATCATGTCTTTGTTAATTTACTAGCCGTTGGAATTGTTTCTTTAGTTTTTTTCTATAATATAATTGTAGTTTTACCTTTTTTATTATATTGTTTTATTGTTCAAGTAACTTGTGAAAGAACACATTTACAAAACCTTGTTTTGCCTTAAGGGCCAGCTTCTCAATTTCTAATCCAAAGCACGTGGCTTTGATCCCTCCTTCCTACCCGGTTTTCTTATTTTATTTTCGTAGCGCACATCACAACTTTTTTGGTTTTTTTTTTCACTTTAATATTTTCATTATTTTCACATACCAAACGTTTTTCATTTTATGTTTTTTAATATTTTTATTAGAATTTTTATTAATTTTTATGCTCATTCGATTTTTGCAATTTTGTTTTGTGTTCTTAAACACTAATTTTAAAATGATGTAACTTTATCATATTTCTTAATACGTCGTCACAACGTTTTTTTTATGTTTTGGTATTCAAATTCGAGATGTGATAACTTATATGAATCCCTTTTACACACTTAATAACATAAATGTTATCATTACATTGCGCAACTAATTTTCACAAGTACTCTTTCAATCACATATTATAAAACACTTCAATAGAAACCGACACTAGTGACCAAAATTTACGACCCACAAATAAAGTCGTAGTCTTAGTGACTGTATAGGGACCAAAATGAAATGATCATAGAATTGGCGATAAAAACAAAATCGGTTGTAGACATAGGGTAAGAAATAAACTCAGCCAAAATAAAGAATAAATAGAAATAATTTAATGAGAAAATCAGTCACAAATGCTGCTATCGTGTAAGCACTTTAATGTAGAAGACCTCACAGTTGGATAAACATATTATGAGCATAATTCTTAAACAGATATTCTATTAAACAAAAGCACCTGAAAGTTTAAAACATTGTTTATGTTAAGGCTCATTACACCTTAAATGAAAACTTTAACTAAACATAAACAACTACGCTAGATGCTAGTCTTGTATTCATATGGTGTAGCCTTGAGATCCATGTCAAGTTGTATACATGTTTTAACCAATACATGTTAACTTGGCATGCATACAAAAAGTCAATCATACTGAGTGGGTTTTAGTTTTATTTAACAAAATAGTGTTAACAATACTTTACCTTTAACTTTGATGGTTACTTTAGCTTTAGCTATCTTTCTCTATCATACTTTAACTATACATTAATTTTATCATTCATATCATACACTAGTGCAAGACGTACTTCTTTAATTCTTTCCTTATCAATTATTTAACTGTATTTTATCTTTACTTTTTCATGAGTATGTATACCTATAATAACTAATTTAGCCATTGCTTGCATTTATTGCAAGACTCCTATCAGTCCCGTATAGATGCTTGAAACTTGAAATAAGTTAAGACATTTATGCTTGTAAGAATCATTTTGTCATACTTTATTATTCACATTTGTAGTTTAGTGGGATAACTACTCTTCATTTATTATTCAGTTTATATAACTTTCACATGTGAAATTGTGTCATTAAAACATCTATGTTTTTCTTTACCTAAGCTTAATTTAACTATGGTTAACTTTAGCTCTTAACGTGCTTTACTTTACTATGTTTTAACTATACTATACTTTAGCTCTTCATATTACTTTAGCACTTTATCATGTTATTGCATTCTATGTCTTTATTACGCAAGGTTAATTACTTAGTTGAGGTAATACTTTAGTTATAGAGGATTTACTTTAAATGGAGGTAGTACTTTAGTTACGGAGGTGATAGACTTACTTACTAAGGCATTGAACTAGTTATAGGTATTTTTCAGTTGCGGAAGAAATAATTCAGTTTCGGTGGCACTAAGTTAGTTACGGGGACTATGATGGACAATGGCGAAACCATGAAATTTTTCTTTGGGGGTCACTTTTTTGTGATTAATTTTTTAACGAAACAACATATAATTTTTTGGGTCGTTCAATCGGGTCGGGTCGGGTCGGGTCGGGTCGGATCAGGTCAAAATTATTGCCTTGAAATGTTAACATAAAAACAATACGAAATGAAATCAATTAAAGCTTACATTTTATAGTTGTTCCCTAAGCCTTTATTTTATATTAATATTTCAATTTAAAACAACATATAGGTTGCATTACAACAAATGAGCTTGGTACTATGATGAGATCCCTAGGGTAAAATCCAACTGAAATCAAACTCTAGGACATGATAAATGAAGGTAATGTTGATGGCAATAAAACCATTGACTTTCTTAAGTTTTTAAATCTAATGGCCAGAGTTATGAATGATACAAAGAAGGCATTCAGAGTTTTTGATAAGGATTAGAACGATTATAATTTCGCTACAGGGCTTTGCCATGTGATGAACTAAAGAAGTAACATAGTGAAATACCCAAATTAACAAAAAATTAACTTGATTCTAGATTTTTAAACACTCAAATCAACAAACAAATTATACATTCTAGATTTCTAAATACCGAAATTAACGAACAATTTAACTATATTCTAGATTTTTAAATATCCAAATTAACATACAAATTAACTATATTCTAGATTTTTACATACCAAAATCAACAAACAAATTAACTAAATAAATAAGTAATATAAGTCAACAACAACAATGAAAATAGCAGAAGAGTTTGAACTATGGATAAACAATTTAAAAAACTAATCTTTCAAGATTCAATTTAGATTCTTGGTCACAACAAAATCAATGGAAGTAGGCAGCAGCCGCAGCAAGGGCCAGGAGGCCACAGACGGCAGGTGACCAGAGCAGTCGAGCACTCGAGAGGCGACGACGAGGGGAAGAGACGAGCTGCCGAACAATGAAGGGGCCAAGGGGGTTGGTCGAATGTTGGTGGTGGGGAGTTGTAATTGGTTTTTTAATTTATGTTATAAGAGTAAGGTAATTAACAATTTTACTCATTCAAAAATTTAAAAAAAAAACCTGCAGATTTCTAGTCTACAAGAATCAAACTCACGACTCCTACACTTTCACACGTGTTTACTAGTGAACCAGCAACATATTTAAGTTAGAATGTGAATCTAAAAATACTACTAAGTTCAGCTACTGAAAAAACTATGTGTTCACTAAAAAATTCGATATTATACGTTACACGAGCGGTTCAAAAATCAATGGGGTCACTTGGCCCCGTACTATTATACATAGTTCCGCCCCTGATGATGGAGAATCATTCATTTTCTGGGCCTTAAACTTTTATTATTAGGCCTTAATTAGACAACAACAAAAGGAATTAAAATCCCCTGATGCTTTCTCGATAGTTGGACAAGAAAAGAAAAGCTCACAGTGTTGTTGCTTTCTTGAACAACATGAAAAATCACAGTTACAAGAACAATCTCCGAGAAAACTTCATAGATTCAACCTAATTCGACTCTATCTAGAGATCTCTGTATAATCTTATAAGTTAATCACGTGCAACCCGAAAATAGGTTTATTTGATATTTCACAAACGATGCAAAGGTTAATCCAGGTTGTTTTTGTGTTTTGAAGATTGAATAATATTTGTGTAAGTTTTGGTTTATTTTGTATTCTAGACTTCAAGTTTCAACAGTTTGCTTTAGTGGGTTTCATAATTCTACTCTATTTTGTAAATTTTGAATACATATGCTTATAAGAGTGCATGTCCGGTGGATATATGGTGATAAAACTTGTCGAATTCATCGCTTTCAGCATTGTTAGTCTTTCTGCAGGTTGGTTTTCCCCTTTTAGTTTTCTCAATTATCGTTTCGCATGTAAATTAGGTTATTTTTCTAACAATATTATGACATGAGTGCTAACATGCAATGAAGTTAATGTTTAATTGCATGTTTTGATAGAACGAGGAGAACTAGGGCACATACATCGATTGAATGATAAGAAACACATGGTTATGTTGGTGTTGATCTGGTTGCACTTTGCACTTTAATGTATTACACATAAAATGGATGTCATTTGTTTGGAAAATGGATCTATATATGCTGAGATACCGAATTCTATGATAGATCTAACTGAGCATATTCGATCACTTCTTTAAATGAGCATTTCCTTTCCTTTTCGTTAGTTTGGAGGTCATGAAAATGCGAAGTGTACACTTCATGAGGTAATGCATATGAGGAGTGAGTTGAGTGGAAGATCAAAATGGGTTGGAAATCGTTGAATTGACCCGTAACGCTTTTCCCCTTCATAAAAAGTGTGAGTCTAGGTGCAAAAACGTATTAGTGACTCATAGTATGTTCTTTAGAAGAAAAAGGGGAAAAATGAGTGCTACTTTAAGCACATGCATTTATATTGCGTGACTTCCTTCGCCTACGTGCCAAAGGTACATCTTCAGTTACCGAATTTAGTCAACTGTTCAAAGTCACATCTAATCATTCAGTGCAATAGCTCATCCTGTTGTTGAAATTGACAAGCAACATTGGATTTTTTGTGGTTTAGGGGCTTATATGAGACCTTCTCAGCGGCAATCCGAGCCAAACTTTGTATCTAGTTTGAGTAAATTAGGTGCTTTGTCTATTACTTTGTTGTTACCAAAACCGAATATTTGCACACCGTGCCCACTTGCTATCTTTTGATCTTAATTTAAATCATGCCTCTAATCCTTAATATTTGATATTGTGATTTATGGGGTCCGCCACCTATTTTTTTAAAGATGGCTATCTATATTATGTTGTTGTTATTGACGATTATTCTAGGTTTGCGCGGCTTTATCAAATCAAAACTAAAACAGGTTTCTATTCAGTTTTACCCATCTTTATCAATCTTGTTCAAACACAGTGCTCAAGAAAGATAAAAGTGTTTCAAAACGATGGAGGCACGGAGTGTGTGAATCACACGGTTCGCAAAAGTATTGAAGATAATGGTAGATTTTATCGTCTTTTGTGCCCGCACGTGCCTAAACAAAATGGCCGTGCGAAATGCAAGCATAGACTTATTGTCCACTCCATTATTGCAAAACAAGTCTCCATTTCAGCTAATATTTAATCAAGACCTATAATATTCAAACTTTAAAACATACGGTTGTCATGTGTTTTCGTATTTGCCTGACTATTCTAAACATAAACATAAACTTGAAGAACGCACCATAAAAGGTATCGTTGTCTCGATCCAACCAGTTGTCTCGATCCAACCATTTCATGTTTCATTGTTAACACTACAAGAATTAAGACTTATCGCGACGACAATTGTCGTCGCCGTAGGTGACAAAAGTCATCGCCATAGGCTATGGTGACGACATGTCGTGGCGATAGGTCCAGTAGCCATAGTGTCATCGCGATAGGTCAAAATCAAGTCGTCGCAATTGCCATCGTCGCCATAACTGTCTATCGCGATGACATGTCGTCGCTACAAACATGTCGGCATTATTTTAATCGTTATTTTTTTAATTCAAAATTAAAAAACAAATATAATCTATGGCGACGACAGTTCTTCGTCATATTTTTTTGAATATAATAACTAATAAAAATAAAAAAATACTTTAAATTAATAAATTATTTTTTAATTTGACCTATGTCGACGACATGTCGTCACCATAGGTTTTTTAATATAATAAATAATAAAAATAAAAAATATTTTAAATTAATAAATTAATTTTTAATTTGAACTATGGCGATGACATGTCGTCGCCATATGCTTTCTAATTAAAAATTTTATTTTTAAAATTTTATTTTTTTTCCAGGTTTTTTTACCTAAAATTTAATGTTTTAAACACAAATCTAATACACAGAAATAAAAATTAAATATTACCTAAAAGAAGATCAAACAATTATAGTTAATTACATAACAAATAAAACGAAAGTAACAAAGTAAACATATGTTAAGTTTTTACAACCCAAACAAAATAACTCCCTAATTGCCGTCCTCTTCATCATCTTCATCGTTATTGGGATTAAACTTTCTTCTTTCATATTCATTCATCATTTCTTGCATGTCACGCATTTGTTGCTTTAATGTTTCTATTTCTTCATCCCGATGTGATGATAACCCGCTTGATGGTTCATAACGAGAGATATTTTTTACTTTTCGTCCAACGCCTCTCGTATGACCACGCCTTTTTCCTAGTGCAAGCTCTAAACAATCCATCTCATTAACGGGTGAGTCTCCCACCTCCATTTGCATTTTGGCGTATTGATTTTTAATTTTTGCCTGCAATTTTAAAGAACCAAAATAAAAAAGTATTAAGATTTTTATTAAATTTCGACAGCATAACTATTATAAAATGGGAAAAAAATCATGTTTAATCATAAGCACATAAAACATAAAATTCCCAAGTTTCAACATATAAACTAACAACGTATCAAAACCAACAAATCTCAAATTGTCTATTTAGACCATTCATTAATTATAAGCACATATAACATAAAATTCCCAAGTTTCAACATATAAACTAACAACTTATCAAAACCAACAATTCTCAAATTATCCATATAGACCATATTGTTTATATAAGTACATATAACATAAGATTCCCAAGTTTCAATATATAAACCAACAACTTATCAAAACCAACAATTCTCAAATTATCCATAGTGTCGTCGCGATAGGTCCAGTAGCCATAGTGTCGTCGCGATAGGTCAAAATTAAGTCGTCGCGATAGCCATCGTCGCCATAACTGTCTATCGCGTCGACATGTCGTCACTACAAACATGTCGGCATTATTTTAATCGTTATTTTTTAAATTCAAAATTAAAAAATAAATATACTCTTTGGCGACGACAAGTCTTCGCCATATTTATTTTAATATAATAAATAATAAAAATAAAAAATATTTTAAATTAATAAATTAATTTTTAATTTGAAGTATGGCGACGATATGGCGACGCCATAGGGTCTCTGATTAAAATTTTATTTTTTTTCCAGATTTTTTACCTAAAATTTAATGTTTTAAACTCAAATCAAATACACAGAAATAAAAATTAAATATTACCTAAAAGAAGATCAAACAATTCTAGTTAATTATATAACAAATTAAACGAAAGTAACAAAGTAAACATATGTTATATTTTTACGACCCAAACAAAATAACTCCCTAATTGCCGTCCTCTTTATCATCTTTATCGTTATTGGGATTATACTTTCTTCTTTCATATTCATTCATCCTTTCTTGCATTTCACGCATTTGTTGCTTTAATGCTTCTATTGCTTCATCCCGATGTGATGATGACCCGCTTGATGGTTCATAACGAGAGATATTTTTTACTTTTCGTCCAGCACCTCTCGTATGACCACGCCTTTGTCCTAGTGCAAGCTTTAAACAATCCATCTTATTAACGGGTGAGTCTAAAGCCTCCATTTGCATTTGGGCGTATTGATTTTTAATTTTTGCATGCAATTTTAAAGAATCAAAATGAAAAGGTATTAAGATTTTTATTAAATTTTGATAGCATAACATAGCTTATTGAATCTTTCCCAATATGTGTGTAAAGCTTCTCTTTTTGCTTGTTTAATTCCGATGATCTCCTTGCGTAGAATAGAGGCTTTGACTTCCGGGAAGTACTTGTCTAAGAATAATTTTGCAAGATCATTCCATGTGTTTACCTACCCCGGTGGTAGGTAATATAACCATTCTTTAGCTGAGTCTTGCATAGCGATGGGGAATGCCCTAAGCTTGATTTGATCTTCAGTAACGTTGTGTGGCTTCATTCTGGAACACACAACATGGAATTTCTTGAGAAATTTATGTGGGTATTCATTCTCAAGGCCTCTAAAGAGTGGTAACAAATAGATTAGGCCAGATTTCAGCTCAAAGTTAACCATAACAGGATAGTTTATGCAGAGAGGTTGTTGGGTAATATCATGGGTTGCCCACTCCCTAAGGGTTTGTTCGGCTTCAGCTGCCATGATTGGTTCAGGTGAGGGTGGTTCTTGATGGGTAGGTGATTGTGGTGGAGTGGTGGTTATTTGTGAATGATGTGGTGATTCAGGATCAGATTCAGATTCACTTGACAAGCGTGTGTCTTGCCATATGTCAGTGATCGGAGGTGAAATAATAGATGTTGAGGAACTTGCTAAATTCTTTCAGAGCTTCGCTTGTTTCCTTAACCTCTTTGTGGTTTTCTCTATCTCCGAGTCAATCTCGAGTGGTCTACGTGTACGAAAAGATCTTGGCATAAAACGATTAGAATCGCCCTATCCCCGGCAACGGCGCCAATTTGTTGGGTGTCGAATCCAGCATATCTCGAGTGGAAGTAGGGTTTGTGTACTCAGGGATACGTGTCAATTGTTTTATACAAAAAAACATTTAAACACAGTTACTATAGTTGGTTATGGGTTAAGGAAAATGGTGGTTTTAATTAAAAACTAAAACTAAAAGTGAATTGCAAAAAGTAAAAAAATTCCAGTAGGCTGACATGGCAGTGTTAGAACTGTACACGGTCGTGTTAAGGTTCTGCCGGAAAAACGAAAATTGACATTTTTTTGTATTTTTTTATTCTGAAAAGGAATTATTAAAAACTCTAACTAAATTGTGAAGTAAATTAATATATGAAAGCTACTTCCAACACTAAGGTAATTTCTTGATTCGATTTGGCTTACGATCATTAACGATTACGGTGGAATGATTATGTTTTATTAATGATTTGTATCGATACTAGACATCACGCCGTTCGTATATCCACTCTATCTAATGTCTAATCAAGCGCAGTTCGATGATCAGAGCCAACCCGCTACTCTAAGCTCACCCTGTTCGGATCTTAGCGTGCGTGTTGCAACAATAGAAGTATCAATTATAATTAAACACACACGCCGTTTGGTATGCTTAACTAGATTGTGTGATTCTATAACGAGAATGAATCATAGACAAACTCAAACCGTTAATTGTTCCTTATATCAAAAATCAAAACTTGATTAGGGTTTTAAAATTTGAAGAACTTTATTAGAAAATTAATAAGTTGATTAGGTTTATTAACAATCTAATATATACCAGAGTAAATCCGGGTTTAAGATCAAGAATCAAACAAACAAACCATTAAAATATAAACATCTTATAAACGTTTCAAATAAGTTCAAACCAAATCACAGAAATTAAACCCTAATGTTGAAACTAATAAGTGTTCTAGCATGAAATGACGGCTAGACCAATCAAAACTAAAATAAAATAATTAAAGCTTACTAAAAACAATTAAAATGGTAGAAGATTTCCCAACAATATGCCAAAGGAGAGTTTCCTCAGAAAAGAAATCCCATTCCTTTTCTTGCTTTCCTCATCGACCAATTTGCCAAAATTCCACCTCTCCCTTCTCGTGGATGATTTAATCAAGAATTTATACCTCTGATTTCCTTTATTTTCGTGATCTCACCCCACTCTAACTAACACCCCTTTTTTTTCTTTCTCATTCTAATGTTTATCCATAGAATTTAAATCTTAAAAATTTTTAGGATAAAACCAAATTATTTTAGAAGGATCATTTAAATACAAATTAAACCCATAATTTTCAAATCTTCAAAAATCATCCTTCATCTTTAACATCCTTTCAAAACTTCTTCCAATTCTCGTTTCCAACTCAAGTAGCCACCTTTTACCTGCAAGACAACAAAACCTATTCACAGTAGACTCTATTCCACCAAAACGAGTGTTACACAAAATAAACAAAAATACTTGTACTAAATGCATGATATATAATAAAAACTTATGTTAAAACAATGATAAATAGTGTCTAAAAATCTTACTAACATATATTATGTTATGTTATTATAGTATAGTATATTATAATATATATTAAAAACTTTGGTTGGTTGTACAGTAGAATTTGAGAGTTTCAACAATCTGGCCTCTAAACTTCAATAAATTGCAAAAAATTCCCCAAGAAACCTTTCTCTTTTAAACCCTTAATTCCTCTCCACCATCTTCTTCACCTTCGATCACCTAATCTGCCATCAGAGGGTCACTGAGGATTTCGCTAATTAAAGGCAGCTGTTGGGACAAATCCAGAGTCGCCGATGATGTCAACGGAGGAGGTGGAAGCGTTAATCAGTGGCAGTGGCTTTCGTTGCCGCCGCAGGAGTCCATCGGGAATGGCGTTTCACTCTCTCCTCTCCTCTCAAACTCCTCTCTCTCTAGAATATCATAATATTAGTTTTTGGTACTCGTATATACAAATTCAGACCTGAACCTTGCCGGAGAGGCAGAGACGATCGGATTAATCCAGCACCGATTGTTCTCACCATAGATTTTGAGGAGCAATATCTATGTGACTGTAAATTGTGATGGAAGAGAAAGGATTAGGAGCGTAGAAAAGAAAAAAAGAGTAGATGGATAACAATCTTTTTGTATCTACACGGCTTTTGATTACTTCAAGAAAGAAAAAAGATGATAAATATTTATAAATCATTGTTTATAAAATGTTTCACATCCGTAATTCCGCATGTGATTTTGAATTACGATTTTACCTATGTGATCCTTCTTAGTGTCCATGCAGGGGATTTTTCCAATATATGAAATTTTGATCTTAAATTAATAAAGTATAAATAAAATGAATTTTGAGTTTGCTTGCAAATAATAAACCCTGCTGTTAACTTCTTTTTTATTATTACAATATCATTATTGCATTAACTTTGCTTCAAATATATTTAAAAAACATATTTAATTTAACTTTTATAAGTTTTGCTAACTTTATTTGTTTTACTATATTATACATATACGGTTCACAATTTTAATATATATCAAAGATGTATGTTAGTGACTACGGGAGCCACCAACAACCACGACGTATAAGTCACAAAACACAAGGTACCACCATGTAGGATATAGGTTTGTATGCTTTGATTTATTTTGAGTTTATAAATATTAAATATATCACAAGGTTTGCCAAAAGAGAGGACTCTTCGGCTTAGGGGACACATTGGGGTTGGATCCCCATTCCTCTTCTTTCAGGTTTACCATTTTTTTTCCTAGCTAAAAAAGTTAATTATTTTATTTTTTTTACAAATTTTTTGTTACTTTTAATGGTTTCATTTAAGTTGATATATGTTTATGTTCACTAACGTTTAAATGTTGTTTTTTTAAATAGTTTTGTTTGAGATGTTGACTATTTTGTTATTTAACATTCTTTTTTCCTGTTGCAACGGACGGATGTAAAAGTATTCTATTACATACAGTCACAACCTAAGAACATAAAATTTTTCTAGAACAACAGTTTTATATTATATATCTATTGCATAGCATCGTTAAGATGAGTTGTTTACAAAAAAAACCCGCGGCAACGAACGGGGTATAAATTCTAGTTATATTATTATTATTATTAGTATTACTACTATTTATATTATTATTATTATAATTGTTATATTAAATTAATAATATTAATAATCCAATCTATGGCGACAATTGTAATTCGATTAAAGCTAACTTTTGACGTATGTAATCAACCTTCATCGTCGTAAGAGAACCTTTGAGTTTGTTTGATACTCATTAATGATAATTGAACATAAACAAATTTAATTTACATTAACGTGTATAATTCAACAATGATCTTTATAACTGGATCATAGGTAAACTTTAACATATGTAAAAACCCTAACCATCGTAATCGGACATATTTAACATTGTTTGACTCTCACTGATAATAATTAAACATAAACAAACTTAACTTACTATTAACAAGAATAATTTCTTGTAAATTGTCATCATAAATAGTGTATAATTGAATACAAATGATCATAATTGGATCATAACTAACATATGAGAATATAACTGATGCTAATCATCGTAACCAAACATATTTAACATTGTTTGATATTTATTGCTGATAATTAAGCATAAATAAACTTAACCTACAGTTAATAAACATAATATTCCCATAAAGTATTATCAACGTGTATAATTTAACATCGATAATCATAATTGGAGTTAACCTTTAATGCATGTAATCATAACCGAATATATTTGATTCTAACTGACACAAATTATCTATAATTATAATTAATAAATATAATATCTGTTAATATTATTATTATGACTTATAATTATAATAATACCTATAATAATAACAATAATACTTTTAATAATAGCAATGATATGTAGATAAATTATTATTAATTAATAATGATATTAATAATTATAATTACTATTTTTATAAATATTAAATGCTTAAAGAAATTTAACACCTTATGGTGACGACATCTCGTCGCCATAGATGTTTCATAAAAGGCGGGCATATTTTCCTCCAAGTTATTTAGATGAAAAAAATAAATTTGTTTTTACCTATGGCGATGACGTCGCCGCCATAGGGTGCACATCATCTTTTCTTTCGCATGATTTAAAATAAATCAAAATTAGAATAAAATGACTTATGGCGACCAAATTTGACGACGACTTTTTGTCGTCGCGATAGTGTGCCGCTAAGGAGACAACTTGTCATCGCCATAGGGCTGCAGTAGCCAAAAATCAAACTGACTCTTTGGCGACGACATATCGTCGCCATAGGGTGACCTATAGCGACTACACCATGTCGTCGCCATAGGTCTAGTCGCCATAGACTCTTTTTCTTGTAGTTTAATGAAAATCTTTGGAACCGAATAATAGAATAATATAACAATTTACCCTTTAATGGGAATAAAAAAAATTAGAATTGCTAGTGAAGGGAGTATATGATCTATAAAAATTGCATGTTTATAGCCAACTAAATGAATTTGTATAGTATTCTGAAGAGAATTAGAAATATGAACAGAAATAACAGCAAGTCTTGTTTTGGTAATTTAGAATGGAGCTAACATATATAATTATCTCTATGAATATCCTATCTATATTGGATTTTTCCCAATTTGTATTAATACATATTGTGGCATTGAATGATTGATTTTGAAACTCAAGGAAATAATTTCACTTCTGATAGTGTTGTTGAGAGCTAGTAGCAGCTTACAGTACGTCATGAAATATGAATTAGATACAATAAATATATGCAAAGGCCGCAATTTTAGAGTTCGCGTTAGGCATCGATTAAACATCCAAAGTTTCAACTTTCATTCGTAAATCATTTTATTACAGAAAAAACCCAAGTAAAAACATGCCATAACATTCAAGCAAACTTGATGATATATACACTACTTAATTAAAAAGACAATCATGGCCTATGATGCTTCTTCAAATACAGGCAAAAACTATCACAATGGCTTTGGATACCCCAAACACTAAAGTAAGTTTGAACACCAGTGAAAAACAAACCCACAAGTCCAACAAAAAGTGCAACAAATGCCTAAGGAGTCTTGAAAAAGCAAAACTACTAGGCACAAGATCTCTCCCTATTTCATTAAACAGTTGTGCGACTTCTTTGTCGCTCCGAAGTCTGTTGTCAAGAATCCCAGCTTTTGCTTAAGTTGGCTAATCAATGTATTCCTCTTACTCTCATAATGCTTTTGAATATCAGACCTTGCATCTGAAAAAGCAAAACTATTAGGCACAAGATCTTTCCCTATTTCATTAAACAGTTGTGCGACTTCATTGTCGCTCCCAAGTCTGTTGTCAAGAATCCCAGCTTTTCGAAGAACCTTTACATCCTCAGAATGATCGATTAGTGAATCGAGAAGACATATATATGAGGTGACCCATGAACCCTTTGTATCATTAGAACACATTTCATATGCTACCAAGTTTAACAACATAGGTTTAGTGGAATCATCCACAGTGATGGGAGGAAGTTGTAGGTTTGCAAAGTACCCGCACTTAGAAAACTTGATATGAGCCAAAGATCTAGTTTTGCTAGGCTTGAAATGAATCCCTACTTTTATAAGCTCGTTAACATTATGAAAAGTGTACCTGTTGTTTGGTAGTAGACCGGAGGATCTATCTTTCGTAAGCCTAGTTTGCAAAAGTTCAAGAAGGTGACATATAATAGTTGGAATTGGATCATTCATTTCAGGTTTAGGAGAAATCACACGTCCGCTTTTGCTGCATCTTTCTTCTGCTATGATGTTATCATCGATAAACCTTTTGATCTTGAAATCCCAGTTTTCATCTGGGACAAACTTCATTACCTCAGTTAGAACTTGATATGGAATTTGATTCTCAAGTAAAAGCATGTCTTGTTGAACAAACATAATCTGGTGGCTTTTCAACCCCAAAGTATGAGTTTCATAATCCATGAAGATATTTGCAATGATATACAGAATGAAACAACCATCTAGCAACATCATTCTTGTGAACTCATTATCCGAGATGTGATTAGTGTCATCTTCATAATTTCCTCTCAACGTTTGAACCATTTGGGCTAGACTATAATGCAGACTTCGAATCGACTCTTGGTTGCCTTTTAGAAGTTTGTTTGTGTAGAGAGGTTTGAAGCCCTCCAACGAATCAAGGTTTGGTTTTCCATGATGGTATGGACCAAGGGAGACGACTTTCGGGACATAATATTTTTCATGATCCATGTGTTGTTTTAGGATCATAGGAACTCTGGGAATTTGAGTTGTTTGAGAAGGCGGTGATTCGGCTTTCAGTATCGAATGAAACCAGTCTTCATTACTATCTTCAATTGTTGGTGTAATATCAATGACAGCCATTGATAAATTTCTGTGTATCCGTAGGGATGTCAATTAAGGTTTTAAGTACTCTTGGTACTTATGGTAAAAATACTTGTGAGGCGAAAAACATTTATTACTAATGTCGAAAAAAAAGGGAGGAGAAAAGACAATGGTGAGGAGAGAGGGGTGAGATCAAGAAGGTTAGTCAGACTGATATGAATACAGATAGACAAATAGTAGTGATGGAGATTGGTGTATGTAGTGGTTGAATATTGAAGGTCATGAGTTTTATCCTAGTTTTGATAGATCATAACTAAGTACCTAGGTTTGTTTTAATTAATGATTAAAGATATATCCTTAACTTCACGCATGGCAATAGGAATAAGTGTTTGACAAGAAAGGCAAACATGAGTTCATTTTAGTACTTACAAAGTGATTGCTTCATATGTGGGTCATGGGACTCTCACATGCATCATGTGGTTTCTAATTTGTTACCCTCTTTTACTTATTTTCGAAAAAATATTTGTAATTTTAGTTGATCTATATATCTAAAATATATAAATATTCTTGATCATATCATAAAATTTGGGTGTCATTTATATCTCTATATGACATGTCAATAGTCCATAATCATGTCATAAAGATGGTATCTTCTCGTACACTTATAAATGGTTCGATTCAAAGTTAATCATTCGGTTGATTGGGTTTTTCTTAAAAATTTAAAAGGGTAATGCAGATCAAACTCCTTCAAGAAAATATACTTTAACTGAAAAAACGACCCACGTTAACTTACGAAGACATCAGCCTATACATAGACTACTTCAAAGATACTATTTAAACACGAAATATTTTAAGATAACTAGCATATAACACACGACATCGGTATTAATAGTTTAATATGAAACAAAATGGAATATATTCACGTGTAAGTATCAAGTAATTAAGTGACTTTAATCACTTCTCCATTTCCAGCCCGTAGTATTAAGCAATCGCGTGTTGCTGTGACATTCGTGGAAGCTAAAAATATGTTAAATCTATAACATATAATAAAAAATATTTTTTGAAACATGTGTAATCATTCTAGCATATCAAATGTTATGTGTCATTATTTTAGCATTACAAAAAATTATTTCCCGCCTATTTTTCATAATAAATACAAAAATTCTAACAACAATCAATTCGAGTTTTCTTTTTTACTAAAATATAATAAAATAAACATATTTATTTTGTATTTCTTGTCTATCTCATATTAAATGATAATTATTTTATATTAATAATTAACTATCAAACATCTAAAATATTAAAATTCTTATTTTAATAACTTACTAATACATAGTAGATTATATGATTTCAAATATTTAATCTTTAAATATAACGTAATAATTTTTAATTTTATTATTTGTTATAATTTTTAGATATTTATTATATTTTTATTTTACCAATAACTAATAACATCTAGAAAATAAAATATTTATAAAACTAATAGTTTTGACAATCTTTATTTTTTCCACCAATATAATAAATGAGCTCTAAACTATTAAAGTATAAGATTAAAGATTGTTATATTCTCGTAAAGATTAGAACTTTACAATAACTGATGCAATTTAAAGCACCGGTTCAATGTCTCAAGTGTCCTTAATTAATCATGAGGAAACATAATAAGCTTGTGAGGGGAATTAAATGTTTTTTTCTTTAAATTATTTTCCAATAATACAACTGAATTTAAAGATACTGCATTTGGTTAACAAAGAACCAAGAAAAGCATCCATAAAAATAGTTTTGTTGCTGACCCAACTGCCGTAAGAAGAAAGAATGAAAAGCAAGAAGAAAAAAATGTAAAACAAGAAGAAAAAACACAAAATAACTCAAAAGAACCGACCGACGTCATCAACCACTAATAGCCGTCGCCAACATCATACCATCGCCACTACCGCCAACATCCTTTCATTGACAACGCCAACAACCGCGCCCGTCGTTAACAACCAAAAATATCTTTAAGTTGGAATGATTTCCTTATCGTTTTTTATAATCATATCATTTAAACTATGAAACTAGTTACTTTGAAAAGTAATAATACCAAATAATGTTGTGTTGCATTCTAATTCTACGTATCTATCTATTATAATAAAAAAAGTTTTTAAGTCATCAAGTGTCGAAATATTATGATCTCTCATATTAATTTTTCCGTCTCTCTCTCATAATAAATAATAATAATAAATATTAATTATATTATTTAAAACATTTTCAAATTAAAAATTATAAACTAGATTTTTATATAAAAAAATAAAAAACCTTTAAAAAATGAGTTAATTACACTATTGGTCCCTGTGCTTTGCCTATATTGCAATATTGGTCCCAACTTTTGAGAAATTACAGCTTTAGTCCTTACTGTTTATCAAACCGTAACAGAATTGGTGCCTAGCACTAACTTCTGTTAAGTTTCTCAGTTAAGTGTATGTGAAAAGACCAAAATACCCCTGATTATTAAAATATACAATACATTTTATATATTATTTCATGTGGGGCCCATTTTTTAATTAATTATATCATATATATATATATACACACACACACACACACACACACACACACACACACACACACACACGGTCTCACACTCAATGTTTTCAGAACCGGATCGGACGTCGAACCAAACGCCTTACTGGTTTGGTGGTCGGACCGGTCGGACCGGATTTAAGAACCGGATGACGTCATAATTATATATATAGTATATTATATATATAGTTATATATATAATTAAATATAAGTAATTTATATACGTATTTTATAGTGTTATATAAAACTTAACTATATTTTTATATCTAACATACTAATTTATGGTTCAACACATCGTTTTTACACAATAAAATAAAAAAATTAAAAAAAAATTACAAAATCCGGTCCGAACCTGTCCGGTTTCCCGGTCCGACCGGCCAAAAACGAATAGATGTGAACCGGACCGGCCACCCAGCCGATCCTCGGTCGAACCGGTCGGACCGGCCGGTCCGATCCGGTCACAAAAACACTGCTCACACCATCTCCGGCGCACCACCGCCGCCGCACCGCCACACCACCGCACCACCGCTAACAAATCCTGGATCTGACTACACCCTTGAACAATCTTCAGATTCAAATCCTCTAACTGACTCTGCGTCACAAAAAACAAATTCGAACGCAGCGAACTTCCCCTGCCCTGTCACGGCGATCAGTCTCATCATCACCATCCTCATCATCTCTGTTCTCCTTGTTCGAAGGTTCCTAATGTCTTCAAATCGGCTATAACGATCGGAAATCGAAGACACATACGATGCGAAGTCCCGCGACGCCTGCAACTTAACCCCTCCACCGTGACAACCAACCCGCCCCCTCTCGTCGTAAAGTCCGGCGATGCCACTGCCGGCCAAACCCAACCCCTGCAACTTCACGGCTCCACCCCCCTCCCACGTTGACGATCGGCGGATGAATCGGTGAATTGGTTCGTCGGCTCCGACGATCTCATTGACCTCCAAATCAGTGAAGAAGGAGCGGTGTCAGTGTGGGGATCGAGGGTGGTGTTTGTGGGACCAAACCTGTAATTTCTATTACGGTTTGGTAAAAGTAAGGACCAAACCTGTAATTTCTTAAAAGTTGGGACCAATATTGCAATATAGGCAAAGCACAGGAACCAATCGTGTGATTAACTCTTAAAAAATATAAGATAAAGGTATTTTCTATAACAAAAAACTTTTCTAAAAATTCTAACTTTTTTATAATCATTTTCTTATTTTAAGGGTGATTAAAAAATAATATTATATTTGAAAAACAAAATATAAAAAAAAAACAATTTTAAAAATAAGATTATATTTGGAAAACAAAATATTAAAAAAAAACAATCTCATAAAACAATAGTTTAAGATGATATTATCATTATTTTACTTGAAATAATTATTTATAAGCAACTTAATCATATTTTATCTAAAAATATCGTTTTATAATTTTTTTTATAAACTATTTCATATTTTATTAATTAAATCAGTGTATTACACGGGGTATAAACTAGTAATCTAATATTAACTATTTAAATTTGAAACTAGTTATTTTGAAAAATAATAATACCAAATAATGTTGTGTTGCATTCTAATTCTCCACATAATCTAACATTTAAATTTCATATGCATCCTTCTTTCCTTCTAAAATTCATTTATAACATTCTAAATTCTATAATATCATTAACATTCTAAATCCTACAATATCATGTTCTAAATTCTACAATATCCTGTTTACCTGTTTAAAGAACTTAAAATGTTTTATTAACCCACTCCATAGTAAACAAAATAACACGAGTAGCGACTAACGATGACAAAAATCTATTTCTTTGAAAAGAAAGAAAACTTTATGCGCTAACATGAATCACATCACATAGTAGTATAGATATTTTCTTATTTGATTTTCAATAAAAAGACTCCTATAAGAAATTAAGAATCAGGTAAATATTTATCTTATGAATTTTGAATGATATATGAAAAAGTTAAACTTTTCAAAGAATACATACCATACCCACACGCACACGAACACAAACTTGCATAAGCACATACGCCTACGCCTACGTTTACGTTCTACACATACCTATATATATATGCCTATGCAAACCTATGTTAACCGATAATATCTTTAGATATTATTCGTTATTATTTGTATATTATTATGTAAACAGTTAGTTAGTTATAAATAATTGTATTTTCTTGTTTATCTCTATTTCTTGTATTATATATAGGATGTACATCCCTATTACTGAAATCAATGAGGTTGTCTTACTTGGTATCACCCTAAACCTACCATCCTTCTTTAGACTTTTTCTAGCCATCACCCATTTCATCTAAGGTTTACAAACAAATTCATCCTTCTTTTTCTACTACCCTACACCCCATTTACACTATCACCAACATCCAACACAAACAGTGTTAAGGTAATTTACACTCCATGCTAGAGTGTACGATGTCCTCAACCAAATCGAGTGGTTTTACGCCCTCTGTCAAAACAGCCGCTGACTTCGCTGCTTGGGAAAACATTGATGCAGTAGTCCTTCAATGAACTTACGGGACCCTTTCTGATGATTTTTTTGTTTGGGTTCTCACAAACAAATCCACTACCTACAAAGCATGGCAACGTGTCAAGAATTTTTTTTCTTGAACAACAAGGGCTCTCGGGGCCCGACCCTTCAATAAGACTACACCAACGTGACCTTTCTAGCCATGCCTTCCCTTGAAGCATAGTGCCAACATCTCAAAGACTTGGTGGATCAACATATTAATGTACCACACACTTACACTATTATTATGAAATATAACTGACTTTTACACCACTAATGTAATAATTTTTCCATCATATTTAAAATTCCCTCCCTTTTTAAAAAAATTTACCCTTTTTTTTAAATCTTTTAACTTTTTTGTTATTTTTTATACAAATTATACAATTAAATAGATCAATTTTTTTTTAATTCAAGTATGATCTTGCTATATTTTTTTAAAAGACTTTTTAACATTAATGTGCACCACTAGTTTTACCATTGTAACTCTAACTTACAGTGACGACGTGAATTGCTGTGGACTACTAATTTGGTTAATAGTTTATTGCAATAAACAATGGTTAATATTTGTTCTCTATCCTATATATATATATATATATATATATATATATATTTATATATATATATATATATATAGGAGGGTTCAAATGTTAACCATTTTTAATTACGATAACTGTGTTAACTTTTAAAATTAATCAAAATAATTAATTTTTTCGTTAAAATAAAAATCATTATACATAAATAAAAATATGTTCTTTTATGTATATGTGTAATTCGTAATTAAATTTATAAAAATTACATGAATAAACATTCAACTAAAATAACTATTAGCTTTTCAATGGTTCTATTCACGAACCGAACCGAACAGAACGCAACTCTGCTCGAACTCGGTTCGGTTCGAATTTACTAATTCGAGCGCAAGTTTCATGTCCGAACACATTTCGGTTTTAACCGAGCTGTCAGTTTTGCTTGGTTTCGTATTACAATTTAAAACAAAACTAATAATTTATTCAAGAGTTTCAACTTTCAAGTTTCAATCGAAACTCAACAAAATAACAAATAAAACATACAACTGCTGGAGGCAGGTATGAGAGGTCGAATTGTCACCGGTCGGATTGACGGAGGTCGGGGCTCGCAAGTTGAAGTGCCAAAGGTCGGGGGTGGCAGGTCGGAGTGCCGGAGTTCGGGGGTTGCAAGTCAGAGTGCCGAAGGTTGGCGGTTGGTAGGCAGGTGGGGTATTCGGGGGACGGTTGGTGATGGGTGAAATGATGAAACCGTGAAAGGGTTTTGAAATGTAAAATGATAATTCGGTTAGAGGATTAAGGCTTTTACGTTTAGGGTTATTGACTTTTTGATTAAATAATTAAAATAGTGGTAATTGGTAAATAACTAAATAAATTAACAAATATATAATATATAAAAAACTAAATTAAAAAAATAATTCGAGCGAAACCGGGCAAGCGACGAGTGAGCGTAACTTTGCTTGTGCTCGGTTCATTTTCAAACTGAACCAAGAGACTCGATTCATTTACAACCGAGCCAAAATTCGAGCAAGCAAAAATCCGAGATTTTTTTGAACGAGTTCGAATGAGTTTCGCACGTCGGGCTATCTAAACAGCCCTATTTTCAAATAGTCTTTTTCACCGTCATATAGATATATTTATTTTAGTAAAGAAAAGTCCATCATAACACTATTAAAATATAGTATTCTAGTGTTAATGTCATTTTCACCGTCATCGTTTGCTAAGTCATTCAAATTTCTTTTTGTTAATCCCAAATAATCTATCAATAATCAATCTGTCACCATCTTATGCTTGACATCCAGTTCATAACTCTCTAGCTTGATTTCATAACCCACCAACCAATCTCTTATAAATACATCAATCCAATGTTCTTTTATCTGTCACATGTTACTAAATCTTTACTTTGAATCTTTCATATGAGTGCTATGGGATTTAAGTTTTTCTTCATCTGGAATGTCTTCTTGTTATGTTTATTATCATTTTGTTCTTCCCAATTTGATCCTATTGATAAATACTCAATCGATTGTGGATCTCCGATCAACACCACAATCGGTAATCGTGTTTTTGTATCTGATAATCTAGCTTCAAGTTTTCTTTCAACCCCACAAAATATTATCATTGATACTCATGCACAATCAATCCCTTTATCAGAATACTCTCAACTCTACAAAACAGCAAGAATCTTTACACATTCATCTACTTACACTTTCAAGATTAATCAACGGGGTCGCCATTGGATCCGACTCTATTTCTTCCCATTTTCCACCACTAATTACGATTTGAAACTCGCAATCTTCTCCGTTTCAATTCGTGATCATGTTCTATTATCTGACTTCAGTTCCAGTGGTGCTGCAGTTAAAGAATACTCTCTCATTGTTACTTCAAGTGACCTCGAAATCACTTTCATACCTTCCGGTACTTCATTCGCTTTCTTGAATGGAATAGAAGTTGTTTCGGTACCGGATTCCTTGATCGCAGATGTTGCCGCTCTGGTTAACCCTCCGAAGACCTTACGGGGACTGTTGAATCAAGCACTAGAGACTGTGGCTCGAGTCAACATGGGTGGTCCGATGGTTACATCGAGAAACGACTCGTTATGTAGAACTTGGGTTCCGGATCGGGGTTTTTTAAAAAACCCCATTCATGTTTCAAACGTGTCAAACATGAAGTCTGTCCGCTATCCCCGCGGCGGTGCTACGCAGGAGGATGCTCCCCCGAGCGTGTATGGCACCGCCGCGAGAATGGCGTCAGAGAATGACCCAAAAAGCAATTTCAATGTCACTTGGGATTTTCCGGTGGACCGGGGATTTCAGTATCTAATTCGGCTTCATTTTTGCGATATCGCGAGTTCAACCATCAATGTGCTTTACTTCAACGTTTATATCGAAAATTTTAAAGTGTTAGGGGATTTCGATCTGTCTACTAGGGTCGGGGGCTTTTTAGCCACGGCGTATTATGCTGATTTTGTCACACCATCTATGGAGACAGGCAACATTCGAATCAGCATCGGGCCGTCTAGTATACAAAACGTTTACCCTAATGCTATTTTAAACGGTGTAGAGATTATGAAGATGAATAACTCTGATGGTAGTCTTTCTAGCAAAAAGATCTTAAAGGTTAAGTGAAAGTTTGATATATTGTCAAGTTATGTCTATGTTACTAAGTTTGATTTTATATAAAATATTTTGTATTTAAGTGAATTCGGTTCTTGATTATTTACTTTGTGTTGTAATTGTGTTAGGAGTGATATTCCCTAAACTTATTCTTATCAAATAAAGTTATACAGAATATATTACTCTTATATTGTATAATTTTTGTATTATGATGTAACAATTAAGTATTTTTTATATTTGTTATTATACACTATTAAAAACCCGTGTATCACTCGGGTCGAATAGAATCAAAATTAAAGCCCTATAAAGTTATGGTCAACCTACATGAATCCTGCCAATAGCAGGTATGACAAAAGACACTAACATCGCGTGGCAGGTATGACAGACACTAACATTGCGTCTGGTTTGACGAAAATCTTCATAAATCAAACATTTATGGAGTTGGTGTTGGTAGCGAAGAGGTTAGTGTTGTTGCATCATTTACGAGATGCTAATCGGGTAAGATCCGGTTTAGATACTAGGGTTTGCCGCTTGGTTTAAATATGTCAAATATTCATAGCTAGGAGGTTATTATGGAACGTTTTAGAGCAAGGCTGGCTAAATGGAAAGCATGATAACGTTCTATTGGTACTCACTCCTTGTTTGTGTTAAGTTAACTTCAATACTCCACAAATAAGTGGAAAGATACATATATATATACGAGAAGATATCACAATACACTTAATACAATAACTAACTATACATATAATAAATGATAGTAATACAAAGAGATTGCACTAATCACTAATATCCCCTTTCAAGTGAGATGGTGGTGGGCCGAGATGAAGCAAATTGCAAAAAGACTGTAACTGTAGTCTAGGTAGACTTTTAGTAAACTTGTCTGTCACTTGGACTGGTTGGTATACATGTAGTGTATAGTTTTCCTAAAGCAACATGTTCCCGTATGAAATGATAATCAAACTCTATGTGCTTCGCCAGTTCGTGAGACACTAGGTTTTGAGTTAGAAAAAGTGCACTACAATTATCACATAAAATTGTTGAAGGATCCATTGGCAATGTTTGTAGCTCTTGTAACAAGTGTGTTATCCAAACAATCTTAGCTGTAGTGTTAGGCATTCCCTGATACTCAAATTCACAACTAGAACATGAAGTTGTTGGTTGCTTCTTTGCACTTTATGATACATGATTTCCCCCTAGAAAAATGAGTAACCGTAAGTGGAACGCCGAGTTTCAAGGCAACAGGACCAATCTGCATCAAAATATCCAACAAGAGCCGAGCGGGTGGGTTTGCAAAAGTATAAGCCAAATGCTAGTGTGCCTTTAATGTATCGAAGAATTCGTTTTTCTTGGTAGTGTAATACCATTTAAGATTGAAGGAATTGGCTAACTTTATTTATTGCATACGAAATGTCAGGGCGGGTTAGTTTAAGGATTGTAGAATGCCAATAATAGAGTGGTAGTTAGTTGGATCCCAGTATGGATCATCTTATGTTGTAAAAGAAACTTTGGCAGTCAAAGGGGTGGGGGTTGGTTTTGCGTCCACTACTCGAGCCCGATCAAGGATTTCCTTTTCATACATTGACTGGATTAAGAAAGGCTATTAGTGGCATGAGTGACGTCTAACCCAAGAAAATAGTTGAGTTTCGAATTCGATTTAATTCGAATTCGAGTTATCTTTTTCGAATTCAAGTACAATTTGGAAATTTTAAAATTCGACTAATTCGATTTGATGAACACTCCTACCGGTGAATAGTAGATCCAATATCTTATCCTTGGATTGAACATATTGGCGCGATTTCAGCATAATGGCGATTAGATTATTGTTCTTTCTTGTTGTATCTTGTTCTTGCGTGTTTTTATGCATTTTAAGTTTCTAGCTCTTGTCTGCTTGTTTTTTTTTATTAATTAAACTAGCTTAAAGGCCCGTGTGTTACATGATTTGAAAAATAAACATAAAATATTATTAATAATATATAATATTTAAGTTACATGTGACATAAAAAATAGAAAAAAACTACTAATAGTTGTGAAAAACTAATTCCTAAAATGTTGCATCATTTTAAAAAATTAAGATTATACTTTATCATAATTTTATTTTAAATTTCAAATCTTCTATCTCTCTATATATAAAATTTTTGTTTTGAATTTAAAAAGATAATTAAAGAGAAAATATAGGATTTTATAAATTAACGTTTTCAAGTTTACATTGATTTCTGATTTAACACATAAATAGAAATGATACAAAAACTAGTCATTAAAATTTTTTTTCCCATGTAACTTAATTAACTTATATAAGTAGACAATGTTAAACAATTTATAAATTTTTTAATTTAATTAATTATATAAAAGTTTCAAATATTGGGATAAATAAAATAGATAAAAAATATAAAATAATAAATCATGAATATATTGGTTTAAACCCAAACAAACGAATAATTTGTAAAAGCAAAAAGACAAAAACTAAGGATTATTTTTGTGTCATTTTTAAATGCTTAATACGCATTGATTGAAATGACTAATTTTCAATTTTATGTACATATATTTATGTTATGAATGTGTAAAGGTCAAAACCACTAATTGTTAAAGCATAAAATTGATAAAATGTTATAACAAACTTAACTTCAAACGTAAAGAAACATATTAACTTAAATTGTATTATGATTGTATATAAAATTAACTAGCTTATAAACCCGTGTGATACACAGGTAGCAAATGAAAAAAGCTTTAGTAAATTATTTTTATTACAAAACAAAAGTTGAAAAGTTAATCCCTTAACATTATGTAAACTTTTTTAACATTCAGAAATCGTTTACCATAATTTTCGTTTAAGATCATCATGCATATATCACAAAGTGCGCTTTTTATTTTCCGGAAATAAATTGTGAGGAAATATAGAAGTATAAAAATAATTGTTTATATTTTGACTTTTATATGAATTTAATATATAAATAGAATTAATTCAAATTTTAGAAACTTTTTATTTTAGGAAAAGAAATTAAGAGAAAATTTAAGATTTTGAAAAAAATCTTTCTACTCTAATAAAATAGTATCTTGGGTGACACGTAGCGGCACCACATTCACTCTCATCAAAATTTTCTCACTTCTTTCTGCTATTAAATAATTACCTTAATTATCAATTATATTATTTAACTTTTTTAGAACAAAAATAGTTTTTTTAATAAATTTAAAAAAAGATCTTATTAATGTTATTTTTAAAAATAATTTTTATAGAATATGAAATTTTTACAAAACATCAAACTTTTTTAAAATTAGTGTTTTCAAAAAGTTAATTTTTTATAAACAAAAAATAATTAAAATTGAAATATATAATAAGAAAATTTTTAAAAATGATATTTTTTAATACGGTTTGTTTTGAAAAAAAATATTTATTATTTTTTTTTGGAAAAAAAAGTTTTAAACTAAAAGTTGATATAATTGTTTTATTACATATTGTTCTTACTATACGTAATTTCAATTATATTTTATCGTAAATAGCGTTTTATACTTGATAAACTTTTATTATATTTAATATTTTATTTGTTCAACCAGTGTAATACACGGGTTTAATAAAGCTAGTACTTAATATGATAACAATTGGCAATATTTATTTAAAGATTTGACATGTGGCAAAAGATGTTTAAAATGATTACAAGTGATAAAACATTTTTTTTTTATTATATATAAAGATAAAGATAAAGATTAGGCTTAAAAGTTGCTGAAACTTAGAAAGTTCCCCTTTGAAGGAATTTTTAGTAGAGTGGTATCAATCCCAATGGAATCTTCAAACATTCATAAAAAGAAGCCAACGAAAATTGGTTATATCAAGTAAAGAATTATAAGAAATTCACAAATTTCTCTTTACTTTTTAACCACTAAGTAGTAAAATGTTATGCTATTCGATCTTAATCATACATAGACAAAAGACAATGACTTTGATGTCACAAAAGAGCAAACTCATACTGGTTGTAGAACATGTTAAACTTCAAACACAATCCACAATATAGTAGTCATGTTGCACAATGCCAACATGAGGCGTTGCATCTCCCACGACGATATAGATCCTAATAGAGGAGAGATTCTAAGAAAACCATAAAGTTATGAGAAAACTAAAGAAAACCAATGAAAACGATCACATAATATATAATTTTTTATCATTACCTATTATATATATGTGTGAGTATATATAAATAAGTTTATGAACCAAATGAAAACCGTAGTATGGTTTTACATATACATCATGCATAGGTTACGTATACGTAACAATTTTTCATTCGATATAGTGTTACGTATACGTAAGACTCTTCATTCTCGTATGTATGCTCAACATATATATATCAAATACTTAAATAATATTTTTACAATAAAAATAACTAAAAAGTTATGAATTATGTTATTGGTTTCCGTGTTTTTTTTTTAGTTTTCACATAATTGTTGGTTTTCTTAGAAACTCTCCCTTATGGTAATAAGTATACCTAAAACTTGTATTTTGAGGCAAACTAACTAAGCAAAAAAAAATGAATCATATCTCGTGAATATAAAGCAAATCTGTAAGTGTTACATGAAACGCGTGCTATTTTCCCTTGTCGCAAGTATAGTTGTGCACAATGACATGTGCCATAACTATGGTTCTTAACTTTTTGCAACAAACACAGCTTGAGCTCAAAACATGGCTCTTACAAACAAACACATTATCACACATCAAGCACACATCCAAGCAGACACTTTTAAAGTGGTAGCAGAAGACTCTCTTAACCACATAAAGTTTCTTTTCACATAAAGAATGATACTTTACTGAATCTTGAATAGATACATACAACAAGATAACAAGATAACAAAATGGACATAAACATCATCTTCTTATTACTTGATTACTTGAAGATCAAGAAGCTTCAAGAAACTAAATACCAATCGCACCAAGAATCATACCATCGAATCTGTAATCTTAATCTTTAACGATTCGTATATTAATCAAATTTATATGTAATTATACCCATGTTTAAGATATGTAATCAGTCAAGAACAAAAAGTTTCACACCTGATCAAGCCATTCTCATTGCAACAAGAGCACCTAATCGATCGCCCTTCATCTTCAACATAAACCTTCCTGCTTCCATTGCAATTCGGGCATGGCACAAATCTTACATCCCCACAATGATCACAAACACACGCGATATCAACAACAGGAAGCCCCTTCATAAAACCAGACAATTTTCCCTCTTCGTTAAGTCGTTTGATTTCATCTGCACCACCAATATGTTCCCCTCTAATGAACACTTGAGGCAGAGTGAATCCTCTGCCTGCAAACACCCTCTGCAGCTCCTTCCTGTAATTCGAATCCATCGAAACATCCCTCTCATCAACAAACACGCGAAACCCCTTCAAAATCAGTCGAATTTCACAGCATTCTTCATAAGTCTTTCTGATCCCCCTCAAACTTGTATAATACAACACAATTCTATCACCACAACCAGATAAACAGCAAGCCCCTTTTGACTTAGGGCTCTTCGTAACACCATGAGCTGCTAATAAATCTCTAGAAGACAATGCATTATCACAATTAGAAACCAAATTAGCATCCATTTTCATCAACAGTAATTCTTCAAATAAGTGCTTCCATAAAGGCTTAATTTCAGAATACTCAATCGATCCAATCGGACCGAACGAATTGTAATGTTTTTCAATCTTTTCAATCGACCCATTGATTGTTTTTCCATTATACGAATTGGGTTTCTTCGAATTACCATCGACATTAATCGTATCAAAATCTTCATCCAATCCTTCCATGAGCTCCCACGTATTGATTACAGAATCTGGAGACGAAACAGGGTATTCATCTAGGGCTTTTCTGCTGTCGGTGGTGGTGGTATCGACGATGATGAGGGAGCCGTAGGTGGTGGAGGTGAGGGAGACGAAGTGATTAGAATCCCCTTTACGGAGGGGTGGGTGGTGGATGAGGGGGGTGGGCATTGACATCGCTCGTGAAACAGGGGTTTGTGTTGACGATGAGTTGTAGTAGTGATCGGAGAATGGGGAGCAGAAATGGTGAGGTGAAGGGGATGAATTGGAGGAGTTTGAAGGTGGGTTGTGGTGGTCTACGGTGGTGGTGGTGGTGGTGAAGTGAAATGGTGGGGATGAACGAGATGCAGAACACCCCATTTGAGAGGAAATGGTGGAAATTGAAATTGAAGTTGATGGGATTGTGATTTGTGATATTTTAGGGTGTTGATTTGTGGTTGTTGGTGTTGATTTTGGACTGATGAGTGGAATGTTTCAGAGGATTGAAGCTATGGTGGATTGGAGGGTGAAGATGATGATGGTGATGAAGAACAGAGACAGAAATTGGGAATTTAATGAGGGGTGTTTTTTTAAGAACGGAAAATATGCGACTTTGTTTCGAACCATATGTGTTATTTTAATCGTGCTAATCTATTTGTTTTCGGTCTGGACCGTACTTTCAACCTATAGAAAAATCTCTGATGTTCAGAGGGAAACTTAAACTAATAATTCATTTATATTTACATATTAAGCATAACTTATTTTAAACTTTTTAATTGAAAATGATTGATGAGAGGTGTTAGTTGGGAGAAGCAAGTGACTTCGATTACATGACATTTGAATTGTATTACATGACATTTGAATTGTATAATTTAATGAGAAAGCAAATATGTTATTATTCTATGTGAAATTATACAGAGTAAATTACATAATCGTTACTGGATGGGGGATTGGTTTAAGGTCCACCATTAAAGAATGAAAGAAGAAGAAAAAACAGTTAGAGGCGGTTTAAGATAGTGGAGTTCAAATTTAATTTTGACGCGGTTAAAAGTAAAGTAATAATATTGGCAGTTGGAAAAAACATATTTTGTTGTTGTTGTGAGTTACATAAAGTCATGGAACTGGGTGATTTATTTTATATTTATTATGGAAATGTCCCCCTTATAGACATTACAAACTTCGTCTTTTTCTTTAAAAGGTGTTAGTTGTATTGATTAAGGTGTCCCTCTCTTTTGATAATGACATTAAAATTATTTTTTTTTTATACTTATAACATCATAAATGTTCTTTAAATATTAAAATACATGTAGTTTAATGGTATCAATATGCAATTTGATGTTCTTTTTAAGTACTAGTGAGTGTTCAATTTCTGTTGTAGACAAATAATTTAAGTTTAACGAGTGTATGAATTTACCATTCACAAAATAGAATATAGCGTCTCAAGTTCCGTGGTGATTAGAATTCATTTGTTGTATAATTGAGTTCGCTAGACCGATTAGGGGAGTAGCCTCAAGTCGTAACGAGTGTGATGTTGTGACGAGTCGTGCTCTAGACATTTAGAGTGCTAGGGTGCTTTAAAAGATAAAGTTAGCTTACTAGAAACCTACATATTTAACACATTGTGAGGAGAACTCGGATAGTAGCCATTTTGACTAACCACATACTCATACCATTAACTCAAGTAAAACCTCAAGCATGGCTGCTCTTGACTAGATATCACACTCAAATGATTGGCTTTACTTTTGGTTCATGACTAAAGAAACGCTCAACATTCATGCATTCAATCCTAACATGTAAAAATCACCTTCTTCGCAATTGATCTCCCTATCGAAAATCTACTCAACCACAACTTCCGACCACAATCCCTTCTGAATGATCTATTGGTCTTTTGATAATTAAGATCATAGTTAAGCATGAGTTACCAACAAACTATATGTTAAGCTCGTTCAATGGGTAGACCTGAGCCTTGAACAATTGGATCTTTACATCTGATTCACATAGAAAAATTCCACTTTCAAAAGTATATATAAGGTGAAATTTAATCCAAAGTGTGCTAAAATGATATCTTAAAATAGGAGTGTTTATGATATCTTAAAATAGGAGTATTTTCTTAAATTAGAAAGCACTTGACTATTTGGAACCAAACTACATAGCCATCAAACTACATAGCCATGTAATGTTTTATGAAAATAGTCGTGTTATGTTTTATGTAAAAAAAAAAGAGCTTTTGAAAATAAAGAGATGTAACAATGTAGTTCAACACCCAGTGTCGTGTGATCAAAGAGTAACAATGTGACGATTACATATCTCTATACTAATAAATAAAAATAAATCTGGACACTTGTCACCATATTAGGCCATCTAATAATTGGTTTTCCCGCTTCTCTCTCCTCTTAATTATAAATGCTATAATAGCTATTGATTAATCAATACTATCAATAATTATAATTTCAATTATGTTAACTTTAAATTTTTAAATGTGTAATGTATAGGTTTTTTCAATCCGTATAATACACAATATTTAATACATAACTTTTTATATTATTAACCATGTAAAAATAAATTTATTTAACCCGTGTATTACACGGGATTGTAATCTAGTATCCAATACATCAAAATTAACCAACATATGTTATCACGGTGTGTGATTTTTCTTGTTTTCATCCGCATCTCAATCTAGGTATTATATTCTAAATTTTCTATGTTGTGATACCGTTTATTCTATGTTTGCAATTGGATCACTGGTGATGTTTCTCATTTTAATAATGAAAGTCTTCATTCAAGCATATTTCATTGGTAATACTAGGCATTTATAAGTAAAATATCCAAATTAAAAATGAAATTCACAAAAACTTACCATATGTTAATATCACCTTTTGTCAAGAAAAATCTTTGACATGAAACTACAAATCTTACCACGCATGTTCTCAATAAGACATGCTACAAACATATAAATCTATATATACTGTATAATAAAAATAAAAGTAAAAAGGCTGTAATAAAAGTAAAAAGGGTGTCATATGTCGTTACTAGGTTAGCATTCCGTGCAATACACGGGTTGAATAAATAAAATACTAAATAATTAGTAATAAAATTATAAATTATAAGACTATGTTTGAAGATTAAATATGATTATAATTGCATATGAATAGGTAATTTAAGTAAATAAATAATAATTTATTTTTCTTAAACTTTTATTTTAAAATATATGGGTATTAAATATTTTATTTTAAGCAAAATGAATTTATTTTAAAAAAGTTTGTTGTATGTTGTATTTTATAAAACTTTGTTTTTAAAAAGTGTGCTTTTAATTAAAAAAAATAGGTTTTAGTTTATTAAATTACATAATTTCTAATGTGAAAATGGTATGATTAATATTATTAGTATTTAATATTATTATTAATAATAAAGAGAAATAAGAAAGTTGATATTATAAAACTTACAATTGCATCAAGTCTTATTTTAGATTTTCTTTGTTATAAATAAATAGATATAAAGACAGATAAATATATAGGCTGGAAACTCATTTATTAAATAAATTATAGTTACTAATAAACACGAACAGTTACAGTAGGAAATTTTAATATAAGATATGATTAAAATTATATATACGTAATAGTTCAATAAATAAAATAATTATACTATTTATTAACGCTATTATCTACATAGTTTTATTTTTAAACATTTGGTTTAAGATTTTTATATAAAAAATTTATTGTTTATAAGAATATTATTTATTAAAAACTTGGGTTTCTAATTATTCTAGTTATTTTAATAAAACTGCTTTTAGAAACTTTTTATATTTTTTATAATTTTTTTAAAAAAGGACCGATTTAAAATATTTTTTTCAAAAAAGTTTAATGTTTTAGAAAATTTTATATTATATAAAAATTATGTTTTTTATTATTTCTATTTTAATAAAAAGATGTGATTTTTAATTTCCTTAATAAAATTTATTTTTTAAAACATAGTTTAATTTTAAAAAATCTAGATGAGAGAAAGAAATATATCAATTAATAAAATTGATTTAATTAAGAGAGAGAAACTAGTTTGAATGTTAAATTACTATAATATACTTTTGGAGGGAAAATAAAATGAAAATGTTTAGAAAAATGACAAGTGTCAAAAAAATGTTTAAAAAATTACAAGTGACAAAAGAAACTTTTTTTATTAGGTTCTATAGATGTGATACCTCCACACCTTTATTTTTCTACTTAAAATTTATCTAATTTTAAACAATTAAATGAATATTTCATTAATTTTTACTCTATTTTAGACAAGTGGATTAAATTTAAAGTTTAATCAACTCGATTATTTTAGGCAACTAAATTAATAATTTATTTTTATTTTAACCCGCATATTTTTTAATTCAAATTTTCTTATCATTTATTAAATTATTGATACAAATAATTTATAATTCTACATACCAAAAAATGATTTTATAGACAAAAAGGATTTGAAAAAGCTTTCAATCATATATTTACATATTCAAAGATCAAATATTTAATATTTGTTATAATTCGTTGAATCACGTGATATTTTTTATCATAAATTATAGCTGAATGTATTTAAATAATTTATTTCGTTTTATTTTCCATTTTAAAAAGCTAATTAAATTTTTTTTATATAAACTATTTTAAAATATAATTAATTTTTGTCTTAATTCTATAAAATTTTGTTACTATCAAATACTAGATATCCTATATTTTTATTCTTTTTTTTTTTGAACGGCAAAGAAAATTTTATAAAATAAGCGGGGCCAGCAAGAAACTAAAACCCAAAAAAATAAACAACTTACAACGAATAACACCAAAACACGAGAAGACTCTACCCGATTACAACTTAACTTCTAGACGAGTGCGTCCATAAGGACCACTCTAAGGCTCTACCTTTCATTTTAGCCTTGACCCACAAAGAGCTCAAAACTTTTATCTCCTCCACAATCCTTAAAGCACAAGTCCTTTTATGATTAAATACCACATCATTCCTTGACCTTCATATGCACCAACAAGTAATTTGAATAATACCATTAATCAATTTTTTTCTTGTTTCATCCCCTGAAATTGTATTATGTAACCCCATCAAGTATCTAAAGGAGAAGGCAAAAATAGGGGGAATCTTACACCGTTGTGAAATGTTGGACCAAACTAAGTCTGCTACCGAGCAATTTATTAAGAGATGCTCCATCGATTCAATGTTTTCACCACACATTACACAGGACAAGCAACCGATTGTAGCATTCCTTTTTGCTAGAGCTTGAAGAGTGGGAATTCTACCCATTTAACTAGTGTAGTATATATGAGACACTGAGTTGCCAGAATTTAATCCAAACCTAATTAAATTTCAAGGACTCAGGAATTGCTAAGTGAAATGTTTTAGTATAATGGAACATCTTAAAGAGTTTGAACCATAATTTTCTCTTTCTTCTAATTACCGTATCCATTTGCATTTACAAGAATTGAAAATTGTTTTTTGACAAAATGTATCTTTCATGTCCCTTTCATCATGTAAATCACACTTCTTTCTAGCAAAGCTTAACTAGCCCAAGGCACCACATTTGAGGCGATGACGATATGGGTTCAAACTAAGCCAATTTTATAATGACTAAAGCCGAAAAACCTAGTTCTGGTGTAAGCTCACCACATCATGTAAAATCCCTCTTTTTCGTCTTCTTTTTATGGCAAGTTATGAAATTACTAATTGACGACCATATCTAAACTCAAAAGAGGCAATGTTGATGCGAGTCCTTAACATTTTGCATTAACAAATAACTATCAGATTAGAAAAGTCAACACTGCACTTTTGCATGATTGAACAAAATAAAGTTAATATACATATATAACAATAGTTTTCTGTTTTGGGTGTAATGTTTTTTTAGAAAAGTGATATTTACAACTACTTTTAAACTACTTACATTAACTTCTAACCTATCTCATATCACTTATTAGAATTTGAACACTGATCTTCTTTCAGTTGTTCTTAAATATTATCACTAGCCGATCAACCGAAATGGTTGTTTTGAGTCTTATTGGTTTAATAAAACTTGTCCGGTTGTTTAACTCTTTAACTACACGATTAGTGTTTGCATTTTTCTCTTTAATTAATAGGACAAACTCACAGACCCATCCCGTAAATATGTTATGTGGGTTTTTTAAGTTGATATAAATCGTAGTTATAGACATTATATATCTATTATTATGGTATGTCGATTTCTCAAGGGTAGTCAGGGTATTTCATGGTTTTGCCATTAAAATTACCCAAATTGCATAATCATCCTCAAACCACATCCTAATTCCAAAAGAATGGTCAGAATTAGAGAGATAAAAAAGAATAAAGATATTAGCTTTAAAATCTTTTTTTTTTTATTTCATTTTTCGAACATATAATATTTTAGGTTACTAAGAATAGTTGTCATATTTTATTAAAAAAATTGATGGGTCATTTTTTTAGTAGTTCGTATTAAAAGAATTTATTACTTTTGGAAAATTTAGTTTAGTAATGTTTGATCATGTATATATCTTATCAACTATCTTTTTGTATAATTGTTGGTTGTTATATGACGTTGATATACTCATATATATAAAACTATTAAAAATATCATTTTTACGTAAGTATGAAAGCAACCCCACAACAACGCGGCGACTCTAGTTATAAACAAATTATGTCTGGAAATACGATATTTTATATTTAAACTTATTTTGAAAATGTGACATAATTTAATGAAAAAATAGTTCACATTTAACCTTTTTTTATGATTAGAATAATTATACGACACACTTAGAGGAATCATAGTATATAAATTTTATTAACTAAAGAATAACTAGTAAATGTACCCCGCGTTGCGGGAGCACCATACATATCGTCGTAAAGTATAGGCTATAATTGTTCCGACTTGTTAAAGTTACTCGAATTTATATCATCGAACGAAAACATAATATATTCGACCTTACCGATTTCAAATAAAATCAATGTCGAAGTGCAGATCAATTCAAATTGTACATCAAAATTAGCACTAAACCGCTTTATATTTGTTCTAACTCGTTTCCAAACAAAATTTGCGTTAAAACATAGACGAACTCGAATTTACACCAACACGTGAATAAAAATACGGATGAAAAAAATTATTTTATTGAGTAAAAATGTATAATGGGTAAACCCGAGACTTTGAAAAGTTGAGGGGATAAAAGTGACATTTCTTAAAGTTCTACTAAAAGTTTATACTCGAAAATGTTGATTCAAAAAACTTGAGAGGTTTGGCTGATAGCAAATACCACCGACCTTTCTAATTTAGAATATAGTAATTTGTCATTAACTAATTGATCGTTTTAAATGGAGTATCAATTATGTCCGGGTTAAAAGACATTTGGGACCTTACACCCTCTAGACATCATAACAAGATTAAAGACAAATCCCTTTCATGCCAGCTTCACATGTTTATGTCATCATCTAATTCAATACCATTTTTTTTTACTACTTCTATATGCTAAAAAAATTCTATCAACATAAAAAAGAATATAATAAGAACTTATGTCGAACAGACAATCCCCACGGCTCACAAGTTCAAACGGTAGGTCCAGCCTCGAAAACCATTTAGTCAGTAAAAAGAGGAGGCAAGTAACATGGGTTTCCATCAATTTTGTTTGATTCACTTAAAACTAACTAATCGGTCTGCTCTATTAGCTCATAACCAAATCACAAAATTATGTAATATGTGAACTGATAATCTGATAGGAATAGAAAATTAAAGATGGATATTACTAAGAAGAATTGCAAATGGGATTGTCCACTTCTAGAAAGACAAGTCTCCAAAACTAAACAACAATAAACAATTCAAAAACATACTTTAGAAGAAAAACAACTCTGCTAATAAAGAAAAAGAAATAACTAATTTTGGTAACTTCTAAATTGTTTCTCCACTAAATCAGCTCCTCGGTGAATAGCAATTCTTCCATAATTTCCTCCACTAAATCAGCTGCTCTATTAATAATAATTGCATGTCAATTTTTGGGCAAATGGGTCACGTGGGTTACCCATTAAATACTCGAATTGGGTTACCGGGTCAATTGGGTTTGAGTTAACCTTTGATTCAATTGACTGGGCTTTCTTCCTGCGTGAATACACTTTAACAGAGGCTATTGTATCAATACTTCCCTCCCGGTAAAACGACTTGTCCTCAAGTCGGAAAGAAGGAAATTGACCCGCAAGTAAATCATAATTTTCCCATGTAGCTTCTTCCACTGGACGACTGACCTAAGAGATAAGCAGCTCTAAATTATGAACCCCGGCTTTGAAAACCCAACGGTGAGCTAACTCTTTTTTAGGAACAAGATCAATTTCCCAGTCCCTAGTTACTGGTAAGGGAGCAGTAGGGGTAGTCGGGAGCTGGCCACGCGCTGGTTTCAACATAGAAACATGAAATACAGGATGAACACGTGATCCTGGTGGAAGGTCTAACTCATAAGCCACCGACCCCACTTTTCGCTTAGTTCGATAGGGCCCAAAGAAACGAGGGGATAATTTTTCACAGCGGCGTCTTGCAAGGCTTTTCTGGCGATAGGGTTGAATCCGTAAAAAGACAACATCATCCACTTCAAAGATTAAGTCCCTGTGGTTTTTATCTGCTTGTGCTTTCATTCTGTTTTGGGCCTTCTGTAGATCAGTGTGCAGGAGTTGTAGCATGTCTTCTCTAGCAAGCAGCTGGCCTTCTAATTCGACATTGTTTGTATCCCCAACAACATAAGGCTAAACAGGAGGAGGATCTCTACCATAAACTGCTGTGAAAGGAGTGGTACCTGTAGACGAGTGAAAACTCGTGTTGTAGGAATATTCTGCCCACGGAAGAAAGGCGCTCTACTTGGTAGGTTGTTCATGGGCGAAACAGCGAAGGTAGGCTTCAAGACAACGGCTTAAAACTTCGGATTGCCCATCGGTTTGGGGGTGATAACTCGTACTCATTTTTAAAGAAGTTTTGGCTAATCGAAAAAGATCTTGCCAGAAATTACTCAAGAAGACGACATCTCAATCAGAGACAATGGAGTGGGGAAACCCATGTAATCGAACAATTTCTTTACAAAAGGCTGTTGCGACACTATTGGCAGTAAAGGGGTGTGTTAAGGGTATGAAATGGCCATATTTTCTTAGTCGCTCAACCACAACAAGAATAGTATCAAAATGGTTTGAGGGTGGTAGTCCGACTATAAAATCAAGGGAGATGTCCTCCCATATCCGATTAGGGATGGGTAACGGCTGCAAAAGTCCTGCTGGTTATAAAGTTTCATACTTATTTTGTTGGCATGTTAAACAGTTTTTGACATAAAGACTTACATCATGCTTGATTTGAGGCCAAAAGAACTGAGATGTTATACGTTTGAATGTCTTCAAGAACCCTCCATCACCAGCCGATGGAGTACTATGAGATTCGTACAGAATTTTGTTACGAAGGGAAGGAATATCGGGGATGACCACCCGCCCTTTAAACAATAAAGTCTATCCTACCATAGAAAAACCACGAAAAGAAGATGGATCAACCTGCAATCCTTGAATGATATTACTCGTGTACGGATCGATTTTGAGGCCTTCTTGAATTTCAGCTAAATCAAGGCAATAAGGAAGGACTAGAGTTAAAAACTCAGCTGTAATGGGTCTTCTTGATAAGGCATCTGCACCATGATTCTCTTTTCCAGGTCTGTGAATGATAGAAAAATCATAGGGCATTAACTTTAGGAGAAGTGTTTGTTGTTACGTGGTCGTTACTCGTTGCTCCAATAAAAACTTTAGAGTGTAGTGATTAGTTTTGACACAGAAGTGCCTGCCCAAAAGGTAATGGATCCATTTTTGTATTGCTAGAATGAGTGCAAGCAACTCCCGATCATACGTCGATTTTAGCCGATTGTTGGGCGAGAATCCCTTGCTAAAATATGCAACGGGATGGTTATCTTGTATCAAAATAGCACCCACGCCATCCGATGATGCATCACATTCAACGGTGAAAGGCTGCGAAAAATCCGGTAGTTTTAGAACTAGGGCTGTCATCAGGTTGTGCTTCAACTGGTTAAAGGCCCGGGTTGCCTCAATGGACCACTTGAAACCGTCCTTCTTGTTCAGAACCGTAAGAGGTCTAGCTATCAACCCATAATTGCGTACAAACCTCCGGTAATAACCTGTTAAGCCCAAAAACCCCCGAACCTCGCGGACGTTGGTTGGTATGGGCCAAGTTTGAATGACCATGATCTTCTCTTGGTCGACTTGTACCCCTTTATCCGAAATAATGTGACCCAAGAAGAGAACTTGTGGCTGCCCAAAACAGCATTTGGATATTTTTGCATAAAATTATTGAGCAGAAAGTAATTCCAAGGCTGTTCGCAAGTGTTCATAGTGGTGCTCCATAGACTTGCTGTAAACAAGGATATCATCAAAGAAAACCAGTATGAAACGACGTAAAAAGGGCCGAAATAGGTCGTTCATGGCTGCTTGAAAAGTAGAAGGAGCATTTGTTAGACCGAAAGGCATCACTAGGAACTCGTAGTGACCCGGATGCGTTCGGAAAGCAGTTTTTTCTATATCTGAAGGTTTCATCCTTATTTGATAATAACCAGAATGCGGGTCAAGTTTAGAGAAAACTGTAGCTCCAAATAATTCATCCAATAGCTCATCTATGTTTGGAATAGGATATCTATCAGCAATGGTAATTCGATTTAAAGCCCGGTAGTCTACACACATTCTCCGGGTGTCATCCTTCTTTTTTACTAGTAAAACTGGGCTGGAAAATGGACTTTGACTTGGTTTTATAAATCCCTCTGTTAGTAACTCTTCTACTTGTTTCTCAATTTCTGTTTTTTGCGAATAGGGGTAGCGATAAGGTCTAATGTTAGGGGGTAATGAATTCGGTATAAGGGGAACAGAATGAAAATGAGTGCGGAAAGGTGGCAATTTAGTGGGTTCATGAAATACCTGCTGGAAGTCGTTGATTAGAGGCTGAAGTGTAACCGGTACTTTGATACTAACTTCAGGTTCAATAGCCAAATGTTGAAATGCAGAGGACTTTTGGGGTCCGGTTGATATCCCCTGCAGTTTGTATCACTTTTCCTCTATTGAAAATATCATATACATTTCTTTTCAATTAGCTGTACAGTGTTTAGAGTGGCTAACCACTGAATTCCCAACACAAGATCAACCTGCCTATAGAGAAAATGTGAAAATCTTAGATAATTTTCAAGTCATTCACTTGAACAGGAAGATTTTTACACACTTGACTGCATCGAATCGCATCCCCATTGCCAATTTGGACACCAAAAGGAGGTACTGAATTGGTAGGTAATTTCATCTCATTCACCAACATATCAGAAATAAAGTTATGCGTGGAGCCTCCGTCAATTAGAATAAGAACCTCGGTGGAGTTGAGCAGCCCATGAACCTTCATGGTTTTGGGATGTGAATTTCCCAGAATTGCATTCAAACTTATCTCAGCGACCTCATCCTTTTCATCCATATTATCCTCCGTGTCTACTTCAAGTGGTTTGTCCAGTTCGTCATTTAATTCATACAACTTAAGAGTACCCGTCTTGCATCGATGCCCAGGTCCATACTTGTCTCCACATCGGAAACATTCACCACGGAGGTAGCGAGATTGTTTTTCAGCATTAGAGATACAAACAGGAGGCTTGGGGTGGGCAGTTGCGGGACTTGGTATGGAGGTTGTTGGTTCGGAGTCAATTTGGGATGATTTGGAATGAGTGGACTAGGTTGTCTTGATTTTGTATGGCTAATTTTGGATTCGTATTCAAGGGCGATACTCATGGCTTTGTATACGGTCCGTGGCTTGTGAAGCCTAACATCTACCTTGAGTTCCTCCTTGAGGCCATTTAAAAATACCCCTAGCAAACAGTGATCGGGCCAATTAGAAACCCGTGAAGAGCGTTTTGTAAAACTCCTGACGATATTCTTCTACTGATCCGGTCTGTCTGATACTACATAAATATTCTTTGGGGTTTTGAAATTCGGCAGGCCCGAAATGTTTCTGAAAAGCATGGGTTAAGTCTTCCCATAACTCAATTTCCCGGTCAGTTGACAGCCACGAGAATAGATCTAATGAGTCTCCTTCTAAATGCATATTAGCTATATCAATCTTTTCTTCTTCAGGTATGTGATAATAACGAAAATACTTTTCGACTTTAAGAATCCATCCACGTAGATCGCCCTCACTGTACGTGGGAAACTCGATTTTGTTGTATGGCCGAAATTGGCGGCCACGGTTTCTGGAAGATTCACCCTCGTCATGATTGTCCCAACCGCTACTGGATTTTTCAACATGTGACTTCAAGACAGCCACATCGTCTTTCAGCCTCTTCATCGCTTTGAGTTTAGCAGCGATGGCCGCTAACTGTATTGCTACTGGATCAGGGTTAGATGCGATTGTTTCCGAATTCCAGGTCTGCACCATCTTTGCCTTCGTGATTTCCTGGCAATGGAACCATTGTAAGGTATGGGAGTTGTCCTACATCGGTTGTATGGGCAATTGGTGTGGGGTTTATAGGCCAAATGGGTTCTCTCACCCATTAGACTAGTCTTGTGGGTTGAGCTCTTCCTTTTGGTCTGTAACAATGGTATCAGAGCCAACCTTGGAGTGGTGGCCCACGGAGTGGTGGCCTGGAGAGAGCCAGCCGTGACCAACGAGGACGTCGGTCCTTATGGAGGGGCGAATGTTATGGACTGAAATCATTGTAAGGTATGGGACTTGTCCCATATCGGTTGTATGGGCAATTGGTGTAGGGTTTATAGGCCAAATGGGTTCCCTCACCCATTAAACTAGTCTTTTGGGTTGAGTTCTTCCGTTTGGTCTGTAACATAATCATATCAAATTTTTAATACATTAAAAAAGACTATTAACTTAACTAACATTACATAGCAAGTTGAAATCCGTAATGAAATCATAGTTGTATTGCATTATTTTATTATGGCTATCATCAAAACCCTAAACAAATACAATAATTGTTTGTTATGATTACAAGTATGTACCAATACTAAATTGGATAACAATCCATCATCCATGAATCAAGTTTCGAGTCATTGAGTTAGTTAAATGGTAAGCGTCAAATACTTTTTAAAGAATATTAGTGTTTAAATCCTAACATGAGATAGATTAAAAGATTATGTGGTTTAAGAGCAAGAGTAGACGGGTGTGTGAGTCGTCATTAAAAAAACCAAATTTACAAGTCTAAAATTGATAAAGTGTGACCCAAACCGATTACGTACGTGTGCATGGAACTTAAGATGGCAATCCACGTGTGCATGAAGCTATTGAATAAGTCATAGTACTTTTTAATCATATGTTTGTTTGTTTACGCTAGAATGTTAGCTAAATAATAGGTCAACTGGTTTACCTAGTATACTGTTAGGTTGTTGAGTTGTTTATGCTCCTTCTTCTCTATTTAAACTTATGTATGTTGAAGGAAAGGGAACTGTAAAAATACATATGGATCACGAGTCTTATAGGTTGTAGGAAAATGTATATTATGCCCCCAAACTCGAGTATAAACAACTGAGTTTTGGGTAACTCATGAAGAAAGGGTACTAAGTCCACTTTGAAGATGCTAGTGGTCTCATCACTATTCAAGATAGCTCATCAAATAAGCAAAATGCAGAAGCATTGAAATTGAACCACATGTATGGGTATATACACCTTGAAGGTCTTAAACAATTCATGATAAAGAGATGGTGGTGGGATTGCCTCGAATTAAATCCACCATATGATGTGAAACTTGTTTAGTTGCTAAGCAAAGTAGGAAGTGTTTAATATATACCTCATGGTATGCAAAGACAAAGTTAGGGATTTTGCACACTAATCTGTGTGGACTTATGCAGACTACAAGCCTTGCAAACAACCTATATTATCTACTTTTTGTTGATGTCCTCACTTGAACGTGTTAGGTATTATTTTAAGCTCATAAGATTCAAGCTTTTGAAAAGTTCAAACACTTCAAGACAATGGCTAAAAATGAAAGCAGATATTCTATCAAGGTTTTTTGTTCTAAAAGAGGTGGAGAGTTTTGTACACAAGTTTAATGCATTTGTGATCACAGAAGTTTTGTTCACCATTCCATATACTCCCAAACATAATAGAGTGGTGGAAAGAACAAATCAGACCATCATGAAACACATAAGGAGTATGCTTATAGAAAAAGACTTCATATCTTTCTTTGGGTCGAAGTTATGCAACTTCTGTTTATGGGATAAGCAGGTCACCCACTAAGGCCCTTGTTAACTAAACTCCATTGCATGTGTGGTCAGGTACTAAACCTTCTATATCTCATATGAAAACTTTTGGTTGCATTGCTAATGGCTTAGTTTCTTCACAACTAAGGAGGAACTAGACAATAGACTAAACAAAACATTTTTATTGGGTACTCGAATTAAAGCAACAGGTGCACGTTACATAACCCTAATACAAAGAAGTTTAGTACTAAAAGCGATGTTGTATACTTTGAGAACTCTAAATAGAATTGGAAGACTAATGTGCAAAATGCAAATTATACACATCTCTTTGTTGACCCATTTCTTAGTAAGACTACTTGTCAAGGCATATAGAAAACCAATACTTCAAATAATAACTTTACATCAAACCATGCGGTACCTAATATTAAGTTTGCAAATAATTCGTGATAATCATTGAATGAAAACTGAATACAATATATAGATACATTATCTAACAACCTTTGCTAACTATTTGCTATCTATAAGGAATGAGATAATTACAATAATAACTATATTAGAATATATCAACTTGACTTTATCTCTTGAGAAGTATTCGATTTAATATTCCCCCGCAAGATGGACGGTCTAGGAGTTAGTCCAATCTTGGAAGTAAGTAGCCGAAACCGTTGTTTAAGTAATGGTTTGGTAAGAGCGGCGGCTAATTGGTCATCGCCGGTGATGTGTGTGACACGCAACGTTCCGTTTTGAACTTTCTCCGTGACAAAATGGAAGTCCAAGGCAAGATGTTTCATTCTGGAGTGAAAAACTGGATTAGCAGAATATTGAGTGGCACTTAAATTATCACAAAAAATCATGGGGATGATCTTCGAATCGAAACCCAACTCTGTTAATAGTGATATTAGCCACTGAACTTCTGTGATCGCAGATGCAGTTGCTCAAAACTCTGCTTTAGTGGATGATCTAGCTGATGTAGGTTGACGTTTTGCGCTCCAAGAGATGGGGTTGCGACCTAAGTAAACAATGTAACCCGTGGTGCTTTTCCAAGTTTCTTTATCACCCGCCCAATCAACGTTAGTACAGGCATGTAGTTGTAAGGGTGAGTGGCGGTGAATCAACAAGCCATGATAAACCGAGCCATGCAAGTATCGCAACACACGTTTACGAGTTAACCAATGGTTAGAAGGTGGAGCATGCATGAATTGTGATAATTTATTTACTGCAAATGCAATGTCCGGCCTTGTGATAGACAAGTATAGTAAAGCACCCACAAGTGCTTTATATTCTGTTGGAGATGAAAGTGAGTCACCCTGTGATGTGAACAAATCTGAACTTGTGATGGGCGTAGAGACAGGTTTACAATCAGACATATTGGCACGAGAGAGGATGTCAAGAACGTATTTTGATTGAGAAAGAAGCAATCCTTTTGGATGCGGAAGAACCTCGACTCCAAGAAAATAAGAAAGTGAACCAAGGTCCTTAAGAGAGAATTTATTGGCAAGTGTAGTGATAAAGGAGGTTAATGTGAAAGCGGAAGGTCCGGTGATCGATGATAATATCATCAACATAGACCAGGATGAAAATTGGAGACGGGCCGAAGTTGTTAATAAAGAGGGAAGGATCATAAATGGTTGGGTGAAACTGTAGAGAAAGAAGATATGTTTTGAGTTCGGTGTACCAGGCTCGAGAAGCTTGGCTAAGGCCATAGATAGCCTTGTTTAGTTTACAAACATAGGAGGGACGAGAGCAATCAATGAAACCCGGTGGTTGAGCCATGTATACATCCTCATGAAGATGACCCTATAAGAATGCATTATTGATGTCCAATTGTCGTAAAGACCAATTGTGACATACAGCTAAGGATAGAATGAGACGAAGGGTGGAAGGTTTAACCACGGGACTGAATGTCTCAACATAATCTATGTCGGGTCGTTGAGTAAATCCCTTGGCGACAAGACGAGCCTTCAAACATTCTACAGACCCGTCGGGGTTGTATTTGGTACGGTAAACCCATATACAACCCATGACGTTTTGAGCTGCGTTGGGGGGAACAAGTGTCCATGTATGGTTGCGATGTAAAGAATTAAATTCATCTTGCATGGCAACATGCCAAAGAGGGTGTTGGAGAGCTTGTTTGGTGGATGTTGGTTCAAGAGGAGTGGTAGTGGAGGTATTGTAGACGATAAAATTATCATTGTGATACTTGGGGTTTGGCTTAGGATGAGGTCTGGTTCTAGTGGACGAGGGAGGTGGTGGTGATGTGAGAGGATAAGTCTTGGGTCGTCGGCTGTAAGTTTTGAGAGGTGTGGTGGTGGGAGGCAATAAAGGGGAGGATGTGGGTGGTGGTGAGGTGGGAGAGGGATGGGTAGTTTCAGCCATAGCGGCAGCAGAAGATGGTGAGAGTGAGGCAGGAAGCGGTGAGGCGAGTGTGGTAGAAGGAGAAGAAAATGTATCGGAGGCATAGGAGGATGAGGAGTTAGTGGAAGTTGAGGGTGGAGGGATGGGAAGGCAGCGAATAGAAGTGCATTGAGAGGGGATCCTAGTGGGAGAAATGGGTGTTTGTGGAGAAGAGTTGGTGGCCATGAGTTGTGGATATGGAAAAATGTGCTCAACAAATGTGATGTGATGAGTGGTATATATGCGGTTAGTTAGGGGATCGAGTGCATAATATGCACTTTGAGAAGGAGAATAGCCTACGAAGATGCATTGTTTTGATCTTGTGTTGAGTTTGTGAGAGGTATAGGGTCTTAGCCAAGGATAGCAAAGACAACCAAAACTACGAAGTTTAGAGTAGTTTGGTTGTTTGTGAAATAAGCAAGAATATAGAGATTTGTTTTGAAAAGTTAAAGTTGGCATTCGATTGATAAGGTAGGCAGCTGTAGAGAAAGCAAATGGCCAATAATTGGTGGGCATGTGGGCATGAGAAAGCAATGCCAAACATGTTTCAACAATGTGTCGGTGTCGATGTTCAGCGTATCCATTATGTTCAGGTGTATGGGGTGGTGATGTCAAGTGAGATATCCCGCAAGAGTGAAGATGAAGCGCAAGTTTTAAATATTCCCCACCATTATCTGAAAACAATTGCTTAATGGTAATTTGAAAATAGTTTTCAACTAATTTTTGAAATCGAATAAAGATCGATAATGAATCTGATTTTCATTTGATGGGATAAAGCCATATATACTTGGTGTAATGATCGACAAATAATATGTAGGATTGATAACCATCAATAGATTGAATGGGTGATGTCCAAACATCTGAGAAAATTAAGTCTAGGGGTGCAGTATATGTAAGAGATGATGTATGAAAAGGAAGTTTATGAGTTTTATTCAACTTGAATGACTTGCAAAAATGTTCAGAATTAAAGTTCAAATGAATAAAAGAAGACAACAATTGAGAAACTTTATTATGGGGAGAAGGAGGCGGTGATGCCAAGTCATCCATTGTGTCTTCTTAGAGGAGTGAACTGATGGTTTTGGTTGAGAAGATGGTTGAGCTTGTGAACGGAGTTCATAGATCCCCTTGGTGGCCACGCCCTTGAGTAAAAGTTTGTTCGTGTGGAGGTCCTTTATGAGAAAAACAAAAGAAAAGAATTGGATTAGAAATTTGTTATCATGACATAAACTTGAAATAGAGATTATTTTACGAGATAAAGAGGGGACACAAAGAACATGTTTTAAAATTAAGTGTGTGTGTGGTGTACTAATGAAAGTCGAACCAATATGTGTAATAGATAAACACAAACCATCACCAATCACAAGTTCATCAGTACCATCATTGGGTGAATGTAGAGAAAGATTCTGAAGATCATTAGTGACATGATGTGAGGCCCCACTATCGAATAACCAATTCACTGAACCTGCATCTTGAGTTCCCATCGTGTGGACCTGTGGACTTTGCATGTTTCTTTTATAAGATGGAACTGAAATATAGGGATTTACCTTCTTAAATGTTGGACAATTAGTGAGTGAATGGCCTTTTTTGTGACACCATTGACACTTGCCCAAAAAAGGGCGTCGGCCAGCGGTATTCGGTGTTCGGCCTGTTGGAGTGGTCAAGATGCCAGCAGTGGGATTTGTATGTTTCATCGGTTGTTTTCCAGTCCATGGTCGTGGTTGTTGTCGATGTTGTGCAACGAAGGCAGTGGTAGGCTGATGGATGCTGCTTGAAGATGCGATTTCCTCTAGTGAAAGTTCATGATTAATTAACTTCTCATGAAGTTCATTATATGGAATAGGCGTGTCACGAGCGCAGACAGCATCGAGAATTGGCTTATACATGGTTGGATCAAGAGCTGCTAGAACAGAGTCGGTGATGTTTTCATCGTCAAGCTTCTTCCCAAGTATAGCCAATTCATCCATAATAGTTTTTATCTCCTGCATGGGTTGGTTTCTTGGAACAATGTTTTAGGCGATGCTGCAGCTATTTGATGTGTCCTCTAGAGGGTGAGGCATAAGTGTTGGATAAAACCTTCCATGCTTCAAGTGACGAGGAAGCATTAGTAACGAAGGGTATGATTGTTGGTGATAGACTACCAACAATAGCACCAAAAAGGAGTCGATCTTGCCTAAACCACGCAGGATAATCCTTATGTGGAACCATTGTGCCATCGGCTGATTTTGCAGGTGCTGGAGGTGGATGGGTACCATCAATGAACTTATAGAGATCAAGTCCATGAAGAAGAGCTTTGACTTAAGTCTTCCATCCCAAGTAATTATTGGAAGTGAGTTTGAGGGTAGATGGGAAGGTTACAAGAGTGAGGTTGTTGTTTCCACCATTAACATTGATCACCTGGGTGTTGCTGGAGTTTTCAAGATCTGACATGATTGTAGAGGAGGCTGCGATTGAGTGTTAGGGTTTTGAGAGAATATGGATCAAAGCTCTGATACCATATTAAGGTTGTAAATAATTCGTGATAATCATTGAATGAAAACTGAATACAATATATAGATACATTATCTAACAATCTTTGCTAACTATTTGCTATCTATAAGGAATGAGATAATTACAATAATAACTATATTAGAATATATCAACTTGACTTTATCTCTTGAGAAGTATTCGATTTAATACCTAATACGCATGCAAACTACTCACTTGTCACTCAAATAAGTACATCTCCTACCTATTCCTAAGATTTTGACCCATCTTCATCAAGTCATACAATTATATATCCATTCAAAACCTCAAAAAGAACATCCAAGCCACTATCTTGGTTACGTGATTGTCATATTAAAGAGGGTTTATCTGATAGTCACAATGAGCTCACTACATGATAAGCATTACTGACCCACTTACTTTTTCCCAAGTAGCCATGTCAAATAAATGGGTGGAAGTTATGCATCATGAGCTTCAAGCCATCGACAGGAATCATACATGGGAGTTGGTAAATTTGCCACCAGGTAGAAATGTAGTCAGGATTAAGTGTCAACAATATTAAAAAGGTGTAATGATCCAACCTCTTGTAATAAAACCATTAATAGTGATTAATTACTTTGATGGAATAATATTATGATTGATGTGCTTGATTCCATAAATAAGAATAATGTTTGGGATTTGGTTGACTTATTTAAGGTTGCAAAATTCATAGGATGTAAATGGGTATTCAAAACCATATTAGATCTTCATTTAAACATTAAACACTATAAATCTCAATTGATTATTGAAGGCTATACACAAAAGAATGAAATGGACTATCATGGAAACTTTCTCATCTATTTCACAAAAGGATTCCTTAAGGATTTCCATGGACTTACTAGCTCATTTTGACTTAGATTTATATCAAATGAATGCTAAAACCACTTTCCTTAATGGTGACTTACACGAGGACGTGCTCATGAATCAACCTAATGATTTCAAACCTAAAAGTTAAGAACACTTAGTATGTAAGTTAAATAAATCCATATATCGGTTAAACAAGCATTACAAGAGTGGTACTTAATGTTTAATAAAGTCATGAAGAAACAACACTTCATCAAGAATCATGTGGATTAATGCACCTACATCAAAATGTATGGGAACAATTTTGATATAGTTGTTCTTTGCTTAGACGGCATTCTATTGACAAATAATAGCTCAGATTTGTTACATGACACAAAGCGATTACTTTTACATAATTTGACATGAATACACCCAAACCTAGCCAATAGCATCTTAGGACTATTTCAGAAGGCTTAAATTAATCGCATCCTTACATGTTACAACATGCAACATTGCTCACCATCAGTAGCTTGAGTAGTTAAAGTAGAGTTTTCTGTTCATTCTAATGTCAAGAAATGGAGGTTGAGAGGGAGTAAATGAGTTTGATACCTTATGCATTGATTATAAAACTTTAATTATGCTTAAGTCGTACTTGTTCTATCATTACTTATATTGTTGAAATGCTAGATCGATATCAGTCTAACGTTGGCCTAGTTCGTTGGAAAAGCGACGACAAATATGTTGTATATTTATGAGGAACAAAAGACTATAAATTGACATACAAAATAACTAGTGACTTAGTAGTAATAAAGTATTCTGATTCAGACTTTACTAAATGCCAAGATGACAAGAAATCAACTTCAACATATATCTTTATGTTTGTAAGCGAATCAATTTCATAGATGAGTTATAAGCAACACTTGATAACAACCTCAATGACGATGCCTGAATACGTTGCAGTTTATATTGCAACTTTTAATAGGATGTTTTTAAGAAATCTCATCACTGCACAACTCAAAGTTATCCACTCCATATAACGATCGTCAAAGATCAACTATGACAACTTAATTACCATTAGTTTCCAAACAATTCAGTTTGAGTAGAGCTGGTTTATACCTCAATACAAATTATTTATTCATACGGGAACGAATAGAGAAAAATAATCTTTATATCGAGTACAGTAGCACTAAAACATATGCTTGCCGATTTCGGATTCGGATTCAGATATTTTTGAGCACCCCTAATTACTGGTAACTTCATTTATTTTCAAAACCACTCTGATCATCTTGTATGAAAATTTTTATAACAGATTTTGTTCTTTAGATTAACGAGTGTTAAGTTTCTCCGTTAACTCAAGGGCACTTTAGTCTTTCCATCCCATAAAAGACTATTTTAGTAATTTTAAACCTTAAGGATGTTTTTTGTAATTATAATATTTTACTTTAAAACACATTACAATCCTAAATCAAAACACACTTAATATTAATCAAACACCATTCTTTTAATCAAACAATTCCGTTTAGCCAATGAGTCTTCCTTTAGAGGCATTCTTCATTTCTTTATCGGCTCACCAATAAAAACAAGAGTTCATGAAATTTACTCAAAACTAGAATGTAATTTCATTAAAAAGTGCAGGAGGAAGATTCATTAAATTTACTTAAAACTTAATTAAAAAAACTAGTCGCGTGTACCACTCTCTGTTGATCACTATTATATCCAATATTCAAAAATAATTTTAAGGTAGTAATATATAATTATATGAAATTATCTTGTAAAAATATTAAAAGTAAAGTATATATGGTTAAGGATGTAAGTATTAAAAATAATTAATTAACATTTATATAATAATTACTATCATATAAAATGTTGATGAAAATAATTAAAGAATATATGTGTGTTATATAAAGAATCATATGTATATATATAATTGTAAATATGCATAAATTAAGTAAAAAATAAAAAAGTTAGAGAGAAATATATATTTGAATAATCAAATTTAAAAAGTCGATCACATGTTAAAATTTCCATTTATCAAAATAACAGTATATTTCACATTGTGTTGTTATAAATATACAGACATAATACATGTACACTATTAAGTTTGCCCCCATCTAAAACGACATAAAAAAAATTAGTAACCTTTTATTAAGGGTAAACGACAGAACTAGTCTTCTAAACCGATAGCTCAAAATCAACCAACTCGTTTAAAAATTAGTACCCTTTTTCTTTTTACTGACATAAACAAAGAGCGTTATCAATTATCTTAAAAAAATGAGTTTTTGATCCTAAAAATAAATATTACCAATATTTGTTTAAAAATTAAAAATTAAAATTCATAACCCAAATATTGCTAGAGAAACATCCTTTTACTTTGTTCCAGATATCGATGTAAAAGCAAACTAAAGGGAATTGCAAATCAACAAAATATTAATCCTGAAATTTCATGAAAATTGTTGGTAAAATGAAAATGAGGTACACACAATATTTATGGCACATTTGTTATGATACAAGAGTCTAGAAAAAAAAACCAATATTTATGGCACATTTGTTATGATACAAGAGTCTAGAAAAAAAACCAAAACCAATTTAAAACCTAATCAGTAATCATTCACATCTACAATTTATACCAAAACCAAAATCAAATTAAAGTAAAATCCTAGAATTAGCAAATCACCAAACTATATAAAACAACAAAAACCACAAAAACCACAAAGCATAAACAAGATTGCAATCTAAACAAACATTCAACATCATCGTTATTCAATAGCTCAGATGCTTGAGTTATTTACCATAAGTTCTGTCTACATGCGTTGAATGTCTACCTGCATTACAACGAGGTTCGGGTCAGGCTGGTTAGCTGAGAAAATGGATGTTTATTGATCTTTAGGAGCCCTAATTATAATCCAAGCAATTTAGGTTCCAACCACTAGATGTTATTGGAAAAAGAAACTTAAATAAAATATGCATAAACTGAAAATGGGTCGGTGTTGAACCGGGCGACTCTCAAAACAATTTTTGTTCTTTTATTTTCTTGTTCTGTATAAATAATTTATGTGTTAAATATGATTAACAAACCTTATTAGCACAACAACGAGCTACTTTTTGAAATGTACTGATTTACGTGGTCTTTAATCATTTTAAATACACTTTGGCGACTTTTGACGTGCTTGACCCATTTAATATGTTCATCTCTTCATTGTTTCCTTCTATTTCATACTTATGGTAGTTTAAATAATTCAACTCATAAAAAATTATATTATAATCTATATATTTTTAATATTATTGCAAGTAAAATGGATTTCAAACAAAAGATCCGCCCCAACTCTGAGAAAAAAGAAATTAACACTTTAAGGTTTTTCCTTTTTCTTTTTTGGAAAAATCTGCTCTATCTACACAGTTGATAGGTAAATGGCTGGAAATACTACCATGAGTAATAGTTAATTAATCACTGCAAAACCCTTCATAACTCATGCCTTCTGATATAGTGTCCAGCCTTCTACTATCTCCTGGCAGGCCAGGACACATATCAATACCCCCACAAATATTATAATTATTATTTTTTTTTGAAAATAAATACATTTTCAAGTTATTAAGGGATAAAAAAAAAAAGTTATACCTTGAATGTCTCCACTACCTTGTGGATTCAAAAGGTCTGTATCTGCTGCCAGATAGGGTGACCTAGAATAGTTGTCCAATATATCTGAAACAAAATGTATATGAATCAATAATGGGTCTACAGAATGGGTAACAGACCAAAACTCATAACTTTCAAAATGGTCACATGCAAATTCTATTCTTTTTTATTTTTAATATTACATTTTTTGATATTCTTAAACCGATAAAATTGAAATATTAGTGATGATACAATTGTATACAAACTTCATGCAGCAAGGAGAAGTACGGAAAACAACCGCCACTTGCCTTCTTGCCATTCCCTTGTGAAAAAATGTTCAGTTGAGCTTCCAGCCCAATTTTACCTGGTTGTATTCTCACTTTATAATCAGTTTTGTCCACTTATGGGCAAAAATTACCTAACTCTTACAAAAACAGTTGTTCGATAACCAGATTATGCTTAAAGACTTTGGGCAGAAATTGCAGGTCTAGAAACAAGTAGTGGTAGCAATTTAGAGCCATTTACTTATAAATGTGTCTGTTGGGGTTATGTTTAATTGCTTACTGCTAACTCAGCATGCAGATAAAATTAAAAAAAAAAAGTTAGGTAAAAAGAAAACATGTTAGATGGGTCAAAAAAGCTGAAAGTCAACTAAAGTTTTAAGAAAAGTTAGATTATTATTGGAATAACATTTGACAAAACAGTTATGTATAAGAAAAGATATATAAAATAGGACAAAAAAATGTGTTGAACCATATTACAGCAATAACAAGTAGAAGTCACAATTTCAAATTTCAACCTATTTGTAAGGAGACGGGTCAACTTGGGTTGTATACCAGTGGTAACAAGTCAAAAGGGTAAAATACAAATTTAAAATAAAAAAGAATGAATTAAATGGGTCAAATGCATCAAACATATTAAAAATAGTCTAACGTGAATCAAATACTTGCAGTGCCCTAAATTATTCTATTTAAAAAAATTTATATTATTATTTAGAGTTTTCACATTGCAGTTTTTATCATATTTAATACAAATTAACTTGACCCGAACCATTAACCCATTACCCGACTCGCCCATTCCCCCACCTCTAGTAACAAAAGTGTAAACTTTTATTTACAAATATCACAGAGAGAGAACCTGAACTAATAGAGAAATCCGCTGTTAAATCTGACAGGCTAAAGTTCCTAGGAATCTGGCCCAAAAACCCAAATGATGAAGCATCAGGAGCTACGATTGGTTCATTCACGGGCTTCGGGTTTGACTCTTCACCAATAAAGGAAGGAACAGGCACCTCTGGCATTACAGGATGCCTTTCTAGGACATTATTTGCAGTATTGAACATAAATGAGGGTTCTTCTGCATAACCAGATTCTGATTTTATAATCCCTTCGCCACTCATACCATGCATAACTCCCATATTTGAATTCTGATTCATTAGTAGGTTCGGTGGCACATCATCCCCTCTAGGAAAACCAGGCATAGCGACACCAGACTGCATGCATGGGTGAAGTGATGACCCACCATTAGTGACTCCACCTGGTAATTTAGCAGCATTTGACTGGTGCATGTTTTCAAGCTTCATAGCTTGTGTGTTATCTGGTGAATAGCATGAAGAGTTTTGGTGCACTGCAACATAAAGAATTATATGAGCAATGAAATAAGAAACTCATGAACAGGTCATTTCAGATTTTGTGTTTATCTCTAATGGGAATGGGTAAACAATTAAACATAAAGAAATAGTGGAAAAAAAAAAGGTCAAAGGGGTCCAAGGCGTTTCTGATGCTTAGAACCTCCTAAATTGTTTTACTCAAAAAATTGTTTTCGTTCAACCCGCACGACCCATTAAATTATACACTCTAATGGGTCTGGACATAAATGGGTTGAAAGGGGCCCCAAGAATATTTCTAATGCTTAAAACAACCTAAATTGTTTTATTGAAGAATACAGGTTAGTATTGAAATAATATTATATTTGTAGTATTTGACACACTAATTGATCATAGAAATTTCAACTTTTGAGTCAACAAGTGCTATGAGCCAAACTGACCAAGCTGTTTAGGACCCATACCAAAAATCACCTGTTTTAACCAAACCGTGCCAAAAAAAAAAAAAAAGGGCTGACAGTAATAGTTATCTTACTTATAGGAACATGAGATCCATTAGAGATAGGAACTGAAGCTGCTGAAGTGGCAGGGGATATCTGACTCATCAGCTCGGCTTGTGTCTGGAGCAATTTATTAAATTTCAGTATTTGATCCTTCAAAATCAATCTCAGGTGATAAGCCTTGAAAAAATCTTGATTTTCTTCTTCAAGCTTCTGCCAAACTGAAAGATAATAAATGTATTACAGAATAAAATCAACAGATTATATGCCACTAAAGAAGTCAGTCTTTCATGCATTAATTATGAACAGATAAAGACATCAATTTAATGACACAAAATTCACAAATATGCTCTCAGAATTGAAGCATAGAATGCAAAAGCATATACAAGGATAAATCTTCGCGTATATCTTACCAAGTTCAGTAAAACTAGGTTCTATTTTTGCTTGATGTAGTAGAGTACTAACAACTTCCTTCTGGCTCATATAAAGCTGAAGGCACCTTTCTATAAGATTTTGTACCTGAATATAAAAGATCATCAAATAATTAAATTCAATTAAATAGGATCAAAATAACACATATAAGTATCGCGTACTACAAAGAAACAAACAAATTTGAGCAAATTTCTATACCACAACGAACAGATACCATAATATCCTTCCAGCAATAATCAAAATACACCTATTGCTTAAAAAAATTCCAAAACTAGTAAAAGATGAAGCATACCAGCTGTAAATCTTGAGGTGAAACCTTTTTTACTGCTCCATTAGACATCTTTCTTTAAAATCACAATGAAACAAGTCCTTGCAGTGAAACCTACGGACTGCCAATGCCTGATAACAGATTTAACTGAAAAAAAAAAACATTAAAGTCAATCTCATTACTAGACAAACCTAAACTTCGACCAAATTCAATGATGACAATTCCAATCCAACGGTTTCAAGTACTCACACCTATTGAGCTAAATTTGAGAGGACTTTTTTGTTGTTAAAGCTTTGGTAATTACAATAACCTTATTTCAGTTCCTACGCATCGGAATATCGAATGATATTGGTCGTAACTTGTTGACAAAGTCACGAAACTATATCAAGAGCTCTCTCAAGTTATCGTATCAAACAGTAGTCTACCTCATATCAAACACACAAAAATCAAAGCAAATGAAACTATGAACGCCTAATTTACAGTTTTATACCACAGAAAGTAGTCTCTGACCAAACAAAAACCTTCATGTAATTTCACATACATGCATGATCCTTAAGAAGTTCCAAATGAAAGAAAAAGGGTCTGAAGACAATGAATTGAATGATTAATAAGCCTATCAAAGCACAAATTTGTAAATTGAACACTTTCCTTCACTCCCAACATTGAAAGAACAAATTTTAGGGTTTGACGATCTACTACAACAAATTCAACAAGAAACATAAACACAACAACATCAACCAGCAACACAGAAATCAAGCTTCTACGACGATCACATCCAAAACATTTCTAAGATCAATGAAAACAAAAGGATAAGAACAAAAAGATGAACAGTTGTTAATTGCATGCGATCACCACAAATCACCGACAAACGCATCAAATTAGTGGAAATTTATGGCTCAAATCGATCAAATTACCTCAATAACGCAAATATTTGTGGTTGAATTCGGCTTTTGTTGATTAGATCTTCTTGAATAAACCTATTGTACATGAAAATGAAGAACATCTGCATTAAATTAAAAATTAAAAAGGGGAAGAGGGTTTTACGTTTGTTTGATTTGGCGTATACTTGACAGTAAAGCCGTCCTCATAATTCACAAGTTTCCAAAACTCGTCCTTCGTTTATTGCTTAGTGAGCAAGTTTCGTCATTACTAATATATTATTTTCACTTTAGCCCGCTATTCTGCTTTTTTTTTAATCTTCTTTCTTTTTTTCGAATTGTTCAAATAGTTTGAATCTTTAAGCTCGATCGAAGCTCGAGAAAAGCTAAAAGTTCAAGAAAGCTCACTCAAATGTAGCTTGTTTACAAACCAAACCAACTCGAGTCATTTTGAAAACCAAGCCAACTCGGCTCGGCTTGTTCAAACTTGAACCGGATTGATTTTTGCTTAAATTATTTAATTTTAGTTTTATGTATATGTATGTGTGTATATGTATATATAATAGTTTATGAGTGGTGAATGCTTTTGTGTAGTCTACTAATCATTTTATAAAATCAATAATCATATAAATTTAAGTTTATACCGTAATTATAGCCAAAATACTGAATAGTATATATTGCTCACTTGCCAAAACCAAGAATACAAATGTTCAAATGGCTCGTGACGTTGAATCTCGTTCAATTAAGCTAGCTTGAGTTCAGCTCGTAAGCTAGCTCGGCTCAGATTGTTATAAACCAAGTTGAGCTCTGCTCGGCTCGCTTACAAACTAAGCCAGCTCGGTTCGGCTTGTTTATAAACTAAGCCGAGCCGAGCCGTGAACACAACGTATTTTGGTTTTAGTTTTGATCGTGGTTGGTTGGCCATTAAGATTTTTTGAAAACATGACACCCCATCGCCCCAAAATGTATTCAAGAGAGAAATAGTTTTATTCCCGTCTTGACAAAAGTTTCTGGCTCTATCAATGAATAGTACATCTTTGAATAACTGTGTATTTTCCTGACTATTTGAAGTTTTTAAAATTTGTAGTGTTTATACTAATAATTTTTCTGTGGTATTGCTAAATTAATGTTAAAGCAGTATGGGCTTTCAAGCCCATCTGAGTAGATTGGGCCAGCATGTTTTTTATAGCCATAAATGAAATTGATTAATGGGGCCTATAGGTAGACTTGGGGAAAAAAACCGGGTACGGACCCGATTTATAAAGGTCTACTGTAGTATTGCTAAATTAATGTTAAAGTAGTATAGGCCGCCTATGTATGTGTTTAAAAATGGCATTGTGTTTAATATTGTTTATTTGTTATAGTTATGAATTTATATAAAGATAATTTCAATATAGTTTGGTCCTTTTTTTTAATCTCGTTATAGATCAAATGAATATATGATACCCTCATTCTCATGTCTCAAATTGATCATTTATGTAAATTGAGTTAAAAATCTTATAATTAATGTGATAGAGGTATTAATATATGATTTTAAGATGAGTTACTCAAGACAATTAATAATGAAAAGATATTATATTCAAGTCTCGTTTGAAGCTAAAATATTTTGGGTTTTCTGAGTTGGGTTTTCTCAGTTATGGGTTTTCTTCTAAGTAGGTTGGTGTGCGGTCGAAACTAGAAAACAGATAGATGGGCTCGATTGAGATAACACATATCCTTCTAAATATGATCGTACATTTTCCTTTCAAAAAATTTATTAATATATGATTGGTAAATAAGAAAAAAAAATACTCAAAAGTACAAATAATAATGACTTCAATTTGAATAATCTAAATTATAGTTCATTGACCGATAATAATTTGATCAATGACACTTCAAACTTTTGCTTTCGTTATGAAAAGCAATCTCAATAGAATGATTATTATAAATTTACACTTTCCACTTGATTTTGCTTGTGAATTTCCATGTTTTGTTTAAAATCATAATTGTGAGTGAAATCGAGTGGAAATGACATGTAAATTTTTAAAAATTATGCTACTTAGCTACGGTGACTACCCTTAGTAACTAAGATAAAAGTTAAAGTGTCATTATTCAAACTATTAGTATGGATTATTATCGAACAGAAATTCAATTTGTCAATCACAATAAATTATTAAGTAAATTGCAGGAATAGTTCCTGTGGTTTTTTTTTTATTATATGGATTTCGTCCTTTTATCTATAAAAGTTATATTGATTGTTCATTGTTTTAATACATAAAGAAATTATTATTGAAAATCAGGTCTTTTTTAACTTAATCAAACAATATATTTAACAAGAAAAAACTATTTGGTTAAAATTGAAGATACATAAATCCTAAACTATTATATATATACTAAACAAACTTGTAGATTATAATATATATTAATACAAGATGTCGGTGGGTGCAGGATTCTTTCATAACTTTATAGATTGACCACTGCAATATGTTATTTTACAAAAACTCTATACTAGATGATTGGTTGCTTTGGGTAGTATAACTTCAACTCCATACCAAAAACTCACAGCTAGATTTGATAGCTTTTCCTCGCCGTCATCACACTCATCCTCGGTCTCCCCATTATCGTCACATTCTAAGTATGATCAACACCCCCTCCTTCCTCCTCTTCTCCGGTCTTCTTTTCTTCCCCGTGACACGGAACCCCACACCCTTCTTCAGTCGATTAACGGGGTAAATCCAACATCACGGCAAAAGGATGTTAACCATCACAGTTGGTGGTGGTTTTAGGTGGTGCTGGAGGGTGTAGGAGGTCCGATGATGTTGCGTGTAAGTGGAGATCAGTTTTGAAAGCTCGATTGGTTATTGCATGTCATGATCCAAGGCTAAGTGGCCCGAGGAGGATGTCGCAAGTATGATCCTTTCTGAAAAATCAAATGGATATGGGTTCAGGTAATTGATGTACTTGGGCATTTCACCTAGATATAATTTGTGAACTTTAATCTAACTTTTTGGTTGATATTTGGTGGTGTTTTTCTTTTCTAAAGTAAGATTGCTGGAGTAATTTTTTTGCAAGGATTTCATAGAGGATATAGAAGAACCGACCACGCAAATCAAGCGCGACACACGGAGCATAACACTTTTGTAGGTCTCGCTACATATATGTTGGTTTTGTTGGGAGGTAACACCAGCACGCCAGCTGATGATTTAAGGAACATTCTTAGATTAGGTAATGGGCGAGAAGACTGACATGAAGGATAATTTTATAATTGAAGATGTCAAATGAATTCGATTAATGTGTAATGGTTATACCAAGCATCAATAATCAAGCAAGAAATCATTGTGTATTTTAGCTACTTGACTTGATTTACTGAATGTCTATATAAAACATGCTATGCAAGTTATCAAATTTTGATATATGGTTGCATTATTTAAACCTCAAAAATTAGGTAATGAACCAACCAATGATCAAAATATGACTACATATTAAAGCTATAAAGTATACTTTTGTGTACCCATATAAATATTATAGAATCTATGTTTGATTGTAATACTTCTAAATATCTGCTTTAATTTTTGGTTGTTGGCTAAAAGAATAGATGTTGTGGAGTGAAACTGGTGGGTTAAAAGGTCAACTTTGCTGGTTGTTGCTCATACTTTTTGTCCTAAAGATGATTTACTTCTTATTTAGTTTTTTGAATTATGCTGTTTGTTGAGTTATGTTTTGGACAAGGAACCATTGTTTTATACCTAAACATCAAGATGTTTATTTTCTTATTATGTATATCTATTTTATTAAATAAATATTAGGCTTAGGCTGCTTATCGGAGGGGAAACAAAGATCTTGAAAGCTTACAAAAAGTTTATGGGATATCTTATTCTGACAAAAATGCATCCAAAGCTTATTTCATTTTCATCACTTGAATGTAGAGTTATGGGAGCGGGGAGCTAAAACTATGTGATATATTCCCGTCATTGAATTTTGTAATCCGTTTAACACTATGATGTGGAGGGTAACCAAGTTTTGTGCATCTTGATGTAGGATATTAAAACTTGCTATAGGATATTGAAATACATTCAACATGCCACTAACTTCATGCAAGTATGTGACAAGTTTTATAAATAGTCCCAAAAATCACTTGTGCATTTTTTCATTATGTACTTTACTTTCAGAAATCACATTTTCAGGTACTCAAACTAGAACAAGAATAATAATCGGTTTAATAAGTATGAAGTAAGTGACTGAAATCTAGCATAGATCTTATTTCTTAGTTTTTATAAAATTCAAGTTTCTTTAACAACAATGAGTACAAAGAATGTGTGCTTATAAACATGCACAACTTGCACTATGTGAATTTGTACTTTTATTGGTGAATTTTTTTTTTTTTTTGATAAAAGAGAATTTAATGGATTGTCTCGTGGAGTGTCGTATGTAAATTTTATAATTTGCAAGTTTATGTTTTGGCCAAGTAAAATTGCTTGAACAATGAATTTGTGTCTCCTTACATTGAAGTTTCTTTACATCTTTTGCAGACGCTATAGATTATCACTCAATTAAGCGCATCATTTCTCCTTAAATGAAATCATGCGCCATTAAGTTTATTTTCTGTTTACTTTTGATTTATTTGTTAATATAGAGTTTTTTTCACGCTACATTTTGTTGTTTAACGAACCATGTTGTAGCATCTAATTTCCTCGAGAAATCTAATTTCTTGAAGAAGAGTTGGATTTTTGTTTTCATTTTGGAGCAAGTTAGATCGCAGGTTGCATTAGATTCAGATTGCATGCAACTTAGATTGCAGGCTACATTTTGTTGATTGAAGAAACTATTATTTTTGAAAGTCTCAAGTTGTAAGTTGTATTGTGTTGTTTATAGACCCGGTTGCTGCTTTGAATTACTTTGACAAATGCTTGATTTTTTTTTCCATTTTGTAAGGGGTGAGATTGCAGATTGTATATTGAATAACATTCTCACCACGCCTTAAAATTGCATGTTGTTTATCATTCATGACACGTCAAACACATGGTTGAATAACAAATGTACACAGGCAAAATCCTGCGGCAACGCGCGGGTAAGCCTTCTAGTTAAATTAATAATAATAAGATAAACACTATCTAAATAATAAGATAAATAAACAAACTAAACTCCTAATCTAATACGAACCCATTTATATAAACTAATAATTATTTACTCCTAAATGATAATTACTAATTAATTAACTAACATAATTATCTCTTGCCCTTTTAACTATTTTTTAATTACAAGATTAGTCCAACAATCACCCCCTAATCTTGTAATGCACTCTTCTTCTCATGAAAGCCGGTTTGTCGTCCACATTTCGAGTTAGGTTCACTTCGTCCTTTTTCTCACACTTTGGACACTCTGATATGTAATGCCCGATTTCATTGCACTTGTAACACCTGATGTGTCTCTTGTTCCGTTGTACTCGACCATCTCCTCGATCTCTCCCGGATCCCCGACCTCTACCTCGACCACTTCCTAAATCTTCTCGGCTTGAACCCATGTCTTGAGAAGAATTTCTTTGCATCAACACTGCTTAATTCTTCGATTGAGTCATTCTTGCGATCTACTACACTAAGGAATGATAATCAACAAAAAAAACTCTGTTGTTGATGAAAAAAATACATTGTTGTTGTCCTTCTATTAAGCTTTTTTTTGTCAACTTCTACCCTATTGTTGATTGACTGATTAGATGTACTTATTGATCAGTTAATGTCTATATTTTGTCACCTAAAATACTTTGATGATAGCCTTGTAGCCAAAAGCTGCTTTCCTTATTCTGATCAATTTATGTCTACACTTTTATTTCATTTTTTATATATTCTTTTAAATGGATAATTGCATATATACCCTTATAAAATAACTTAGTTGCATACTTACCCAATTTAAAAATAAAATTACATATATCCCCTCTTTTAATCTTTTTAATTACGTATTTATTCAATTCACAACCAAAATTGCATATATCCTCTCTTTTAATGAAAAAAATTTCATATACACCCAATTTGATTTATTTTATTAAAAATAATATGTAGATTGATAATGTTACTCGTGTGTTTAGTAAAAATTTCATATACACCCAATTTGATTTATTTTATTAAAAATAATATGTAGATTGATAATGTTACTCGTGTGTTTAGTAAAACTATAAAAAAATTTAAATTTTCATATTCGCCTATTTTTTGCTAGCTTTTTTTCTTTTTATATATTATATATTTTTATTTTTTTATTTTTAATCATGTTTCGCTAAAGGGTGTTATTTTTATTTTTTTTTAAACTTTTTTTCTTTTTTTAATAAATATATTCATCTATGTTGAGTATATTCTTCTTTATCAAGTTTTTAAAGTAACAATAATACCATGCAACACAAATACCAAACTTGTAAATTTGTTACAGAACCTAAAAAAATCATTATGAAAAACAAATCACAAACAATCATGGATAAAATAATCTTCCTGTAATATATTTTTAATAGAAAAAAATCAAAATAGATAAATTTGATATGTTTTTTCATCAAAGGAGGGGTTATATAAAATTTTAATTTTAAGTTGGGAAATATGCTATAAAATAGATTAATAAAGGGGATATATGCAACTTTGGTTTTGAGTTGGGTAAGTATACAATTAACAAGTATTACAATGGGATATATATAATTGCCCCATTTTTAATTTATTTTATTTTCTTTGTTACTAATTTGTAAACAAATTTCATTTCGATGTAGGTTTTTATTGGTTTTTAATTTTAATATAAATTCCATCAACTTTAAAAATCCGTTTCGGTATTGGTTTTCTTAATGGTTTTAATTTTTTCTGACGTTTCAATGTTAATTTACTAAATAGTTTTATTTTTTGTATTAAGTTTTGGATTTTATCATTGTAAATTCACGAACATCACACGTCGTTTTTACTTTAATATACAACTTTACTAAAAGTGAGTCATATTTACACGGCAAAGCACATGAAAATCGAGTCATGTTTACGCCGCAATGAGTGAAGCAAATCGTAATGTGTTGTCAATCGACATGCTTATTTTTATTAACGTTTTGTGACATTACACGTTTTTGTGGTTCAACATCACCGCCGCAATGCGTGAAGCAAGTCGTAATGCATAGTCAATCGACATGTTTATTTTTACAAATGTTCTGATGTCACATTTGTTTATGGTTTAACATTGGCGTCACAACGTGCGGGTATTTATACTAGTTTTGTACTTATAAGTTAAGAAGAAAATGTTTACATTCACACACAAAAATGTATTAAAGATGAAATATTAACATCTATTACCAATTTATTTCTTCTATTGCTTCCCCTCTATTTTCAGTATCTAGAGGACATGGCTTTCCTTTCATCATTATTCCAAATGTAAACTAGTGTTTCTCTTACCTCTTGCCTCATTTGGTTAGACTTAAGTGCAATAAGGGAAGTCAGTTTCTATCCAACCTTTATACCTAGTTTACTGTTGAAAATATATCAATTTTTTCTTTGGTTCATATAATCAAACACACTTGAGTTGATTGTTAGTTTGGTTGTTTATTTGTTTCTTTTTATTTTTATGAAATGGGCTAAAGTCTTGTTGGGTTGCTAGCTAATTAGGAAGTGCTAATGGGCTTATTAAAGATTCTAGGCTGCTAGGTTTGAAGATATTTGGTAGCTCATTGCTGGTTAGAAAAAGGCCCGACAACAACCCTTTTTGTCTCTACATTACACATCGGGTTGTAGTTCGGGTGGGTTACTTGAATTATTTTTCTAGGTATTATAAACCAGGAAAAAGATTAAATGACACACTCCAATGAATGGTGGAATCATTGGGGCAGACAAAAATGAATCGATTAATCATACCACATCTTATTTAAAGCGTTAAAATAGTATTAAATGTAAATTTCATAAGCATTCAATAGACAAATATTGTTTTACAATCAAAAATAAATCAAATAAAACATAATAATTACTTTATTTAACTAGGTCCAAAATCCTAGATGTAAACTTTGCAACCAGTCCAACTAAGCTATATTTTCTAAAATAATGTGAAAAAATAACAAAGTTAGCTAAATAATTAGTTGGTGAGTAATCATAAATTTTCAGTCGGTGAGTAATCATGGGTTTTCATATGTAGATGTATTGCATAAATTGATTGAAAAATTTTAATTCTCATGGCATGTCTAGACTTATAAGGCAATTGTGAAACATAAAAGGCAAACTAAACACAATCAAATCTAATGATTGAATTGACTTGGTCCAAGACGAAGTCTTATGATTAAAACATATTTATGAATCTGGTTTCAATCACCATTGAATAATAAAATGGGGTGAGTTTGTCAAGCTAATAGATCTATCATGTTGTCGTGGTTTGTACAAATTAATGATTATGCTAGCATCAAAGTTTATCTAACTATGAACACATAGTTGCAAGTAATAATATATTGATTTGAATTGAATTTTGAATAAAATAAATAATAAATAACAATTAATTGAATATTATCACATGATTTTCCTAAAATATAAAACATATGTAAATGAGCTATGAATACTCACTTGATAGTTACAAGTGTTTTAAATACTAGAATCTAGAATAGACACTAAAAGTATCCTCTCATATTAACTTAAGTAACGATTTATTAAGTTAGAATAATTACTTGTCTAAAGTCCAAAATGATTCAATTGATTTTATTGTATAAATTGATTAAATATAATATAATAATTTTTAATTAATATAATTTGAAAAATAATTAATATTATAAGAACTAAAATAATTAAGTATTATTTAGATATCACAATTAAAATATTTAATTTATAATGATATAATGAATAGAATCTAAATATTTAGGTGTGAAAAATAATTATTTCAAAATTTAACTATTTAAATAACTTTGGTGAAAAAATTAATTTGATATTAAATTATATAATTGAATTATATTTGTAATTATAACATCCAGTAATTTTCCGTTACCAAAACTCCATTAGTTCCGTTAAGTATTGCATAAACATGTCGTAAGCACACACTAACGATCAATTCCAATAACTGTTACCACTAATATTACAACCAAATATATTTAAACCCATATTTCTTACATGAGACAATATGTGCGCACTTACAAGGTGATTTCAATTTAAGCCATTGATTCCAACAAAATATTATCATCAATTCCAACAATTATTCCAAGTGGTTCATGGATATGGTGAGACGATAGAGAGAGGTGATGTTGTGGCTTGAGATCAAGTGATATGAAAAACGAAGAGAAAGATAGAGATTGAGTGATTAAAAGAAAGGATGAAAACATTATGGCTGTGTTTGGTTAAAAGGAATGGAATGGAATGGAATGGAATGAAATGGAAATGAGAAACTAGTATAATTTTCAAGTAAAATTGTGTTTGAGTGAGCAATTAAAAGTAAATCCAAGGGAATGTTTCACCTCAAATTCCCTTGGTTGTGGGATTTCAAAATCCTTCCACCTAGAGAGGGAATTTGAAATCCCACAACCAAGGGAATTTGAGGTGAAGCATTCCCTTAGGTTTTACATTTCATTACCCACTCAAACATAATTTACTTAAAAATTATACTAGTTTCTTAATTTCATTCCATTCCTTCCAACCAAACGCAGCATATGAGTATTTTATCATGAAACTTGCGACTATAATGACGTCACAAGATGGATTTAGCGGCACTTCATAAAAGATCTCATTTGAACATTTATAATGAAGTGTGTGACATTAGTGTGTCCAAAAAAATCTCTCTACCATATTTATCGACCAAGATTAGGCACACATACAACAAAGATTTGAATTATATTGTTAAAATCTTAATTATATATTTAATGATGGAAATAATTAGTATAGTTTTTAGTTACAACTTTAACCACAAAATTAAAAAATAATCAATTTATTTTTAGTTTTTGATTAATAAAAACTTTATCAACATAAAAAACGAACCCATTTAGTTTTTTCGAATATCTTCAAAAGCTTGTGTATGCCATTAATCAAAAGGCCTTAACTTTTTTTAAAATAGAGTTTTAAACTAAAGTTGTTTTTTTACAATTGATTAAAAAATTAAAAGTGTGGATACCCTATGCAATATTACGCTTGCGATGGATGCATAAGCCAAAAGCATGTGTATGCCACGAGCTCCACACGATCACATCCTCCCAGGGGTTTGTCAACTTTTTTAATAAAGAACTAGGTTTTCCGAACCCGCGCGTTGCGCGGGGGAATTTCACCATGATCCCAAATACCAAAATTTGAATGCACTAACACATTCCGACGGCATTGTACGTAACGTGATAACGTATAGACTAACAATCAATCCGATTTGTCTTTGAACTAAATTTATGTTAACCGTAAAATAACTTGAATTTTTACCGTTGAACGAAACATATTATACTTTATTTGACTTTTTTCTAAACAAAATTGTGTCGAAACGTATTACAACTCAAAACATAAATAAAAGACACATGCAATTGCGCCGTCTGTAATAAAAAAAATAGATTACGATAGTCGCGACTCATTTCCGAACTAAATTTATATTGAAACGTAGAGTAACTTAGATTTATACCGTCGAATAGAAACATTTACTTTTTACCCGGCCCATTTCACTACAAAATTCATGTAAAAACGTAGACGAACATCGAAACATAGATCAACTCAAAACGTATATAAAAATATGCAACTAAACGTTTTATAACCGACTCATACCGGTACGTAAACCCAGAACTTAAAAAATCTGAATTTTACTTTAGAACGTTTAATAAAAATTTTAATAAGCAAATTATATATATTATTATTATTTAAATATTATTATTTTTATTTACAATTTAATAAACATATTATATATTTTATTATTATTTAAATATTATTATTATTATTTTAATATTATTATTACTGTAGAACCTGTGGCTGATTAATATATATGTAAATTAAATTAACATATTAAATATATTAACATATTAGACAACTTTAAATATCAAATAATTAACATATGTGATTTGTCTTTTCTTATGTAACAAGTAGCCTTTGTATTTTATTAGTTAAAAACATGTATCTGCAGACCTAACTGGACCGGACATAACCTGTTCTAGTATTTGAACAATGAAAATCAACCAAACACTAGATAATAGTCTAATATAATATTTCATGTTAGATGTAGCTGTTTATAGATACATAACAACATAATAATATAATAACTTTCGTAAGAATCGGTCTACATGGTTGAGTGCTTGACGGGTACTCAGTTTTCGGTAAGATGTCCATGCGATTTTCTTCAACTCGATCAATATTACTTGATAGCGGTTTAACTCAGAGCTAGCTGGCCCAACTCGATCAAGTCTGATTTTTGTTGCTTGTCATCAATTCTTGTGGATATCCACTATTTTTCACGAAAATATACTGAAATACAAAAATTAAATGATTACTATGTTATAATATTAGAAAATGAATATCAAATTCTGAAATACTATATTATTTTAATATGTATCCTTTTGATTTATATATATTTACATATTTTGTTATAGAATATCTAGCAAACTAATGATATTCGACAAATTCATTACTTTCCAAAAATCAATTTCTTTATAACTTATCATATCCGAGTACTCTCCAAGTACTCTGAATACTTTTCGTCTAGATCGAGTACTCACGACTTTAACTATACATTTTACCTACATGTAAGCGCGTAGCAAATTCTGCAAAATTTATTATAATATGTATAAAGAAATTTCACTAATAAAGAACATAGATTATAATAAATCCAAAACGTCTTTTTCTTCAATATAAACATGAAAACAAGAAAAGGTCTATATATTCTTGCCCCAAAATTCCATATATAAAAAATAACTGTTAGTATTTGTTTTTATAAAAGCAGAATAAAGTTATTGACCCTTGATTATTTAAGAAGCATCTTTGTTTCAACCAATCCAAAATGCTTAAAATGCTGGTCACCAGCATTGTGAGTTGTAACTACAATATAGTATATTGCTAAAATGATTATTAATCTTTTCTAACTATTTGTTTGAAAATGCTACGAACCTTTAGTTCACCACAATATATATTTATTTTCTAAACATAAATGTTAATAATTGTATTAGAAGCCTCTTAGAAATTCAATTTTGTTAATTAGTATTTAATCAGATTCGACCGGGGATCGGCTGGGTGGCCGGTCCGGTTTCCATCGATTCGTTTTTGGCCGGTCGAACAGGCCGGTTCATCCCGAACCGCTGGTCGAACCGGGAAACTGGACCGGTTCGGACCGGATTTTGTATTTTTTTTTATTTTTTTGATTTTAATGGGTAAAAACAGGGTGTTGAACCATAAATTAGTATGTTGGATATAAAATATAGTTAAGTTTTATATATATCTATAAAATACATATATAAATTACTTATATTTAATTATATATATAACTATATATATAATATACTATATATATAATTATGACGTCATCCGGTTCTTAAATCCGGTCCGACCAACAAACCAGTAAGGCATCCGGTTCGACGTCCGATCCGGTTCTGAAAACATTGTTTAATCTAATACTTTTGACCTAACTCATTTGCCCTACATGTTTCCCATCATTGTTTTGGACGCGTTTATTAGGATCATCTATCCAGCCCGTCTTCCTTCGTCATTTGTGTTTTATAATTTCGGAATAAGAGAGATGAAAATATTGTTAGAAATTAGCGTAGAAAAATAAATGTATGATGAATAACGAGTGACCCCGTCTAACCTTCTGGCCTATCCTTCACCCTTATGAACTTGTATGACCACACCCCATGTTCGCGATTCTAGCCATCTGATCGAGCAAACAACTTCCTTCATCCCCATGGGCTTCGGCTATGGGTTTGATGGATTCCCACGACATGTGGGGTTCCGTTATTGACTTGATCAATTGCTTTCTATGATTATAGGAAAAAAATGTCTCCAAATCAAACCGTGTTAGTCTTTTCTTTTTCGTTTGTCGTGTCAAAGCAATTTTCTATGCCAAAGCAATTGGCCTATAAAAATAAACAAAGATAAACATCAAGATTATTTTAGACTATCCGTCTCAACATTTTTAATATTATTAAGAAATAAACAGTTAATACCAAAAATAATCACAATACTTAAAAAATAAAACCAATAAATAAAGAAATCTATGTGCAAAGATTGTGGATCTATTGGTTGCTTACACTCATATCTAAAACAGCAAACTCATTCTTGCTTTTATCATTATTAAATATGTTTTTAAAAATTTTCAAACTTGACAAAGTAGTTTTCAATGCAAGTTGATATGCATAGTTTTACCCTTTATAAATACACCATTACACCCTCCTCACTTTGTTATCAGACCTGAACCAACAAGAAGCATTCCAAAAGTAACACTGAAAGAAATACAGATAAAATGCTAGCACTATCCCCTCCATTGTTTTCAACAACCCATGGATGGGCTTTGGAGGACCTCATCACTCAAAATCTTCAACATCATTGCAATGAAGCAAACTCATACAACACACTTCTTGATTTTCATACATATGATCAAATCAAGCGCGATATAACACCAGAACATTCGCATTCTTCTGGTGAAGGCGCCACTGGTGGCACCGGTGACGAGATGATGGTGGCGAAAAAGCTCAATCACAACGCCAGTGAAAGAGATCGCCGTAAGAGGGTTAATGAGTTGTATGCATTTCTTAGCTCATTGCTGCCCATTTCAAGTGACCAAAAGGTACTTACCTAATCTATACTGTATCATAAAGCATTCATATCTTTACTTTAAGACCTTAAAACATAATTGTTTAAATTAATTTCCTTTTGCAACAGAAAAAATTAAGTATTCCAAGGACAGTATCGCGTGTGCTGAAATACATACCCGAACTACGAAAGGAAGTGGAGACATTAAGATGTAAAAGGGAAAAACTGATGTCATATTCATCATCAACTGTTAATACAAGACAAGGGCATTTTGGCATCAAGAGACAAAGCGCTGAAGGCGAAATAATCACAACACAATCATCGGTCATTTCTTCAGTGAGCATTTTAGATGACAAAGAAGCTGTCATTCAACTGATATCATCAGCAGATCATATGAGCAATAGAATCAACTTATTGTCCAAGGTTTTGGAATGCTTAGAACAGGAAGAAGATGAGCTTGTTTTGAAAAATGTGACAACCTTCAAATGTTCGCGTGATGGGATGTTATTAAGCACTTTGCATCTTCAGGTACATATATTATTATTATTCTGTCACTCAAATCAATTTTCAAAATTGTTATAGTTAAGTTAACATATTGTGTGCTAATTATAATACTTTTTTGTGTTAACAGGTACAAGGGGATCATAAACTAGATGGTGAAAAGTTGAAGGAGAAGCTCAGCGCTTTCGACCAATGATTAGAAGAAGTTATACACTGTCATTTGCTTTGGATATATTGTCAAGTAATTAATCAGCAGACAGTTTCTAACATCTTTAGTAGCCGATAAGTTAATAGATCATCGCGACTGTAAAGTCTTCCATTGGTATATACCGCGATCCATGAGTAGTGATTGCAGGAATCTCCCTAGCATTTTTTCATTGTTATGTAAACTACATATATGCCAGTTTTTAGTGCTTCTGCTCAATGTACACATGAACAAGTTTGTAATTTGTTTTTTGAATAGAACTATATATTGAAAACATTTGAATAATGTATAAGTTGTTGGCACAAGGAAAAAGGAAGAAAGTAAAGAAGGTGATCAAAAGGTTGATATAATGTGATAAATGGATGGTATCTAATGGATATCTTTCAATGACCAATACACTATAGATACCTCAAATTTAGACTCTAGATATGATCCTAAGTGATTTAATAAAACTAAAACTTCCTTTTTGGTAATTATAAGTGTCAAATGGTAAAGATTCCAAAGTGATCTCATTAATTATCTCAAAAAGCACATATATAAATAAATACATTCTGTTTCCCTGTAACTAATGAAATTATATCAACAAATAAGTACAAAAAATATTTTAAGGCTAATTATAAAAACCTCTTACTGAAAAACTCATAAAACTCGTTAATATCCTGATAACCAACCATGTACCGTAAATCGCAATCTGAGAACCTGAGACCTTTATTGAAGAGAAATCACGTGCTTACTACTGTACCACTCCTAGAAGGTTTTGCACTAAATAAGAGTTAGCACTTAGCACATAGAGGCAACCATTTACAGGTTCGAAAGAGATTAATGATTGGTTACCACTTATAGTAAGTTTCTTGTGTATATATGAACTTATTTACCGATGGATGTTTCCGTCAAAAATGGTCTTCACCTACAAACGACTAAAACTATGATCTGAGATTTTATGTCAAAATCTTGTGTTTAACATGTGTGGCGGATTATCGAAGGAAGATCCATCAGAAAATAATTTCAATAGTCATAACCTAGTTGGACTTGCTCTCGTTGATAATTACAAAAGCATGTTTTTCTAGTTAACTTTGTATTTTTAGTTTTTAGTTGTTGATTCATCGGTAGTTATCATCCAAGTGATATGAAGTTGGTAATACTTATTTTTCTAGTAATGCATATTTCCATAAAACTCATGCAATTCCATATGTTTTTCCTTCATTGTTTTTCGAAAAAAGGATTATGGAGATTACACACCTTAGATTTCTCCCATAACTTTTTTTACAGTATTTCTTAGCTTGTTTCATAATAAATTTATAATAACCTACCGCTTACCACGTATCAAGGTATCCCTTGAACTCTCAATCTCTTGTCATCGAGTTTTGTGTGCCTTGGATACATAATACGAGCGCAGGCCACACTTCGACACCTTTAGATGAGGCCACTAACACCATTTACCTTCATAGAAACTTATAGGTAAAGCTTCAAGTCTCATCGTAAACATTAGGTGTTGTCTAAAAGTAGATAGTGGGTGTGTGTTCGTCATTAAAAAAATTAAAATTAAAATCATATGAACATTCTAGGGAAAACTAGTAGCATTTTGTATGCCCATAGGCTTTTTAGAGTTTTAATTTTATTTTTTGATGAGAAATTGATTTTTTGGGAAAGAACTAAATATACGCTCCTAAAGAGAAGTATACATGAATTAGCTTTTAGAAAGAAAATAATACACAATATAAACATGTGTTCAGTATTTGAAAAGGGTAAGTACTTCAAAAATTAATAGCTAAGTTTTTTAAGTATTTTTTTAGAGTCACTTAACTTTTTCTGTTCTTTTAAAGTTACTTAATATTCACCAAGTGTTTCAATATTTTTTAAAGTGGTAAAACATTTTAAATTGAAGTGACATAAATGAAACATATGCAAATGTACACTAATTACTATTAAGTAACTTGAAGTAGAAGGTATAACAAAAGAAAGTTTCTAAATAATAACCAAGTTACTTATATTTCAATTCAAGTAAAATCTAATAACAATCAATTACAAAATAATTACTAGGATTTATATATGTCTCATTTAATTAGGTCATTTTATTCTAACAAGTTTTAACATCTATAAGAAATTTAAGAAGATTAGACTACCTAGTGAAAATTAATAATCTTAGAAGAACTTGAGTGGCTTTATTCATACTTAAAAACTTTATTACTATTGTGTTGAACTTTCCGGGAAATTTTATTTGTTTGTCATTTATGTCTTTTTTTCTTATTTTTCAACCATAACCTACAACTATTTTATCGATGTAATTATAATAATTAACTTTAATGGATTAGTTGAATAAACCTAAACGATTAACGTAATACATGACATCAATCTCGAATATACAAATGCTTAACTCCAAAGATGTCTTAAGCGTGGATACCACATGCCATGCTAAACTTGCATAAGAGTAATAAACCACAAACTTATGTAAAACTTGTGCATAACACACGCCCACATGAATCAATTCTCATTTGTTAGCATTAATATAATACTTGATTATATTAGTTATTCAACTAATTAATATTAAATATTTTATCTTCTTAAAGGACAAAAAACCTAATTAAGGATAGAAAACTACAAGAAACATGTGCCCCAAGAAGGGACCAATGCATAGAAAATTAGGTAAGGATCTTGTAAGATTTGGAGACTAACTTTTGTTACAATGGCTTCCAAATTGTCAGTGGTCCTGGATCCTAAAGAAGAAGAGTTAAAGATTGCAATTGATGTATTTTATTTCTCATCTTCCAAAGCAAGATAGGTTGAGCTTATCAATCTCCAAATACTAAAATAGCACAAGTTTGAAACATATGGACATCTTTAAAGGTTTTAGTTGCTAAAAAGGTAAAAGAATGTGAGAGGACAGTATATTATTGTAGTTGTATATCATTTATATAAATAGAGGTGTTGCAACTAACCAAGATCACTAGCAAGATGCTAGAATCGAAACCAACAAGTTACAATAAAAATCTAAAAAATATAAAATTACACCATAAATGCCATGCTAGATTTTCTAATTTTCCTTTATGTTTCACCCATGAGTAAGATGCACAGATTATTTCATCCACCATCTTGGACACTGAAGGCGGTGTAGAATTAAAAATAATGTTATTTCTCACATTCTATAAACTCCAAAGAGTCGTCATGCACACTGCGTGGAGGGTCATCCTCAGTTTGTCATTCACTATTATCTCTTTTAAAATTTGCAGAATATTTCTCACGGACCCCTTATCTATCGACCGTATACCTCTTCATATTGAAATTAATTTGTCTCCACACCGCCTTAGCAAACGGACATCTCAGTAACACGTGTTCTACTATGCGTAGCGTATACATCATTCAATTAAAATTAGTATTTGAAAATAAAAAAATCACGCAGCAAATTTTTCATTGAATTAATATCAGTATTTTAAATTAAAAAAAATGCGGAGCAAATATGTCATTGAAATAACATAAATATTTTAAAATAAAAAAAAACTTTGCATAAAACGTGTCATTAATTTGAAATCAGTATTCTAAAGTAAAATAAATGATACATCGTGATGCTCTTTAGTTCGTAATAATTAAGTTCATTTATATAGGTAATTAGGATTATGCGTATGAAATGTATAGCAGAGTCCTACGCCCGGTTCTCGTCGCATATGTTTCACAGATCGATTGTATTGCAAGTGTGTAGCAAATTGTTTTTCATGAGTATTTTTTCATGAAAATTATGTTACAAATGTGTAGCAAATTCGTTTTCCTATGCATTTTCGCCGGAAATATGCTTAGGCTTTTTTCTCTAGTAGTGAACTAACAAATTAAAAAAGAAAGTTATGTTATCATTTGCTTATAATTAAGTGTCATCATACCATTTTAGTTAAATGGATATGCTTAACACTAATAAAATGGGTGGGCCTTGAAGCAATGGTAAGGTTATTGTCATGTGACCTGAAGATCACAAATTCAAATCGTAGAAACAACCTTTTGCATAATATATGGTAAGTATGCGTACATCAGACTTAAAGTGGCTTGAAACCCTCGGATTTCGTACATGCGAGAGCCTTGTCTGTCCCACTAACTAATACAAGTTAAATGTAGCGTGCACACTTTTTTAAGACCATTATGATTTTCAGCATTAAGAAACCTCAATTGTTCAAGGAAAAACGCCCCATTAATTTGGTTCAAGGGAACAGCGTCACATATGAGGGCAAAAAGGTTGAGCCGCTAGTGGTGATTTCTTTGTGTAAGTCAACGATGGTGCCCACATATATAGAGTAAAAATTCAATTACCATATTTGAAAGCCTCGAGAAGTTGTTTTGAATTTTCATGGGCGATATAAAGTTGCATAGAGACTAATAATTAGTTATTGTCCTTCAGTATGAACTACATGATCACACTAATTGTTCTATGAATAGGAACTCGGTAATAACCAACAACCAAGATAGTAGCAACTGTCGTTAACAGTAACATGGGCTCCGATAACAACTACGATCAATAAAAACTTAGGCTATACTCTGAAGCTTGACCAATCAACATTGTCTAAGTTACTATGGAAAAAAAGTCGATTATCATAAGTGATTAAGCTAGATAGTACCAAAGGAGTTCCCATTGAATGTAGCCAATAAATGCCAATTGTTTTGACCGACAACTGAAACACTCTTTCACGAAGCATTGTGTTGTTTCAACAAAATGTTTTGATGGTTGACAACCTATAAAAGAAAAAAATTTGGTCTACTTTGGGTACAAGTTTCATTACATAAAATACTGACTCGCTTTTTATTCACTTTGGAGTTACACGATTAAAAATTTTAAGAGCATCATTGAAATAATATAACTCATAATGATCACACAATTAAAAGAGATTATCCATGTTATTTACTACCACACCTTTGTCAGGATAAAATGTCAAGCGAAGACTAGCATTCAAATTAGGGTCCACTTCTAATATTGTAGTACTATAGAAAGTCATGTGTACTACATCTAAGCTCAAAGCATCGGTTTTATACGCTTTAACAATATTCTAGACAAAATATTGTTTAATTATTGGAAACAACGAGGACATTATTCACCAAAATATTAAACAAAAAAACATATAACAACAAACAAGTCAAGTAAAAACTAACTCTACGGCAATACCCATTTATTGCATCAATGACACAGGGAGAAAGCACAGATATAAAAGAAGAATACACTTACGAGAATGTCATATATTTGTAAATGAGAAATCCGCTACATTGGGGAGGAAGGGGCACTTAACCGTTAACGCCTTAGGGAGCGGCTACCATGAATAGTTGCAGCTACACCGCCGACACCCGTGCGATTGCATTGAACGGCTAGGCACCATGGTTTCAAAAGCCGTTGTGGTTATGGTGATTTTTTGAACGTTGGGGTATCCTAACGGTAATATTATCTTTACCCATTAAAAAACAATTCTTTTACCTTTTAATATTATTAACTCATATTCATTTAACACGTAAAATATTCACTATCTAATACCTTACACACAAAATTTTCTCTTTTCTCATACTTAAATTTAAACCAATAGATAGGATACTATACCTTCCACCCGATTCATGTGACGAACTTTTCTCGAACAATAATAATCTCCAATTTTTCATAGAGGTTGTCGCCCAATCAGAAGCTGAAGATGTTGAAATATCTAAAAAAAACACATGTGTCAGGTGATCAAAAAAATCTCGCAAAACTTTAATGGTAATTATTTCGGCGACTCACTAAAATACGATTACCGGACATTTCATGCCAAATTTCGCATGTCAAATACGTTTTTAAAAATTGTTGCAGACATTGTAGTGACTAATGAATTGTTTCAATAGGGCGTAGAGGAGATGATAAAAAAGAGTTTTACGAAGTTGCAAAAATGCACATCAGCGTTAAATAACTAGCAACATGTAATCCTACAGACAAATTCAATGAAATCTTATGTATGGTGGCTAGGACTTGACGTGAATGCCTCGTTTTTGTGATTCTAATTATAATATACTAGATTTAGTAAACCCGTTTATTACACGGGTTGAATAAAAAAAAATTCAATAGAATTAAAATTTATTAATTATAATCTATATTCTAAAATAAGATATGATTGAAATTTTTCTTATAAAAAATAAAATAAAATATTTATTTTAAAACAAATGTTTTAAAAAATGTCATATTTAAAAACTTTCTTCTATAAATCTCAATTTTTAATTAATTTTTGTTTATAAAGATTTTACTTTTTAAAAACACCAATTATAAAATATTTTATATTTTTAAAAAAGTTTGATTTTCTAAAAAGTTTTTTTAATTTTATGAAAAATTATTTCCTTAGAAATAACATTAGTAAAAATATTTATTGCTTAATTTATTAAAAAACTATTTTAATCTAAAAAATTAAATAAGTTTATTAGTAATTAATGTGATTATTAAATATGAGAAAGAAACAAAAAAAATTATTGAGTAGCAATATAGTGTTGACATGTAACCCACGACATTGCACTATCCAAAAGAAGAAATGGTAAAAGATTACAATTATTGTATGGTATTTCTCAAACTTCTTAGCAAGATAGATTGAGCTTATCCATTTTCAAATATCTCATATTTAAAACATATAGACAATTTTGAAGCTTTTAGAGGACAGTATTTTGTAGTTGTATTTCACCTATATAAATAGAGGTGTTGTAACTAACAGAATGATAATCCATAAAATACCTGAAACTGGTGAGAAAAATTGCTAACCAATAATAGAAAATAGCTTTGTTTCCTACAAATATTTGCGAATCAAATTTTGGTGTTGCCAATTCCGACGTATTTGCAACATATTTCCCACAAGATTCTGACACCCTACTTTTTTAACAAACTTTCGACAAGAAAACGACAAAACAGGAAAAAAAAAAAAAAAAAAAAAAAAAAAAAAAACAAACCTATCATTTGTCAGATGCTCTTCAAATGAAGAAAAACTTGATTGATAGAAACTCATACATTGCTTCTTGTTGTACATACTTTAAATTGTCTCCGATTTATCATATGGTATGCGCATTTTCAATTGTTTGCTATCATAGGGTTGTCAATATTATATTATCTATCAAACCATTCTTGTTTTATTAAACAGAGGGTGTATATATTAGGTTTATTAATCGTGGTAGTCGTGGTGTTGTTCATGGATGTACCCTCTTCTGGTAATCAGGCAGCCGTCAACATGGCTCTAGTCTTGGCACTGACATTAGTAGTCGCGGGGTTGCAAGTGACCCTATGGATGATATTTCTGTGGAAGAAAGGTGTTACTAGCAGGTTAAAAAAAGTTATGTTATCATTTGCTTATGATTTATTATCATCGTATCAATTTAGTTAATTAGATTTGCTTAACACTAGTGAAAAGAGTACACCTAGAAACAATGGTAAGGTTTCCATTATGTGATTTGAAGATCATGTATTCAAGTCATGAAAATAGCCTCTTACAAAATCTCCCTATTCTAATAAAAAGGTATCTAGGAGTGACGTGTCAACATCATATTCCTCCTCAACAATTTTTTTTCCGCTTCTATCTTCTATTTAATAATCATATTAATTACTAATAATATTATTTAATTATTTTTTTAGATTAAAATAGTTTTTAATAAATTAAGTAAAAGATATTTTTACTAATGTTATTTCTAAGGAAATAATTATTCATAAAATTAGAAAAACTTTTAGAACATCACACTTTTTAAAAAATACAAAATATTTTATATTTGGTGTTTTAAAAAGTAAAATTCTTATAAACAAAAAATAATTATTGAGAGTTATAAGAAAAAAGTTTTAATTATGACATTTTTTAAAACGTTTGTTTTGAAATAAAAATTTTATTTTATTTATTGTAAGAAACATTTCAATCATATCTTATTTTAGAATATCGCTTTATAATTAATAAGTTTTTATTCTATTTAATATTTTTTATTCAACCAGTGTAATACACGGATTTACCAAATCTAGTACAAGATACATATGGGTACCTCATAGTCAAGGTAACCTAAAACCCTCGGACCTCGCGCGTACGCAAATCTTGTGTGTCCCATTAACTAATACAAGTTAAATATGTTTGGTGCACACTTGTTTAGGACTATTATGAGTTCCGACATTAATGAACCTCAAAGGTTTAAGGTACTTCATCCCATTGATTGTGTTCCAGGGGCAGCGCCACACATGAGGTCAAAGGTGCCAAGCCCCTAGTGGTGGTTTTCGTATGCAAGTCAACGAGTGGCGTTCATAGAGAGTAAAAATTCAACTTCCATAGTTGAAATCCTTTGGAAGGTGTTTCTAATATGCATGGGCGATACAAAGTTGCATAGAAACCAGTCATTATTTATTGTCCTAAAGTAGGAACTATGTGATCAACGTTAATTATGCTACGAATAGAGTTAACTCTATGATAATCAACAACCTGCTCAATAGCAATTGTAGTTAGTAGCAACATAGGCTACGATAGCAACTACAATCAGTAGCAACTTGGGTTGTCATCAGAAGCTTGGGCATCACTGACTAAGTTACTACCGAAAGAAGTCAATCATCATAAGTGATTAAGTTAGTTAGTACCGAAGGTAGCCAATAAATGCCACATATTTAAACCGATAACTAACACACTTCATTAAACATTGTGTTGTTTCATTAAAACGTTTTGAAAGTTCACAACCTATAAAAGAAAAAAATTGGTCTGCTCTAGGCACAAGTTTTATGACATAAAAACACATGCTTGCTTTTTATTCACTTTTGAGTTACACGGTTAATGATTCTAAAAGTATCATTGAAATAATATAATCGATAATACCTCAAAGTTCTTATATTGCAACACCATTGTCAGGGTAAAATGCCAAAGCAAAGACTTTAGTCCCGTCCACTTCTACTCTAGTAACCAGTGTTTTTTGGACTGGACCGGACCGGCCGGTCCAACAGGTCCGACCGGGGATCTACTAGGTAGCCGGTCCGGTTCGCAGTGAACCGTTTTGGGCCGGTCGAACCGGCCGGTTCATCCCGAGTCGGTGATCGGACCGGGAAGACCGGTTCGAACCGGATTTTGTTTTTTTTGTTTTAATGGGTAAAAACAGGGTGTTGAACCATAAATTAGTGTGTTGGGTATAAAAATATAGCTAAGTTCTATATATATAAAATACATTTATAAATTACTTATATTTAATTATATATATAACTATATATATAATTATAACGTCATCCGGTTCTTAAATCCGATCCGACCGGTCCGACCACCAAACCAGTAAGGCGTCCGGTTCGACGTACGATCCGTTTATGAAAACATTGCTAGTAACATACAACAAGCAATTCACTAGCTAATACTTCTTTTCACCAAATCTAAGTGATGAGGGATCTAGTCATGCATGATATGCTATGAAAGCTCATTAGTTTATATATGGGGCACCCCTCTATATTTGATGGACCCATAACTACACATGGATAAAAAAAATAATGTTTGCCTTTTATCTTTAATTTAAGAAGACTAGACAAGTAAATAGAGGGTTTACAAATCAAACGACATGTTTTTTTTGGGTCTAGGACATCACTATGTCCTCATTTCAGTCGAGCTACTTCGTTCCTCACCTCCTATTGTGTTCACACCCTTGTTCATCTACTTCACCTTCATTGGTCTAATTTGCGACAAATTAGAGTTTCATGCTTTAACACATCTTCTATTTATGTTTTATTTATTAATTATAACAAACACACTTTTGACATAATAAATCAAACTATGTAAATAAATATGTAATATATCAAATAAAAAAATATACAGATAATAGCTTTGTTTAGGCTCAAGAGCTTACTTAAGCGTAGGCTACTAGCTCGAGTTCTACCAAAGCTTAGGCTCGCAAGCCCATTATCATATGTATATAATATGACTTTCATATTACGGGACAACGTAAGTAGTAGCACATGATTCCTCTCATGTAAGAGGTCATTAAAAACTCTTCAAAGGCCAATCTACGGAGTTTTGTTATGCTTTACATGTTCTAACTAGTTATTAAGGTATCGATAGGGTCTTGAGGTTTACCAGCGGGTTCCCACAATCATAAAAAGGATAAATAAATAATAAATATTTTTATTATTTTACATGTATAACTATAACAAAGAAGTAAATTATATACATATAAATGTGGGCCTAATCTTGAAGTTGTAAAAGTCCAGGTCAAAGTTCTTTATTATGTTTTAGAACTCGTAGTTGAATAAGTCAATTAGTCAAGTCATGAAATTGTCAAGTCTTAGCTAGATTTAAGCAAGACTTTATTATTTAATTTAGAGCCGTTACTTTTCTAGTAGGAGGTTTCTTGTTTTAGTATAAATAGGCTAGTATAAATGTTATGTAAATGTACCGATTTGATTAATAAAACAGAAAAGAGTCACACGTTGTTCACCCCAAAAACTATTGTGTTTTTATTTGCCATTTGGTCTGATTGTTTTCTTATATATATATACTAGTTTTAGTAAACCCGTGTAATACACGGGTTAAAAATATAAAAACAACATAATTCATAAATGTATAAAAATATTTCATATGATTAAGTTACATATTACTATAGCAATGAAAAATAAAAAGTTACATTTATAAATTATAAATATTCGAATACTTTTTTGAATAATACAATATAGAATTGACCCATGTAAAATTAAAAATCAGTTGTTTTAAAATCACACTAACCTAAAATATTTAAATATATCAATAAATATTTTTTTAGTTTTTTTAAATTGAAACTTATTTGGCTATAAAAATATGTATAGTTCAAAACAATATGATTACACAATGAAGTTGATAATATAAAAAATTAAATTCAAAACAAAATGAATTATTACTATTTATTGAGTTTCTTAAAATAAAAACTTGACTAAAATAGTATATTAATTTAAGCGGGAAAATTTTTTTAAGGAGTAACATGAGAGTGCCATGTGGCATTCTAGTATATTAACACACACACACACACACACATATATATATATATATATATATATAACTAATATATATGTTGGAGCCAAACTTATAACATTACTCCTAAGTCAAGCTCGATTGTTAAAGATAAAGCTTTAAACGAGTCGATTTTGAGCTTTTCTAAATTCAACAAGTTGTGAGCTTAACGTAGCTCATGATCGATTCATTTATACCACACCTGTTAGGACATAACATCTTAGTTGGTCCGATCCGATTACCAAATGACAAATTGCATTTCAGAACTACAGTTTGGCACATAGTATTCTTCTTAGAAAATATGGTTTAAGACTTAAGACAAATAATTAGGACTCATTTTCTTATACATTAGTAAATATGGATAGTAAATTATTTCCTATTTGACAAATAAGTAGAACTAGTCTTTTTACCCGTCGCGCGTTGCCGCGACATCATACGCGACGTGATAAAATATAGAATACAATCAATCCGACTCGTTTTCAAATCAGAATTACGTCAATACGTAGAGTAAATTGATTTTACACCATTGAATAAAACATATTATATTTGACCAAACCCTATTCCAAACAAAATTTATGTCGAAACATAAAACTACAACCGCTCCAACTCGTTTTCATACTAATAGTCACGAAAACATTTTATATTTGACCCGAGTCATTTCTGATTACGTACAAGCGTAAACACACTCGAATTTATAACGACGCTGACACAAAAATATGAACGTAAGAAATTAATATGTATATATATATATAGGTAAAATAGAAAAAGGAAAAAAAAATAACGAATGTTGTTGGTGGGAGTCGAACCCACAGCCACAAAATCAAAAAACAAATCACCTACCATTCCAACTAAAACCACTTTGTTGTAATATTTGTAAATGTGTATATACAACCACAATTTGGATAGAATAAAAAATAAAAAAAACCCACCGACCTTTGCAAATGTGTATTAGTATAATGCTTGCTCAAAATGTATTTTTAATATAGCTAATTTCATATACATTCTTATAAACTTAAAAACTATCATATATATCCAATTTAAGTTTTAGATATCATGTATATCCCCTTAAAATAATCAAAATCGATCTATTCTAATAAACCAATGTTTATGAGTACGCATGACGTAATTTTATGCATTCTCCTATTGGTTTTCTCGCCTAAATTCATAATACACATTTTAATTAAAATGATTTTAAATAATTAATAAAATCACATTATTGTTTCCTTATATAAAATCTTTTTCTTACCTGCATTTATCTCTTCTATTTTAGATTAATAATTTTCTTATTTCTTAATACACTCAAGCAACCTAAAAATTTCCAATATTAATTTTAAATTTATTTGCTTGATTTTGTTTGAATGATTTAAAAACTGGTAAGTAATTATCTTATTTATTGGTATGTTCCTTTAAGGCATTAAATGATAGTAGTTTAAGTAAATAAACTAAACAACTATAAATTTTATTAAGATTTATTAAATTATAAGATTTCAATTATATCATATAATATAATTTTATAATTTTTAATTTTTATTATTTATCATTTATAATTTCTAAATAAATATTATTTATTATTTTTTTAATGCTTGATAATATCATACGAAATTCTCATAAAAACTAATAACTTTAGTAAGTTATATTTATTCCATCCATGTAATACATGTGTACTAAACTAGCATCAAATATATCCGCTTTAATATATTTCATTAAAAAGAGTTCATAATATAACCGTTTTACCCTTGGTTTTTTTATACATTAAAACATCATTTTATCAATTTAAATCAGTCCTTTTACCTTTTTGACATATTTTTTGATATGTTGCCTTTTCCTTTTGTAAAAAGAAACTTAATTTTATTTCTTCGTTTTTCATATGATTTTTTTTGTTAAAACGAGAAATTTTTTATTTTTTTATTTTTGTCTCAAAAGCAACAATTAGGACAATGTATATTCAAACAATAAAAAAAAAAGAAAGAAACAGAAGCAACAGCAAATTAAAATGTTGATTTCAATTTTTATGTTTTTATTTGAAAAAAAGCTATTGATTTAATAATAATTTTATCAAATATAGCAACGTTTCTTTATAGTTATTTAAAAGAAGCAAAATTTTGTGTTGCATGTATATAGAACATTTTTTGAACCAATGTTTTAATATTAAAAAACATAAGCAACAAACAATTAATTAATTGGCAGATAATTAATTGATAAAATACATAATCTTAATGAAATAGAAGCAACAGATCTCACCAATAAAAGAATAAGAAGCATAATTGAAATCCTAAATGGTATATCGTATTTGAAGACCAGATTATTTGAGATTTAATAAAATAAAAGAAGATTAAAAAATATTATTTTTGTACAGGATAAAATTGGTGTTGGATGAAATATTGATAAGAAGGAATATATTTGAAATTTAAAAAGTACATTGGATGTATATGATATTTTACAACATTTCTAAGGACATATATGAAATTATTTGTTTTTAATACATACTACCTCCTACTACATATTTGTTATTACAAATAATAGTATTAGTATTATTATTATAATATAGTTTTGTTTATCACATTTAACACAGTAATTACTTGTATTAAGGGAAGGGCAAAACATGTCATGGGTCAACCCAGTTCGACACGCTTGGGTGCAAAATATTATTCACTGTCCCTTTTGACCTGTCACCCAACCTGCCACTCTGTCTGTTTTGCCACCTCTATATATTTCATAATTCTCTACGTAATTATTACCAACCTCATTAAGTAACCACCAGAACCGGTTACTTGGCCAGCCACACGACAGATGGGGGCATGATCATCATAACGGTCCGATAAAGCAATCTCCCTCTTGTGTAACTACAGAAAGCAACAAAAAAAAAAGCACTCTCCCTACGCAGGCATTATCCTGTTCAGGTTCTAAGGGACTTTCTCAGCCTGAAACTGCCGCCGCGCGCACCACCACTACCTGAAAAGGGGCAGTGGCTCGGTGCTGCAAGCAGATTCAGGCACCCCTGGTGCGTATCTTGTGTCAATACCATGAAAAGAAGAATGAACACACCGAATATTAAACATTTAGATTAAAAGCTTCAAGAAAAGAGTTCAATAACTACCAACACAACTGCAAATCAAAGGAGACATTTGTTCGGCCATTCACTTATTCATCACAAAAGGAAAAACTATGTACTTACCTACACATTGAAACATGAGGGTTTTAGGACTTCATGTATGCTAGGCCGAATCTCGCAGACAGTCCAAGGTGATCCTCCATCTTTGCATGCTCCCTGAAATAAAATCATTAATCATTGAAATAATTAAATAAATGTAATCGTATTTGACTTGAAATGAAATTTATTTATGAAAAAATAAAAAATTTAGACAAAAAAAGTGGTTCCAGGTCAACCTGGTCAATATGCAGCAAACTATCTGTTATGACCCGTTGCCTGACCCGCCCATTTTTAATGTTGAAAGTATAATTATCTTAATCCATATACATATATGTGTGTGTCTAAGTATAGTAAAACTAGTGGGTTGTTTATGTAATTAGTCTAAAGTTAACTTAGAGTATAAGTATGTAAAGTGTATGTATGTATAAGGGTTTAGAGTGTCAAACCTAAAGTTATAAACCACCATAGGGTATATATATGTTTCAAGAGTCTGTAAACATTTGTAATCAACATTCAATCATAATCATATACGTATTGTTCATCATATTTTCTCAAGTTTCATAATCATATTCATATTCAAGATCATCAATATCAAGAGCCTATCGATCCTAAAGGGCCAACATTTAACACCTATAAGAGGGATCAATGAATATCCTACATGTTTCTTTATTTTATTTTATGTCTTGAATGTGTTATGCTAATATATGATATCTTATGTTATAGCTAAACTCATATATATTTTCATTTGCCAATAAGGATCGCCTTCCTAGAAAAAGACGGTTCAGGTAATAGGTCAAAACAAGTGGGATTGGCTAGAGCATTTTTTTGTCCAAATTAACGTTTTTCATTGTTTTTAAGGTTATGACATGGTATGGATAAAACATGCCGCAATCATCTACTAACCTTTATTTCTTCATAGCTTTGATGTACGATTCAGGCAAGTAAATCTCGCCACCGGCCTCACCATGCTGTTCACCGCTGATGGTTTTCTTGGCCGCCTGAAACTCAGCACTCATAGCATCCATCCCTTGTTGAACCACCTCTTCTGCACTCCCATACCCATGTTCTTCAGCATACTTCCTCACATCCTCAGTTATCTTCATTGAACAAAACTTGGGCCCACACATGGAACAAAAATGTGCCACTTTCGCACCATCAGAAGGCAGAGTTTCATCATGAAATGATGTGGCGGTCATTGGGTCCAATGACAAAGCAAACTGGTCCAACCACCTGAACTCGAACCGGGCTTTGCTAAGTGCATCGTCCCAGGCTTGAGCATGTGGGTGACCTTTGGCTAAGTCTGCTGCATGAGCTGCTATTTTGTATGATATGACACCTGTTTTGACGTCATCCCGGTTAGGTAGACCAAGGTGTTCTTTTGGTGTGACATAACACAAGAGTGCAGTTCCTAAGGCTCCAATGTTGGCTGCACCGATGGCTGAGGTTATGTGATCGTATCCGGGTGCAATATCAGTGGTTAGTGGTCCGAGTGTGTAGAAGGGTGCTTCGTTGCACCATTCCAGCTGTTTTTGCATGTTTTCAGGGATTTTATGCATTGGGATATGTCCTGGTCCTTCGTTCATGACCTAAAAACATACCATGTAAATTATTTTATTAAGAGGACTAGATTATCATTGTAATAGTATTTGTTTTCTTAATGACAGCTATGAACTATTTCCTAATTATTTGTAAAAGAACACCAATCAACAATACAGTGGTTATGGGTTGACCCACCGTCTTGTATATACATATTTTGACATGTCACCCACCCGCCCATCTACCCACTTCTATCCATACTGTGATTCCAGATATAATCAAGCATATTTTATATCCTAGAACAGAACACCACATAAAAGTAAAAATATAAGAACAATAGAAACATACCTGTACATCTTTCTCCCAGGCTCTACGGGTTAATTCACCTTGAGTCAATAACTCTGCAAACTGAGCAGTATCATTAGCATCATAAATCGATCCGGGCCTCAATCCATCACCAATAGATAAAGCTATATCATATTGGTTACAGATATCAAGAATATCATCCCAGTGCTCATAAGCAAAATTCTCTTTATGGTAAGCCAAACACCATTTTGCATGAATTGACCCGCCTCGAGAAACAATGCCTGTCATCCGCTTAGCTGTCAACGGGATATACCGCAGTAAAACACCTGCATGAATAGTGAAATAATCCACCCCCTGCTCTGCCTGTTCAATCAATGTCTCACGGAAAACCTCCCAAGTCAAATTTTCAGCAATCCCGTTGACTTTTTCTAAGGCTTGGTAGATGGGCACTGTTCCAACTGGAACCGCAGAGTTACGAAGAATCCATTCACGGGTTTCGTGGATGTGTCGGCCCGTGGACAGATCCATGATGGTATCAGCACCCCACATTGTGGCCCACTGAAGTTTGTGGACTTCTTCTTCTATTGAACTTACAACAGCAGAGTTGCCTATGTTTGCGTTGACTTTGACCAAGAAATTTCTTCCAACGATCATTGGTTCCAATTCTAGATGCTTTTTGTTGGAAGGAATAATTGCACGGCCACGAGCTACTTCTGATCTCACGAATTCAGGGTCGAGATTCTCACGGGTTGCACAGTAGAGCATTTCTTCAGTTATGATCCCCTGCTTTGCATAGTACATTTGAGTGTATCTTGGTGGGCACAATTTCTCCCTCCTGTCAATCCAATCCTTGCGTAATTTTGGAAGTCCTGTGTAGTAAGGTAATACAGTAAATTAGTCAACAACGAAGTAAAAACTCTACGGTAGGACAGGCCAAACATGTCAGTTTTAGTACGAGTCGAAAAAGCCAATTGGTTATGTAGCAGAAATAACAATACTCGCAGAAATAAGAAAATATAACCAACAAAATGATAAACGAACGGCTGCATGCCAATTGGTTATGTAGCAGGGTTTTTATATACAGGAATCCTTGAAACCTTAAGCCAATACAAGATTAAGTCAAAACTAAAACTAAGTGAAAGTTGGAAACTTTTTGCATACCAACTTGAGGGCTTATGTTTTGTGGACCGCTGGTATCATATGCGTCAAAATGCGGTTCATCCCCTGCGAGGTGGACACGTCGAAATGGAACTTTAAGAACATTACCAGATTCCTCATGAACAACTTCCCTGTAGAGGAATTTATCAGATGGTATCAGTTTCAAAGTTATTAAATAAAGCTGCCACATTGAATTAACTGATGTGATTCAATAAGGTAAATCTTTAAGAAACCTTAAAGGTTTCATAAATGCCACTATATATTTTGGTTATGTGAGAAACCTTTATGAAATGTCACTTAGTATCAGTTACACACTATACATAGCTAACAGATAACATAGTTGTTTATCAAGTACGAATCAATGAATCTCATCTATTGCTAACTACAATTGCAATGTGCAGTTACCATACTATTAACAAAGAATTAATATTTCAACCTGTCTTATGAACTAGTCAATTCCAGTTATGAATTATCTCTTATGGGTCAAAAAGAAACAAAAGTTTTATTAAAAAATGAATAAAATGGGAACAGTTCAAATTGGTATAAAGCCTCCCAAAGTGTATTTTTGTTAGACTAAACATCATAAATCATATTATTAAAAAACTTATATAACAGCTTTTAATGAAATGATATTTGACACACCAACTATTTACCGGAAATTAAAAATTTGAACAAATCTGACTCGACTCATCGTAACATGCATGTAAATATCACATATTTGACCCATTAACCTTCCCCCCTGAGCCACCCATTTTCCCACCTCTATCGTGCATACAAAACAGGAACTGTTCTGACACAATGGTACCATAAGCAAATTATTTCGGTTATTCTCTCTCTCTTACAAGTCAAATGGATAAAATATAATAAAGAAATAGGTAAAAATAGAATGGTAAAAATCAACGTGTATATTGATGCATAAACCCTCCAAGATTATTTTACTTCAAAGAAATATTATCACTATTACTGAGATACTATCAATTTTGTAATCATGTTTAATTTTGCACTCTATTTGTTTATAGAAAATTTGGAAATTTGGACAATCCCAACTCAACCAGCCTCAACATGTACATAAAACTCACACGTTTGTCCCGCTACCAAACCTGCACACACAAAAATTATTAACCTTTTTTACTAAAAATGTACCAATAAGCAAATTACCTGTATTCCTTTGTGCTTTGTGGGAAACATTGTTCAAAGGATGGAAGTGGAAGAAAATCAGGGGCAGTTGGGTCAACTGTGTTTTTCCTTTGCTTAGTTTTCCCCACATTGGTTGATGGTGGGTCAAAGGTCAGTGTGGCCCGAGGCACCATGATGCATGATGAGTGTGTTTCTTTCTTCCTTAAGTTGGCAGTATCAACAGCCACATCAAAAACAGGCAAGAAAGCAGTTTTTGTAATCTTTGACACACCAGAATGGTTGAAATTTTTACGCATAACTGAGGTCAAATTAGCATGAAGCGATGCCATTGTAAAAGAATCTGCCAAAAAAAAGTATTATAGATTATATCAATGATGACAACAGGAATGATGAAAGGAATTAAAATTGAATACAAAACACCTGTTAAAAGGATGTTTATGTGCATTTGTAAATGAATGTTATAATATTGACTTCATTTTGTAAGAAATTTACTCCATTCGGATCATGCATATATTGAGAACTACTTTGTACATGACCAAAGTATGTATTTGAACATGTGCATGACAAAATTGCCCGTATAATTGCAAGACAATAAGACTTTTGATGAGTTGTCAACATATTGTAGGTTATAATTGCTTACCTTTTCAAAAGTTAAGGTCATTTCTACCCGGCATATTTTGGCTAGAATTGGTATCCGTTCTTAAGTGGCCTATAAATTAGCTTCAATATACGAATGACCTTAATGAAGAAGTTGAGTACTTACTGAGCTTCACATACATCACTATCCCTAAAACTATGATATGCTTTTCATCAACTTTATTTACTGAGAAACAAATATAAGAAAAGAAAATTTTAAATAAATGCATGGAAGATGTAGTTTTATTATTGTTACAATTGTCCTAGATAACTTTTTGAATCGTGTACAACTCTACTTTCAGATTATATTATTTCGTGAATTTTTGTCCGGTTAGACAAAAAGTTCTACAAGAACAAGAATATAAAACATTTGAAAACAAAGTTCCAATTCATGTGTTTTAAGCATACCAAAGTTGTTGAAGGCGCAAGGCGCATTGAAGGCACAAAGGGTGAGCCTTGGGTCGGCCTAGAAGCAAGGCGCTTAAAAAGTGAAGGTTTTTTTTAAGAAAGATGTAAGGAATAAAAATACCATATTTAGGGTTTTAGACATTTTAGGCTTGTTTTAGGCTTGATTTGGTTGTTTTGCTTTTAGGTTGATTCCAGAGTTATTTAGGGCTAGTGTAATTGTTTCAGACTTGTTCAGACGATTTTTGCTTGGAACTTAGCCTGAAAATGCGCCTGAGCTCCTGAAAACGAGGCTTTTGAAGTGAGGTGACAAGACTACGATGGGTTGTATCTAATCGCCTAGGTGCTCACCTTGTGGGCTTTTGACAACAAAGAAGCAAACCAAAGTCTTCCCTTTTATAGGTAGGTCATCATCAAAAATTTTAAGTTGAAACAACTCAACTCTTGGCAAAAGAGTGTGTTAGTTGACGATCATAAATGTCAATAGTTATTTGGTTACATTAGTAGTAAAATCCTCATGTAACTCAGTTACTATTAATCTCCGAAGTTACTATTGATGGGCCAAGTTACCATTGATTCTAGTAATTGTTGATGAGTAGTAATAGAAGTAACATACTTTACTACTATTGTGATCAATAGTAACATACTACTAACAACCAACTTGACACTAACGACCAAGTTGTTATGACCCAACCAAAGGGGCACTAGAATTACTATAGTCTCAAAACAAGTGTGTACTTCATACTTTCTAACTTGCATTGATATATACTGTAATTTTACTTTGGTCTTAAGTAAATCCAACTATGTTTAACTTATACCAATAACACTAAGATCACCAACAAAAGATGCAATTTCCACTATGACAGTCAATAACCTTAGTTTTTCTTGTTTTAGTTGGTTGACCATTATTAAATGATAACACATTGATATGGTTCTTGTTGGGTTTCAAAAAGTATGTCTAAAGTGCGCCATGGCACAAGGCGACCCGAGGCACAAAAGCTCTCACTTCTAACACAAAAAGGCACATAGAGTACAAAAGGCACACAAAACGTAGTAAGGGGCATCAAAAAATGAATTAAGGTGTAGATGAGGCCCACGTCCCATGTGACTTGTGCATCAGGATTTAATATGACATGATTTTTAGGTTGTACATATAGGTAATCTTATATTAAATTACGTAAATCATATTTATTGTTAAAATTTGGGTACATGATGCTAAAAACCTATGAGAAGTATAAAAAGATTATATAAGCATGTTGGGCCTCACGTACGAATAGCGATGCACTTTTGTGCTCTGCGCCTCGGTTTTACGCCATATAGCCTCGGTGCGGTTCTCGCTTATTAAAACCAAGGTTCTTGTATCCGATAGATGTTTAGGTAACTTAGCGCTTTTTATTTCGTTTATATGGTTTCTTAAAGATTAACCACACAAGGGCTGCTTTTTCTCTGTAAAATTAAAAAAAAAAACGTAAATCCTAAATTTATACTTGAAACCTTAAGGATTTTTTATACCATGGGAGAGGTAGTTAAGGTTTGCCATCATCTCACCCTTCCTAAACCCAATGGTTGAGTGAGAGTTTGCAAGATATGTTTGTTTGCTTAAGTGATCCACTAAAGTCACTAACATATTTTCCTAACAATAGAAAATACTCAAGTTTCAATATTGCTTTAGTGTTCTAAATTCTTTTATAAATGTTATAATTTCTTAAACTTAAGTGACTTAAATAAAAAGTATGAAATTTGGTTACTATTTAGTGATTACTTTTTTAAAGTTTAACAAAAAGTAGGAGTTAAAGTGAAGAGAAAAAATTCACTAAATCATAACTGTTCCATTTAATTCAACATTAAAAAAAAAAAATAATCATTAAAAAGTAATCAAGTTTAATATGTATTCCATTTAAGTCACTTAACTTCAAAAATATTTAGAACGAACTAAATTAAAACTTGAAATAGTTTTATTGTTAAAAAAGTATAGACTTTATAGAAACAATATTGAAACTCGGTTATTAGTTATCAATATTTTCAGAACCATATCAAACGGTGAACCGGTAAACTTACTTATTGACTGGTCGGGCTGGATTTAAAAAAACCGATGACGTCGCACTTATGTATGTGTGTGTGCGTGTATGTATATTATAAATAGTTATTTATATTGAATTTTAAAAGTATTATATATTTATATATAAAACTCAATATAATAAAACATATATCCAACACTCCAATTCACGTCCGAACTACCATTGAACCCATTAAAATCAATCTTAAGTCAGAAAACACTACTAGTCGCCTAAGTAACTGTATCTATTCTCAGACTAGTGTAAATTGTTGCCTTGGGGATTTGTCAACACTGGGGATTAAAAACAACAGTGATGTTAGACTAATTAAAGCAAATCATAAACTTCATTTCGAACAACTTTCATGGAACATTAGTTAAAATTTTGTTTATATTACCAAATTTTTGTGCTTCCTCTTCTTAAGACCTACAGCAGGAACCCTAAACCACCAATTGCCCCAAAAAGAGCACGATAAATCCACCATCAAATACTAAACTGAATGCAATTAGTTCATTACTGTAGCACACATCCAGTCAATTTCATAATACGCATTTGATTACCGATTAACTTTGGATAGAACTCACTGATTCAATCAACAACAAATCCATCGATGCAGGTAACACCATTAAATTGCAGTTAGTTAGAATTAATCCATTTCAATCGATCACAGAATCAACAATCGAATCTCCAGAACAACTAAAACATACAAGCATATTATGGGGTGTGTGTGTGTGTGTGAGAGAGAGAGAGAGAGTGAGAGAGAGAGAGAGAGAGAGAGAGAGGATGCACCAGAGGAATGGGATGATAATCTGGAAAGCGGTAGTGATGAATGCAGCGGGGTAGAAGCAAGATGAGGAGGAAGAAGATGGTAGTGGGTTTAATATAGGCGCCTTCACAATCAATCTCCTCTGATACTTTCAAATAGATCATAATAAATTTTAATTTATTTCTCCGATATTTGTTGTGTCTAATAGTATGCCTTAGGAACTGTTTAATAATTTTTGAATATATAAGCGTTGAATAATTAAAAGTTCTGAATCATAAAATATTAAATTAATAAAAGGTCTGAATTATTAAGAGATATTATATTGTTTAATTATTCAGAGGCAAATGTCTGACAAATTCAGATAAAAGCTTTTAACTATTCAGATTCAGTATAATGTTTAAACATTCAGAGGCAAAAGTACGTAATCATTCAGAAATCTGCTCACGAAACAAACCCTCTGAACCATTAAGTATTGAATCATTCAGAAATCTGAATAGTTACGAGGCAAACAAACAGGCCCTTACAGCAACTCATAAGATTAATACTTTGTGACATTGAGGTCAAGCAATGAGGAATATGCTTTTGTACAAAAGTATATGATAAGATTACTTAAATAGGTCGTGAAGTGAAGCAGTCGCTCTCTAAACCTTGTAAAAAACAAGGGTTAAGTCAAGCAATAAATTCACTCTTAGAATAAGTGTATTCTATATTAGAGCAGTTTTTTGGATGAGTTTTAATACGCTTGAGTTTAAGTTACATCTATTTTAACTAACAAGCAAAAATCTAAGCTTCATGTGCAACGCTGGCTAGCCAAGGAGACGTTATTATTTATATAAATATATAATAATATTTAATATAACACACACACATACATTATATAATTATATATAAAAAATAAATAAGTCAATAAATATTAAACAAGCACAAACTCAAGTTTGAAAATTGGCTTTAGTGATCTTTGAGGAGCACAGACATAGTTCACTTACACCTCAACACCTATATAAGGAATCATTAATCACATATAAGTTAAAAACTGATCTAAGTTATTCTTAATGGACTTAAACCCTCACTTTTAAATGAGGGTGACCATTTACGACATTACTATTGGGCTAAATGTTTTTTGGAAAACCATTAATCACTTATGTTAATTGAGTCCTTGAGGGGATATTGTACTATTGGGCTAAATGTTTTTTGGAAAACCATTAATCACTTATGTTAATTGAGTCCTTGAGGGGATATTGTGGTGGTAATTAGTGTGCTTCTTAACTAAACGCTTGTAGATTCAAATCTGATAATGCATAAATTAAATTATGTTAATTTGAATAGCGGATGTAAGTAAAAGATGATGGAAGAACGATTTGATTAGGCTACTTACGTTTGTTACAATATTTAGACGATTAACATCCTAAGTTATAGTTAAGACTATTTTAAATTAATTTATATCTAGAATATTACCAAAAATAATAATTGTAGCAAACGTTGCTTTCCCGTGGGACCAAACTCAATTACAAATTGATACCCCTTTTCGGGGTCCCTCCATCGTTAGATATTTTAGCAATTATTGTTGGTAGATTCTAAAGTTTAAAACATAATTTTTTAACAGATTACTTTCAGAAAGGAAACCTAAATCTATATAAATTTTTCATATAATTAGTAGGGTGTTGCTAGATAAGATGTGTCTAATAACTTGTTTTTAATTAAGCTCTTGTTGATTTGATATGAGTTAGTTGACTCGTGTAGATATTTAAGTTGAGTTTGAGCTCTAGATAATTCACTCAAATAAATTTATATTCTTGCTATTCATGTAGTTTGGTAGCATGTATGTATGTACGTTCGTGTTTGTGTTTGTACGTGTGTTTGTGTATGTATGTTTGCATTTATGTATGTATGTATGTATGCATGTATGTACGTATGTATGTAGTTATGTATGTCTATGTGTGTATGTATTAATTTCTATGTCTGTATCTATTTTGATGTGCTTCAAATTATACATATAAATCATATCATTTGCATATCAAATATTTTCAAAACTCCTAACAAAAGTGATACTTTGATACTTAATTCTCCTAAATTGTATTTTCATATTTAAAAAAAAATCAAGATTGACCAAATGAGCTAAAACGATAAGAAATTAAAGAAAACCGGACTTCAAAAGCCAAGCACACCCTCGTGCTTAATGAGATATGTCCCCATGCCAAGCCTCAACACACTCTCGTGCTAAATATAGCATACCCCCATGTTCATCAGTTCAAAAGAGATAAAAGTATTGTTCCTTGTCGGAGGAGGCATAGGTCATGCTCCATGAGGCATGGGGGCGTGTCTCATAGTAGCACGAGGTTGTGTCCCACCAAGCACCAGGCCTTGGTTAAATCTTGTCCCTAATACCAACCGACCAACTTTTGCATACTCTATACTTGGCATGGGCCCATACCCGGCAGTCCAAAAATTCTATAAATAGTGACTCATTTGCAACTTTGAGAGTTTTTGATGGGTGAAGTTTTAGGTGTTTGCTCAACACATAGAAGGCTCTAGTGGTCAATTCAACACATAGAAGAAGCCCATGATCGATTAACATCACACATATTGGGTCATCGGTTGATTGTTCTAATTTACTGATAATTTCATTACTATCTTCTACCTTTGTTGTAATGTTTAAGCTTATTATGAGATAAACTCTTATTATCATCTTAATTCGGTAAAACCTTATCTAACTTGTGATGAACTAATGATGTGATGTTTATTATGTTAATGTTATGGTAATTTTGTGTCAATTTTTTAATGTGTAGTATTTATATTTCAATGAAAAGTTATAAAATTATAGTTTGTAATTATGAATGTCATACAATATTGAAAAACGTATGAACTAACTTTGTTCATAAAACTAATCTTCATAATAAACTCATGTCTAATAAACTAGAAATGATTATTTAAAATTATATCACTTTAACTTTCTGATCATTTGTGGGTTTCTTTTACTTTGTTTGAGAAATGTATAATAATTATTATGATTTTAGTTAAATTAATGGTATATATAAAAAAAAACATGATAAACTCTCTTCTAACATTATATATATATAAATCATTGTGGTCGGTTGGTACAGTGTTTTTATACTTTTATTTTTGCGTTTCTTACTTTGTATTATATATTATTGTTTTCCATATATTTTTCTCATGTGGATTTGGTTTGGTGGTTGAGTGCGTTGCCTTCAATGTTGAAGGTCTCGTGTTCGAGACTTTGGCAATCAACTTTTTTACAACTTATTTGTTTTTAAATGTGTGCTTATTTGCTGGGTCTGGTCTGCATAAATAAGTCTAAACTAATATTACAATAATGTTTTCTATAGTGGTGTTTTCTCAAGCTTTATTACATCATCTTTTTTAAAATCGCTGGTTGAACGATGTTAGAATTGGAGAGAGTGAAACACAAATAAAGATGGCGAGTCAACCACCATTGATACACTTGAATGGTTAGGTGGATTTGTGTTCACCAACCATGATGAGAGAGGAGTAGGAAGATCAGAATGTTGGACGAGGAATATAATCACAATGTTACAAAATAATTCCGCGGCAACGCGCGACATTTAAATTCTAGTTATATTATATTTTCAGAAATCACAAATTGAAACTGTGCACAATTATTAGTTACCTTACTAATGACATAATGATTCTATTGTAAGTTACTCATTATAACTTTCTTGTCACTATAGAGTCAGTTTACGAAGACTCCACACTGACTCACGTTTATAAAAAAATAACATAATTTCATTAATCAATATATTTAATCACATCATTCAATTCATCACAGTTACCACAGTAGAACCTAAATTAGGATGATAGCTCTTTTTCACTAAAAAATCATCAAAAGTTTTTATCATTATTTACTTTTATTTTATTTAAATTGTTATTTTGAAAAACTAAAATTTGGTCACTTGAGACAGACTTATCATTTTTTCTAAATCTAAATCAATCTGATGGTAAATTATAAAGATTGTTGAGTAAACATTGCATGTGTTCAATCATTGATGCTGAGTCCTTACCGTTACTATATTACCCTACGATAGATACATTTGCCTTTGGTGAGTAGTTTAATAGAAGTGAAAAATTTTTGAAACTGAATACGTGTGACAAATTTTCATAAAAATATGCGTACTATTCACGCACACCATATTTCTATGTGTGTATGCATGTATGCATGCATGCATGCATGCATGCATGTGTGTACGTACGTATATATGGGTGTATGTGTCTGTGTATTTGTGTTTGTGTTTGTGTTTATGTCTTGTGTCTGTGTTTGTATCTATATTTGTGTACGTGTGTATGTGTGTGGTGCTAAGTAATTGATCGTTATAACAATTTCAATGATGCGTGTAATTTCAATGTATATAAGTGTGGACCGGATACTATAATGATTGTGGGTAGTAAAATATATATAGTTTTTGTGAAGGTTGATGCCCTCCCACAAAAACTATTTATAGTGTTAAATCACATGTTACAAGTGTTTAAGTGCATGATGCAAACTCCTTAAGCAAGCTTTCATTAAATTTTGATCGTGCCCTCTCATGAAGTTATATTATATTCTTTCATCATTTAGTAGACTTACCATTTAAAAATATAGGTTTTTATTTGGTTCTTAATCTTTTCCCGAACCAAAAATTGACATTCGGCTCACCATAGGGTTTTCTTTTCTCTTATAAGTTCATAATTATTATGTCTTATAAAATTCAATCAGAATATAGCATAGTGATGCATGTATTCTTATTTACGTTTTGATTTATATTTGATCCAAAATGAAGTTCTGTGTTATAATATACAAGTCATATAAGCACACTTGTACAACCTGACAAAGTTGCGTCAAGGTCTTATAAAATTCCCAATTAAATTTGATGTGCTTATACTAATTGATGTTTTGACATTTATTTTTTCTATATGATGAATACTAATATACAAATCGTCAAAACAAAAATGTACAAGGTTTAGCATCCAGTATACCGTACGAGTTTCACCCACTAGTTATGTGTAAAATGATGCCAAATGTTGTAGGATCAAATATTGTGTAGTATGTGTGCCCAAAGGGGTTTGGTGAGGTTGTTTGAAATCATATCTAATACAATTCGAGAAGAAAGGTTGTTAGGGAAGTGGGGAAGGTGGTTGATTTTTTGTTTGTTATTTAATATAACTTGGAAATATCATCCGCGCCTTGCGGTGGAGATTTAAGTGTTTATCTACCAATGTTGTTACATTTAAAATGAAGCCATAGTAAATAACCTTTTATAAATAACACACATTAAAAGATACAAATAACATAAATTAAAATATACAAATATAAATGTAAGGAACCATCATGTAAAATACTAAACTTTTGTGTTTAAACAAAAGAGCACAAAAGTTTCATTTACCTAACTTTCTTCTTTTATATAGATATATAATAACCGAGGCAAAGTACCATTTTTACAAACTAGCACAAATTTTTAAACTTAGTTGGTGTAAATATCAAAATTTAGATTTATGACAAGCCTTAAATGTAAATAATGATCTTTGTAATTTTTGAAGGTTAAAAACTACAATGACAAGGGATTTCACAAGGACAAACTGTATAATTTACTTTAAATAAAAAATAAACTTGTTAAATAAAACGAGCAATCTTCGACTATCATTAAACTTACAACTAGTTTTTTACCAGGCGCGCGTTGCTACGGGATCGTACGCGGAGTAATAAAGTATATACTTATAAATGACCCGACTTGTCTACGGATTAAATTCACGTCGAATCGTAAAATAACTAGAATTTATGCCGTTGAACCAAAATGTATTATATTTACCCGCTTTTTTTCAAACAAAATTAAGTCGGAAAGTAGATCACGGCAAAGCATAAAATAAAAACACATGGGTTACGACCGTCTTGACTTATTTTTAAATCAAATTTACGTTGAAACGTACAATAACTCGGATTTCAAATTAAAACATTTTTACCCAACTCATTTCAGAACAAAACCAACTCAAAAAGTAGGCAAACATCAAAATGTAGATCATCTCGAAGCAAATATAAAAATATGCATAGAAACTTTTTATACCTGACCCGACACATACCGACACGTATTTAAAAATACAAAACATAAAAGAATTATTTTTTTAAAATAAAAATTGTACTGAGTTAAATCTAAAACTTTACAAACTTAAAGAGATAAAAATGATGTGTTAAAGTTAAACATATAGATTTGAATTTAATAAACGAATATAACTAAATAAAACAATATAATTCAATAAATAAATATTATTATTTAATTATTATTATTATATTATTATATTATTATATTATTATATAATCATTAATGTTTTTATATTATTATATGATTATTAAATAAACATTACTATTATTTTATTATTATTATTATAACTGTTCAAATATATGTATATAAATAATATTATTATTATAACTGTTCAAATATATGTATATTAATATAGGAGTAATATTATATAATCATTAATGTTTTTATAACTTTGAACCGGTTTCCTGCTCAGGTTTATTTATTTATTTATTTATTTTTTTTTTTTTATAAAAACCATAACAGCCTGCTGAGCATGGTGAATGTTTTAACACTTATGTGTTTAGCCTCTCATGGAGGCGACGATCATATATTATTTAGAGAAGAGAAGAGAGATTACCAGAATATGAGAAGGCGGAGATTAAACTCTTAAACTTCAAATATTAAACTTCAGAATATTTTTACAAGAGAGGGAGAGAGCATGAGAGAGTGTTCTGATTCTCGGTGTGTCTCACAACTAACTAAGAACCCTTTATATAGAGGGCTTCACACCGCACCTAAATGCGAATATTCGCATAATGCGTATCACGCGTTTATTAGTACAATAATTAAAGTAAAAGTAAAGTTACAATAATTAAAGTTGGTGCAATAATGTTGCTTGGCGACAAATTTTGTCAGGCGAATCTCGTGCTTTTTGAATTATCGGCACTCCTTTTCTTTATGTGGGGCCTATTGTGACTGTTGTCTTTTTGACTTTCCCGCATTTGCTGGGCCGAACTCTTCATTCAGTTCTTGAATCATTTTTGCATAAGCTTCATCATCCAGGATATCATCCTCTGGGTCTTGAGCATCCTGCTGAAGATCTTGATCTTCATCCCCAATTTGGGACGATTCTGATACAGACATGTTTGAAGGAGATTTGACCTTCTTGAAGTTTTTAGCTATATCTTTCTTAACTTCTTCAAGATAATAATCCATCAATTCTTCTTCACTGATAGCATCAGATCCTTTAATCATCTTAATCTTTCTAACAATGTGTTGAAATGGGCTAGGAGCCTCTCTTTGTTGCAGGTTTTCCTGTTGTTTCTTATAAGATTCTATTGTTTGCTGGATATGATCCAATGTGTCCTGGCATTTAATCTTGCCATTTTCCTTGTTCATCATTTTCCTCCAAAATTTTGTTTTGTATGTTCTCTTTAAGCAGAACATATTTTCCTGGGTATAACCAGTTTCTGGAATCCATTTCCATATCCAAGGAATGCTGAATTGGATAAAGAAATGGAGTGAGGCCATTCCCTCGATGAAGTTGTTATTGTGTTGAGCCTCAATGAGAGTAGGAGATAACTCCACCCATTGAGTATAAAAGGATTTTAATTTTTTGGATTCTCCTGTGAAAATCTCAGGAGTGGTGCCATATGATTGCCACCATTCGTAAAACCAAATCGGAATGTCCGATTCATATATTTTTGAACAAATTTTTATAAACCAAGAATGTTTATAATTCTGGTTTTCAAATAAAAAGGTTTTATGAAAAGCATTTATATAGTCCGAGTAGTTATATCTTAGAGGGACTTTGGTTTCAGGATGGAGAACTTCTCTATCCTTTAATAGAGATATTCCCCAGTTTTCAACAGATATAATCTGTTTGATTATGATTTTACTAAAGCTTATTAGTTTGTTACTCCCACTATAATGGGTTATTTCGCAGTTTTCTGCTTTGAGGATTTCCTCATAATATATCCGGGACTTATAAGTCTCGGTGGGATAGTATCCCTGATCAAAATATCTTTTGATGATGTACCAAGGTTGGTCATCCCATTTTTTATCTTTTTGATCAAGAAGGAGTATAACATCCTTCTTTGGATTATGAATCCAGTTTTCGTCTTCACTATTATCAACAGTAATTTCAGCATATGATGCTGGTTTTTCAGGATTATGTCCCTGTTGAGCAGCTTTGTAAGCCAAAAACTCTTTATAGAGTTGATCATCAGACTTATTAGCCGATGATGAAGACGATGCGTATGACGCACTATCATAAGCTATAAGCTTTTTATTCCCCATTTGATGGAGAATTCTACCAGCTCCCCTTCCTCTATTAGAGGAGGTTCTTCCACGTCCTCTGCCTATCATGGCTGAAAACATTAAGCACAAGAAATTATTATTTCTCTGTGTTCCAAATCCTCTAATTTAGAGTCTAAGGACCAGATTTGATATTTAATCTGGGTTAAAGCATATTTCTTTGTTTTTTCTGATAAGAAAGGATCATGCTCTATTTCCCCAACCCTGCGATTAATCCAGTAATATTGTTGTAAAATCTCATCTCGTCTATCAACGAGACTGGGTTTTATTATCTTCTTATAGATTTCCTTCATTTAGGTATTCCCTGGTAAGAAAATCAGGAAGACTGTTATCAGTTCCCTTTTTGTAGATGATTTCAAAATCAAATGGTGCGAGATGTGCTTGCCATCTAGCAAACATCTGCTTAGAAACATCATGTTTAAAATCTTTGCTAAACATATATTTAGCTGCTTGACAATCTGTCTTAATAAGAAACTTTTGATTATATAAATCATCTTGAAATTTTAAGACACATTTTACTATTGCCAGAATTTCTTTAGCAACAGTAGCGTAATTCTTTTGACTATTGTTCCATTTTCCTGAATGGAATCGAACAAGATATTCTTGTCTATTGTTTGGTGAAATTTGTTTCAGAATACCTCCATAACCAATTTCTGAGGCATCTGTTTCAATTATCTTTTCCCATTCTGGGTTTGCAATCATCAAACAAGGAAGGTTATTTACCTTTTGTTTGATTTTTTGTACAGCCTTAGTATGGTCTATTGACCATGGCTTTGGATTTTTCTTCAGTCTATCGTATAACAGACTGGTATCTTCTGCTAAATTTTTATAATAAGGAAGAATATAATTTAAACTTCCAAGAAATCTTTGTAGTTGAGTTTTATCCGTAATTTCATCCGGAAATTTGGATGCAAACTCAATACTTCTATTTATTGGTATTATATTACCTTGATCAATATTATGACCTAGAAATCTTATTTTTGTTTGGAAAATCATCATTTTTGGTCTGGATATTACTAAACCATTTTTTATAATTATAGTTTTGAAGATTTCCAAATGTTTGAAATGAGTTTCAATATCCTTGGAGAATACCAGGATATCATCTATATAGACGATTATAAATTCACTATAAGGAATAAAAATATCATTCATAATATTTTGAAATTCAGATGGGGCATTTTTTAACCCGAATGGCATTACATTCCACTCGTAGTGCCCAATAGGTACTGTAAAAGCAGTTTTGTACCTATCTTGTTCATCAATTTGAATCTGCCAATAGCCTGATTTTAAATCAAACTTAGAAAATATATTGGCTTGGTATAATTTGTTTAACAAATCTCTCTTATTAGGTATAGGATACCTAATCCATTTTAAAACCTTATTAAGTGGTTTATAATTTATCACCAATCTTGGTGCTCCTCTTTCCTGCTCTGAATGTTTATTTACATAGAAAGCAGTACAAGACCATGGAGATTTAGAATTTCTTATTAAATTTTTATCAAGAAGAGATTTTATTTCTTTCTTACATAATTCCATATATTCAGAATTCATTTGACACGGACGTGCCTTAGTCGGTATTTGACTTTCTTTGAAATCTTCTTCATATGGAAGAGAAACAATATGTTTCTTTCTATCCCAGAAAGCATTGGGATGATCATTACATATCTGTAGACTGAATTGATGTTCAATCAATTTAATTTTTTCTTGTAGTTTGGGTTTTTCCAAACTCTCTTTAATTGTTAAAGAAAATATTTCTTTCTGTAATAAATCTATCTGATTTATTTTTGCTTTTAACAAATTTTGTTTTATATTGTTTAAAGATCTTGTAATTGGATTTGTAATAAATTGAAAAGTGATTTCTTTTCCTTGATAGACTCCAGTTATTCCGGTTCTATCTACTTTTATTAATGGAAAGATTTTATCAAAGAATGGAGTACCAAGTATAACTTGGTTTGATAAATCTTTTACTAATACAAAGCTTGTATTAATACATGTATTATCTTTACAGATATACGCTTTAGGTATTTTATAATTTACCTCAAGTTTTCCTTTCCCAGCATGGCTGAGACCATGGTTAGTCCTATGATAGTATTTTATTGGGACTAATCCTTCCTGAATACAGTTTAAATCTGCACCACTATCAAATAGTGCTATGACTTCTATAAAAAAATCTTCTCCTATAAGGAGTTTTATTTTCCCATACCATTTTTGGGAGGTGACTATTTCCATTATACTTTGTAAATACGACTCCTGTTCTTCTTTATTAGGAAGAACTACGGATGGATTTTCAAGACATATAATTCTTTTTTCTAAATCCGTATTACTTTTTTGTAATTGTTTAATTTCTATTTTTAGATTATCAATCTCATTTTTTAATTCTTTTACATCAAAAGGGTTTTTATAAATATTCCTTTTGTTTAACTGATTTTTTAATTCAGCTAGACTGAATGGTTTTAAATCATTCTGTGAGTTGGATGACTCACCTTCTTCATGATTTTTCATATACGAAGAAATTATCTTTTCTTTTGTATCAGGGTCTTTTATGACTTTTAATAAATCAATGATTTCACTGGTTAAAACATTTAATTCCATATTTTGGAACTGTGAAATTATTTGATAAAGGTTTTCTTCTTCAATTTCAGAAGAACAACAGTTTTTATTACAACAGTCTTCTTCTTCAGAAGAGTTTGAAAGATTTTTTAAAATATTCAAATCTTCATTTGAGGATAATTGAGAATAATTATCAGACTCATTATCTGACTCTAACAGTATTTCTGAGATTTTATTTTTTAAATCTTCATCTTCTAGCTTATTAAGCTTTTTCCTAACCCAGCAAGTTTTTGCGGTATGACCATATTTCTTGCATCTTTTGCATATAAGCTTAGGTTTATCTGGGAATTTATTATTCCTATCTTCTCTGAAATAATTTCTATTTTTATCTATTCTTTTCCTTTTCTTCTTCAAATCCTTATATGGACTCGATTGTTTCCTAACTTTCTTAGGCTTAGAAGATGGTAATTTTCTATCTTCCATTGCAAATTGATCGCAAAATTGACCTAATTGTCTCTTCTCATTCAAAGAGTGTTTCTTAATTTGTTGATTCAACTTAATTTCATTACACAGGTTTAATCCTTCCTGTATACAGGTTCCTATGAGTTTCCCGTATGTATAATCATCATAATTAATTTTTCCTTCTTTTCGTAAGTTATTTCTTACTCTTTCTGCAAAAAGGTGAGGAAGACCATCTATAAACTTAGACTTCCAATGTGAGCTATTAGACTCTGGGAGTTCCATTACTCTGCTTAAAAATGTATCCTTATACCACCTAAATGATGTAAGGGTTCTACACTTAAGATTTTGTAAAAGAGTTCTGATATTTTCAGAATTGTCAGACCATCTGCCTGTAAAATGTTCTATAATATTAACTATTAAGGTATATACTGAATTATTTTCAGTAGTATTCCCTTCTTCCTTAATACTATCTAGTATTTTCTTTCTATCATCAGCGGATAAATAATTATCCCACCAGCCTTTCAATTGGCCAGTAAATCCTGATATGATCATATTGGCTATGGTTTTTGTCGGATTTCTATTATTCTGACATATAGTTGCATACATAAGCATCCTATGGACAGTCTTATAAATCTGACTCTCCGTTTGACCATCAATATTCCATTCATAAATCATTTTTCCACTATACGAATTATTAATTACGTATTCCTGTTCTTCTATAAGAACGTCCTGCGGAGTAGGCCTAGGATAATAATACATCCTTTGGGTTGGCTTATCAGCAAACTTAGACAATTTATTTATTTCTTCATTTATCTTTTGTTTATAATTTTCATCATTTATATCTTTCTCAAAATCACTTAATGTATTAATTTTGAGATCTTTAAAAATATTAATTGATTCATTTAATGCCTGAATTAAATCTTCATCTGGCTTTGTTTTAAAATCTACTACTCTCGGAGGTAATTGTATACTCGGAGTAGCTACGATTTCTTTCTTTTTATCATTTATTATGATATTTTGTTTTTCTTTTAAATGAGATAATATTTTATCCATTTTCTTCGAGATATCTTGTAATTGTTCTCCTAATATAATTAGGTATAGATTTGAAAAATTATTTTGTTTTATCAAATCGTTTATGTGACTGATTGTCACTGGTAAGATATTACCTTCCAATAATTTTTGAAAAGCTTGGTAATATCGTTCTTCTCCTTGTTTTTCAATTTTAAAACCATTTGAAGGAGGGAAAACATTTGACACAATATTGCCATTTATATTAAATTGTCTTTTAATTACTGAAATTATACTTTCAGTATATCTTTCTATAAACCATGGAACAAAAGGTATAACCTCATTTTTTTCAGATAATTCTGTATAAAATTCTTTTTGAAAGAATTCTGTATCTGTTTTTCCAAAATTTTTGAAAAACCAATTTCTAAATACTTCCCATTTTGGCAAGTTAAATTCTTTTGAGATTTCCAGTCTTACTGGAGATCCTTTTGAAAAATCTAATTTTTCTTTATATTCCATATTATATGAAATTTACTTCTGATTCGGTTAGTTCCGAATCTATCTGTTTAAATCCTCTGACTATATTATCAGAATTTATTCTTAATTCTTCTATTTTTCTTTCAGGAAATTCTTCCCTAACTTTTGAAGTAGACGCCCTAGAAGGACTCTTAACCATATAATCTATGGGAGATATATGATAATACGAAGAATTTGACCTTATTAAGGATGGCTCATAATTTTGTTTGATATTATCAAATTGTATTTTAACTAAACCTTCTGAGGTTTGAGATATATTTATCGGATTGTTATCTATATATTGATTTGTTGGGGTAGATTTTTCTATTACCCAATTTTCAGGAAAATTAATTTCTTCCCACTTAATTTTTCTTCTTGTAGTAACTTCAGATTTACCAAAGTTAGTTTCTATAACAATTGTTTCATTCAATGGTTTATCTACCATTCTGCAATTAGGATTTAGAGTAAACAAAGGCTTATAATAAATCCTATAACAAACACATATTACCTCAGATCCTGGGGCATAGTTATAACCATTAGTTTTAACATTTAATGTTAAAGCATCTGTAATATTAACATCAGACAAAGATAATTGTAAATTTGGATAAACATTAAAATAGACTGGACCATGAGCCAGACTAGATTGGATTATTCCCATAAGGGATTGTTTCCAATTGAGATTTCTAGCATCTCTGAGAGCTGCTATAAAACTCTCTGGTAAACCTTCTAATGTCAAAGGTTTAAAAGCAATTTGCACTAATCCAATATGGATAAATTTATAGTCTTTCTTATATTTGTTTAAATCTCTGTTTGATAGTAATTTTACTACCATTTCATCTTTGTTTAAAGAAAATGTTTCTTCCGTTGTTTTAACAACTTGTTTGAGACCTATTTTCTCAAAAGTTCCTAATTTATAAATCAACTTATAATCAATTCTTGGAATTGTCCATTTATTTAACAATTCAAGATTATGGGGTATATCATACTCCTCTTCAATACTGTTTTTAACAGTATCTTCAGATCGTAATATATTCATTTGAATATATTTGATAAGTGTTAAAACAAACACACACAACTCAACTGATTATTATGGCTGTTTATTTAATTTATTTACAAAATAAAATTTTGAGCTCTTGGCTCTGATACCACCACGAGACACAGGATCGAGTGGGATAAAGAGCAAAAACCCAGACAAGTTAAAACAAAATATTAACAGTCTTATCTGAACAGAGATCCGGATTCAAAGAATAAGGTTGGGTGTTATAGGCGATTTTACTCAGCCACTTTCCAGGAGGTTAGTATGTGACCAGTAATGGGCAAGACCCTTAAACGCCACGACGCTCTCTTGGCTTATGGGCAAAACGGGTCCCCACGCGGTCGGCCGCCCACACTAACACCCTGAATAGGCACGAAACCTTCTCCCCACTCTTACCTTTGAACCGGTTTCCTGAGCAGAGTAATATTATATAATCATTAATGTTTTTATATTATTATATAATCATTAAATAAACATTATTATTATTTTATTATTATTATTATAACTATTCAAATCTATGTATATTAATATAGGAGTAATATTATTTTATAATTTAGCAATAGAGTAAGTTGACGCGTATTCTTATTATAATCACAACTTTTTATTATAAAGAAAATAATAACTTTGGGCTAAAACTAGTCATTTTGTGCTTTAAACAAAATTATTTCGTGATATCCCCTTGCTTTTTAGCTTTTCATGTCCCCCGTGATATTTCTAGAGTCTAGACCTTCTTTGTCCATCATCACCATCCACTTAACTTCATTTTGATATTTATACGAAATATAACCAACTTTAAATTGCAATTTATTAAATGAAATTCTATAAACTAAAGTATAAGTTTTAACTTGTAACAAAGTTCCATTTTCCTCCAATCGTTCCTTCGGGCTTAGGTTATGTGGAGAAGATTACCATCTCTTTCTCTCTCTAAACCACTTTCCTTTAATATTGATTAATTAATTGTGATTTGTAGTGTGTTACAAACCTTTTTTTTTTTTTTTTTGAACGGCAAATGTGCGACCCTGATTCGAAAAATATGTGTTATCTTAATCGGGTCCACCTATTTGTTTCCTAGCCGATACCGCACCCCCAACCCCCTCAAGAGCAAACCTATTGCTGAGAAAACCCACTGGCTCAACCCTGAGCATTTTTGCTTAGTGTGAGACTTGAACCCTAGACCAAACCAACCAGTTAATTCGGAAATCAGTCGGCACATTTTTTTTTCCAATTAAAAACCTGCCATTGAACAAAGTAGAAAGTTCCGAGGCAAATTAGGTTGAGTCAAAAACGGCTTGAGACCAGTAGCACCAGGAGATTGAAGCATTCGTTTGATTTTGTCCAAAGAAAGCTCCATTGAACAACCAAATAGTTCTACAACAAACTTAGTTGAACCAAAAACAATTAAAACAATCAGATTCAAGAAAGTAAAGGGTCGGCTTTATTTTTTAGAAGGTGAGAGGCTTTTGGTTTAAATTCTTTAAAGATGTGTGATTAAAAAATGAAATTTAAACTTCAGCAATAAATGCAAAAGTTTAAATAATATTTTTAAACAGTTACAAGTTTCAAATATGTCATCTTCACCATAAATGAAATAAGTTTATGTTTCACCAACTCAGACTTAGTTGAAGATGACAATATGTAATTGTCTGGTATGTATAGTAGTTTTCTAGTAGAGATCAAAACTCTATAGTAAAAAAGATATGAATTACATTATTTTCAATAATAATTTGTTTTATTTTGAACTATAACTTAACAATGTATTTGTTAGAATTTGAACTGGATTAATTACAAATAACATTGTACTTGTTAGAATTTAAATTGGATTAATTACAAAATGTTAATAATTGGCTACAAAACTCATACGCTTATTCTTATTAATGAACTCAAGCTTTGGACATTAGTACTCTTTTTGATATATTATTTTAAGAGATTAAATATCCAGATACCAAATAATAAGTATTTTGATTTTTTTTTAAATGGTCAACAAATGCTATAACAACCCGCATAAACGTATTGACGAAATGCCATCCACGCCCGTTAACAGAAACAACGCTAGTGATCCGATCCGTCCATCAATGCAGGGGAAACTTACCACCCAAAAGCTCACTATGATAAAACCCCTACCACTTGAAACAATTGCAGCTAGTAAGACTCGAACCCAAACCCTATACTTTAAAAACCCACGAGATGCCTCTTTTCAAACCACTTGAGCTTGGAGCTGGGGCTAATTATCTTATAACTAAAGCATAATAAGGAACACCAATTTTTTTAAGAGTTATTGGATTTTAATAATCTTAACTTTCATTTATTGTTCGGAATTAATCTAAACTCAAGAAATGTTAACAAGCACTCCCAGTTTTAAAGTTATTTTTCTCTAACGATCCCTTATTAACTAAGAGTTAACCCATCGTAGTTTTTTTTATTAAATGGGGCCAACTCAATTTGCAACTTCGCCGTCCCAATCTCCAGCAGATTGATTTTTTGGTGTCTAGCCTCCTTTGTCACCTGAAATCTACCTCTAACGAGTCATGTAATTTAGACCAGGAGGTTGAGATTGACGGGTTTCTGGGTGCAGAAGTTTCTGATTGACGGACCTAATTGTTGATTTCAACTATGCTTAGTGTTTTGGCCATATAAGTAGTATACGTTATCAAAAAACTAACGATATTAAATCTCAATTATTAAGAGATCATTGGAAGAAAATAAGCTTAAAGTTAGGAGTATCTGAAAATATTTTCAGAATTGAAATTAATCAGTGCGAATAAACCAATAACTCTTTTTTACTAGTAAAAAACACCATCCCTATATGCTAGATTAAAAACTTGAATTCTAACAACGACTATTTTAATTATGTTTAAATAAAACTAGTTTATTTACACTCGCACGTTGCGGCGGGATTGTACGCGGCGTAATAAAGTATAGACTAACAATCGACCAGAATTGTCTCAGAACTAAATTAATGTCGAACAGTAAAATAACTCAAATTTATACCGTAGAACGAAAACGTATCATACTTGACCTGCTTCTTTTCCAAACAGAACTATGTTAAAACGTATATCAAGTTAAAACGTACATAAAAACCACATAGATTACAATCGTCCCTACTCGTTTCCGAACTAAATTTACACTGAAACGTAGAGTAGAAAACGTTTATATTTGACCTGGCTTATTTTTTTAATAAAACATACGTCAAAACGTAGGCAAATGTCGAAATATAGATAATCTCAAAACGTATATAAAAATATGCACAAAAAAAATTTCCGATGCATATCTAAAAATACGAACGCAAAAATTAGTTTTTTTAAGTAAAAATTATATTGATATAAACCCGTAACTTAAAAGAGTTAACGTGACACGTTAAAATTGACCGGTTAGATTTGAATATAATAAACAAGTATTATTGTTATTTAACTATTATTAGTATTATATAATTCCATAAATAAATATATAATAACTGTTATTATTTAAATATTATTATTTATAATTGTTCAATTACATTTGGCTTAATATAGGAGTAATTCTAATCAAATTAGACACTATTTTTTGTGAAATTTCTATATATTTGTTAAAAATTATTTAACTAATTATTGTGTCACCTGGTTCTTAGCTCATAGTACAAACGGTTATACACAATCATATTTTATAAACATACTTTATTAGATAATAACTAATTTACCAAAAAACTTCTAACTTAATGATACCAAATTGTTTATAAGATACGTTTTCTCATAAGGTTAACGGTGCAAATAATTCGATGATGGTATGAAGAAAAATGTTAAAGATAATAATTGATTTAGAGCCCCACTCGTTCTACTTTAATTTAAAACAACATTTAGTGCCTATCACACTCTCATAACAAACAATATCAAATCTAAAAAAGTGACAACACTACAGACGAGTGCCTCACGCACTCAACCACCACATCATTTTTATTTTATTTTTTTAAATTAGTTTATTTTGAGCTATTCATTGCTAATATATTATGTTAGAATTGATTTCAAAAATGGCCTTATGGTGCGATTATAATTTAGTTTTTTAGTTTCATTTATTATTATTATTTTCTTATTGTTCCTTTACGAGTAAAATAGATGGTCTCTCGGAGTAGCTGGGTGTGGATGATCGCTAGGATGAATAGGATGTTAACTATTTTGGGTTAAGTACATGTAAAAACAGTGACGAAACTAGAAACTTTTTCTCATGGGGTCATTGTTTTTTGGTGATTTGATTTGTAACGAAACAAAATAAACTTTTTCGGATTGTCTAATCAGGTCGGGTTGGGTCGTAATATAATCACTTTGCATTGAAAATGTTAACAAAAACACAATAACAAAAGAAATCAAATAACATTTATATTTTATAGTTGTTCTATACACGTCAAAATCTTTTGAAACTTTTTCATTGCATTACTATTACTAGACGACAAAGAACGTTTGATGGTTTTCTTTTCACAACAAAATGTTCTTATTTTTCTAGAATGTATCATATATATTATGAATTTCAATGAATTAAATAACTAATAATTACAAAATTAGGACTTGAACACAATATAGATTCTAGATTTTAAATACCAAAATTATCAAACAAATTAACTAATAAATAATTGAAATAACAACAATGAAAGCATCAAAATCACTAAAGCAAAATCTTGGGATTGAATCTTCATTTATAGACAAATTACAAATAAATAAATAAAAAACTAATTTAAAAAACTAACCTTAAATCTTGAAAACTTGAATAGTTGAAACTTGAAACCCGTTGAAACTTGAAAGAAAAAACATCCAAATAGGCCGTTGCTAGGGGTATTTGGCTACTGCAGCAGCAGCAGGAGGTTATTCTTTTATTAAGTCGGATAATGTATTTGGCCATAATCGAAGTTGATGGCCGCCACAACAGGAGGTCGATTGGGGGGAGGGGTTGATGGAAGTAGTAGATAGATAGGAGGCTGCAATTACAAGTCGTTAGGCCAAATGGAAGTGGTGTATTTAGGGTTAGGGTTTTAAGTTATGTTAAAATTAAGGGTAAACTTGTAACTATACAAATTAAATAGTGAAAAAAAAGAAAGCATACTTGTGGGGTGCAGGGATCGAACCTGCGACATTTCTTTGCATGCAAGCATGCTAACTAGTGAACCAGAAACTAATTTAAGTTAAAATAAGAACCAAAAATACTAATGGGTTCACTTTCTGAAAACTATGAGTTCATTTAAAAATTCAAAACTATACGTTGTACTACCGGCTTAAATACCAATGGGGTCAATTGACCTCGTTCTCTTAGGCATAGTTCCGTCCGTGTGTAAAAAGTTTATTGTAATCTTAATAATATAAAAAACATTAAAAATAAAAATATTAAAACAAAGGTTAAAAATGCAATATATATATATACACACACTCACTCTCTCTATAATATATATATATATATATATAGGGTAAGAATCAACTGGTAACCATCTATTATTACGATAACTATGTTAACTTTTTAACATCAATCAAAATTATTATTATTTTGTTGGAATTACATCATTATACATATACAACATTATTTCCTTTAATTTATATGTGTAAATTTATAAGTGTAAAAAAGTTACGATAAGTGTAACAAAAGTTAAACTAATGGATCAAATATGAAAAAAAAAAACACCTAGAGATTGTCTAGTGTAATTAGTAAAAATAAAGGGTTATTGGATTTTAATAATCCAAACTTTTATTTATTGGCCGGGACTAATACCAACTTAAAAAATGTTTACAGACACTCTTAACTTTGAGCTTATTTTCCTTCAATGGTCTCTTACTAACTGAGATTTAACACCGTTAGTTTTTTGATTACGTGGACTGTTTATATGGCCAAAACAGTAAGTAGAAAGTTAAAATCAATCATCTGGTCTGTCAATCTGAAACTTCCGCACCCTCGAAGCCGTCAATCTTCATCTTCTGATCTAAACCACTTAACACATTCGAGATAGATTTCAAGTGATGTTGGAGGCTAGGACCCAAAAAACGGACTTGATGGAGGCTAGACGACGACGTAGTTGAAAAATGACTCAATGTTCGCCCTATTTCATAAAAAAAACTAACGGAGGTTAACTCTCAGTTAGTAAGGGGTCGTTGAAGTAAAATAAATTCAAAGTTGGGAGTGTCTATAAATATTTTCTGAGTTGGGATTAATCCCGACCAATAAATGAAAGTTGGTATTATTAAAATCTAACAACCCAAAAATAAAAGTTAAAAGGTGAAATTAGTTACAAAGACAAATGTTCTTTTTCTGTAGTTTACCCTTAAATAAAAGAAAACGCAACTACATTAAAATTTGGAATTCCTAACCACAACGTGCGGTGGTTTCTTGTTTACAAGACAACACCATATTCAACAACGGCTTGCTCAGATGGACAAGTTTATGTTAAATGGTTATCTATGGTTGATACACGTGAAGTTGGTGTAGAGAAATTAAAATCAAACTTGGATAATCTGAGATTCGTGAATATCACTTTCAGATCGAAATTATTTGGTGGTTCATCCGAATAAATCAATTGGATATAAATCAGACAAGATCAAGAAGAAATATGTATAATTGTGTGATTTTTCATGAACCAGAAGAAGAGTGAATGAACAATATTCGTTTAGAATTTAACATTTATAGGGAGGGATAAAACTGCAAAATGTAGTTCAACATCAAAAATTATAATTTTTACCCCCGAATTTCACATGTGAAATTTTTGAAAAATAAAGTTTTCGTTTATTTTTTATAAAGAAATTTTTGATAAAGTAGTTTTCCTAACCAGGGGCTCTGCCCCTTGGACCCCGCTAGGGACTGCCGTCCCTTGGACCCTGCTTCCAGGGACGCTTCCCCCGGACCCTCGCCAAGGGGGCATTACCCCCTTGGAGCCCCCATTGATTAGGGGCTTCACCCATAAACATTATAAGATATAACATTCAAATGTTGTAGATCATGATAAACTCAAATAAGCGTACACTCAACATCGTTTAACTTGTTTGATAGATATTATGATTACATTGGTTATCTAGTCATTCTAATTACATTAAAATATCTAACAGTTGGTTACCTTTTCATTCATATCTTTCCATTTTGAATTCAGTAGATGGACGAAGCAAACGGATAATGTCTTTAATAGTGAATTAAAATTACATAAGAAATTAAAATTAAAAGTTTGTTGCTTTTCCGTATCCAAGTCTTTGGATATGTTTACCTATGCCTTACTAAAGTCAGTTCTTCTACCTCCATTCAAGATTTTGCTTTCTTCCTTGTTGGAACGTTGGTGACAAATACGACTTCATCACCACCTTCTTCCTCGTTTCATGTGGAGGGTTGGGTCTTATCTTCTGAGTGATCGGCTAGTAGCTGGTATTGAATTGAAAAAAAAAGTTTTTTCAAATTAAGAATGCGGTGGGGAGGGTGAGAATAAAAATTCAGCGTACCCATGTTGAATCGGGAATGGGGTTTTTCGTGGATATTGAGAAGTTGAGTTAAATTGGGTCCGCTAGTGTGTGTAGTGTTGAAATTAGGGAAGTTGGCTTCGGATGACTGATTGATTTGAGATTGTTTGTTGGGTTGTCGTCGACTCGACTTGGTTTTCTTCTCTTTTACTATGGTTGAATCCATGTTTAAATATTGTAAAGATTATATATTTATAGAGAAACAATGAAGAGATAGTGAAAAAAACAAGTCGGTTAAATGTATTCTTATAATGTAAAAAATAAAGAGGATTCAATATTTCTAATAGTAACCAAAGTTGTGAAACAAGTAATGTGTTTTAGTATTTGACAAAAAACGAGTCCTAAACATGCACATTAAAGATTTTGACTCTATGTACAATCAAGAAAAGAGCATTACAACAAGTTTTCTTTGTACATATTAAAGGCATCCGATAATTGTGTTACTCTTGGAATATGTTATCAAAGTGTATGTATTTAAAGACGAAAGACACGAGAAAATAAAATTAATCACAAAGATGCTAGAGTCTTTTACATGAAATCCCAAAATTCGGAGTCAAAAACCCATCTGAGTCCCAAACCACCTTCAAGACGCTATGAAGTTCGGTAAATAACAACATGATGGTTCAACTCTAGGAAATGACATGTTGATGTTAGAAAGTATGAAGGCCGTTCCTGGGAATTATTATTAATTTTGGGCCCGAGCGAGTGGAAACAAAACAGAAGCTGTAGTTAAAGTTAATATAAGATCTATAAATAGGCTTAAAAAACTCTAATGGATCAACCAATAAAATGGATTTAAAGTTTAATTTTTTGATGTGTGAATGAATATATATATGTATATATATATATATATATATATATATATATATATATATATATATATATATATATATATGTATGGGATTGGGTTCAAATGAAAACCAAGAGAAATTATGTAAATCAATAAACCAAATCTTCACATTTGATTTATGAAGATCAATGACTCATATTTTTTTTAATAAAATAATAAAAGTTGTATTTTTATTGGAACACGTGTACAAAAAGTCAAACAAATATGAGATATTGAACTCGTAAATCAAAGGTGAAGATTTGGTTTATTGGTTTACACAATTTCTCTTGCTTTACATTTGAACCATCCCCTGTATGTATGTATGTATGTATGTATGTATGTATGTATGTATATATATATATGTATAGGTTTGGGTTCAAATGAAAATCAAGAGAAATTATGTAAACCAATAAACTTAATCTACACATTTGATTTATAAATATTAATGGTTCATATTTATTTGAATAAAATAATATAAGATTGTAGTTTTATTAAACTATGTGTACAAAAAATCACACAAATATAAGTTATTGATATTTATAAATCAAAGGTGGAGATTTGGTTTATTGGTTTACATAATTTCTCTTTCATTTGAATCCAATCCTATATGTATATATATAGTGGCCGGTTACGATACAAAATTTAATTTTCGTGCAAAGCATACAAAGTCACCAACGTATAACACGTGTTTTTTAAAAGAGAGGTAATTTCGTCCGCGGCACAATTACCCACATAAAGTGCATAATTACGCAAGTTATATTTATAATTATACAAGTTATATATATAATTGCGCAAAGTAAAAATACTCATGTTATAAAAATAACTATGCAAGTTATCTTTACTACTATGTAATGGAAAACGTACGGGCAAAATTGGAAATTAACCCTTATTTGTAAGACGCACCCCTTGGCGTCTCTGCCATTTCCCCTCAACTACCCACTTCCTTCCGGTCAATCTTCCAGGTGACCGCCTGTCTGCCATCCATCGGCATTTAAATGGCGATTGAACATACCTTCATCGGCATTTAAATGGCGATTGAACATACCTTCATTTTACAGTTTTGTAAGACGCGGCGTTTGACATACCTCCATCATGAGTTGCACCTCATTGAGGCACCACCATTGAAGTTGGCGCCCGTTACCATTCTTCCTCCTCCATTCAATTGCTGGGATGTACGACGATTCCCTTGGCCTCCATTCAACTGCTTTTAATGGTACTAGTTACTCTCGAATTCAGTCACCCAACCGTTTCCATTAGTTAGCATCATCAGTTGGTTTCTATTTTATCCATTGGTTTGCTCAATTACATAACTTGATTTCATGAATTGGTTTGATTTCACGTGTAAGTTCTATTTTTTCATTAGTTATTTTGATTACCGTTAGAGTTGTTGTCAATAAGGTCTTCCAGGTTGCCCTTTCACTCCTTTGGTTTCAACATTTGTTTATGTCACCAACAGTTACGAAGGTTTGTTTTCAATCGATTCTCTCTTCGTTTGTGTATAGTCTAAGGTTTACTTGGATCTAAACTACTTCTTTTGATGTTAAATTGCATTGATCTTAATTTAACCATGAAATGAATGTATTCAGTTGTTTAAAACTTGAAACGAATTTATTCTTTTGTTGATTGTTCGGGTATAAACATTGAGTAGGTTGTGTTCACCATATCTACTTGCTTTGATTTATTACTTACAAGGTGTTGGTATATGATTTTATGGATAATGGTGATCTCCAAGAACATTTGTATCCAATCAGTGGTATGTAGTTGCTAACTTATAGTCCTTTTATGATTTAATAGTCTTCACCTTATGATAAAGGAAGTGACAGCAGGACTAATTAACCCTTGTTATTTTCCTTATATGCCATTTTTCAAGATTATATCTTAACATTTTTTCTTTAGATTTTGATGTTAATGGTTTAATGCTGTTCTTAATAGCACCAACTAAGTTGAGAAACTATGGATGGAGGAAACCACATATTTTTAAATATAATCTTGCTGCACGTGTATTTGAATCGTCCTAGTGAAGTCAGTTTTAGGTTTCACCTAACTAATAAAAGAAATGTACATTGGGTGGATTTTGGAATGGTAATTTGAATCAATTCAAATTGAAACAACATATATGAACTCTGGTTATGATTAGAAGCATCCAGTTTGATGTTTACAAACCATAATTGAATTTCTACACAATGAAAGTGGTAAATTTGATTCAAAATTATGTTAAACCTTTGTAACATCAATTGGGTACAAATAAATAACAATAACAATATGAAAAAGACCTGAAATGACAAAATCACATTTTTGGAAAAAGAGTATACTCATTGAATATGTGTTACCATGTGGCACCCTACATAATTTCATATCTGTCGTGCACAGTAAAGATTTTTAGTTTATAAGTAATGTCTGTTCTCTAATATAATCAACGCGTTTTGAGCGTATTGGCTGTGGAAGAGAGTAGAACTTCACAGTTAAATGTGCTCAGGTGGGAGAAATCCAGGGATGGCTAACCTCCCTGGGAAGTTTTCACCTGGGCAACTAAAATCAAATCCGTGAGCTGCTCGTGGGCAAAGCAGACAATATTGGTGGTACGAGAGGCCGGGTGTTACAGAATGGTATCAGATCCACTCCTGTGCTGTTCGGGATGGTGGGACAAACCTATGAAATAGTTTAAGCTCCGCCACTGCTCACGGGGATGGTGAGTGAGTTCTCGGGCTGATCGAGGACGATGAGTACAAAGGGGGGGGTGATTGTGACACCCTACATAAATCACACATCGGCCGTGGACAGGATAGATTCCTGGTTCATAAGTAATGTCTGTTCTCTAATATTACCAACGCGTTTTGGGCGTATTGGCTGTGAAAAAGAGGAGAACTCCACAGTTCAGCGTGCTTAGGTGGGAGAAATCCAGGGATGGGTGACCTCCTTGGGAAGTTTTCACCTAGGCAATTAAAAGCAAATACGTGAGCTACTCGTGGGCAAAGTAGATAATATTGGTGGTACGGGACGCTGGGTGTTACATACCAAGTACAAAACTCACGATTGACCTCAATATTTTTTGTAATGCTAATGAAGTTTCGCATGATTTATGCTAAATTGCGTGAGCAATAATTTCCTGCGTTGACCCGTGCATGAAACACACGGATGATGCATCGCTGTAAGCCTCAAAAAACAGTAAACATATGCATGTGCAAAAATCAACATACTATAATATAATGAGTTGGGTTTTTCAATCGCGTAGATGTATGGATTTATGCATATGGGATCACCTATATCATTCAAAACAACATATTATATTTGACTGGTATTATTAAAAATAGAACTTTATTTGAATTCTGATTCATCATTCTCTTTTGTTAATTTTATTTGTTATGCAACCGAACTAAGATTATGAGTTCTGTTCATTAAAAATAATCAATAGATTTAAAAAATTACGAAAACAGATTTAATACCCATGTCATGCTTTAGTCTAGAATCATTAGAATTGAAAAGACTTATCACATGACTATTATGCTGACTAATGTCACTTTTTGAGGTTTTAGATTCTTTGATATTAAAGAGTATAAATTAACACCGATTATCAGGCTTCCTTTTCATAAAAAAAATCAACAGTCAATATTATATTCATATTAAAGAAAATAAACGTTTAGAAAGAATCAATAGTCAACACGTAGACGTTTTTAAAGAAAATATCATTTAAAAAAAATATAACAATACTATACTTATATTAAAGAGGATAAAATGTTCGATTTTATGGTGTATTTTTTTTAAAATAATGTGGTATAAAAAAGTTATATGCGTTTAAAAAACTGGGGAACGTTGAAAAAAGTTCCCCTTGTTTTTTTAAACGCATATAACTTTTTTATACGACATTAGTTTTTTTTAAGTACATCGTAAATTCGAGCATTTTATCCTATTTAATATAACTACAGTATTGCTATATTTTTTTAAATGATATATTTTTTAAAACGTTTATGTGCTGTGTGTGTAACTTGTGTGATCATTACTTACGTAATTATAAACTTAACTTACGTAATTATCATATAACCTGCGTAATTATAAATATAACTTGCGTTATTATTGTTTATAATGTGAGTAATTTTACTTTGCGAAATTATAAATATAACTTGCGTGATAATAGATATAACTTACGTAATAATAGATATAACTTGCGTATTTATAGATATAACTTTTGTAATTATGCACTTTATGTGTATAATTGTTGCGCGGACAAAACTATCCATTCGCCAAAAAACACGTGTCACGCTCTAGTGACTTCATATGCTTCGTACGAAAAGTACATTTTGTATAGTAACCAGCCCCTATATATGAACATGAACATATCACATTTTGTTTAAGTTTCACTCCATAGTTTCAAATTTAAATTTAAGTACATCATCTTAGCTTTTGGTTTCTTGAAATCTATAAAACGTAAATATGAACTAATGATGAGTGATATTTAATAAAAACTAATTGAAAGTTATTTAAAGTGTAGGAAATATTTGTATTATATATATATACATATATATATATATAATCGAGGCCACATTAGTTACTAAAATGTTAATGAACTTTAACGTTTAAAAGGTCTAAAATATTTAAAATATTAATTTGGCATTTACATATTTATCATTCCTAAAGTCATTAGTTACATATTTACCCAAATCAAAAAATAAAGATTAAATTATTGTTTTAGTCCTTGTGGTTTGACGAAAATCAAGGTTTCAGCCCAATAATTTATTTATTACACTAACAGTCCAATTGTTTTAGAGTTTGTTTCAATTACTGTCCACACCTAACAAGTTTTCTATGAAATTAATATAAAATGATATGTTTATCCCTGTGATTGAAATCAAAATACCAAAATAAAACAAAAAATAAATACAAAACCCCACCCCACTCTACCCACCCCAATTTGCCCTCTCTGTCATCAAAAAAACCCTCATAATAACACCAATCCCAATCTGCCGCCACCTCCACCACCCTCTTCAACTGCCACCTCCACCACCACCACCAAAGTCACGTCCTGCCTTGCGCCTTGCTCAACGCCATCATCAACATCACCACATCCCCACTTAACCATCTAACCATCAGATCTCTCACCACCAGCGCCACCGCCACCCACTACCAACCGCCGCTGCCACCATTCTTAACAAGACCATAATCATCATCGTTCAAGACCCCCACCCCCAACCAATATCTTTCTCTCTATCTCTCTCTCTCTCTCTCTCTCTTTCTCTTTTTCTTTCCCTTTTTCTCTCTCTTTCCCACACACACAACCCTCAAACCACCACCATTACAGTCCTCCCATCTGATTTGGTGGTTTTCTTTAAATGACATCCAAGAACCCTCAAAACCACCAAGTCACAGCCATCATCATCGCTCATCTTCTCCAATGCCACCCTTCTCCATCAGCGTCAATCAAACAAAACCAAACCAAACCAAACCAAACCACCACTGTCGCTAGAAAGGATGACTAGAGGTGGCTGTTAATGGGTTCTCGCGGTGGCGACCGGTGACTTTTAAGGTGAAGATGGTGGTGGTGAGTGGTTACAGTGGTGAGCCACGATGGCGGTTGTTGTCGTATCAGATGGTGGTGGGGTTGGAAGAGAGAGAGAGAGAGAGAGAGAGAGAGTGAGAGTGAGAGAGAGAGATTGAATTGGGGGTATTGAAAAGGGTTTTACTAAAATAGCTACAATAACAAAAGTATTAACTAGTTACATTTTTAATCCAGGGGCATTGTGGCACTTTTACACTAACTTAACGAAACAACACTAACGGTATTAGTGGTGTGGATTGTAATTAAACAAATCCTAAAATTATTAGATTGCTAGTGTAATAAATGAACTATTGGAATAAAACCATAATTTTCGTCAAATCATAGGAACTAAAACAATAATTTACTCAAAAATCAATTACATATTTCTACTTCCTAAAACATACATATTACATATTTACTCATTTTATTGAAATTATTTATTAAATGATTACATTACTCATATTTTCAAAAAATTATTTTTACACATTTCACTTCCAACGACTATCATTTATATTGTTTATCAAGTTCAAGTCTTGTATATAAATAGAAACAACAAAAGTTAATCTTGTTTAAAACTTTATTTCAAAACAACAACAACCGATATCAAAGTTATATCTTCAAATACAAAAAATAATTGTCAAAAGTTTTTAATAATTATAATAATAAAACATGAATATGAAAAAATCCCTTAGTAAAAATAAGGTAAAATAGTTATTTAATAGATTAAGTTTAATGAAATGGATAAATATGTAACATATATGTTTTAGAAAGAGGAAATATGTAATTAATTTATTAGCTTGGGAAAATATGTAATCTATGGTTTTAGGTAGGAGAAATCTGTAAAAATCCCTATATTAATTGGTTTGTTGATAGGCTAATGAGTTTAAGTGTTTAAGAAAGTATATAATCTTTTGATGCATATTAATATAATATATAAAAAATTTAAAAATTTCAAGCCGCCGTAAAGATCGGGCCTTGAGCCGTTGCACACCTTAATCTCAAGCCCAGCCCTGGTAAGTATGACAAACATAAGATTTTGAGTTAATTTCACTTTTACTCCTTAAGGTTTAACTAAAGTAACCATTTTCCTTCAAAAGATTAAAAACATCAATTTACCTTCAAAAGTTTCATATGTTGTTTCAATTTCACTTCAAAAGTTTCATTATTTTGGATAAAATTAAAACAACTAATGAAACTTTTGGATTAAAATTGAAACAATTTATGAAACTTTTGGAGGTAAATTGATGTTTTTAAACTTTTGGAGGAAAATAGTTATTTTTAACAAAACTCAAAGAGTAAAATTGAACTTAACTCTAAGATTTTTGAATTTTCTTTTCTTTCTTTTTTCCTCTTAAGATCTCAGGTACTATCCCTTACGATACTAGATTCGTCGTTATATGTGACTAGTGATGACGTATGTCCCAAATCAATATATGATGCCAATCTTGTGGGCCTGGTCAAAATATAATGGTGGGCTTGTTGGGCTTCCAGACCATATTACCTAAAATCATCACCAATATATTTTACTTCTATTTTTAAATTACTCTAAATTAATTATATCATATCTAAATGTAAATCAAGATATTTTATTTACGAGGCAAAACTTCTATCACATTTGATAGCCTAACCCCACATTAACGCATTACAACTAGGTGACTTAAGAGAATTACCCTTTCAATTAAGATCATCTGATATATTATGACAAAAACTAATCTAGTCATACTATCTCTTCCTCCGTAAGAACAAAGTTCTTCTTTCTTTCCTTTCTTGTCAAGGAAAGAGCTTCTTGTTGTTAAGATGTTCTTCTTTCATTATTGAAGTTTCATCTTATCAAGCAACTCTTTTTAGCTAAACCTTGTTTTTTCTAAGTAGTTTCTCCCCCATTCTATTTCTTGTAGTTCATGTATTTGTATGCTTATATATTTATCATTACTTACATGTGCATTTATGTTAGATAATCACTGACTTCGCATCGAATCGATGTTTACGTACGGAACTACAACTTCAGATTATTTTCTAACGTGTTCTTTATGTGATAATGCTCGAATTTAAGCTTAGAAATTGCTTAGGGTGCTACAAGCGGTCTAACTGACAACAATACTTAACCCGGATTTGGTTGTACAACAATACTTAACCCGGATTTGGTTGTAGCAAAACTTATATTTTTTAAGTTGTTATTTATTTTCATGTAATCAGAATTAAAAAAAAAATCCAACAGAATCTTCCACTTTTTTATTATGAGAAAGTGTTGGCACTCCCATAAAATGAACACTTGTGTTTTTTCTTGCTAAAACATTGGCCAAATAAACGATAAATACATGAACTTTATCAACTTCGAACAACCTATCCTTTAATACTCTAATCGAGTACATTTTATGAATATAGAAATTTTAACAAGTCTCAATATCTGACCTCCAAACCACATAAACCGATATCCCTTTCAAAATCATAATCCATAGGTTATCATAAAAAAAATAAAAAAAAAATAAAAAAAAAACGGAAATACAAATAACCAACACTATGATGAAAATTAAAGGTTTAAGTAAATAAAAAGAGCAAGGAAAGAAACGTAACACCTACATTTACGCTCCATGGCATGGTTTGAGAGTTTCTCTTCATTTTTAACTTATAGAGGTTTTGTCATAACGTCTCTCACTAATATATAGTAGTGGTCACCACTTCTAGTCTTTACTAATACTACACCAATCAACATTTCTTGTCTCAATAATATGTTAATGATAATCATATTTCATCTCACTAATATAGTATCATCATTTCTTGTCTCACTAATTAGATAGTGATCATCAAGTCTTACTGCAAAAAAAAGGTATTTAAAAATGAAAAATTAGTCTCTAATAATCTCAAATCACTCTCTAATGACTATTAGGATTGATTTCATTAGCCAATGTGGGGCTAGCCCACTTGGTAGAGGCTTTGCCTTTTAGAGAGTAGGTATTGGGTTCAAACCCAAGCAATGGTGTAATTTGGTGTAGTGTAGGAGTTAAATAGATTTGCCGTTTAAAAAAAAAAAAAAAAGAAAGAAAGGATTGATTTCATTAGTCCCAAGACAGTCTTAAATACCTAGTACTAAATACTCATATTAACAACTAAATTTCCGTCTCAATTATATGACACCAACAAAGAGTAACATTCAGTTTCTCATTCACATAAATTTAGTCATTAATCTATTCTTTGATACCAAGTCATTTCAGTCTCAAATACATTTCGTATGTTACTGAAAATCAGTCTTTGATACTACCTTTTAAAGACTGGAAATCAGTATTTAAACCTTATCTATTTTGTCCTGGATATATTTAATTATATTTGGTTTTTGTGACAATTTTATACTTAATAAAGAGTTTTACAGATGGAGTATTAGTATGTAAAAACAAACCATTCAATCTCCGATCAATCTTTTAGGAACTGAAAATCTATACGTTTTAAGCATTTTTAGTCCTAAATCCGGCGTGCTATAGGAGCATTAAGAACCAACTTTTAGTCTAAAATATGTTCCCTCGAGACTATAGAATGTGTTTTGATTATTGAAGACTAAATATCACTTTCTAGTTATTTCATCTATAAAACCATTTAACTCACTCATAAGATTTTTAAGTCTGTTTTTTTAGTCTTTAATGTCTTCCTTAGAATGATACAATTTATATAATAAATATTAGAGACTAAAAAGCAATCGTTGATGTTTTTCAAATGTAAAAATATTCAAGACTAACTATCAGTCCCTAATTCGGTCCATTATAGGATAATTAACAACTGAATTTTAGTTTATAATATATTTCATTTATATCAAAGACTAAATATCAATTACTCGTACATAACATCATTTATTTGTGACCGGGATTCGTAACCAAAATGTTTCCCTCCAAAACGTTTTATTGTGCAGATGTATTTTGTGACTGAAATATAGTCTTACATAAGTTGTCAAAGTATCATGAATGGATTAATAGTCACTAATATAATTAAGAACTGATATATTAGTCTCTGATATTATATATTCGAGACTGATAAATCAGTTTTTAATAATTTAGTCCCTAATGATTATAGAATCTTGATCTTTGAATTTGATCTTGATAATGGGATATGTAAGAATGTAAAAAACACTTTAAAGAGTATGTCTTGATGAATTTTACGCTTTGCAATTTAAACTTGAGGAGCGTGTCTTACTAATTTTATTGACATGCCCCCAACCAGAGGTCTAGAAAGTAGGATTCACACATTAGCACCATAGGTCTTCAAACTAAAATTTCATTCAAATGTAGTAGAAAACATTCAAACATAACAAGAATAACTTCCAAATTTATTTCGTAATCCTTGAACAAACATTAGGTGTATAAACAAAATCATAACAACGAGATGCGAGTTCAGGATGGAGTTGCCTTTCCTTCCATATAGTCGTGTCTTCATAAATTCTCGAGGCTAACCTACACTTTAACTTAATATGCATACCACAAGTTAGTTGTGCTGAATGAGTTCTAGATTTTACATAAATAATTTAAATGTCAACAGCGTTATAACATATATATCATAGCATAATGTAACACAACATAGCGTACATAGCATGATATCGTGATGTGGCATAACATAACAAAACATCACTTGGTACTACATATCATAATTTAATTTTGTTAGCCGCAGCAACCATGCTCATGAGTAATCGTCATCACTCTATTCCATTAGTTGGAGCTACTGTGTTCATCCATTCCACTAGGCAATACTAGTATGTTCATACATTCCATTAGTTGAACCTACCGTGTTCCATAACCCAATCGAACAATCTTTAGCAAGCCATAAAGGCACTGCTCAAACCATTGTATCCATAAACGCATTACCCATACCATTGTTTATCCGCATTTTATATCTACTACATGTATGCTATATATGGCATGTTATGCATGGTATGATGAATGAAATATAGGAAGTATTACACATAATGAAGTGAAATGTTTAATGACAATGAAATAAAAAAGCAACTAAGTGATGAAGGAAATGGGGCCTAATTATTTATGAAAAAGCTTGCAAGCAATATAATGGAGCTACAATTATGTATGCTCAACTGACATTGACTTTCACTGACTTTTATGCTCGAGACTAATACCTGCCAGGAGGTTGACATTTGTATGGGGTCTTGTACTTGTGCAAATCAATGGTTATGGTAATAGAATTTGTTCCTCACTATTACCCTCGCATTTATACTTGAGATTGATAGATGTATAGTAATGGCACGGATTGCAAGCTGTTGAAAAGATTATGCGAAAAATGAATGAAATAAATACAATAACAAAGACATGGAAGCCATATGATATGTATGTATGGTTATTATGTGTTTATGAATGAAACATAAAGCTTATTATTATATAAAATGTGAGCTTGCTCAGTAGTCAGTAATACTAACTTTTGTATATATATTAGTTGACATGTGAGTTGTTGTGTTGAGGATGGAAAGTATATAAAGCTACTTGACATGAGAAGTCCGCCATCCTAGATTATGAAACTTTGGAATTATAGTTGAATGTTTTATTTAATGACAATTACGATGTTTTATTATAATAATATTTAATATGGTTTTAAAACTTCAAAATGGTCATTAACTTGATCATTATGTTTGTATAATATTATGGTCCTAGAAATAGTGGCTTGTTGTACTTAAGATATATCTTTCAATGTGAATATTGTTTTCTTCTCTCTATGATCGTACATTATATAATCATTTGCTCTTATTTTTATGTAATTTATAAACGAGTAACTATTAGGTCATTGTTTCACAACATGTTATTAGCATGGGTTGCTATATGGAGTTAGGTATATTATAGTATGGTAAAAATGTATTTTCTGTTGTCTCAATACATTTTAACATAATCTGTATTGCAATTAATATACTATTAGATTATGTTTACATATATTATTCACTAGGTGACAATCCCGTGTAATACACGGGATAAATAACTTTACTGTTACATGATTGATAATATTAAAAGTTATTTATTAAATATTATGTATTATACGGATTGAATAAACCCATGCATTACATATTTGCAAATTTGAAGTTAATATATTTGAAATTTTAATTATGGATAGTTATTATTTAATAAATAGATATTATGCATTCATAATTAATAGGAGAGAGAAGCGGAAAAACTAATTTTTAGATGGTCTAGAATGGTTACAAGTGTCCGGATTTATTTTTATTTATTAGTATAGAGATTACTCTTTTGATTTTACATATATTATTATCATTACTTTTTTAATTTTATCATATAGAATCCATATTATAATTCATACTATTTTCAGGTAATGTTGACAATTATATTTATTGTTTTAATATATATTATTAATAATACGTTCTTGCACCAAAAAAGAATTATATTTATTAAAATTGTCATCTTCTACTATCATATAAAATAAAATTACTAATATGGATTTTCAACCCGCATAAATGAAACATATATGTGTTTTTATAAATTTATCTCAAACTATGACATTAAACTATCACGTTATGCATGTTTAAAAAAATATGGCATAAATAATTATAATATAAAAAGATAATAGTAATTTAAATTCATACAAGAGATTGAATTTGGTTGCCTTATTATGTTGAACTCGTTGGCTAATTGTGAATATTTTAAAAGTAAGATAATATAGAATAAATGAAAATCATGAATTGATTATTAAATTATGAGTTCATGAATATTATTTCATATTGAATTTGAAACTTATGTTGTCCCCTTGATCGAAGATTTATGTTTTTTCTACATGTAACTAAATATGACATATCCTTTGAAGTATTAAGATAAAACAAAAGTTATCTTTAAATAATCACCTCATTAAACTATATTTATTATTATTGATTATAATATTATATAACAAGAAAAAACATAAATGTCACTTGATTGTTTCTAGTTTATGTGATTTAAACAAATAATATGTATTGTTTATAATAGTGTGTTACATTTTTTATATGAACATATTCTATGATAATTTACTGTTAATAACCTTTGTTAAATACAAAACATATTAAAAATGATGCCAAGTGATTTTTATTGCAAGAATATCACAAATACAATTTTATTAAATAGATTATAATAATAAATATAACTTGCTTATAATTTTATAACTATCTTCAACATGTTAAATAATGGTAGAACGTGTGACCTAGTAGTTAGTATTCTTATTATGTTGTAAGAATATAATTTGTATGTATGATGGTATGTTGTAATGTTAAAAATCATATGATTTTAATTTTATGGATATGTCTTGTACATGTGATAGACTATTTATTATAATGTATTGAATAAATAAAATGAAAGACTAACTTGTGTTTCATTATCAATATAGTGGATGATTATAGCTTATTGTAAAAGATCCATTAATATATTGGAATAATTTGATTTAAAAAAATGACACCTCATGTATCATACTCCTAAAGCTCATTATAAACTTACATAAAGTTAATATATTTAAGAAAGATAAATGAGCATAACTCTATCACAATCATCACAATCACTTTTCAATTGATATTATATGATAAGAAGATTATTTATAAACAAAGGTTGAATAACACAATTTCCATTTATGATGATTATATATGCTTCTAAAGTGATAATATTATTGAAAGTTTGACAATTATCATGAAAGTTGTGTGATTCTAATCAATTTCCTAATATGAATGTGATATATATAATGATCTCATTATCAAATATGTAATTGAGAAAATTATAATGGTGATTATGTTAATAAGATCAACCATGTTAATAGAATTATCCACAAGAATTAGCGTAATAAGAATGTGAAAATGTATTTGAAATAATGGCACACTATTGTCATGTGTATTGTACCATGTATTAAACAAGTATGACTAAAAGATATATGATCAAAAACTAAAAGTTTATGAACATGACTATTATAGTGTATGACTAGTTAGACTATCTAGAGTGAATGATGATATGAAATGTATTCAAGAATTAAGGATTCGTTAAAGTTCGAACTAATAAATTATACATGCAATATTTGCTCTCAAGAGAAGTTAGTTATATATCAACTAGAGAAGGGTGTGACTCCCTAAATATTATGAAATATATATACATATATATATATATATATATATATATATATATATAGATGAGGGATCCTAAGAAAACCACAATCTTATGAGAAAACTAGAGAAAACTAATGAAATTGGTAATATAATTTAAAAACTTTTTATCACTACCCTCTGTATATATGTGTGAGTATATATAAATAAGGGTATAGATCAAATGAAAACCGTAGCATGGTTTTTCATATACGTCACACATAGGTTACGTATATGTAACTATTTTTCATTAGACATAGTGTTACATATACGTAAGACTTTTCATTCTTGTATGTATGCTCAACATATATGTACCAAATACTTAAATAACATTTTAGCAATTAAAATAACAAAAAAATTACGAATTATATTATTTGTTTCCGTGATTTTCTTTGGTTTTCACATAACTATTGGTTTTTTCAAGAACCCTCCCCTATATATATATATATATATATATATCATAAAGAGTATGTCGTTTAGTGTTTTAAGTCGATAAATTGATTAAATGTTTATGACATTCGCAATTTGGCATTTGCTTAACTAATAAGATAGAAAGTACATTATTCTAGAATAGCATATTTATTTATTTTTTTCATACACAAATTGCTTTTGTTGAGACGAACACTAAACGTTTAATTGATTGCAAAGGCAATAATAATGAGAGAAAGAGTTTATGTTTATGTTTAGAACCATGTTATGTATTTCTTTCAATGGTAAGTCAAATCAAGAATACAAGTTATTGTGTTTTCTTTCCATTACAAATGGTTTTTTTTTACCAGGAACCGATAATTTCCCATACAAGTTTATTTTGTTGTGCGATATAAGTTGTTATTGCTCCACTACAACACACAAATATGGGACCTCAAATGAGTTTGTGAATACATGTTAGGAATGAATAGCTATTTATAATTAAGTTATTAGCGCCATTAACGAGAGATTTACTCACGCTTAGTTTTTTTATTTTTTATAAATCAATATTCTCAACACGAGGGGGAGATGAAAAGTAGTGAGAAAATGAAATAAGTTTGAATAATTTATCTTTATATGATCTTGATCCTCAAACTAATAATATGAACAAGAAGTTTCAAAGATAATTCATGTACAAAGATTTACGAATAAATTTGTAGATGCATTCACTAACCTTAAAAGAGTGACTAAGTCACATATATAAATTGCCAATGCTCCACTTAAGATTAATGTCCTAGAAGAACGACTACGTACTAGTAGTACTACCTCGTCAATCCTGCCAGAGAGGTAGTTTTCTACCTCTTGAACACATAGATGCAAAGCTCCTTTTTATTAAGATTTTAGAACTCCTACTTCTAACTTCAATCTCGGAGAAAGTTGAGTGGGCTAGGATCGGGCTACTGAATCGAGCAAGTTTAAGAAGGGCGGAAAGGAATTAGAATTGAATACACTTCTATTTATTGCACTAACAAGGGACGACACTAAGACCCAGATAGAAGGAGGGGCCCACCCTTAGCCCAGTACTAAATATTAATAAAGGGAGGCAAGACGAACTTCTTCTACGTCGAATTTATGAAAATAATCAAATGAGAAATCGTCTGATTAATAGTTCCCTAGCTAGATGATTTTTCACGTGGAATGAATTAAGAAAATAGTCTGGTAGAATCATATGATTATACAACTAGAGAACAGATAACCTACATTACACCACGATTTTGAATCCAAAGAGAGATTTCAAGAATTGGCAGATTTATTCACTCTATCAATAATCGAGCCGGATATGGCCTCCTTACCTTACCCCCACTACGTTCTCACTCCAAGCTTGCCTACTGTGAAGTTTAAGGCTCGTTTAAAACGTGATAGACCATTCGATTCCAAAGAAAAAATTTCTCGAAAAATGAAGCAAGTTATCAATGAATATGGCTAATTTAAGATAAAAGTAAAAGGGCCAAATGAAAAGACATCTAACATGACGATTTTAGGAGAACCTCAGGTACCTAAAATAAAAGAGATCTAAAATTATACTTTTTAATAAAATAGTGCTTGAAATAGGAAAAGAAAAAAGAACTACCTATGAATAAAAAATAATTAGCTAAAATGGAAAGACGCAAGCGTGACAGAGTTAAATTTATTTAATAGAATGAAAAGTTATTGAACTTGTTGTTAATATACCTAAGTATATTGTATAATATGTTGTATATAAGTGAGATCTTTATGCACATGAATTATGTGAAATATGGAAAGAAATATATAAAGCAAAATTGGTGGCAAAAGGAATTTTGTGAAGACGTATAATTGATGATGAGAAGATATATTCTCAAATGATGAATGTAATGTCTTTTTAACATCACATTAGTTTGATAATACTAAAAGAGAATTGATATACCGTCTTATGAATATTATGACTTATATGATAATGAAGTTTACATGAATTCCGTGTGTCCAAATCATGTAAAATAAGTTCTCGAAAACACTATGATTCTAGTATACAAATATGGATCTACATAAATACATTAATGACTTGAATATAACTAGAACTCTTTATGAGGTTTCTAAAATAATTGAATGATTAAAAGGTTATTTAAAATGACAGACTTTGATAAAATTAAGTTTTATCTTGAGTTACATATTAAACATTTTAAGGATGTAATCTTTATAAATAAACAAAGGCATGTCAAAAAAATTATACATGATAATTGATGATTATTATGTACCCTATGAAATGGTACAATATGGATGTTGGAAATGCAATGATTAGTAGTGAAATTTTTACGTATGATATAGAAATTGACGTTCTAAACAAATAAGTTATATGTCAAAACCTTTAAAAGGTGCATGAACATACATCTATTGTCAAGATGGAAAAAAAGTTCCATGGAAGATTGTCATGCTCGGAATCATAAAGTTGACAAATATATAAAGTCAAGTCAAATGTGTTATAATCAACTCACTACTTATTTCAGAGAAGAGAGATAGACGCAATTGACTCGTGTGTCCTTTTATAAACACCAATATCATGTTTACAAATATTATAAGTTATATTGATATATTTGATAAGATGAAGAGATTCAAAGTTCAAAATATTAAGAACGAATTTGAAATGAAAGCTGATATTATATTTATTTCTCACTCGACAGATAGAGTATTTTTGTGCATCAATTAATTCATCAAAAAAAATATTGAAACATTTGATATATGTACTATAAAGATTGTATAATAATTTTCTCTAATCATCTCTCATAAAGGGTATAAGCTTATATATTACTTTAGCAATTAGTACATTATGATATGGGTTAGCTCATGTCTAACGAGTAAATATTGAAATGTGGTAGAAATAATATTTGAATACCATTATGGTATGAAATATATAAAATTATACTATATTAACTCATCGGAAACAAGTGTGGTTAACCTTTTGATGCAGGGAATGCAATACAACAAGATCATGGATCTTATGATATTTATTTACAAGAGACAAGACAGTAGACACTTCAAGTTTTTTATGATGATAATTCTTTATTGCTTTACATAAAGAATTGTATATTCAAAGATCAAGACACAAATCCTTAACTACAAAAGTCTTAGAGAAATTTTGGCTAAAGATAGAAATCCATCACTTTAAGAATGTATAAATAAGAGAGAGTATTATTCATGTTTCATTCTTTTCCCTTCACCAAGTTTTGTCTCATTGGAATTACTTGATAAGATTTTAATGAGGCAAACCAACTGATAAAGAAGTTAGGGGGGGGGGGGGGGGGGAAGTTGCTCTTTTTTTTCTTAGCTAGGGTTTTGTCATTGGTTTTTTTAGCAAAATTTTTAACATAACAACATCTACAAACATATCAAATTGATAACCAACGGGAGTGTGATTATTAAATATGGTTAACAATTAGCATTGGGTAACTTCAAAGTGGTCATTAACTAGATCATTATGTTTGTATAATGTTGTGGCCCTATAAACAGTAGTTTATTGTATTTGATATATATCTCTCAATATGAATATTATTTTCTTCTCTCATGGTTACTGTGATCCTACATTCTATAATCATTTGTTTTTATGTTTATGTATTTTACAAACGAGTTGTTATTAGGTCGTTGTTTCACAACAGTTTCTTTATTAAGACATGTTTTTATTCACAAACAAGTTTGTTATGAAATGTATATTTTAAAGTTTCTTGTTATGAATTTTTAGTGAAATGTTATATTGTAATTGTTTTATGTTCTGAATGATCTACTGAGAAATCTCATTGGGACATGGCCTTACAGATGAAGAAAAATAGAGGTCAAAGAAATATTCAAATGCGAGTAACAAATATAGAAAAACCATAGAAACCATAATGCCAATAGATAACACTTAATAAAATCATACACAAATACTTATAAAACATCTAGAAGAAAGCTGGAAACCAAAGAAAAAAAACCCCAAAGTGCGTGCAAGATAGGACCAAGAAGATCAAATCACAGGCAACATGGACTACTTACACCATATCAACCTATTCTATACGCTCAACTTACAATTGTTATATCATTTTTTTTTTTAAAGTTAAATCAGTCTTACTCTTAAATTAAATCAAGTTATATTATGTTTAATTGTGAACCCAAAATCTCTTATATAAAAGACAAAAACTCTATGAAATGAGTTAGCTACACATTTGTTATATTATAAATATTACACAATATAAATAGTTGCCCCTTAAAATACAATAATTAATTCTAAAAAATAATTTAATAACTTCCAACCATGGTTTTTTACACGTCGCGCGTTGCCGCGGCATTGTACGTGACGTGATAAATTATAGACTACAATCGACCCGACTCGTTTCCAAACTAATTTTACGTCAATACGTAGAGTGACTCGAATTTATACCGTTGAACAAAAACGTTTAATATTTGACTTGACTCGTTTTCAAACAAAATTAATGTCGAAACATAGACTTACAATCACTCCATATATGTTTTAGTAAATATACATGCGCGTTGCGGCGGCGTATGCGGCGTATACAACAATCGTCCCAACTCGTTTCTGGACTAATTTTTTAGTCAAAACGTAGAGTTACTCGAATTTATATCATCAAACAAAAATATATTATATTTGACCTCACTCGTTTTCAAATAAAATATACGTTTAAAAGTAGACCAACTTAAAGTGTACATAAGAATTAGCATAAAATCGTTTTAGATTTGACCCAGCTCGTGTTCGAATAAAATTTATGTCAAAACATAAGCGAACTCTAATTTAGACCAACACGTACATGAAAATAAAAATGTAAAAAATTAGGTTTGTGAAGTAAAAATGTACAAAAGGTAAACTTGAGGCTTTAAAAACTTAAGAGGGTTATAGTGATATTTTTTAAAGTCTTAGAAAAAGTTTAAAGGTAAAAAATATAAATTTAAGAAACTTAAGTAGTGTTTCTTAGAAATAAAAACAAAAAGAAAAAAGAAAAAGCAATTATGTTGCTAGCAAGTGGACCAAAAAAAGACTTATGATTTTATTTTGCAAAACATAACATATATCCAGAATTTGATATTGAATACAAAGTTAAATACACCACCGACATTTGCAAATGTGATATAGTAACTAGTTTTGTTACCCCGCGCGTTGCGGCGATATAATATGCATCGTTGTAAAGCACTAATCGAGCCTACTTGTTTTTTTAACTAAATATACATCAATACCCGAGGCAATTCCAATTATGTCTGTATGTAGATTGACTCAAATTTATACTAACACATACAATTTATACACTCAAAGTTTTAAAACTGTTTTAAAGGGTGATATTGCAAAGATTGAAAGTAAGACATATATAAAAATAGGCACATAGGTGTTTTATATTTGACCGAGTCAATTTGGTTTTAAATATAATAATACAGACAACTAAAAAGTATATGAAAATAAGTGGTTGTAAATAAGACGTATATAAAAATAGGCGCATGAAACGTTTTATATTTGAACTGAGTCGTTTCCGATTACGTCCAAACGTAGAGGGCTTTGAAATTACAACGACATGCACACAAAAATACGAACGTAAGACATTAGTTTTTTAGGTAAACTTATACAGGGGTAAACCAGAACTTTATAAACCTGAGGAAATGAAAGTGGCATATTACAAAGTTTTTAAGAGGTAAAAAATCACTAATTAAAAAAGATTCATGTTGTGGGAATCGAACCCACGACCTGTCAAATATAAAGCATGCATTTTACCACTGCGCCAAACGCGCAAATCAGTTCTATTACAGAAACACGTATATATATATATATACACATTAAATACGGACAGAGCAAAAAAAAATAATAAAATATTTGAAACAACCAATGAGCATTTTGACACGTGGCAAGGCCGGTGGAACACCCCACCGACCTTTGCAAATGTGTATATATACAATGTTATAATTCCACCAAAAAAAATCAAAAATAATCAAAAAAGAATGAATTAATGAAACATAATACCATAATTGCAACCGCACCCGCCCCCTCCATATATATAGCGTATATAGACCCTATAGATCTTTGGACCCCTACAATTAATTAGTTAATACATATATATAATATACCCTCTCATTCACACATCATATACGTCCTCAAATTCACCAAAACTTCAACGATCACTGCATGCATTCACAGAGCGTTAGTTGAAACGGCGCCGTTTCGATGAAGCCTCAGACGTCTCAGACCCACTCATCATCATCATCAAAACCACACAATCAGAAGACAACATCTCCGGCGATGTTCCGGTGGAGTTTTGGGCTGAAAGCACTGGCGGTGATGCTGCTGTTCACGGTGGTGCTGGCGGTTCTTCCGTTGCTGTTGCCACCGCTTCCGCCGCCTCCGGCGTTGCTCCTCCTCGTTCCGGTGATGATTATGGCGGTGCTCGTTGTTTTGGTGTTTGCGCCGGTGAAGTTGTCGCCGGACGCCGGCGTTTACTCCGGTGGGAAAGTATGAATGTTCAATGAATGTGGTGGGAGAGTGTTAATTGTCAAAGTTGGGACATTTTTGGTTGCTTTTTGTTCTTTACATACATGCAGCATGCATTGTATGTATCTATTCATTTTTGTTATTAATTTTCTTTGATTTTAAGTTATGGGATTAAATAAAGTTTAGTAATTAAAGATTTAAAGTAGCCGTCTGTTTCAATGTTCTATCCCTTGGACTTTATTAAGATGAGGGTTTTGAGTTAGAAGTCTAATTCGTGAAAAAAAGGGGTTTTAATTAAGTTGAGTCAATGGTTTTTTTTTAATATAATTTTTATAAGGATAGTCTGGGGTTAAGGACTGATGTACATGTTTTCTTTTCGAGGACGAGACAATCTATTGCCTAAAGGTTGCGTACTCGATTAATTGAGATTATAGGGTGCATTAGTGGTCTGTTGGTGGTGGTCTGTTGGTGATCTAGGTAGTTGTTAAAATAAACTTTGAATGTGTGTAATTCTAGTAATTTCTAGAGTAAAGTATGATATTATAAGTGTAATTAAATTTGATTTTTTTTCACTATTTTCCAAATTTCTTTCATCATTCGCGTTATACTACTCTAGAGGATATTACTAAAAGTGTAATCATAATACCGTGTGTAATTTTAGTGGTGTATGAGTATGATATAATTGGAGATAATATTATATCTTATATAAACATTTTATGTGTCTATTAATTCTTCTATATATTTATAAACCAAGTGAATGAGCAGGAGGTTTTTGGCCGGTATATTTTGTTCATCTTTAATGATGTATCTTTGGTCTAATTCAATTTGTATCTTTGTTTCCCATATGTTTCTATATTCTTAACAAGCTTAACGATGAATCATTATAGCATATACCATACATCTAAACATACATATATGAGAATGAATGTGTTTGAGTCATAAAATACTCAAAGCAATTCATTCTTTCATATATCATCTATCGTCTGATAGAGTACGTGTAACCAATTATAAGATACTTTTGTAGATGCGTCACATGATAAACCCTAGGTAGGTGGACTTGATGTTCCTTTATGCGAATACCGTTGCTATTATATAGGTCTGCCTACTAGCTTGTAGTTAGTTGTTTCGAAGGATTCATCCTGATGGTATAGTGTACTCCCCCATTATATATAGAGGTTTTAAATTATGTATTGTATCAGGTTTAATGATTTTAAAAATAAAATACGTATATGATAGAGAATGTAACTGCTGGTAAAAAAAACTTTCTAGTAAATAAAAATGTCTATCCCACACCTAAATTGTCAACAAATGGTAATATAGCCACTAGCATTGTAATGAAGAAAATTTGAGGATACATTGCACCTAAATGTGGGACCACCTTTTGGGCACATCCAAGCATGTATCAGCTTGAAGGATCAGCATTGTTACACCACTTGTTTTATAACTTATTGCTTTTCATTCAAAATCATCTTTTTCCTTTTATCCCATTTTATAATCATATAGTTTGCAATAAACTAATTTATATATTGATATAACTCCATACGGTGGAGAAAAGAGATACTATACTCTTCTAAATTAAATACAGAAACTCAATTTCAGTTTTGGGAATGTTTAGTCATGTTAACATGTAAAGTAATAAACATGTAAAGTAATAATATAACGGGGAATGGTTCAAATGTAAACCAAGAGAAATTATGTAAACTAATAAATCAAATCTCCACCTTTGATGATTAAGATCAATAGCTCAAATTTGTTTGATTTTTTCAACACATGTTCTTAGAAAAGTACAATTTTTTATTATTTTATTCAAAAAAAATATAAGCCATTGATTTGCATTCAAAGGTGAAGCTTTTTTTTATTGGTTTACACAATTTATTTTTATTTGTATTTGAACCCAATCCTAATATAACGTGTCCTGACTTCTACTATGCAAGCACACCCCTCTATCTCCTTTAATCTTGTCTTAGTTTAGGGGTCTCTTTACATTTTAAATATTGAATTGAATTGAGAATTGAGAAAGCATGCCAAAAACACACATATCATACACTATGTGCTACAACTTTGGACGTACGGTAATTTAATTTATGGAAAATTACAAAATGAATAAGTTTGACCCAAAGTTTCTTAAAATGGACATTAGTTTTCAGTTTATAAGTCTCATGAACATTTAAGAAGCAAGCTAATTAAAACATTTTATTTTAGACTTGCGGATTAAGCAGACTTAGCTGCGCCTCAAAATATACAAGCTAAGCCGAATTTAGCCACTAAGTCAACTAAACATACAAGCTAAACTGCTAAGTATAGTACTTGACATATATAACAAGCTAAGCCGGCTTACATGTCCACTGGGCATATAAGCTAAGCTAGCTTATATAACCATTTTAATTTCATTTTTTGATAAACTTGTATATTTTAATAATTTTTTCTAATTTTATTGGTGTATTTAGTCTAAACTAAAGTTAACATAAACAGATAGCTTTTTTTGTAAGCTAGAAATATAATTATATAAAAGTCTTCTCAAGATCTTTAAAATGTAGTCACATATCGAATATAATATTTTGATTATTTGCAATGTTATTGGTTTATATGTATATTGACTAGTATAAAGACTCTTGCATTGCGGCTGGAAGCAAAATCATAAATAAAACTAATTTTTACATGTTTTTGTTAACCCATACGTTAAATTAAGGAAAATAAAACTTACAAAACTGTATATAAAAATTGAAATCTCCTGTATGTTGCAACGAGGCCGTTTATGATATTTCAAAGTTAATATAAAAAGGAAGCTGTTAAAAATATTATAGTCAGAACATTGATGAAATTAGCCACATTAATTATTTATACAGAAGGACTTGTAAAAGTACATATGTAAACCACCGGACGAGTGGCATTATTTGTTTTTTGTCAATGAGTTCTAGATCAACTGGTTTAAGAGTAGGTACTTTATGATTTTCTAAAGTGGAGGTTATGGGTTGAAATGTCACTAGGTGCAATATGCTCCAAATGAGCTAAGGGTTTTACCACAGTGGGCCTTTGGGTGGTGGGTTTCCCTTGGAATGGTGGGCGAGCCGGGTCACCAATGCTGTCTGTGTTTGCGGGCGTGGGTGGTCTTTCGCCAATGGGTTTACCCGGGCGACCGGGCTTAAAAATTATTTGTTGGCCGTTCAAAAAAAAATATGCATGCGGACCACGTTGCGGCAGGTGACGTAGATTAAAAAAAAAAAGTACGCTACATTGTTATATTTGGATATGAGCATTGAACGGTTTAAACCATTGTTTAGACCAATGGTGAGTATAAAAATAACATCACGAAACTTCACGCTCGACCATAGATAAAAATAGACAAGTTAGAAATTAAAATTTTGAAATATATAAAACTTCATATTTTAAGAGCTGTAGGAGGGAAAAAACACTAAGAAAAATTAAAATTTTTGAAATAGCTTTAACACTCGTACGTTTGTGCTTTGATAACTTGTATATTTTTACGCCCAACTTCATTTGAAATGAAATTTGCATCAAAGCGTGGTTAAAAATAAACACGTCAAAACGTGAAATTCGTAATTTTCTAAAAGTAACATATCTTAAAAGTTATAGCTAGTGAGAAAAAAAACTTCACTGCTAAATATAATAAAACAATAATCAACAACAAAAAGACTAAAGCAACAAATAATCAATTAGAAAAAAATAAAGAAAAAAGAAACATATGTGCATTATATACTTGTACATTAAACTTCAAGGCTTTCTTATTTGGTTTTCAAAATATAGTTAATAGTCTCACTTGGTTGTTAGTTTTAGTGGCGAAAATCAGATATCTTTTTTGAAAATTATTCACTTGTTTAGCGGTTAGAATCTATACTAATAAATGATTACATGTGGTGACATATGTAATCACCAGATCTCACCCCACAAAAACTTTCCCGCTTAAACTTTCTTTAACAAATTTTTCACAAATCATGCTATATTTCTTACTTGAATTTTTTTATTTTATTTTAATTTTTTTGAACGACAAGTATGAAGTTTTTATTTTTTTAACTAGCTTAATCACACCAACCATTTATAGGGATTCTGAATCTATGATATCAATTATCTCAAACGTTATTTAACCCTTTAAACCTTATGATCACAAATCTTTATATTTATATAATCGATTTAAAATAAAAACGATAGAGTTTAAATATTTTTGTTAATATATTTGAATTATATATTTATAACTTTTAACCCGTGTGATACACGGGCTAATAACCTAGTATGGTAATATTGTTTTAAAAAGTTGATGTATGTAACATAAAAGTTAAAACATGCATATGACCGACAAAGTAGCTGGTGCAGTCGTCCAGGTGTCCTTACGAGTTTTCCAGGTGTTCTTACTTCGAACGACGCATGCAACCTGCAATCAAAATGGGTCAGGTCTTTTATACAACTTTTCTTCAATATATAATTTTTTATTCTATGTCACGCAATGTATTTGTATCTTTATATAAAAGCTAGTAAATACACCTAGCTACGTGTTGCAGTGGCGTCATACCTATGTGATAAAGTTATAATATAATTGTCTGATTTATTTCTGAAATAAATTTACGTCGAAATGTATAGTTAATTAAATTTATATTGTCAAACGAGAAAATATTATATTTGACAATTGACATCACTTGTTTACAAACAAAGTTTACAACGAAAATTAGACAAACTCAAATCATACATTAAAGAGAAAATTGCATAAATAGTCCCTGTGGTTTGATCAGATTGCATGATTAGTTCTCAAACTTTTAAAATTACAAAGTTAGTCCAAACTTTTATGTACTTATTGCAAATCTAGTCCCCAAATTTTACAAAAGTGCAAAGTTAGTCTAAATTTTTATGTGAGCGTTGCACTTTTGGTCACTAAAATTAAATTTAAAAGTTAATTTGAATTTTATAAAATGCATTAAAAATGAATTAATTTAATGCCAGGGACCAAACATGCAATGATTACACAAAAGTTTGGACTATCTTTGTAATTTTTAAAGTCTGGGGACCTATCACGCAATTTGGTTAAACCACAGGGACTATTTATGTAATTTTCTCTACATTAAAATTAGCACGAAAGGTATTTATATTTGACCAAGTCGTGTCCGAACAAAATTTATGTCAAAACGTAGATGAACTACATACATAAAAATAAGAACGTAAGAAATTAGTTTTTTTAACAGTGGATAAACTTGAGTCTTTAGAAACTCAAAATGGTCAAAAAGACATTTGTTAAAGTTTTATAAAAGCGTTAGAGGGTTAAAAATGTTAACTCAAAAACGTGAAGAGTGCCTGTGGCAATGGATAAGACAACCAGCATTATTTTTTAAGAATTTATGCATGTACAAATATAGTTACATCAATTGATAATAAAGCAATATATGCCATATTTTAATGTAAATGTTTGCACATTTTATTAAGAACTGTAAATTTGTTTGAAACCATAGAAAACTGCTTTAAGTCTTGTAGTTTTTTATATTTTTTTTTTATATTTCTATGATATACTATCTTTAGTCAACCTGTATATTACACGAGTTAAATAAATAAAATATTAAATATAATAAAAAATTATTAACTATAAAACTATATTTTAAGATAAGATAAAATTGAAATTACGTATAAGTAAAAACTATAAGTAATAAAAGAAATAATATCAACTTTTTAAACTTTTCTTTGCAAAAAAAAAAATAAATAAACATTTTGTTTCATTAAAAGTTGTGTTAAAATAATATCATTTTTAAAAATTTCCTCATTACAACTCCCAATTTTAATTACTTTTGGTTTATAATTAATTTACTTTATAAAAACACCAATTTAAAAGTATTTCGTAAATTTAAAAAGTTTGATGTTTTAAAAAAAACTTATTTTATAAAAATTTATTTTTTAGAAATAACATTAATAAAAAGATCTCTATTTTAATTTATTATATAAACTATTTTTAATCTAAAAAGAGTTAAATAATATTATTAGTAATTAAGGTAATGATTTAATAGGAGAGAGAAACGGATAAATTTTTGTTAGAATGAATATGATATTGTCATATGTCCCTCATAGTAATTCTTTATTAGAATTGAAATATTTTAAAAAAAATATGATATGTATAGTCTTTTGGTTAAGTGAAAATATGCACCCATATTATATTCATCACACACACATTTTATATTTTTTTAAGAATTAAAAAGAGTTTTGGTAAAATCAAAGAAATAATAAAAAGATTAAATTAAATTGTTTTCTTTTAGTTTTATTATTTTATTGAAGTGTTATGTACATGATTTATATGGTTTTTAGTATTTCTTTATATATTTATGGTTTTTAATAGAATGCTTCCCGCTATATATATTACATAAAATTACACAAATATTATGTTATATACTTTGACACAATGTAATATAAGCAATAAACAATCAAGAAAAAAGGAAAAAAAAATAATTTAAACAATGGTTCTAAATCTGAAAAATGTTAAAACAAAATATTAACTATCAATGTTTTTCAATTAATGACAGGGAACAAATTATTTTAAAAAAAATTTGTTAAAAGGATATTTTAGGTTTACCACTTTTGTTGAATTTTTTTCAAGTTCTCCCACTTTTTTTAAACGACGATACCTTTTATATACGATATTATTATTTTTAAATTACACCATAAAAACGATTTTTTATATTTAAAACGAGTACAATATCGTTATATAAAAAAATATAATTTTTTATGATTTTCAACTCATATGTAATATGATTTTCATCATGTATTTATTGCAGTTTATTCTGTATATGTGTTATTATGTTTTTAGAATAGTATTGTGTTTTTTTTTTAATAATTAATTTAAAAAAATATTAATGATAACACATCTTTTTACTATAAAGACCGACCATGATTCATCACATATATTTCAAAATGAATTGAACCCGATAAAATAATCATACATAAGTGACTTAGATAGATACAACAAAACGTATGATATATTATATTGGTTTTGTTTTGAATTGTAATTCGAACAAAACACTTATAGTTGGGCATTTCAAGAATGTTTAGAAGTTAGGGGGCATGAGAGTGAGAATATGATGTGTTCCATGGTCAATTCATGGTATCTTTTCAAGAATTGGGACACCAAATGTATGCATGAATTTTGGATTGTCAAAGTCTACACACCATAAATAGTTGCCTTTGCCTTTTATTATTTCTCTTACAAAATGCATGAATCTTCATCTAAAAGTGATTATTTTTTTTCCAAGGAGTTGGTAGTTAAACACCTTCATTTTGATTTTCATGTCACATTAATTAGTCAGTTTTGGAAGATTAGCCCAAGAAAGAAAGTTATATTTGTACGTTATTATTTATTTACTACTACTTTTAATTGAATAATAGCACATTTTACATATTTTATCCAATGACACTTGCATTAAATGAATGAATTTGGATAATATTTTCATTTTTATTTATTAACAAAACTAAAATAAAAAAGAGTGGTATTACAGCTTAATTTAATTTTTCTGATTTTCTATATGGCTGTAAACGAGGGCTTGGGCTCAGCTCGTTTAAAAACCAATCTAAGTTGGCTCGGCTCATTTATTTTTTCAAGCTCAAAATCCGAACTTGGGCTCGGCAGCCGAGCCGAGCCGGCTCTCGAGCCAACTCTTTTTTTAATAATTATTTAATTTTTCTATATATTCGTATATATAAAAAAGATAAAATATTTCTTATATTTTTTAACTTGATTCGTTGAAAATAATTATATGAGATTGTTATTTCAAGAGGTATAATCATGTTTTTATATTATCATAACTAGTTTCTCATTATAAAGTATCAAAATAATCATATATGTATGGTTTATTTTAAATAAAATGTCATATATTTTATTTATAAATTATATAAAATATAATTTATGTTTAAATTTAAACGAGTTAACAAGCGAGCTAACGAACAAGCGGCGAGCCGAGTTGACATTGTCTCGGGCTCGACTCGTTTACAAACCGAGCCGATCCAGCTCGGCTCATTTATAAGCGAGCCCATTTTGACCGACTTTTTTTCAAACCAGTCGCGAGTTTTTTGAATGGCACTAGTTTTCTATAGTCAAGAGTGAGATCAAATCACATATATTTGCATTATATTTTCAATGTGAACGTCCACGACTGACCCCGCAATGCATATAACGATCAATCAAACCGAATACACTGAATACATAATAATATTTTTCTTGGGTCCCTACTTGCAGATCTTTGCAAAATCATTGATTTTAATAAATCAGTAAGATGAGGTATTTTAAAAAGATTTTATATAAATTTTTATGATTCTTTTAATGCACTAAAAGCTTTAAATTATATAACTTAATAAATAATAAATTTATTGTCACCGGTTGTTTACTTAAATTTGCTTAGCTCCTGTCTTATATTTGAAACTTATTCACAACTTTTTTTTTTCAAAGGCAAATTTTATTAAACTAAACCCTACAAAGCAGGGAACAAATAGAAGTAGAGTTAAAAATAACTTTACATAATAACACAAACTGAATTTAAGTCTATCATTCCATTGAATCTTCCAATTAGTTCTATTTTTATTCATAGAAAACCAATCTTTCAAAATCTTATCCACCTTCATCTGTTTGTCTTGATAACATACATCGTTTCTTACTTTCTAAATACACTAGCACGCGATCGATCATTATAATACGATGAAACGTCTTCTTTTTTTTCCAACTCCATATCCATAGTTTTGTAAATGTCTAAAAGATTGATCTCTAACACGAAAAAAAAAGTATATATGGAATTTTGCACCCACTACTAATGTTATGCCAAACAATAGTAGCCACATAATATGAAGTAAACAGACGTTCGGCTGATTACGAAACCTAACTACATAAGCACATAAAGAAGATTAAATTTGTTCGTTCTTTTGACAATGGCTTCGTCGAACAGTATATAGCAATTTGTGTGTATGGTTTTAGAAATACTAGACATTTATTTTGAAGATCATTTTTTTCTTATTAATACCTCCTAATCTTGTATTTATAAGAATTTAAATACACATCACTTTTATGAATAACAGTTATTAATGTCGCTAAGCTATAAGGTCGTATTTGCTTTATGACAGATAACTATTACACATCCAAAAGCATTTATTTCTTGTATTGTGAACTTTTTTTTTTGAACGACCAAACAAAATTCATTATATTAAATAAAAGCTAGCAAGAAGTGGCATGAGAGCTAAAAAAAATTACACCAGAAACACAATTCAAGTTTTTCACTTAATTCTACTATTTTTTATCAAAAGGAAAGAGAAACTTTGTATTGTCAACTATGCACTTACTTTTCTTTTTGTAAAAATAGAACTTATAAAAATTTAAGAGTTTATTAAATACTCAGCTAATTAATAGGATCAACATAGCTTACATTAAATTTATTTATAATCAAATTCAACTATGTAATATATTATCTTTCAGAAAGAATAAATGATATTAAGACCATACTAAAGTTACGATAAATGAATTTTTTTTTTCGAATATTAATTCACAAAATATAGTACATAAAATCACAGTTGAATGAACTTTTTCATGTAAATATAAGATGCATTCGTTAAAGGCAATGTGGAAGCGATCATAGTTGAAATTTGAGATTCTAGATGCATCAGTTTTGACTTTTGACTATGTCGGTTTTTGGTTGGACGATTCTATAAAGCATGCAATACCGAAAACTACATGTAAACAATCAATTGTTGAAACAATATTAAACTTTAAACCAAAAAAAATTTATGATTTAACAAAACAGACAAAAGCAACATAATTACTAAACCAAAATATATTAACAAAACAAAACAACAAAAAATACTATCATGTACTTAAATCATAACTGCAATTACTAAAAAATACTGAACGTATAAAAACCCTCACATGAGTTGCTTCTTTATTTTGTAATCGTTTTGACTAAAATAACTCTCACATTCGAAAGTTAACGGAAAAAGTTTATCATCTTAGTTAGGGTGTAGTCAAATGGATTTAAATGTAATTTTAGTAAAACATTTGGATTCAAATGACAATTTAATTTTTTGGATTCAAATAGCAATTTGTATGAAACTTATGGATGTAAAACGCATTTAACTCTCAAATTAATTATTTAATTGGAAAGAGAATAGATAAGACTTTAGTACTATATCATTTTATCTAATTTTTAATTTTTAAGATTAAAAAATAACGAGTGGTTAAGATTCCTTTCGTGAGTATTCAAAATAAACTAAGTTCTGAAAATAATTAACAATATGAAGTTTTTCTAAGGGGCTGTTTGGCAGCATCTGAATCAACCTCTTAATGTTCAGATTTCTTAATGATTCAGCGCTTAATGGTTCAGACTGTTTGTTTCGCGACCAAATGTCTAAATGGTTCAGATATTTGCCTCTGAATGGTTAAGCATTATATTAATGCTGAATGGTTAATAAGTCTAATGTTGAATGGTTAAGACCTCTTATCTGAATTGTTCAAACATTTGCTTTTAAATAATTAAACAATATACTAGCTCTTAGTGGTTCAGACATCTTAATAGTTCAACAGTTAATGGTTCAGACATCTTATTGGTTTAGCACTTAATCATTCAAAAATTACCATACAGCCCCTATAAGTTTTAATGATATATACGTGGTACTATAGAATGAAAATCAACCATAAATGACACAAACCTATGAAACTCGAATTTGTGGTTCTTATTTATCCATGTTTATTACTTTTTTCTAAAGCCCAACAGGAAATTTAATAACTTTCTTTATGACCTTAAGGCACAAAGTATGGGAGTCGGGAATTGCACGAGAAAAACCGACCTCGAGTGGGAACACCATGCCCTGAGACCTAGATGTTTTTCTTGTTACTACTTCTGGTGAATTCTCACTAAGATCACCATCCCTAATCTTTGATCATTGCTCAATGGTATTGTTATTGTTATTCTAAAAAAGAAAATTGGACGAAGATGATTTACTTCGTCCGAAGAATCCTCCTAGAAAATAGCTTTTCTTTTTCTCTAACATGTCTTGTAATATATCAATTCTCGTTAGTAATCGATAATCTTTAATATCATATGTGATGCTCATGCCATGCGTGTTTCATCTTTCCTAACGAGGCTTCTATGTTGTTTCACGCGACAGATAGTAACCAACATGTTCACGTAGAGATAACTTGACAACCACGTTGATCAGGAGTGTTTGTCTCATTGTCTCAAGTGTGCACACTAACAACTCATCAAGTTTCCCAACTATCCTATATGCAATTAACAACCTATTATGTATATTACACGCGTACATGATTTTGCTGCTTTTTCATAAATGCAGTTGTCATATGGCGAAAGTGCATTTTTGAAGTGAAGTAAAACTCTGACGACCCCGCACGTCAAAAGTGGTTGAATGAACTCAAAATACGTTTCCAATTGACCGATGATCGTTACACGCCTTATTTTATCCCTTTATGGTGGTGGGCTATTGGTAGTGGTGTTTGGTGTTAGTGGTTATGTTCTAGGGGTCATCTCCCTATTAAGGTGGTGGACAGATCCTTCGTTTGCAGCGATGTTTGATGGCACTGTTGGTCTCTCTAATTGTCTTCTCTAGGAATAGTTTCATCTTTTAGGGTTTTATGATGGTGGTGTTCGATAGAGGGATGGAATCTTGTTGTAGCAGCCGCCCTAGCGGCCTGTCGTGGTGATGAGGTTGTGCATGTCGTTGGCTTTCTTCTTTTCTCTATTTGGGTTTAGACTTGGTTGTTTCTGTTGGTTTTTAGTTGTTGCTAATCTAAGCGCGAAACCCCAATTTTTGTTGTTTGTTTCTTGATTGGATGATGGTCTGGCTGAAAGTAGACGGCCTCGGTGCTAGCAGCGTTGCTGTGGTGGTCTGTTTGTGGTATGTTCTGTCGCCCATTTCTCCTTTGCCTCTGTTATTGGCTTTTCATATAGTGTTTTGATTTTGGTTTAATGTCTTGTTCGATTATTAACATGATGATCTTGAGTTGTTGCACACTTGAGCGGTAAACTTTTTATTAAGGATGGTGGATGTTTCACTCAATAAGGATGAGTGCCTTCTCATCTAAGAGGCAAACTTTTTGTTAATCGGAAAAGAAAGAAACCGTAGAGTTTTCTTTATGTTTATTTTGCCCTGTTCATGACTATAATAAATCATATGAGAATGATACACTTTGGTTGATGGTTTATTTGTTGGTGACGGTTGTACCACTATATGACGATGGGCAGGGCTTATCTGAGAGGTTGATGAATTCAGATGGTGTTGACCCTAAATGCCAAGTTATTCTGTTGCCTAAGACTGTGATCATGAGCAATACCTCATCTGGGCTACAGTTTAGCGTTGTGTCTATCAAAGTGAATGGTTGTGATATTCTTCTTGATACGTACTTGTTAGATTGTGATGATATAAATTTCTGTTTAATGTTTGGGGCGGCAACCTGTTTTCTAGCCATAATGAATAACGATATCTGAGCCTAGATTGGACAAGCAAGCCTAAATATTGTTAATGAACCTAGATTTAGAAAGTTTGCAACGAAGCGCGAACGAAAAATACACCGTAGTTTAAGTTAATAAAACGTTAGTATAATTGTTCCGGAACTTTACATATTTTGTACATTGAATTATAAAACTCCTGAAATGTAATTAATTTTCTTGTAGTTTGTATTTGTTTACCATAATGTGAATGTTATAAATTTTGATGGTAATTTTAGTTGTTTATTAAAATTTAATTGGATTAGAGAATGATAATAATAATAATAATTAATGTATTTAATTATTATTTAATTATTAAATAATAATAATTAGTTTACAATAGTAAACTAGAGTGTAATTACAAAATATACTAGGATGCATTTATAAATATCTTTTATTTACTTTTTGTTTCATTTACCATTTTTGTGGTTTAACAATTTAACTTGAACAATAAAAAAAACCATTTTTATAGATAGGGACCTTAAGCAGTAAATAATATATTTTCAAAGGAAATAATCACGAACTTAAAATTAAAAAAATAATATCAAAACCTTTTATTTAACTATAAATATAAATCTTAATTCAAGCCCCGCCTGGAACCTTGAACTTCATACCACAACCACGAGAGTGCCATTAAAGGCCCTAACACAAACCCGGCCATTGCCAGATAAAGAAAAACAGAAGAGAGGGACATGATGGTAAAAAAATCTTCCATGCACTAGTGTGTTAAAAGTAATTGTGTAATGGTATTGGATATGGGTTTACAATTAGGTAAGGATTTAAAGATTTCCCAAACTCGTCCCATACCGACTCACTGCCATCACTAGTATAATCATAGGACTAGAAATGAGTACGAGTAACATAAAGCATCAAAACAAGAGTATCGAATATATTTTTTTAAATAAAAGGTCGTTAAAAGATAACTTAATACAAAGAACAACAAAATAGGCACCTCAAAATACATTAAGATTTGTGCCCTTCCTCAGCAGCGGCTTCAAAGGTTTCACCTGCAACAAGTTCTGGGACTTCGTCATCATCCTCTTGTGCCGACGCACCAGCAGTGCCTTCATCTGCACCAGGTCCCTGCTTCTGGAATCGCTCTGCTATTTTTCTCAGGTTATCCAAGTTATCCGGTCCTGTAAAAGTCAACCCATATTACAAATGTCATTTTTTACAAACATAAGTCACGAACCCAACACAAAATCTGAGAGAACTAGAGGTGGCAAAATGGGTGGGCAGAACTCAAACGGGTTCGGCTGGGGTTGAAACAGATGGAAAACGTGAATCAGATCAAGTTGACATGATTTAGTTTTTGTCTGAACTGGTATGTTATATTATTAAAATAAAAATATAACTATTTGAATAAAGAAATTTAGTAGGTTGTATGGCATTAGAAATAGAGCAAACTGCTTTGAAACGGAAACAAACCTTGCAGTTTATTTCCCAATTTTAGCAACCAACTTTAAATTAGGAGCAAAATGAAGACCAACTTAAACTTTGTCGTGAATCTTAGCTACTAAATTTCATTTAATTACCAATGGTAGCATTGACGACATGTTCAAACTGCAGCATGTCATTTTTGTTCACTAACAAAAAACTGTTTGTTTGTGTGACGTTTCATCTGCCATTTTTATGTATATGTAATAAGCCACAAAGTCTTAACTGAAATTTAATAAAAACATTTTAATATAAACTTTGAAAAATATCATTTTTCCAAATCACAGAAAAATACAATTATTATTTATTTATTTTTACATAAGCATTTTGGACTTCGATGTGGCTGGAAGCCTGGCATAGTGGCAGGTATCAACCAGTGTGACATCAGCGATTCACACATAAACTGGTAAAAGTAAGGTTGGTTGCTAGAATTGGTAATAATATGTAAGTTGATTTTTATTTGGTTGCTAATATCAGAAGCAATGTGAAGTGCATTTTTATTTCATGCAGCCTGCCCTTAAAACTAATTTTCAGCAGCTTTTTACTGGTTTAACCACTATGACTTGATTCCTTTTTAGTTACTTTTTCATCTTTTTACCCATTTGGCCTTTTAAGAGATGATATGTAACCAGAATAACACTTCATAAGTAAAAGTCCTAGGCTAAATATGTAAAGAGGTTAAGGCATACCCAGCTGGTTTAGAATTCCAGGGAGAATATCTTGTAACTCTGCAAAAATACATAATCATAATAAATATAGTGTGAGAAGGTTAACAAAACTAACTAAACATGTTGCATCCCAGGAGTTGAAAAAACAAGCCGGCCAACCTGTAAACACTTATGTCTCCATTGTTTCCGTTTTCAAAATGTTTAAAAATTGATACAAAACTATATAACTAATATTCTGTCTAATATATTTGTATAGATCATTATAGCAGATTAAACACATTTATATATCACTCTGGCCGGTTCAACCAGCTTCATTTTTAGCTAAGTTCTAAACATGGGCAATTTGCCCTGTTGAAATTAGAACAGAACCAAATGTTCAAATCAACCCATTTTCTAGTAAATGGGTTGAGTCCCGACCTGTATTATCGGTGCTTAAATATGAAAAAAATACTTTAGGTGAATTCTAAAGAAATATATATTGCTTGACAATATTGTTAACATAAGAAAAAGAAAACATACTCTTCGTTTGAGGAGATCCACTAACTACCCATGTGTTGGCACCAATAGAGGCTTGAACTAATACAAACAAACAGCAAATGCTCATCAGTCAACTTAATTTAAATAGACAGACAAAAAAGGGTGGTGTTTGGCTTGTATTCAGGAATCGCCATTGGTTTGATAACAGTATGTAAATGAGAATGTGAATGAGAAGATGTATGGATTTCTAAGCCTAACTCTATAGGCAGGTATGAAGAATAACCAGCTCTACGGGTATCAAACCCAAACACTTAAACCAAACAAAATACTATTTAGCCCAAACACTTAAACCAAACACCCCTAAATAACTCAAAAATATCTCACCTTTGGGGTTTAAGAACTGGATGACTGTTTCATCCTTGAAAATGTTAACTTCTTCAATTGCTGGTATTGTGTTTACTCCTACTCTCTTCAAAGTGCTTTGCAGCCTCTTGTCATCTGTTGTGGTTGTTTTATGTACAGCCTTCTTCTTTCTGCGGTAGAGTGAAACAAGCAGTTTGAGTAAGCAAATAGATTTGGGTGTTTAGTTGCAAACTGCTTAAGCTTATCCACTTATTTGAGAGTGAAATAAGCAGTTTGAGTAAGCAAGTTGGGAGTTGCTAGTTCAAACTGCTTATCTGATGAATATTTTTAGTTTGTGGCAATTGGATTTTAATAACCAAAACTATTACTTATTGGCTAATAATAATCCATACTAGCAATTTACCAATGACACACCTGAAACTATCACTTTCGTTGCCAAAGGCAAACCCAGTAGCATAATCATCAAACAAATCACAAATCAAGTTTAATCTATATGACTATGCTATTCGGATGCCCACTAAAGGGAAAGTAAAAAGTGTCATAGCTCAAAGTTAAAACTATTACTACAGCAGAATCAAATCTAAACAAATTACAAAAAGACCTTCTCACGCTACCCTTCCCACCGGTGCGAACAGCACCCGCCATCTTCATCAGCTTTTCCACATTCATCTGCCATAAGCACACATCAGAATACATAATCAACATCAACACCATTGTCAAAGTGCAAAGCTACACAGAAAACTACCATAAACACACACAACCACAATTATTCACAACAAAATAATGTTATATGACTTCAAAAGCTTCAAAATTTCAGCTAATTCATGTCGATTAGCTTATCAAATTACAAAATCCGCATCTTTAATTTACTAAAACTGTTACGCAAAGGAGATTTGGTACAAGAACATCGAATGATGATGGAAATATTGAATTGAATGCATATATATCAGATTCTTTCGGATATTAATTGAAGAAGAAATCGATTTACCTTTGCTTTGCGTAGATTGGATGAACGGAAGTCCAGAGTGAAATGAGGATAAACCCTAATATTTCTCTTTTCGTTTTATATACGTATACAAATTTTACATTGCTACCTTGTATTAGTAATAAGTTGCATAAAGTTCTATCAATTTTTGGTTTTGTATATTATTTACCTATATATTAATACAACAATATGATGAATAGTATGTTTGTTGGTTTCTTTCGGTTTGCCCACATGAGTTTTAATGTTTTCATTTGAGAAGCCGATTGTACATGTGCATAAAGCTGATTGAAGCAGCTTTGTAATCTACTGAATTATGCTTTTCTTGACATGATCCTATTTATGCATTAACTTTGACTACTCTTTCAATTTTAATAAGTCATACACGTAACATCAATCATTTTCTAACAACATATATATAATATTCTAATAAAAAATGGGACCAACGTAAAAACAAAAAAATATCTATATAAAAGTAAAGAAACATGACTGCATATAATCAACTTTTAAGTTTAAATAAATAACACAATCAACTAACTTAAAGAATGCTTCCTAAAATAACAATGATATAAGAAACATGTAAGATGAATGGCAAGCATTATACCTTAAACCATAAGCGAACATAAGGTGACAATCACATCAGCTGCAACAAAATAATGAATTAACAAAGTCAATTTCAGTTTTCCATAAAGAAAAAGTAAAATTTGATATTATGCTAGAGAAAAGATTTTCATGTTTTAGAAAATGCATCATATATGAGTAGGTAGTGGACTCGATGAAAGCTTTACGCCCTGAGAATTCTTCATGGAGAAATAATAAGAAACTTAAAACCTCCTGTCGAATATCGTGTATAACAGGTTAATAAAATATGATGCAGAGGTTCATATCATCCATAAAATGATAGAACCCAAATGTAAAAACAGACACAAAAAAATTTCAAATAATCATAGAAAACATGACTATAGAGTATGCATTTTCACCGTGGTCTTGGCAAGCATGAAACAACTTTGTAAGTTTTAATTTTAACATTTTCATTTTTCTCCTTGCATGTTTGAAAACAGATTATAACTCCTTTAAAATCACTATCGAATATACATTAATTATGTTTTAATATTACTTGTAATTTAATGAACGGAATGGTAAAACCTGGGTGATGCAATCGCTAGTTGAACCTATTATGGAGATTCCTTCATCCTCTTCATCAACAAAAACCTAAAATCAAACATAATGAAACCCCAATTTTTAGTATTCTTATTCTTCTTTGAAGCTGCAGGTAACGAATCAAAAATCATTAGTTCAAATTACAAACATCATCATTTATCAGTAAGGAAAAGTTTTCTCGATACTCATTTCTTTTTGATTGATTCATAATTTCGATCCATCTTTGAATTTAAAGTTTTCGGGTTTGAGAAAATTTACTGGGAACAAGTCAAAGATTTTAAAAATTTTAATAAGGAAGTCTCAAGTTTTTGTGTCAACGGAGGCCTAGCAAAAGAATCATAATTTCGCTTCTAGGGTATATTATAGGCCGAACAATTTACAGCCCTACTATCTGTGGAACAAACATGTAGAAGTAGTCTTGACGAAAACCCCTTATGAGCATCATGGTTTTGGTGTAAGGTTTGTATAGGATTCTCAATTCAGTTGCTATGAAATGGTGATTAAGGTGGAATACAATCAACTTATACTCAATAAATTATTTGTTTACCCAATTGATTGCTTGAGTTATCATGCTTTTAGATGTTTTTTCCACCTAATATTGTTGATGGTAATTTGATTTTGAAATCTTGAAAAGTTGTCATTTAAATGGAATGTAGAGTTTATGAATATGGTGTGATTGTGCAAATAGTGTTGTGATGTATATAATTCTGTTGTGATCATCTAGATTTCATTTTATGCATTTGTGACAAACATTATATTTGATTTGCTGTCTTGACTCTTTGGGCTAATAATGGGTAAGTGGCCCATCAGTCTACGCAAGCATAGTTTTAGTATGTATGTTTCATTAATTTGGTTTTGTTTCCTGCATTCTCTAGTTGTGATGTACAATTTTAGTTTTTCATCACTTATATCAGAGAACTTAATTGTTTCATATGGAGAATAAGTGTAGATGCTAAATGGATAAAAATAACTTTCAGTTTGCATACTGATATTGTAAAAGAAATTTTGCATTCATTTTTTGAGTTTATATAATAAGAAGATATTATCATATGTTCAACTTAATAATGGCTTAATAAATATACAAAAAATGTAATTTGATTTTCGTCTTTTTAAGGAATGGATTAAACTTTATAGTTGCTAGTGATATGTTTACCACCATTCTTCAACTAATATTCATCAGAAAATCATATTCATCACCGAATTAAATTTCACCATCGCCTTTAATTCCACCATCACACAGACCCTTCCCCTCGCTGCCAGTCAATTCCATCGGTCATTTCGATCCGTCAGTTCCCTTTAAAAGCCATCGTCTTCTACAAATTCGAATCCCCTTTTTGTGAAGGGAAATTAAAAAGAACGATACGTTCGCTTTGTTGTTCAGATGACTTGTTATTCTACTAGAAATAGTAAAATGGGCAGGTTGGGTTGCTTGATGATGATGGATCATTGCAATTGATTAGTCTCATTAGTTGCTAAAGTAAACATGTATGTTGTGTGGGGAATAATAGCTATTGATATGAATCATAATGTGGTTTATGGTGGGAAGACAGATGAGACTGAAAAACATGAAGAACTTTAAAACATATTTAAACTAGTAGGAGGCCCGCGCGTTGCGACGAAAGTGATAGTTTACAACAACGTACTTATTTTTTGATAGTCTATTAATCATCTCGTGACATATTATATTGTACGTCTCTTAACTACCATGCATGAACAACATAATGTTGGTTATTTTCATAATCCAGCCAATCAATACACACATATATAAATAGACCCAGAATTATATGCTTTAGTTTATTACTAAAAAGACCTTTAAATCTATATTGTCTCGTAAAATGCACTGCTCATATAAAATATTAATTACAATGTAATCTTTTATTAAGTAGCACACAAACATTATTTGTAAACAAAAAAAAAACTAAAAAGACAGAACATGTATGATTCTTAAGCAATCAAAGACACATTATCCAAAATAACTAATATTTTTTATGGCGTCCTTTTATAAAGCGATAAGTATGGGTAGTGCTTAACATCAATAATATACGTTTGATCACTGACAGCCTCTTATTTCATTTGGAAATTCTAATCTCTTTTGCCAAGTAGTAACCACAGATTCTGTTCAGATATTTGAAAATAAAAAAAGTATAAAACCAAGTCATCAGGACAAAAAAGTCATACTATAAGTTCAGTATGTTTTTATTGAAAAGTATAGAGAGTTTGGTTGCTGATGCATCTTATGAATATAAGCTTGCATATGACAAATCAAGAAGATGAAACATATCTAGTCATATTAGTAGGACTTCCCATTTGGTACCTCAACTTTGATGACACACCTGGTTATGTTTTTGTCTCGCTTACACCTACAACTGCGAAGGTAGTTAAATGGCATATGTATTTTTTTATAATTGTATCTCATTCGCACTCACAATAGGCTGTAGAGTAAAGAATAATGATATTGGAATCAACATAGCAAATTAACATAAAAAAAATGTTTGTTTGTTTATGAGTCTATACATTTGAATCAAATTACTAACAACTTGAAAACCTCCTCTATGGCTAACAAATGACGGGACGCAATGTAAAATCATGATAGTGAACCTGTGGCAGGAAGTGGATTACAACCGTTAGAGTTAAAAACTAACTAAGTAATTGCAACTAACTTCCCTAAACTATTCTTTTATTACAATTTTGACCCTCCAACTTATTCCCACTCGTAACAATACTTCCCCGGTCAAAACATCCTTGACCTCAAGGATGAAAGTTAGGGAAACGCAACTGAAACTCTTCCCACTCCTCCCAAGTAGATTCTGTAGCAGGTAAATAGAACCAATGAACAAGCACTTGAGTCACTGCGCGATTGCGCTTCTTAACAAACTTGCGATCCAAGATAGCTCGAGGTTTTAAACAGAAACGGAGTTTTTCTGGTAACGGGTTGACTTGGGAATGATCTCCTCGAGCTGCCTTGAGAAGGGAAACATGAAAAGTAGGGTGGATTTGCGAGGAAGAAGGCAAATCCAATCTATAAGCCACTGAACCTATCTTCTCAACAACCAAGAACGGACCAAAATAACGAGGGCCCAGCTTCGCATGACGATGACTTTGTAAAGACGTCTGGACATATGGATGTAATTTCACATAAACCCAATCACCCACTTGAAACGTTCGATCAATACGATGATTGTCAGCCATTTGTTTCATCCGATTGCGAGCTTTGTCCAGAGAAGACTTCAAATTGGCAATTTTTAATTCACGAGCTCGAAATATTTCCTCAATTGAAGCCAATTTAGAATCATTGGGAATATAAGGAATATGTAAAGGAGGCTTGATTCCATAAAGGGCTTCGAATGGAGGCATGCCAATAGAGGAATGGCGAGTGGTGTTGAACCATAATAGAGGAGTATCCACAACCATAGCTCGAAGATATGATTCTAAACACCGATTGAGAACCTCCGTTTGACCGTCCAATTAAGGATGATATGTTGTGGAATAAGCTAAAGAGATACCCTGCAACTTCATAAAATCACGCCAAAATTGGCTTAAGAACAAAGAATCTCGATCAGACACAATTGTGGATGGACACCCATGTAATTTAAAAACATTATCAAAAATTACTTGAGCAACTTGAGTGGCAGAATAAGGGTGTGTAAGGGCAATGAAATGGCCATACTTAGCAAATCGATCAACAACTACTAAAATGGAATCCTTGCCATAAGATTTCGGTAAGCCGTTAATGAAATCCATCGAAATTTCAGAAAAATGGACATTGGAGTGGGTAGAGGTTGTAATAACCCTGGAGTGGCAATTCTTTCATATTTACTACGCTGGCAGATTTGACACTCCTGGATGAAAGATCGAACATCCTGAGAGCACTTCTTCCAATAGAACATTTCTTGCAACCGATGAAGAGTGGCAGTAAATCCCGAATGACCCCCAATTGGTGAAGAGTGGCAAAGAACAAGGAGATCATACCGTAATTTTGGGTCGGATCCCACAATGATCTTGCCATCCGGGTAGTGTAGTGCCATTCCACTGAAAGTGCTTAATCACTTGACCTTGTTGCAAGGCAGTTAAAATTAAGTGTAAAAAAGTATCAGTTGACCAGCTCTGTTGAATGCGATTCCATAAAAGAGGATCAACGGAACTCATACTCATTTGGAAGAGGTCAGAACCCTCTACTCGAGAAAGAGCATCAGCAGCCTGGTTGGTGACCCCTTGTTTGTATCGTATCTTATTATCATAGCCTAGCAATTTGGTTAACCATGTTTGCTGCAAGGGTGTATTAATCTTTTGCTCCAATAAGAACTTCAAGCTCTTTTGATCCGTTTGAATGATGAAATGATTGGCGATCAAATAATGATGCCAATGTTTAACAACGAGTAGAATAGCTAAAAGTTTCTTTTTATAGACTGTTAAAGCTTGTTGTTTGGGAGAGAAACTCTTGCTGAGAAAAGCTAATGGATGTCCTTCTTGCATCAAGACTGCACCTAAGCCTTTGTTTGATGCATCATTCTCTACCACAAAAGGTTTTGTGAAATCAGGTAGGGACAGTACTGGTGAAGTAGAGAGGGCTACCTTCAACCGGTCAAAGGCTTTCTGAGCCTCTTGATGCCACACAAAAGAATCCCTCTTGAGAAGATTAGTAAGAGGTCGTGCAATGGACCCAAAAGCTTTGATAAACCTTCGGTAATAACCACATAGTCCGAGGAAACCTCTTAATTGTTTCACAGTTGAAGGAACAGGCCAATTAAGTACTGCTTTGATCTTTGAGGGATCAGTAGACACTCCCTCACCTATGATAATATGTCCCAAATATTCAACTCTAGTACCAGCGAATGAACACACTTAGATCGTTTGGCAACCAATGAATTAGTTCTTAGCAGTTGAAGCACAGCAGCTAAATCAAATAAATGTTGTTCCAACATAGCACTATAAACCAATATGTCATCAAAGAACACTAAAGCTCATTTACGAGAAGTGGTTTAAATGTGGTTTTCATTAATGCTTGAAAAGTTGCTGGAGCATTTGTTAACCCGAAGGGTAACACAAGGAATTCATAATGGTCTTGGTGTGTGCGAAAAACAGTCTTATATATATCTTGGGAGTGCATTCGAATCTGATGATACCCTGATCGAAGATCCAATTTGGAAAAAATAGTAGAGCCACCCAATTCATCCAATAACTCATCAATAAGAGGAATGGGGAAACTATTTTTTTATAGTGGCATCATTTAACTTTCGGTAATCGACACACATGCGCCAAGACCCATCCTTCTTTTTGACTAGCACCACGGGAGCTGCAAAAGAACTAGTGCTTTCCCGAATAATACCTATATCCAAGAGTTCTTGTGTCATCTTTTCAATAACGTCTTTCTGAGTAGCCTGATATCTATAAGGTTTAAGACTAATTGGATTAGTGCCATCCTTCAAAACTATCTTGTGGTCACATGATCTCGAAGGTGGTAATGATGTAGGAGTGCAGAACACATCAGCATAAGTTTGCAATAACTCGTTCACTGCTGATAGTAATTCTTCTTCTGGTACCCAGGGTACATGTTGTGAGTCTTCACCTTGGTGATGTTGGAGACTAAACAATTATGCCTGGATGACTTGGTCCTAAGTGAGTAAAGCTTGCATCTTTTCTGCAGAACACAATGAAATATGTTTGGATTTGGAACCTTTAAGTGTCAACGTGATGCCACTAATGGTGAACTTCATTGTTAAATCCTTAAAGTTCCAAGTAATGTCATTGAGACCTTGTAACCATTAAACTCCAAGAACCATATCATAATTGCTGAGAGGAATAAAGAATACATCTGTTTTGAACCAATTACCTTGCATAGACCATTGGAAATCATTGCACATCTTGTTACAAGTCAGTACATTACCATCTGCTACTGTAATTTTAACAGGAGTCATTCCCTTCACCTCGACATTGAGTTTCTTTGCAATATTTTCATCTAAAAAATTGTGAGTGGATCCTGAATCAATAAGGATATGTAAGGGCTTGGTACCCACAGCTCCAACCACTTTCATGGTTGAAAAAGATTGCATGCCAGCGATAGCATTAAGAGAAATTTGAGGATCCTGTACCTCATCAGGTATGTAATCTTGAGATTGCATTGATTCCATACAATCCACATCTTCATAAATTTCTACAGAGAAAAATTGCTTGTTCTTGCAAATATGCCCAGGAGTATACTTTTCAGTACATCCAAAGCATTCCCCCCTAGACTTTTTATCCTCAATCTCCTTGGGTGATAACCTCCTGGTTGTGAATGTTTTTCCCTTATTTGGAGGTGCAGGCAACAAGGATTAAAATGACAGCACTTATAGGAGTAAGAGTTTTAATGTTGGGAGATGAAGTGTTGTTCTTATATGATTTTGACCAATTAGTCGGTGTAGTGGTTTTTAAATTCTCATCTTGAATTCTAGCCAACATGTATGCTTCAGGCAAATTCTTAGGCCTTATTAATCTCAAAGGATTACCAATTTTAGGTTTAACTGCTCTCAGAGACAAACTTGTAGCATATTCATCACAGATTGATACCTTTGTCAATGCTAGATCAAATTCCTGGCATAGCTCTTGTAGAGATCCAGTTTGTCGTATAGCAACTAAAGCTCCCATTGTGTCCGCTCCAATTACAACTACAAATCTTGCGGAAATAAATCCTTTATACTCTTTCCAAGACATTCCCTCAATCGATCCTCCCCTTGATTGAACGAATGATTTATGCCATAACAATGCAATATCCTCCAAATGAACAATTGCATAACGAACCTTTGCATTTTCTGGAGTCGAATCAATTGAAAAAAATGTTCTACCTTACATATCCAACCTTCAACATTAACTCCATGAAACTTTGGAAACTCCATTTTCGTCAATCGATTCCGACTGTTATGATAAACAGTGGTATCGAATTCATCTTCAACCGTCGAATCTATTGGAACCGACTGTTTCTTGCTAAAAATCTGCAAATTCTTGAGGACTTCCGCCATTCGATTTGAGTTTTCCGTCATCTGCGCCTTCATAGTTTGCATATCAACCGAATTCTTCATTGTCACTGCTTTAATTGCTTCCAATTCCGTCAAATTGAGGCCAGTTGCTGTTTCTAATCGAAGCAACGCTGCATCATGCTCTTGCACCTTTTGCTCCATCGATTGATTACGAGTAGTAGCCATTGATTGTTCACAATTGATCAAGAGTGTTCGAGAATCGGACAGCTCTGATACCACTTGATACGATCAAAAGAGAAACTAAGATAAGAGAGATATTTGATCAACCAAGCTAACGACTACTTTGCATTATCGCTATTAATACCAGTACAACGACTAACGATAGTTTATTAGGATTACAACCGTTAGAGTTAACAACTAACTAAGTAATTGCAACTAACTTCCCTAAACTATTCTCTTATTACAATTTTGACCCTCCAACTTATTCCCACTCGTAACATTGCTATATCCAACCATGTAGGTTGTTGCTCTTGAGCTGTCTCCATTTCATGTAGTACACCTAATCAGATACACAACAACTTGGATAAGCAATCCCATAAAACCTTGAATACAAAACAAACATTAAAACAATTAGTTTACCTTTTGAAGTTAATTAGTAACATGAAAAATGCAAGTTCAATCCCATAATCGGCAAAGTTAATTTTCAATCAATTCAAACCAAAAACAAAAACCCATAATTCCCTTTCATGAAATTGGATCAAGAAACATAAATGAATTTCAATTAGAAAACATTCTCTTATGAGGTATATCATAATCCTACTTCTTTAGAGTCAAATGATCTGTAGTACAAATAACCTGTAAACATCTAGACGGCTAGATATTTGGCAGTCTTTTTGTTGATAGGCAACACTTAACCTCAAAGTAAAACCTAAGACACGTAGAATTTGATTACCTTCTTGGTCGAACGGTTTTGTCACCTAATGCAGTGGCAACCAACTTAGCACGCTTATAGGATCTCAACACAATTGATCCACACTATAAGTATGGCATCTGTTAAACTCAAGATCTGTAGCCTTGCTATGCACACAAAGTCCATTCAAATATCCAGTACACAACATCCATCCAGATGGATTATAATAAGCCATAATTTACAATTCAAACTTACTCCAGGATCTAATTTAGTTAATTGAAAAAAACTCAAAAATAGAAAACAAAATATATCGTGTTCCTAACAACTACATGAGTCCCATTTGGTTTGTAAATTGCAAGTGATATTATTGTTCTCCACGCTAAATTCTGTTTGTTGTGAACATCCTCCGCTTGTAATTTAACACTTATGCGTAAGATTACTTAATAGATTTTGACGTGTAAAATGAAGGAACATATCATTTACCTCATAGTAAATTCAAACATTAGCAAACCTTAAAGAACACATACCAGAAGGGGACAGTTGATTGCATCCTCCTTGGCAAAAATCTCAGCCACATGATTCGTGTTCGCTTTCTCTTTTGGCCAAGAATGTATATAATAAGCCTGAAAATTGAAATTCATAAACAAAGCATAGAAACAACAACACATAATTAAACACAAACACAGTTTAGAGAATAATAAATGGAAAACAATGTTGAAAAACAAATAGTTTAAATAGAAGAGCAAGAATTCTTCTACCAAAGTGAAGAAAAGAATCCACATAGTGATTGAGGTTTAATAAACTCTCAGGTTGCATATTGCATAGAAATATCCATATAACTAATTAGTAAAAATCCTGGATAACTTCACAGCCACAAATGATCTAAGAAGAAAGAAGAAAAAAGAAAGATTTCATCTTTGTACCTAAGTTGAGATTACAAGGGTAATTATGGTTTTGATCACGTGAAGAAAAAGAAGAAGAGAAACAAATCCCCATGGTCAAAACTTTAATCTCGTTTGATTTGATCTTTAGTCCCCCCTCTCCTTGAAATTGCCATTGTTAATTTTGAAGCCATTGAGAAGATGAAGGGATTGAAGGCTTAGGTGGAAGTGGTTTTAAGATCAGTTGGCTTTATAGACATGATATAATTAGCTTACATTCAAACACAAAGATAAAATGATTCATGGACCCGAAAAAGAGCATCAAAAGCAGTGGCGAAAGATGTAAAGGCCAAGAAACGAATGTACTTCAAATTCAAATTGAGATGTTTGAATTTGGAGCCATTTCTTTTGTTTGAATTTCTTGCAAGTTAGTGTATGTTGCTTTAGAATTGAAGAAGCCAAAAAGCAAACCATTTCTTCTTATGTCTTGTTTGTTCACAATGCAGCAGCAGCCATCATCTGATTTAAGACTTTATGTTTACTTATGGTAACAATGTGTGTTTGGAACAACTTCGAATAGATGGAATGGAGTATTTGGAACAGCTTTGAATAAATATTGTGTTCAGGCAACAGTTAGTCATCCCCTTACTGTTTATGGCAAAGTAGGCTAGGTTAGATCTCTCAAATAAAAATTAATTAAATCTTTCAAGTTACATTATAGTTCTTTTAAATGCCCAACTAAGATTCATTTTGGTATTTTTCAGTTATGTTGAGTGGTTACAAACCAAACCAGGGTTGATTAATTTGAGTTGGGTCAAGTTGCCAAAACTATTTTTCTATTTTTTACCAAATATTAACTACAGTTATAAAAAGGACAAAATGCATGAAATTGAAATGAACTTTATTGTTTTTCCTAATTTTAGCAATCAACTTTAAATTAAATTATAAAATAGAAATCAACTTATAATTTATAATCAACTTATAATTTATTAAAAAATTCATAGGGGTGAAGAGCGTTTACCCAACATATAAAGATGAACGATAATATTTTAGTATCTCATCCACTTACAACCACTCACAATCATTCTATAATACGACATACAAACTCACTAATAAACAAGAATTGAGATGTGAATGCTCTTGCCTCTTAATTGTAACTAGGGTTGTTTTCTCGAGCGCGCATGACAGACTAGTTAAACTGAGGCTTAGACGAATGTATATTTTCTGATCGTCGTGTTCTTACCATCATACCCTTTTTACGAATATGCTATTGTTTTAAAAAAACAGAATTAGCCGAAGGTGCATGAGGGCTAAACGAATATATTTACCTCAAGTCACCTAAACCAAAGTAAATTTAAGTGATATAAACGATTAGTTTTAAAAATTCAAAAGTTTGACTAAGATTTGTTAAGATACATCTCACTAACACATTAATTAACATATATGTTAATAAAGCATGTAAAAAACAAACCAGATTATTTAAAAAAAAGGTACAATTAGGCTCAGATTCGTGTATTAAGTTACCATGGCTGCAACACAGGTGTCAAGTGTGGAATACCACACTTGCCAACACAGACTATGCCACGCCAAGCAACCATCTTTGCCACCGTCATCATAGAAATGCTTACAACTAATTGTTTTCGCAATCATAACCGAGTCAGTGACGTCTTAGGCAATGATCATCGACGTACCATAGCCACCATCATTAATAAACTTGAAACAAACCAATGTAAGACCTTGACGACTTTATGCAATCAACAAAAACTAACATTGGGACATGGGTCTTAGATGACGGGCCATCATCATCATTGACTTATGAACACCGAAACATGTACCACAATCACAGACCAAAAATAGAAGATTAGGGTTCAAGGTTGCCTTGCCCATCGTCATCGTCCAATAACTAGAATCCATAGGTACGTAACAAAACTGAAACACCATAATTGAGGGTCCAGATTAAAAATATCCAAAATAAAACCCCAAACAATTGAGAAGCAACTAGCAAGCATGAAAAGCCCATAGATCCAACAAACTAGTTAGGTTAAATGAAACCCTAACTCTCAGATGAGCTTTTGTACATCATTATCGAGTCGATAGAACATGCATACCTGAATAGCTTCGTCGGAATCAGGAGGCAACAATGCCATCATTCCCCCGCCGACGATGCTAACAAAGGCGGTCGAAGCCCAGGCAGTTACAAGTTAATCGTCGGCCCAACCTCAAGTAGAATATGAGGCATGGCAACAATATGCTCCACAACCATTACAACGATATAAACCACGAACGAATCGAGTAGATCTGAAAACTATCGGCTTTAAACCAACCAAAAAGAATGTTACCATGGAAAGAAAGCGGCGACATCGCCACCATCGCTACGCTCCCCATCGCCATGCTTCCTATCGTCATCGCCACTAGAACAAAGAACCTTTGAAACGGTGATGAACGGCGACAAAGTGGCCCGCACCACCATGATTGGCACCACGAACAGTGAAGGGGAAGCTGGGGCGACGAGTCGACGTTAGCCAGCGATGGCGCAAACCACGTCGGCCAAGACCACAAACCGCATTTCTCTTTCTAAAAAAGAATGCAGAGGAAGAAAATGAATAGTCGGAATCCAAAAGAGTGCTTTATGCACATGCACAATCGGCTCCACAAATGAAAACATTAAAAGTCATGTGGCCAAAGAGAAAGAAACCAACAAACATACTATTCATCATATTGCTTTATTAATATATATATATAATATATATAATATATATATATATAGGTAAATAACATACAAAACCAAAAATTGATAGAACTTTATGCAACTTATTACTAATACAAGGTAGCAATGTAAAATTTGTATACGTATATAAAACGAAAAGAGAAATATTAGGGTTTATCCTCATTTCACTCTGGACTTCCGTTCATTCAATCGACGCAAAGCAAAGGTAAATCGATTTCTTCTTCAATTATTATCCGAAAGAATCTGATATATATGCATTCAATTCAATATTTCCATCATTATTCGATGTTCTTTTACCAAATCTCCTTTGCGTAACAGTTTTAGTAAATTAAAGATGCGGATTTTGTAATTTGATAAGCTAATCGACATGAATTAGCTGAAATTTTGAAGCTTTCGAAGTCATATAACATTATTTTGTTGTGAGTAATTGTGGTTGTGGTTGTTGATGTCTTTGGGGCTGTTGTATATGTATACATTTATATAATCGTGTGTCTGTGTTTATGTTGTTTATGGTAGTTTTAGTGAAGTTTTCTGTGTAGCTTTGCACTTTGATAATGGTGTTGATGTTGATTATGTATTCTGATGTGTGCTTATGGCAGATGAATGTGGAAAAGCTGATGAAGATGGCGGGTGCTGTTCGCACCGGTGGGAAGGGTAGCGTGAGAAGGTCTTTTTGTAATTTGTTTAGATTTGATTCTGCTGTAGTGATAGTTTTAACTTTGAGCTATGACACTTTTTACTTTCCCTTTAGTGGGCATCCGAATAGCATAGTCATATAGATTAAACTTGATTTGTAATTTGTTTGATGATTATGCTACTGGGTTTGCCTTTGGCAACGAAAGTGATAGTTTCAGGTGTGTCATTCGTAAATTGCTAGTATGGATTATTATCAGCCAATAAGTAATAGTTTTGGTTATTAAAATCCAATTTGCCACAAACTAAAAATATTCATCAGATAAGCAGTTTGAACTAGCAACTCCCAACTTGCTTACTCAAACTGCTTATTTCACTCTCAAATAACTGGATAAGCTTAAGCAGTTTGCAACTAAACACCCAAATCTATTTGCTTACTCAAACTGCTTGTTTCACTCTACCGCAGAAAGAAGAAGGCTGTACATAAAACAACCACAACAGATGACAAGAGGCTGCAAAGCACTTTGAAGAGAGTAGGAGTAAACACAATACCAGCAATTGAAGAAGTTAACATTTTCAAGGATGAAACAGTCATCCAGTTCTTAAACCCCAAAGGTGAGATATTTTTGAGTTATTTAGGGGTGTTTGGTTTAAGTGTTTGGGCTAAATAGTATTTTGTTTGGTTTAAGTGTTTGGGTTTGATACCCGTAGAGTTGGTTATTCTTCATACCTGCCTCTATAGAGTTAGGCTTAGAAATCCATACATCTTCTCATTCACATTCGCATTTACATACTGTTATCAAACCAATGGTGATTCCTGAATACAAGCCAAACACCACCTTTTTTTGTCTGTCTATTTAAATTAAGTTGACTGATGAGCATTTGCTGTTTGTATTAGTTCAAGCCTCTATTGGTGCCAACACATGGGTAGTTAGTGGATCTCCTCAAACGAAGAGTATGTTTCCTTTTTCTTATGTTAACAATATTGTCAAGCACTATATATTTCTTTAGAATTCACCTAAAGTATTTTTCATATTTAAGCACCGATAATACAGGTCGGGACTGAACCCATTTACTAGAAAATGGGTTGATTTGAACATTTGGTTCTGTTCTAATTTCAACAGGGCAAATTGCCCATGTTTAGAACTTAGCTAAAAATGAAGCTGGTTGAACCGGCCAGAGTGATATATAAATGTGTTTAATCTGCTATAATGATCTATACAAATAGATTAGACAGAATATTAGTTATATAGTTTTGTATCAATTTTTAAACATTTTGAAAATGGAAACAATGGAGACATAAGTGTTTACAGGTTGGCCGGCTTGTTTTTTCAACTCCTGGGATGCAACATGTTTAGTTAGTTTTGTTAACCTTCTCACACAATATTTATTATGATTATGTATTTTTGCAGACTTACAAGATATTCTCCCTGGAATTCTAAACCAGCTGGGTATGCCTTAACCTCTTTACATATTTAGCCTAGGACTTTTACTTATGAAGTGTTATTCTGGTTACATATCATCTCTTAAAAGGCCAAATGGGTAAAAAGATGAAAAAGTAACTAAAAAGGAATCAAGTCATATTGGTTAAACCAGTAAAAAAGTTGCTGAAAATTTTAAGAGCAGGCTGCATGAAATAAAAATGCACTTCACATTGCTTCTGATATTAGCAACCAAATAAAAATTGACTTACATATTATTACCAATTCTAGCAACCAACCTTACTTTTACCAGTTTATGTGTGAATCGCTGATGTAGCACTGGTTGATACCTGCCACTATGCCAGGCCTGCCAGCCACATCGAAGACCAAAATGCTTATGTAAAAATAAATAAATAATAATTATATTTTTCTGTGATTTGGAAAAATGATATTTTTCAAAGTTTATATTAAAATGTTTTTATTAAATTTCAGTTAAGACTTTGTGGCTTATTACATATACATAAAAATGGCAGATGAAACGTCACACAAACAAACAGTTTTTTGTTAGTGAACAAAAATGACATGCTGCAGTTTGAACATGTCGTCAATGCTACCATTGGTAATAAAATGAAATTTAGTAGCTAAGATTCACGACAAAGTTTAAGTTGGTCTTCATTTTGCTTGATCTGATTCACGTTTTCCATCTGTTTCAACCCCAGCCGAACCCGTTTGAGTTCAGCCCACCCATTTTGCTCCTCTAGTTCTCTCACATTTTGTGTTGGGTTCGTGACTTGTGTTTGTAAAAAATGACATTTGTAATATGGGTCGACTTTTACAGGACCGGATAACTTGGATAACCTGAGAAAAATAGCAGAGCGGTTCCAGAAGCAGGGACCTGGCGCAGATGAAGGCACTGTTGGTGCGTCGGCGCAAGAGGATGATGACGAAGTCCCAGAACTTGTTGCAGGTGAAACCTTTGAAGCTGCTGCTGAGGAAGGGCACAAATCTTAATGTAATTTGAGGTGCCCATTTTGTTGTTCTTTGTATTAGTTTATCTTTTAACGACCTTTTATTTAAAAAAATATATTCGATACTCTTGTTTTGATGCTTTACGTTACTTGTACTCATTTCTAGTCCTATGATTGTACTAGTGATGGCAGTGAGTCGGTATGAGACGAGTTTTGGAAATCTTTAAATCCATACCTAATTGTAAACCCATATCCAATACCATTACACAATTACGACCCTTTGGGAATTTGGGATGTCTATTACTTGATCCTAAAGTCACCATAAAAACTTGCATGAAATATTATATATTACTAACATCAATAGAAGTTCTATAATTTAGAATTTTGAGTTTTAAACTTTTAACACACTAGTCGATGAAAGATTTTTTACCATCAGATTAAATTAAATAGTTCGTCCAACCAGCATGATCTCATGTTATATATTATTTAGTTAAAACCAAATGGTATTCATATTTGGGTAACCATTGGTAACAAATGAATACACCAAATTAGTTAGCATGATTTTATTTTATATAATTGATTAACACCAAATGGTAATCGGATGCCTAATAAGTGTATTATGGTGGTTTAACTACTACTCTCTTCACATAATGAGTCACAACTGAATACATCAACTTAGCTTTGCTGCAAACTTTCTAAATTTAGGTTCATTAACAATCTTTAGGCATGTTTGTTCAATCTACGCTCAGATATTGTGATTCATTGTGGATGGAATATTATCGTAGTCTAACAAGTACGTGTCAACGAGAATATCACAACAATTCACTTCGACAGACACAACGCTAAATTGTAGCACAGATGAGGTATTGCTCATGATCACAGTCTTAGGTAATAGAATAACTCAGCATTTAGGGTCAACATCATACGAATTCATCAACCTCTCAGATACTTGCCCATCATCATAGAGTGGCACAACCATAACCAACAAGTAAACTAGGGCTGACAATTTCTGACACGAACCTGTTAACACAACATGACACGACACGAAGTTAACAGGTTTCGTGTTTGAGCTTAACAGATTTCGTGTCGTTAACAGGTCGACATGTTAAAGACACGATAAAATTCATGTCTTAACAGATCAAACACTTGTTAACCTGTTAAGGCACATGTTAAGACCTGTTTATATTTTTAGCTTATTAAAAATAATTAATATATATGTTTATGATATATGTCATTATTTTTCATGTTTAATTTAAAAATCTTATCCATTGCACAACCGCTTCAATCGAATACGACTATCACGGTATCGCCAACCGAGTCTCCGGCCTCCGCCCGAGCCCTTTTCGTACTCCCTATATTACCTTATTAAACTATATTATCTATTAAAATATACTTTTTTGTTGACTTTTGTTTAAAAAATGTAAAGAATTATCATGCTAAAGATTATGGTATATTCAGAATTTTGATGGATTTCAGTCAATTTTTGTTTCACTAAACGTGTGGTTTTTATCGTGTCTCTTAACAGGTCTTATCGTGTAACCTGTTTCTAAACAGGCTCGTGTTCGTGTCTACAAAAAATGACACGATTAGTTATCGTGTCGTGTTCGTTTTAGCACTTACGTGTCTTATCGTGTTCGTGTCTTATCATGTTGTGTCTGATTTGTTATGCCAGCCCTAAAATAAACCATCAACCAAAGTGTATCATTCTCATACGATTTATTATAGTCACGAACAGGGCAAAACAAACATAAAGGAAACCCTATGGTTTCTTTCTTTTGCGATTAACAAAAGGTTTGCCTCTCAGATGAGAAGGCGCTCATTCTTATCGAGTGAAACATTCACCATCCTTAAAAAAGTTTATTGCTCAGATGAGCAACAACTCAAGATCACCACGCTAATAATCGAACAAGACATTAAACCAAAACCAAAAGACTAAATGAAAACCCAATAACATAGGCAAAAAAGAAATGGGCGACATAACATACCACAAACAGACCACCACAGCAACGCCGCTACCACCGAGGCCATCTACTGACGACTAGACCATCATCCAATCAAGCAACAAACAACAGCAAAAATTAGGATTTACCGCTTGTATTAGTAAAAGCTCAAAACCAACATAAACAACCAAGTCAAAACTCACAACAGAGGAAAGACGAAAGCCAACGACATGCACAGCCTTGTCGCCACGGCAGGCCGCCAGGGGGGTTGCCATAACACGGTTCCATCTCTCTATCGAACACCACCATCATAAAACCCTAAAAGGTGAAACTATGTCAAGAGAAGACAATTAGAGAGACCAACGGTGCCATCAAACATCGCCACAAAAGGCGGATCCGTCCACCACCTTAATAGGGAGATAACCCCTAGAACATAACCACCGACAACGCCACCGGAGACCGCCAAAGCCGAGGGATCCGACCATTGGCATCCGTCAGAGACCGTCTCAAGCCATCGTAGTGGCAACATAAATTGACCCACCAATGTCACATCCTCGCTTATAGAGGAAACACTAGGATGTAACGGACGAGATCGCCATAACACATTGATAGTTAATAGAGATGCATTAAATGATGTAAATAACGTGTCACGACGTTACCCGACACAAATGGTGACTTGTGTCGTGGTTAAGTCAATTTCACGACAATATAGTTAAACAAGTATGTTCAAGTTAAATTCCCACAACCCGGGAATAAGTAAATGTAAACATGATGCATTGCTCAACTTAAGGAAGGATACATTAAAGGTGATTGAACACATATTCTACTAAAGTTTTTCTTCTCTATGATTTGCAAAAGAATTGCGATATTACTCTCCAACACATTCATTTTAGTGACAATTTGACAAATTTGTTAACTAAGTCGTTTCCGACTTCAACATTTAAGAAACTAGTTCATGAGATCGGGATGTGTCAACTCAAGGAAGTTTACTATTATTCATCAATGGGAGAAAATACGTGTTGCATTCTTTGTTCCTTAGCTATGGTTTTGTCCCATTGGGTTTTCTAACAAGATTTTTATCCAGTGAACATCTACATGCATATTTAGTTGATAACCAAAGGGGAGTACTATAAATATTTTTCTATGGTTATCAAGATAATATAGATAAACTCTATAAGATATATATATATATATATATATATATATATATATATATATATGATTAGAGCTTATCTTATTATCTTTACGGTTGTTAGAGTTATGAAACTACTACGTTTCTTGCTCCTATAAATAATATAAACATCTCTCTTTATAATGTTTTGCTATTATGCTTGTTTTGCAAGAAAATAATGATTTTCCACATTTTTGAGACCGAGACATTAAACATCGTTACATGGGAATTGAGCATTACTAAGGACAATAAACAATACGCTTTTTGTTGGATGACTATAAAGTAGATGATGTTAAAGTAGTTATTTGTTTATTAACATTCCAAAAGGCTGTAACAGTTCACAGATCTAGAAAATCTTTCAACCATTCAATGAGATAAAAAGTGCTTTTGTTCCAAAGAAGAAGGGCAATTACAAAAGAAACTTCACAATTGTTCACTTTATGGGAGTTGTGGATATTAGATCTTTTGTTGACAACCTTACTACAATAAGGATTAATAACCTAGAGGTAATGGCTTTTTGTTGCTCGTGACTGATCTACCATCACACCCTCAAATTCCACTAACGGGGTTATATCGCAAGACATGTGATAAAGCAGGATCTCAGACATAAGTCATATCAAATGACACCATATGAAATTAAAATAAAGCATTTGCTCTTCAATCAAAGTAAAATACAGTTTTTCAAAGTAATCAATGTAGAAGCGTAAAAGTAATAGTAAACACATAAACAGTGATTGCGGAAAACATGGCACCCAATGAAAGAATTTAATGCAAATGAAAAATGTTTGAAATGTTTGGCATACATGAAACCTCAGTAGTGCAATCTAATCCATAGGCATGAGGGTGACCTGAGAAAACATGTTAAAATATGTCAACATAAGGTTCGAGAATGCTAAAATATGTGTACTTAGAATTACCTGGCTAGCACGTTACTAATGATTTGAGAATGTATAGGAATTTCATGATAAAGTTTGTATTATAGTAACATGTGATATACCAATAATACTAAGACCAAATAAAGATAGTTTGTGTGTTTCTCCCCCAAAAGAAAAGTAAGTAGAAGTGGGGTTGTGAATACTCACCTTAGATTGTGTATGGAAACAAGTAAGCAAATGTTGGACATTAAATGCTACCTATCAAAGATGAACGAAAATATCTTGGTTGCCACCTCATTCCCTTGTTGAAGGAATTTCACCCCGTAATTCTCAACTAGTATCTTTGGTGTTTGACAGTGCATCTTTGAACAATTGGGGATACTTGTTCTTCATTAATCCTTGCATTTCCATGTAAACTCCGGTTCACGTTTGGAGTTCAAACAAACCTTGATAATAGGGATACGGCTGTGCTTAAGCATCTTAACCTCTCGATCCATGATTTCGACCAATTTCTAAATGAAACGCATTTGTTTATCCACATGTATCTCGTCCAGTGAAACGACAGTGAAACGACGAGTGTCTTATCTAATAGATATTTCCTCAAGTTCGAAACATGAAACACGTTATGTACTCCATTGAGTTTCTTAGGTAGGTATAGCTTATACGCTACTAGACCAATCCTTTTGATAATCTCAAAAGATCTAACGTAGTGTTGGTTAAACTTTCCTCGTTTACCAAAAAGAATTACACCTTTCCAAGGTGATACTTTCAAAAGTACTTTATTGCCAATCTGGAAATCCAAAGGTTTTTGACATTTGTCAGCATAACTCTTTTGATGGTCACATGCTTTTGCCATGCATTTACGGATTTGCATGATCTTTTTAGTTGTCTTATGCACAAGTTCAGGCCAGTGAGTTTACTTTCTCTAACTTCTGTCCAACAAGTAAAAGATTAGCACTTCCGTCCACAAAGTGCCTCAAATTGTGCTTCTTTGATGGAGGTGTGACAACTGTTGTAATGAAACTCAACCAAGGGTAAGTGAGTTTCCCAACTACTACCCAAATCAATCACACAAACTCATAGCATGTCTTCTATAGTCTGGATCAAACGCTCACTCTCTCGATCACTTTATGCATGATATTCTGTACTCATGTCTAAACGTGTTTCTAATGACCTTTTCAATGATTACCAGAAATGAGATGTGAATTGAGTGTAATGATCAGAGATTGACACACCATGTAAAGAGACTATTCATTTTGTAGATGTCAATTAAGTTCTCCATCCTATCAGTCTCTCTAATTTCTAGAAAATACATGGATTTTGTCAAACGATCTACTATTACCCAAATGGCAAATCTGCTCCAATTTTCAGACTAGAATCTTTGGTTGTTGAAGTAAACTAGATGGTCTTTGATACTCCACCTGGACCTTAGTACAAGCAAAACACTTGCTCACGTATGTGGCAATATCAGCTTTCATGTTTGGCCACCAGTAGAGAACCTTTAGATCGTGATACATCTTATCCGAACCCAGATGAATGGAGTATCATGACATATAAGCTTCATCCATTACCAACTCTTGTAGATTTCCATACAAAGGAACCCTTATTCGTTCCATTAAATACAAATTCTTTCTTCCTTAACCTCAAGTTATTTCTCCATGCTTCATGTGGATTCAGCTTTTAGGGTCTCTTCCTTCAGTGCTTCATGTTAAGCATTGCGGGTTTGATCAAGTAATCTAGTATGAATAGTAAGCTATAATGCTCGAACTCGCTTTTGCTTAGGAGTTTGCTTTTGATTTAAGGCATCAGCTACCATATAAGCTTTACCCATATGGTACTTGATTGCACAATCATAGTCGTTCGGCAGCTCGACCCAAAAATGCTTTTTTTATGTTCAGTTCCTTTTGCTTAAAGATACGTTGAAGGCTATTATGATCGGTGTAGATGGTGTACTTGGTATCGTACAAGTAATGTCTCCATATCTTGAGTGCAAATACCATGATTCCTTACTCCATGTCATGAGTCATGTAGTTTTCTCATGAATCATTAATTGTTGGGAAGCATACACGATGGCTCTCTCACATTGCATCAAAACAAAACCGAGACCTTGGATAGAGGCATCATAGTACATTACGAAATCATCTATTCCTTTTAGTAATGACAGTATCGATATCGTACATAGAGTCTGCTTCAGAATCTGGAACACGTATTCTTGCTGGTCACCTTAATAGTATGTTGTGCCTTTATGCATTAAAGTAATCAATGGTTGAGTGATTTTTGAGCAGCAACAACAAAAAAGGTAGTAGTAGTAGCAGCAAAGTAATAGCAGCATTAGCAGTAGTAGTAGCAGCAGCAGAAGTAGAAGTAGCCGTAGAAGTAGCAAAAGCAGTAGCAGTAGTAGTAGCAGTAGCAGTAATAGTGCTACTAGTAGTAGTAGTCATAATAGTAGTCGTAGTAGTAGCAATAGTAGTGGTGGGGGTGGTGGTGGTAGTAGTATTGCTAGTGGTAGTGGTAGTGGTAGTGATAGTAGTGGCTGGTAGTAGTTTGGTAGTAATGGTAGTGGTGGTTAGTAGTAGTGTTAGAATTAGTGGGGCTGGTGGTGGTCGCGGCGGCGGTGGTAGAAGCAGTAGTAGTATTAGTATATGTATGTATATATTTGTATATATAGAAGAGGGATCAAATGAGAACTCCTGTTTTTTGTGAGAAATTTATGAACCAATATTAGCACTAGTTTTCAGTGGGAAAATGGTAATTAACAAAAACGTAATAAAAAAATTATAAAATGAAAAATAATATAAAAATAAAAAAATAAAAACACAAAAATGTTTCCCTAGCTTCCCTCTTTCATAAAATTTTTTTATAAAAAATATAAAAATTCTCATTTTTTTTACGAAATTCGTTTTCCACATGTGTAATACCGGATTTAAACATGCGTAAATTCGGTATTACACGTATGTATAACCAGATTTACACATATGTAAATAACGAGTGGATGATTTTTTTTAAAAATGTATATCAATATGCTACGCGTTGGAATAATAAAAGATACTAAAATTAATGGTGAATTTTTTTTAAAAAAATGATGTCGTGAACAAAAGTTATGAACATTTAAAAAAAATGAGAAAATAGCATTTGACTTACATGTGATAAGAAATGTGTGACTAATATTGGTTTCTAGAGTTCTCACATAAAATGACGGTTCTCAAGATAACTCTACCCTATATATATGATAAATAATCAAATGTTAATCCTCTATTATTATGATAACCATGTTAACTTTTCAAGATCAATCAAAATCATTATTTTTTTGTTGGAATAATATCATTACACATATACAAAAATATGCTCTTTAATGTATATGTGTAAATTTATAAGCGTAAAAAAATTATAGTAGTCTAAGTTTTTCATCTCCGCATTTAGTTAACTTTTCAAGAAAAATAATGGCTTCGTTTTCGCATTTAGTTTTTCATCATAGCCGGAGCTTTTTTTGTTTCTATCTTCGATTGCAATCTTTATGAAATAGATGCTAGGTTTCCAAAACAACTTTCATTACAGTTTAAACAGGTTAAATTCATGACTTTTATGACTTGTGAGTTTTTGTAGAAAGAAAAATGCTGCTCATAAAACAACCACCACAGATAACAAAAGGCTTCAGAGCACTTTGAAGAGAATAGGAGTAAATGCAATACCGTCAATCGAAGAAGCTAACATTTTCAAGGATGAAACTGTCATTCAGTTTTTGAATCCAAAAGGTCTCAAATTTTGAGGATTTTATCATTTTTTCATATTTCGTTGCAATCATCTTCGGCTCTTCGCAATAAGTTTTTCTTTTTCATTTAGTTCAAGTATCTATTGGTGCCAACACATAGGTTGTTAGTGGCTCTACGCAAACAAAGAGTATGTTAAATGTTTGATCATTTCTAAATATATCATAAGTGCACTATTCATTTTCAACATTCTTCTAAATGCAATGCACTATGACTTTTAAAATGGAAGTGATTATATTTTTTATTTTTATAACTTTAATTTCTGTCATATTTTGTTTTAGAATTGCAAGATACTCTCCCAAGCATTCTCAACCAGCTTGGGTATGTTTAAAATTTTTTTGTGTATTTTCCATCAGGTTTTTCTGGAAGCTGCAATTTTAACCCAATTATATGAAACTCTGTTACGGGTCAAAAGTTGTCTAACGAGAACTAGATCAATTTGTTTAAAGGAAACTCTGTTATTTGTTTTTAACAAAAATAGAAGTGTTAATAGTTTTCTAATAAAAAAAGTTGTTGATGGGCTGGTTTAATCCATTTTAACCCGTTACACAAATTTCTTGTTTTCTCACATCTAGGTTTCATTCTTGATTCGGGATGATAAAAAAGATATTACTTGTAATGATTTAAACCTTTTCACGTCCTGATAACTTGGATAACTTGAGAAAGTTAGCCGAAAAATTCCAAAAGCAGGCACCAGCTGAAGACACTACAGCCACAACAGCACAAAAGGATGATGATGAAGTCCTAGAACTCGTGGCGAGTGAGACTTTTGAAGTTGCTTTAGAGGATGAACAAAAATCTTAGTGTATTAGTATTTGATGTGAGCCCTTTGTGTTGCTCTTTTAGCAGTTCTTTTTGCATAAGAGATATTTTAAGTTATTTCTTATTTTACGTGGCATCTTGTAGGATTGTTGTTTTATGGATCATGTTTTGTTGTATATTTTAATGTATGGCAAATAACTCTTAAGACACTTGTCTTATGAGGATTTGAACTGCAACCGCACAACCAAGTACTTGGTTATTTTTTATTGATTTGTGTGTTAATTAGGCGAACTTGGTTTGATTTTTTAGTTAAAGATTAATTTCTATCTTTTTTATATTTATATTTAAATTGTTGCACTTTAAATCCAATTATTATTAAGAGCGTCTACAATGGGAAGGTGAACGCGTTCGTGTGTGAAGTGAGTTTATGGACAGTAAGGTTTTTAAAAGAGATGTATGCGGGGACAGAAACCTGCAAACAGAAAAACCGTGAAAGGGGAAGAGAGAAACGGGTGATGTTTGTGGAGTTCTTGGAATAACATTGACGTAGATCGGAGAGAGGGCGTTTATGGTTTAATCACTTAAATGCTATCCTTTTGTCATCTAAGACGATTACTTAAGGCGTTGTGGTTATTGTAAATATTCAAGAAGCCTTTTTAAGTTCACTCTTAGTTTTTAAATCTTTGATTATCCGATTGGTGTCAAATTGTTTTTTCTTGTTACATTAGGTTGATTATGTAAGGTTGGATTGAAAGGTTAAAACTGAAAATTATCATTTTGACTCAGCAATATTCAAAACATTGTTTTTAAGTTTCGACTTATATATTTAAAATTTTGGCTATCGTATATGTTTACAATATGTTTGTAATCACCAAAGGTCAACTACTAAACTCCGTACGGTCTTGGTCATTGTAAAACAATTCTTCATAACGCCACTAACAAAACACTTTCCAAAAAAAAAAACCTACTGAACTCAAAACATCAGTGATTTCCTACATAAAATTTAAGTTCCACATAGTCGTTTATACAAGTTTGCAAAAGACTTGATTGACCGATCCGATGTAGTCCATATTTATAGAATATAAGTAGCACTAAGGTAGTCCATTTTTATACAAAACAAGCAATAAACAAGATCATACCTTCATTTTTACCAAACTAACATATATAACCCAACACTCGTGTCTATCATTAACACCCTACGTATATAAAACCATACCTTCAATGATGTAACAAATAAATGTGCACGTACTGATTCATCCTTTTACATAAATTTGAAGTATATCAACCAAATTTTATGATTTGCTTCCCGATAGCTACCATTAAGAGGACTAAGCCTCATCGCCATTACTAAGAACAAAATCCTTAGTATTATACGCCACAAGAAGGATTGGACCCCAACTATTGTGTATTAATATTATAACCAAAATTTAACCACCATGGTAAAAATCCAATATATTATTTAACAACCTTGAGCACCCACCACATATCTACCATTGTAAGGTATACTTCAAAGGCTGATGCAACCAAAGTTGCCAAATAGCTTCCTGCTTGCATGCATGTGTATTGCAGAAGTTACTTCTGAAGTTTTACACTCCTCACAAGAAAAACAGTCTAAGTGTAAAATCTTCCGAAGCTAAGACCAAGATCTTTCGAAGCCAAACAAAAAGTCTTTCGAAGCTTAGAAGATAAAGTATTCCGAAGCCAGCAAGATAGAAGACTGATTTCTTCTGAGAACAGAGAAGACATGCTTTCTCTGATCTACTTTTTAGAAAGCTGACCAACTTTTCGCTGCCACTCTGAAGACTTACCAACTTGCATAAGTTGGTGAAAAGGTCCATGCTTTAGTAAACTGTAGATTATGGTATAGGTGTCTGTAACTTTTTACTTTGTACTTTAATCCTTTTTGTAATATATTAGGATGTGAGCTATGGCATGTCATAGTCAAATGTCAAAAGAAAATCTGTCATTTGACTTTATATTGATCTTGTTGTCTAGATTAGTGTATCCAGCTGGCTTTCAAAGTATGGCTGGCTGTAGGATGTTGTATAAAGTATCTTAAGTCTTGTATTTTGAATCATCATTCTTGTAACTTTGTAATAGAACTCGAGAGCAATATACAACATCCTTGAAAACCATTTCTGCTTGTGTCTTTACTTTAAGTTCTTAATTTCCAAATAGCCGGTTCCTTATTTGATCTTGTAAGTGTTATTCATCAAGTTCACTCTCCAAACTACCTGTGAAACTATTGCATTGACCTCTCCAACCGATCATGCAACCATATTATCTCGGTAATACATAATAACTTCATAATGCAAACACTTTAGTGATGCGTGGTGATTTCACTTCCATATCATATCACACATAACGCTTTTAGCGTAAACAATGATCACACTACTAAAGACCATAAACATTTTGATATGGCTTCCTCTCTGCATTTAGTTCTTCAATATGGCCATTCTCAATATGGTAGGCGCTCTTTCTGTTCTGTCTTCGATTGCTATCTTTGATCGTATCTTGATTATGATAGAACGGGAACTAGATCAATTTGTTTAAAGGAAGCTCTGTTATTTGTTTTAACAAAAATAGAACTGTTAATAGGTTTTTAATAAAAAAAGATGTTGATGGGCTGGTTTAATCCATTTTGACCCGTTACACAAATTTCTTGTTTTCTCACATCTAGGTTTCATTCTGATTCGTGATGATAAAAATGATATTACTTGTAATAGCTTGACCTTTTCAGTCCTGATAACTTGGATAACTTGAAAAAGTTAGCCGAGCGATTCCAAAAGCAGGCACTGGCTGAAGGCACTACAACCATAGCAACATAAGAGGATGATGATGAGACTTTTGAAGCTGTTGAAGAGGAGAGGAGGGACAAAAAGCTTAGGGTCACAGTATTTTATGAGCCCATTGTGTTGCTCTTTTAGTGGTTCTTCTTGCTTAAGAGATATTTTAAGTTATTTTTTTATTTTAGTTGCAACTTGTAGGATTGTTGTTTTATGGTTCATATTTTGTTGTATATCTTAATGTATGGCAAATAACTTCTAAGACATTGTATTATGAGGATTTGAACTACAAGTGTACAACCAAGTAGTTGGTTATATTTTTGTTGATTTGTGTGCTAATTAGGCTAACTTGGTTTGACTTTTTAGTTAAAGATTAATTTCCATATTTTCAAAGATAAATGCTAGTTGCAATGGACCACCATAGATGGAAAGATGGAGTAATTGTGAGGGGGAGAAGAAAGAAAATGGTAACATTAGTGGAGTTCTTGGATAAACATTGATGTGGATTGGAGAGAGGATGTTCATGGTTCACTAGATCGTTGATGCTTTAATCACTTGAAAGCCACTAGCTACTTTAGGTCGTCATGCCTAAATTTTTATACTCTTGTCACCAATTTAATGCATTATTGTTCAAGTAGTTGATCAGGTGTAATATCTCAAAACTTTATTAAAATTAAGGGATGTTTTGTGTTCAAATCTCATCTATTGACAAAAAGAAGGTTTTAGGTTGGGCAGGTGGTTTTCTCTCACCTATAGGGAGTTTCTTCCTAAGGGTGGTTTTGGGTTGCGTACTCAAGTAATGGAGATGATCTGCTGACCAGTGGGTCATTAGTGATCCAATTAGCTATTTAAAAAAAGATTAAAAGTTAATTGATCAAAAGCAGATGAATGGAAACAAACAAAACAAAATTAGTGAAACAAATAAAAATACGTCGTTAAAGCTTATCTCATCTTTTTGGCTTATCATATTTTAAGACTTGATTGATTAGTTAAAACTAGAGCTGTCAGTTTAGTTAAGTTTTGAAACTATTATTATTAGTCATTTAAGTTGACTATGTAAGGTTCTACGGTTATTCAAGTATCTAATAAGCATTTTGAAGTTTATACTTTCAGATTTTAAAGCTTCGGATATTTGATTGGTTTCTAACAATTTATTATTGTCACATAAGGTTGATTATGTTAGATTTTTAGTTGGATTAGATTGTTAGTTGGATTGACAAGTTGAAATTGGAGTTATTAGCTTGACTTAACGGTTTTTAAAAGGCTGTTTTATATCCGTATAAATTAACTATGCAAGGTTTTATGGTTATGTAAGTGACAAAAAGCTTTTTTAAGTTTTGACTATTAGTTTTAAAAATTTGGCTTTCATATACGTTTTCAAAATGTTGTTTATTAGTAGCTTAAGGTCAACTATCGAAAGGTCTTTGCTAGTGTTAGACCGTCTCTAATTGTTATGTTTAGCAATGTTATTTCGACCGGATCGGACCGGCCGGTCCGACCGGTTCGACCGGGGATCGACCACCTAGCCGGTACGGTTCGGTATGATTCGTTTTGGACTCGTCAAACCGGCCGGTTCGCCCCGAACCGGTGGTCAGACCGGAAACCGAACCAGTTCGGACCGGTTTTTGTATTTTTTGTATTTTTTTTTATTTTTTTGATTTTAATGGGTAAAAGCGGGGTGTTGAACAATAAATTAGTGTGTTGGATATAAAATTATAGTTAAGTTTTATATATAACTATAAAATACATATATAAATTACTTATATTTAATTATAGGGGATGATTCAAATGTAAACTAAGAGAAATTATGTAAACCAATAAACCAAATCTACACCTTTGATTTACGAGATCAATGACTCATATTTGTTTGACTTTTTGTACACGTGTTCCAAAAAAAGTACAACTTTTTATTATTTTATTCAAAAAAAATATGAGCCATTGATCTTCAAATCAAAGGCGGAGATTTGGTTTATTGGTTTACACACTTTCTCTTGGTTTTTATTTGAACCCAATCCTTTAATTACATATATAACTATATATATATAATATACTATATATATAATTATGATGTCATCCGGTTCTTAAATCCTGGCCGACCGGTCCGACCACCAAACCAGTAAGGCGTCCAGTTCGACGTCCGATCCGGTTTTGAAAACATTGACGTTTAGAAAGTTTTCATTGTGGATTGATGGTTAGGTGGAGTTCTTATGCAAGAACTACCATTAATGATTTTCAAGAGATAGAGAGGGACGAAGGGAGAGAAAGAGAGGATGATGTATTGATGTTTAAATTAGTTTTAAGGAGGATAGAGAGTGTTGTGATAGATTGATAGCAATATTAAATATATCTTTAAATAGCTTATAATATAATATTTCTACTTTAATAAAAAAAACAAGAGTAGAAGTGATAACATCATATTTCTCTTCATTAATTTTTTTTTTGTTTCTCTCTACTATTAAATAATTACTTTAATTACTAATAATATTATTTAACTTTTTTTAGATTACAAATAATTTTTAAAAAATTAAAAAAGAGGTTTTTTGATTAATTTTATTTTTAAAAAAATAAATGTTTATAAAATAAGAAATGTTTCTAAAACATCAAAGTTTTTTAAATATACAAAGTATTTTAAATTAATGTTTTTAAAAAGTAATTTTTATAAACAAAAAATAATTAAAAGTAGGAGTTATAATAAGCAAACTTTTAAAAATGATATTTATAACACGGTTTGTTTTTAAAACAAAATACTTAATGTTTTTAAAAAAAAATTTTTAAAAAAAAAATTAAAAAGTTAATATCATTGTTCATTACTTTAAGTCTTTATTCATAAGTAATTCAATCTTATCTTAAAATATAGTTTTATAATTAATAAGTTTTCATTATATTTAATATTTTATTTATTCAACTGTTTAATACATATGTTTACTAAAACTAGTAGTAATAATTTACTATCTATGACTTTTTTAAGTCTCAACATAGAAGCCAGGGGTGTCCAAATTCAGATATCCGAAATTTGGATATCCGAATTTCGGATATCCGAAAATTTCGGAAGAGTGAATTTCACTATTCGAATCTGAATCTGAAATTTCAGATTCGGATTCTGATATTCGTTCAGATATTCGAATTTCATAAAAAAATTGTATTATTTAATAAATTTATAAAAATTTAATAATATTTATTGAAAAAGTGTTTGGATATCCGAAGTTTTCACAAAAATGTCCAAAATATTTGAAAATATATGAAATTTCTAATTAATATTTTATAATTTTTATAAAAAATATTTTGGATATTTCGGATATCCGAATATCCGAAAATTCTCAAAATTACTATTCGAATCCGAATCTGAATTTTCAGATATCCGAATTTCGGATACTTGGATATTTCGGATTCGGTTTCGGATTTGGATATTTTTGAACACCTCTAGTAGAAGCTGGTCTTTTAACATTATGACTATTTACTAACAATTTTAATCAATTTTCTAAGTAACTTACAAGTTACATAATTTATAGTCTCACAAATTCAAGGTACCTATTTTGCTACTTGGTCGTAGACGTGTTACATTTCCTTAACTTACTAAAAACAGAAACATGAAGGTAATCTGAGCCATTCTACTATAGTATAGGGTGGCAATATGAAACTATTTCTTCAAGATCTAGGGCTGTATCTATAGATTGACACCTAGGGTTTTATATCCTCACTCACTCGCAGCTAGCTTCCATTTCTCATTTATCTTTATCTTATCATCACAAAGGTAAAAATAATATCTTTCTTTATCTTCTGATTGATTTATACATGAAATACGTCATCTTTTTTTAGCAATTTTGCTGTTTATGTGCAACAATTTAGATGCAATTGAGCAAATCTGTAGTTAGATTTACTAATTGAATACTGTAAGCTGCAATTTGAGGTTGAATGATCAGTGCCAATGCGTGATTATGAGCAATTTTGTTTGGGGTTGGAAGATTGTTAGCTGCATAATGATAATTGGATTTGGTGATTGTTTTTTCATGATTTTTGTTTGGTAACCTTGGTAGATGAATGTGGAAAAGCTGATGAAGACGGCGGGTGCTGTTCGCACCGGTGTGAAGGGTAGCGTGAGAAGGTCTGTGCGTAATTTGTTTAGATTTGATTATGCTGTACTGAAACATAGTAACTGGATGAAGCAGGTTTGGGTGTTTAATAATCTCTCTTATGTAAGGATTTAGGAGATAAATTAGGTAAAGTGGATTTTAATAATCTAAACTAGTGGGCGATAAGAATGGATGCTGACAATAAGAATAATCACACTCTTAACGTTCACCTTAGTTGTGAAGGGCAATCTTAGCGGTATAGTCATCATAGTTTTACACTTGATTTGCAGTTAAGTGTAGTATCTGATGATTATGCTACGTGGATTGCCCTTGGAAACAAAAGTAAAAGTTAAGAGTGTCATTGAAAAATTGCAGGTATGGAATATTATCGGCCAATGGGTGGTAATAATAGTAATCATCATCAGATAAGGTGTTCGAGCTAACAACTCCCAACTTGCTTACTCACAACTGCACATTTTCACTCTCGAATAATGGATAATCATAAGTAGTTTGCAATCCATGCAAACACACATATCTATTTATATACCTTATAAAATCACAATAAGCAGTCATAAGAAGCAATTCAAACAAGCGCTAAAAGATGGTGTTTCATGACGTTCAAGTACCCTTAATTAGTATCTCGACATGCGGTTTACATTATTTCATTTGATTTACGAAGGAACTCATCCCTATATATATATAATTTCATTTAGGTGTTCAATTTGATTTAAATTGTGGTTTTCTCTGTTGCAGAAAGAAGAAGGCTGTACATAAAACAACCACTACAGATGACAAGAGGCTGCAAAGCACTCTGAAGAGAATAGGTTAACATCTTTAAGGATGAATTCGTTATCCGGTTCTTAAACCCCAAAGGTAAGATCTTTTTGAGATATTTAGGGGTGTTTGGTTTGAGGGTATGGGTTTGATGGTATTTTGTTTGGTTTAAGTGTATGGGTTTGATACCTATAGAGTTGGGTATACGTCATACCTGCCTAAAGAGTTAGGTTTAGTAATCCATCCTTCTTCTCATTCACATTCCCATGGTGATTCCTGAGTACACACCAAACACCGCCTTATTTCTTTTGTCTGGCTATATAAATTAATTTGATTGATGGACAATTTCTGTTTGTTTGTATATAGTTCAAGCCTCTATGGGTGCCAACACATGGGTAGTTAGTGGATCCCCTCAAACATAGAGTATGCTTCTTTTCTCTTATGTTAGCATGTCAAGCAATATATAATTCTTCAGAATTTACCCAAATTATTTGTTTCATATTCAAGCAAAGATAATACAGGTGGGGGTTCAACCCATTTACTAGAAAATGGGTTGATTTGGTTATGTTTTAATTCCAACGCGTCAAATGTCCAAGTTTAACTTAGCAAAAATGAAGCTGGTTGAATGGCCAGAGTGATATATGAATGTTTTTAATATTCTATAGCAATCTATACAAATAAATTAGATGATACATTGTTTTTATAATTTTTTTTAATATTTTATGCTTACTTATCCGTTAACATTTTGAAAATGGAATTAATGGACATATAATTGTTGTAAGTTGGCCTTGGCCTCGCCTGTTTTCTTAATCCTGGGATGTAACATGTTTAGTTAGTTTTATTAACTTTCTCACAAATTCTTAGTTATGATTATGTATTTTTGCAGATTTACAAGATATTCTCCCTGGAATTCAGAACTAGCTAGGTATGTCTTAACCTTTTTACATTTTTGGCCTAGGACTTTTACTTATGAAGTGTTATTCTGGTTACATATCATCTCTTAATAGGCCAAATGGGTAAATTACGAAGAAGTAACTAAAAAGGAAGCAAGCTATTGGTTAATTCAGTCACTTAGTTGCCTAAAATTAGTTTTAAGGGAAAACTCTTTGAATAAAATAAACCTTGAGTTGCTTTTTTAGCAACCAAATAAAAATCAATATACATTATATTGCTGATTGTAGCAACCAACCTCACTTTTACTTGTTTGTGTGAATTTTTTATGTAGCATTGCTTGATGAACCTTGAGTTGCTTTTTTTAGCAACCAAATAAAAATCAATTTACATAAATTCGAAAGTTTGGACAAAAACTTATCGGGTCAACTTGATCTAATTCAAAATTTCTACTTGTTTCAACGCAAACCCAACCTTTTCTGACCCATCCATTTTGCCACCTCTAAATCTCTCAGAGGTAAGGGACTTATGTTTGTAAGAAATGACATATGTAATATGGGTCGACTTTTATAGGACCGGATAACTTGGATAACTTGAGAAAGTTAGCAGAGCAGCTCGACCCGGTGCAGATGAAGGCACTACTGGTGCATCGCACAAGATGATGATGATGAAGTCCCAGAACTTGTTGCAGGTGAAACCTTTAAAGCTGCTGCTGCTAAGGAAGGGCAAAAATCTTATTTTAATTTGAGATGCCTTTGTTGTTCTTTGTATTTGCTTTGCATTTAACGACACTTTATTTAAAAAAAAATCTTATATTTGGTAATTTGTTTGATGTTTCATGTAAGTTGTACTCATTTCTAGCTCTATGATTGTACTAGTTTGTACTAGTAATGGCAATGAGTCGGTGTGGGACGAGTTTTTGGAAATCTTAAACACATACCTGTTTTCAAGACTTACCCCAACATCCATTAGAGTATCCACAATCTCAACATATCTAAAGTATTGTTGAGTTATGGTTTCACCTGTTTTGTAGGTGCAATTCTCAAACTACTGCTTCAAGAGGTCCTTTTTTTTTTCTCTTTTGCCTTAGAGGACCCCTTATACATGAGCTTCAGTGCATCCCATAGCTGCTTAGCAGTTTTACACTTCTTGAAGCCCCTATATATGGAGTTTGGAAGAGCAGTTTGGAGGGCAGTCATGGCTTTCTGATCTATATCAATCTTCTTTTTATGTTGTTCAGAATAGTCAGCTACCTCTTTTGGTATCATGCCACCTCTAGCAGCAGCTAAAGAGGTGCATGGAATGTAAGGTCCGGAGATAACAGATTCCCACATCTTGGAGTCTTGTGACTTGATGAAGCCTTCCATTCTTTGGCACCAAGTGTCAAAATTTTCAGGAGTGATGAGTGGGGACTTTTTCATGGTACCAGTTTCCAGATCAGCCTTTGTGCGAGCTGCCATTCTGAGAGATCTAAGATGGTGAGATCTTACAATCAAGAGCCTGGAATGTTCTGATACCAATTGTGGACCGTTGAAGGGGGTCAATACAATCAGTCTCACAATGAGAAGAGACTTAGAACACTTAACAGATCAAATAGGGAACTGAAACTTGGGTATGATACTAAGGAACACAAGCAAATAATAAGACATAACTAAGAACAACAACTAAGAATGGTTTTCAAGGAATAAGTATATTGCTCTCAAGTTATTTTACAAGTGTTAAAAAGCATAGAAATAAAATACAAGGACCTGAGATACTTTATACTACATCCTACAGCCGGTCATCTCCAAAAAGAAACAAGATCGTGTCATTTTCATGGAAAAGAAACAAGATCGTGTTGATTTGATCTTTTCTCTACATCCTACAGCCGGTCATCTCAAGTTCAGCTTTTCTCTTGCAGCCTTCTCCCTTTCCTTGTTGATTTAATCTTGTTTTTTATGAAAAAGAAACAAGATCGTGTCATTTTCATGAGGAGTCAGCTACTCCTGAGAATAGCCCCTTGAGCAGAGGAAGGCTATCCTCTTCATCCTTTCCTTTTTCTCAGCTTCTTTCTTTTTTCTCCTCCCCTCTTCTTCTAAGGCCAACCTTGCTGCTTCTTCTTCCTTTTTTTGTAGCAGGGTTGCCTTTTCCAATTCTACAAGCTCATTAAGTGGGAGTAGAAGCATTTCTTCATTAACTACTCCCAGGTTGATGAGCCTGTCTATCTCTTCTACTCTCCTTTTGTTGTAGATAGACTCTTGAGCTGCTGTCACTGCTTTGCTTGCTTGCAGCCAACAGTTTTCTAGTGTCAAGCCTACCATTCTTTTTAGCTTCTCCAACATTTCCTTCTCAAGAAGCTCTTCAGCGGTTATCTTCCTTTTTCTTTTGGGGTCTGAGGAAGATTCAGTTTTTGGGCATTTTGGCTTGGGGAGTTCAGATTGGGGAGAGAGAGGTTGAACTTGTGGTGTTTGTTGTGATTAAGGGAGTGGGGTTTTGAGAAATTGCTCACTGTTTATCTCAGAGGCTAGTTCAAGAATGGCCTCTGTGATGAGCAGATTATCGGAGAAGGCAGATAATTCAACTATTCATTCGGCAGCTTGAATTTCTACCTTGGAAAAGATTGGAATTTCACCACCTGTCCTAACTGAATAAGTTGGTTGGCCATCAGTCCTTATTTCCCCTTTGAAATTAATCTTAGGTTCAATGGGGACCTTAGGTTAACTAACTTCCTCTTCAGAGGTAGGTGGTGCACTCAACTTTTAAAGCTCTTCAGCTCCAAAGTAGGCAATGGCCACAACTGGGGAAGGTTGTTCAAGGGAGGAGCTTATCAGAAACTTAGTTAAGAATCTGTTGAGATCAATAAGTATTCTTGGATTCACTTGAATTGTAATCAGAGGAGGCTGAGGGAAGATGGTTGCAGATAGTTGTTGTGCAGGATAATATGAAGATAGGGTGGTAGTGATGGCCAGGCTTGGCTCCTCATGACTTTGTTTTTGTACATTCTCTCCCTTTTTGGTAGCATCATCTTGAGAATTAGATGAGCTGAAGGAAGAGCTTAAAGAAACTTGAACTGGTACATGCCTAACAGACTTCTCAATCTGTTTCTTAGCTAGTTGAGCCTTGAGATTTTCAATCTCAAGTTACTGAGTGGCAGACCTATCCTCTAAAGTCTTAACCTTTGATTTTAGGTTTGAAACTTTAGAAACTAGGTCTCTGATGACAAGTTGCAGACTTCTGATTGCGTGCAATAATTTAGTGTTTAATTGATCTAAATGTTTGATTTTACATCATGATTATTATGGAACAAGTTGACTTTGTTTATGTTTTGATTCATAGGTGTTTGAAGCTTAAAGTAGCATAATTGGATGCAAAAGAAGAAAATACATAACTACAAGTACTGAAGATGCAAATATCAAAAGTTACGCAAAAGCCACAAAATTCAGGGTGCCGGCGTATGATACGCCGGGTTTGGGCGTATGATACGCCGGGCGGCATATGAGGCGGCGTATCAGTGGGAGTATTTGGAAAATATTACAGAAAGTTGGGCGTATGAGGCGGCGTATGATACTTCGTTTGGGCGTATGATACGCCGGTGGCCTAACAGCATCCGGATTTTGTGGATTTTGCAAGTTTATTTAAACCAAATCAACCCCAATTCGATCTAGAACTTCTTGGGAACGAAAATCGATTAACTTTAGGTGATTTTTAGTCTTCCAAGACTCCCGAAATCATCCATAAACATTCTCTAATTCAAGATCGAAGGCATAATGAAGACGATGAGCGACTAGTTCTTTCGTTATTGCTTCCAGTAGAATCGATTATGTTAAGTAAGACATTTTATGTGTTTTCATTAGGGTTTTGTTAAACAATGGTTTTTTAATATAATTCTACTTTTTGTTCAAGTTAAAAGGTTCATTTATAAATAAAATTACTTGTTGAGATTATCAGTTTTTCGATTTACTTGCATCGTGAACTCATTAAGATTGAGAAGTAGTTTGATATATACGAATCAATAACATTGTGAATGAGCGAGTCTTAAAAGTTTGAATCTTTGTTATTACTTTAACCAAAAGTTGAAATCTTGGGAATTAAGTTTTGACAAACCCTAGTGATGCATATAATTTGTTAATCTTGCATAATTGAGGATCTGGAAGTGATTGACCTTAATTATTTAAGTAAATTAATTCTAAAGTTTCTTGCTTTATGCATGTGTGATCATTAATTCATTCAAATTTTAATCTTTAGTTCAAAGTTTTTGTCTTTACGTTCATTGAGTTTTAATCGTTAATCACTTTTTACATATTCCCTGTGGAGACGACCTTACTTACCCTCGCACAATAAAGGTAGCTAAAACCGATAAATTAATTTGAATTTTAATCGAGTCTCGACAATCAGATCAAAATAGTGCCGTTGCCGGGGAACTAGGGCAATTAGCAAAACAATTGTCTGTACGAGAACCGGGGAAGCTCCCAAGTGATACAACAAAAAATCCTCAACATCAAACCTTAAATTCAAATAATGTGCACATAAATTCGGTTAGTATCATTCCTAAATATGAATGTATTGATTATGATTTAACGATAAAGAAGTTGGTGAAATGGAAGGAAGTGACCTAGGAGAACCAATTATTTCCATTCAAGTTGGGAAATTTAAAATCAAGTGAGCACTTTTGGATTATGGAACCGGGGTGAGCATCCTTCCGGGGAGTTTATATGACCAATATGACTTTCGTCCATTACATGAAACCGATAAAATAGTGGTGCTTGCTGATTCGTCATGGAAAGAACCTCGGGGAATGCTCAAGGATGTGATCATCAAGCTAGGAGATTTTACTACCCGGTGGACTTTATGGTGCTTGATTATGCACCAGTAAGAACGAATGAGCAATCTAAGGTAATTTTAGGTCAACCATTCTTGGCAACAGCCAAAGCTCAAATAAATTGCCAAGATGAAATCATCGACATGACATTCGAAGATCATAAGTTGCCCTTTAATGTAGTCTCAAAATCAATTACATATGCAGTTAATAATGATTATTTTATAGTAGATGCTACTAATAGGGGTGCTCCTCCTTACATCTCACATGCAAGCGAGGACATCACCAAGGAGAATAGTTTTGACTCTTATAGGTTTGAGCTTATCATAATAGGAAAAAAATAGATGATCATGTCATTCGACACCATCCGAAAGGTGGTAAACTTTGTTTCAAGTCCAGCAGATCAGTATGAATACCCCATTAAAGCAGTCATTTGGAAGAGCGAGTTCAGCACCCCAGAAGATATGGCCATACTACAAAACATGTTTGTGGGAAGTACAGGGGGTCGGTTTGTAGGAACTCAGATGCATATCATGCCTAAAATCTTGAACATGATCAGCATGTTCAACATAATACCAAAGCTGGGAGATAAGAGCACCATCAGGCAAACAGATGTGCGCATAATCTATGCCTTGTTAACAGGAAGGAGGTTGCTTTCACTAAGACACTTGATCTTAATGAATGTTTGGGATAGTAGAGAGAGTGTAGATAAGAAGATGATTCCCCATTGCAGACTCATCATAGCACTTATGAGAGCACAAGGGGTGTTGGGAAAAAACACTCAATATATTGTCAAGCCACACAAGTTCCTCATGATTGACAAATTCAGCAAATTATCTTGGTACTACAAGAAACAACACCCAAGTCATGTTGAAGGATAAAGAAACTAAGGAAGTACTCATGGGGAGGAGACCAAATGCTCCACCTTTACGACCAGGTGAACAACTAGAGCCAATGTCTTCAGGGGATGATGATGATGATGAAACGGAGGATGAAGATGATGAGGAAGATGAAGGATTCACCAAAAAAGGGGACGGCTCAGAACACACACCAATTCCCATCCGCCGGCCAGTTGAAGCACCATCAATTGAAGAAAGGATGAGAAGGATGAGGCCAAATAAGTATGGGCAGTGGTCTGCCATTGCTCGATACCAATGTGACATGACCAATCGGGAATCAATCTTTGCAAAAGATAGGCATGAGGACGCAATGGCACTACAACGGGAGCAATGGAGAAACAAAACTTATATGCAAGAAACCAGGAGTACCAACATCAGTTATTTCTCAACCAAAGGTACCATGATCTAACTCAACAAAGACATTATCATGATTTCTATGCAGGAAGAGAATATGTGCCATACCCAAGAGAAACAGACCAGAGCCAAACGGAATATATGATGGGCAAGCAATTTACCCATACCCAGCTTTACAACCATCTCAGTGGGTTCCTCTCCAACCACTAGAGCCACCAACAAAAGGAAACACGGATCCATACAACTTCCAGCAGATGCAAAATTTGATGACCAAATGGTTTGGGCCACCACTACCACCACCACAGGTTGATGATCCATATGACGACCCTAGTAGGAACCATCGTGGCACTTGCTGATCGAGTGTTGCACACTAATCAGGTCCATGTGCTCTATCCCTTCTAGCAATGAATAATTTAGTTTGTGTGTTTAAGAGAACTTATTAAATAATTGTAATAACTGAATGGATGATGTATGGGGGGAAGGACATGATTTGGTAACTTTGAATGTTAAGGGAGTGAACTTTCATTTATGTTACGTTATTTCAAGTGCGGAGATAAGGGGAAAAATTGAATTGAGAAAAACGTTGTTGAAAAATTGAATATTTTTTTTTTCGAAAATAACTCTTTAAGTAAACTTAATTGTGCATGAAACGCAAAGTTTTGCATACATGGTTAATTATCAATCGTTTGTGCATGTATAGATCCCCTAACATGTTTGTTTGAAAGGCGAGTAATGCATCTCAATCATGAATCTTCATAAAAATAGGTGAAAACCTAGGTGGCATAACAAACCGGTTGTAGATGATATACGTGCTTGCAGGACCGTTTAAGGGTTTAATACAATCAGTTCCATAGTGAGGAGAGACTTAGAACACTTAACAGATCAAATAGGGAACTGAAACCTTTCTATGATACTAAGAAAGACAAGCAAACAAGTGAGACAGGACTAAGAACAGCAGCTCAGAATGGTTTTCAAGGAATAAGTATATTGCTCTCAAGTTCTTTTACAAGTGTTACAAAGCATAGAAATAAACTTACAAGGACATGAGATATTTTATACTAAATCCTACAGCCGGCCATACTTTAAAGGCCAGCTAGAAACACTAATCTAGACAACAAGATCAATGTAAAGTCAAAAGGCAGATTGCCTTTTGACTAGTGACTATGACATGCCATAGCTCACATCCTAATATATTACAAAAAGGATAAAAGTACATAAAGTGGAAAGTTACAGACTCAAGACCATAATCTACAGTTTCCTAAAGCATGGACCTTTTCACCAACTCATGTAAGTTGGTGAGTCTTCAGAGTGGCAGTGGAAAGTTGGTCAGCTTTCTGAAAAAGTAGATCAGAGAAAGCATGTCTTCTCTGTCTTCGAAAGAAATCAGTCTTCTATCATCATGGCTTAGGAAGACTTTGTCTTCTGAGCTACGGAAGACTTCATCTTTAGCTTCGGAAGATTTGGTCATTGGCTTCGGAAGATTTTACACTTAGAGTATTTTCCTTGCAGTGTGTAAAACTTCCAAAGTAACTTCCACCATGCATAAAGTGCATGCATGCAGGAAGCAGCTTGAGTGTTTTTGGATGCATCAGCCTCTTTTGTAATCCTTACAAACTCCCCATAGGCTGATACTACCAAAACATAGAAGTTCTTTAGGAGTTGACCGTCCTCATTAGGATTAGCAGCATTCCTTTCTTCATCAATTGATCAGGATCCTTCAGACTCTCATAATATCTTCTCATATCGAAGAGATCATGTAAAGGTAGATCAATCATGTCCTGCCAGAAATAGACATCTTGACTACCTTGATCTCTGATGACATGCCATCTGCCTGGATTAGCAACAAATTACCAGGACAGGATGGATCTTCCTGATGCAAGAGGCTCTACTTGGATTGGAGTTGATTGAGCAGCCTATTTTTGCACTTCCTCAGGATGTTTTGATTCATCCTGAGGTACTGAGGAAGATGCCTTGGACTTCTTTTTCTTCTTCTTGTCCCTTCTGATGGCCATCCTTTTCCTTTTTCTGTATTTCAACTGAGTAGAGTGGCCTGTAGTACCGGTTGTGCTTTCTTTATTCTCCTCAGTTTGGTACTTTTCCCTTATTTGTTCAGAAGAAGGGGGTTCAGAACCCTGATGTGGGTCAGAAGATGAAGTTGGCTTGGATATAGCTTCAGGATCAGGTTGTGTTGTCTCTTTTGGTTCAACCTTCACCTTAATTTCAGGTACAGCTTGACTTGGTGGAGAATGCAAGTCAACCAGCTAACCTTCCCTTATCCTCTGCTTGATACTCATGATGTGCTCATCCATTATGGATAGAGACATAGGACCAAGTCTCCTTCCAGAGAACCCATACAGCTTCAAGAAGCTCACCATATTTAGCCTGTTAGCAGACTTCTTTTCTTGTGCTCTGATGGTGGCTCTTGTTTTAGCAGTCTCTTCTCTCATTTTCCTTTTAACAGCTTTCCTTTGAGTTTGAGCTTCTTCATCCAGCTGTTTGAGGTACTTAAACTCAATGTACTCGTATGAAAGAGGGTTGAGAGCTACTACCTGAGCAGCCATAGACTCTTTCTCAGGGCTTTCTTGAACTAGAGAGAGGACATGAGCTTTCTGAAGTTTCTTTCTTCTTCTTTCTTCCTTAATTTTGAGCAGCCTCAGCCTCCTTCCTCTCTTTATACAGCTCTTTGTCTGCCAGTTCATCTAATTCTGCCAAGGGGAGAGAGATGATTTCATCTATATTGTAATTTCTTAGTACCAGATAGTTTAATCTGGCTGCTTTTAACTCATCATCCTGAGTGTTAGGCATGTGAGCAGCCTTGATTGCACCTTGCATAAATCTTGGGATTTCTCCAGATTTGTCTCCCCCTGGCCTTCCTCTTCCTCTCTCTTTTCTCCTCCTCAATCTCCTCAAGAGTCATTTTCCTTTTCCTTTTGTCAATTGTTGGCCTATATGACTTAGGGTGGACATAGCTTTGGCCTTCTAATGGTTGTGCGGAGCTTGAGCTCTGGCCCGAGAGAGGTTGTGATACACCTTCACCTGCAGGTGTTTCACTGAGGGTACTGGGTGCTGAGGGTGAGCCTGTCTCAAAGTTCACAGGTTCTACTACTGGGCCTTCAATTGAGGTTTCCCCTTCGAAGCTAATCTTAGGGTATGCCTCAGTATCCAGTTGACCAACAGTTTTTCCTGCTAGCCTCTGTCTATATAATTATGTTCTTTGTCTGAATTTCTGCAGCACCCAATGTTGAATTTTCTCAGCTAATCTACCAGCCTGCTGTTTTGGCTTGGGTTGACAAGTGACAGGTTAACTGAGTTAATTCTCTTATGGAATCTAAGCGTATGAAAGTTGAAGAGCTCCTGCTGCCCCTGAGATCTTGAGAGCACCAAAGCCATTCTTAAACTATCATACCACCATCCCATTATTAGATTTTCAGCAGGGTAGGATGGGGCAGACATGGCCATTGGAATTCCTTCCTTAAATAGCTGTTGAATTATGGCCTCCACATCAATGTGAGCCTGAGTAAGTTGAGTCTGGACAACTGCAAGTGAGGGTGGTGAGTCTGTCCACACTCTGAACAGAACTCCCAGGTTCTGTGGTTGTAGAGACTTTCTCCCTCTTTTTAGTAGCATCACCCACTTGCATAGGTAAGCTGGAGGTTAAGTCCACTACTTCCACAGGTTCTTGTGGACCTGGTTGAGTTTATCTTATCGGTCTCTCAGCTAACTTACCCATGAGATCGGTGATCTAAAGTTGCTGGTCATTGACCGTCTTCTGTAAGGTAGTCACTTGAGATTTCAAGTGACTGACCTTGGAGACTAGATAGGTGCATAGTTGTCCGAGTTTTTGCACCTTTAGTTTCAGACTCCCCTCATCTACAGATGAAGAATCATGGGGGGATGAGAGAATTGGACTAATGTCTTCTTTCTCATCACAAGCATAGTGTTCTTGGCTGCTGGATTTCCTCTGCTGACTGACAGCTTCAGGTGAAGTGTCAATGGGCTGAGTTGCTATGGTTGAGGTCTTAAGAATGTAATCACTAACAATAGTGAGAGCCTCTTCCATATGACCCTCCTGAACTTGTTCAGGAAGATCCACCTCAGTTAGGGGTGGATGATGTAGGCTGGACATGGGAGTTGCAGGAGCACTCATCTCTCCTTGAGCATGGGTGGAGAAGAGAGACTCATGGTACTCACTGAAACCCATGTCTTCATCATCATAGAATTCAAGTTTAGGGATTGGCTGGTTTAGATCAAGAGGCTTGGGATGGTAACTGTCCCCTGAAGGTTGTTCACTAGAGTTTTGAGAATCTGAGTGAAGGCTTAAAGCTGTTTGGGTGATGAGCTCATCATGCTGAGCATGAGGAACCTCAACACTTATCATATGAGAGATGGGTGGTGATATAGGGGTCTGCTTAGACTGAATAGCATGAGCAGGGGTTCGTTTGGATTTTCTTGAGTAGGTGAGGGTTATTTTAGGTTGAGAGGGTTGTTAGGAGATAGCATGTGTGGGTTCAACACTAGATAGTGCTGCTAGGTTGTCACCTTGAGCAATGAGCTCTAACAGTTTGGGGACAAGGCTGTTTCTACATCAGAAAATCCCACGGTTGGTTTTCTCATGATTTTAAAGATGTCGGGCTTCATCTGTCCTAGTTTAAGAATCTTACCGGTTCTCTCAACTATGAGCCTAGTTCACAGTTGAGAATGTGCTGGACATATCTAGGGAACATGTAATATTCTAGGGAGTCCAAGTTAGCAAGCAGGTTTAGGTATACAAAGTGAGAATACCTGAACTTGACCCCCTAAACCAGTCCATGAACTATAAATGAGAGATATTCAGGAATATGGTCCCATCCTCCATGCTTTTTGGATAAGCTATGTATGATAACATGGAGGCGATACTTCCAATAAGAAGAGACCTTTCCTTTCCTGAAGGTTCGGACAGAGAAATCTCCCTCATAGCCCATCTGCTCAAAGAATTGGTTTACAGCAAATTTGGGAAAAAACAAATCACCTTCTACATCATCCGGCTGAAAATGGGTGTTTATGATGGCTGGAGTTATAAAGATTGTCCTCCCCTGCACTGTGGTAGATAGTGCCTTCTCCCCATCCATGGTGACCTCTTGGCAGGTCCACCAGAAGTATAAAAAATGATCCTCATAGAGAGTAGGATCAATGGTAAGGGAGGTGAAGTAGTTAGTCAAAGAAAGAAAACGGCAGACCTCTGAGAAACTAAGATCTTTCTCAAAGTTCAACAGAGCAACCTGATTGTGTTGCCTGTGAAGGTGCATGAAGAAATCGGGTTGGTTTCTGCGATTTTGGTTGGCTATTTGAGAGAGCTTTGTCATGAAGAAAGATAAGAACAAAGAGGGTTTGTGGGTGAATTTAGGTTACAAAGAAGTTGCAGATGAAGAGAGAAAAATGAAAGAGTGGGAAACCGTTGGAGATTTATATGAAATGGATTTGAGACAAAGTTAATACGAAATGATAAACTTTAAAATCCGGATGTCGGTTCCACCTCTGAAAAAGTGCCCAAAAGTAGTTTTCTTGGAAGTCGAAAATCTTCCGAAGGTAATTTGGCTTCGGAAGTTTTGATTAAAGCTTTCGAAGCCAATTTAGCTTCGAAAGATATTTTAAGAGTTTTGAAAATTTTGATTCGGAAGGAAAAATACTTATAGAATTTTTTCACTTCTGAGATATACTTTGGTTTCGAAAGAGATTAAGACTTGAGATTTTTAATAAAAACTTCCGAGACATAATTACTTTCGGAAGAAAATCGTTCTTCAAGAGCATATAAGTTTTTTTGAGTAAATTAAGATTCAGAAGATATTGTAAAAATTTCTTCCGAAGGTAAATTATCATAAGTAGTTATTTGGTATTAAAGATATAATGTTCTTCCGAAGGTAACTTAATATCTTTCGAAAAGACATATGTTCAAAATTTTTGAAAATCTAAGGAATATATTCCAAAAGATTCTTTTTCCAAGATAGTTAGAGGTTTATGAATGTGATAAAATAGACAACTTAGGACACACGAATTTTAGAAATAATATTGAATTTAAGTTTAAGAAAAAGCTACTAAAAGTTAATCATCTCAATAGCTGATACAAGATACTTAAATCTATGTTTATCAAATGCTTTGGTGAACAAGTCAGCATATTGTTTATTTGTGTTAACTTTGATTAGTTTGATTAAGCCCTTTTCAAAATTATCTCTAATTAAATGATACCTGATGTTGATATGTTTTGTCCTTGAGTGCTGCATAGGATTCTTTGTAATAGAGATAGCACTATTGTTGTCTATTTTGATGGGAGTCTCTTTGAAGTTGAATCCATAGTTTAGCATCTGATTCTGAATCCAAAGCACTTAAGCACAACAGCTAGCAGTAGCAATGTATTCAGCTTCAGCAATTGATGCTGATACACAGGATTGTTTATTATATTGCCATGAGACTATCCTTCCACCAAGAAATTGACATCCCCCCGATGTAGATTTTACAGTCATGTTGCAGCCACCATAATCACTATCTGTATATGCATACAGATTGAAGTCAGAATTCTTTGGATACCAAATGCCTAGAGATGGAGCACCTTTGAGATATCTTAGAATTTTTTTGACAGCAACGAGGTGTGACATCTTGGGGTTGGCTTGATTTCTAGCACAAATGCATGTGGCAAACATGATATCTGCCTGCTGGCTGTGAGGTACATCAAAGACCCAATCATAGCCCTGTAAAGATGTTCATCCACACACTTCCCCTTAAGGTCAGGTCCAAGGGAGTGGTTTCTTGCTATGGGTGTCTTTGCAACCATACAATCAGTCATGCTGAATCTTGTAAGTATGTCCTGTATATATTTTGACTGACTTATGAAGATGCCATTGTCAACCTACTTCACTTGAATTCCTAGAAAGAAATTGAGTTCTCTCATGGCACTCATTTCAAATCTATTCTTCATCAGCTTCTTAAAGTCTTTGCATAGCTTTGGATTAGTTGGTCCAAAGATGATGTCAGCTTCATTAACTTGAACCAGCATTAAGTCATTTCCTGTTCCTTTGATAAAGAGAGTTCCATCTATAGTACCCCTTCTGTAACCATGTTGACATAGGTACTAAGATAAAGTTTCATACCACTTCATTGGAGCTTGGTGCAGCCCATAAAGAGCTTTATCAAGCTTACAGACATAATCAGGATGATCTGGGTCTATAAAGCCAGGTGGTCGTTTGACATACACCTCTTCATCAATCACCCCATGTAATAAGCACACTTGACATCAAGTTGGTAAACCTTGAAGTTCTTGGATGCAGCAAAAGCTGGGAATATTCTGACAGCTTCAAGTCTTGCTACTGGAGCAAAAACATCAGTGTAATCAATTCCTTCCTCTTGAGTGTACCCTTGAACAACTAGTCTTGCCTTGTTTTTGATGACAACTCCTCTATCGTCTTTCTTGTTTCTAAAAACCCACTTGGTTCCTATGGTGGTCTTCCCTAAAAGAAGAGGACATGAGTTCCAAACCTTCTGTATTTTGAATTGAAGCAGCTCTTCTTGCATGGCTTTAACCCAACTTCCATCCTTTAAAGCCTCTTTAACTTTTTTTGGCTCTACTTGGGATAGGAAACAAAAATAGAGACAAACATTTTTATCATGGGTTTGTCCTCTTGTTCTTAACCTTTTATCAACATCTCCAATGATGTTTGTGATGGGGTGAGACTTGTCGATCTTAAGTTGAGGGATCATAGTAAGTTGATTGGAGAGATCTAAATTTGAAAAATTTTGATCAGGCAGTGAAGATTCTCCCACCACATCAGCACACTTATCAAGAGAAGCTTGATCCAATGAGTGTGTGACATCATTGATGTTGTTTTCCATGGAGTGATTTTCAGCATCAAGAAATTCTTGATCACTATCACCACTACCACTTCCTTATACATTTGAAGCTCCTCCGTTTAGTTTTGTGCCTTTGAGCTGGAATTTGAAGGCACCTCAGATGTATCAGCAGGATTTGTCATGGTATGTGCTGATCGGAACTCCATCTGTAGAATTTGTTACCATTAGAGCTGAAGTAATTTGATTTGAAGGTCTTCACAGTTCAAATCTTGGGTCAGGATCTTCTGTTGATAAGATACCTGTAGATCCTGAAACATTCTCACAAGACTTGTTAAAACAGTTGGTAACTAAATCAAGTTCAAACAGCCAATCTGGACCAGAACCTCTCACACAAGAAGTGTGTTCATTGAAGGTCACATTGGCTGACTACTCAACTACTCTGGTTCTGAGATTGTATACTCTATAAGCCTTGGCTTGAGAAGAGTATCTAATAAAGTATCCATCATCTAATTTCTCAGCAAATTTGGCTATCTGATATTTGGTATTCAAGATTATGCAAGGACATCCAAATGATCTGAGGAAACCAATAAAAGGTCTCCTTTTGTGCCACAGTTCATAAGGAGTCTTAGCATAAGTCTTAACTACCAAAACTCTATTATGCACATAGCAAGCAGTGTTCACTGCTTCTACCCAGAAGGTGATAGGCAGTTTAGAGTCAGACAACATGGTTATTGCAGCTTCAATTAGTGTCTTGTTTCTCCTCTCAGCAACACCATTTTGCAGCTTCAAGGATTTGATTCTTAAATTCGGTTCCTTGATCAAATCTTATGATCTTGACTTTGTGATCAAATTGATTCTCAATTTTCAAAATAAAATTCTTTAAGATTCAGAAGTCTCGTCCTTCGTTCTAAGAAAAAAACCCATGTAAATCTTGTAAAATCATCTGTGATCACTAAACAATATGAGGTCCTTCCTAGACTCATTACCCTGGGGGGGTGGGGACAAAAAAGATCCATATGTAACAAGTGTAGGGGAGTAGTGATGGTGTTACTTTCCTTTTGCTTGTGAGATACTTTGTGTTGCTTTCCTTTCACACATGCAACACAATGATCATCACTTGTAAACCCTTTCTTTGGCATTCTAGTTACCAAATCATTCTTAATAAATTTATTCATGTTTTTAAAGTTTACATGGCAGATTCTTTTATGCCAGAGAAAATACTCATCACTATTTTCTTTAGATAGAAAGCAAGATACTTCTCCTGAAGGAGAAGTTTCTTGCAAGTCCATCTTGTACATGTTCCATCTCCTGGGGGCTCTGATCAGTATGTGCTCCTGAGGAATGACCACCCTGGGCTTGAGAACAATGCATTAATGCTCAGTGAAGAGCATGTTATGTCTTTGATCACAAAATTAGGATACACTCAGTAGATTGTATCCAAGCTGCTTAACAAAATTTACCTTCTCAATGTTGAGCTTACCATTTATGACCATGCCCCTTCCAGTAATGTAACCTCCTTCATCTCCTCCAAAAGCAACTGACCCTCCATCAATTTTCTCAAAATTTTGGAGTAGAGAGCTATTGCCTGTCATGTGCCTGGAACAGCCACTTTTAATAATCCATACATTCCTGTTGGTCTTTAGCTATTCCTGCACAAAAATATATAGTTAGTTACATTTGGAAACCCAAGCCTTACCTGTCTTGAGCTCATTAACATCAACTAAAGACAATGCAACAGTAATTGATCCTATATTAAAGCTTTGTGGACCAACAGCTGTTGTTGATGAAGAACTTTTAGTCAAATGGTCTTTCTTGGTCTTCCACATCACCTTTGGAAGCTTAGACTTGACCTTCAACACTTCAGAAGTTTTGAGAACTTCGAAAGTTTTGGAGACTAGACCTTCGGAAGATCTTGCTATCATTGCAGTAGGCTTCAGTACTTCGGAAGCATTCCTTTCTTCCGAGACCAATTTTTCTTCCGAAGGCAAGTTTTCACTTGTCTTCTTCTTCAATTTTGTAACTTCCGAAAGGAAAGGATTTCCCTTCAGAAGTTGGCTTCTTCATGATCTTCTTAGAAGTTTTCCTTTTGATCATATGGACAGTAATTTAGGATTATAAATGCAATCCTTAACAAGATGAGAAGTACTGCCACACATGACACAATCCATTTGCTTTCTTCTGAGTGTCTTCTTTTGGGAGCAAGACTGATCTTGATCACTTTCCATTTTCATCTTTATCTTTACAGATGAAGTAGCAAGCCTTTTAGGGTGTGACTTGCTGATAGATTTGGATGGTTCAGGCTGTGTAGAAGTGGTACACAGCTGATCAGCCTTCTTTTTGTTGTTGGGATGAGTTGGACAGGAACTAGAACCCTTAGTACTAGGATTCATAGTTGAGTTTTTAGTCTTTACCACTTCAAATCCAGTAGAGATGAACAATTGTTTCTTCTTAGAGTTGAAGGTGGCCTTGATCTCTTGAGCTTTCTTGGACTTTCTCTTGGCTCTTCTGATAAAGTTCTTTCTCTTGGACTTGGTCATCTCAACTGACTTTCTCTCCTCTGGAGAATAGTGACCCTTCTTAGGATGATCTTCTTCACTCTTCTTAGATCCATCCTTCACTATCTCCTTATCATCCTCTTCACTCATGGGCTCTATGAGGGGAAGCTCATCTTCACAAGTTTCACACCTTGGAGATCTTACAGATAGTAAAGAGTATGGAGAAGCTATCTCAGTAGATCCCAGTTCCTGCTTATTCTGATAAGAAACTTTGGCATGCAAGGATGAGGATATCATGTTCTTGAAAGTCTCTTCTTCAAGAACACATTTTTCTACCCGGGCTTTGATGATCACAAGCTCAGCCTGGCACTTAGTTAACTTAGTGATGAGGTCTTTGATCTGAGTCCTGTAGTTGGTATGTTTATGTTTAAGGGTGGAAATGGTTTTCTCTAAATCTTTTATTTTTAGTTTATACCCATTTTCAAATCTTTTGAAATCAGATTTTAAGATGTTTAAAAACTCAAGATCAGATCTCATCTCTAAGTTATAGGACCTATATTTGTTGACTTTAGCAATACATTCAGGAGTACAAAGATGTTCCAATACCTTAGCTTCATCATGATCTGCCATCAGTGCTTGGTTTGGAGATGCATCTTCAACCTGAAAGCTCCAGTCAAAGCCCCCTTCTTCAATAGAAAATACAGCTTGCTGCTTTGGGTTCTCATTCTGGGTGGCTCGTTCAATGTAGTTTGGTCTAGTTTGTGCTTGGCCACCATTAGTTCTAAGTGCCTTGCACTCTCTAGCAAAGTGTCCCATTTGGTTATAGTTGTAACACTTCACTTTGCTTTTGTCCAGTCCAAACTTTTAACTGACTGCATTGCTAGGAAACTTTCTCCCTGTCCTCTTGTAGTACTTCTTGACTCTGTGAGTGAGAAGAGCCATCTGTTGAACTATCTCCATATACTCCAGATCATCTGGATAGATACAGTCCAGGTTTTTAAGGGTGAAAAGAAAGTTGCCTGAACTTTCATCAGCAGACACAAAAGCATGAGAAGAGCTTGTCTCTTGGAATGGACTTCCTTGGATTTAGCTCTTACTTGGTGTCTCAGGAAAGGTGATGAAAGGACCCTTTTGTGAATTGTTAGGGTAGCAGATGAGATGATGTTGTGGTTCTCTGCAATCCCTTTCAACCACATGGAGGGCTGAACTCTGTTGATTGCTTAAGTTACCAGATGGATTTTGCATGTTCATCTCCATCTGGTAGCCACTGAGAATACCATACAACTCTGTAAGAGTAAGAGTCTTAAGTTTCTCAGTTCTCTTGGTAACAACACAGTAATGGGTCCATTGTCTAGGAAGAGAGGACATGAACTTTCTTACAATGTCCCTGTTTTCAAGATTTGCTCCAACATCCATTATAGTGTCCACAATCTCAACATACCTAAAATATTGTTGAGTCATGATTTCACTTGTTTTGTAGGTGAAAATCTCAAACTGCTGCTTCAAGAGGTCCTTTTTGTTCTCTTTTGCTTCAGAGGACCCCTCATACATGAGCTTCAGTGCATCCCATAACTGCTTAGCAGTTTTACACTTCTTGAAGCCCCTATCTATAGATTTTGGAAGAGCAGTGTGGACGGCAGTCATGGCTTTCTGGTCGATATCAATCTTCTTTCTATCTTCTTTAAAATAGTCAGCTACCTCCTTTGGTATCATGCCACCTCCAGCAGCAGCTGAAGAGGTGCATGGAATGTAAGGTCTAGAGACAACAGATTCTCACATCCTGGAGTCTTGTGACTTGATGAAGCCTTTCATTCTTTGACACCAAGTATCAAAGTCTTTAGGAGTGATCAGTGGGGACTTTGTCATAGTGTCAGTTTCCATATCATTCTTTGTGGGAGCTGCCATTTGAGATGTTAAGTGTTTTGTGAAACTGAGAGATCTAAGCTGGTGAGATCTTACAATCAAGAGCCTTGAAAGCTCTGATACCAATTGCAGGACCATTTAAGGGTTCAATACAATCAGTTTCACAATGAGAAGAGACTTAAAACACTTAACAGATCAAATAAGGAACTGAAACCTTTGTATGATACTAAGGAACACAAGCAAACAAGTGAGACAAAACTAAGAACAGCAGCTCAGAATGGTTTTCAAGTAATAAGTATATTGCTCTCAAGTTCTTTTACAAGTGTTACAAAGCATAGAAATAAAATTACAAGGACTTGAGATACTTTATACTAAATCCTACAGTCGGACATACTTTGAAGGCCAGCTGGAAACAGTAATCTAGACAACAAGATCAATGTAAAGTCAAAAGGCTTTTGACTAGTGACTATGACATGCCATAGCTCGCATCCTAATATATTACAAAAAGGATAAAAGTACATAAAGTGAAAAGTTACAGACTTAAAACCATAATCTACAATTTCATAAAGCAAGGATCTTTTCACCAACTTATGTAAGTTGGTGAGTCTTCAGAGTGGCAGCGGAAAGTTGGTCAGCTTTCTGAAAAAGTAGATCAGAGAAAGCATGTCTTCTCTGTCTTCAGAAGAAATCAGTGTTCTATCTTCATGGCTTCAGAAGACTTTGTCTTCTGAGCTTCGGAAGACTTCATCTTTGGCTTCGGAAGATTTTCCACTTAGAGTATTTTCCTTGCAGTGTGTAAAACTTCCGAAGTAACTTCCACCATGCACAAAGTGCATGCATGTAGGAAGCAGCTTGAGTGTTTTTGGGTGCATCAGCCTCTTCTGTAATCCTTACAGTGCTTCACATTTTTATCCCTTTTCCACCGTTTCCATGAGAGTTTGTGCCTAATTGAGCAATTCATAGCATATTATGATTTACTTTATATTCTTGCATAATGAGGGAAACCATAATGTGCATTTAAGTTAGAACTCGTGTAATTGATGCATGTCAAGATCATGAACCAATATGTGCATAAATGTGATAGAGCAATTAGGAATTAACCAATTGATTAAACCTTTTTCCTTTGAATTCCCTACCTTGATAATCTTCCTTTAGACACCATGTTGAACCCCAACTTTTCGTTTGAATAAACCCGAAACTAGAAACCTGCAAAGCCTTAGCCTTTTTATGAAACCTCGGGTGATGAAGTCAAATCCATGACAGGCTTAGAAGCGAGTATGAGTTTAATAATAGTATGTTTTGATGAAAAAAAAGAGAGAAAAGAAAAAGCTGAATATGAGGTCAAAATGACCAAAGTATGAAGCAACAAAAATAGTATGAGAGTTCGGTGATGTTATTGCAAGTGTAAGAGTGAGTTTGATAAATAAAACAACTAGCATGTCTAAATTGGATTTCATTCACCGTTGGCTACTCGAAAATTTATTTTTATATCCCACCTTAAACCTTAGCCTAACATTACAACCCAGGAAAGACCTCTTGATTTATTTATTATATTGTGTTAATTGATGGCGATATGATTAATATACGAGCTTATGATGAGAATGTATATTTTTGGTTAGAGAGTTTCTGAAATACTAGTATATAATCACTAGTCCACAAAACAAACTGAGAGCAGTGTTCATTGTGAGTAATGTGAATGCATGAATGTTTGGGTAGTGGGTTAGCAGATGGAACCTCTTGCTTATCAGTACCAAATCTTGGTTGTCTAATAGACACATAAGAGTGTGGTGGAGCAATTTCATTGGTTCCCAGCCCACTTTTGTTTTGATAACACACCTTTGAGTGGGAGGTTGATGCAATAATGGTGTTGAAGTTATGCTCTTCGATTGCATACTTCTTTGCTTTACCCTCAGCTATTACTAGCTGGGCTTGAGACTCAGTTAACTTGGAGACTAAATCCTTTATTTGAGCCCAGTAGTTTGAGTGTTCATGTTTTAAAGAAGAAACAGTTTTCTCTAACTCTTCTATTTTAAGTTTCTAGTCAGATTCTGCTTTCTTAAAATCAGATTTCAATATGTTTAAGGACTCAATATCGGATTTAATTTCCATGTTATAGTCCTAATACAGTTTAACCTTAGCAATAAAGGCTGGAGTACAGAGATTTTCATATACCTTACTGTCCTCAGTTCCAGCCATGAGAGCTTGAGCAGGAGTCACATCTTGCACCATAAAGCTTCAATCAACTTCTTGAGCAACAGCTGCAGTTTGTTGGTCAGTTGACTTGGCAGTAGCTTTTGGTGTAGCAGGATGTTGGGAGGCTTGAGGTGCTCCAGGATTGGATTTAGGAGCCTTACATTCCCTTGCAAAATGACCAAGTTGATTGTAGTTGTAACACTTGGCCTTTGATTTGTCAAACCCTTAGCTGGGTTATGGGGGAATTGCCTTCCAGCTCTCTTGAAGAAATTCTTTGCTCTATAGGTTAAAAGAGCCATCCGCTGGACAATGTCCATATACTCTACATCATCTGGACTAAAACACTCGAGATCATCAAAACAGAATTGAAAATCTCCAGAGTGCTCATTTCCTGAAACAAAAGCACAGCTATCCTGGAAAGGATTTTGTTGAGCTTGTTAAGACCTGGGTGTCTCAGGAAATATGATGTAGGATCAAGAAGAGGACGATGGCTATTGAGGGTAGTTCAGGTACAACTGGGGCTGTGGAGTTCTTGAACCTTCAGCATGTAGAGCATTACTGTCAGGGAGATTTAAGCTTTTATTCATCTGATGGCTTTAATAGAGCTTCCATCTCCATACGGTATCCATCCAGAATTTCATATAGCTCAGTCATGGTGAGAGTATTGAGATTCTCAGTTCTCTTGATTGAGACACAGTAAAAAGTCCATTCATGAGTAAGTGCACTCATGAATTTCTTACTATATCTCTTTTCTCAATAGTTACTCCCATAGACTGAAGAGAAGAGATTAAGTCCACGTACCTGAAGTATTGCTGACTCAGGTCTCACCGGTAATATGAGTGAAGTTTTCAAATTGTTGCTTCAGTACATATTTTTTGGACTCTTTGGAATCAGTAGAACTAGAGTGCATCAACGTTAAAGCATCAAACAGATCCTTAGCTATTTCACAGTGCTGAAAGCCTACCATTATGAAGTTTTGTATGGCTGTAAGAAGCACAGTCATGGCTTTGCAGTCAATGTCCATCTTCTTGAAATCTTCATCTGAGTAGTCTTCAACAGCTTTCTCAATCATGGCACCATTACTAGCCGGAGATGCCATCTTTGGATTGTAAAGACCATGAGTAACAGACCCTCACATTTGGCTGTCTTGATACTTGATGAAGCCTTCAATACATTTGCACCAGGCTCTAAAATTATCAGGAGTGATAATTGGAGCCTTGACCATGGTTCCTATTGTAGACTCATAGGATTTCTAGTTAAGAACCATTTGTGAAGTGAGTGATAGTGAGGAAACAAGGGTGATTTGGGATGGTTAGATCTTACAATCAAGAGCATGAAATGCTCTGATACCAATTGCAGGATCGGATTTGGTGTTTCAACACAAGTTTTATCTCTCAAACTCACTTGAACAGATGAATCTAAGTTTCTTAACTAAGTTGATAATAATATACTAAGTTGATGAACACAAAATATTAGTTTTCAAGATACTTGTATATATTACTTCTCAACTTGGTGTTACAAGACTCTTACAAGTTCACTCCGTTACTTGGAGAGTTACAATGAGAAACTGTATATACTAATATCCTAGATTAGGTAGTCATGACATGTCCATGACTTACCTTTTGTTAGTAACTAAAGTTGGTAACTGTACTAACTGATAAAGGTAAACAATGAAATAAAGTATGGTCAACTACATGGGCGTGGGAAAGCACCATGCAGTATATCAGAGTTGACAGCGTGTGTCACTCAGTCCATACTTATGTCCACTGGTCCGTAGTTGGTTCTTCTGATGGTTAAATGGCTTCGGAAGTATAAGTTCTTCCGAAGCCATTTATACTTCAGAAGAGTTAACTTCTTCCGAGACTTCTACAAGTCTTCATGACTTTATTTTTCGGACGACTTTGCATCTGATCTTCAAGGTAGTTATACTTCGGAAGGAAAACTACTTAGTCTCGAAAGACTGAGTTCTGCCTTTGGAAGTTCTTCATATGCTTCGGAAGATCTTCAACTTAGCTTCTGAAGTGCAGCTTTGTATTCGGAAGTCTTCATTCAATTGCACTTAAAATCTTCTAAGTGTTGTTTTGGTTGCACTGGCCTCATATTGTTCACATAAGATCCAACAGGTGGGGAGTGGCGGAGGTGGTGGCTCTTGTGAGAAGCAAAAGAAACAAAGATTACGAAGCAGCGAAAAAGAATGACAGATGAAGCGATGGAAGAAGATATGAACCTGAAGCAAAGCACAAACCGATCTTGAATTTCGTCGATTTCTCTATAATCTTGCTCAACTTTTCTTCATTTCTGAAAAAAGTTGTTGATAAACAAACTTACCACCGCAAGTGTCATCAACGCAGAGAACCAAATGCCACTACTAGAACCCTAGAAAATGACCTCAATAGACCACCAACCTTAAAACACCATAGTCCTCATCGATTCTATCTCTTTGTGTTTCTATGCAATTCTGAAAAAGAAAGAAGAAAAAGCCTTTTCTCACTCTCTTTCTTGTGCGCACACAACACAATGCCAAAACGTGGTGTTAAAATAGCTTGCACACCTAAATTAGATAAGACTTTAGTACCAAAGGCTGTATTTATTGTACATTACTACTGTTCATTTTCTTTCATAATTAATTATAGAGTAATGATTATAAAATATCATGAACAACCATCATTGTGTATAATTGTTAAACAATGGTTGAAGTTAAACATGCAAAAGAATTGATCTTAAACTATAAGGAAATACTTATGTGAAAAAGGTTAGATATGTATTTTAGTATTTATTGAAATTAAAAATATAATCTAGGCAATCTCTTACTAAACATATGTTTAATATAATATATAAGGGTATTATCAAGCATATTTACATAATTTTTCATTATAACTTTTAGAGTATTCACATCTCATTCATCATCTTAATAAGATGTGTGAATAATATACAAAACCAAACAAAAATTGATAGAACGTTATGCAACTTATTACTAATACAAGGTAGCAATGTGAAACTTATATACGTATATAAAACCAAAAGAGAAATGTTAGGGTTTTATCCTCATTTCACTCTGGACTTCCGTTCATCCAATCGACGCAAAGCAAAGGTAAATCGATTTCTTCTTCAATTAATATCCGAAAGAATCTGATATATTTGCATTCAATTCAATATTTCCATCATCATTCGATGTTCTTTTACCAATTCTCCTTTGCGTAACAGTTTTAGTAAATTAAAGATGCGGATTTTGTAATTTGATAAGCTAATCGACATGAATTAGCTGAAATTTTGAAGCTTTTGAAGTCATATAACATTATTTTGTTGTGAGTAATTGTGGTTGTGTGTGTTTATGGTAGTTTTAGTGAAGTTCTCTGTGCAGCTTTGCACTTTGATAATGGTGTTGATGTTGATTATGTATTCTGATGTGTGCTTATGGCAGATGAATGTGGAAAAGCTGATGAAGATGGCGGGTGCTGTTCGCACCGGTGGGAAGGGTAGCGTGAGAAGGTCTGTTTGTAATTTGTTTAGATTTGATTCTGCTGTAGTGATAGTTTTAACTTTGAGCTATGACACTTTTTACTTTCCCTTTAGTGAGCAGGGCAATCCCAATAGCATAGTCATATAGATTAAACTTAATTTGTAATTTGTTTGATGATTATGCTACTGGGTTTGCTTTGGCAACGAAAGTGATAGTTTCAGGTGTGTCATTGGTAAATTGCTAGTATGGATTATTATTAGCCAATAAGTAATAGTTTTGGTTATTAAAATCCAATTTGCCACAAACTAAAAATATTCATCAGATAAGCAGTTTGAACTAGCAACTCCCAACTTGCTTACTCAAACTGCTTATTTCACTCTCAAATAACTGGATAAGCTTAAGCAGTTTGCAACTAAACACCCAAATCTGTTTGCTTACTCAAACTGCTTGTTTCACTCTACCACAGAAAGAAGAAGGCTGTACATAAAACAACCACAACAGATGACAAGAGGCTGCAAAGCACTTTGAAAAGAGTAGGAGTAAACACAATACCAGCAATTGAAGAAGTTAACATTTTCAAGGATGAAACAGTCATCCAGTTCTTAAACCCCAAAGGTGAGATATTTTTGAGTTATTTAGGGGTGTTTGGTTTAAGTGTTTGGGCTAAATAGTATTTTGTTTGGTTTAAGTGTTTGGGTTTGATACCCGTAGAGTTGGTTATTCTTCATACCTGCCTATAGAGTTAGGCTTAGAAATCCATACATCTTCTCATTCACATTCGCATTTACATACTGTTATCAAACCAATGGTGATTCCTGAATACAAGCCAAACACCACCTTTTTTTGTCTGTCTATTTAAATTAAGTTGACTGATGAGCATTTGCTGTTTGTTTGTATTAGTTCAAGCCTCTATTGGTGCCAACACATGGGTAGTTAGTGGATCTCCTCAAACGAAGAGTATGTTTCCTTTTTCTTATGTTAACAATATTGTGAAGCAATATATATTTCTTTAGAATTCACCTAAAGTATTTTTTCATATTTAAGCACCGATAATACAGGTCGGGACTCAACCCATTTACTAGAAAATGGGTTGATTTGAACATTTGGTTCTGTTCTAATTTCAACAGGGCAAATTGCCCATGTTTAAAACTTAGCTAAAAATGAAGCTGGTTGAACCGGCCACAGTGATATTAGACGGTATATTTGTTATATAGTTTTGTATCAATTTGTCAACATTTTGAAAATGGAAACAATGGAGTCATAAGTGTTTACAGGTTGGCCCAACCTGTTTTTTCAACTCCTGGGATGTAACATGTTTAGTTAGTTTTATTAACCTTCTCACAAAATATTTATTATGATTATGTATTTTTGCAGATTTACAAGATATTCTCCCTGGAATTCTAAATCAGCTGGGTATGTCTAAACCTCCTTATATTTTTGGCCTAGGGTGTAATATCAACCCTTTTACGTATGAAGTGTTATTCTGGTTACATATCATCTCTTAAAAGGCCAAATGGGTAAAAAGATGAAAAAGTAACTAAAAAGGAATCAAGTCATATTGGTTAAACCAGTAAAAAAGCTGCTGAAAATTAGTTTTAAGGGCAAGCTGCATGAAATAAAAATGCACTTCACATTGCTTTTGATATTAGCAACCTAATAAAAATCAACTTACATGTTATTACCAATTCTAGCAACTAACCTTACTTTCACTAGTTTATGTGTGAATCGCTGATGTAGCACTGGTTGATAACATGACACTATGTGAGGCTTGCCATCCACATCGAAGTCAAAAATGCTTATGTAAAAATAATAATTATATTCTTTTGTGATTTGGAAAAATGATATTTTTCAAAGTTTATATTAAAATGTTTTTATTAAATTTCAGTTAAGACTTTGTGGCTTATTACATATACATAAAAATGGCAGATAAATGTCACACAAACAAACAGTTTTTTGTAAGTGAACAAAAATGACATGCTGCAGTTTGAACATGTTATCAATGCTACCATTGGTAATAAAATGAAATTTAGTAGCTAAGATTCACGGCAAAGTTTAAGTTGGTCTTCATTTTGCTCCTAATTTAAAGTTGGTTGCTATAATTGGGAAAAAAAATAGAAGGTTTGTTTCTGTTTCAAAGCAGTTTGCTCTATTTCTAATGCCATACAACCTACTAAATTTCTATATTCAAATAGTTATATTTTATTTTAATAATATAACATACCAGTTCAGACAAAAACTAAATCGGGTAAACTTGCTCTGATTCAAATTTTCCATATATTTTAACCCCAGCCGAACCCGTTTGTGTTCAGCCAACCCATTTTGCACCTCTAGTTCTCTCAGATTTTGTGTTGGGTTCGTGACTTATGTTTGTAAAAAATGACATTTGTAATATGGGTCGACTTTTACAGGACCAGATAACTTGGATAACCTGAGAAAAATAGCAGAGAGGTTCCAGAAGCAGGGACCTGGCGCAGATGAAGGCACTGTTGGTGCGTCGGCGCAAGAGGATGATGACGAAGTCCCAGAACTTGTTGCAGGTGAAACCTTTGAAGCTGCTGCTGAGGAAGGGCACAAATCTTAATGTAATTTGAGGTGCCCATTTTGTTGTTCTTTGTATTAGGTTATCTTTTAACGTCCTTTTATTTAAAAAAATGTATTCGATACTCTTGTTTTGATGCTTTATGTTACTTGTACTCATTTCTAGTCCTATGATTGTACTAGTGATGGCAGTGAGTCGATATGAGACGAGTTTTGGAAATCTTTAAATCCATACCAAATTGTAAACCCATATCCAATACCATTACACAATTACGACCTGGTTTGCTCGTGTACACAATTACGACCCGTTGGGAATTTGGGATGTCTATTACTTGATCCTAAAGTCACCATGAAATATTATATATTACTAACATCAATAGAAGTTCTATAATTTAGAATTTTGAGTTTTAAACTTTTAACACACTAATAGATGAATGATTTTTTACCATCAGATTAAATTAAATGGTTCGTCCAACCAGCATGATCTAATGTTATATATTTAGTTAAAACCAAATGGTATTCATATTTGGGTAACCATTGGTAACAAATGAATACACCAAATTAGTTAGCATGATTTTATCTTATATAATTGATTAACACCAAATGGTAATCGGATGCCTAATAAGTGTATTATGGTGGTTTAACAGTAAGGCATGTTTGTAAATTATGGTGTATTATGGTAATAACTACTACTCTCTTCACATAATGAGTCACAACTGAATACGTCAACTTAGCTTTGCTGCAAACTTTCTAAATTTAGGTTCATTAACAATCTTTAGGCATGTTTGTTCAATCTACGCTCAGATATCGTGATTCATTGTGGATGGAATATTATCATAGTCTAACAAGTACTTGTCAACGAGAATATCACAACAATTCACTTCGACAAACACAACGCTAAATTGAAGCCCAGATGAGGTATTGCTCATGATCACAGTCTTAGGCAATAGAATAACTCAGCATTATCATACCAATTCATCAACCTCTCAGATACTTGCCCATCATCACAGAGTGGCACAACCATAACCAACAAATAAACTAAGGCTGACAATTTCTGACATGAACCTGTTAACACGACACGACACGACAAGAAGTTAACAGGTTTTGTGTTTGAGCTTAACAGATTTCTTGTCGTTAACTGGTCGACACGTTAAAGACACTATAAAATTCGTGTCTTAATAGATCAAACATTTGTTAACCTGTTAAGGCACATGTTAAGACCTGTTTATATTTTTAGCTTAGTAAAAATAATTAATATATATGTTTATGATATATGTCATTATTTTTCATGTTTAATTTAAAAATCTTATCCATTACACAACCGCTTCAATCGAATACGACTATTACGGTACCGCCAACCGAGTCTCCGGCCTCCGCTTGAGCCCTCTTTGTACTCCCTATATTACCTTATTAAACTATATTATCGGTTAAAATATACTTTTTTATTGACTTTTGTTTAAAAAATGTCAAAAATTATCATACTAAAGATTATGGTATATTCAGAATTTTGATGAATTTTAGTCAATTTTTGTTTCACTAAACGTGTGGTTTTTATCGTGTCTCTTAACAGGTCTTATCGTGTAACCTGTTTCTAAACAGATTCGTGTTCGTGTCTAGAAAAAATGACACGATTAGTTATCGTGTCGTGTTTGTGTTAGCACTTATCATGTTCGTGCTTTATCGTGTTCGTGTCTTATCGTGTCGTGTCTGATTTGTTATGCAAGCCCTAAAATAAACCATCAACCAAAGTGTATCATTCTCATACGATTTATTATAGTCACGAACAGGGCAAAACAAACATAAAGGAAACCCTATGGTTTCTTTCTTTTGCGATTAACAAAAGGTTTGCGTCTCAGATGAGAAGGCGCTCATTCATATCGAGTGAAACATTCACCATCCTTAAAAAAGTTTATTGCTCAGATGAGCAACAACTCAAGATCACCACGTTAATAATCGAACAAGACATTAAACCAAAACCAAAAGAATAAATGAAAACCCAATAACATAGGCAAAAAAGAAATGGGCGACATAACATATCATAAACAGACGACCACAGCAATGCCGCTACCACCGAGGCCGTCTACTGACGACTAGACCATCATCCTATCAAGCAACAAACAACAACAAAAATTAGGATTTACCACTTATATTAGTAACAGCTCAAAACCAACATAAACAAACAAGTCAAAACTCACAACAGAGGAAAGACGAAAGCCAACGACATGCACAGCCTTGTCGCCACGGCAGGCCGCCAGGACGATTGCCATAACACGGTTCCATCTCTCTATCGAACACCACCATCATAAAACCCTAAAACGTGAAACTATGCCAAGAGAAGACAATTAGAGAGACCAACGGTGCGATCAAACATCGCCACAAACGGTGGATCCGTCCACCACCTTAATAGGGAGATAACACCTAGAACATAACCACCGGCAATGCCACCAAAGACCGCCAAAGCCGAGGGATCCGACCATCGGCATGCCGTCAGAGACCGTCTCACGCCATCGTAGAGGCGACATAAATTGACCCACCAATGTCACACCCTCGCTTATAGAGGAAACACGATGATGTAACGGACGAGATCGCCATAACACATTGATAGTTAATAGAGATGCATTAAATGATGTAAATAACGTGTCATCACGTTACCCAACACAAATGGTGACTTGTGTCGTGGTTAAGTCAATTTCACGACAACATAGTTAAACAAGTATGTTCAAGTTAAATTCCCACAACTCGGGATAAGTAAATGTAAACATGATGCATTGCTCAACTTAAGGAAGGATACATTAAAAGGCGATTGAACACATATTCTACTAAAGTTTTTCTTCTCTATGATTTGCAAAAGAATTGTGATATTACTCTCCAACACATTCATTTTAGTGACAATTTGACAAATTTGTTAACTAAGTCGCTTCCAATTTCAACATTTAAGAAACTAGTTCATGAGATCGGGATGTATCGACTCAAGGAAGTTTACTATTATTCATCAATGCGAGAAAATACGTGTTGCATTCTTTTTTCCTTAGCTATGGTTTTGTCCCATTGGGTTTTCTAACAAGATTTTTATCCGGTGAACATCTACATGCATATTTAGTTGATAACCAAGGGGGAGTATTATAAATATTTTTCTATGGTTATCAAGATAATATAGATAAAATCTATAAGATATATATATATATATATATATATATTTGATTAGAGGTTATCTTATTATCTTTATGGTTGTTAGAGTTATGAAATTACTACGTTTCTTGCTCCTATAAATAATATAAACATCTCTCTTTATAATGTTTTGCTATTAGGCTTGTTTTGCAAGAAAATAATGATTTTCCACATTTTTGAGACCGAGACATTAAACATCGTTACATCTCAATTTCTAAGGACAATAAACAATACACTTTTTGTTGGACGACTATAAAGTAGATGATGTTAAAGTAGTTATTTGTTCATTAACATTCCAAAAGGCTGAAACAGTTCACAGATCTAGAAAATCTTTCAACCATTCAATGAGATCAAAAATGCTTTTGTTCCAAAGAAGAAGGGTAATTACAAAAGAAACTTCACAATTGTTCACTTCATGGGAGTTGTGGATATTAGATCTTTTGTTGACAACCTTACTACAATAAGGATTAATAACCTAAAGGTAATGGCTTTTGTTGCTCGTGACAGATCTACCATTACACCCTCAAATTCCACTAACGGGGTTATATCGCAAGACATGTGATAAACCAGGATCTCAGACATAAGTCATATCAAACGACACCATATGAAATTAAAATAAAGCGTTTGCTCTTCAATCAAAGTAAAATACAGTTTTTCAAAGTAATCAATGTAGAAGCGTAAAAGTAATAGTAAACACATAAACAGTGATTGCGGAAAACATGGCACCCAATGAAAGCATTTAACGCAAATGAAAAATGTTTGAAATGTTTGGCATACATGAAACCTCAGTAGTGCAATCTAATCCATAGGCATGAGGGTGACCTGAGAAAACATGTTAAAATATGTCAACATAAGGTTCGAGAATGCTAAAATATGTGTACTTAGAATTACATGGCTAGCACGTTACTAATGATTTGAGTATGTATAGGAATTTTATGATAAAGTTTGCATTATAGTAACATGTGATATACCAATAATACTAAGACCAAATAAAGATAGTTTGCGTGTTTCTCCCCCAAAAGAAAAGTAAGTAAAAGTGGGGTTGTGAATACTCACCTTAGATTGTGTATGAAAACAAGTAAGCAAATGTTGGACATTAAATGCTACCTATCAAAGATGAACGAAAATATCTTGGTTGCCACCTCATTCCCTTGTTGAAGGAATTTCACCCCGTAATTCTCAACTAGTATCTTTGGTGTTTGACAATGCATCTTTGAACAATTGGGGATACTTGTTCTTCATTAATCCTTGCATTTCCATGTAAACTCCGGTTCACATTTGGAGTTCCAACAAACATTGATAATAGGGATACGGCTGTGCTTAAGCATCTTAACCTCTCGATCCATGATTTCGACCAATTTCTAAATGAAACGCATTTGTTTATCCACATGTATCTCGTCTAGTGAAACGACGCGTGTGTTATCTAATAGATATTTCCTCAAGTTCGAAACATGAAACACGTTATGTACTCCATTGAGTTCCTTAGGTAGGTTTAGCTTATACGCTACTAAACCAATCCTTTTGATAATCTCAAAAGGTCTAACGTAGTGTTGGTTAAACTTTCCTTGTTTACCAAAAAGAATTACACATTTCCAAGGTGATACTTTCAAAAGTACTTTATCGCCAATCTGGAAATCCAAACGTTTTTGACATTTGTCAGCATAACTCTTTTGATGGTCACATGCTTTTGCCATGCATTTACGGATTTGCATGATCTTTTTAGTCATCTCATGCACAAGGTCAGGCCCAGTGAGTTTACTTTCTCTAACTTTTGTCCAACAAGTAAAAGATTAGCACTTCCGTGCATAAAGTGCCTCAAACTGTGCTTCTTTGATGGAGGTGTGACAACTGTTGTTGTAATGAAACTCAACCAAGGGTAAGTGAGTTTCCCAACTACTACCCAAATCAATCACACAAACTCATAGCATGTCTTCTATAGTCTGGATCAAATGCTCAATCTCTCCATCACTTTATGCATGATATTCTGTACTCATATCTAAACGTGTTTCTAATGACCTTTTCAATGATTGCCAGAAATAAGATGTGAATTGAGTGTAATGATTAGAGATGATAGAGATTGACACACTATGCAGAGAGACTATTCCTTTTGATAGATTTGAATTAAATTCTCCATCCTATCAGTATCTCTAATTTCTAGAAAATACATGGATTTTGTCAAACGATCTACTATTACCCAAATGGCAAATCTGCTCCAATTTTCAGACTAGAATCTCTGGTTGTTGAAATAAACCAGATGGTTTTTGATACTCCACCTAGACCTTAGTACAAGTAAGACACTTGCTCACGTATGTGGCAATATCAGCTTTCATGTTTGGCCACCAGTAGAGAACCTTTAGATCGTGATACATTTTATCCGAACCCAGATGAATGGAGTATCATGACATATAAGCTTCATCCATTACCAACTCTTGTAGATTTCCATACAAAGGAACCCTTATTCGTTCCATTAAATACAAATTCTTTCTTCCTTAACCTCAAGTTATTTCTCCACGCTCCGTGTGGATTTAGCTTTTAGGGTCTCTTCCTTCAGTGCTTCATGTTGAACATTACGTGTTTGATCAAGTAATCTAGTATGAATAGTAAGCTGTAATGCTCGAACTCGCTTTTGCTTAGGAGTTTCCTTTTGATTTAAGGCATCAGCTACCATATAAGCTTTACCCATATGGTACTTGATTGCACAATCATAGTCATCCGGTAGCTCGACCCAACAATGCTTTTTTATGTTTAGTTCCTTTTGCTTAAAGATATGCTGAAGGCTATTATGATCGCTGTAGATGGTGTACTTGGTATCGTACAAGTAATGTCTCCATATCTTGAGTGCAAATACCATGATTCCTTACTCCATGTCATGAGTCATGTAGTTTTCTCATGAATCATTAATTGTTGGGAAGCATACACGATGGCTTTCTCACATTGCATCAAAACAAAACCGAGACCTTGGATAGAGGCATCATAGTACACTATGAAATCATCTATTTCTTTTAGTAATAACAGTATCGATATCGTACATAGAGTCTACTTCAGAATCTGGAACACAGATTCTTGTTTGTCACCTTAATAGTATGTTGTGCCTTTATGCATTAAAGCAATCAATGGCTGAGTGATTTTTGAGCAGCAACAGAAAAGGTAGTAGTAGTAGCAGCAGAAGTAATAGCAGCATTAGCAGTAGTAGTAGCAGCAGCAGAAGTAGAAGTAGCAAAAGCAGCAGCAGTAATAGTGCTAGTAGTAGTAGTAGTCATAATAGTAGTTGTAGGACCGTTTGAAGGGTGCAAGTCAGTTTTTCATAATGAGGAGAGACTTAAAACACTTAACAGATCAAATAGGAAACTGGACAGCTTATGATGATACTAAGATAAATACAAGTAAACAAGAGACAGAAAGCTTAAGAACAAGATAATTGGTTTTCAAGGAAGATGTATATTGCTCTCAAGTTCTATTACAAGTGTTACAAAGTATATATTGAAATTAAAAAAACCTGAGATACTTTATACTACATCCTACAGCAGGCCATACTTTGAAAGCTAGCTGGAAACACTAATCTAGACAACAAGATCAATTAAAGTCAAAAGGCAGATTGCCTTTTGACATGTGACTATGACATGTCATAGCTCACATCCTATTGTAATACAAAAAGGATAAAAGTACATAAAGTAAAAAGTTACAGACTCAAGACCTTAATCTACAGCTTCCTAAAGCATGGACCTTTTCACCAACTTGTGTAAAGTTGGTGAGCCTGCAGAGTGGCAGCGGAAAGTTGGTCAGCTTTTCTGAAAAGTTGTTGATCACAGAGAGCATGTCTTCTCTGTGTTCAGAAGAAATCAGTCTTTTATTTTTGAGGCTTCGGCAGACTTTGTCTTCTAAGCTTTGGAAGACTTCATCTTTGGCTTCGGAAGAATTGGTCTTTTGGCTTCGGAAGATTTTACACTAGTGTAATTTTTCTTGTAGAGTGTAAAACTTCCGAAGTAACTTCTACCATACACAAAGTGCATGCATGCAGGAGACACCTTGACTGTTTTGAGTGCATCAGCCTATTCTATAATCCTTACAAACTCCCCCTAGGCTGATGCTATCAAAACAGAAAAGTTCTTCCGCAGTTGATAGTCCTCATTAGGATCAGGAGCATTCCCTTCTTCATCAGCTGATTTGGATCCTTCAGACTCTCATAGAACCTTCTCATGTCAAAGAGATCATGCATAGGTAGATCAAGCATGTCCTGCCCGAGATAGAAATCTTGACCACTTTGATCTCTAACAACATACCACTTGTTTGGATTTACAGCAAAAGTCCAGGACAGAAGAGTCTTCCTGATGCAAGAGGCTCAACCTGAATTGGAGTTTATTGGTTATCCTCTTGTTGCACATCCTCTTATGTTTTGACTCATCCTGAGGTGATGAGGTGGATGCCTTGGACTTCTTTTTCTTTCTTCTGTCATTTCTGATGGCCATCCTCTTCCTCACTTTATACTTCAACTGAGGAGTTTGGCCTGCAACACCAGATTGACTTTTTGTGCTCTCCTCGGTTGGGTCCTTATTCCCCATTTGATCAGTAGGAGGGGACTTAGAACCCTGCTGTGGGTTAGAAGATGAAGTTGGCTTGGTTGTAGCTTCAGGTTCAGGCTGTGTTGTCTCTTCAATCTTCACCTCAACTTCAGGTGCAGCTGGACTTGGTGGAGAATGCAAGTCCACAAGCTGACCTTCTTTGATCTTCTGCTTGATCCTCCTGATGTGCTCATCCAATGTGGATAGAGACATAGGACCAAGTCTCCTTCAAGAGAACCCATACAGCTTCAAGAAGCTCACCATCTTTAGTCTGTCAGCAAACTTCTTATCTTGGGCTCTGATGATGTCTCTTGTTTTAGCAACTTCCTCTCTCATTTTTCTTTTCACAGCTTTTCTTTGAGTTTGAGCCTCTTCATCAAGCTATTTTTGATACTCAAACTCAATGTATTCAAATGAGAGGGGATTGAGGGCTGCTACCTGATAGAATCCTGTGGCACTCAGATAAGCAATCATCTTTTGTCTTTCTTGTTCCCTTCTTATCTGAGTTTCTTCCTCTTCAACATCCACAGACTCTTTCTCAGGACTTTCATGAATCGAAGAGAGGACAGGAGCTTTTTGTTGTCTTTTTCTTTTTCTCTCTTCTTTGATTTTGAGGAGCAGTTCTGCTACCTCAGCCTCCTTCCTCTCTTTATACAGCTCCATGTTTGCATCTAGTTCTACCAAGGGGAGAGAAATGATTTCATCAATGTTGTAGTTCCTAAGTCCCAGATAATTCAATCTGGCTGCCTTTAACTCATCATTCTGAGTATCAGGCCTATGGGCAGCCCTGATTATAGCTTGCATGAAGCTTGGGACCTCTCCTGAGGGTACTGGGTGTAGAGGGTGAGCCTGTCTCAAGGTTCAAAGATTCTTCTGCTGGGCCTTCAACTGAGGTTTCCCCTTCGAAGCTAATCTTAGGGTCTGCCTCAATATCCAGTTGACCAATAGCTTTCCCTACTAGCCTCTGTCTATATAAAATTACTTTTTGTCTGAATTCCCTCATAACCCATTCTTGGATCACCTCAGCTAACCTGCCATCCTGTCTGTTTTGGCTTGGATTGATAAAAGGCAGGCTAACCAAGTTCATACCATCATGGAAACTCAGGGTCTGAAAGTTGAAGAGTTCTGCTGCCCCTGAGCCCTTGATAGCACCAATACCATTCTTGAGGAATCATACCACCATCCCATTATTGGATTTTCAGCTAGATGGGATGGGGCAGGCATGGACATTGGAATTCCTTCCTCAAATAGTTGTTGAAGTAAGGCCTCCACATCAGTGTGAGCCTGAGGAAGTTGTTGAATCTGTACAACTGCAAGTGAGGGTGGTGAGTCCTTATTGTCCATACTCATGACAGAACTCCCAGGTGTGGTTGTAGGGACTTTTCCCCCTTTTTGGTAGCATCACCCACTTGCATAGGTGAGCTGGAGGTCAAATCCACTATTTCCATAGGTTCTTGTGGATCTGGTTGAGTTTGTCTTAATGGTCTCTCAGCTGGCTTGCCCTTGAGATCGGTGATCTCAAGTTGCTGATCATTGACCTTCTTCTGTAAGGCAGTCACTTGACATTCCAAGTGACTTACCTTGAAGACTAAAAAGGTGCACATGTCTTCTAGTTGTTGCACCTTTAGTTTCAGACTCCCCTCATCTTCAGATGAAGAATCATGGGGGGATGAGAGAGTTGGACTGATATCTTCTCCCTCATCACCAGCATAGTATTCTTGGCGGCTGGATTTCCTCTGCTCACTGATAACTTCAAGTGAAGTGTCAATGGGCTGAGTTGCCATGGTTGAGTTCAATGATGTAATCACTAGCAGTAGTGAGAGCCGCTTCCATATGGACCTCCTGAACTTGTTCAGGGAGATCCACCTTAGTTTGGGGTGGATGATGTGGGCTAGATATGGGGGTGGCAGGAGCACTCATCTCTCCTTGAGCAAGGATGGAGAAGAAAGACTCATGGCACTCACTTAATCCCATATCTTCATCATCATAGAATTCAAGGTTTGGGATTGGTTGGTTTAGATCTAGAGGCTGGGGATGGTAACTGTCTCCTGAAGGTTGATCACTAGAGTTTTGAGACTCTGAGTGAAAGCTTAAGGCTGTTTGGGTTATGAGCTCATCAGGCTGAGCATGAGGAACCTCAGCATTGATAGTATGATAGATGGGAGTGGTTTGCTCCTTAAAAGAAGTGGGAGCTCCAATGTCCACTTCTTCTTGCATGGGTGGTGATATGGGGCCCTGCTCAGACTGAATAGCTTGAACAGGGGTTCGTTTGTGTTTTCTATAGTAGGTGATGGTTATTGTAGGTTGATGGGGTGGATGAGACACAACAGGTGTGAGTTCAACACTAGCTGGTGCTGCTAGGCTGTCACCTTGAGCAATGAGCTCTACCATTTTTGGGACAAGGGCTGTTTCTACCCTAGAGAATCCCACGGTTGGTTTTCTCATTATTTTAAAGATGTCGGGCTTCATCTGTCCCAATTTAAGAGTTTTACCTGTTCCCCTCAACTGTGAGCCCAGTTCACAGTTGAGAATGTGCTGGACATATCTAGGGAACATGTAATACTCCAAAGAGTCCAAGTTTGACAATAAATTAAGGTAAACAAAGTGAGAATACCTGAACTTGACCCCCTGAACCAGTCCATAGACTATGAAGAACAGATCCTCAGGAATCTGGTCCCATCCTCCATGCTTGTTGGACAAGCTGTGTATGATAACATGGAGGAGATACTTCTATTAGGAAGAGACCTTTCCTTTCCTGAAGGTTCTGACTGAGAAGTCTCCTTAATATCTCATCTACGCAAATAACTGATTAATAGCAGATTTGAGAAAGGGCACATCACCTTCTGCATAATCCAGCTGAAGATGGTTGTTGATGATGGCCGGAGTGATGAAGATTGTCCTCCCCTGCACTGTGGCAGATAGTGCCTTCTCCCCGTCCATGGTGACCTCTTAGCAGGTCCGCTAGAAGTCCAACAACTGATCCTCATAGAGAGGAGGATCAATGGTGAGGGAGGTGAAGTAGTTTGACAAAGAAAGAAAACAACAAATCTTTGAGAAAGCAGGATCTTTCTCAGAGTTCAGAAGAGCAACCTGATTGTGTTGCCTGTGGAGTTGCATGGAGAAATTGGGTTGGTTTCTGCGGTTAAGGTTGGCCATTTGAGAGAGCTTTGTCAAGAAGAAAAGTAAGAACAAAGGTGGTTTCTGGATGAATTTAGGTTAGAAAAGTGTTGTAGATGATGAGAGAAAAGTGAAAGAGGGGGAAACCTTTGGGTATATATATGAAATGGATTTGAGACAAAGTTAATGCGAAAGGATAAACTTTGAAATCCGGATGTCGGTCCCACCTCTGTAAAAGTGCCCAAAAGTAGTTTTCTTGGAAGTCGAAATCTTCCGAAGGTAATTTGGCTTCAGAAGTTTTTGATAAAAGCTTTCGAGACCAATTTGGCTTCGAAAGATATTTCTAAGAGTTTTGAAAATTTTGCTTCAGAAGAAAAAATACTTAAAGTATTCTTCTCTTTTCAGAGATAAGTACTTTCGAAAGATAATTGTCCCTTAATATTATTTAAGTACTTAAGAAAAATTTTGGCTTCGGAAGATATTTAGAAAATTTCTTCCGAAGGTAAATTGTCATCAGTAGTTAGTTGATTTAAAAGACATAATTTTCTTCCGAAGGTAACTTAGTTTCTTCCGAAGAAAAAGTAGTTTAAAATTCTAAAAAATCTAAGAAATATTTTCTAAAATAATCTTCTTCAACGTTAGTTAAGGGCTTATGAAGGTGATAAAATAGACAACTAAGGACACACAGATTTTAGAAATAATATTGAATTTAAGTTTAAGAAAAAGCTACTCAAAGTTGATCATCCCAATAGCTGATATAAGATACTTAAATCTCTGTTCATCAAAAGCTTTGGTGAACAGATCAGCATATTGTTCATTTGTGTCAACTTTGACTAGTTTGATTAACCCTTTTTCAAAATTATCTCTAATTAAATGATACCTGATGTTGATATGCTTGGTCCTTGAGTGCTGCACAGGATTCTCTGTAATAGAGATAGCACTATTGTTGTCTATGTGGGCGGGAATCTCTTTGAAGTTGAATCATAGTCTAGCGTCTGATTCTAAATCCAAAGCACTTGAGCACAGCAGCTTGCAGCAGCAATGTATTCAGCTTCAGTAGTTGATGCAGATACACAGGATTGTTTCTTGTATTGCCATGAGACTATCCTTTCACCAAGAAATTAACATCCCCCTAATGTAGACTTTGCAGTCATATTGTAGCCACCATAGTCACTATTTGTATATGCATACAGATTGAAGTCAAAATTCTTTGGATACCAAAGGCCAAGTGATGGAGCACCTTTGAGGTATCTTAAAATTCTCTTGACAGCAACCAGGTGTGACATCCTGGGGTTGGCTTGATATCTAGCACAGATACATGTGGCAAACATGATATCAGGCCTGCTGGCAGTAAGGTACATGAGAGACCCAATCATAGCTCTGTAGAGATGCTCATCTACACACTCTCCCTTAAGGTCAGGTCCAAGGGAGTGGTTTCTTGCTATGGGAGTCTTTGCAACCTTGCAGTCAGTCATGTTGAATCTTGTAAGTATGTCCTGAACATACTTTGACTGACTTATGAAGATGCCATTGTCAACCTGCTTCACATGAATTCCTAGAAAGAAATTGAGTTTTCCCATGGCACTCATTTCAAATCTATTCTTCATCAGCTTCTCAAAGTCTTTGCAGATCCTTGGATTAGTTGACCCAAAGATAATGTCATCTACATACACTTGAACCAGCATCAAATCATTTCCTGTTCCTTTGATGAAGAGAGTTCCATCTATAGTACCCCTTCTGTAACCATGATGACATAGATAGTGAGATAAAGTCTCATACCACTTCCTTGGAGCTTAGTGCAACCCATATAGAGCTTTATCAGGCTTGCAGACATAATCAGGATGATCAGGATCTGCAAAACCAGGTGGTTGTTTGACATATACCTCTTCATCAATCACCCCATATAAGAAGGCACACTTGACATCAAGTTGGTAGACCTTGAAATTCTTCGATGCAGAAAAGGCTAGCAATATCCTAACAGCTTCAAGTCTTGCTACTGGAGCAAAGACATCAGTGTAATCAATTCCTTCTTCCTGAGTATACCCTTAAACAATTAGTCTTGCCTTGTTCTTGATGACAAGTCCTCTTTCATCTTTTTTGTTCCTGAACACTCATTTGGTTCCTATAGTAGTCTTCCCAGGAGAAAGTGGACATAGGTTCCAAACCTTCTATCTTTTGAATTGAAGCGGTTCCTCCTACATTGCTTCAACCCAACTTCCATCTTTCAGAGCCTCCTTAACTTTCCTTGGCTCTACTTGGGATAGAAAACAAGAGTAGAGACAAACATTTTTGTCATGGGTTTGTCCTCTTATTTTTACCCCCCTGTCAACTTCACCAATGATGTCTTTGGTAAGGTGAGACTTGTGGATCCTTAGTTGAAGGATCACAGCAAGTTGGTTGGAGAGATCCAAATTTGAAAAATTTTGATCAGGCAAAGCAGATTCACCCACCACATCAGCACACTTATCAAGAGAAGCTTGATCCAATGAGTGTGTGACATCAATGATGTTGTCTTCCATGGAGTCAGCATCAAGAAATTCTTGATCACTATCACTATTTCCACTTTCTTCTACATTTGGAACTCCTTCCCTTTGGTTCTGTGCCTCTGAGATGGAATTTGAAGGCACTTCAGATGTATCAGCAGGATTTGTCATTGTTGTGCTGATAGGAGCTCCATCTGTAGAATTAGTTACCACTGGAGCTAAGGTAGATTGACTTGAAGGTCTTCTCAGCTCAAATCTTGGATCAGGATCTTCTGTTGATGGGTTACCTGTAGATCCCAAAATATTCTCATAAGACTTGTTAAAACAGTTAGTAACTAAATCAAGATCAAACAGCCAATCAGGACCAGAACCTCACACATGGAGTGTGTTCATTGAAAGTCACATTGGCTGACTCATCAATAATTTTGGTTCTGAGATTATACACTCTATAAGCCTTAGCTTGAGAAGAGTATCCAATGAAGTATCCATCATCTGATTTCTCATCAAATTTGGCTATCTGATCTCTTGTATTCAAGATTGTGCAAGGACATCCAAATGATCTGAGGAAACTAATGAAAGGTCTTCTTTTGTGCCACAGTTCATAAGGAGTCTTACCATTAGTCTTAACTACTAAAACTCTATTCTGCACATAGCAAGCAGTGTTTACTGCTTCTGCCCAGAAGGTGATAGGCAGTTTAGAGTCAGACAACATAGTTCTTGCAGCTTTAATTAGTGTCTTCTTTCTCCTCTCAGCAACACCATTTTGCTGAGGAGTCCTGGCAGCATTATATTGTCTTGAAATACCCTTTTCATCACCAGATGTATCAAGGATTTGATTCTTAAATTCAGTTTCTTGATCACATCTTATGATCTTGACCTTGTGATCAGATTGATTCTCAATCTTTAGAATGAAATTCTTTAATATCTCAGAAGTCTCATCCTTAGTTCTAAGGAAAAAGACCCAAGTGAATCTAGTGAAATCATCTGTGATCAACAAACAATATGAGGTCCTTCCTAGACTCATTACACTGATGGGGCCAACAAGATCCATATGTAACAAGTGTAGGAGAGTAGTGATGGAGTTTCTTTCCTTTGGCTTGTGAGACACTTTATGCTGATTCCCTTTCAAGCATGCAACACAATAGTCATCACTTGTAAACTCTTTATTTGGCATTCCAGTTACCAAATCATTCTTAATTAATTTATTCATGATTTTAAAGTTTACATGGCACATTCTTTTATGCCAGAGAAAAGACTCATCACTATTTGCTTTAGACAGAAAGCAAGACACTTCTCCAGAGGGAGAAGTTTCGTACAAGTCCATCTTGTACATGTTCCCTTTCCTGGAGGCTCTGAGCAAAATGTGCACATGAGGAATGACCACCCCGGGCTTAAGAACAATGCACTCATGCTTAGTAAAGAGCATGTTATGCTTTTGATCACAGAATTAGGATACACTCAGTAGATTGTACCCAAGCTCCTTGACAAAGTTTACCTTCTTAATGCAGAGCTTACCATTTGTGACCATGCCCCTTCCTGTAATGTAACCTCCTGCATCTCCTTCAAAAACAACAGGCCATCCATCAATCTTTTTAAAATTTTGGAGTAGAGAGCCATTGCCTGTCATGTGCCTGGAACAGCCACTGTCAATGATCCACACATTCCCGTTAGCCTTTAGCTGTTCCTGCACAAAAAAAAGATGATTAGTTACATTTGGAAACCCAAGCCTTGCTGGTCTTGGGCTTAGTAATATCAACAGAAGACAATGCAACAGTATTTGATTCTATGTTCAAACTTTAAGGATCAGCAGCTGTTGTTGATGAAGAACTTTCAGTCACATGGTCTTTCTTTGTCTTCCACACCACCTTTGGAAGCTTAGACTTGACCGTCAACACTTCGGAAGTTTTCACAACTTTGGAAGTTTTGGAGACTGGACCTTCGGAAGATCTTGCTTTCACTGCAGCAGGCTTCAGTACTTTGGAAGCATTCCTTTCTTTCAAGACTAATTTTTCTTCCGAATGCAAGTTTTCACTTGTCTTCTTCTTCACCTTGGAACTTCCGAGAGGGAAAGCTTTTCCTTCAGAAGTTGGCTTCTTCTTGATCTTTTCAGAAGATTTCATCTTGATCATGTGGACAGTGCTTTTAGGATTGTAGATGCAATCCTTAGCTAAATAAGAAGTACTGCGACACATGACACAGTCAAACTGCATTCTTCTAGAAGCCTTCTTTTGAGAGCAATACTGATCTTGATCACTTTCCACTTCCTTCTTCTTCTTCACAGATGAAGTAGCAAGTCTTTTAGGGAGAGACTTGCTGCTGGATGTGGATGGTTCAGATTGTGCAGCAGTGGTACACAACAAATCAGCCTTCTTCTTGTTGTTGTTGGTATGAGGTTAACAAGAACTAGAACCGCTGGTACTAGGATTCATAGTTGAGTCTTCAGCTTTTACCACTTTAAATCCTGCAGAGATGAACACTTGTTTCTGCTTAGAGTTGAAAGTGGCCTTGATCTCTTGAGCTTTCTTGGACTTTCTCTTTGCTCTTCTGATCAAGTTCTTCCTCTTGGACTTTGACAACCCAACAGAATTCCTCTCCTCAGGAGAATAGTGACCCTTCTTAGGATGATCTTCTTCACTCTTCTTAGATCCATCCTTCACTATCTCCTCTTTATCCTCTTCACTTATAGGGTCTATAAGGGGAAGCTCATCTTCACAAGTTTCACACCTTGGAGATCTTACTGATAGTAAGGAGTGTGAAGGAGCTATCTCAGTAGATCCTAGTCCCTGCTTATTCTGATAACACACTTTGGCATGCAGAAATGAGGATATCATGTTGTTGAAGGTCTCTTCTTTAAGAACACACTTTTCTGCCCTGGCTTTGCTGATCACAAGCTCAGCCTGGTATTCAGTTAACTTAAAGATGAGATCTTTAATCTGAGTCTTGTAGTTGGTGTGTTCATGTTTGAGAGTTGAAATGGTTTTCTCTAAATCTTCTATTTTTAGTTTATATCCATTTTCAGCTCTTTTGAAATCAGATTTTAAGATATTTAAGGACTCAAGATCAGATCTCATTTCTAAGTTATAGGACCTGTATCTATTAACTTTAGCAATACATTCAAGAGTACAAAGATGTTCCAATACCTTGACTTCATCATGATCAGCCATTAGTGCTTAGTTTGGAGATGCATTTTCAACTTGAAAGCTCCAGTCAAAGCCTCCTTCTTCAACAGCAACTGTAGCTTGCTGTTTTGGCTTCTCATTCTGGTTGACTCCTTCAGTGTAGTTTGGTCTGGCTTGTGCTTGGCCACTATTTGTTCTAGGTGCCTTGCACTCCCTAGCAAAGTGTCCCATTTGGTTGCAGTTGAAACACTTCACCTTACTTTTGTCCAGTCCAAACTTTCCACTGCCTGCATTACTAGGAAACTTCCTCTCTGTCCGCTTGTAGAACTTCTTGGCTCTATGAGTGAGAAGATCCATCTGCTAGACTATCTCCATGTACTCCAGATCGTCTGGATGGATACAGTCCAGGTCTTCATGGGTGAAGAGAAAGCTGCCTGAACTCTCATCAGCAGACACAAAAGCATGGGAAGAGCTTGTCTCTTGGAATGGACTTCCTTGGATGTAGCTCTCCCTTGGTGTCTCTGTAAGAGTGAGAGTCTTAAGGTTCTTAGTCCTCTTGATGACAACACAGTAGTGAGTCGATTGTCTGGGAAGAGAGGACATGAACTTCCTCATAATGTCCCTGTTCTCAAGAGTTACTCCAACATCCATTAGAGTCCCCAAAATCTCAACATACCTGAAGTATTGCTGAGTCATGGTTTCACCTGTCTTGTAGGTGAAATTCTCAAACTCCTGCTTCAAGAGGTCCTTTTTGTTCTCTTTTGCTTCAGAAGACCCCTCATACATGAGCTTTAGTGCATCCCATAACTGCTTGGTAGTTTTGCACTTCTTGAAGCCCCTGTAGATAGAGTTGGGAAGAGCAGTTTGAAGGGCAGTCATGGCCTTCTGATCGATATCTATCTTCTTTCTATCTTCTTCAAAATAGTCAGCCAACTCTTTTGGGATCATGGCACCTCCAGCAGCAGCTGAAGAGGTGCATGGAATGTAAGGTCCAGAGACAACAGATTCTCACATCCTGGAGTCTTGAGACTTGATGAAGCCTTCCATTCTTTGACACCAAGTATCAAAGACTTCAGGAGTGATCAGTGGGGAATTTGTCATAGTGCTAGTTTCCATATCAGCCTTTGAAAGAGCTGCCATTTGAGTTGTTAAGTATTTTATGAAAAACTAAGAGATCTAAGATGGTGAGATCTTACAATCAAGAGCCTAGAAAGCTCTGATAACAATTGCAGGACCGTTTGAAGGGTGCAAGACAGTTTTTCACAATAAGAAGAGACTTAGAACACTTAACAGATCAAATAGGGAACTGGACAGCTTATGATGATACTAAGATAAACACAAGTAAACAAGAGACAGAAAGCTTAAGAACAAGATAATTGGTTTTCAAGGAAGATGTATATTGCTCTCAAGTTCTATTTCAAGTGTTACAAAGTATATATTGAAAATACAAGAACCTGAGATACTTTATACTACATCCTACAGCCGGCCATACTTTGAAAGCCAGCTGGAAACACCAATCTAGACAACAAGATCAATGTTAAGTCAAAAGGCAGAAATGGGTGATGTTTGTGGAGTTCTTGGAATAACATTGATGTAGATCGGAGAGAGCGAGTTTATGGTTTAATCACTTAAATGCTATATTTTTGTCACTTAAGACGATTACATAAGGCGTTGTGGTTATTGTAAATATTCAAGAAGCCTTTTTAAGTTCACTCTTAGTTTTTAAATCTTTGATTATCCGATTGGTGTCAAATTGTTTTTTCTTGTTACATTAGGTTGATTATGTAAGGTTGGATTGAAAGGTTAAAACTAAAAATTATCATTTTGACTTAGCAATATTCAAAACATTGTTTTTAAGTTTCTACTTATATGTTTAAAATTTTGGCAATCGTATATGTTTACAATATGTTTGTAATCACCAAAGGTCAACTACTGAACTACATACGGTCTTGGTTATTGTAAAACAATTCTTCATAACGCCACTAACAAAACATTTTCCAAAAAAAACCTACTCAACTCAAAACATCAGTGATTCCCTACATAAAATTTAAGTTCCACAATAGTTGTTTATACAAGTTTGCAAAAGACTTGATTGACCGATCCGAGGTAGTCCATATTTATACAATATAAGTAGCATTAAGGTAGTCCATTTTTATACAAAACAAGCAATAAACAAGATCATACCTTCATTTCTACCAAACTAACATATATAACCCACCACTGGTGTCTTTCATTAACACCCTACATATATAAAATCATACCTTCAATGATGTAACGAATAAATGTGCACGTACAGATTCATCCCTTTACATAAATTTGAAGTATATCAACCAATATGATTTGCTTCCCGATAGCTACCATTAAGAGGACTAAGCCTCATCGCCATTACTAAGAACAAAATCCTTAGTATTATACGCCACAAGAAGGAATGGACCCCAACTATTTTGAATTAGTATTATAACCAAAATTTAACCACCATGGTAAAAAGCCAATATATTATTTAACAACCTTGAGCACCCACCACATATCTACCATTGTAAGGTATACTTCAAATGCTAATGCAACCAAAGTAGCCAAATAGCTTCCTGCTTGCATGTGTATTGCAGAAGTTACTTCTGAAGTTTTACACGCCTCACAAGAAAAACAGTCTAAGTGTAAAATCTTTCGAAGCTAAGACCAAGATCTTCTGAAACCAAACATGAAGTCTTTCGAAGCTTAGAAGACAAAGTATTCCGAAGCCAGCAAGATAGAAGACTGATTTCTTCCGATAACAAAGAAGACATGCTTTCTCTGATCTACTTTTTTAGAAAGCTGACCAACTTTTTGCTGCCACTCTAAAGACTCACCAACTTGCATAAGTTGGTGAAAAGGTCCATGCTTTAGTAAACTGTAGATTATAGTCTACGTGTCTGTAACTTTCTACTTTGTATTTTTATCCTTTTTGTAATATATTATGATGTGAGCTACGGCATGTCATAGTCAAATGTCAAAAGGCAATCTGCCATTTGACTTTATATTGATCTTGTTATCTAGATTAGTGTATCCAGCTGGCTTTCAAAGTATGGCTGGCTGTAGGATGTAGTATAAAGTATCTCAAGTCTTGTATTTTGAATCATCATTTTTGTAACTTTGTAATAGAACTCGAGAGCAATATACAACATCCTTGAAAACCATTTCTGCTTGTGTTCTTTTACTTTAAGTTCTTACTTTCCAAATAGTCGGTTCCCTATTTGATCTTGTAGGTGTTATTCGTCAAGTTCACTCTCCAAACTCCTTATGAAATTGTTGCATTGATAATACATAATAGCTTCATAATACAAACACTTTAGTGATGCGTGGCGATTTCACTTCCATATCATATCACACATAACGCTTTTAGCATAAACAATGATCACACTACTAAAGACCATAAACCTTTTGACATGGCTTCCTCTCCACATTTAGTTCTTCAATATGGCCATTCTCAATATGGTAGGCGCTCTTTCTGTTCTGTCTTCGATTGCTATCTTTGATCGTATCTTGATTATGATAGAACGGGAACTAGATCAATTTGTTTAAAGGAAACTCTGTTATTTGTTTTAAGAAAAATAGAACTGTTAATAGGTTTTCAATAAAAAAAGGTGTTGATGGACTGGTTTAATCCATTTTGACCCGTTACACAAATTTCTTGTTTTCTCACATCTAGGTTTCATTCTTGATTCGGGATGGTAAAAATGATACTACTTGTAATAACTTGACCTTTTCAGGCCTGATAACTTGGATAACTTGAAATACTTAGCTGAGCGATTCCAAAGGCAGGCACTGGCTGAAGGCACTACAGCCATATCAGCATAAGAGGATGATGATGAGACTTTTGAAGTTGCTGCAGAGGAGAGGAGGGACAAAAAGCTTAGGGTCACTGTATTTTATGAGCCCATTGTTTTGCTCTTTTAGTGGTTCTTCTTGCTTAAGAGATATTTTAAATTATTTTTTATTTTAGTTTCAATTTGTAGGATTGTTGTTTTATGGTTCATGTTTTGTTGTGTATCTTAATGTATGGCAAATAACTTCTAAGACATTGTATTATGAGGATTTGAACTTCAAGTGTACAACCAAGTAGTTGGTTATATTTTGTTGATTTGTGTGCTAATTAGGCTAACTTGGTTTGACTTTTTAGTTAAAGATTAATTTCCATATTTTCAAAGATAAATGCTAGTTGGAATGGACCACCACAGACGGAAAGATGGAGTAATTGTGAGGGGGAGAAGAAAGAAAATGGTAACATCAGTGGAGTTCTTGGATAAACATTGATGTGGATTGGAGAGAGGATGTTCATGGTTCACTAGATCTTTGATGCTTTAATCACTTGAAAGCCACTAGCTACTTTAGGTCGTTATGCCTAAATTTTTATACTCTTGTCATCAATTTAATGCATTATTGTTCAAGTGCTTGATCAGGTGCAATATCTCAAAACTTTATTAAAATTAGGGGATGTTTTGTGTTCAAATCTCATCTATTGACAAAAAGGAGGTTTTAGGTTGGGCAGATGGTTTTCTCTCACCTATACTAAGTTTCTTCCTAAGGGTGGTTTAGGGTTGCGTACTCAAGTAGTGGAGATGATCTGCTGGACCAGTGGGTCATCAGTGATCCAATTAGCTGTTTAAAAAAGATTAAAGGTTAATTGATCAAAAGCACATGAATGGAAACAAACAAAACAAAATTAGTGAAACAAATAAAAATACGTCGTTAAAGCTTATCTCATCTTTTTGGCTTATCATATTTTAAGACTTGATTGATTAGTTAAACTAGAGCTTTCAGTTTAGCTAAGTTTTGAAATTGTTATTATTAGTCATTTAAGTTGACTATGTAAGGTTTTATGGTTATTCAAGTATCTAATAAGCATTTTGAAGTTTATACTTTTAGTTTTTAAAGCTTCGGATATCTTATTGGTTTCTAACAATTTATTATTATCACATAAGGTTGATTATGTTAGATTGTTTGTTGGATTAGATTGTTAGTTGGATTGACAAGTTGAAATTGGAGTTATTAGCTTGACTTAGCGGTTTTTAAAAGGCTGTTTTATATCCATATAAATTAACTATGCAAGGTTTTATGGTTATGTACGTGACAAAAAGCTTTTTTAAGTTTTGACTATTAGTTTTAAAATTTTGGCTATCATATACGTTTTCAAAATGTTGTTTATTAGTAGCTTAAGGTCAACTATCGAAAGGTCTTTGTTAGTGTTAGACCATCTCTAATTGTTATGTTTAGCAATATTATTACGACCGGATCGGACCGGCCGATCCGACCGGTTCGACTGGGGATCGGCCACCTAGCCGGTCTGGTTCGGTATGATTCATTTTGGACTGGTCGAACCGGCCGGTTCGTCCGGAATCGGTGGTCGCACCGGAAACCAAACCTGTTCGTACCGGTTTTTGTATTTTTTTTATTTTTTTGATTTTAATAGGTAAAAACGGGGTGTTGAACCATATATAGTTAAGTTTTATATATAACTATAAAATACATATATAAATTACTTATATTTAATTATAGGAGATGGTTCAAATGTAAACTAAGAGAAATTGTGTAAACCAATAAATCAAATCTCCACCTTTGATTTACAAGGTCAATGGCTCATATTTGTTTGACTCTTTGTACACGTGTTCCAAAAAAAGTATAACTTTTTATTATTTTATTAAAAAAAAATATGAGTCATTGATCTTCATAAATCAAATGTGGAGATTTGGTTTATTGGTTTACATATTTTCTCTTGATTTTTATTTGAACCCAATCCTTTAATATATAACTATATATATAATATACTATATATATAATTATGTCGTCATCCGGTTCTTAAATTCGGTCCGACCGGTCCGACAACTAAACCAGTAAGGCGTCCGGTTTGACGTCCGATCCGGTTCTAAAAACATTGATGTTTAGAAAGTTTTCATATTGGATTGATGGTTAGGTGGAGTTCTTATGCAAGAAATACCATTAATGATTTTTAAAAGATAGAGAGGGACTAAGGGAGAGAAAGAGAGGATGATGTATTGATGTTTAAGTTAGTTTTAAGGAGGATAGAGAGTGTTGTGATAGACTGATAGTAATATTAAATATATCTTTAAATAGCTTATAATATAATATTTCTACTTTAATAAAAAAAAAAATAAGAGTAGAATGATAACATCATATTTCTCTTCATTAAATTTTTTTTATTTCTCTTTACTATTAAATTAATTACTTTAATCACTAATAATATTATTTAACTTTTTTTAGATTACAAATAATTTTTATAAATTAAGAAAGAGGTTTTTTGATTAATGTTATTTTTAAAAAATAAATGTTTATGAAATAAGAAATGTTTCTAAAACATCAAAGTCTTTTAAATATACAAAGTATTTTAAATTAATATTTTTAAGAAGTAATTTTTATAAACAAAAAATAATTAAAATTAGGAGTTATAATAAGCAAACTTTTAAAAATGATATTTTTAACACGGTTTGTTTTTAAAACAAAATACTTAATTTTTTTTAAAAAAATTAAAAATAAAAATTTAAAAAGTTAATATCATTGTTCATTACTTAAAGTCTTTATTCATAAGTAATTCAATCATATCTTATCTTAAAATACGGTTTTATAATTAATAAGTTTTTATTATATTTAATATTTTATTTATTCAACTTTTTAATACATATGTTTACTAAAACTAGTAGTAATAATTTACCATCTATGACTTTTTTTAAGTCTTAACTTCACTCGTAGAAACTAGGGGTGTCCAAATTCAGATATCTGAAATTTGGATATCCGAATTTCGGATATCCGAAAATTTCGAAAGAGTGAATTTCACTATTTGAATCTGAATCTGAAATTTCAGATTCAGATTCAATTTCAGATTCAGATTCTGATATTCGTTCAGATATCCAAATTTCATAAAAAAATTGTATTATTTAATAAATTTTATAAAAAGTTAATAATATTTATTGAAAAAGTGTTTGGATATCCGAAGTTTTCACAAAAATATCCAAAATATTTGAAAATATATGAAATTTCTTATTAATATTTTATAATTTTTATAAAAAGTATTTTGGATATTTCGGATATCCGAATATCCAAAAATTCTCAAAATTACTATTCGAATCTGAATCCGAATTTTCGGATATCCAAATTTCGGAATTTGGATATTTCGGATTTGGTTTGGGATTTGGATATTTTTGAACACCTCTAGTAGAAGCTGGTCTTTTAACATTATGACTATTTACTAACAACTTTAATCAATTTTCTAAGTAACTTACAAGTTACATAATTTATAGTCTCATAAATTCAAGGTACCTATTTTGCTACTTGGTCATAAATGTGTTACATTTCGTTAACTTTCTAAAAACAGAAACATGAAGGTAATCTGAGCCATTCTACTATAGTATAGGGTGGCAATATGAAACTATTTCTTCAAGATCTAGGGCTGTATCTATAGATTGACACCTAGGGTTTTATATCCTCACTCACTCGCAGCTAGCTTCCATTTCTCATTTATCTTTATCTTATCATCACAAAGGTAAAAATCATATCTTTCTTTATCTTCTGATTGATTTATACATGAAATACGTCATCTTTTTTTTTAGCAATTTTGTTGTTTATGTGCATCAATTTAGATGCAATTGAGCAAATCTGTAGTTAGATTTACTAATGGAATACTGTAAGCTGCAATTTGAGGTTGAATGATCAGTGTCAATACGTGATTATGAGCAATTTTGTTTGTGGTTGGAAGATTGTTAGCTGCATGATGATAATTGGATTTGGTGATTGTTTTTTCATAATTTTTGTTTGGTAACTATGGCTGATGAATGTGGAAAAGCTGATGAAGATGGCGGGTGTTGTTCGCACTGGTGGGAAGGGTAGCGTGAGAAGGTCTGTGTGTAATTTGTTTAGATTTGATTCTGTTATAGTGAAACATAGTAATTGGATGAAGCAGGTTTGGGTGTTTGATAGTCTCTCTTATGTAAGGATTTAGGAGATAAATTAGGTAAAGTGGATTTTAATAATCTAAACTATTGGGCGATAAGAATGGATGCTGACAATAAGAATAATCACACTCTTAATGTTCACCTTAGTTGTGAAGGGCAATCTTAGCGGTAAAATCATCATAGTTTTACACTTGATTTGCAGTTAAGTGTAGTATCTGATGATTATGCTACGTGGATTGCCCTTGGAAACAAAAGTGAAAGTCAAGAGTGTCATTGAAAAATTGCTGGTATAGAATATTATCGGCCAATGGGTGGTAATAATAGTAATCATCATCAGATAAGGTGTTCGAGCTAGCAACTCCCAACTTGCTTCCTCACAACTGCATATTTTCACTCTCAAATAATGGATAATCATAAGTAGTTTGCAATGTATGCAAACACACATATCTATTTATATACCTAATAAAATCACAATAAGCAGTCATAAGAAGCAATTCAAACAAGCGCTAAAAGATGGTGTTTTGAAGTTCAAGTACCCTTAATTAGTATCTCAACATGCGGTTTACATAATTTCATTTGGTTTACGAAAGAACTCATCCCTATATATATATATATATATATATATATATATATATATATATATATATATATAATTTCATTTAGGTGTTCAATTTGATTTAAATTGTGGTTTTCTCTGTTCTAGAAAGTAGAAGGCTGTACATAAAACAACCACAACAGATGACAAGAGGCTGCAAAGCACTCTGAAGAGAATAGGAGTGAACACAATACCAGCAATTGAGGAAGTTAACATTTTTAAGGATGAAACCGTTATCCAGTTCTTAAACCCCAAAGGTAAGATCTTTTTGAGATATTTAGGGGTGTTTGGTTTGAGGGTATGGGTTTGATGGTATTTTGTTTGGTTTAAGTGTATGGGTTTGATACCCATAAAGTTGGGTATACATCATACCTGCCTAAAGAGTTAGGTTTAGTAATCCATCCTTCTTCTCATTCACATTCCCATGGTGATTCCTGAGTACACACCAAACAAAGCCTTATTTATGTTGTCTGGCTATATAAATTAATTTGACTGATGGACAATTTCTGTTTGTTTGTATATAGTTCAAGCCTCTATTGGTGCCAACACATGGGTAGTTAGTGGATCCCATCAAACAAAGAGTATGCTTCTTTTCTCTTATGTTAACATGTCAAGCAATATATAATTCTTCATAATTTACCCAAATTATTTGTTTCATATTCAAGCAAAGATAATACAGGTGGGGGCTCAACCCATTTACTAGAAAATGGGTTGATTTGGTTATGTTTTAATTCCAACGCGTCAAATGTCCAAGTTTAAAACTTAGCTAAAATGAAGCTGGTTGAATAGTCAGAGTGATATATGAATGTTTTCAATATTCTATAGCGATCTATACAAATTAATTAGATGATACATTGTTTTTATAATTTTTTTAATATTTTATGCTTACTTATCCGTTAATATTTTGAAATTGGAAATAATGGACATATAAGTGTTGTAAGTTGGCCTTGGCCCTGACTGTTTTCTTAATCCTGGGATGTAACATGTTTAGTTAGTTTTATTAACTTTCTCACAAATTCTTAATTATGATTATGTATTTTTGCATATTTACAAGATATTCTCCCTGGAATTCTGAACCAGCAGGGTATGTCTTAACCTCTTTACATTTTTGGCCTAGGACTTTTACTTGTGAAGTGTTTATTCTAGTTACATATCATCTCTTAATAGGCCAAATGGGTAAATCACGAAGAAGTAACTAAAAAGGAAGCAAGTTATTGGTTAATTCAGTCACTTAGTTGCCTAAAATTAGTTTTAAGGGAAAACTGTTTGAATAAAATGAACCTTGAGTTGCCTTTTTTTAGCAACCAAATAAAAATCTAATATACATTATATTGCTGATTGTAGCAACCAACCTCACTTTTACTTGTTTGTGAGAATTGTTTATGTAGCATTGCTTGATGAACCTTGAGTTGCTTTTTTTAGCAACCAAATAAAAATCAATTTACATAAATTCGAAAGTTTGGACAAAAACTTATCGGGTCAACTTGATCTAATTCAAAATTTCTACTTGTTTCAACGCCAACAAATGGCAGTTCATATCTTTAATTTAAGTTCGATCATTGACAAGGTTCAAAGAGAGGGTGGGCATTCTTGCTCGTTAGCGCTTTAGTTTGATTGTAGCTAGAGCGCCCTTTTTCTTTCCAAACCTTTTCTGACCCATCCATTTTGCCACCTCTAAATCACTTAGAGGTACGGGACTTATGTTTGTAAGAAATGACATGTAATATGGGTCTACTTTTACAGGGTCGGATAACTTGAGAAAGTTAGCAGAGCAGCTCCAGAAGCAGGGACCCGGTGCAGATGAAGGCACTACTGGCACATCAGCACAAGATGATGATGATGAAGTCCCAGAATTTGTTGCAGGTGAAACCTTTGAAGCTGCTGCTGCTGAGGAAGGGCAAAAATCTTAATTTAATTTGAGATGCCTTTGTTGTTCTTTGTATTTGCTTTGCATTTAACGACACTTTATTTTAAAAAAAATATTATATTCGGTAATTTGTTTGATGTTTCATGTAAGTTGCACTCATTTCTCGCTCTATGATTGTACTAGTAATGGCAATGAGTCGGTGTGGGATGAGTTCTGGTAATCTTAAACACATACCTGATTGTAAAACGTTATCCAATGCCAATACGCAGTTCTGATCAGGTTTGCTCATATACGTGTTGATATTAAGTATACACGTGTGTGATCTTTTGTGGTGAAAAGATTACCGGATGGGAACTTGGGATGTCTATTATTTGATCCTAAAGTCACCTTAAAAACTTGCATGATATATTAAATATTACTAAGAGGTTGTTTGACAACTTTTGAATGGGTAATTACTGAATCATTAAAAAGTTTGAATCATTAAGATGTATGAATCATTAAGAACTAGTATATTTTTTAACTATAGAGGCAAATGTCTAACCAATTCAGATAAGAGCTCTTAACCATTCAAGTTTGTTATAATGCTTAACCATTTAAAGGTAAAAGTGCTGAATCATTGAGATATCAACTCAGGAATCAAACACTTTGAGGGGTTGTTTGGCAACTTCTAAATGGGTAAGGGGTTTTTTGTTTGTTTCTTAACCATTCAAATATCTGAATGTTTAGCACTTAATGGTTCAGAGTGTTTGTTTCGTGAGCAGATTTCTGAATGGTTAACCATTTTTGCCTCTGAATGGTTAAGCATTATACTGAGTCTGAATGGTTAACAGCTTTTATCTGAATTGGTTAGACATTTGTCTTTGAATAATTAAGCAATATACTAGCTCTTAATGATTCAGACATTTTTCTGGTTTCACACTTAATGGCTCAGAACTCTTAATAATTTAGCACTTACCCATTCAGAAGATGCCAAACAGCCCCTAATTGTTGAACCATTAAGAGGTCCGAACCATTAAGTGCTGAACTAGTAAGAAATTTGAATCATTATGAGCTACTATATTGTTTAACTATTCAAAGACAAATGTCTGACCAATTTAGATAAGAGCTATTAACAATTCAGAAGCAGAAGTGTTTAACCATTCAAACATCTGCTCACGATACAAACACTCTGAACCATTAATTGATAAATTATTCATATATCTAAACTATTAAAGAGGCTAAAACAAACAGTCCCTAAGTTCATTGTTGGCTTTTGTAAAATTTTTTGTAGGGAATCGACTTATAATTTTAATTAAATTATTATCTTTGTTTTTTTGAATTTAGTTTTTATTTTTATTTATTTATTAATTTAGAATATGAAGGTACTTGTAGTTTTATGCATCATATCGTTGATTGGCGATGTGTTCAGCTTTGATTATTCTTGTGCAATATATATGTGGGTTTGCATTGCTATGTGAGCTTGTCTTTATCTCTTTTATGTCATTTTTTAAAATATGATGATACTGTCTCCTAATATATTGCTCGTTAGCGATATTAGAAATATTAACTTTTTTTCTTTAAAATCAAACGATATAATAATGATACGTATCGCTAAGTCAGCGATACAACGATATATACACATATGATATCAAGTTAGCAATATAAAAACATATTGAGCCATCTGGTTGGTGAAATATATCGTTAAACTTAATATCTAATGGCTATTATTGTTAAAACACATAGTCAAATATTTACTTATGTAATTTTCCCCTGAGTATTTTAAATTATGCCAATTACCCATCGCCAATCAACCCACTCATCGCCATTTGCAATGGTGATGGCTATATTGTTTTTCATTTTAGTTCAGATAGATATGACAATACATTAACTAATCGCCAATAGGAATGATGGTGGCCACCAATGGTAATGTCTCTTTGGCACACAAAACCACACTGACGTACGTTAGTTTTAATTTTTTTTCTTTATTTTTTTTCTACTCATCGCAATTGTAAAAGGGTGATGACCCTAGAGAGTCTCACAATCATTTAGACGATTCCTTTTTTTTTTTTTATAAATATCAAATAAATCATCCAACATGTCATTCAAGATATGTCCCCTGCATATATAGTCATTATTTTCTCACTTAGAACGCTTTTGTGTTTGTTCTAGAGTTCCATTATCCATCGTCTCGGGACAAGGTGTTGATAGCAGATAAGCAACTTTTAAAGTAGTCAACAATAAATCAATTTTTGTGTTTGTTCGAATTTTCTAACTTAGTGAACTTACTTACTGGGTATATCACAAACCGATTCACCACTTGTAATGTTCCACCGAATTGTTTGAAATTTAAATCCCAAATAAAAAGCACAAACAGGTACTTAAATCTGTTGGATTTCACTTAAGAGCAATCCAAGTTGTAGCAATCTAATCCCAATAGAATGCTTACAATGAGGAACACAATATTGCTAAGCAAAAATACAACCAAACCTTTTCTACCCTTACAATCAAGATAAAAAAAAAAAAAAAAAAAAAAAAAAAAAAAAAAAAAAAAAAAAAAAAACTTAAATTAAAACTTTACATAATTATACATACATCAATCTCTCGTAAAACACTATCAGATAAACCTATTTGTGGGTTACACCAACAATAGTTTATCGAATTAGATAGAGAGTTTGCTATGAACTCGAATTTGAAAAAAAAAAGGTTGCTCTCTTGCGTCCCTTCTTTCTTTTAATTTTCTTCTGCTTCAATTAAGAGTCGAGCACAAGAACTCTTGGCCCACATTAAATCCCTTATGACCAATAGCAGAAGATTAATATACAAGCCAAATAAAAGTAGAAATATTCTTCTAAGTTCTAAGTTCATCTAAATAAAACATACAACACTTATATCAAGCCAAAAAATTCTTAAAATCTCATTCATTCAAGAGGTTTCAAACTTTGTTGATTTAAAACAAATATATTCACTGGGGATTACTAGTTCCAAAACATTATGAATTATCATCCTCTTCGTATCTCTAGTTGTACGCATCATTTCTATAACTAGAGTTTGAAGAACTTCCTCTTCGTTCAAATCAACTAACATAAATATAAATTAAACTATTACAAATCTATTTTAGAAGATATGAATGCTAATAATAATATAAGGGAATAGTAATGTTTAACATGAGCACAAACTCTATCTAGCATAAGGAAACATATAAGTTCATAATTAAATGTAATAAGACGGTGCGGATTTACATCGTCATAATTAGGTATGTTTAGTATGAGGTAATTGAATGAACGAAAGAATGGAATGAATGAGGGAATGGAATGGATGAAAGAATGAAATGAATCATTCATTCCACTGTCATGTTTGGTTGCCCTAATGAATAAATTATTATTTTGTGTTGTTTGTTAGGTATTAAAAAACGAAGGAATGAAATATAAAAGTAGTTATGGTGGTGATGGCTGGTGATGGTGGCGGCCTGCGGTGGCGGGCGGCGGTGGTTTCCAGCGGCGGTGGTTTCCGGCGGCGGTGGTTTCCGGCGTCGCTGGTGGCCAGCGATGGTGGTGGTCGGAGGTGGTTTCCGGCAGCGGCGGTGGCCGGTGATGGTGGTGGCCGGTGATGGTGGTGGCCGTTGGTGGTGACCGGCGGTGGTGGTGGTTTCCGGCGGCGGCGGCGGCGGTGGCCGGCAATGGTGGTAGCCGGTGGTGGTTTCAGGCGGCGGTGGTGGCCGGTGGTGGTTTCCGGCGGTGGCCGGCCGATGATGGTGGTTTCCGACGACGGTGTTGGCCGGTGGTGGTTTCTGGTGGCGGTGGTGGCTGGCGATGATGGTGGCCGGCGATGATGGCGGCCGGCGATGATGGCGGCCGGCGATGATGGCGGCCGGCGATGATGGCTGGTGGTTGGCATTGGCGGCGGTGGGTGAGTGGGTGACGTTGGTGACTAATGATGAAAGAAGGGATTGAATGAAAAAAAAAGGGGGGGATGAATGGAATGAATTTGAGTGAATGTAATCAAATATGTAATGGTTCATTCCATTACATTCAACAACCAAATATGTATTTATTCATTCACCCTTAATGTTTCATCCCATTCCGTCCCTCATTCCGGCGTACCAAACGTTACCTTAGTTTTCTAAGTGTTGGTACAGGTCCCATCTTCAAAGCATCACAAATAAAAACAAGACGAGAATAGAAAAAAGCATAAGAAACTGAAACACGGAGACAAATTGTCTCAAGTATGAATATTATAAACAAAACCACAAGAATTACAACAACCCTACACCTCTATTTATAATACACTGATGACTTTTTCCCGACAGCAATAAAAACTCAATATACACATACCATGTAAACAATTAAACACTTTCCTTATACTCTAACAATATACTCTAAATTTATAAACCATACAAAAATTAAGTCAACCAAAAATCTCCAACCAGTTCTTTCTGATTTTTTCACAAATATTTCATCTTTTGGCCCTTATTTTTTCCAAAGTACACAAATTAAGATTAACCTTCCAACAATCTTCCTATTAATCTTGATTTCTAGTATCTTGATATTTTAATCTCCAACAAAATTTGTAACTCTCACAAGCTTTTGAATGATCTCTCGTAGATTGAACTTCTTCACTTCATTTGAACTGCTCATAGGTTATAATACTTCTTCACTCATTAATCTTGTTTGGTGGTATTGTTTTTCCCTGTCTAATAATTTGCTGATAACTTTTGTGATAACTAGTTGAGTTGTGTTGTTTTGGTACCCCCAGGCTTCAACACCATGACCCGTCCTTGATTAATTTGTCGATCATCAGATTTCGCACCATCAATTTGTCAGTCTACAATTTTGTCACCCAATCAATGAACACAACCGCCTTCCTTCTCACATATGAGCTACACCTGAGCTAGCTTATTGGCACATGTGCCATCTTCAAAGCAACACAAATCAAAATAACATGAAAATAAAAAACACAAGAAACACTCAAGGAAATACACTATGAATATTATATATTGTAAACAAAACCACATGAATTATAATAACCTACACATTTATTTATATTATACTAATGACTTTCTCCCTACACATTTATTCAATATACACGTATCATATAAACAAATAAACATTTTCATAAAACTTTAACAGATTTACTCTAAGGTAGTGTTTGGTATGCAATAATGAGAGACAAAATGTAATGAACCATTAATGCTGAATGAAAAAAAAGACATGTTTGGTTAGTGAACGTAATGGTATGAACCATTACACAGTTGATTTCGTTCTCTTTAATTCATTCCATCCCCTCCCCCCCTTCTTTTTTTATTTTCATTTTATTTCTTCTTCCATTCTTAATCACCAACACCACCCACTCACTCACCCACCATAACAACCACCGCCGGCGACCAAGATCGATCATCACCGGCCACCACCACCAGGCACGGCTACCACCACCGACCACCACAACCACCATCACCATCACCACCGCCCACTAAGAGTGATCGCCACCGAACACCACCACCGCTACCATCACCACTGGACACCACCACCGCAACCACCACCACCATCACCGGATACCAAGATTGGTCCCCCACCGACCACCACCACCACCTTTATCACCACCAAACACCACCACCGTCAACCACCACCACCACCACTGGACACCACCAACAACAACCACAACCACCATCTACAACCACCGGCCACCACTGACCACCACCTCCAATTACCACAAACTACCCCAGCACTGCAACCACCGCTACCACCACCACCACCAGCCAGCACCGCCACCACCATCGACAATCACCGACCACCACCACCACCAACAATCACCGACCACCACCACCACCACCACCACCAAAAATCACCGACCACCACCACCAATTATGACCAGCTACCCTTAGCACCATAACCACCATTACTGCTGCCAACCACTGGCCATTACAACCACCGGCAACCATAATTAGCCACCACCACCACCAACCACCATTGGTTGTCACTATCATAACTACTTTTGTATTTTATTCCTTCATATTTTTCTACTTAACAAACAATAATAAAATGTAATGATTTAGTTTTATTTCTTTATCCATTCATTCACTTATACATTTTATTCCTTGATCTATTCTATTATCTAATACCAAACAATACCTAAATTTGTAAACCATTCAATAAAGTCAATCAAAATCTCTAGCTAGCTTGTGATTTTCTCACAACTATTTCAATCTTTTTGACTCTTCTTCTTCTCAAGGTAAACAAATTCTCTTATATATTTAAAATGCAATTAAATGAACACTAGAGTACAACATGTGTTGCTTTTGGTACAACCGAAACTACCTTCTCCCTTTTAAGTATTATTCTATCTTTATAATTAAACTAAAAAACAATATTTTTTCTCTCTCTTTCTAAGTTCAATAATATTTTTTTAATACTTTTATCGTTATCTTTTCTCTCTTCTCTACTAACAAACATTTTTAAAAATATTAAAAAAATTATAAGTGTTGAACAGTGATTCTTCAAATATACAAATTGAACAGTAATTTTTCTCTCTTCTCCACTCACAACCATTTTTTAAAATATAATAAACACACTCGTATAAATATTAGAATTTACCATGAATGCTCTTAATACATTAAAAATAATGATTTGATTTTTTAGTTTTCATAATTTTTTTTTATTTTCATTTGAATTCAACACTATTTAACGTATATGATTGGAAATACCCTTAATATTTTAGCTTTGAACCATGGTTGTAAAACAAGGTCTACAAGGCCGAGTACTCTCTGAGTAATTGTTACAAGGTAGGTTGCTCAGACGACTTTCTTTAACTCCGCCTAATTACTTGGAATCAATAAAACACGGTCAACCTTGGCCAGAATCATATGTAGTAGGTAAACTCGGGTCGAGTTTGACTTTAACAAAACTAAAACATAATTTTATGCCTATTATATTAAAGAATGGATATCATTTTCACGTGTTTTGTTATAAAGATTAGTAAATTTACGTTTTTGACATATATTTAATTTACCAAATTAATTTCTGTATAATTTACATGTACAAGTACTTCCCGAATACTCTCCGTTTAAACCAAGTACTTTCAACTCATTGCTTGACCGACTAATAAGCGCCTAACGAATTTAACAATCATGCTTTGAACAATGAAAAAGTTCAAAATATTAGATGACACCAATGAGCATAGCTTAATAAATTAATAGATAAGATATAGATAAAATCAAGTCATAAACGACTAAATCGAACCTAACCAAGATATCAACCACCACCACAACCGATAATATGATACTTTTGGGGTTTCCGATTCAAAGCGATCTGTGTTGGAGATTCGTCGTGATTGTCGTTGGTTGAAGATTTATGCGATATCTCCAGATCTGATTCCGAATAGGTATAACTTTAACTTTTCATGATCGGTTTCATGTGTGTTGATCTCGATGAATTATGTCTGTAGGTTTGTGGTAGTCTATGTGTGATCGATCGTGCGATTGAATTTGTATTTCGGTATGCCGTTCGTACTATTAGGTTTTCTATTTGTTTCATTTTCGCGGAGGATTACATGTGGATATTTGATTTTTGAAGTTATTTGAATTTGTGTGTGTGTTGATTAGTTTGGAATGGTTTTTGTTATTTTGTATGTTAGGAGGCACTTTTATTTCATTCTGAAGAGTGAGTATGAGATTCTTTCTGGCTGTAGGTTTTCGCGCTTTTGACGATCAGCTATATATAGGTTTGATGTAATGGCTTGTTTGTTTGCAGGCGTTGAAATTGAATCCTCTTTGAATGAAGATATTTATCCTTAGTAGTTGCATCTAGTTTTTGATTGTGATTGATAAGTCATCAGAATATGGGAACCAGCTTCTTAGAAATTGATGGTAGCATTTACTGAATGATGCATGTAAGGGTCTGTGAAAATTTTAGTATGAGATATGTAGATTGGTATCAGGAATTCCTTGAAAACCATATGTGGCACCTAACTTATGACTTGTTGTTGCGAGTCTAGCTCATGGCAGATGGCTAGGCAGAGCTACAGCAGGTCACAGATGAAAACGTAAGCACTGTTTGGCTTTTTTGTAAATGGGATTGGAAATGGGTTTAGGTTTGAAAGAAAAAAGATGAGAGTGGAAAGTATGATTGTCTTAGAAAATGCTTGTTTTATAAGTTGGGATTGGAAATGGGCATAGGTTTGAAAGAAAAAGACGAGAGTGGAAAGTATGATTGTCTTAAAAAATGCTTGTTTTATAAGTTGGGATTGGAATAGAAATCTAAAACTTTGGAAGGAAAGATATAAGAAAAAGGTTTTAAATATAAATTAAGAGGGCGAGAAAGAGGGAGGAGTGTTGGAGAAAGAGGAAGTGGTGTGTTCCATCCATAAGAAAAAAGTTTAATATATAAATTAAGAGGGAGTAGTGTTGGAGAAAGAAAGAAAGAAGGAAGAGGGGGTGCGAGAGAAAGAAAGAAGGAAGACGTGTATTAGATGGAACTGGTTTTATAAAGCAATAGATGGGTTTTGGCAAACTCACACCTTTTAAACAAACAACATACGTCACTTACATAGTTACATACTCATTCTTTCATTCATTCATTCTAAAACCTTCAAAATAAACATATCCTTGAGGTTTATATGCACAACACTGTTCATGTTAGGACTTAGGCTTATGCTCCATTATTGTTTCCAACCATATATGAATAAAAAATTATAGACCTACAGTTGCCTGGTTCAACTATACAGCTCCCATCATGTCATGGCCTATGGTTTGTACTATCATATTTGTTTTCTAGCAAAGATGCATAAAAAGTTGCTATTGTAGAATTTCCGTTATGTGCTCAAGTCTTTTTGGGACAAAAAGTATCAACTAGTGGCATGTTATGGAAGACATTTTATCAATTCTACAATGAAAAGTTGGTGATAACATTGCAATGCTAGAGAATAGAAATTCAAACTACACATTAGGAGCAGAAAGCTAGTTAAACTAGATTCCTTTATTTACAAATTTCAAGTTTATATAGAAATTAACAAAATGATACTATGCAGTTTAGTTTCACTTTTTGGTTTATTTAGTGCAGTTATCATTTTTAACTTAATCAAGGTAATATGTTTGATGCAGTGGAAAGTAAATTTTGAATAGTGCTGTTTGGATCAGATCTTCTGGAGCCAAGTTTTGTCACAATTGTTTGATGGACAATGACTATTCCAATGAATAACACTTTTGGTAATTCGTCAAGGGAGCGTGCTCAATTTCTTTACAACAAGGTATTGATGAATCATCAATGATGATTTAACACTATATTTGAATTAGAAAGTTGCTTACTAAATATATTTTTGCCTAGGTCAGTGACTTTCTATAGAATTAGCATCAATTGATAAACCATTATTTTGTATGCATCCTTTATGAAATACCCAAATAACAAAGTCAAACGATTAACCATATAAACTGTTTTAATTAAAATGCTTTCTAATAATACTGGACTAAAAATGTTGAATAGCATTATGGCATCATAATTGATTACCAGGATAATGCATATATACTCCACCAAGGTATTCAAAAGTTCTCATTACAACCACCTATCTATTATATAAGTTACCAAACGGCATTAGCCACTGGTGACATGGTGTTAGGTGTTCCTCCCAGGTGGTGAGGGTGCAAATCCCAACATGTAGATTCAGGAGTAGATTTCATGGGTGTGTGAGTTTGCCGTTCAAAAAATATTAAAATGGTTAATAGAGGCCACCAAATGTCATTTTGGTTTTGCTTATGCCAAATTTGGCAAAAAAACTGTCAGAATGTTGTAAATAGTAAATGGTTCTAAATTCGAAGCATCTATCACTTAAGTTGTAAAATGGACGAATTGCCCTTGAATCTACCCTTAAGAATCAACCGTAGATAGATTGTTAAACATATTAGATTTAAGCATATTTTTATCATTTTACAACTCTAGAAGGAACAAAAGCTTTTAATTTCGATGCATTATGTCATTTACAATATTTCAGCAAGTTTTTTTTGTCGGAATCTGCATGAATCAATCCGAATTGATATTTTGGGTCTGCGCATTCATGATAATCTTATAATTAATAGTAATATGATATGAAGCTAACAAACAGTATGTGATGATATGAAGCCAATGCTGCTATATAAACCATAAAGAGGATATCATTTATGTGTAATTGTTAGATAACCATAAAATAGTTTCAAGTTCATAAAACCTGCAACATTATATGAATGTGCTACATACTCGAGAGTATACGCGGGATTGAATGCCTGGTCACATGTGACTCTTGACTCATGATCTCATGTATCTTTTCTTCTAGAATGCTGAGCTGGAAAAGAAGCGCAGAAAAGCAGCACAAGCAAAAATTCCATCAGATCCAAACGCATGGCAGCAAATGCGAGAGAATTATGAGTCAATTCTTCTAGAAGACCATGATTTTTCTGAACAACATGACATCGAATATATATTATGGCAGTTACATTACAAACGTATCGAAGAGTTACGTGCACACTACAATACTGCCCAAGCTTCTGCACAACAAATTGCTAAAGGCCCAGCCCGATCCGGGCCCGAACGAATCACTAAAATCCGTTCCCAACTAAAAACATTCCTCTCGGAAGCTACTGGATTTTATCATGATTTGATGGTGAAACTTAGGACAAGATATGGGTTATCTCTAGGTTATATGCCAGATGGTTTGCAATATGACAAGGATAGTAATAAATCCACTGATGCGAAAAAGGGTCTACTATCATGCCATAGATGTTTTATATACTTAGGTGACCTTGCTCGTTACAAGGGGTTGTATGGTGAGGGTGACTCAAAAACACGTGATTTTGCTGCAGCATCGAGTTATTATACCCAAGCTGCTACCCTTTGGCCTTCCAGCGGTAATCCACATCATCAGGTCTGTTCTTTTTATTCTTGTTCAGTTATTGGTATATTTTTCATATTTTTTATGCTTATCTTTTTGTATCTTTATATGAACTATAGTTTTGCATTTTCAGCTTGCTATTCTGGCTTCTTATTCTGGAGATGAAATGTTGGCTATTTACCGTTATTTTCGAAGTTTAGCAGTTGATACCCCTTTTACGACTGCAAGAGACAATCTGATCATTGCATTTGAGAAGGTATATATTTGCAAATTGGGACATTGATAAATAAATACTGTTAAAGGCTGTTTGGTTTGCATCTAGGAATCATTATGGATGTGGATTAATTGATGTGGTGGAATGGTAATATTTAAACCTAAATCCCTTGGTGGATTTTGAGTATGTCTAAATTTGTAGGTCTGTTATCCATCTCCAAAACCCAAACTCATCAACCAAATACTTCCCCATTAGGAATGGAAACCATTTCTCCATTTCCATACCCATAAACCTGCCAATACCCTAAATTTTATTTAAAAAGAGGAACCTATAGGATAGGAGGTTTCTTGATTTGTCATATGATTTGATTATAGAAAATAGGAACCTATAGAATAGGATATTCTGTGATTAGTTTAATATAGTTCAATTCAGCTTACTAGTTTAGGGTTATTGAATTTCCTTTGCGTTGCTTTGTATCTCTTATAAACAGAGGCTGTTACTATTAATTATCTACACAACTGTGTACATAGGTCCCTGGACATTTTTTTTTTTCATGATTAGATCTCTTAACTTTGAAACTTAATGGTTGAGCCTTTAGATCTCAATTTGAACAAAGAAGTTCTTTTCGACATGATTAAATCCTTTAACTTTTTGGAAAATAATAAAATTGCTTATTTTTATTTGATCAAGTATTTTGCTTTATGTCTTAAAAAGTCCAACGACGTATGTATAATTTCAGCAAAAGCCTTTTCAGGTTCTTTTTTTTTTTAATTAACACCTTCCAGCTAATTCTATAAATGGATGTATTAATAGAAAAGATAGGAAGCATGCGAGCCTCATGGTTTACACTGTAGTTTGATTCTCAATTTTAGCATACGTCAGGTTATGGCACTATGGTGTAGTTAGTAACACCATGGAACGAGATGTGATTTTCTTTCTTATTAAAGATGATTTCATAAAAAAGTATTAGCTTTTAAAATTTTTTACAGAACCGCCAAAGTTACTGTCAGCTGCTTGGGGATTCGAAACCTACTATTACCAAAAAGTTACCTTCACGGATGAATGGGAAAGGAAGAAACAGAGGTGAAGCGAGGGTTTCTTTGAATGACAAAAAAGCAGAACCTCATCCTGTGGTGGAAAAAGACCTTATTGCCCCTGAAACTCTTAAAGCCTTCAGCATTCGTTTTGTCAGACTAAATGGCATTCTTTTTACCCACACAAGGTATGCATATCTATCTAGGTATATTGGTTTTGTTTATAATTATTATTAAATGGGCGGATCTTGCATGTTGGTTAACCTGTTTATGTAATAGAACAAATACTCTTAAATCTGATAAAGTTAACTTGACATGCTTATAAAAGCTATGTTATTAAATAGTTAGATTTAACTAACCTATTTGACCTGTTAGGTGTATAGTTTTACAACCTGAATAAACTCATTTTACAGTAAATGGAAGTAAAACATGTTTGGGTTGAGTGGTTGACGCACAAACATGTGTTGCTTTTTTTATTGAATAACTTTGAATAATTAATGTATTGAACATGATCATAAAAGCTATATTATTAAGTAAGCTAATTTTATTGATTAAAGAGATTTAAGAAGCTGCAATCATTTGAATACAGTATCACTTGAACCCATTAACCCGTTCCACTTTTAACCAAGGCTTTGGGAGTTAACTTCATTTTTAAGAGGTTAAATGTGGCCTGATTTATTTCCATTTAACTCTCTTAATGGCCTGAATTTCACCCCTTATTTCTTGTTTTTTATTTTTTTAATTTAATACTGAAGCTTAACTCACTTCCATGTTTACTATCTATAGCTTGGAGACTTTTGGGGAAGTTTTCTCTGTTGCCCGAACTGATTTTCGTCACCTACTATCTTCCGGGCCAGATGAGGTGTTCAACTTTGGGTCAGATTTTAATGAGTGTAAACTCTTCATAGCACGGTTCATATCAATCATGATATTCACAGTCTACCATGCTAAAAAGGAAACCAAAAACCAATCATACGCAGAGACTCTTCAACGTTCTGTAATCCTTCAAAACGCATTTAGCGCCATCTTTGATTTCATGGCACTCATAGTTGACAGATGCCTTGAGCTAAAAGAACCTTCTGGAAGCTTCTTACTTCCTGCAATTATGATCTTTGTTGAATTTTTGGCCTGTTGCGGAGATGGTGATGTGACTAATGAAGTGGATGAGAAACAAGCGACAGCTAGATTCCACTTTTGGAACAGTTTCGTTTTGTTTCTTAACAAGATATTATCATCACTATCATCAAGTGGGTCCACCCCTGATGATTCATGTTTTTCCAACTTGAATAGGTACGATGAAGGTGAAACAGAAAACCGTCTTGCATTGTCTGAAGACATTGAGTTAAGAGGGTTTCTTCCTCTTGTCCCTGCTCAACTCATTCTAGATTTTTCTAGAACAAATTACTCTGGGACCAATGGGAATAAAGAAAAGAACGCACGCATGCAGCGGATCGTAGCCGCTGGAAAGGCTGTTGCTACCAACATTCGACTTGGTCAACAAGGAATATATTTTGACGCACAATTAAATAAATTTTTCTATGGTTTTGAGCCACATGTTGAAATTTCGGCAATGAAAAATATGAACCAAGAAATTAATGAAGAAGGTGAAGATGAAGATGAGGTTATTGTCTTCAAACCCTCTGTGTCTTCTGAAGATATTACTGTCAATCCCACTAATTTCTTGATCTCAAATGGTGGCTCTCCTTTAGAGCAATTTGTACTGCCAAACACATCAAAATGGATGATGGAAGGGGAAAAGCACATTGAAAATGGGTTTTCAAGTCTCAACTTGGAAGGAAATGGAATGAACGAACATCATCATACTACCATGATACCATCCAAGTTTGATTTGGTGATGACATCAGCACCTGGTTTTGACAGCATTCCTCCAAAGACAAAATTCCACAAGAGTCCAGTGAGTCGACCGGTGAGGCATTTTGGCCCGCCACCTGGTTTCAACGCTCCTAAGTACACGAATAATAGTCCAAGTTTGGATGATTATAGTTGGCTGGATGGGTATCAGTTACCCTATTCAGGATCATACAGTTATGATGGGTTTGATAATTCGTTCAATTCCTTACCACAACCAAACAAGCTTTTGAACTCGAGCAAGACTTCGTTAGGAATGGAATGTTTTCCATTTCCTGGTAAACAGGTTTCCTCCAAGGTTTCCACTGATGTTGGATCCGAAAATGGAAAGCAGAGTGGGGATGGATGGCTTGGTTATCAGATTCCTGGACATTCTAGTCTTTATCAGGATTCAGTTAAGAAAGGTAATGACCAGCAATATCAAGGACAATCATTGTGGGAAGGTCGTTTCTTTGTGTGAGGATATTGGAGCATAGATGGTAAGATTTCTATTTTTTATGTTATATATTTTTAAATATAAAAAAAATAGGGCCAATATATGATCTGAATGTTCAAATTTGGTACCTACCCTTTTAAAAACTACCTAAGAATATCATATTTATCCATTCAATAATAAATAAAATAATATTAGATGCTTATAAACACTTCATCTGCATAAACAAAGATGATGTTTATTCCAGAAACACAGTGTTATAATATCTGATCATATAATGTTTACTATGGAATAGTTTACTATGATATTTTTAGTGTTTTGAACGGGTAAATATGATATTATGAAGTTTATATACTATTGTAACTGATTATATTTTATACACTCTTAAGTGTTTTGAAAGGGGTAAATATGATGTGAAATTTAGAGGAATACATATATGGTCATCAACTATTAGAAGGATATATATATATATCCAAAACCTATCAATTTTACTATATTAACCAATAATTGGTTGCTTATGAAAACATTGTGGTAGGTTATGAACAATCTACTAAGGTGGATGACGTGGAGTGTGACCTGGTACGACCAGTTCAGCCATCAGATATGCCATGTGGTTGATGTTTAAAGCTTTTAATATGGAGCAAGCATGGATGCATTTTGGATTATTGCAGGCCCCTGTCTGGTCCACAGGTTCCTCTCTCTTCTCTTTGTTTTAATTCTGCATCTGTGGTTTTTGTTTTTTATTCTATATATTAGGACAGAAATACCCTTTGGTCTTGGATAAAAAGCTCCCACCATTCCAAATTATTGGCCGTAAACATAAAAGACAACAAAATTTAAGGTGTGTACAATTTATGTAGATTTTAGTTGGCCGAATAACCTTAATGCATTTATGGCATGGTAAAAATGGGAAACTAAAGTAGAACGTTTGGGATAAACTAAAGTAGAACATTTTACAGTAATTTTGTGTTGGATGGGGTATGCATTTCATTTTCAACTCATGTTCGTTTTATTTATTGTTATCATTATCATCATCATCATATTTGTAATGTAGGGGCCGAGTTTTCCATATTGGATGATGAAGGTGTTGTGGTAAGAAATGAGAAAAATGCAGGAATTGCGAAGTTGTGAACTGTGTTTGGGGCTATAACTGGGAAGTATTCTAGAGGTTGTTGAAGTATTAAACGATACTTGCTCGCTTTTTTAAAGGTACTTGATATGAAAGATAATCAAATGAAGTGGGTGTTGGGGAATTTTATTTTCTATATTGTGGGTGTGTTTAAAATTAGTAGTCACTTTTTTACGAGTTACTGTTTTTAGTTAAAAGATGATTCAAATAAGTGATTATATGACTCTTTTGTGTTTTTTATATGTTATTAGTAATATAATAATAATATGTTTGCTTGCAAATTTACCATGATTGATAAATAACTCTCCAGTTTATGGCTCTTAAGTAAATAGGGTATCGTTTTAATCAATTGCCTCTAGACGATGCCCATACCTTTTTCTTAAGAGAAATTCCTTGATTTTTTAGAATAAAGTCGCAACCACTTGATTTAAACTCCAAACACATTGGTTGTAAAATGCATCATTTAAATACTAGTACGTCGCGTTGGGGTGATATTGCAAATAAGTAAACCAGTAGTAGACTGTTAGACAAATTGGCTCAAAGAACAAAACAGAAAAACATAGAAAACCAGAAAATAATGAAGTAGTCAACACAGATTTTTATTAATAAAGAAAACAAAGAAGAGATTGGTACATCTTCTTATTCATTCTACAGCCTACTTATAGAGAATTAAAAACTGCATAAAAGGAAATGATCAATATAGAAAGGAAACAATCAAAAACTCCCACAATCAAGCCTTGCATATTTCTTGCAAAGACTTTTGACCAAATTGATCTTATTTAGCTGAAAATCTGGAATTAACTTGTCATTCACCCCTTTAATTTCAGTTCTTTTGCATCCATCTCTTGCCTTTGTTTTTTCGCTTCAATTGTTTGAAACATACTTGCTTGACAGATTCTTCATACTCTGCATTCATTCCATCCACATTCTTTTTCAATGCAACCTTAGTTGTTACTCTTCCTTCTTGAACACTTTGTTTATCAAGTGTTTTCTCCATCGTTTGTTTATTTGGACTCTTCATCACCTCAGAAAGCAAATTATTCATCCACTGCAATCTAAGTTCTTCATGCAGTAGATTCTTATCACATTCCTTTCCATCAGCGTTCTCTTTTATTTCGGACACCCTTTGTGAAGTGTTCTCCACTTCTATATCTTTTGTGCCTACATTCTTCGCAGGCGGACTGCTGTTAGAATCTGATGCAACTTGAGCTTGTTTGCTGGTCTCTATAGGCCCATCTTCTATTTCCCAACTAGGTTTGTTATCAACGGGGAATTCAACACCTCTTTCAAATTCTGCAGATTGAACTACTTGTAATTTGATCTTGTATAGCCTGTTATTACTTCGTTGAATCTTCATTAACAACCTTCCTGTTTGTTCATATAATCGTAGGAGTCCATCTTCCATCTATACTTTGCAGCCTTCTTCATCAAATTGACCTAAACTTAAGATGTTTTTGCATAATCCGGGAATAAAATAAACACTTGAAAGTACCTTTTGTTCACCATTCTTGCATTGCAATAGAATTGACCCTATTCCCTCGATCTTAACAATGGATCCATCACCAAATCGTATATCTCCAATGGTTTTTTCATCAAGTTCCTTGAAAAATTCCCTTCGCCCGGTCATATGATTCGAAGCTCCATTATCTAAATACCATGTGTTGTCTTCATACTCATCTTTGGCATACAAACTTGGAAATGCCTTCTTTTTATCTAAAATTCCAAATTTAATCTTCGCCATTAGCAAAGTAGGTTCGTCATCTTCTATGACAAAATTAGCTTCATTTTCGGTTTTGCTAGGGGCCCGACACTCAGCTGAAAAATGGCCAATTTTGTCACAATTGTAACACCGTAAATTCTTTCTGTCTCGTCTCTCCATATGATCTTCCTGTTCAGGTTCTCTACTTCCTTCGTCAAATTGATCACCCCTGCAATCGTCATTTGAGGGCTGTCTCCACCCTCGATCGTGACAGTTTCTGCCCCGTCCTCGCCCGCGTCCTCGCGAGTTACTCGAGCTTAAACCTTTCTGTTTTTGACTCCTGTTTTTGTCGAATCTGCCATTCGGACTTTGTCAACAGTAGTTGACCTGCGGAGTCTTTGACTGGTTCAGCCGGTTTGAGCCTTTCTTCGTATGCCTTGAGACGCCCAACCAGTTCTTCAAACGGCATCTTTTCCAGGTCCGAATACTGCTCGATTGTTGCGACAATAGGCAGAAACCTGTTTGGTGCAGAATTAAGCACCTTCTTCACTCTAATCTTTTCCTCTATGATTGCTCCAAGTGTTCGAAACTTAGACACAATGGCACCAATCTTTCCAGCGAAATCATCGACGCTATCACTATCTTTCATAGTCAATAGTTCGAATTCACGGTTCAACGTTTGAATCCGTGCTTGCTGAACTCTGTCAGCCCCAAGATAACGAGTTTTCAGGGCATCCCACACACTCTTAGCCTCCTTATGTTCTGCAACTTGCAGCAGAATATCTTCCGGCAGCGCCTGAAAGATGAAAGCCCGCGCCTTCTTCCTGATCTTGACCTCTACGGTGACGCCTTCAGGTGGTTCGATGGCATCCCAAATACCTTGGGCATCCATGAATGACTCCATCTTTATAGCCCAAGACGTGTAGTTCATCTGGGTTAAGATTGGGCAGAGGTAAGATGATGATGACCCTGTTTCTCTCACTGTAACTGTTGTTTGGTTGACTAGATCTGCCATAACAGCCTCTTAGTGGCTTCTGGTTCTTTTCTGCTTTAATAAGCGAGTTCACTTCCTCCTCACAGTGCTAGGATCTTCTGGTTTAAGCTCTGATACCAATTGTTAGACAAATTGGCTCAAAGAACAAAACAGAAAAACATAGAAAACCAGAAAATAATGAAGTAGTCAACACAGATTTTTATTAATAAAGAAAACAAAGAAGAGATTGGTACATCTTCTTATTCATTCTACAGCCTACTTATAGAGAATTAAAAACTGCATAAAAGGAAATGATCAATATAGAAAGGAAACAATCAAAAACTCCCACAATCAAGCCTTGCATATTTCTTGCAAAGACTTTTGACCAAATTGATCTTATTTAGCTGAAAATCTGGAATTAACTTGTCATTGTAGACTACCTTAACAAATGGGTGGAGACCCAACTATGCAGATGAAATATTATGAGAAAATTCAAATACAATGTGAGTATTAGTCAATGTAGTAGAACAAAAGAGAAGATATTAGATAGTTTGAGGTGGGTTGAAAGAGCACTATGTAAAAATTTCAAATTATGAAGCTAAGGTATTGAAACTAAACCCTGTGAATACTGTTTGGATGGTTATGAATAAATTAGTGAATGCATTATATGTTTTACATATGCCAAAGATGGATGGACCAATGGTTGCAAGAAAGTTATGGGTTGGAGATCAAAGACTTCGATTTGAGTTGTTACCGAATCGAATCGAGATGCTATGCGGATAATTTTACAAAATATTGAAAAGTACATCACAATTTTAGTTGAAATGACATGACTGGAAGCTTTAATTCAAGCGTTTGAATTGCACAAAGGAAGTATATCATCACTACATTAAAGGAAATTAGAACATTTGTGTTGCAGAAGATTTTTTTTAATGACAACAAAAGGAGAAAAATTAGAACATAATGTATGCCACACAATATAAAAAGAATAAACCACATTAAAGTGAGACAATGGTAATAATTATTTTATAGTTAATAAATGGTGTAGGCATTGGAAGATGATAATAAATGATAGCATCATATTTGAAGTACAAAATGAGAAAGATGTATTTGTAGTGAATATTAATGAACAAACTTGTTACAGACCATGAAAGTTACCAAACATAATTTATGTTCATATAGTTACAACCTTAACCTTCATCAACAAAGACCTAGAAACTTAAATCAAATGATTAAAAACTAGCCAGAGGACTTAATTCCCTCCTTCAACGGACATCAATGGTGGAACAATAGTTCCATGGGGGTTTAAAATAATAGAAAATTATATACTTCTTTTGTCTTACTTTTGCAAAATTAAAAACACTAGTGTAAGTGTACCGATTTTCATTATCCAAAAGGCAAAAGAAGTGGTGGTATGTATTGTTTAATGAAAATCCAAGATATTTTACATATTTTAATCAGTCATTGTATAGCGTACGTTAAGTATACCACCACTCTTGGTTTACCGTTAGGATATTTGATACTTAAGAAATATAGTTGATATTTATATATAAACTAACACTTTAATATTTTGTTTGTTCAATTGTATATATAAACTAACACTTTAATATTTTGTTTGTTCAATTGTAACGGTTATCAATATGGGATGACTTAAAATATGCGATAATGTTATTTTGAACTTGATTTGGTTAGTGATCAAAGAAATGTTAATGAGTTCTCTTTCATATCAAAACTCCTTTTTCTAGTGTTTTGATTATAGTAATCGATATTTCGACTCACATATTGATTAGTTCTAAATGCGACCTTTAATTAGTAATAAAAGGTTTGTTTAGATTTGGTGCCAAACCTCCCTTGCTCTTTAGGTTTTTATAGCAAATTTGGCTACCATCTCATTTGGGTGTTTTATATATTTTTAACCAATACAATCTCATTACCTGCTAAAAAAATTATATAAACATTAAGTTGATTATATCTAAGGTTTATGGTACGATAGTTCTACATATATGGAATTAAACTCATGTTTAAATCATGAAAATAAGCCCCTTTGCTACAAATTAGTTCCTTGAGCACATTTGCCCTAATTTTAGTTACATTTTTTATTTGTAATTTTGTTTGTTTAGTTTTCAATTTTGTTTCTAATTAAATGATGAATAAAATAAAACAAATTTAAAGTATTTGATTCCTACGAATGACAAAATGGACCAAACATTTATTATTCAACAATAAAATACTTTAGCGCGTCAATTCCTAACACCATACGTAAAAGATCATTTAAATAGTCATGTATCATTTTACTGGTCGTGTTTGGGTTCACTAGTAAACCCTTTAATTAAACATGTGATTGAGTTGTTTAACCTGCTTAACTAAATAGGTGGTTGATTTGTTTAATCCTGGTAAACATGTCGACCCGTCAACCCATTTAATTAAACAAGTTGACCCGTCAACTCGTTTAACCCATTCATTACAACCCTTTAATTTGTTTACAAACTGATTACAATCTGTCACTCATTTAACCCATTCATTACAACCCTTTAATTTGTTTACAAATTGATTACAATCCGTCAACCTGTTTGGCTCATATAGATAAATGGGTTAAACATGTTGTGTGCTAGTTATACAATTTTAAGTGTGTTTAAGTTTGGGTTGATATCTTTGAGACAAATAATTATATGGTTTCATGTTTGGCTTAAACGATTCAACCCGACACGACTGACCCCCTTAGAAATACCTCTTCCTCACATAAGACGCACATAATCAATATGAATATCTACACAAGCAAGAAACAAGATAATGCAAATAACATCAATACAGCTTCAAAACAAAACAGAACCTCAGTACACACCAAGGCTCTACAACAATCAACAAACATTGATACAATTATGAAAAAAATACAATCACCATATGAAATAATTACATTCTTTAAAAAAATCACCATATATCTTTCCTTTTCTAAGCGTCTTCTATGAATACTTTGAGTATGAAATCGCGAAAACGTCTAGAATACTGTCGAGGATCAACTGCAGATATTGATGTAGGGTCGTATTGGAACGATTTATAAGCGTGCTCGAGTTTTTTGGTGATGTCATAATCTTGAAGTATGTCTATGATGCCAAAAAACATTACAACATCATAGCATACTCCTGTTGGTTCCCCGATCAATTCCATTTCATTTTTTCTTTCCATCCTTTCGACTCGTGCATGCATGTTAATTCCCAGTTTTGACCTGTAATTATAGATGTGATTTATACACACCAATATGTGATTTATAAACAACAAACAATCTTTTTGACAATTTACCCTTGGTTATTAAAGAATTTCTAATCTAAGGATAAATCATCAAAAACAACTGTTTGTTGTGTACAAATAATTACCCATAATTGGATTAATTATACCTAAGTTTTACGAGAAAACATGTCTAATGGGTCGAACATGTCACTATTCATGTGCAAAAAACCTCGTAAATTCATTTTAGTAAACAAAACTAGCTTATTTTATATGTGTGCAAGCATATTTAACGTGTTTAATCATTTGTAAAACCAGAAAAAAAGTTTTTGTGATCGCATATCAGCCTAATCTGTATCGACCCACATTAAAGGGTACCTACTTGACATGAATCCATTTTGACCTGAAACCATAAGACCCGAACCCATTACCAAACCCGCGTGACCAGCCCATGGTTGGTTATAGGATAGTAGTAATACCCTCCAGGGTCTGAAGCATATGTAGAATTCGTGCCGCCATTATCTGCAAACAAAATAAAGATAGTAAATAATGGAGGTTTTAGTTAACATTTATAGAAAGTAATTGCATAGGTTACCAACTGATGTACCTAATTCGCTAAAATTTGTGTCTTTAAAATGAATACCAACTAACAGACTGTAATCCATGATTCTCTCCTGCTCAAGAAAATCACAATCCCTATCGATTTGCCTGAAATTTTACAAAATTCTTTAGTACCATCATAAGTAAGTGTTAATTACACTAAGGGGCTATTTGTTTGCCTCTTAACCATTCAGTTGTCTAAATGGTTCAATACTTAATGGTTCAAAGCGTTTGTTTTGTGAGCAGATTTCTGAATGGTTAAGCACTTTTGTATCTGAATGGTTAAACATTATACTGAGTCTGAATAGTTAATAGTTTTTATTTGAATTGGTCAGACATTTGCTTCTGAATAGTTAAGCAAAATACTAGCTCCTAATGATTCAGACCTCTTACTGGTTCAACACTTAATGGTTCAGAACTCTTAATGATTCAGCACTTACCCATTCAAAAGTTACCAAACAGCCCCTAAAATAAAACTACCTTTACTTTTTTGTAACTCCAGGCAAGAAAAAGTGTTTATTTTCTCTTTTGTATGTAGCATACTTTCAGATTTTTATATAATTATATGTAAGTAACATTCTATAGCAGCCAGTTTTATGATGATGTGGTGGTATGCTACATCATCATTTTACATGCCATACAATGATAAAAAGATTGGATGTATGCTACATGCAATGGAACAAGAATATTTTCTTGCTACATACATAAAAAGATGAAAGTAGGTTACTTTTTGGTGTAGTAAATCCTAATAAATAAAGATCCAAAGATATGATTATCATGATAACAAATTAATTATTATTATTGTTATTAGTATCTCTCAAGTTTTACCTTCTGAATTCTTGGATCCAGGTTTTATCCAATCTGAACATGAATTTGAGATCAAGATCTTTAAGTATGGTGGTGGTCTGTATTTCTGATTCAGGCTTATCCGTGAGCCGCCCAAGTGAAGACCCTTTTAAGTCAAATCGTCTTTGAATTACATAATCTGTGCAGAAAAGGTTCCCCATGATAATAAATCGCACCTAAAAGAAATAAAAAAAATTTACATTAATAGTATATAACCAGAAACACTAATTCGCAAGTGAGAGTTCAGACATCGAGATTGTTGTATGCATCATTTTAGTTTGGGCACCATTTTTAGTCTATATTTATATTTTTTCAAGTTAGTTATGATTACAGAAACAGCATATGCTTATGCTTATAAGTAGAAGCGAATGAATAGCCTACTAAAAATAACATAAGCTAGTAATTTTCGATCCACATAAATATAATTGCCATCTCTAGTATCTTTAATATCAAACCTTCTTTTGTGCAGCACCCGTTAGCTTCACACAATGTAGCCCGTAAAACTTTGTGAGTAAGGTATGCTCAAAGGAGCGAAAATGGTTGTAGTATGCAGACAACATCCTTAGTATAGCCTAAAATCAACCATTAGTAAATAGAACAAATTAACTTAACTATGCAATATTTAATTACACTTTTGAAAATAAATAGGTTCGAATCTCACTTTGACTTCAGTCTTTTTAATGGTTTTTATCATGTAGCGATCATCGTGTGTTAAGTAGAAGAAGCTTCCACTTTTTCCGGGGGAAGATAGCTCACGAAGAGCATCATTCCCACATATTGATAACATATAATCAGCTGCATCAACCTTGAATAACATCCTTAACGTCCTATATATTACATGTATACCAAATCATTATAAGTATCATATGTTTATAAATAAAAAAAAGAAAAAGAAATTCAAAGGTGGCAAGATTTGTTGAGTTGGGTAACAAGTCTAAACTAGTTTGGATTAAAATGGGTTATCTTTTGTTTGGTCAAAACAGGACCTACAAACACATTTTTGTCTCATAGAATGCGTTAACTAACACAAAATGTTGATACAATAATTATCTAAATCTTTAAATAAAACGCGAAACCGTCATATTCACTAAACTAGACTTTGGATGAATTTCTAACATGTTTGTTCATTTGCCCCATTTGAAATCCAAGTCGACCCATTGGTCAAAACGTACATTTTCGTTCATTTCTTATAAATAAAGAACGTGCTAGTTATGCTTATAAGAACAATGTTAGTAGAATGAAAGTTTTCATCTTTGTGTAGAACGAGTTACGGGGTTGTATTTATTAAAAATAGCATTTGTCTGATCTTCTGCGTGTATTTTTTAAACCACTTGATCGGTTTTAAGGTAAAAAAAATCCAAATCGATCCATTGATAGGTAAATTGGTCAAAATGTATTACCTGAAAACTAAAGGGCAGTAATCTTTCCATCTGAATTCACAAGATTGATGCGGAGGGGTGTATTTGGATCCCTCAGGTGGGAATCTTGTCCAAACTTTTTCTTTTGGATTAAAAGCCGAAGACTTTAAATCTAAAGATGGCATTGGACCTGGTCTTCCTACAGAATGCCTACAAATAACTAATTTCATTACAAAAACTCAAAAAAAGAAAAAAAAACAAGATTAATTCAAAACAAGAAAAAATGAAACTTGAAATAATAACCTGATACCCAGTTGCAAATTAAGCATAAGTTCATAATTCTTATGCCCTTTTGAGATCGTTTCACCTTGTTTCTTGACAACTTTTGGAATCTGAATTGGACTTCCTTCTGATGATGGTATTAATGCTACATCATCTCTAGATTTTATACTTCTTTCATGATCATCCAACATTCTCATTTTATTAAATTCATCATCTATATTTCCATCCAATCTTGCATCAACCGACATTCTTTTGGAACGAACCAATGGCTCAGTTCCTTTAGATGATCTCCAAATTGCTAATTTCTTCTGTGAGGGTAAAATCGGAACTTTATCTTGAGGTGAAATCATATTATCTTTAAGATAAACATCATAAACTTCTTGTGGATCATGTTCAACATCACAACCATCACATGGTGTAAATGTAAGATTTTGTTCATCAGGATCTTTACTCCAGTTACCATTGTATTCACAGCCATTTGCACATCTAAACGACCCGTCTCCTTTTGGTAAACCTTCATCCCATTCTCCTTCATACATGCTCCCATCAACAAAGACCAATTTACCCTTCCCACCCATTGTTCCATTGTTCCATTCTCCAATATAATGATTACCATCTTTCCATTTATACTCACCCTTACCTTCCTGTACTCCTCCACACCATTCTCCATCATATATATCACCATTTGTATATTCTTTAATCCCATGTCCATGTTTTAAATTCATAATCCATTGACCTCTATACGTGTCACCATTTGGGCCCGTATACGTGCCCTCACCATCCATATAACCGCTTTTGAATTCACCTTCATAGACAGCTCCTGTGGGCCAACTAAAGGTGCCCCGTCCCATGGTCTTGCCTTTGAACCAGTCGCCAACATACATGCAACCATCGGTCCACCAGTATTTCCCAAACCCGTGTGGAAAATTGTCTGACCAATTACCCGTGTAGTAGTCACCATTTGATAGGTACCTTTCTGCATGATAGACCTCACCGGCCGCAAGAATCTCATCTTGCTCAATCTCTTCATCATCTACATGGGCCACATGAGCTGACCCGAAGATATTGCTGGCCTGTTTTTTGGCTTGTTGTGTTTTTCGAATCGTTGCTTCCCATGCCTTCATGACCCCAGGTTTAGATTTTATAACTTGATCATGAATTTTGTTCCTAACTCTCTTTTGTTGAAACAAAAGGTCATGAATTTCATGAAACAGAACATGATATCAACATAATATGATGAAAATAAAGATTAAATGGCCATAATCCTCCACACAGACTGCAAGATTGTAATGGCTCTAATTTCTCTTTTGTTATCTCTCTCTGTCTTCTCTCTAAAGTTCTTTTTTTGTTTTCTGTATCTCTCTTTCTCTCTCTGGTTTGGTTTTCCTATGTTTCTGCTAACAAATCAAAGGAGAGCCAATGAGATCCTGTTTTTCTGTCACCTCTTCTTGATCCTTTTATGTTGGGGGTTTTGGATCATTACTGATGGAAATAGAAATAGATTAAGAAGCACAGGTGGATTAAATTCATATACAATAACATGTTAAAAAGAAAATAAATTAAACAATAAGCTTAATGGTTAATAAAAGCATGCATGAAGCAGTTGATCAGTTGACTTGTTCATGCAACAGAATTACACATATTGGCATGACATGTAGGAGATAAACAGAAAAAGAAGATAAAAAAATATAAAAATTTGCCATTTTTAGAAACCAAACACATCTAAAGAAAAATTCTAAAATTTCCAAATGTCATTTTTGCAATGTGTTATTCCCTCAATGCACATTATTGTAGCTAAAGAAAATATTATGGAAACATATTACATACCAGATGTAAACCCAAATGCCTCTATAAAAAACCTCAAAAACACCATTCTGATCAAAGAATACAATCTTGCAATTGGGTACAAAGATTAAAACTTCTTTCAGGCATTTCATAAACACATGATGAGCACAAACAGGAACGCCTCAATCAGAGCATCCCATTGGTAATCAAATATAACCACCAATTCTAATCAAAGAATACAATCTTGCAGTTGGGTCCAAGATTAAAACTTCTTTCAGGCATTTCATCAAACACATGATGAGCACATACAAGAACAGCCCAATCAAAGAATTTCCTTGGTGATCAAATATATCCACCAATTTTAATCAAGTGTATAAATCAAAACAGAAGACACCATTGTTAGTACCAAGCAGAAGTGGAGATAAGATCCAATGCCTTTCTGGGTTCAACCAGTTACTCACGATCATAGAAGAATTGTTTGTGAAAATATGTTTGAATATAATGAAGTTAGAACTTACAAATGAAGAAAAAGGATTTCAAGTTAAAGTTATAATTCCTGTTAAGAGACGTCATGATTGTACAAATTATAAATTTAATTAAATCAAAGTTTGTACACTACGTAGATGATGTTAAACTTGTTAGCGAATTCTGGTTTTTCTTTGTGCATTTTTAGAATAAGTTTATGTCTTTTCATCTACTTTAAAATTCCACATGTTTTGTCTAATGCAGATTGATTTGAACTTTTAGCATTTAATGATAAAGCATCTATTACACACTCGAATATCATTTGACGAAATACTAGTTGATGTATAAACTTCCTCCTAATTTCTAATGCCTGAGATGTGGTCATTAATATTTTTAGTGTTATAACTAAGACGATCTCTTTTATCGTTGCAATAGTTGATCTAATAAGGAGCACATATTTGCCGATCATTATAGCCGCCAGAGAAATATTGTGGAAGGATGTCGGTCCTTCCTCCTGTCTCTCTTTCTCTTGGCATCCCCGTCTCTCTCTTCCTCTCTTTCTTTCTTCTCTGAATCTAAATGAAGCTCGCAATGAACACAATGGGTTTAAGAGTTATTTCATGTGCACGTGGCACTTCCGTAGATTATTGTGTGCTTACTCATTTAAATTCGGATGACACGTATCTAACCATGCAGTACACTTAGCCTACTTCATAGATTATTGTTTTGTTCCTTCAATTCCTTGATTAGAAGTTTCGAGCTACCCTTACCCACAGTTGTGGAATCCTTGGAACAGTGGCGGAGCTTGAACTCCTTCGTAGGGGGGGGAGGGGCGGGGTCGAAATTAATATTTTTTAGGGGGGGCGAACTCGATATTTATATAAAAATTTACACTACCTGGCCAAAAATTTACACTATCGAATTAAAATTTAACACTACTGGCGGAAAAAACAGGGGGGCGGCGGCCCCCCCTGCCCCTATTAAGCTTCGCCATTGTGTTGGAAATAAATGAGGTCATAGGCTTGGCCTCAGCACCCTCACCACCAGATGTGATTTCTTAGCGCCCTAGATTCCTCTCCTCAAGAGATACTTTCAAAAAAGGGAAGTCAATGTGAGTTGTCATGATTAGGGTCCTAGTTATGTTATCTTTTGCTTGTTGATCAATTGATGAATCAGTAGTAGAGACAGCCCCATGCACATTGATCTTTTCTAGGCTATTAAGCAACCTATTTTGTTCCAAGATATGGGACAGATGTTTTCACAGGCATTTTAGTCCCTACTATCTGTGTAATGAGGGGATCCTTTGGATATGCTCACCGAAGTGTTGTGACTCTTGTTAAGGGCTTGTTTGTGACAACTGGCAATTTCAAGTCAATACTCGGCCCCGACTTGATCATAATTACATATATCATACTTGATTTTCAATAGAATTCCATTTATTGAAGTCATTTCATGCATTGCAAAATTTCACGCATAACATTTCATGCATCGGTAATTCGGCGTAATTACTATTTTTACACGTGATACAATCAGTACACACGAACGTTAGTGATAATCTATAGTACCCAATAAAAGAAGGTTTCTTTTACCACTTGTCACACTCTTAAACCATTTTTTTGACACTTGTCATTATTTTATATATCCTCACTTCATTTTCCCTCCAAAAGGGTATTATAGTAATTTAAGCACTTAAAATAATTTCTCTTTTTTAATAAAATTCAATTTTATTAATTGATACATTTCTCTCTCTCATCTAGATTTTTTAAAATCAAACTATGTTTTTAAAATTAAATTTTATTAAGTAAATAAAAAATCACATCTTTTTATTAACATAGAAATCATAAAAAAGAAATTTTTTTATATAATATGAAATTTTCTAAAACACTAAAATTTTTTGAAACAAAATATTTTAAATTGCTCTTTTTTTTTTAAATTATAAAAAATATAAAAATTTCTAAAATCAGTTTTATTAAAACAACCAGAATAATTAGAAACCCGAGTTTTTAATAAACAAGATTTTTACAAACAATAAATTTTTTATAAAAAAAATCTTAACACGAATGTTTAAAAATAAAACTATTTAGATAATAGAGTTAAAAAAAATAGTATAATTGTTTTATCTCTTGAACTATTATGTATATATAATTTTAATCATATCTTATATAAAAATATCGTACTATAACTTTTCGTATTTATTACTAACTATAATCCATTTAATAAATAGGTTTCTGGCCTATCTATTTATCTGTATATCTATCTATCTATAACAAAAAAATCTAAAATAAGACTTGACACAATTGTAAGTTTTATTATACTAACTTTCTTATTTCTCTTTATTATTATTAATAATATTGAATACTAATAATATTACTCATATCATTTTCAAATTAAAAATTATATAATTTAATAAATTAAACCTACTCTTTTATTAAAATACACTTTTTTAAAAACAAAGGTTTATAAAATACAAAATACAACAAACTTTTTTTTTCAAATAATTTCATTTTTCTTAAAAAAAATATTTAAAACCCATATTTTTTTATAAAATAAAATTTTAAGAAAAATACATAATTGTTTATTTACTTAAAGTAGCTATTGATATGCAATTATAATCATATTTTATCTTCCAATATGGTTTTATAATTTATAAATTTTTATTATAAATTATTTTGTATTTTATTTATTCAACCCATGTAATACACGGGGTAATAACCTAGGTAATATATATACGTGCTAATAAATACTTTAAAGTGTTTCAAAGTACCTTAGGTTTCAAATTAAATACATTGAAAAAGTTTAAGATTAAAAATAAACCTTAACGCGTAAATTGATATTTTACTCGGATAAAACGCTTATAACGTAACTATTAGATACATGAGTTATTATTTACATATCATCAATATTAAAATATATGATATTATATGATTTCTTATTTTAATTGGATGTATTTTAAAAAGTAAAAGATAAAAATATAAAAATATGTAAAAATCTTCATAGTGTAACAAATACTACCTAAATACTTAATACCACTCAAAAACAAAACAAAACCCCCATTTTACAACCCTTTGGCAGTCCCCCCTCCCCCCTCTTCCATGTAAAGTTATACAAAAATCAAAGAATTATGTAGAGTTGTCTTATTTGACTTGGAAACTTGAAATAATACCATTTTTGTGTAACTTCCTTTCTAGTGATTAAAGTATGATGTTCCCATGCCATTCCAAACCACCTTTTGAACCCTTTTGACTGTAAACAACCTCCACATTTTAAAAGAAAAAAGTGCAATTCAAGTGTTGACTTGAGTTATAAAGGAGGAAGTACCACCATACTTCTCATCTATCTACACCAACATCCACACTCCTCTCACTCCATTTCCTTTAAATTTCGGCCAAGGCTACTTCACCACCATCTCATTTCATTTTCAACTCATTTTCTATAAATCTTGGATGATTCTAGTGCCATTGTTAAAGACCAAGTGATTTTTGAAGCTTCCAAGCATCTTACATCAACTCTTCCATCTTTTCATGCTTGCTTTTAATGAGAACACTCTCCTTTTGTTTATATATATTTCATTTCACTATATTATTTATCTTCTAGATCATATGTAACTCATTCATCCACAAAAGTCATTCTTGTTAAAAATGGTGTTTTTAACAACAAAGAGTTTCAAAGATAATACTTCATACAAAACATATTAGCATGAATTAAATAATGATTCTTGTTATTAAAAAATAAATATTCAAAGATCCATGTTTGACCAAGTTACTAGTTGGTATTTTTATAAAGTGTTAAAGGTTTGTTAAAACTCTAGAAAAGCTCCAAATAGGTTATATTATGGTTATGAAATTTTAGATGTTTTGAAAGTATTATCATGGACATTTATATATATCTTACAAGTTGTGCTAATATATTATTACAAAAGTTGGGTTAAACTAGATGACTATTTAACAAAGATAACACATGACTTAGCTATTTTGACATGGGACTTAAAACATAAATTTATGGACTTTATAATGATAGTTATTAGGTCACTAAAAAGATGAGTTAAGACAAGTTGGTAAATTAACTAAGGTAGCTAATTAATTCATTAAAGAGATTTTACATTATAATATAATAAAAATTATAAATAATGCAAAGAAAACCTAATTTAATATATGAAAGTTCCATAAAAGTTAAACAAAATAAAAGAATAATTCAATTAAGAAAATAATTAAATAATTATTTTATGAGTAAACATATACATTTGTTCATAAATTATAAAATAATGAAAACTAGTGATTTTTCTTAGATATGAAATATTTCGAATTATATTTCAATTAAAAATTAACAAATATTATTTTACCTAAGAAAATAGATTAGTTCAAAACCCTAATTTCTATAAATTACATATGAAAAAATACATAACTAATTACTAAACACTCGAGTCACGTTTCGGATCGAGTCAAAATGATATTTAATTACACAAACAATATGTCAACTTTAGATTACAAAGGTTTTTGAACACTTTCAAGCAAAGTATAAATTATTAATATTTTAAGTAACGTATATATATATATTTAATCATCCAGTATCACCAACGGGTTGTCGAGTCAAACACATTGTTACCAAGTTATGGGGATGAAATAGATACATGCTCACATTACACGTAGGAGCAATTACTTAGACATAAGTTGCCTTATTTATTCTAGGGCGAACTTAGGCCGGTTTCTTGAGCATTTTGGATACTCATTAGTTTACATACCCCGATACCCATTGTCAGGTGAGTTTCACAGTCTTATTTTTACTTACTTTTATTTTGGGGGAAATTACATGCAAGTTACTATTTTCATGTACACAATTACTTGTCAATAATTTCACATGTTATATAAGTTGTTTACTTACCGTATCAAGTCCCCTGTTATCGGACCGTTAGTTTATTTCCAAAAACGAGGTAATCATGGATAGTACTATTGGGTTTGACTACCCCCACCTGGGTTAATTACCCTAACCTTGACTAGAGGTCTAAACGGGTGCATTATTAGCTTGTTCACCCCTATGCTTACTGTAGGCACGGGTAGGGGCAATCTATTACATTTACAGTCTAGCTTCGATTGTGATGCTTATATATATTGTAGTATTGTATGATCGACAATAAAATCGTAGAAAGTCTTGTGGTCCATTACACTGTTTATTGTTTCTTAAAACCTTTGAACTCACCAACTTTATGTTGACATATTTCATGCATGTTTTCTCAGAAAATTAAGGTTTGCACGAGGATAGGCTTGTTTGGAACTTAAAGCATTCTAGGATCACGCATGCTTTTGGGACATTATTTCTAAATTGTCTTGTTTGAAAACAATTTACATTTTGCTACTACTTACGCTATGTAACTCTAAAAACAATTATGTATTTTTAAACGTGTTTGCAGCATATGCTTTTATCAATTCATGTAGTGGTCGATCAATGACTATGGTTTCCATGATGATCACGCCCCGCGGGAAATCGCTGTGGTGTGACATTGTTGGCTTGGTTTAAGTTTGCTCAATAGAAGGAAGAACAACCTTCTTCATTGACCCTAGTATCTAGCTTTGCCATTTTTAATGGTGGTGATTTGGGGACTACCACTGTCTCACTATATAGTGAAGGGGTTCATTTTCTCTTAACGGATTTGGATCATTTGGGTTGTGAAATGAAGGGTGTGGGATTAGTAGTGAAAAGTTCATCCATACTATCACTTTAAGGCTTAGTGACCTCAATCATATGGGCAAGCAGAGTTGACTCTGTGCAAGATAATGCTTTTGGTGTAGCCTTAAATTTATAAAACTTGATTTACCCAAAGGACCAAGAGCATAGTTTAAGTTTGTCACCAAGTTCCTTTTGTAAAATGCGTTGTAGGAACATTTGGTATATTAAGAATTTAAACTTTTTAGCAACAGTTACATTTTTGCATAGATTTTGAAAATTAAAGTTTGTGAAATTGCAACTCTGCTGTTTAACATGCCCATGAATAGCCCTAGTTGAATCCAATGGTACTTGATCCCAACCCTTATATTTGTTTAACAAACAGTGAAGAAAGATATGAAGAATAATCCTTCAGTTACGATACACCAATGATTTGGATAAAGTAGATGAAAGAAGGTTTCTTTCATACCCTATTTATTGAAATGCCTCACTCACTATTTTCTGGTGAAAACGGATTAACCATTAGCATTTTGTAGTTGAAGATGATGCCTAATTTTCTTGGTAGAGATAGTAACTACTTGATTTTGCATAGTTGCTTTCAAAACCTTCATGTAATTATCTCTTTGAATTGAACGTGTATCCTACAATTGTCGGATGTGCGAAGCACATATGATTGAGTCGATTGTAATGGCTAATGGATAGTTACTTATTCGAAGAAATCTTACCAATGGGTCAAAGACATCATCTCCGATAGGTTCGAGATATGTATAAATGTTGTGGTTAGGTCAGAACTTAAGATTTTAGGCAGCCATTGATGAAATCGATGAAGGTTTTAGGGTTTAGCAGATTGATAAATGTTTGTGATTTTGAGCGAGGATGGAGGAAAAATAGTAGAAAATAGGAAACAAATGATAGTTATTGGATAATATATAATAGTGAAATTATAAAATTTTACGGTTGTGAAAATTAGAATATACTGACATCCGACGGTTCTGCAGTGATGAAATAGTCTTTTCTAGTGAATGCGGCAGTAACTACTCATAAGAAAAAAAATTGGACGCCAAGGAATCTTTTTGTTTCTTTATGCCAAAGCCTGTATCTGTCGAGGTTTTACACATCAGTAGTTAAAATTTGTTGTACTAGTGAATCAACAGTTGAGATCTATTAATTTTATGTGTACAGCAACGAAATATTTGTTGAAAACACTTCTTGACAGATACAATGTACTTTGATAGGGTTAATAAGATTAATAGTTTTTCAAAAGTTTTATTAAAAAAAATTTTAAAAGACATAAAAGAAAAATAGATTATTATGTTATTCAAAATTCATCATCTCTATAACATAGATAATAAATTTAAATCTTGTCAATAGGTTTTGTAAATAAATCTGCATATTGTTTATTTGTATAAACTTTGACTAATTTAATAATCTTTTTTCAACACAATCACATATGAAATGATACTTGATGTCAATATGGATGGGAGTATTCATGAAGTTGATATCATAATCTCTGAGTTGAGTCTGAATCCACAGCACTTGTGCATAGCAACTTGAAGCAACAATGTATTCAACTTTCGTAGTTTATCTAAAAACACAACTTTTGTTCTTAGATTGCCATGAAACCCGTCGTCCTCCTTAAATTGACAACCTCTTGAAGCAGACTTCTTGTTAATGTTACAGGCACCATAGTCAGTAACTGTATAGCCATATAGATTAAAGTTAGCACTTTTAGTAGCATAATCCAAAGTTAGATTCCCTTTTGTGATACTAATTATTTTAGTAGAAATCATCTGTGACACTTTAAGTGCTGCTTGAAATCTTACACACAAGCATGTGACAAATATGATATTGGTCTACTTATAGTTAAGTATATAAGAGATCTAATGATGGCTCTATACTACTATTGATCAACTTATTCCCCCTCAAGATCAGGAGTTAGAGTATATGCGCTTAGACATTAGGGTTTTAGCAGCTTTACCATCTGTAGGTTGAACTCTAACTAAGATGTCTTTAACATACTAAGAATGATTGATGAATATGACATCATTGGTTTGCTAGGCTTGCAATGCCAGAAAAAGTAGGTTTTTGTCACACCCTCAAAATCCACTTGTGGTGTTCTACCGCGAGGCGTGTCACAAACCAAGATCTCAGACACGGTCATATCAAACGACACTATATTCACTTTATAATAAGCGTTTGACTTTAAATCAGAGTAAAACATAGTTTTCAATGTAATTAATGCAGAAGCGTAAACGTTTGTAAAACCATATGTAATGAATGCGCAAAACAAGGCGCCCAATGAAAAACAGTTAATGTAATTGAATTTGCTTTCAAATAGTATAGATGATGCATGAACGTCAGATGTGAAACCCTAGCCTTAGGCATGCCACGTCCTGAGAAGACATGCTAAGATGTGTCAACACAAAGTTGGTGAGTTCACATGTTTAAATTAGTAAGTATGTTTGAGCATTGCTTGGTAAAAGTAAACAAAGGTATACCATAGGTAGCTAGCCTATATATATAGAGTTACTTAGCATTTCGAACCGAAGCTGACTGTTTGTGAGTTGTGATGCCTTCCGCCATGTCTTATCACAGAACAATGGCAATGTCTAGGTCCATTAAACACCCGTTCGACCTCCAGTCGATTTAGTGCAACTAACATGGGTGGAGTTTGTCAAACCCAGTAGTACTACTCAAAATTACCTCGCTAACTCGTTATTAACGGTTCGAGTGTGTAAGGACTTGAGTGATAATGTTTGCACTACAGTAACAAGAGATATACCAATAATACTAAAACCATATAAATAAAAGTAGTTTGCATGCTTCTCCCCTAAAAAGGAAAGTAAGTAAAAGTAGGGCCTTGAAGACTCACCTTAGATGCGTAGGAAAAACCTGAAGTGTATAAGTTGAAAGCTAGTCGTTACCTAACAAATGTAGGTCCATGAGTGTTTATACATAATAGTCATGATGAACCCCGTTGTATAGAAACAACGTAGCTATTAGTGTGTTCGAGAAATGTTTGACAAGTTTGACAAAGTTGACTTTTTGACCAAAGTTGATTTTTGTTGACCAAGGTTGACCCGACTGACCCGATAACCCGTTGGTGATTCAAATAAGTAAAACTATGTTTAGTCATGCTCAAATAGCTCAAATAATGATTCGCATATAGTTTCATGTTGGAAATCTATTTTTAGAAAGTTTCTATTTTTGGAAAGTATGACATCATTACACATGTGTAATCCATTTCAAAATTATGCATATCACCACAAACATCAATCACATCATCATATCATGTTATACGCATATCATATTCATCATATAACACATCATATCACAAAAGTTTGCATAAATAGCAAGCATGATCAAACGAAACATTTTTCACAATTTATCTATTCCCGATCCATTCTTGGGTTCTAAACATCATATAACCATCATCACAACTAATAAAACATGCATAAATCACCTTCTATAAACTAACCTAGCCAAAAAGTTTCCTTTAATGGAAAGTACCCAAAAACCGAATCGAAATCAAAAGTCCAAAACATGAATTTTCACCCAATAGCATCAACTAACATCCTAAAACCATCAATTCAATCTAATTTTATCTAATTCATACAATTTCTACAAAATACCAAATGAAAGTTTCTATTATAACTAAGTCTCGGTTTTTAATCAAAACAAAACAATTTCACGAAACCAATCCGTACAATCATCATTATATTGAATACCAACACATAATCAATCATCAATTTCAATCAAATTCAAGTTTTGACTCGAGTTTGGATTTCTAGGGTTCATGTTCATCATGATAATCAAAGAACATGAAATCAATCATAAAACTTACTTGTTGATGCAAGCAATCACATGCTAAAAGTGTTTTGATGCGAGAAACGTCCAAAAAACAACTTTAGATGCAAGAATCAAAGCAAAACATGTGTGTGTGTGTTCTTGGGAGTGTATTTTCGAAAAAGGGGAAGGGGAGGGGTGGGTGACAGCTGCAAATGGGGAATTAGGGTTGGGGGTTGGGCTTTATACTTTATTTTTACAAGAAATACCCCCGACGTTTCATAAAATTGATTTATCGCTAAGCGATTTAACTTTTTCTACACCAAAACCACCAAATGCTCATATAATATCAAATAAACATTATTAACATGAAATAATATTTATTTTTCTAGTTCAAAGTCATTTTTAAAATGATTAGCCGTTAAAAGCCGAAAATACGCGAAAACGCGTAAATGTCAGAAAATTCACAATTTTCACAACTAAGCTACACATTTGGACACATAATCATATAACACATAATTCCACACCAATTATGATTGTTTGAAAAGTATTTTGACAAATCACCAACGTTCAGGGACAGACGCGTGTGCGATCCGAAAATTCTGCAAATTATCATTACGTGAAAGGTTTGTAAGTGTTTATGCAATAAATGACGCATTAAAGTGAACAACATTAAATACATGAATGTATGATCAGAAAACAATGTTCGTATTGATCGAAAAGTGACCCGAAAATGTCGAGTGTCATAGTTTTCCCATCTAACTCATTTCAAATTTAGATTTCATGAGTTACTTAAAGTCTTTGCATAGCCTCTCATTGGTAGAACTAAATATGATATCATCCACATAAGCTTGCATCAACATAATGCCTGCTCCCATTTTCTTTATAATGAGAGTGTTATCTATGGTTTCTCTTGTGTATTCCTAATAGAAAGGTAAATAGTGTCTCATACTATTTTATTAGGGCTTGATATAACCCATAGAATGCTTTAACAAGTTTGCATACATGGTCTGGAAATTTTGGATCCTCAAAACCAGATGGTTCATATATATATATATATATATATATATATATATATATACTTCTTCATCTATTTAACCATAAAGAAAAGCACTCTTTTATCAAAGCTTGATTAAGTCTGCTGCTATCTCATCCTTCATAGGATAACCAAGTTTGGTTATTTGATCGATGTACCCTTTCATTTTAAGCACACGAGTATTTACATGTGAGTCTTCTTACATTTTAGAAGATATAAGCTACTTTATGGTATCATAGCATTTGTGCCAGGCTTGTTTATGAAACATACCCTTAAGTTGCTTAATCTTGTCATATGCATTCATGATTCCATGTACTTCTAGAGATCAGGTTACATGATGGCTAGCATAAGATAGGCTACCTTATTGACATCCTCCTTAAATTTTGCCATCTTGAGAACCATATTGTTACAGGATCGCTGGGAACAACAATATATAAAACATAAAGTTTTTTTTGCCATCTTGAGAACAATTCTCAGATTGTAGTATCATGCGAGAAAGTTGATGTTATCTCGCTTTTTTATCAAGAATGGACTTGAGAATAAATGAGTTATTAGTATTTAAAGACGTCTGTTAAAATAAGTGAAATAAATGTAAGTAGTATTATTGATGTATAATATATTTAATAATTAATGACCCATTTATAGTAATTTGAATAAGGAATGTGAAACTAGTTTGGTTAGTTACTAAAGGTAATTGGGTCACACAATACTAGTAAATGATTAGGCAGACTAACAACGATTGTCAATTGTGAAAGTTACACAACTCTCGTGTATGAGACCTCTATAACATCTCTTATCAATGCATTGATACGTTTAACCTTATTTATGCCTAATTTCCTCTACAAAATTTTGTGGCACATAACAAGAGAGAAAAGTAACAGTCGTCCTAAAACTTGTACGTGCTGAAGGGTCGGATGTGTCAACAAAACCCTTACACTTTAGAAGAATAAACTATACATCAAGTGTGTTGATGTGGCTCCAAAAAGTAATGTTTTGCTTAATGTTCCAAGTTCAGACCCTTTATTTTATCTAAAGGATCCATTTTTAATGCTTACACAATAGGATCAAATACAAAGAATGATTAAATCATACGTGCATTGTAAAAGCAGTTTTACAATATTTAGCTCATGACAATAATTGATGAACCCTAACATCTCTCGGGACACTTAACTTTAATATCCTATTAAAACTAAGTTTATCACGATATTGATAAACAATTTTAAGTTTATATTTTTAAACTATTAAGATTTAAGTTATGAAACTTATATTATAATAATTTGTAACTTTTTTATGAATAATGGTATGTATGTTATGTTTAGGGTGTTTTTCAAAAAAAATAATTAATTTTTTGCTTTTAATCGAAAGCTTCTAATATTTTAAAATGTAACCTCACAAATTTTACTTTTTACTTTTTATTCAAAACTTTTCAACTTTTGTAATTTAACCTTACAACTTTTTTACTTTAAACTTTATTCCCTTATACTTTTCATCTTTCGTAAATTTTCATTTTGCGTTTTATTCTAAGTTTTGCAAGTTAACATGACACAAAATACATGCGTGGTTTAACATTTTTACATTTCGCTTTACATTTTGCCTAAATTTTGTGAGTTAACACGACACAACATGCGGTGTGGTTCAACGTTTTTACATGTATTTTTTCTGTTTGTTTAAACTAATTTAAATTTATAACTTATTTTGTTATCCATTAAAACAAACTAGTTTTTTAATGAGTTTAACTAGCTGTAAAAATCAATATTGAATAAAACAACCACAATTGCAAATAAATATGTAAATCCAATGGCTATGCTTGTTTGATCTTGCTAGAGCCAAGTAGTAAAATCAAATTAAATCACGGGGTCATAACACATAAACAAGCACAACGATGGACAATCAAGGAGCATTGATTGGCTCCACTGACTTCTTGATTTGTCTTGCTTTTAATTTTGGCTTTAGGTCATTAATCATTATAATTTAAAAGGAAATACATAATAAAAATAAAATCCTAATCTATTACAACTAATGTTTTTAGAACCGGATCGGATAGCGAACCGAACGCCTTACCAGTCCGTTGGTATGACCGATATCAGAACTGGATAAAATTATATTTACTTCAATGAATATATGTAACAAATACTAAAACAAATTTAAAAAACATATAAAAAACCGGTTCAACCGTCCACTTGGGATCAACAAGCTCGTTCAAGCCCTAAAAAACAAACTGGTAGTGATCGATTCGGTACATAGAGCGATTCATGGTCGGACCTGCCGATCCGATCCGACCCTCCCCTCACAACATTGATTACTACTTTAAGCCATCAAACGGGCCAAAACCATAAAACCAAATATTAATCAAAACCAAATCACAACATAACCATTCAACCGTAGAGTTTAGCGAGATTTACATATTAAATATAATCAACATAAACCGGCCAAACCTGTTTGGTCAAAATAATTTTCTTTTGACCAAAACAATTCTATGCCCTAGAATATTCTAGATCAGAAACATTAAATAACTTTAAAGTTTGTGATCTATAATCGATTTAATGATCGATTCTGATTTGCATGTCATAAGCTTGGCTTTAATATCACTGTTGGATTCAGTTGTATCTTTATTAGTCTTTTAATCAAACTTTTTTTGATAATTTATTAGTTAAATATATAACTAATTAACATAACGGAACATGAAATCAATACCAAAACGACCCCGACAGGATCTAGGTTACAAACATGAAACTTGTTTAATGATTAACCTACCATGGAGATAGATATACATTCGCGATTAATGTTAACCGTTTGAGATATCGAGGAATAATGATATGTTGCTAGAACACGAACCAAATGAAGAACACATAGACCACGGGCTGGAGTGGCATGGTTTAGGGTTGCGATCGGGTGTCAGGTTTGATGGTGGGTACACAACAAGCCAAACACAAGGGGGTCGACAGTGTGGTGTTGCAAGGATGGTGGTTCATGGTTGTTTGTGAATGGCCGAAAAACAAAACGCGGGGCGGCGATGTTGGTACCAAATTAGGTGGCAATTGAAGGAGGCTACTCTCCTCTTTTCTCTTGTGGCTGAGTGTGTGGGTGTGTAGCATGATTAGGGTTTCAACCATAATCACCTATTTAATTTTAATAATCCCAAGCGAACCCCCGGGCCCGGTCGGATTAACTATTGCCCCATGGTTAAACCGAAACCGAACCACTAACGTTAATGATTAAATGCTTTAATTAGTAAACTTTTTAAGTATAAATTATTTCTGTTATATATTATTACTAGGCTAGATACCCGTTTATTACACAAGTTGAAATAAGAAAATTATATAACAGATTATATATATAAGTATGTATGTATAATCTAATATATGTTATAGATAACATATCAATGAAAATATTATATATTAGTATAGATAATAAACATATTTAAGCTATAAACAATAGTACAAAAAGAAAAAAAGATTTCATTATTTATAAATATCAATAAAGCTCTTTATATACATTTTTAGAGTATTTTAGTTTTAACAATAATTAATTATAAATTAAATTGTATTTCAACAAAATTAAGTTGCATTAAAATATTTTTAATGAAATCTTATTTATTTCTAGAAAGAAATTATGATTAATATAGTATTAAAAAAATATTTATTAAGAAAACTTTTTGAATTCAAGATTTGTACCAAATATTGTAAATTTATTGTAATGGAGCATAGGTGGAGATAACGTGAACGTACTAACTCATAGTTATTTTGCTTTATTATAAACTAGATTTAGCGAACCCGTGTGTTACACGGGTTTAATTCAAAAATATTAAATAGAATAATAATTTATTAATTATAAATTAATATTTTAAAATAAGATATGATTGAAATCTTCATTATTTTAAATAAAATAAAAACTTATTTCAAAACAAACGTTAAAAAATATCATTTTAAATTTTTTTCTTATTATAAATCTCAAACTTCATTATCTTTTGCTTATAAACATTTTTCTTTTTTAAAAGATCAATTTTAAAATATTTTGTACTTTTAAAAAAGTTTGATATTTTAAAAAAAATTTATAAAAATTATTTCTTTAGAAATAACATTAAGAAAAAAATATCTTTCTTAATTTATTAAAAACTATTTTAAGCTAATGTAAATTAAATAATATTATTAGTAATTAATATGATTATTTAATAATAGAGAGAAGCGAGAAAATTTGGTGAGAAAAAATGTGGTATTGCCATTTGTCCCTACTAGTTACCTTTTTATTATAGTAGAAAGATAAGACTAGCTGAAAAAATTAAAGTAAAAACAAATATAAATATTGATTATCAATTACTATTAATAAGTCTATAATATATACACATGTGAAGATAGATTAAGTAAATATGTACACATATAAATTACATGAAAGAATTAAATACATAGAATACAATATTAATGTTTACAAATCTCTAAAAACTTTTTTGTATACAAATCTTTAATAAGGTTTAGTCAACAATTTCTCAAACTTAAGAAAATATGAAAATTAAAAATTAAAGATACATAGAAGATATGTTTAATAAGATAAATATCAAAAAAATAAGATAACAATTCGATTAGTTGAACAATATGTCCTCCTTAATCACAATAAACTCAATAAAGTAAGTTTCTACCGGATTGTTATACGTTGGGTGCCTCCATAAACGAATCACGCGAACCTTGATTGTATAATCATGGCGTGATATGTCAAGATCCTTTAATAAAATTATTTTTTATACTGATGATGTCTTGTAAAGCAATATAATAAGATCGTTTATTAATAACGTATAAAAAGTATACATAAATAAATATAAATGAATTGAAGGTTATGGTTGTAGGAAAATAAATATCAATACTAAGGTTTATCATTAGAAACTTATTTTTTAAATCCAAGTGTACGTAATATTGTAATTAAATGCATAAGAAAATATGTTGAAGATAATGATTGTGTGCATGTTGAATCATGAAGAATAAATCTACCGAAAACTCTAAATTTCATCATTGGCCTTCAACTGCCGATTAAGGCCAAGTGCTGAATCAAGTGCCAAATGGCATATGATGAATGACTATTGATCAGCGTATGCCAGACAACTACCAAACTACATGTTCTGAAATTCTACATGTTAGCACATACAGTTCAACTATCGATCAACAGATAACTTCATTATCCGCCGATCGACTACTGCTGAGAACAAGCATGTCTATACCAACTCCGATACACAGATTACCTGGTTAAATATAGCAACTGAACATAAAATAGTTTATTCATATTGTTTAGTATAAAAGTTCTCACACTTGTATAGTAGAGGCAAGCTTTCCAAGCCATTTGATTGTATCTACCAAATTGTAATCTTTATACAAAACAGATTAATCAAGTGAATACTTTGAAAGAACTTATTGTGCTTTCTTTACTCAAAGTATTTGTGTTATGATATTAAGTAGCTATCTTAGATTTCGCATTCGTTAGTTACTGAACTTAGAAGAAGTTTTTTTTTGTCCTAACCAACCCCGATGCAACAATGTATAATAGAGAAGAAAAAGAAGTTGTTCGTGCAGAATACTTGTACTCTTTGATCTTAAAAGAAGTCATTTTCTAGAATTATCAATGTCTTTGATAGTGGAAAAACAATAAAGTGAAAAAAAGTTGTTGTATATATATAATAAAATAATTGTATAATAGCATATAATGCAAGCAAATATGATACGATATTGTTAAAATTTTCAAGCTCTGAAATTATAACTTAAAAATCTCGGATTAATTGTTATTATTGGAAATTAAAATTTTTGAGCTACATATGCTTCATTTTAATATTCAAATTATTAGTTTTAAATTTCAAACTTTGTCTAATATAGTTGGTTATCTTTAGAAAAAATCTTGGATTAAATTGCGGATTAAATTTAAAACTTGAAGTTTCTTAATTTCTATTTCAATTATCAAATGTTAAATTCTATTTTAGAATACTGTTTAAGTATACATTAAATACTGTTTAAATAGAATCGATAAGATTTCTTTTAAAATCGTATTACTAATAAAATGTCATGTGACAATCGTATATTGTGAAGGTGCCATGTGGCAATATAATTCTTAAAATTATGTCACATGGTTGAATCCTTTCATTTATTATATATAGATATTAGATTTAATAAATTCTTGTATTACACAGTTTGAATAAATAAAATTTTATTAATTATAAAACGATGTTCAAAGATAATATATGATTAAAATTACGTATGAGTAAGGACAATAAATAATAAAATAATAATATCAACCTTTAAAATTTTGTTTTTTAATTATTTAAAAAAAATTAAATATTTTGTTTCAAAGCAAATAATATTAAAAAATATCATTTTAAAAAATTTTTGTATTATAACTCCCGATTTTAATTATTTTTGTCTATAAAAATTACTTTCTTAAAAACATCAATTTTAAAATATTTTATATTTTTTAAAAATTTTGATATTTTAGAAAAAATTATTATTTTATAAAATTTATTTATTTAGAAATAATGTTAATAAGAATATCTATTTATCAAATTATGAAAAAACTATTTTTAATCTAAAAAAGAGTTAAATAATATTATCAGTAATTAAGGTAATTATTTAATAGTAGATAGAAGCAAAAAATCTTAATGAGAAGTAATTAAAGTAATTATTTAATAGTAGAGAGAAGCGGAAAATTTTAATGAGAAGAAATATAGTACTGACATGTGTCTTCTCTAGTTACTCTTATATTAGAATAGAAAAATAAGATAAAATTGCATCCCTTATATAGTTCGTAAATACAAGTTAAATCAAATTAAGTATGTTTAACATTCATTGACCAATGTACAACTATTGCGGGTCTTACTCGTACATTAAACCCAACAAAAAAAAATTCATTCACAAAAATCTTAGGGGTTGTTTGGTAGTATTTTAATGATCATAACCTATTAATGGTTAAGATGTAACATTAATACTGAAAGGTTAAAAGGTTAGACTTAATGATACCTTTTAATCATTCAGAATTTAGTTTATCTTTTAACAATTAACTAGTGGGTGACCCGCGCGTTGCTGCGGATCGTTGAAAACCCTATGATTTTAAATAAACATTATATTAAAGCATAGGCACAAATAAAAATAAAAGCAAAAGAAAACAGTGTGTTATAGTCTTTACCCTAGATTACAATTGCAATCAATAAAAACATAGTTGACGTCTATGGTGGGAGCACTTGTTCTTTCTCTTAGTTTCTTAATGCCAATCATATGATCTGGAGCTTGAATAGCTTCTCACAGTTATACATATTTTTTTTATTTCTTTCGGATTTAAAAAGAAATGATGTTTTCCTGATATGTTCAAGTAAAGTAACCAAATTTCACATGTATAAGAGTGCTTACTCTCCTAGAAAGAATCTCAATTGACATTTATGCACCTATGAAAAATATCATTTTGATTTTTGAAAAACTGTAAAACCTAATCTACAGCATTTAGTAGTAAGAAAAAGTATATAAATGTTGTATTTCATCCTGCAAACATCATCTTGAGTCAAGTGATGGTGTTCGGATTCTATAACTTAATTTATTGATTCTTTGTTTCAGGTCGGGCTTAAATGAAATTATTTTGCTTCCTCAAACCATTAACATCTAATAAGAAAGAACCATCTTACACAATGTTCCTAATTTGTTCCAAGTTGGGAAACTCAGTCAAAGGATGCTTTACCTCATTACGATACAATTGTGATATACACATGAAATTGGAAATGTGTTGTTGAATGCATCATTCATACCTAACCAAGAAAGACTATGGTTACAAGGTGTTGTAAAATAATTGACATGTAAAAGTGTTGACACGTAGTTTGTTTGACAAAAACATTAATCAATTTAACCTTAAACGATCACATGAGGCTCATATATGAGAATAAACCTACCATGACTGCAAAATCTTCCGAATTACCACACCAAGATGTAAATGATCCCATATTTAGCTAATCAAGATAGCCTTGAACTCGGCCGTAATCATCATAGCCTCTCAAGTTAACATGCAAGTAGTTGGATCACATCATTGTCAGCTGAACAAAATCAATTGATAAAGGTAAAATAGCTAGGTGATATATGTTTATGCAGTAGAAGGTTGTAAAAAATGCTTCAAAATATGTAAAACGTGAATAGTGAGTTCACTCTATAATCCACAATTGCTACAGATCCATCGGTTGTAATATGATTGGATACCTCGTTCGTCTCACATAACCATTTGGATTGCGTCACCAAGATGCAAATTATTATAATCTTGCTCCAATCCTTGACATCTATTTTCATCTCTTATCATGTTTTGCATCATCACGTACATTTACAGTTGCAAGTACAACGTCATCACCTATAAAAAAAATAGTAGTACAAAGCCAAAGAAGGGATAGTTGGTCAGTTTAATCATATCATCCACTTTGTGTCAAAACAATCATAAAATGAGTTTCATGTATGTATTAACCCTTTTTTGGTTCTTTTGCTACAGCATAAACAACCAAGGAAAAGTCTATGTTTTTTAAATAATATCTCTTGATAAATAATATATAATATATTGCACATTGTAAGGATAAAAACAACCAAGTGACGACAAAATTGAAAACGCACAAAAAGGTTTCCAGAGATCATTTACATGCTGTAAACAACATAAAAATACACATATACATAGAAATATAAATATACTGTTCTAAGAAACAGAGTGACTACTCAAGGAAGAACTTTGGCTTTTGGTCAAATTTGGACTTCTCAAATAAAATATTGATTTTGACTTCTTACTTTCTTAACAACCACTTTGACGGGCTGCAACCTAAATCATAACATCAGTTTTCTTAAAATCTTAGGTTTTTTATTCTATTTATTTGTCATAAAAAATGTTGGTAGTCCAAAACCAAATTCTATGTATTGGTAATTATGTTATAAATAAATCGAAAAGATAAAAGTTATCGGTTACATTCTTCAAGAAGCTTTGATTGTTCATCCTCCATCAACAACTGAACTATTAAGATCTTCGAACACAATTTAATGTCTTCGGTATTCCTCATAGTCTGATTGATGTAAAGAAGCTTTGATTGTCCCATAAATGTTGTCCAAATTTAGAAAAAGAATAGTATCACCAGAACGGCATAAATTAGAACCTGCAGAACTTAGGTCATTAACTGATGTCTTAGTTTGATTTATTACACCAACTGCTAAGTTTTGATTAGTATCAAATGTGTTTATACATAATACATGCTTTCATACATACATGCATGTATTTTGTAAATATATTTTTAATTATGATAAATATATAAGAAATGTAATTACCTTTGACTTTGAAATTTGAGTTACAAGGACCACAGAATATATGTTTAATTTTGATAAATATGAAAGATATGTAATTATTTTTGACTTTGTTCTTAGGAACCACAAAATGCGTTCTTCTAAAAATCCACAAGCAATCGTCCATGCTTCCATAAACGCCTATATATTAGAAGTTAAAAGCTACCTAAATGTATTTATGTAAACATGACATTAGAAAACCAAGAGAAGAGACATGTTTCATCATGAGTTTCATACCTCAGAATCATCGGTGCCATCGGCCATGGCTCCATACTCGTCTACATTCACATGTCACAATTTAAGAATGCTAACAAGAAGAAGTGTGAATACAGACACACGAAGTAGACATTGCTAAAGCTAACAAAAAATTGTTGATGCATCCTGCTTAAAAAATACAAAATTGATGTTCATTAACATCATAGGTTTATGTCATCATTCATTTGAGAAAAGGGCAAGGATAAATGAATTGTAATACCTCAGTTGTGCCCAAAACATAGCTCCACAAAATTGGGATGATGATTGTCATAAAGCATAGCCATATAAACGTGCTTGGGAAAAATATTGATGCAATGTTCTTAGCAGGCTCTTCTTCATCATCCTCCCACTCGTTATTATTAATGGTTATAATTTTGTGCAAGATAATTGAACAATCATATTCTTTTTATGGTTATTTACGTACTAATGGTAAGAAAAATTAGAGGGTCTTGCTGACAGTCTTTGGTATGGATGATCAGTAACAATCTAAAATCACCAATGGGTATTATAAGTTCAAATAACATGCTTAAATACTTGAATTTCTTGCAATCTTATTCCACTTCCTATTTTATCCCATCTTGACTTCTTAAGGTGATTGCAGTACACACAAACATACTGCTAGCTTCTTTAGCTCAGTGGTAGATAAAATACCATTCCAAAACACACTTTAAATTAATCATGGGTTTAAACTTGGGAAAAAAACAAGTTATAAAGTACATATCTCAATACCATGTTATTAGATATGAAAATTCAATAGTAAGAAGAATTTCATTAAATAACCATTAGAAGAAATCATTCAAAAGGAAATTAAACAAACTCAACAGCAAAAGCAAGACCAAGACAACAAGCACACCTGAAAAAGAAGAAATATGGCCTTAATTTTGAAAGTCGTCGCTCTATGAAATCAACCAATAGTGTGTGCCCCTCATTCACAATACGAAACCACAATCACAAGCCTCATATTACACCCACATAAGAGGGAGAAGAGGAAGGAGAGGTACCTGATCAAGGCGACGTGCAGTCGGATGTGGGTCATCGCCATTTGCATCCCCGGCTGTAAAAAATACAACATTACAGAACATACCAATTTTTTATTGCAATCAACATTTTTATATTAACTTCCGAACTAAAATGAAATAAAGTTATGCATAGCTATACACAGCCCTTAACCATACTAATATCCCCCATCATCTCGCAACCAACTTTGATAATAACATTCCTAATATCTATAACCTTACTAATACTACAGCATTGACAAACAACACTACCAGACCAAGGATCTTAGTATGGATAATAGAGAATGATATCAAATTTAACCATAGCAGAATAGTAACAAACCTTTACACCCCTATTAAAGTCAGAATCCAAAGTAGAACATGGACCAACAACGCTACTCAAATTGAATTTACTAATTGTTATCAATATCCTACAACAAGAATATATTGATATAAAAAAGAGAAAGTAATAGAAGGCATGTAGAACCATGCTACTCCTTAAAAGGTCAATAAAATGCCACTAAAAAAGTCAACAGTGGCTCACCATGAAGCACCACTTACAAGACCAGAGCGGTCCACACAGCAGCTAAAGTTTTAGACAGTCTAATTTTATAAGCACCGACTGTTGTTAGTAAGGGATGCATATGCCCATGTCGTTGACACAGAGGTAAGCACAACAAACCGATCAAGCCACTGTTGGCGTTTGAAGGAGCGTGTATTGGCATTGAAGGGGTTTTAACTGTGGTATTGTTTCCACATTCGGTGTTAGTTACGGGAATGCAAGGCAACAAGGACTATTATGATGAAGAAGTAACTGAGGGGAGAGTGAATGTGAAGGTAACGGTGGAGAGGGAGGCTGAAGGGACACATCTTCATTAAATTGATGCTTGAAGGGAGGCAAGAGGTTAGAGATGAGTGTCGCCGGAATGTAACGGCAGACGACGGAAACCACAAAGGAAGAACCGGAACGGCGCGTCTTACAAAATCAATGAAATGATTATTTTGCCCCAATGTTTTGTATAATATAGTAGTAAAGATAGGTTATAAACCATAAATAAGTTATAAATTATAAATAGGTTATGAACCATGAATACGTTATAAACCATTAAAAGTTAATATTTTAATGATCATTATTAAAAAAAAAAATCTTAATAACTATTAAAATAATATCAAACAGTTCGTTAATTTATGGAACCCTTAATTTATAGAATAATAATTATTTAAAAAATAAAATAAAATATTTGATGTGATGAATATTGAATAGGTTGAACCACCTCCTCACCGAGAATCAAGCAACGTGTTGGATCAGTTGCGCTTTATCAGTTTCATTCTTCTGCTATTTCTTTAATAAAATTAAATTTATTCTTCAACAATCAATCAATCAATCTATCTATCTATCTACTATCTATCTGTTGTTTTCAGAAAAATCTCAATTTTTAGGGTTTTTCTTTCTTCTTCAAATCGACGGAGATGATCAGGAGAGCATCGCATGCAGGTTCATGGTACTCCAGTAATCGTAAGTTCCATCTAATTCTTGCAGTTTAATACCCATTACCAATTAACCCATTACTGATTTCTGATAATCCCCCTTTTAATTACGCTAACTTTTGACTGTTTGATGGTTGATCAAGCTAATTTTTTTGAATTTTTGACGGCCGTTGTTGGTAATTGTGTGTAGCTTTCTTTTAGTTAAGAGTTATTCAGTGTATATGTTGTTCATCTTCAATTGTTTGAAGATGGTTGCTTTTGCTGTTTGTGTGTAATTTAAGCTCTGTTTCGAAGAATCTTGAATTCATGATTGTTATTCGCTTCAAAATTGGTGCAATTTATCACTTTTTGGAAGAGTAACAATTGGATTGATTTTTGATTTGGTAACATTGCAAAGTTATCAACTTTATTCTGTATTATTTGTGGTTAAGGAACAGTTGGATGATTTATGTATATAAGCCTTAATTTGTCTTTTACAGGGTTCTTAATTGTTGATGAGGTTTGAAGGAAGACTAATTAGGTTGATAATTGTTTAAGCAGTTAGGGGTTTTGAAATCTTTTAGATAGTTTTTGGGGGTAGCAGTAGCACAATGCTACTAAAGAATCTTGCCTTCTGGCCAATTGCATCAGTTGATTCTGTTTGTTGATGGTTGTTTGATATTGGATTGGGTTCAAATGAAAATCAAGAGAAATTGTGAAAATAAATAAACCAAATCTCCACATTTGATTGTATTAAGATCAATGCCTCATATTTGTTTAAATAAACCAAATCTCCACATTTGATTGTATTATTTTTTTAGCGCTAAAAACTTGTATGCATTAATTACAAAGTGTCATTAAATCATATTAGTGTACCCTTTTATGCATGTACAATACAAGTTCTATTTGTAACAAAGGTGCCTGTTTTTTGGTTTACTAGCTCAAAAGTTGGAGGAAGAACTTGATGGGTGGCTTAGGGAATGTGGTTTGACTAAGTCTTCAGATGTACGAGGTGTAATTGCTCCGTAAGCGAACATGCACTTTCTGTTTACTCTAGTTTTTTAACTTTTAGTTGTAATGGGTCGGGTTGGATGGGTTTGGCAACAGTCAAAAAGGGTTATTTTTGTTATAGTCAAATGGGTTGGCATGGGCTGGGTTGACATGAAACCCTTTTTGAGTTTTGTCAAGGCTTTGAAATTCTTAGTTATAAGGGTAAACTGCTCAAACTGTAAATGTACTTCACAGTTTATATTCATACACACTAAAATGACAAATAAGATGCAATGACAACAGTTTTTATTAACCATAAGAGAATGCCGTAGTGGGTCAACAAGTTACCCGTTGCTACAATGGCTAATAAAATGTTTCTGGTTGTTGAAATCAGTAATAAATTGTAAGTTGGTTTCTGTTTTATGCCCAATTTGAACTTGGTTGCTAAAATCAGGAAGTATAAAGTTTGTCTCCCTTTTGTGTAGATTTCCCTGATTATAAATCATATGTGTTAAATATGATTACACATTTTTTTCCATTACATTAATCTTTTTTTTAATAAGGTCATTTAGTAGGTAGTCTGCATACACTTTGGGCAGATTATTAACCCGTTTAACCCATTTGATGTGTTTTTATATTAGTTTAATTTTTTTATGTTACCCATGTAACCTGTTTAAAAGATACAATGTAACCTGAATCTGTTCATAAATAAATGGGTCAAAATTCCAACGTATGTTACTATGTTTCTATTAAAGTTTCTACTTTCTAATCTATCTATTATGGTTTGCTTGCATAATGCCACTAGACATGCAGGTTATTCTTATTCTGGTCGTGCAGCAGCCTTTGCATTTGGAAGCATCGATCCAGCTAACATGTAAGCCTATTCCTTATGAAATTATACATTTTTATGCAATTACACACCATCTGCTTTTATATATGTGCTAATGTCATGAAATTGCAACATACGTGTTGGTGGTCTATTTGGTACCGATACTTAATAATATCCCTATCTATTAAATATACATTTTTCAAATAGGCTAGCATGATAATTTTGGGAGTAAAAAGAATTGTTGTCCTTATCTAGTGGCATTGGTGATTGCCTCCTACAAAAGTGGCGTGGGTTCAAATCCTTGCAAGTGCAAGGTTAAGTGGTATATAGGAGTAAAAAGAATTGTTGTTAAAAAGAAAACTAGTAAATTGGTTAAAAAAAAGGTTTACAAGGCAACCCACCTTATCAAAGAATGAGCTATTTGGGAAATTATACTTTTTCTAAAATAAGTTAGTCTGGTGATTTAGTGATAAGCCACAATGCGACGAAAAGAAGAATCCAACCATTTCGTGATCAAATTATCTAACTAGCTCGTTTCAAAAATGTATAATTACCAGGTCAAGACATTGGCGAGTATAATTACTAAAATAGACCATCCTAAGTACCTTGCTTTGCTATGAGATTAGCTTAGCTGTTCATAAATAGTAAAAATTGGTCTTTCATTATATTTCTTTATCTAATTTTTTAACATAACCACATGTAAGCTATGGTATATATTTATATATCTAAAATTGTCAATGTCTTTACAGTACTCGAATATTTCTTCTTGGTCCATCTCATCATCATTACACCCCTAAATGTGCTCTTTCAAAAGCAACTATATACAAGACACCAATAGGCGATCTCCCTATTGATCTTGAAGGTACTTCTACATTATTTACATTTCTGCACTTTTATGTTGGGTTTAATAACCTTGAAATTTTGTGAGACTATTAGGTTATAATCTAACAAAAAGAAAATTTATTAAGTATAGTCATTGAAGAGCTAAAAGCTACCGGAAAATTTGACATGATGGATCTTAAAGTTGATGAAGCTGAACATAGCATGGAAATGCATTTACCGTATCTCGCCAAAGTTTTTGGTGGGTAAGTCTCATTTTTCTTACCAAATATTTTTTATATCACCACAAGTAGAGGTGTCAATTTTGTCCATTTATTTATGAATAGGTTGACTTGGGTTACTTTTATCTCTAATGGTAGATGGGTCAAACAAATAAAAAAAGTAAAGTGGAAACATCTGAATTAGATTGAAAGTGATACAAAATGTATTATAGGATTAATTAACAAGCAAGGATTCTCGAATGTGTGTTTTGAAACTGATTATCCGGTAACATTATGTGTTATAAAACTGGTTATCCAAAATTGATTATTTCGCTAACAATTGATTATTGCAATGACAAAGGGAACAAGTTTCATTCCCAGTTTCAACATTTCCTTACTATTCTTTACACTCTTGTTTTGCTTTGAGCTCTCACTCCCACCTAATCTTTTAAATAATATAAAAGTTTATATATGTATGTGAATGTTGGGTGTCGAATCCGGAAAATAAATATTATAACATGAACCTACCATCACACACACTAAGAATAGTATGAGCGAAAGTAGGGTTCGTGTCCTCAGGGATACGTGTCAATTATTTAATACCAAAAACGTTTAAGCACAGTTACTATAGTTGGTTATGGGTTAAGAAAAGTGGGGTGTTAATTAAAAACTAAAAAGAAAAGTAAATTGCAAAACTAGAAAAATTCCAGCAATCTGACACGGCCGTGTCAAACCTGTAAAGGAACTTCCACGTGGCCGTGTTAAGGTTCTGTTAGAAAAACGAAAATTGACATTTTTTTGTTTTTTTTATTCTAAAAAGAAATTACTAAAAACTCTAATTAAATTGTGAAGTAAACTAATATATGAAAACTAATTCCAACACTATGGTAATTTCTTGATTCGATTTGGCTTACGATCATTAACGATTACGGTGCAATGATACTTTTTAATTAATGATTTGTATCGATACTAGATATCACGCCGTTCGGATATCCACTCTATCTAATGTCTAATCAAGCGCAGTTCGTTGATTAGATCCAACCCACTACTCTAAGCTCACGCCGTTCGGATCTTAGCGTGCGGGTTGCAACGATATAAGTATCAATTATAATTAAACACACACGCCGTTCGGTATGTTTAACTAGATCGTGTGATTCTATAACGAGGATGAATTCATAGACAAACTCAAACCGTTAATTGTTCCTTATATCAAAAATCAAAGCTTGATTAGGGTTTTAAATCTTGAAGATTCTTATTAGAAAAATTAATATAGTGACCAATTTTACTAACAATCTAATATATACCGAAGTAAATCTAGGTTTAAGATAAAAAATCAAACAAGCAAACCATTTAAACAAAAACATCTCATAAACGTTTCACATAAGTTCAAACCAAATCAAAGAAATTAAACCTTAATGTTGAAACTAAAAGTGCTCTAGCCGGACATGACGGCTATATCAATCAAAACCAAAATAATTAAAAACTTACTAACAAAACAATTAATTGTCAACCCAAAATTACAATTTCAGCAAAAGAAAGAAAAGACTTGAATGGTTCTCTTCTCCTCCTTGGTCGACTCTAGTGCTCTCCAAAAGATTCCCCCTTTTATTTTTCCAGCCCTTTTTTATTTATCTTCCTCCTTTAACTTCCAGATCTACATTTTCACGCTTTCTTGTTCCTTATATTAAAAAAAATCTATGGATAATTATCTTCAATAAAAATTCCTAAACTTTAGGAATTTTCCTGCACCCTTTAAAATTCAGAATTCTTCTTTAATAATATTTTCTTTTAAGTCTTTTTCTTCTTTCCCTATTGCATGAACCTACAAAACCAACCAAAACACACCAAAGTAGATTCCATCCCACAAAAACTACTATTATTTGAAATAAACGAAAAATGCATGCAATGAATGCAAAATAAATGCCAAAATATACTCTACAATTATAATAGTTTACGTCTAAAAATATAACTAACAGTGAACACATAGGATACAGATCAAATGTTAACCCTTGTTTATTGTGATCACCCATTAACCCAACTAGTGGTCCACAGCAGGCCACACCACCAGTGTAAGTTAGAGTTACAGTGGTAAAACTAGTGGTCCACAAAGGAAGGGAAATTTTGAAAATGGGGGGAAAATCGTAGCATCAGTGGTGTAATGTGGTGTAAAAGTTAGTTACACTGCATAATTATGGTGTAAGTGTTCGCTACATTAGGGTTAACGAGTTATCGCAATAAACAAGGGTTAACAAAGTAACTTTACCCCCGGTATGTGTGTAATGTGTATTTGTATATATGTGTTCAGGATTGAGATCAAGTGTTAACCGTTGTTTATTGCGTTATCCATTAACCCAACTAGTGATCCACTGCAGGTCACGTCACCACAGTAAGTTAGAGTTACAGTGGTAAATATTAGTGGTCCACAACGAACGTTAAAAAAAAGTTTTCAAAAAATATAGCAAGACATACTCGAATTAAAGATATTAAAATGATCTATTTAATGGTGTAATTTGTATAAAAAAATAACATCATACAAAAAAGTTTACAAAGTTTTAAAAAAGGGTATAGTTTTTTTTAAAAGGAAGGGAAAATTTGGAAATAGGGGGAAAACTGTGGTGTAACGCAATGTAAAAGTTAGTTACACTACATAATTATGGTTTAAGTGTTCACTACATTAGGGTTAAAGAGTTATCGCAATAAACAAGGGTTAACAAAGGAACTTTACCCCGTATATGTGTGTGTGTATATATGTGTGTGTGTGAGTGTATGTGTGTATATCCTCAATTTCATAGTTATCATTTTTATCACAATCCATAAACAAAATTCAAAAATAATAGTACAAGCTATAATTAATCGTCATCGTTTGCCTTCAATCTTTATCCAATCCTCGTCGACACAATGTTCTTAGAAATCTCTAAAATAACTAATGATTTGAAATTCAAAAACTTTGATCAATTACGCAACAAATTAAGAACAACACACTAAAATTACCTTTTACAAGATCATCCAATCCTTGATTTTGTTGATTTCCTTTCTTGACTTTCGATTCCAATCTTGCGTATGCTTCAACAATGAGAGAATAATGAACTTCTATAAGACTTTAATACCAATCTACCTATTCTAAAAGCCGACTTCAAAGTATCGTTGAAACCAAAATTGTGGAAGTATCGAAAGAAAATAAAAACAAGCATATAGCATATGGTTAAATAAGCATATAAAAATAATATATATATTTTGTTATTTTTGAAAGAGTTAGATACGACATGTTTCGCTTCCACCATGTCAATGTATCAACACTTGTTCTAGTTTCTCCGATATCTTCCTTAGACATATTTCTAGTTCCGTCTTATTATCAAACGAATAAACGCCGCCACCTTGAAATTTTTCAAAAGCATCAAGCAACTGATTCTCACCAGACCGAGATTGTTTGAATGTATTTTTTTTTTCCTAAGGAGGTTGCATGAACTCATTTGACACATAACCTCAAACGCCTAAACAATAATTGCATCTTACTTTTAAATCATCTGCCATATTATTTACCATCTTTTTCGAATTTTCATGGGACAGATCTACTTCGTTGTTTAGCATGCAAGCTCTATGATGTCTTATAGAGTATAGCCGCAAAGTTCAACAACATAGTTTTCTTAATTACTTTCTTTAAAATAGTTTTCAAACTTACATCATGCTTGCCATTTTCATAAACCTAAAGTGTAATTATTTTATCCATATTCATTACCTCCCTCGTATGGAAGGTCACATATGTTAAACCTTGAAAACTTCATAATTTTTTTTATATAAAATTTCTAGTAAATCGACAAACGTTGTTGCATAATCCCAATTGGTTCGATCCAAAACTTCACTTAATTAATTATTGTTGTAATCCGGATTCTTTTTGTTCAAATAGTTCAGAAGTCTTTTCATACTTGACATCATTTTCCAATGTCATATCATAAGCGCTACCAATTTCCAAATAATGGGACAATCAAGACATAATAAAGTTTTGATTCTAATATATTATATCACTAGTGCTTTTTATTAGCCCTTTTGATTTCCTCACCTTTATGGCTAAAAATAGAGTCTAAGTTTCTTTATGTATGGTTCGGTTATCATTAATAACATGAACGGTTAGACTCATGTAATTGATCATTCGAATTAAAGTCAATGTATCAGTTGTAAGACAAACTCTTGTTTATTTTTATTTAAAAAATCTTTTAACTTTTTTCTTTTTCAAAATAATAGTCACAAATATTCTGAAAAATTGTAAAGGTATAGTAAAAGTAGAATAAACTGTTTCCATGTATAGTTATATACCCTAAACCCTCTCATTTTGATGAATGAGTCTTAAAGTTCGTCCATTAGTATCGTTTTAACTTGGTAGATGTTGACACAATGTGAATGCTCCTTTCTTTAACTTGTGCGCACCAAAATTGAGGAACGATACCTGCTTCTACCTTTTTTGTTCTTAAACAACTATTATATATATTTCTAATCACCAACGTGGAGAGGATTTAAAAGTTAAATTAGGTATTGTGCTTTGTTTTTTGTGCACACCTGGTAAAGAATGGAACTTCCACTTTGGCTTGATATCTACCAAGATGCAAGTTAAACCTGAAAAATCTCAAAGAACAAAAAAAATTGTTTGTGAAAAAAAAAATTGGTGAGGGAGTCAACTTTAAAAACATGGAAGTTTGGACGTCTCAAAAGTGTTAAAAAAGTTTTAGTTAAAATGATAACAGTGGATGCAATTCCATTCTCATCTGTTAAATATGAGGGGTTTAAGAAATATATGGAAACAATTTGTTCTACTTGTTGGAAACCTAATTAATCAAAAAATTCTAAAATCTATTTAGTATTACTATGTAACTTAAGAAAGTCAAATTGTATAAGTCAAAACCAGTAAATTAATGTCGGTTACATTAGTTGTGTCTGTTACTTGTAAGGGTATAAATACCCATGTATAGTCGACATTTGTGTGCGCGCAATAATAGTGTTTTGTGTGTTTGTTTGATTCTTCCATTTTACACTGTGTTCTTCATGGGTCTGCACACACAAGTGCAGATCCCTTTTGTTTCATCCAAATCACATGATTGATCATTGATCCTAGGCAAACCCCCCCCCCCCCCCCCCCCCCCCCCCCACACACACACACACACAAAAAAAAACAAACAAACAAAAAGTTTACAATTTGATCGGGATGTTGATGGCTTTGTTTGTAAGAACTTATTTTTTTTAATAAAAATAAACAAAAGTTTCTCTTACAATTTATACATGGACTTCAATTTGAGGGATCAGTTATATGAGTTCAGTGACACATTATTATTGAATGATAATTAAACCTTACATAAGAAAATCTACTTCAAGCCTCTATTTAGCCTTGAGGGTGAGATGGAGAGGACCATTGAAGAGTGTTTGGATGAATAAGGGATGGAAGATGTAATCACAATTCACATTAGTATCAATAGAAATGAAGAAAAAATGTTTTAGGTTAACCCAATTGTTTCAACCCCGTATCATTTTAATCCACCCTGCCATTTTTTTGTATCTTCTAACTTTACACGTGTATTATCCCTTTACAGGCATGCGGTGAAAGTTGTGCCTATTATGGTTGGTGCTGTAAGTGCTGAAAATGAAGCCATGTATGGGCGGCTGTTAGCAAAATATATCGATGACCCCGCAAATTTCTTTTCAGTGTCATCGGATTTTTGTCATTGGGGATCTCGGTACGTTCCAATTTCTTAAGTCCTTAGTTAAAATATGTTAACAGGATAAAATATATCGAGGCCACCAAGTATCCACCTGTTTGTTACGACCATCCATATATCTCGTTCCATTAATACCAATTTTGACATGAGTTTTGGCCAAATATGATATGACGAAAAGACCCTTAAAAATCTAAACAAACATACGCAGTATTATCCCACTCATAGACTAGGGTCTGGGGAAGATGAGATAGGGGCAAACCTTTTCTTTATCTCTTGAGATAAAAAGGTTGTTCCTAGAGAGGCCCCGACTCGAAAAGAGATATAAAACACACAACAGAATACGATACAACAAAATAAGAAAACGTACAAGGAAAATAGATAGAACATAAATGAACAAAAGGACATAAAACTCCCTAAGACTAATTTAGCTAAGAGTATATTTGGACCCTTAAAAATCTAAAAAGACATTATTTCTATGAGGTGTCAACATGTTGCAAGTTAAAGTTGACGTCTTTTAAAGATTTAAGGGTGTTTTTGTCGTTCCGCATGTTTTTCGCTAGAATTGTTATAAATGAAATGAGAGAAATACTTGGGTGGCCTATAGAATACTTTTGATATATGGGTGGGTATAAGTGTATAACAAAAAGAAAGTTGAATACTTGAGTGCCTCCACATACATTATCCCTCTGATTCATGGTAGAAGATTAATGTATAATTTTATTATATATAGGTTTAACTACATGCATTATGACAAAAAACATGGACCTATTTATAAATCGATTGAGGCATTGGACAAAATGGGGATGGAAATTATAGAAACAGGAGATCCGGATGCATTCAAACAGTATTTGTTGGAAACTGATAATACTATATGCGGACGCCACCCCATTAGTGTTTTTCTCCATGTAAGTAATGCCATTTCTTAAATGCCCCTTGCTGGAAGTCAGTTATTCTCGATGTGAAAACCAAAAGTCCGTTTTGAAAGGGTCGTAAGAAGGGTATTTTAGACTTTTGACTTATAGGCAGATGTTTGAGGACTCACTTGGTGTTTTAATCTGTCCTCTGTTGTGGTTTTCGACAATCACTCGAAAATAAAATCACCTAAGTACCTTTTAAAGAATCAGAATTTGTCGAGCACATTCAAACACCATGTCTTATAGCCTAATTATAGTGCAGGTAATTATATAATTTTGACCATTTTAAGTTTGCATAGTCGGTTTTAAAGCGCACATCCAAATACCCTCTTGCATGTTTTTCTCTTTTTTCCTTTTTAATTTCTTCTAATAAATCTGTGATGATAACGAGCAGATGTCGAAGAACTGCTCAACAAAAATAAAAATAAAATTTATTCGATACGAGCAATCAAGTCAGTGCAAAAGCTCAAGAGACAGCAGTGTAAGCTACGCATCAGCAGTAGCAAAGGTGGATCGCTAGTTTATTATTATTTTTATTTCTCCTGTATTTTCTAACCTTGTGTTGATACATTTGAATATTTAGTCCTGTTTGTTTCTTGTCAATAAGATGACATTTCTGGATCTTAATTAAAAAAACATCTAATTGGTTTTCGTAATGGAACGTATTTATATTGTTTTGAAGGTTCTGGTGCCAAACGAGGTGGTCTATATAGTTGTAGCGTTGATGACAATCTTGACATTTCTTTTATATCGATCGGAGATATGTTCTATCTTTCACGGGTCAAACTTGTAAAAGAGTTGGTTTAAAGGAAATGGGTCAAACTGGTCAAATGGCATCCAAAGCATATTATATAAGATCTCTTCCTTGCTCAATGATTTCTCTTTTCCTTGGTGGTGTTTCTCTTTCCAATTCGCGTAGCATTCCCAGTTTGCATTTGAGTAGCAACGCGTATATAAACTCGATATAACGCGACTTGAGCTTGAACAGGCCTTTGTTTTCAAGTTCAAGCTAGATTTATTGACCAATATCTCAAGCATAGATAAATAACCAATATTAAAATATTACTAGTGATCGAAGTGTTAGTCAACTTGATATGTTTTAGCTTGGTTTGGCTAGACTCGATCGGTTAATTGATGTTTCAAGCCTGAGTCGATTAGCAATATTAAAATATTACTTAGTTAAACTAATCGAAGTTAGCAATACTTATCTTGATAGTTTGAGTTTGGTTTAGCTTGACTCGATTATACAGTGCTACTCAACTTGATACTTGAGCACGACTTGACAGGATACTCGAGCAGCTTAATCCCAAAATGATCTACATTGAGCCCGTTTTAAGTATTTTTTTTTTAGTTCATCTCAATAGCTAGCGCGTTGATACGACTTAATTACACAACTAATAATCAGTTCACAGCTTATTTTGGCGTTTATGTGGTGGAGTAGGAATGGGCGTTGATCCAACAATGTCATGTATTAAGACACTGGTTTATTCTAGCCGGATGTCTAGGCGTGCACTCTGTGGGGAAAAACGGTCACCTGCATTTAGCCCGATAACGTTAAAAGGTTTGATTATGTGACCTGATCCATGGGTGCCTGGCGTATTTTATGCCCCCTTTAACAAAAACCTATGGATCCGCCACTATAGGTAACCGATACGCTCATGCACATGAGCTTGATCTTAACCTTACCGACCAAACTGGGGATCACAATTAACAAGCAAGTTTGCAAAATGTGCAGAAAGCCGATAGATTCAAAACACTGGTCATACAATTGCCATATGTGCAGCAAGTATGGACTTCGCATGTTATGTGCACAATGAAAGTCGGTTTGTATGAAAAGGATGATGGACAATGGGACCGATACTGAACCTAGTGACCAGGGTATGCCAATGACTCAGCCCAACAGCTCAGCGTGATCCAAATGACGGTCAGGTTCTGGTGGTGTTTCATATCATGAGAATCACAAACACTGCTGTTCTTATGCACAAGTCAGTAACGTTTTTTTCGCTGTTAACTGTTTTAACTCCCAACCCAAAGATGATTAAAATTGTATATGGAGACCAAACAAATTAAAAAAAACAAGCATATGCTGTATGAAAATCAAGACAATAAACAAAGTATAATTTTATTATTTCTGTTAATTAGATAGCCTCTGGGCATGAGTTTCATAAGTCATAACTATATCTAGACCATTAAGGTCACCATTAGATTCAAACTTACAACACATCCACCATTCCCATATTATGACTCTTGACTCTATCTACAAAACTCCCATACCTTTAAGCTGTTACTAGATGACTAGCTCCCTTTATAGGAAGCATGCAAGAGTAGGTCACATACTTCACACTATCTAATAAAACCACCACAAATATTCTTGAAAATGACTTACCCTTACCGCCGGTGCTACCCATCATGCCGTCAACATCACTACCATCTCCAGCCTCACGAGGATCAACCAACACAGAAACCACCATTGATGAGACAGAATTGTTTTTGTGGTGGGGTTCATTGTGGTTTGAGTCATGACTGCCTGCTTCCGTTTCCGCCACTCGTTCTTTTGTGACGTTGGTGGCAGAACCTGAAAGGGGAATTGGAAGACCGTGGAGGATTCTTCTGTTTTTTACGGTGGTGATGTAGGTTGAGTTGTCGTGGTTTTCAGTGGAAGTGATGTTGACTACTGATGTGGCGGGAACTATGGCTCCTGAAGCTGAGGCACCCAATACGTCAAACTGAAATACTTCAGTGCACATGCCTGAACTCAACATAGGTCCTGTGTAACAAAAACATTTTTAGATTATTACATGTTTAAATTTGATGGTGTGATATTAAATTTTTAGAGCCAATAATCGGTCATAATAAATCATGTCACAGAAAATTAATGAGATGAGCCATACTTGAGTGTTTGTTAAATTCTGATTGTTAACAGAATTAATCGACATAACTATTTGAAAAGAACAAAAACCGTCAACGAAACATAGATCAAACGAAGGGGTAAGCATGCAAGTTTGCTTAACACATGGATTTTGGTTGCAGCTAAGATGAAACTGGTATATTGACCCGATATCACAAGCAACTTATTATTGTTATATTGAATCGCAACACAAAACAGGAATCTAAACACCCCTAAAAGCTAAATTATGACGATGAAACATGCCCCGATAAGAAACTACAAAGTTTTCACAATAAAAACATGTCACATTTTTCTTCTTCTCCCTAATTAAATTTCCAAAATCCACCAGCTCTATAATAACATTCTAGAAAGTAACTTCCTTTTCTAGCAGATCTGATCTACTGTGTTCTTAGGTAGATTACAATCATGATAAGATGAGATAACCAAACAAAAGGAATTCATATGCTACAGAATAAGAAACTAGGTAATATAAGCAGTTAATCATATAGGTAAAATATGTGATGAAAACACCTAAAACTGAAGTGTGGGCAAGCAGGTGATATGGAAGTATAATTGAGATGCAAGAATGAGCAACATTTACCAGCAAGGCCTTCACGAAACCACTGTTGCAACTTACCATCAGCATGCTTTGACTTCAAATTCTCCTTATCTGATGAGAGAGCCCTTTGATGATCACTTGAAGTTCTATACATATGTGGCTGTCTTCCACCATTCCTATTTACAGCTGGAATGGAGATAGCAGGGACCAAATCTAGAGAAACTGCCAAACTAGTATCATACTTTTTACTCATTTCTTGTTCTTCCCTAGACGCCATAGCTTTCTCACTCGCCAGAACAGAATGGATTATCAGATTACCATCAATTTTCACAAGCTTATCATTCCTCGGAACATACAGAGACGCAACAAGAGGCTCACCCGCGTTACGATTAGTTCCATTGACATGATCATCACCCATCAACACCCTCCCATGGTGTTTCTGATTGTATAACTTATAATCATCAGATTTACCAGAATAAACACCATCAGTCACTCCACTGAACCTAACATTCATAATAGGAACTAACCCACCAAAAAGCAAGATAAATAGCAACAATCCAAGAAAGCTAACACCAGCAACCTTTTTAGTTTTCGTTTTCGTTTTAGATGTACGTTCAGCAGCTTTCTTCACCTCAACCTTCTTCGATTTCTGCGAAGACGCAGGCTGTTGAGGCTTCAACCGTGGGATTGGAACCAATGGCACTTGAGAACCCTGTGGCTTGACAACATAAGGTGGACAAGGCATCCATGGGTATCCCATGGGCGCCATTGCAGGGTGCGGTGGGTACATCACAGGTGGAGAGCACACACCAACACCACCACCACCACCAGCAGCAACCATTTGCTGCTTTAAAGTAGCATTCTCCGCTGCAAAGTAAGTAATTCTAGCATTCAAATCCTGTATAGTCGCATGCATTGCTCTAACTTTATCCTCCAATTCCTCCACATAATGCTTCTTCCTCTGTCGCGAAAGCTGTGCGCTCTCACGGTTCCTAATCAGCCTCGCTTTCTTCTTCTCATCCTTCTCATCAACTTGATTCGAATTCTCCGTCATCGTAGAACCTTCATTCGACCTCCGATACTTCATCGTCCTCGACTCCGAATTCACATCACAACTCTCGTTCTTCCTCTTCAACACGAAACCACTCCCCGTCTCCCGCTTCACCTTCTGATCAACCACCGAATTTCCAGATTCCGGCGACGGACAACTCATACCAGCTTCCGATCCGGCAGAACCTCCATCACCAGAGCCCTGCGACGACACCGGATTCTCCAAACCTCTCACACACTTCATCGTCTCCTCACCGGAAGTACTCTCCGGCGACGGAATGTTCAGAAATCCAGACACATCCGATCCGTGATTCTCCGAGTAATTACCGGACTCCGCCACAACGGCTTCGGGATCAGACACAAAATCATTAAACTCAGAGGACGACAGATCAAGCAGATTGGAAGGATGCAAGGTCGAATTCAGAAACTCTTCAGTATCCGACGGAAGATGGAAATCGTCAAAAGTGATGTCGAAGGCTTCGTCGTCGAAGACGTGGAAACCGTCGGATAATGTGAGGTCGTCGGAGAAGATGGCGGAGGTGAGCGGCGGAAGAGGTGGCGGATCGGCGACGGCCGGCGGGTCGTCGGACATTGTTAGGGTTTTGGTGGTGGTGGTGGTCGGAGAAGAAGAGTCTAGAGAGAGAGATTTGGGGGTTTGTTTGAAGGTATAAAAAGCATCGAAGGTTTCCGTTTAAAAAACGTTACTTGCTTAAAGAGCGTTCCACGCACTAACATCATATTAATAATATTATCCGTCTTTCTCAATCTAATATTATAGAAATATAAGATGTTATTAATATAAGTTGTGTAGAAAGACAAAAAAGTCCCGTGGACTAAAATTGTTATTCCTAATTTTCAATAGTCTTGATTTTTTGAAAGGAGAAATCTAAACCACTTGCTAGGTTGATATCTTGTCTTGTATATTATATAAAACTAACAAAACAGGTCTTATCGTGTTTAACAGGTTAGAGATGACGCGCGTAGTACACGTATCAAACATGAAAATGACTTGTTTAGCTACTATATATCATGCTTGTAATTTTTTTTAATTGTATTTGTGAACCAAGAATAAAAAATAATAGAGTTTAGCCTTCTAAATTTAATTATTTTTAAAAACTTACAAAAATAAATAATATAAATTTTATTAAACAGGTCTAATCATGTCATAAACGAATCAGAAATTGTCAACCCTAATATTATATGGTTTAAAGAAATAAAATATTAATATTTAGTAATGAAAATTTATAATTTATAGGATGATGTTTTAAGGTATGATTGATTGAAACTACTTGATAAGGATTTCAAGTAATAAAACCATGATATTATTTTTAAAATTTTTGCTTTTAAATTTTATCAAAAAAATATTTAACAGTTTGTGTTAAAACAAATCATTTTTAGAAAATATCATTTTTAAAAGTTTTCTTATTAAACTTTAAATTTTAACTATTTCGTTTCATAAAAACTTTATTAAAAATAGAAATTTTAAATATTTCATATTAATAAAAGTTTGATGTTTTAGAATTATTTTTTATTTATAAAAAATTATATCTTTACAAATTATATTTATTGAAAGATATTTTTCTTAATTTATTAAAAAATAATTTTGATATGAAAAAATAAATAAAATTATCAGTAGTTAATATAATTATTTAATAAGATAGAGAAACGATAAAATAAGATTTAAGATGTCTAGGATTGATGTCTAGGATTATGACATGTGTCTTTTAAAAAAACTTTCTTTTAATACTATGTATAAATATAGATATTGATATGGATTTGAATTTGAAACCTCTCATGCAATATCCCTAATATATTATAATTATTATTCTTACTACTATTATTGCTCATGTTGCTTCTGCTCCTACTCTTGCTACTCCTGCTATTATTATTATTATTATTAAAACAATATATTAATAATAATATTAAACCGCATCCACCCCTTTCTTTTCAAGACTACCGCCGATCATCCGTCCCTTTTTTTTCTTCTTCCCTTGCATTACCATTTGCAGTTCCCACCACGTCAGAATGTTTAAATTATATATATATGTATATATATATGTATATATATATATGTATATATAGGGGAAGGAAAGGTTGCTAACCCATCTTTATTGCTATAACCCGTTAACACTAATGTAACAAACACTTACAACATAATTGTGTAGTATAATTAACTTTTATATCGCGTTACACCACTATGTAACAAATTTCCCCCCACTTTCAATTTCCTCCCTTTTAAAAAACATCACCTTCTAAGCTTTTTTATAATATATTATTTTTTGTACAAATTACACCATTATATAAATCATTTTAATATTTTTAATTCGAGTATAGTCTTGCTATATTTTTAATAAACAAATTTTAACGTTCATTGTGGATCACTAGTTTTACCACTATAACTCTAACTTACAGCGACGACTTGGCCTGATGTAAGCCACTAGTTGAGTTAATGGGTTATCGTAATAAACAAGGGTTAATATTCGTTTTCTATCCTATATATACGGGGTAAGGTTCTTTTGTTAACATTTGTTTATTGCGCTAACCCATTAACCAACACTTACACCATAATTATGTAATGTAACTAACTTTGTCACCGCGTTACATCACTAATGTAACAATTTTCCTATCATTTCAAAATTTCCCTACCTTTTTAAAAAAACTTCACTCATTTTTTAAAACCTTCTTAACTTTTTTATGTGATGTTAATTTTTAAAACAAATTACATCATCAATTAGATTGTTTTTAATATCTTTAATTTGAGTATAGTCTTGCTATATTTTTTTTAAAAAAAATTTAAACGTTCGTTATGTACCACTAGTTTTTCCACTGTAACTTTAACTTACATTGGTGATGTGGCTTGCTGTCAACCACTAGTTGGGTTAATGTGATATTGTAATAAATAAGAGTTAATATTTGATCCATATTATATATATATACACACACACACATTAGCATTAGTAAACCCGTGTATTAAATCAGTTGAATAAAAAAATATTAAATAGAATTAAAATTTACTAATAATAAAATGATATTTTAATATAAAATATGATTGAAATCTTTCATATTATAAATATAATAAAATATTTTGTTTTAAAAGAATATTTTAGAAAATGTCATTCATAAAAACTTTCTTATTATAACTAGTAATTTTAATTATATTATAAAAATTTTACTTTTTAAAAATACCAATTTTAAATATTTCGTATTTTCAAAAAAAGATTTATTTTTTAAAATTTTTTCTTATTTTATAAAAATTTATTTCTTTAGAAATAACATTAATAAAAAGAACTTTTTCTTAATTTACTATAATTTATTTTAATATAAAAAAGAATTAAATAATATTAGTAATTAATATGATTATTAAATAGTAAATAGAAGTGGGAAAAACTTAGTAAGAATGAATGTTTTGATGCCATGTGTCCTATTTATTTATCCTTTTATTAGAGTAGGATGTATGTGGTGATATCATGTGTCATATCTATTTACCCTTCTATTTAAGGTTTACATCAGAGTTTCTTATGAAGAAAATTATCATTTTCATGCCCCCCAAGTATCTAAGAGACAGGATGGTGAGGTCAATTCCTGCTAATATGTTCTTCATTTCACATCAATGTTTAATGCAGGACCGTTTGAAGGGTGCAAGTCAGTTTTCACAATGAGGAGAGACTTAGAACACTTAACAGATCAAATAGGGAACTGGACTGCTTATGATAATACTAAGATAAACACTAGTAAACAAAAGACAGAAAGCTTAAGAACAAGATAATTGGTTTTCAAGGAAGATGTATATTGCTCTCAAGTTCTATTGCAAGTGTTACAAAGCATAAAACAAAATACAAGAACCTGAGATACTTTATACTACATCCTACAGCCGGCCATACTTTGAAAGCCAGCTGGAAACACTAATCTAGACAACAAGATCAATGTAAAGTCAAAAGTCAGATTGCCTTTTGACATGTGACTATGACATGCCATAGCTCACATCCTATTGTAATACAAAAAGGATAAAAGTACATAAAGTAGAAAGTTACAGACTTAAAACCTTAATCTACAGCTTCCTAAAGCATGGACCTTTTCACCAACTTGTGTAAAGTTGGTGAGCCTGCAGAGTGACAGCGAAAAGTTGGTCAGCTAATCTGAAAAGTTGTTGATCACAGAGAGCATGTCTTCTCTGTCTTCGGAAGAAATCAGTTTTCTATCTTTGAGGCTTTAGAAGACTTTGTCTTCTAAGCTTCGGAAGATTTCATCTTTGGCTTCGGAAAAATTGGTTTTTTGGCTTCGGAAGATTTTACACTTATGTAATTTTCTTGTAGAGTGTAAAACTTTCGAAGTAACTTCTACCATGCACAAGGTGCATGCATGCAGGAGACACCCTAACTGTTTTGAGTGCATCAGCCTCTTCTATAATCCTTACATTTAATATCTCTTGCTTCACCAATGAGTGAGCACCCTCTCTATATCTTAAGAACGTTTATTTCTTTATTGACACACATCCATTTGTTATCGTTTATTGCCACCCTTGTGTCGAGGAAAATATCCTTAAATGTTGATCACCCACTCTTGACATTGTTGGAATCCATTGGCTTAGTAGTATCTTTCTCTTCTGCTTGTTTTTGCCTGTGTAGATATTGTTGTGGTATCTGATAGTTCTCAATGTGATTTCCTTTCTTGTCATACTTGTTGCATTTGTAGATATGACCATACCTCCCAGACGCATATTGTTGAGGATGGTCATTTTTTAAACATCCTTTACTCTGATATATCTAACAAAGGCGAACTTGTTCCCCATCCTCTCTTTCTTCCTTGGTATGTAGGCATCCACCAAATGCCCATAATTACAGCATTCCCACTATAGTTACTTATCTGTTTTAGTGTTCGGGAGATTTACGAGATTGAAAGTTGTACCGTCCTCCTTTTTTATGTCCCATCTTTTGTTCCTTCCTTTGTCTTGATGAAAGTTGTTTGTCTGGTGAACTTCCATCCACTATTCTTCCTTTCCTCCCCTGCTCTCCATTTAACTATGTATATCTTTCAAAGGTAAACCAGTTTCCCATTTTGTCTTCTCCTTTGGTAAGTAGGCACTAAAGGCAACATACTAACGAATTCATTGAAAGAACCCCTACAAAACCTTAGATTTTGATGAACACCAATAGCTCAATCTAAGTTCTCATACCATGTAAACTTCAACCATTATATTCAACTTGAACAAAAAAACAACTTAAAGCTAAAATACAATACAATGAACAATATGTATTATAACCCCTAAATCTCTCAAATCAAATCAATTTGGCAATGTAATGAACCAAAGACAATACATAGATGTTAATATGAAATAGATACACATGCATGAACAATCTAATGATCTACAAAGAATATGAACTTCACAAAGATTGTATAGAACTCGAACAATGATGAACATGATGAAAATGATGATGATGATGATAATGATAATGATGATGATGAACTGCAAGAGAGAGTTGAGAGGAAGTGAAACATCACTGTTCCCATCCCTATTGCAGAACCGTACATGAGATTTTCATCTCATACGCCTCCTCAAAGGTTATAAATAAATATACTGATTCTATATACTCTAAAGACGCCCTTGGTACAATATTGACGATCTCACAAAGACAAAAGCAAAGATCTTTCAAAAAATGGATTCCTATTCGAAGAGTGCATAACCGCATGGATAAGCTCACACTAACCCATCAATTTAGGATCCAATTTGATATTTTCCTTGAGAGTTGGATAAAACCAAGCGAAATTTTCTTAAATCCAAAGCGTTTGCCCCCGATCCAATCGAGGGATCGAATTATTTATAAAATAAATCAAAAGAGCTAAGATTAACCCTAGTCATCTGAAAGTGAGCTTACATACTCCAAAAAATGTAGTTAGCCCTCTAGATTTCATTCAGCTACGATTTTAACACCACCTATTTAGCTTTTGTTCCACTTCAGTCCTCAACTTCTATAATCATATCATTCACACTTAAAACTTAGAGGTTGTTTGGCAATCTCTGAATCAGTAACTACTGAATTAGTAAGAGGTCTGATTAGGTAAAAGACTATAAGCCAGTAAATGTTGTTTGGTTGAATATCTGAATAACTATGCCGAGTGACTTTTTTACCCATCTAAATTATTTTGTGCTGAATGAAATGTATCTGTTTGGTTAGATTAAAAATAATAACTTTTGTTTTTTTAACTTCTAGCTAGAATTTATATAATGAAACCTAATACACATGTATGTTCTTTGTATATATATGTCAAAAATACTAGTTATATGAATTTAAGTATAAGCTTTATATTTCATCTTTAACAAAGCTTTATATTTCATCTTTAACAAAGCTTTATATTTTAAGCCGACTCAAAAGTCCAAAACCAAAAGAAATCTACCATCAAACACTTAATTTTACGTTCCAATATGTCGGCCATATCCTTATTTAACGACAACCAACAATAATCCATAATTTTACGTTTCAATACATCGGGAATATCCTCAATTTAGCAGCAATAACAATAGTCGGTGGTCTAGTGTTGACTCTCTGGCAACTCTGTACTAAATGTCACCGACTAATAGCATTAATGGAGGATTATGATTCATTCCTTTTCTTCCGCCGCTAACGTAGAAGGATCGGTTGATTGTGTATAGTGGAATGAGAAGGCTGTAAACAAGTTGCGTTGTGTAAGGTGGTGCAGGCAAGGGGCAGCGACGACGAGAGGGTGGTGCTGGCGAGGGGCGACGACGTCAAGTGGTGGTGCCGGCAATGGGGTGGTGTCGATGAGGGGGTGGTTCCGGCTAGGTTTGACGACAATAGTGGGCGAGAATTGATGAATGTTGATGATGGTGGGATAGAGTTTTGTTTGGAGGAGGGTAAATTAGTCAAGTTTTCATTCAGCATCTCTTTTTTACTAAATCACTTAGAGCTGAATGGAATGATTAAGGGGATTTATTTTTTTGAAACAAACACTTCTATGTCTTACTGATTCAGATGTAGCATCTTAATGGAATCATTAAGAGTCTATGAAACAGCCCTTAAGAGTAAATTACCAATTGTGTCCGTTATTAATACATGAAATTACAACATGTGTTTTTTAGTTTTAACTAGTTATTTTCTCCGCGCTGCGCGGCGGGAATTTGGTATTTTCTCTCGAGTCACATAGCGTGAGTTTGGCGCGTTATCTTCTCAACTCGTCGAAAATCATAAAAGCAAATACCGAAACCAGTTAAGATAATATCAATGCCACAACGATGTTTTCCGTTCATAATCGGTTCACTTCATCACGATAATATTACTTGAAAAATAATATAACTAAAAGGGTTAAAAATAATGGGTTTATATAACTATATAAAACCAAGTGTTCCATATATTATAAAAAGAGGATAAAAATGGCATTTCATATTCACAAATAAACAAATGTCAAAAACAAAGAAAAAAAAAATTTATGTGACAAAAAACTAAAACTACAAATGTGCAAGGGGTTATATGTAATTTCTCAAAGTTGGTGGTTAATGCTAAAACCCAAAAAACTACTGTAGCACATTAGTTGGTTTTTAATATATATTATAATAATTACAATGCATGTTCTTTTATTATAAAAATTACACACATATTCTCCCTTACACTAACCTCCATTCAAATTCACAGTTAAGTCAGGCATGTGCCCTTCACATGAAAGGCATTTATGTAATTTGACAATTTGTAATTAATAAAACATTGAGTAATAAAGACTTAATAAATCATCTAACTCCCATGCCTTTTTTATTCAAGAACGAGCAGCATGGAACAAACCTTAAATCCCAGATTAAAAGCGTATAATGAATCAGAGAAGTCCAGATCACTACACAGAAAGCTAGAATCGAGAAAAATGCTCCGGTGCTAGGGTGGATTCTACGGTTAGAGCGACGACAACAACTGCCAATTATCGATGCTAACATGAGCCATCACCAAATCCAACATCTTCATCATCCTTCGGATTCAATCGAATTAAAGCACAACTCGATATCATTAAATCCATCGTTTTCCTCTTCCCCCTTCATGTTAGGGTGTTCAATGTGACACCCTACACATTTCCCACATCAGCCGTGGACAGGAGAGATTTTCGGTTTATAAGTAACGTCTGGTCTTTAATATCAACAACGTGTTTTGGGCGTAATGACTGTGGATGAGAGAAGAACTCCACAGTTAAGCGTGCTCAGGTGGGAACAATCCACGGATGGGTGACCTCCCTGGGAAGTTTTCACCCGGACAACCAAAAGCAAATCCGTGAGCTCCTCGTGGGCAAAGCGGACAATATTGGTGGTACGAGAGGCCGGGTGTTACAGAATGGTATCAGCGCCACTCCTTTGCCCTTCGTGATGGTGGGACAAACCTCACCAGGGATGATGAGTATGTTCTCGGGCTCATCAAGGACGATGAGTCCAAAGGGGGGGGGGTGGTTGTGACACCCTACACATTTCCTACATCGGCCGTGGACAGGAGAGATTATTGGTTCATAAGTAATGTCTGGTCTTTAATATCAACAACGTGTTTTGGGCGTAATGGCTGTGGATGAGAGGAGAACTCCACAGTTAAGCGTGCTCAGGTGGGAGCAATCCAAGGATGGGTGACCTCCCTGTGAAGTTTTCACCCGGGCAACCAAAAGCAAATCCGTGAGCTCCTCATTGGCAAAGCGGACAATATTGGTGGTAAGAGAGGCCGGGTGTTACAGACATTACTTTTCAACAAGTGGATGATGTGACACCTGGTAATCTCAAGTTAAACCAGTTACCTGTATCAGTAACATTCTGTTAATCCAGTTAGTTCAGTGAAGTCCTGCATGCAAGTCATATGTCTTCACACAAAAGTATATTCTCGAACGTTGGTGATCAAAATTAAATATAATATTCATGAGCAGTTAATTAAATATAATTTTATAAATTTATATGTTTTGTTTGCAAAGTTATATGTATCGTTATTCGATGAAATTGTATAATACGTGATTTTGTGATACATGTAAATTATACATTGTGCATTAAATAGATGTATAAAAAGACGTCATGAATGCTCGTTTATTAAATTTAAGATGTTAGACCTCGTTAGTTAGTTTGGTTCTTATAAAATAGCAAAAGCCTGACTCAAAGCCCAATAAAAGCCCACCTAAGTTCCACGTATACTAATTAGTAACAAAATACCCAGCCCTAACCCCCACTCACCCGAAAATCGTCCACCACACCCCCATTCCCGTTTTCAAAAACGTTGCAGCAGAGATCTGACGATCTCCCGGAGATCTAAGCGTTGAATCGACGCCAAATTTTTACAGGAGCTTCTAGACGCATAGGCGAAGGCATTCACCGTTGGGATTTTGATTTTAAGTCCTGGAGGTTTGGTTTTTAAATTTCCGAACAGCGCAGTGCGCCGGGAAGTTTTCCGGAGACTGCTGAGCTTTCCGGTGGCAGATACGGCGAGGCGATGGTAGAGCTCTGAAATACGGACGCGTGGCCGCTTGAATCACTCAATTCCGAGTTCGTTTAATATGGTTTCGACCTCCATTCGTATTTAGTTCAATTCGGGTATGATTCGTGGATGTTTCGAGCAATGAGGATTCATCCACTAACAAAGATTTACACTAATTCGTAAGTTTTAATGATTCTTATACCTTTTTCATGTGATTTCTAATGCCCATTCGAAACCCTAGTTTATCCAAACAAGTGTAAAATCAAACAAAGATGTAAAAGTGAATTGTTATTATTCTTTGCCATGATATTTTTAGTTTTTATATGGATTCAATTGTGATTAGAAGTTCTAAGATTAATGTTAGTTCTTATGTTACTAAAGATAGTAACTTTATTGATTTTGAATGTTTTATGGTTTGAGTTCTATGCGTGATTGTTGATTATTGATGGTATTTTATATGTTAGTTAGAACATATTAACATGATGTAAATGGTTGATTTGTGAAAATCACGTGTATTGTTCACGGCTTACTTAAAATAGTAACTTTTTAGGCTTTTCAAAATTGATATTGAATTCTAGACATGTTAAATGAGATGTGATGATTGACTATGTTTAGAAATGAATATATATACATGTTGGGAACATGTAAGTGATGTGTAATATGTGGTTAATTAATAGAAATAAAGCCTTGTGTTCATATATTGTCTTTATTGTTATAATTATGATTTAGATTGCATGTTAGACATGTTTGATGGGTTGTGTGGTTAGGTACATGCTAATTGAATCATATAAAAGTGGATTGATGAATTAAATCTCATAAACGAAGCTTGATTACTTAGAGTTTCTTAGGGTTTCTAAAAAGTATAAACTTTATAGGTTTTTGAATTTGTAAAGTGAAATCTATATGTGTTAGATGAGAGATGATGGTTGATTGTGTGTTGTGATGAATATGCAAGTATGTTAAAATCTCTTGAAAGCATACATCTGACCTTCAGTCATTAAAACTTGAAGGGTTCATAGCTTAATAAAGTTAAAAACTTTATTGGACTTGTGAATTACATATTGTGTTCTAGATGTGTTACATGTGTTGTGATGGTTTACGATATGTTAAATTTGTCACCTAAACATGTTAGTAAGGTTAGGCTACTAAAAGGGTTGTTCTTGATATTACTTGCTAAAAAGAAAAACTTTATTGGTAATAAAGTTTAAACGTGAACCATACATGTTATGTGATGAACTTAACTTGCTTATTTCACAACTTGATCATAAACAAACATTAATACACTTAATGGGTCACCAGCGAGTCGTCGGGTCAAGTCCGGTCAACAAAAGTTGAACTTGGTAAAAGTTGGTCAAACGGGTCAAACTTTTCATACTCAAATAAGCAATGGGATTGTTTGGATGCTTAGGGTTTAGATAAACCTACATGAACTTACACTCTTAGGACCTATTGTTGTATAGGTTGCTGCATACTGCATTTGCTGTGCACCCAAAGGTGAGTATCACTACTTTACTTAAACTTACTCCTTCGGGAGGGATAACATGCTGTATTTTCATTTACGGATTAGTAAAACTGTATGATCACATGGGTACCTAGTGTCACTTTCCTGCCTTACTATTCGGACCGTTAATTACATTACTTAGCGAGCAAATTTTTAGTAGTACTACTGGGTTTGACAAACCCCACTCGGGCTGGTCGCGCCAGCACCACGGAAGTCAAACGGGTGATTAATTGTCCTATCTTTACCATGCTGGGGAGGTATTGGCCAAGGCACACCGTACATACATTATTGTAAGCTTCGGTCGCGAATGATTCGCACACTAGTGTAACATGTATAGTAGTCTAGCTAACTACTTGATATACTTTGTTTACTGAATCTGCATAAACTTTATTTTATGGTTTTGAAAACTTGTGAACTCACCAACTTTACGTTGACACACTTTAGCATGTTTTCTCACAGGTTATCAAGATTAAGAGCACGTAGGGCATCTCATGGCATCTTCAATTTTTGGAAAGACATATTTACTTTTTACATGCTTCTAAAGTTTTGTTTTGCGTGCGAGTTTTGCGCAGTCATTTACTATAAGATAACTGTCTGTATTTTTTTGCATTTTCATTTTGCTACCGCATTTCTTAAATCTTAAACTTTAATTTGGTTTATGGTTTCTTTAGAAATGGTTTTTTTCTAAACTCATATAGAGTCGTTTGTTGTGACTAATAGCTGAGATCCTGGTTTATCACACTCTCGCGGTTATACACCGTCAGTGGAATTTGAGGGTGTGACATTCAAAGTTAAATATTTGAAATTTCATATACGGATAAGGATAGTCATTTCTACTATCCGAAAAATTTCAGATTTTGGACTTTGAACACCCTAACATGAAGGTGACGATAAAGAAGTGATGAAAAAATATTTTTAACTCATTGTAGGCTTGTAAATTAAATAAAATGCCCATCATATAAGTGGCACATATCTAACTTAACTGTGAATTTAAATAAAGGTTAGTCTAAATGACGATAGGTGTGTAAATTGTTTTAAAAAACTACATTCTATATAATTATTAAAAGTAAAAGGCATAACATACAATTCTATATATTAATAAAAACCACAATTTGTAATTTACTATAAAACTTTAATAAAAAACAAACATCTCATACTATCATCCACACTTAAAACTTAGGGATTTTTATATATATTTCCCATTATTAACAACATAAATTACATATTTACTCAAGCCATAAAATCAATTACATATTTCCTCAACCTAATACATACACGTTACATATTTATCTATTTTATTAAAATTAACCTATCATATGACTATTTTATCTTGTTTTTACTAAGAATTTTTACATATTGATTTTTTTTATTTATAATTGATTAAAACTTTGCCAATTGTATATGAGATGTAAAAAAACTCCGATGCCATAATCACGATTATGATTTGCAGTTTTTGCATCTACTTAGCTATATTTTCTATAGGTTCTGAATTCGTGAAACTAAATTGGATTCCTTGAAATGTCTCATAATATTCATGTCTCTCATGATATAAACTTATGCTACAAAGAAAAAAAATCCCACAAAAAATAATTTCAAAATTAGACAATTTTATGATTTTCATTAGAAACAACACTTGCTTTGTTAGATGTCATTATTATTTTTTTAGCGGTAAATATGTAAACCTGCTTCAAATGATAGGTGTTATTTTAATCGGGCCTACTTATCCATTTTACAGCCGGAACCGCACCCCCAATCCTCTTTGGAGTAAACCCATTGTTAAGAAAACCACTTGCTTAACTTTACAATTTTGCTAATAGTGAGACTTGAACCAATAATGTTTTATATTTAAATATCATGTGTGTATCAAATTAACGAGTTGAGTTAAAAATTATTATTAGATGTCATTATCTCCTAATTGAATTATTATAATTGAGAAAAGCATAAATAGTAAAAGACAAGCAACGGTCACGTGGCGAGTAGTTGCAGTGCAGGTAGAGTAGGTCTTCGGTGTTTACTTTTATTTTTATTTTTTATTTTTAATTTTCTTTTTAGTTTTTGTTTTGTTTTGGGTGTTTGATAGGGACGTGTCAAACAAGAAGAAGAATCAACGAAGAAAACCGCGTCTCTCGAAACTTCGTCCAACAAATCTATCAATAATTTAAAACACATAAAGAAACAATATTCTTATTGTTTTATAAAATAAAAAAAAAAAGTCTCTCAACATTTTCTAAACTGTTAAAGTCTCTTATTAAATTTTAGAAAAAAAAATAAAACCACATATTATATATACATTAAAAGGAAATGTCGGTTTCTGAAGAGGAGGTACTGTAGCTAACAGTACCTTCTTTTAAGCACATGGTACAACATCCCTTCCTTCTCTTTTCTTTTTTTGGCTGCCATCGCCGGAGCCACCGCCGAGTCCGTCAACCTACTGTTCTTCCACTTCTGTTGCTAACGCCACCACCACCGCTAGATCTAAGTCTTCAATGAAAGTCTGAAAACGAGACCCACATCTTCCTTTCCTTTTTTTGGCTGCCACCGCCGAAGCCACCGCTGGAGCCACCTCCGAGTCTGTCAACCTACTGTTATAATGGTGAGGCGCGTTGCTGATGTGGTTCCAGTGGTCGAGACGACCAACCACCGACATCTCCACCTCCCATTGTTTCATCTTCACCGGTAATATCCTAGTTTAATTTATGATGTGAGTAATAACTTCATCAATAAGTACCATTCAATTTGGCTCAATTAACCAGTAAAATGAAACATATTTAATTTTAGTTAAGGATGGTGTAGTATTACTTTTACTATTAGATAGTTTAGAGTCATCGATGATACATGGTTGAAGTGGTTTATGTGAGATAATTTTAAAATTTATTAAAATAAAGTAATGTTTTGAGTTTAAATATCACATATGTCATAAAAAAAAGTTTCAGGTTGGGTTAATTGGTTTTCTCACATAAGATGAGTTTTTTTTCCTGATGGTGTTCTCAAATTCGAAACTGATGGGGACGAACTGATATATGGAGTCGAACTGATATATGGGGTGAACTAATATATCAGTTCGGAATGAAGATAATGACGTGTCCGTCTAGTCCCCTAAGGTCCCATACTTAAGTAATGAAGATAATGGGGTGAACCAATAACACATTAATGATCCAAGTAGCTATTAAAAAAAAATGTTTACAGTCAATTGATATATGACTATCTCATTTGATAGAGGTTTGTGTTTTAAGAAGAGGTCTTGTATTTAAACCCGAGCATCATACAAATTAGTTCGGAATAATTTATGTGTAGATATAAGAGTTTGATAGATTTTGATTTAAAAAAAAAAGATAGTATAGAGTCGGTAACTTTTTTTTAAACCTTTTGGTTCCGCGTCATTATTATAACTTAATAATTTCTCCTTTTGGTATATGTTAATTTATTTGAATTTGTAAAAAATATAGTTTTCAGTTAATAAATTTGATAACATGTCATAATATTTTTTTAAATTGTGTTTGTTAATTGACATCATATATGTGTTTGTATATATATTATTGTCAAACACTTTTTAGTGGGTTATAAATTATTAACAAATATATACCAAAGATGCATACTTGATGACAAGTTGTAGTTGATAATTTAATATTTAAAATTATTTTCCAAGCTACAATGCCGTATTTTTAGAAACATTAGACAGCATCTTGCTTCACGTTTGTTTTTGAAGCTCATCCTCGCCATTACCTCCCCACTAAAACACACATAGTTTACTAGTTTATTCTAATTTGTAGGGGGCTTTAGTGGGTGTTTGGGATTGCTTATTTTTAAGCTACTTTTGATTTAATAAGTCAAAAAAAGTGTTTGGCAAACCCAAAAGGATTTTTCAAACTGATTTTTCATATGAGGTAAAAAGGAGGTTTTGAAAAGTAAGTAGGGAGTTACTTATTAACTTTTGAAAATGACTTTTAGTCTAATTTCCTATTATACCACTCTGTTACCTCCTATTAACTCCTCTCATTTTAAAAGTATGTCTCTTTTGGTCATTTTACGACATTTAAGTTTATAAACTAATCCAAACACTTTTTTAAAAACTCCTTCTGAAAAGTCATAAGTTGATAAGTCATTTTTGTCAAAAGTAATTTTCAATCAAAATAAGCAATCCCAAACATGGCCTTATTCATGGACAATAAGTAGTTCAAAAATATAAATATAGTTTTCGTAAATTGGTTCAAATCTTATAAGCTATGCTTATTTTATTATATTAACTAGGTTAGAGTCCATGTATTACATGGGTGAAAAAATAAAACATGTCAAACTATTAGTTTTATGAATATTTATTTTCTAGATGTTATCTATTGGTGAAATAAAAATATAATAAATATATAAAAATTATAACAAATAATAAAAGTAGAAATTATTACGTTATATTTAAAGATAAAATATGTCTGAAATCATATAATTTAGTATGTATTAATAAGTTATTAAAATAAGAATATTTATATTTTTGATGTTTGATAGTTTAATTTGCTTATTTAAAATAATTATTATTTAATATGAGAGAGACAAAAACACACAAATATAAATATGTTCATTTTAACATATTTTAGTAAAAAAGAAAAGTCAAATTAATTTTTATTATAATTTTTATATTTATTATGAGAGAAAGACGAGACATAATTTTTTTAATATGCTAGAATGATAACACATGTTTCAAAAATTCTTATTTTATTATATGTTATATAGATTGGTTTTCATTAATTTTCTATCTTCTGTTCTTTAAATTTGGTCATATTTCATCATTTAGGTTTGAGCACTTGCACTTAAGTTTTTGTTATATTTAATTTGATTTTTGAAAGAAGATACTTTGTTACTTCTTTTTATAAATAAATTTTTTTACATTATCAAATGTTTAGTAAGTTTTTAAATTGAAAAATCAAACCTTTTACATTTTCAAGGATTTTAATTAGTAAACTTTTTTTTAAAGTTTTCATATAGTATCTATGTTACTTATCATTAGTATTTATGTTACTTGTAGATTCATTTTTTTAATTTCATTAATTTACTTATCTTTATTAATGTTTGGAAGTAAGTTTTTTAATGTTACACATAGGTTTTAATAATTATATATATGTTATATCCAAAACATTTACTTGAAGTTTATTAATTATATACAAGTGAGAACATACAATATTTCTGCTTAAAAGAATAAACTTATTTACCACTTTCTAATAAGACAGATTAAAAGTTTTTATCACCCTCACTTTTTATTTCATTTAAATTAAGACCCATTTTATCTATTAAATTATAATTTATCAAATTTATTTTTTAAATATGATGATTACAATTTTCGTTAATAAGTTGAATCAGTTTATAAAAAAAAATTATTTACCACATATCTATATTTATATTACTATATAAAGCAAAACCTTGGGACATAAGTGTAATTTTATTAAAAAGTTAAGACAACTAATACAACTTGTTAAACATTAAGTACAAGTGTTATATGCAATCATTTCTATTTTGCCTCTTATTTAATAAAATTTTTTTTAATTAATACATCAATTTATACATTATTTAATAATATGATATTATTTAATTCATTACAATAAATATTATATAATATATAATATTTTAAATTAACATTTAAATTTATAAATAAGTATTATTTTATTTAACTACTTAACTAAATAATTTTATAATAATAATAATAATAATAATAATAATAATAATAATAATAAAATTTATAAATAAGTATTATCTTATTTGAATACCTAACTATATAATTACTAAATACTTATTATTATTATTATTATTATTATTATTATTATTATTATTATTATTTATTACTATTATTATTATTATTATTATTATTATTATTATTATTATCATCATCATCATCATCATCATCATCATCATCATCATCATCATATTATTATTATTATTATACATTTATTTTATGTATTATCTTATAGAGGATGGTTTCGATAGATACTTAATGAGATTTAAAAATTATGAGAACATATCTGGAGGGTTGATTAAATAGGTTAAGGGCTAAAATTATGGCATGTCATTAATTTCAATTAGTCAAATTATTAATTAGAAAAAGGCAAATTAGTCATTTATGTAACTAAAATTATGTACATAGTATCTTGCTGAGTTGCTGGAATCTTATATGTGTTGACTTTTATAAATAAATAACTAGTTTTCCTATATTTTTTAAACTTAAATAACTTTTATATACTTTTATTATTTTTTAAAAAAATGCGCATCATAAAATCAAGCATTGTTATGTAACATTTTAAATAGCATTTTTATATAGTATTGCTATATTTTTGGAAAAAAAAAAAAGCTGACATTTTAATAACAAATATTTCTACAATTAGCACTTAGTAAATATACACGATGCTACTTTTCTAAAAGTAAAACTTAACGAAATAAAGACAAGTAGCACTTAGTAATTATACATGGTGCTATTTTTCTTAAAAGTAACACTTATTAAAAAAAAACGAATATACTAAAATAATTATTAAATAAATAAAGTAGCACTTAATTAACACTTATTGTGTGCTATTTTGGACATACAGTGTGCTACTTTGAAAATCCAAGTTTTCCAAGTTGGGTCGAGTTGGGCCGCCAAGCTCTGAGTAGGCCAAGTTGAACTGCTTAGCTTTGAGTTGGATCGACTACCTCTGATTTTGACTGAGGTTGATTGATTCTGAGTAATGGCATCGAGTTGAAGAAATTTGCTTCAGTAAATGACTGAGTTCCGAGTACAACCCGAGTACTCGGACGAGTTTTACAAAACTGAATATAATAATATAATAATCTATCAATCTATCAATCTATCAATACTAATAAAAGAAGGTTTTTTTGGTGACACGTGGCACAATTATAAAGCTTCTAAATCTTATTTTTCCGCTTCTCTCTCCTAATTAATAATTGCATTAACTACTAATAATTTTATTTAATTCATTTAAAATTAAAAACATTTTTTATAAATTAAAAAAGAGATCCTTTTATAAATGTAATTTCTAAATAAATAATTTTTTATAAAATAAGAATTTTACTAAAGATTAAACATTTTTAAAAATATGAAATATATTAAAACTTGTGTCTTTAAAAATTAAATTTTTTTATGAAACAAAAGTGATTAAAATTCAAACTTTTCATAAGAAAATTTTTAAAAATAGCAAAGGAACCACAACCTTTGTTTTGAAACAAAAAAACATCCAAAAAATTTAAAATAAAAGTTTAAAAATATTATCGTTGTTTTATTATTTAAAGTCCTTACTCGTATGTAATTTTAATAATATCATATCTCAAGATATTGTTTTATAATTCATAAATTTTTGCTACTAACTATTTAATAGTTATTTATACAACCCGTGTAATACACGGGATACTAACCTAGTCATTTATATTTACAATAACACACACTTGTATTCAATATTATTAGTACATACGAAACTGTTAAAAACAATATTAAATGTTGTTACATTTGGTATTACTATATTGAATATAACCTTTTTATTGTATTATCAATTTATGTTACAACTAGTTTTAATAAATCCATGTATCCACGGATTGAATAAATAAAATATTAAATAGAACTAAAATTCGATAATAATAAAATTATATATTAATATAAGATATGATTGAAAACCTTCCTCATTATAAATAGAGAAAATTGCAAAAATAGTCCATGTGGTTTGATCATATTGCAAGTTTGGTCGCCAGATTTTAAAATTTTCAAATTTAGTCAATACATTTAAATGTTTGTTGAAAATTTAGTGACCATCGTTACTGTCCGTTAGTTTTTAACGATCTGTGGACTAAATATGCAATATGGTCAAACCATAGGGACCCATTACTATCATTTTATGTGGATTTTTTTTTGATATTTTATTTTTGTTTAGTTATTATAAACTTTTAGAGGTATCAGGTACCAAACGTATACTGGGTAACGCGTACAAAAACAGATACAGGGTACCGTAACCAAACATTCACCATATAGCAAGCCTAAAAAATAATGTTATGGAGGTAACAGGTACCAAAGAGGTATCGAGTACCGAAATATTGATACCGGTACTGGTACCCATATACCAAATTCGGTACCGGTACTCGTTTTTTATAAAATTTGGGACCGGGCACTTTCGTTAACGGTACAGGTATGATACCTAGCTCATCCCTATCCAAAATCACAATCAATCTTATGTTCATCTTTAAGTACTATTTGATAAACTCATTCAATGTGTTTGATAAATTGATTTCTTTTTAAAAAAAAATTCATTTTATAATGCATTTTAAGTGTGCGACTTAACATGATAGCACATTGACACATGGATTTGCTTGGCTAGAGACATTAGCACAAAAATTTAAACATTTTTATTATCATGCAGTCATAGATGAAATGCCTATTACATTTACCTTTTTTTTTTGTCTTTATATCTTAATGGATTACGAATACTTTAAAGCCGGTTATCCAAGTACGTATTAGCGAAATGTCATTCACGTCCGCGAACACAAATAGCGCTGGTGACAAGGCTCGCCCATAATTACAGAGGAAACCTACCACCAAACGAGCCTCGAACTTATGACATTCACTTTCAAAGACTATGGTGTGCATTTTTTCAAACCAATTGATCTAGGGCTTATTAACGTTTTTTTTTTTTTTTATTTTCAAACATGACATAAGAAATATCAAATTCTCTTTATTCAGTTAGTTTAACTTTGCTTCTGGTTCATATATACATTCTAATTTAGTGCTTTTTGACAGTTAAATGTGATAAAGCACAATTATTAATCAGGTAATGATTATATCATATTCATAACTTGCTTCAACTTCACTTTTTAATCCATCTATTTAGAGCTATATTTTAAGCAATTATAATTTAGATATTATAATCCACACATGTATGTTTTTGTTAATGTACTGACATTTAATGTTTATTTTCATCAAATTAGTACGCGTTCGAGTATCACAAAGTAAGATAGAATTGAATTTTAAGGACGAATATTAATAGAGTGTTTGTTAACAGTTTAAAGAAAAACAATTTTCCCCCAAAAAAAAGAGAAAAACATACCTTAATATAAAATAATCTAGTTGTGCTTAGTGCGGACTTTGTGACCTTGTGGGATATATAATTTAGACAGCAACCTTTTTATCATTTTCGTTATCCCTTTCATATTACGTCGTCCCTTAAAAGTTATTTTTTTATATTTTAATCATCTCCTAAAATTTGCTTTTTCTTTATTATATTTATGTTAAAATTAAAAAGTGTAGGTATTAGAAACAAATTGATTATAGTTTATAGAGTTCTGTTGTTATCTCATCAAGTTATATCATAAATCTTTTAGAAATAAAGAAAAAATAATAATAAAATAGCCTTAATTATTATGATTTTTATACTTCGATAGGAGACTTACGCTTAAAGATCCATTAAGTTTAAATGTAACATATTTATGTGCGTAAGGAAGTGAATTTTCAACCAATTTATCTCTATTAAGTATTTGTGCATCTCGTGTATGTATGTTCTTATAGATATGTTTAATGATGCATAGCAAACATAATTTAATTGAAATTAATTTTTAATACAATTTGTTTGTTTCAAGAAGTAGCGAACGACTGCATTATTTTTGATACATGAAGTACGTACGTCGTCATGACATCGCTTTCAAGTATAAAATGACATCTACTGATATGCTTTTAATCCTTTTTGTAATTTTCCTAAAACATGTACGAGCAAGTTTTCCTTCTCTTGGTAGATCAATATATAATCAATAACTAATTTAGACTAAAAATTAGCTGAAACTGTTAGTGATATTCGTGTGAATCGCTTTTTAATTGTGCTTATATAACAAGCAATTACATCGTTAATGTTGTTTTGATCAATTTTGTCAATTATTGACAGACACTCTAACACGTTAATCATGCTAAATTGTTAATAGCCTCAAATGGTTAGAAAAGTTGGAAAAGTGTTTATGATGTACATACCAAACCACTAAATTCATTTACCACTATCCTCAAATCAACTTCATCATGATTCCTTTGTAAAATAAAAAAAAATAAAAAAAATAAAAAAAAAGAAAAGAAAAAATCAAAGTAATGCATATTCTATATTTCTTATAATCATCTGAAAGAGAAAAAGACCATAAAAGATTGATTTAATTATAATACTCAACCAAACAAGATTTATATTCCTGATCATGTAAAAAATGTCAATCATAACCCTCACACACACTTAGGATCGTGTAATTTAAATATGACCCATTTAACCTACTTATCTGTAGTGTCACACATGTTGGTGGTAGGCTGGTAGTCATCATGTTGTAAATGTGTTAATTGGTTTGACGAGCTCTAATAAATAGGTTCAACTAGTCATTTACTAGGTTGGCAAGTCGATCTGTTTAAGTTAAACGTGTTAAACGGTGCAACCCAAACACAATTCGTACTTGTTTTTTGGACGGAGTATATATGACAACCTAATGTAGTGTAGTGTTTCGAGTCGTGTCTCAAACTTGTTACCAATGACACCTTTATCAAATGGATTATGTTATAAATCTATAAATAAAATGATTACAGTTCTATTTGGGCCTGGGCTCAGTTCTCAGTTTGGTATCCTTAGAGACCCATCACCATAGTCAGACTCGTTGACCCAATTTCTCGTTGTATACTTCTTATCTTTTATATAACTACAAAAAGTATAGAATGATTTTTATTTATATATTTTGTGATTATGAAATTTGTGTATTTGGTATACTTTATATCTTTACGTGATGTTTAATTATCAGGATACAAATATATGTAATGGGTAAGGTTATAGTAAAAATGATATTTAATTTAAAAAGTGTAAAAATGATTGTGCGCTTGACACGCATCATTCTATTGTTTTAAGGGTCTGTTTGGGATTGTTTTTTTTTTTGTTGAAAAGAACTTTTGACAAAAAAACTTATTAACTTATGATTTTTCAAAAATAGTTTTTAAAAAAATGTTTGCATTAGCTTATAAATTAAAATATTGTAAAATGACCAAAAACAACATACTTTAAAAAACGAGGGGAGTTAATAGGAAGTAATAGAGGGGTATAATAGAAATTTGGACTAAAATGAAATTTTAAAAGTTAATAAGTAAGTCTCTTCTTATTTTTCAAAACCTACTTTTTACCTTATATAAAAAGTCCGTTTGAAAAATAATTTTGGGTTTACCAAACACTTTTTTTGACTTATTAATTTCTCAAAAGTTAATAAGTTAAAAGTAGGAGAAAAATAAGCAATCCCAAACACCCTCTAAAGATGAGGATATTTTGGTTATTGTGTCATACACGTTCATTATGTAATTTTCATCATTTGTTATATGTATTAATCATTGTATTTTACGTTTTAGATCATTATATATTATTATTGTCATTGTTTCTATAGATTATATAAATTTATTATTAATTATTGTGTTTTACAATTATAAGTGCACAATGATATACTTTCACCAATGTATTTATTAAAACTCATAGTGTTAAAAATAACACAATGTGTTATTTTGTTATTATTTTTTATACATTATATAAACTTGTTGTTATTTATCATTGCGTTTTACAATTTAAAGTAAACAATGATTTTATTTCACCAATGCATTTTTTTAAAAGTAATAGTGTTCAAGATTACACAATTATGGTCAAAAGACATAACGAGATATTGTATTATTTTGTTATTGTTTTAATTTAATGTATAAGATTAATTAGTTGTTAATTTATTATTGTGTTTTACATATTAGAGATTGACAATAATGTTATTCCATTATTATACTTTTTAAAAGTTCATCATTTTAGAAAAACACACTAGTATTTAGAAAAACACAATAATTAACAAAAAAACACAATAAACTTCACTAAAAGTTATAATGACGAGATATAAGTTTAAAAACAAAACAAATATTGAAATTTTATATAACAATACTGTACTCGTTTTAAAGATAAAAAGCGTTTGTTTTTATGGCGTAATTTTTATAAAAAATAATGTCGTACATAAAAGTTATGAACATTTAAAAAAATGAAAGGACTTGCAAAAATTTAACAAAAGTGGTTATTCCTAAACTATCACTCTAACAAACTTTTTACTACAAATTGATTTTAACCATTGATTAAGAAAATGAATAATAGAGATTACTTATTACATTTTTTAATTTTAAATCTCTTTGTATTTGAACATTTCCCTATGTGGAAAATGATACCCTCTAATCAAATTTGTTTTGTTAACATGTAAAAAGTGAGATCCAATGATAAAAATATATAAGAACAAACGCATACCTAGTTTTTGTTATTTGAATTGAAACATATTTAAAAATTAGAGTCAATTAATGGATAATGTTTTATCGTTAGCATTACAAATGCTTTTACGTTATTTTCTCGAGTTCATTTAAGAAGATAAAATAAATGAATTGGAAGGGAAAAAAATAATTGTGTTCTTGAGTTTTTTTAATTGAAGGAATACAAGAAAGTTATGTTTTCAAGTTCAGTTAAGAAGGAAAAAGAAATGAAGTGAAAGGAAAATGAAGACAAATATCAATAATTCCAAATTGAAAGGAATTAGAAAAAAAAGGAAACAAAAAAAAGGGAAAAAAAAGAAAAAAATTATTCATTTTTCTTTTTCTTTTCTTTGCTTAAGTAAACTCGAGAACTTAACATATGATCGCACGATGTCGTACCTGGGAAGGGTGGGGATTCCTTGCCCCAGTGGGAACACCATCCACTGAACCCAAGAGTTTTTTTTGTGTCATTCGGGAGAGTGCAGCTCTTGAGTGAAACTCAAGCTTATATAACTCGCAAGTCAAGCTCAACCTTTAGACATTAATATCAAATAAAGCTATGCTTGAGCTTTTAACATAAAGCTTGAAACGAACCAAACTTAAGTTGTATTAAATTAAATGAGTCAAGTTTGAGCTTAGTTAGACCTAGGTTCGTGCTCGGCTCGTTTACAAAGTAGACGAGTCCTCAACTATTTCAACAATCCTTCTCTGATCTTAATAAATTAAAAAGGTCTACTTACATACCTCACCTCATTGTAAGAACTTTACATGCTTTAAGAGCATAACTAGCGTTTTGTTTTTTTCTTATACTCGCATAGTGCCTAAAATTTTATATATTAGTTGTCCACTTTATATTACTTTTTTTTCTGCTTGCCCAAAATTACCCTGGTTAATTTTGACACGTGCTTTGATTGACATTTTGAAATGATACTAAAACCAGTATCCTAACTTGTATTAGTGTAAATAATTAACTTCAATAATAATTTTTTATGTTTTTTTGTGATTTTATTATTATTTTTATTGTGTATTAATTTTATTATTTTTGTTTCTATTAATACCTAAGAAGTAATTGTTTAAATTCAAATTTAATAAAAATATATATATTTTTTCAAAATAAAGTTAACTAGCGTGTATACCCTGACGCGCGTTGCGCGTCATAAAAACAGGGTAAACCGGGACTCTGACAAACGCGTATGTCCAGATTAGGGCTCTCAGATGTACCAGGTGCATTCAGCATCGAGCAAAGGATTGGAAGAACCGAACGTGAGGGTCACGCAAACGCCACCAAAGGCGGTCGACAGACAACCGGCGGCGTCTAAATCGACAGATCTGAGTCGGTTTCAACATGCACCACCATCCATAGACGGTTGCAATACATGGTGTTCTAACCACACACCATCTCCGTCTCTAAAACAACTTCATGAGCACCAACATCACTGATGAAAACTCAACTCCAAAATGAAAGAACAATTAAAAGGGGCAACCAAGCGTATGTTTCCAGGCAACAAAAACCCCAATAGATCTGGTGAAAGCAAGACCCTTATTGGACTGACAGGTCTTCCCCTCTCCCATTTTCTCAGGCAAATCCTCATCGGCATCAACAACCACCGCCACACCCGGACCGCGTTCACCGCCAGGCCCAGACCGCGTCCACCGCCATGCCCGGACCGCGGCCACCGCCACGCCCAAACTGCAAGCGGCCGGTGAAACGACGGCGACAAAGGGATAGACTGCAGTCACCAAAAAAGAGATGCCTGAAACGACGGCGTCGTTGGACCAGCGAGTGGCGACCGAGATAAGACAGGCCTGAAACAACCACCACAAAGGTAGACCCATCGAAGACAGCTTGAAAAGGCAACAAAATTCAGGAATGCAAATGAATCCCCCATTCCCCACCTAAAAAGGTCATCCCAAATGCATCCAAGGATTGTACAGAAGGCTTTAAAAACTATACATGCATAAATCGCTTCTACACCATGCTGTACAGGTGGAAGAGCACTATTCATCATGTTTGTTTTTTCATAGTATGTAATATGTAATTCAAAATGTGGCGTCCACGTGACACCAGAAGAACAAAACCGTTCAAAAATTTATGTTTTTTGTAACCAAGTTTATACATACAATAATAATGCAGTAAAAGTTTATATTTTGATATCATTTGTTCTTTTTATAAAGATTTGAGGTTTGATAGTATCTGGGCTACAAACGAACCAAATATTCAGTGAATACTTCGTTAATCGTTCGATTGGAAGTTTGTTTATGTTTGTTTGTATAATAAATGAACAAGCACAGACAAAAAATTTCGTGAATATTCGATCATACATTCATTTATGTTCCTGAACTATAGTTAATGTGAATTTTATGTTCATGCTTTTATGTTTACTTGTGTTTGTTTGTGTTCTTTCATTTAAATGATATTTTATAGTTTTATTTTGTTGGTATTAAATTTTAAAAATTTAAAATCCTAGTTATAAAATATGCCTCCGTCAACATCTCCTATTCGCCCGAGAGAGGGGCGGGAGGGACGACCGCCCAACGACCCGAGGCTCAATCTCCCCTTTGAAATCCGTGTTATATATTATTAACTCATTACATAATTTAAATTAGCCTATTGTGCCCAAATATGATTTAGGTTAAACCACTTAATCAATTTAATTAGCTAGTCACGAACAAAAATTTTAAAACCAATTAATAAATAAAAAATGGTAGAAGAATTTTGTTTTTTGGGTTAATGTTTCTAGCTTATCCTGGGCATCTAAATCCTTAACACCAGCCCTGTTAGGGGGATTCCATTTCCTCTAATTGGTGGCAAATGCATAAGGTGTACCGAATTGAAGATGCATAAATAACCGAAACAACTATGAGCTATCAACATTAATGTCCTCGCACACTAGATGTGGTTCAGCTTGATACCCTTCGCTTACACAACTTCACATGAAACCTCATATGAGTATGGCATTATAATTTCTCTATAATTTTTTCTTAACATGATTTTGTAAATATGATAGTATTATATTAGATTATGAATTTATTAGAGTACGACCACATAAATTTGCTTTTTGCATTTTGTGATTTTGTTTTGTTTTTGTTTTGTGTCAAATATATGATTATGCCACTTCTACAATGAAGTAAACGTTATGGTTTTACGATGTAGTGACAATTATTGTAACATGTTTTGTACCTTTCTTAATACTTAGAGTTTTTACGACGTGTTTTGGTATCTTTATTTTGATATCTAGAATCGTGGCAAGAATTTCCAGCACAACGTGTGGGTGGTAAAACCTAGTATAATTAATACTCTTGGTTGGTGGCTACAGTAACCAATGGTGTATTTTGCATTTTCACACGTGCTACGTGTCTGTTCCAGCTTCTACTACCGAGATGTGTGAGTACAACTGTGTTTTGATAAATGTTTTCTTCGCAGACAATAGATTCAATTGGAAACTCGTCCTTTCTTCTCTATTACTTATTCTTCTCATACATGAGTAAGTACATGTAAGTAATGGTTTACACTTCAAGTAGCAAAGTTTATAAAATGTTCAAGTATTTTGGGATGATTAGAATGTGTTAGAATCCATTTATCCTGATTGTATAGACCAATCACACGTATTGCTAAATGTATATTTAGTGGATTTTGGTCAAATCAATAAGCTTATGAATCCAAATCAAGCTTTCGGTAGATTGGTGATCTTAAGATGGCTTCAAATTTCTATAATCAGATTCATTAAACATTCAAGCATTGTTCTTTAGTGGAAACAAGGATGTAAGAATTGCTTTTTAGATCATCTTCTTAAGGCGCAGTGCAAAAAATTAATTATACTCATTGCTGGAGTGATCAATTAGGAAAATTTCTCTTGAAAAATTATTGCAATTTTATTGTTTTGATGTATTTGTTATGAGTATGTGATTTAAAAATTGCTTTTGTATAACAACCTATATAGTTTTCATGCCTTTGTCTTTTTTATGACTAGAGGTGATTGTCTCTATTATACAACCCATTCGTAGTGGGTTCCTGACCACCACCAACCATGGGGTTTATTTTGCTCTCTCCTTGATGAAGCTGACAATCTCGTGATTCAATAATGATGAAAGGTTTGAAGATGAAATGCTCGTTTTAGACTTCTTGAATGGAACAATAACACGTGAATATAAATAATGTTTTTTTGTCATATGCGAAATTACATAATTACCCTTATTAGTGATAGATAATTTAATATTTTAAATTAATGGAGTTAATTTTTTTGGATGAAAATGTCAAATTTTAAAACCTTGGGGAGTCAAATGCAAAAAAAAAAAGAAAAAAAAATCAATGAAAATGACAAATGTAACTAAACCACAGAGAGGAAAATGATAATTCACTCTAAAAAATATTTAAAATTGATGTTAAATTTTTTATAAAAAAATAATTAAAATTGCGAGTTATAATAAGAAAATTTTTAAAATGACATTGTTTAATACTATTGTTTTGAAACAAAATGTTTAAAATTTTTTGCGAAAAAAGTTTAAAAAGTTGATAGTATTGTTTTATTACTTATAGTCGTTACTTAAACATAATTTTAATCATATGTTATCTTAATATATCATTTTTGTAATGAATAAATATTTATTATATTTAATTTTTTATTTATTCAACTTGTGTAATACATGGGTTTATTAAATTTAGTTTTAAATAAAACTAAAATTTCATTGAGCGCTTGAATAAGTTGAACTACCGCGTGAAGATATATTTTATACTAGTTGATGTATACTTTGTTACTAGGTTACAATCTCATGTAATACACATGCTAAATAAATTTACTGTTACATGGTTAATAGTATAAAAAGTTATGTATTAAATATTGTGTATTATATGGATTGAATAAACCCATGTATTACACATTTGAAAATTTAAAGTTAAGATATTTGAAATTTTAATTATAGATAATTATTAATTAATGAATAGCTATTATAGCATTAATAATTAAGAGGAGAGAAAAGCGAAAAACCAATTATTAGATGTCTAACAATGATAACAAGTATTCAGATTTATTTTTATTTATTAGTATAGAGATTAATTTGTACTATACAATCTAATCTATATGAAGACATGGTAGTTTAAATGATATGATTTCAAGACATGTAAAAATTAAATATGGATTTATATTTATTTGAGTAAATTATTATTTGTATTCCTGACGTTCACATATTTTAACAACTTGAATCCTTAATGTTTTAAAACCTCTTTTATTTTTTACTTTTGTTATTAGTGTATGCGTGTGCATGTATATTAAATATGATTTAAAAACGTTTACAAATATATTTTTTTTGTATATTCGTGTAGTATTTAATTTAAAACTTTTATTTAATAATTAGTTTTACAGATAATGATTAAAATAATTATTCTCCTATATTCTTGTATTATTTACTTTTAATAATTTATTCTTTTTATTATTATTTAACACTACATATTTTAGATATAAAAATAAATACGTCTTTTCAAAAACATTTGTTTATTACAAATCTTGTTCAAACTCGTTTTCTTATTAAACTTTTTCAACCATTCTTTCTTTATAAAATATCCGCTTATTAAATGTTTTATTTTTTAAGTCATTTGTTTTTTTTTAAATTATACGTCTTTTTAGATCATTCATTTTGTAAATTGTTTTTTTTTGTGAATTCTATTTAAAATAGCTCGTTTTTTAAATCAATCGATTATTAAAATTTAAAAACAAACTATTGAAAAAAAGAATACAAAAAACGAATGGCTAAAAAAAGAATGATTTTAGGAAATGAACAATTTAAAATAAACAATTACAAAGAAAAAAAAATTTAATAAGCAAATAATTTTAAAAAAAGAAGTTATAAAATATGAATGCTTGTAGAAAGTACGTATTTATATGTATATTTAAAACAGGTGTATTATATAATTATCATAAAAAAATATTTTTTGATAATAAATATTACACGAATAAATAACAACGATTATTTTAACAAATAGTTTGCAAACGTATTTTAATAAAAAAAATTTAACATACATGTATATACACACAAACATAATAATAATAAAAAGTAAAAATAGAGGTACTTTAACCATTTGAACCCTTAGGGTACATTATTAATTTTAGTAAAAGTTAATAGAAACATTAATTTCTGTTAGTTATCTATACTTAAATAGTTATAAAAATGAAAAGTCAAGGAGCAAAGGAAGATTTTGAAAAAACAAGGGTTCAAGTAGTTAAAATATACAAACGTCAAGAATGTAAATAATAATTTACTTTAAATAGATTGAATTACTATTATTATATTTTACTGTAAAAATGGTTGTTAAATCACTTGAATTACTTAGATAACGTCTCCCACATCAATATCCAAGTTCTATTATTATATTTTACTATAAAAATGACTTAGAAGGTTTTATCATTTATGCATTAGATTACCATTGTGAGTCACCATTTCTTTTAAGCTAATTTTTTTTTATAGTAGACAGAGATAAAACATAACTAGAATCGGCTGATTTTAATATACTAAAGTATGCATAAAAAATACGGTCAAACTAAAAGTAGTCAAGAAATTGAACAAAAAATGGAATAATGATGTGTCCAACTAGAGGTCAAACAATAGTTCAAGAATAATGAATTAACAGTCAAACACTAATAACTACAAGGAATTGACCAAACAATCACTTGCTACTGGTGAAAGCTACAAAACTTTGAATATTGCTATGATAAGTTTGTCTACACCATGTGGAGATAACGTTTTGCGTGAAGACATATAAATAAACACTATATATAATCTTGTTTCAATCATTTATACTACATAATTTCCATCTTCATAACACCTTCTCTCCATTAATTCATTTCAAACTTCAAGATTAAAATCAACCTTGTACTAGTTGTAAGATGAAGGCCAAAGTTGTCAAGGAAAACAAGTACCAAAGATTATCTCGGGGATTTGCTAGATTTTTAAATAAATTTAAAGACTTTTATGTCAAAAGCATGACTGAATTGGACTACAAATTAGAGTCCAATTGTGGGCCCCCAAACGTAAACCTCTCTACTTTGCCCAAGAGTTTTAGCACAAACTCTAGAAGATTGAGTAGTGGTGACCAAGATCTTGCAGAGCTTGTGAGAGTTGCTTCCCGGAGGGGTTTGACTGAAAACGTCAAGTCTGAGTTTCAAAGTCAACGACGGTCAACGCAAGGTCGTGTTTTGATAGATGGTCTGCCACATACGCGGAGTGTGGGCATGGGAAAGATTGATGAAGATAAGGCTTATGATTTTAATGAAGTTGATGGTTTTGATCGCGGTCTTATTAAGTATCCGAGAAGCAAAAGCCATGCTGTTTCAAGGAACAAGATGTTTTGAAGATCCTAAGATCCTATAAAAATATGATGTGTAAATCTTGATCGATCTCTCCGTGTGTAAAAGATAGCTAACAGTGAATATTCAATAAGCTAACATGAATTGCATTATTTAAAAGAATTATCATTAGTGTTTATACTTTGCTACTCATGTTTAAACATTCGATACGTATAAAATTTCAGAAATAAACAAAAAGTGTTTGCATGTCGGATTGAAGCTAACACTTATAGACCGAGCAAATTAAATGAAGCTAACACTTATAGACCGAGCAAAATAGCGAGAGGTGACAAGTTTGACTTATTTATCTAGAAAAAAGATTGTTTTGGGTTATTTTTATAATCAATGGGTAATTTTTTAAATCTTAACAAAAACCGAAACGTTTCAAAAGCTGTCTAAGAGCATTCACAGTAAGTTTCTTGAAATTATGTGAGTAGAATCCTTATATTTTATGGAATGGTTGTTAGTGGTTTTAAGTGAAAAAAATATTACTGTTCATCTATAAATTTAATAAATATTTTAATAATTTTAAAAGTGATTGTGAGTGGAGAATAAAGAAAAAGTAATTATAAAGATATAAAAAGTATTATTAAATTGAAAAGAAAAGAGAAATAACAATAATTTTTAATGTAATTATAAAGATAAAGATAAAAAAACTTATTTGAATCTCTAGGTATTCAAATGCTAACCTTGATCGAGAAGTTGCTTTACTTACAGAAATGTCATTATAATAGCATGGTTTTATACATTATAATTTTACATAAAATATTTTAGAAAATGAAAAGAAAAACATATAAAAAAGTGTTCACCAGTCAACCAGTCACATTTTCAAAACAACCCGTTATAAACCGTTATCTAAACTGCGACGCGTCCATATACGATTGCTATCACCTTATCTTAGATTCTTTTCACGTTGCAGAGCATAGGATACTCATCACCATTTAATATATTCGTTAAGAACACACAATTTGATAACATTATTTAGCTCCATTATGAAAGCATAACAAATATTGTTCATACACAATATTTATGGTTAAAAATAAAAACACAAGCATGTAAACAAAAGAACTGAGCATGAATAGGAAATTAGGATCTACTTACACTGATAGAGCGTACCTGTAGCCCTGCAAATATAACACCATGTAAAGTTTAGAATAAGAAAAAAAATGAAAGAAAAAAAAAAGTTACATAAACCTCATAAAAAATAAATGGCCAACCTAGATGGTGGTCATGTAAGTATTCCACCGTTTCATTAATTCAACGGATGTATTGAAACTGTCATAGCTCACCCAAGTATGTAGAGAATTTAAAATCAAATTTGGATGATCTGAAATACCACTACTAGAAAAAAATAAAAAATGTGACAAACAAGATTGTTGCAAATTTGTCGCAAAACGTGTTTTGCGACAAGTTTGCGTCGGAAACTAAGTTGTCGCAAAAACCCTTGTTGCAAATATTTTGCGACAACTTACTAACAAGTTTACGACAAGCAATTTGCGACAAGATACCAACAATATTTTGACAGAACTTTGTGACAACTTTCCGACAACAGGTTAGTAACAGATATGCGACAACTCTTTTGTGACAGGATACCATCAATTTTTTGTCAAATATTTACAACAAATTTGTGACAAATATATTTAAATATTATTTATTATTTACTTTTTATTTTTGCAACAAAGTCGTGACAACTTATATTATTTTACTTTGCCACAAACTTGCAACAAAACATGCTATTAACAAACAATTAATTTTAAAATATGAAATAATCCGGTTTTTAACATATTTGTAATTAATAAAATTCAAATTAACCATTCAATTTTCCAACAAATATATTTTTTTATCGTTTTTTAGTTTTAAATGTCATTTTTTCGACTTTATTTGTTTTATGTCTTAATTATACATGAAATATCTTTACTTACCAAAATTGTTCATGCTAAACACATGCATAAATTCTAATACACAATATATGATATGATATGATAATACTTAAAAGTAATTGTAATGTTATATATATATATATATATATATATATATATATATATATATATATATATATATATATATATATATATATAATATCTGTATATAGAGTAAATTGCTATTTTCTTCCTTGAGGTTTTGTACATTTCGTCATTTTCATCCAAAAATAAAAATTTTCTTCTTTATATCCCTGACATTTAAAAAACTTGTTATTTTCATCCATTTTCGTTAACCCTATTAATTTACCTGTTAAGTAGCCATCACGTGTGTATCATCCAAAAATAAGATACACACTGTTTACACTGATACACATCCATAAAGACACAATCATACACACATGCATAAATACACATATTATACACATGTATGCATGCATGTATAGATACATAAATCCACATACATAAACACCTACAATCACTTACAAATACACACACATACACATATACACATTAATAAATACTAGTAGACCCTTATTGACCAATATAAATGTTATGCTCGATAACAATAACTCCATGACTTCAGTTATCTTTAATAGAAATGTGTTTACAATCGTTAACTCATATTAAGAGTAACACACCTAGCTCATCCTAATTATTAATTATCGTGTAATATTGGCTTTAATTTCTTGTATTAGCTCAACATTAACACTCTTGACCTTAATGAACCTTGTTTGATCTCATTGACTAACATTAACAATAATCCTCCACGATATACATGCATATGTGCATACACATTTATAACTAAAATATAAATGTAAATTATAATAAAACAAAACATTAAATGAAAAAATAATAATTAATTTTATTAATACCCAAAAAAACTCATTTTGAAAAAATTAAATTTTATCTCATTTATTATTAATATTATCAAAATAAAATAGTATTTAAGTTTGTTATTATGATTAAGAAAATACTATTCAGAAAACTATATTTCTTTATTATTAATAACATTATAATAAAGTAATATTTAATTTATGATTATTAATAATATAAATTGAAAATTATAATATTTAAAAAAATATGATACTATATTTTTGTCACAAATTTGCGACAAATTTTTTTTTGGGAAAAGAATTTGATTTCCCGCTTAATTTTTGTCACAAATTTGCGACAAATTTTTTTTTTGTCGCAACTCTGTCACAAACTAGTTGCAAATTGTGGGCTTTTCCGCTTTGTTGCAACCTCGTCGGTATTTGCAACAAAAACATTTTTGTCGCAATAAATAGTTGCAAAAAATGATGTTTTCTAGTAGTGTACGTGAATAACACTTTCAGATCAAAATTATTTGATAATTCACCCAAATATTTCAATCGAATATAACTCAAATTTGATCAAGAACTAAGTATGATATTGTGTGCGTTTTTGTCAACCATAAGAAGAGAATTCGAGAGAGACCAAAATGATAAAATAATTCAATTTCAAGAGGGGGAAAATTGTCATGTCTAGCTTTAAACTTATCTATGCTACCATCCACCTTTATTTCTTTTTAAATATTCATTTACACCCCAATGGTTTACATCCAAGAGATAAATCAATTTATTTCCAAGTATTATTTTGCATAATAAAATCAATCTCATTTTGGATTGCTTTTTTTTAAAATGCAACAACTCTAAAAGCCATAGATTCACTATAAGTCTTTGGATACTTTTTAATATTAAAACAATATTGTTATTGAGATCCAATCTCATTCCTTGATCCTTCAACTAAATAAAGTTGAAAATCATCATCAAAATACTTAGCTTTTTTTTCTCTTGTACTTCTTCTGGGTTTACTACTAGTGAAAGGTACATCTTTGGTATTAACCGAAATACTATCAAATGGGTTATCAGTTTGAGAAACCTTCAACTAGAATCACATCCTTTCATCTAGGTATAAAAGTAAATCTTTTATTATCAAAAATTGTATCTCTTGACTCTATAATCGAGTTTACAGATATATAATCAGTAGGTTCTAAGACATAGAACCTATAAGCGTTGTAATGCTAAGCATATCCAAGTTTATATGGGGCAGTCTAATTCCTTTTATAAGGAATTCTATTCAATAAGAAAACATAGAATTAACAATTTCTTTCAGAGTCCTATTCTTTCTTTCTTCTACACTATTTTGTTATGGTGTATAAGAAACTGTAGTTTGATGTATTATACCATTTGATTGGAAATACACCAAATCATGATACTTATCTCCTCTATCAGTACGAAAAGTATTAATCAATCCATTTTGATGAATCTCTTCCTCTTGTTTATAAATTTTAAATTTATCAAGAGATTCATCCTTAGCATGTAATAAATAAACATAACAATATTTAGAGGCATTATCAATAAATATAATAACATACTTTTATTACCTAACGATGGTGTAGCGTGTAAGTCATATAAATCATTAGTATGAGATCTAAAACTTTACTTTTCCTATTAATATTTTTATAAGGTTTTGTAGTTATCTTAGTTAACATACATGTCTTGCATTTTTCATTTCAAAAGCAAGGATTAAACTCATTTTAGACACATATTTTTAACATTTTATAATGAACAAGTCCTAGTCTAGCATGCTATAATTCTAATTTGTTCATATTATTACTAGAACTAGTTGAAGACATATAAGCAAATTAATTATCAAAATAAATATTCAAATTCAACTTAAACATACCATTACATAGATAACTAAATCCAACAAAAGTACCATGTATTGACAAGATATACTTGTCACTTTTCAACAATTGTTTATAACCATAATTACTCAAGACAATACCAAAAACAGATTCTTTTAAATCCTGGATACATACAACACTTTATTTAATAATAAATATTTTCCAGAAGTAAACACAAGTATCACATTTTCTAGTCCCTTGATTGGTTCAGTTGCAATATTACCCATCTTTGGTATTGATCCATCTTTAATTGGTTAAAAGTACTTGAACCAACAAAGATCATTACACACATGATATGTTTTAGAAATGTTTTAAAAAATCTTCATTCTAAAATGACCACCAAGTTAGACCGGACTCAATTCCTCTTTCGTATGTTTTAAATTATGTCTAAAATCTTTTCAAGAAGTAGGGAGTTTGTTAATGATACTAGAAACCAAGATGGATTCAACCATCTTCATATCATGTTAAACAAACTATCCCAGAATCCTTAAAAGTTCATTGTACTATTTCATGACAGACTTTGAATTCACCATCTTGTAATTTATAAAATTACTAACTAGAAATTTCTTACTTATAAGAATCTTCTACCATATATTCTAATTCAAGAGAATCCCATAGTTCTTTTGCGAATTCAACATTTTGATATATATATATCAAATAGGGAATCATACATTCCATTTGAGATGTGACCACGACAGATGTAATCATCGTTCTCCCACATGCATCGCCTCCTTGTTTGTTTCAGAGTCTCGTTATCCATCAATTCTAGCATAGGGGTACTCAGAACATACACAACTTTTAGAGTCGTCAACAGAAAATGCATATTTTTCTACCACCTTTTAAGTCCTGTCCTTCAAACTTGTTTAGTTTCGCAAATTTGCTTGACATGTCTTTCACAAAATATCCATCTGTCAACTTCAATAGTAGATAATTTTGATCTTTGTAGAGAAATTGAAATTAATAGTTAAAATCAATAGTGGATAATTGGAGAGACGTGTATAACACTTTCAGATCGAAATTATTCGGTGGTTCAGCCGAATATCTTAAATTAGACATAACTCAAATTTGATCAAGAACTAAGTATAATATTGTGTGCTGATCATTGGTTCCTACTTTCAAATGTTGTTCATACTAATCATTTGTTATTAGTTCCTATCGATCATTAGTATATACAGATCATCAGTTCGTAATGATGCCCAAGTTACTATGATGATTTTAGTTACACCTGATGCTTAGTTACTAGTAAAAGACAAGGTTGTTGGTGATCGTAGTTTGCACAAATAATTAGTTGCAACTTAAAACTGGTTTATCAATTAGTTCTGATCATTAAATTCGAACAACTTTTTTTTTATTATGCATATAAATATGATGAATTTTTATTGAAACGTCTATAAGATAGAATAAAAATAGTTCAAGTTGACTGTACAACGCTACCCCCTCTAGAGGCTTTGCTCCTAGAATCTCACTAGAGACGTTTCCTTTGGCCACTGTCCCAAATCCCCCTCCCCTCCAAATGGGGCAATGCCCCCTTAAACCCCTTTGGTCTAGGAGGCTTTGCCTCTCAACCTATTAAGGTTTCTTACTTCTAGAAATTTGAATATTCTTAAATTATTTCAATCAACAAAATAGTTTACATGACACCCACAAAGATACTATTTACATAGTGTGCTAGTAAGTGATATTTATTGATAATTTTATGAATACATGCATTTTAAACAAGTATAAAGATCTAAATCTAGTAAAAATGAAGTTGGGGATATTTTCATGGAAAATAAAAATACATGACCTTTTTATATATCACAGTTAACTTTTTCATCACAATTTACCTTTTATATAAATTTTGTTGCGGTACTACTACATGTAGTCCACCCTCACATATTATATGTGTTGTATGAGACGTTATATATGCCGTATAAAATTTACAATGGTGTGCCTTGTCATATCTGTCAACTTCAACAAGTTATACAAGATGTATAACATTATGATGTGCTCGTATAACACTCATAAAACCTTGTATGATATACTAGCATAACACCTGAGACAACCAATACAATAGGGATGAGAACGGTACTGAATACCATGCTGATTTTTTCACTTTTGGTATCGATTCCATTGAAAATGTTGAAATTTAAGAGTATTGAAACAATATATATGATAGAGATGAGCATTTTTGATCGAGAATCTATATCATCAAGATACTGATTGCATACCAAAAGTACAAGTAATAATATATATATATTTGTACTTGTACCTTTGGCATGCAATAATACAAATTCTCGATCAAAAATGCTCATCCCTGTCATATAATTTTTATAAACACTTTATACAACCTTATATAAGTTAAACACCTCAACACCTCATGTAAATAGTATAATGTCATATGATTTAAAGTCATCTAGCTTGTATGACATATCTGTAACATGTGTCATTAGTGTATCTTTATTTCATCTATTATTTTGTTGACTTTTAACAGGATAATGTAAAGGAACATAGTCCATACAAATTATTGATTATATGAAGGTAACTAACACTTTTCGTCACTTGAGTTTACCTATAATTTGACTTTTACATCCTTAAAATAAACAAAATAACGAAAAACGTATTTTAATTTTGTATCTTATCACAGGTTAAACTAGGGGTGTTCATCGGGTCGAATAACGGATTATTCGGATCGGATTATTCGGATTTGAAAATTTCATGACCCTATCCAAAATACGATTCCGAATAAGGATATCTCTATCCGATCTGAATCTATCCGAATAATCCGAATTTATCCGACTAAACTAAATAACAAAATTTTTTATTTTTTTGTTCCTAATTTTTTTTGGCTAATTTTTTATTCTTAACATTTTATAAGTTTAAAATCATAATAAAAAATATACAACCTGAGTATACAAATTTGACTTGAACTCAAATTGAAACATAATAGGTAATTATATAAAACCTGAAGATTATAATCTCTAATTTAGAACAACAATCGATTATTATATAATTGTTTGGGATTAGAGGACTAAAATGTGTTAATATTTTTGAATATTGAGTTGAAAATATAATAGGTATTTGGTTAATAAGTATTGGGCTAGAAACATAGTTTAATTCCTATTCGGATTAATCGGATATTCGAATAATCCGTACAATCCGAATAAAAAAATTATGATATCCGAAATCTGAATAAGGAATTCGGATTCGGATCGGTTTATTTGGATTTGGATACAGATTGTATTTCAGATATTTTCGGATATCGGATTTTTTTGAACACCCCTAGTTTAAACCATTTTCACTAAGATAAACCTTTTTTTTTTTTTTTTTTTTGATATTTGAGGTAATTTATAGAACGAAAAAACGAAAAGACTTAAACTGGTACGAAATATAAACATTAACAATGTTTTCTTGTGAGAAAATTACATAAATGGTCCTTATGGTTTAATCAAATTGCATGTTTGGTCCTCAAATTTTAAAAATTACAAAGATTGATTTAAATTTTGTGTAATCATTGCATGTTTGGTCCCTAGTACTAAATTCATTTATTTTTTATGCATTTTATAAAAATTACACTAACTTTTAAATTTAATTTTAGAGATCAAAAGTGCAACACACACATGAAAGTTTGGACTAACTTTGTAATTTTGTAAAATTTGGGAACCAAATTTGCAATGAATATATAAAAGTTTAGACTAATTTTATAATTTTAAAAGTTTAATAACCAATTATGCAATCTGATCAAATCAAAAGAATTATTTATGCAATTTTTTTATTTTTTTAATTATATACTTAGTTGACTCTTACATAAACTTTTTTATTTTTATTTTATTTCTGTTGCTCAAAAATAGCAAGCAAGAGCGGATGCTTTTGTTGTTTACCCTAAAAACAATGAACATCAGAAGATGATGAATGTTCAAACACATTTCCAAGGCCGAATATTGTGATCATCGTCTTCTACACACACTTTCTGCAAATTCTTTATCAATCGAACCAATTTTTCTTTCTTTATCAACGCAACCATTTCCTGTAAGTGCTCACATTTTCCATCAATTTTCCTCGATGCAATCTGCATTTAGGTCTTTCTAATTTCATAAATTTCTCACTTTCGTTTTGTCGATCACGGGTTCACTCGTATACTCATCCTCAGCTCATAATTTCGTAGAATCCGATTGCTGATATTGTTGAAAGTGGTACATTATGCAACCTCTGGAAATACTGTACGGAGATATAGATTCAGTGTTATGAATTAGGTTTCAGTATGTGTTTGATTTCTCTTTTGGTAACTTGGAAATCTGTTTCAGTTTATGGATGAATTGCATTTTAAGGAATGTTAATGCGTATCAATGGTCATTTGTTTCTTCTTTGGTGAATTTTCTTTGATGTGTTGCAGATTGTTCATTAGTTTGAGGTGATTGCCTTGAGAGCCTTTTTAAACATTGGAATTGTGGAAGTATTATAGTTGTTGAATGCAAAGTTTTATATGTAGAGTGGTGCACAATGATTTTGAGGCTTTGAGTACTGACATGTAGAGTTTGGGTGTTTGAATCTTGTAGACAGCAAATGACCATTGCTAAGTTATCTTCTTCCCTAGGTTTCAGTTGATACACAGTATAACAGAAAATAAAGTATAGATGCAACTTTCATCTTACTTTCTAACTCTTTTAAACATATACTCATACTAAGATAATCGTAAAAAGCACATTACTTTCATCCAATTTCATCAGTAGTGGTTGAACTGAAAGCATATCTTGCCCAAATGCAACCTATTTTTGTTAGTTTAATTTGAATGTTTGATAAAAGCATGAAAGTACAATGATTCCATCTTTTGATCGATAAAATAATGATTTGCAAGAACTAGTTTAATTTGGCTGTTCTGTCACTATTGTTTTAACTCTTGTCTTACCATTTCTGTGGGTTCACATTTATGCAGGCTTTGAGTGTAACGATGAATGCAAAAATGAAATCAAGAAATGTTATAGAAAATGGGGACAAATACGAAGACTCAATACTCATGACTTTAATAGGCAACGGTGAGGATTTAGGTCCAATGGTAAGGCATTCATTTGAAATGGGAAAACCTGAAAATCTCCTTCACCAACTAAAAAATGTTGTTAAAAAGAAAGAAATTGAAATTGAGGACCTCTGCAAACTTCACTACGAAGAATTCATTGTTGCAGTTGATGAGCTTCGAGGTGTGTTGGTTGATGCAGAAGAGTTAAAAGGTGAACTTGCAAGTGATAATTTTAGGTTACAAGAGATCAGCAGTGCATTACTTTTAAGGCTTGAAGATTTACTTGAATCTTATTCAATTAAGAAAAACATTACAGAAGCGGTTAAGATGTCAAAACTCTGTGTTGAAGTGTTGGATCTTTGTATAAAGTGTAACAAACATGTGTCAGATGGTGAGTTTTATCCTGCTTTGAAAGCTATTGATCAAATAGAGAAGAACTATATGAAAAATATTCCTGTCAAGACTCTTAGAAATTCAATAGAGAAGCGGGTCCCGGTTATTAAAAATCATATTGAAAAGAAAGTTTGTGGTGAAATTAATGAATGGTTGGTTCATATAAGAAGCACTTCAAAAGATATTGGACAAAAAGCAATTGGATTTGCTTCTTTAGCTCGCCAGAGAAATGAAGATATGCTTTCCCGCCAGAAAAAAGCCGAAGAAGAAAGTTCATTAGGGCTTGGTGATTTTACCTATTCACTAGATGTTGAAGAGATCGATGAAAATTCTGTCTTAAAAATTAATTTAATGCCTCTTTATCGGGCATATTATATCCATATATGTCTTGGGATTGGTGATCAGTTTCGTGAATATTATTACAAAAACCGAATGTTGCAGCTGAGTTCGGATTTACAGGTTTCATCAGTTCAACATTTTCTTGGATCACATCAGACTTATTTGGCACAAATTGCTGGTTACTTTATTGTTGAGGATCGGGTTCTTAGGACAGCTGGTGATTTATTATTGGGTAATCAAGTTGAAGCAATGTGGGAAACAGCCGTAACTAAGTTGACGTTGAGTTTGGAGAAACAATTTTCTCAAATGGATACTGCAAGTCATCTTCTTCTTGTGAAAGACTATGTGACGCTTCTTGGGGCGACTTTGAGACAATACGGGTATGATGTGGGCCTGATTCTTGAAGCTTTGACTAATAGTCGGGATAAATATCATGAGCTTCTTTTGGCGGAGTGTAGACTTCAAATCAAAGATGCTATAATTAATGATGATTGTAAGCAAATGGTTTTGAAGGAGTCAGAATATCAGTCAAACGTCTTATGTTTTCATCTTCAAACCTCGGATATTATGCCAGCTTTCCCATATATCGCTCCTTTTTCATCAATGGTTCCTGATTGTTGTCGGATAATTAGGTCGTTTATTAAGGATTCGGTTAATTACTTGTCTTATGGTGGTCAAACCAACTTCTTTGACTTTGCAAGAAAGTATCTTGACAAGTTGTTAATCGATGTTTTAAATGAAGTTTTACTTTCTACAATTAAAAGTGGTAGCAAGGGTGTATCTGAAGCAATACAAATTGCTGCAAATATATCGTTTCTTGAACGCGCCTGTGACTATTTTCTTCAAACTGCAGCCAAACAATGTGGTATTCCTGCTCGAATCATTGCAAGGCCTCAAACTACTTTGATGGCGAAAATGGTTTTGAAAACTTCACGCGATGAAGCTTATCTTGCTCTTTTGGATTTGGTCAACAATAAGTTGACCAAGTATCTTTCACTTACAGAGAACGTGAACTGGATTATTGATGATGTTGCACAACACAAAAGTGAGTACATGAACGAGGTGGTTATTTATCTTGATACTATTTTATCAACCGCTCAACAGATTTTACCTATTGATGTTATGTATAAAATTGGTACTGGGGCCCTTGAGCATGTTAATAATTCTTTTATGGATACTCTTCTTAGTGATAGTTTGAAACGGTTTACTGCAAATGCAGTAATGGGGATCAACAATGATCTAAAAAATTTGGAACAATTTGCAGATGAGAAATTTCATGGTACTGGATTAAGTGAAATTTATAAAGAAGGTAGTTTCAGAGGGTGTTTGCTTGAAATAAGACAATTAGTAAATCTATTATTGAGCAGTCAGCCTGAAAATTTCATGAATCCCGTTATTCGTATGAAGAATTACAACACTTTGGATTACAAAAAACTTGGAATTATTTGTGAGAAATATAAAGATTCACCCGATGGCCTGTTTGGGAGCCTTTCTAACAGAGGTGGTAAACAGAGTAACCGTAAGAAGTCGATGGATGTTTTGAAGAGAAGATTGAAGGAATTCAACTGAGAAAAAAGAAGTGGCAAGCAGAATTTAATTGAGAACAGTGCAAAAGTTTTGCTGGGAGTAGAATAAGTTAAATTTCCTTTATTTGTACTTTAATTTATTTGTTTATTGTTGTCAATGTTAATTTAATTACCTAATTATCTAGTTCCTAAGTTTCTAATGTAACGATTTTATATCTATATTTTCTTAATTGAATAATAACAATGAAGGCAATAAGAAAACCATTGTAAGTTGTGTATTGGTTGATAATGGTGAATATCAACGCTTACAGACCTTTAAATCAGGTACGTTACGCTTTGGCTCATATCTACATTCCTATATTTTGTGAAAATAGTTATCTGGAATGATAAGTTGATCTGATTTTGTGCAGGTAACTTTGGATTTGTTTATGATTCAGAAATTCACATAATGGTGATCGAAGATTAAAGGTATTACTTTCCCTGATCTAGATAGATTTATGAATTTCCTTTTCTTGAGATTTTGTTTATTAGATGCACAGGTTTTCCTCTGCTAAAATCTTCATTTACTCCTTTTGGCACAATCCATAACCATACTTGACATTTTATTGGCTCCTTTTGATGTACTGATGATGCTTGATCCATTTTCTTTATTCCTCTTCATGTTATTCCCACATGAGTAGTTTTAATTTCACTTGGGTTCCACATCGTTTTCCACTCTGATGTCTGGGTCATCTTATTCTTCCTTAAATATGTAGGTGAAAATGACAATGAAGAAATAAGAGAAAGAGGGAAATTGTTAAGACATGTTGAAGACGAAAGAGAGAGGGAAATTGTTGAGATATTTTAAAGACTAAATACGAAGAGTAATATATCTATGGCTGTTCAAATATCTTGTTGCTCGCTCTCACTCGAGCTGATTTTGAGCTGAGTTAAGGTGAGCTCTTAATCATACTACCTTTATAAAAAGAACTATTATAAAGCCCATACACATTATCCATGAGTCCATGACCCAATCTTTAACTATTTTGTGAGTTACACTGCTTTACGCCCCTAATTCCCCTATCTTGATTTCTAGCAACTACACGAATAGGGCTGAGTATCTGGTACGACCAACCGAGACTGAAAAACTGACCCGGCAGCGGACTGATAATCTGAATTTTGGATAGTCCTCAGGTTTCATTTTTTTTGTTCAGTTTCGTTCTCGGTCCTGTTCCTGTGTTTGGACTGAGATAAACCGTGTAGGACCGACCAACCTGAGCAGAATTGGAAAATTTCAAATCATTGGTTACAGCCCACTTTAATTGACCTTGACCTAGGCCAAGTGAGGTATGTTTATGAAGTAATTTTGAGATGCTATTTCAGTTGCCCTTGGGCTCTAAATTGAAGTAATTTTGACCTGAACATATTACTCCACAAAACCATGGGAAAACACATTAGTATATGGTAATTTTGCTCATCAAAACTAATATGTCAACTAGCCTGGGCAAATCTTTCTTTCGCATCCATTACACATTCATGTGCCCTTATAACTAACTAAAGTTTGTTTTCTCTTACAGAAGTTTAACTACTGTTATTTACAAAACAATGAAGTATTGAATTCTGAAAGGCTAATCCTCATACTAATGCACAGTTTAGTAATAGTCCCATTTAAACAAGCTGTTTAAGCATATGGTTAAACATATGATAGAAGTTTATTCAACCAATAATTTACTTCTATCCACTCTATTAGTCTATTTGATACAAGCTGTTTATCACAACTTACTGCAGGTCTGGGGTTGGGTCAGGCCGGTCCCCTCCTGGTTCAGTCTGGTTAAAGCTTGTTACTCAGCCCTTACATCAATCGACAACTCGATCTTCGACGAGTGAGCTTCTTCATCATAATTTTGTTTCCTGTGTTTTTGCAATAGGGCTTCCTTAATCTTGGTTGGAGATTGATTAACACTAACTCCATCATCAAACTAATTGCTACCCTTGGATCCTTATCTTGATTTGTTTTCTTAATGGTCTTACAGTTATTTCCTAGGCTGTATAATCTCCTCTGTATATCTTGATTAACTCTATCTCGATCTTTAAACTAATTGCCACCCTTGAATCTTTATCTCTATAGTTATTCTGCAGTCTCTGTTTTTTTTTCTTTTTCTTTTACTTGATTACTATGGTGGTTGTTTTCTCCGTTATGGTCGAGCTCAAACTTTAGGTTGTTAAGGGTTTTCGAACAAGAATGTATGAAATGTACATGAAAGTGAAGGATCAAGAGGATGAGTTGAAATACAATCGGGTTTATGTTTACTATATTTATTTATGATTGTAGTTGTAGTGCCTATTGTGTTAGCGTGTGATGTTGTTTGTGATGCTGTACCATCCATTGTTGTTTTTGTGCTAAATGATCCTATGAATGAGTTTATGTGGGGTTAAAAGATTGACGGATAAAATTTGCATCAAGTTGGGTGGTTTGACTTTAGTTGACTAATACGACGGTGTAAGTATTGCTAAAGGCAAGAACCGAGTGTTGGACTCAAGGAATGGTTAGATATCTCTAATGCTTAGATATTACTTAGCGTTAAAAGGTTTTTCTAGTTATAAGTAGTTATTGTAATTATTAAAGAAGGAAATTTCTTGGGCTAAACTCTTTTTGATTAGCCACTTTGGTTGATAGCGCAATGATAACATTTGGATTTTTTAAAGACCACCTAGGTTTAAACTGGTAAGGCGTAATTTAAGGGGCTTAAAATGAGATATTGATGTTAAAAGAAACTCCTTTCGGCTATATGGTGGCAAAGAAATTACAGTTAAATCTTGATTATAATGAATTAGGAAATCATAGTATGATTAGACTCCTCGAGTAGTCATCTAACCCTATAGCATTCATTAAGCATAGGATGAGATTCATCTTCTATATAAAAGTTCTTCAAGAACTACCTTTAAGACAACCTTTCAAAACCATGGTATCTATTTCTATTCATAGGTTAAAAGGGTGTGAGAAGAAAAACAATACATACATTTTAGTAATTACACAACAAATGTAGTGTGGAAGTTGTGGCCTGACTTTTTCTTTTTTTTGAATTGTTCGCAGATCGTGTTTTGCATCAAAGACGCATAAAATAGTACCTCGACCATCTATTGAATGGGTTGCATGAAATCTAGTATAGGAAACAAACACTTATAGTATAAGCCAAGATTATTACAGCGTAAGAAATATAACTTAAAGATAAACTTAGCATGATAGATTGTAGAAAATGTTGTATGTTATTTGACTTCTGCGTGTTTTGTGTTTCTTCTTTCTATCCATTAAGACCAACAAATAGTTTTATTAAAATACCTAATTGATGCATCTTTTCGTTAACATTGTAACTGTTCATGAAAAGTTAGTAATTTCTCCTTCTTTTGTGACAATTTTTCCAACACGTCTTACAAAATAAGATTAGATGAGAAAATTGAACATAAATATGTTATAATGGTAAAAATAAATGATACTTTTCTTAGTTAAGTACGTTTTCCCTCCCCTTCTAGTCTTGTCTCCAATTATCAATTTGTTTTAGATTGAATTATCGTTTTCCTTAATGTGGCTTGGTAATAATTGTCATTTTCATAAAATTTTATTTATTTATTTTTATTTATTTATTTTTTTGCATTTGGCTCCCTTAGGTTTTTTGCATGTTCATCCAAAATGTTATCATAATATAATAGTATCAAAAAATCATATCGTTCCATGATAAAAACAAATGAAGTTAAAATGGTTGAACAGAAAAATAAAAAAAAAAATCAAATAATGAACAAATTTGATAAAATTTACAAAAATATGTAACTATAATACATAACTAAGACAAGAAACATTTAAAATTAAAAACTCATTGTTCATTAAAATGTAAATATTTTTTTGTGTAATGGTATTGAAGGTTATAAAAGATGGGTAAAAATCATATTGATGAAAAGTTGTTAAAAACTAAACATTACAAAAAATATGAATAATGTTATGAATTTAAAAATAATTAAAAGGAAAATGCTATTTTGAAAGAAAATATGTCAGAAAATTTTATTCTAATAAAACAAAATATTGTTAACGGTAATATTAAAATTAATAACTTAATCATTATTTGTTAACACAATTAGCAATTTCTTATAACTTTTGAAAAAATATGAAATAATTTAAAAAATATAAGTGGTCATACATATAATTTTTATTATAATAGATATAAGTTAGTAGTTTTTCAAATTTATTGCACCTCAAGAAAAAAGAATGTAGCAACATATGAGAATGCAAATGTGGCACGTAGATGGACGGGGCTAAAAAGAGGCCATGTGTATCTATAGTTAGTCTTTTATTATAAGGTTATATATTTGAGTAGATTTATAATTGGAAAGGGTTTGAATAAAAAGAATAATAAATCTAAAATGTGTAAGAAAAAATCTTCATACTCAATTTTTTTAATTGATTTTTTTAATAAATTGTTGAGATCAAATTATAGGGAAGCAATTTGTTAGAGGAGTATTTTAAGCATAATCCTTTTTGTTTACTTTTTCAAGTTACCCCTCTTTTCTTAAATATTCATAACTTTTATATACGATATTATTTTTTTTTATAAAAATACAACTATAAAAACGAGCGTTTTTTTCTCTAAAGCGAGTACAATATCATTATATAAAATATAATAATTGTTTTTATGTTTTTGAGCTCATATGAGCTCTGCTTGTCATTGTGTATTTCGTGTAGTTCATTGTGTTTTTTTAAGCTAATGTGTTTTTTTTAACACTATTGTGTTTTTTCAAAGTTGTGTTATAAAAAACATAATGATGAAACAACAACTAATTAATCTAATATATTAAAAACATAGGGAAAGAACATAAAATAATATAGAACGTAATCATAATAATAAAATATCTTGTTGTGTTTTTTGCTAATCATTGTGATATCCTAACACAACTAGTTTTGAAAACACATTGTTAATAACATCATTGTGTACCTCTAATTGTAATACACAATGATAAGATAACAAGCTTGTATAATATATAACAAACATTGATAAAAATAACACGAGATAATCTAAAACGTAAAACATAATGATAAATGCACATAACAAAAGATGAAAAATATTTGAAACAATAAACTAATATATGATACAAGAACTTGACGTATTAGACACAATGCCTTGCGTATTTGATACAATGAACAAAATGTCTTGTCCTTTAAAACAATAGAAGGATGCATGTCAAGCCATGATCCTTCTTAAGCTTTTTATATTAAATACCATTTTGCCTATAACCTTATCCCTTATAATCTTTATTATTTTCATAAAGGAAGATAGATTAAATACTTTTTTTTTACTATACCCATTTTCTTTTAAGAATTTCTATTATATTGATTGGTGTTTGGTCTTAGTATCTTTCTAGTGGCTGGTTTAATGAAATCCTTTGCTGTTTAAAAAAAAGTTTACACACATATACTTTTTATTTATTAATCAGGCTTTCATATATATAACTTTAATTTAAATAAAAATTATAAATCAATTTAGAAACTTATTGAATTAATGCATTCCTGCGATTTCTCATTATAATATACGTCTGTCTAACACATATTGGAGACCTATTTTATAGAACTATAAATATAATAAAAATTCTGTAAATTTATATCCAGGGTAAAGATCAAAATGAGAATTCATATATTTTATAAAAACTACGAGAACTCAAGAAAAATAATAAAAAAAAATATTTTTACTACAATACGAACTTTATTATTAAATTTAACATCCTTAGATAAGTTTATATGTCATTATTTACATGTATTCGTATATTTTAAATTTTACATATATGTAAATGGTAAAGACTTACACATGTGCAAATGATAAGCTTACACATGTGTAAAGTTTTAAAATATACAAATACATGTAAATAAACAAATGTAAGTTTCATTTAAATATGTTTTAATTTATTAATAATAATAAGAATAGGTATCTAGATAAAATATTAGTTTTTATTATTTTTCGCGAGTTTACGAAGTTCTCACAAAAACATTAGGCGTTCTCAAAATAACTCTCCCATTCATGTCTATTCATATATGACAAACATTCACTATTATTTGATAAGCACATTTGTATGGAGCTTGTGATGAGAAAAAAGAGTGACGAGAGAGGGAAGGAAATTAATTAATTAAAGAGAAGTGATTTTATATTTTATAAGTATACACTCTCAAATTAATTGTTAATAATAAATAAATGATTTAAATTGTTTCTTTATCATAATATTTTGTTTATCTTGTGGTCATCACTCATCAATGATGTGTTAAATCTATGATCATGGATTCCATCATGTAACTTTAATATGAGGAATTTGTGGGTGGGTAGAAAGTTAAGCCAATGGAGAAGAAAGAAGACTATAAACGCATCGTTTTGGTCCACAAATAATATTTATCGGGTATTGTGGAATATGTGGAGACTAGAAGGCGTTTTAAATGTGAACAACTAATGTATAATATTAACTTTAAAATGAATACTGCATAATATTCTTGATTTAAGTATTTGACTTTAACTTTTGAGGATAATGGAAATTGAAATATGTAAACATTGAAATTGAAATCACCTTTGTACAAAACTGAAATTGCTTTCAACACCCAATGAACCAAATCAAATCATCGAAACAAATTTGAAACAACCTTCAAAAACCCAAAATAGTTCCCCATGGGCATCAAGGAGCTGACCATTAGCGAGTGTCTTCGGTAATTATCCGATTCGATCTAGAAAAAATTTTTGGGCCCGACGTGGTAAAGTTTTTGCTTATATACCCTGAAAGTCGAACCACAACCGGTAGATGGTCGATCATTAATAGGTAAACTTCCATAAAATGTTCTTCGTCCAATGATGATTAGTGGGCGGTGAAACTTACATTATTAAGTGATAAACTTATAATTGGTTATCATGTAACAAAAATTTTTACCTACAAACTATATTTCTGCTTATTACTTTTAATTTATGATATATGATTTTCTTTTTCTTTCGAATTCATTTTATCAAACATGTTAATTGTGTTCAATGTTTATATTTTTTGTTTGTTTATTATTTTTTAAACGGCTTTCAATGTTTTTATACCAAAGGTCTAAAACTATCTCAATACACAGCCGTTACCACCGATCGGTACTCCAATCATTGGTTAAATAAATAAATTATTAACTTGAATAAAACGTTTCCAATATATTTATACAAGTTATAGCTCAAGCCTAGGGACGTCGCCCATAGGCATCACAAGAGAAGATAAGGACAGCTTTTGAAAAACGTATATCATATCTTGATTAAGTTATTGTGTTAGCATTTAAGAGAGAAATTTTAACATGAGAATCATAAGCCAACCGTCCACTAAAAAGAACCTTTTATTTGTAGAAAAAATTGAAGGCGATATTTTCTCTTTATCTCTCCTTTTGTTTTTTTTTTTTCTTTTATCTTTTCTTATTTTGTTTCTTTTTTCTTTAAGGGGTGTCATAAATCAACTAGCAAACGTTAGCCAAAAAATTGTAATCTATCATAAAATCATTATAAAAGCGATTAATCACGCTGTATTTTAAACAATTGTAAATATATGGATGCATGCTAACAATATTTAAAGTCTATTCTTGTCATTCAGTGAAAAAAAAAGATAAAGAAAAACCAACCAATAAGGAATTTCTATAATGTAGACTGTTGTGAATTTACATGTGAATTGTTATATCTGGTAATGTGACAACTGACAACAAAATGAAGGTTTGATGGCTAACATGGAAGTTTATTTAATGGTTGCATAAGTATGGTTTGTTTTTATAAGGACTAAAAGTGTCCATTCAATCAAAGTTCGAGGATTACATTTGTATTTCAGTTTAGAACACATAACACCATAGACATGTATCTTCATGTTGTGTTTGAAAAAAATTATGTATATAACAAATATGCATTTGTAATTTTTAATGAAAATAATACAAATAATAGTGAAATACACGGTCCGAAAATACTATTGTATAACTGTTTGAAGAATCATGAATAAAATCATTAATGATCAATCTCAATAACATGAAATCTAAATATAATATTTGATTAGTAATAATTGGTAAAAATTATTGTGGATGCAAATGCATGGAAAAATATTGATATTCTACTAATAACATCTATAATTTTTATAACCAAAACTGTTTAGTGAGAGGTACTATATATATTATAACTAGTATTTTTCATCGGCGCGCGTTGCGCGCGTGAAAACCGTTCGAAACGATTTGAAGTTGTAAAACCTCACGTTCGAGCTCAGAACCGGTGTTCAGTTGCGGCTGCTAACTATAATCGGTAGCCACGCCTAAGCAACGACACCACTACGTTTATCCCATCACCGCCCTCAGAGTTCATCTCGTCAACAACACAATAATAACAAACCCAAAAGACAGCCATCAACACCACGACTTCAATTCAATCAAACCATAGGCAAGTCTTGGATGAAGCGGTCCTTATCATCTTCAACACCGCAAAATAATTTCATAGACACATCCCCAACCAAACCATCTAGCCAACAACACAACATGACAGCCATGCATCAGAAGGTTGTACAATAAGCATCGCAAACGGTACATACAATGAAAACTCCAAAAGATAAACACAAAAGCAAGTCTCAGATGACCAGATCGTCATCATCATCGACACCACAAACCAGACAAAGGGGATCAGATACCGTAATGGCAGGAACATCAATCGCCGACAATCGGGGCACAACAGCAAAGGCATAACAATGGTGGTCGTACCACCACCACCGACAGCCTGCGTTGTAGATCTAAAAACCCTAAATGGGTAATAGAGGGAGACGAAGGTGAGGGGCAACAATGACGGTTGCACCACCATTGTCACCACCGCTCGCATCGAGGGGGCCACCGCCTGGTCCAACTAACCCATGAGAGGGTGGCAGATTGGCAACCGACCTTGCTGCCATCACCATCATCACAAACAAAGAAGAAACCCACCACCATTGCAACCGCCATAACCAACATAACCCGCTTACTGGTGGAGGCATCGCTGGTGCGGCGGTATAGCTAACGGGAGGCCGAGAAACGGCAGCTAGGCTGGAGCGGCCACCGCGTCCGCCGTCTCCGCCACCACTAAACACGCATGCGTGTTTTCTCTCTCTACAAAGAGTTAAGGCAAGGGATCTCAGTCGAAAACCAACGTCGAGCCTTAACTCTTCCTCTGTCCATATTACAGTAAAATCACTCTTCCTCTATCCATACTCCGATAAAAAAATAAACATTTCCCTTTTTCTCTCTCTAAATTCTGGTGAGAAGGAGAAAACCCATATATCTCTCTTTATGTTGTGATAAAAATGAAAGACTTTAAGCCAAAACGATGGGGCCAAAATATGAAGAAAAAAAAGGAAACTGATGTGGCAGATACATAAAGTAAAACGGCATCCGGAGATAAACATGGGCAAAAAAACCGGTTCGGCCAAAAAAACGGGAACCGGTTTCAAAGAAAAACCTGTTTGGCCCAAACCAGTCCCAAACTGACCCGAACCGCTGGTTTATAAACCCCACCCTCAAAACTGGTTTGAAAAGTTAAAAACCAGTTAAACTGGTCCTAAAACCGGTTTATTAAAAAAAACCGGTTTCAAACCGGTCCAAATCGGTTTGGCAGGTTTGAGTATCCGGTGAGCCAAACCGGTTTGAAAAAAAACTGGTTTGAGCCCACAACAAAAAAACCAGTTTGGTTTTGAACCCAAACAGGTTTGGATAAAAAAAATCGGTTTGTACACCTCTAGCCGGAGATGCCGCCGTGTCCACCTACATCGCCCAAGTCCACCGCCATCACCACCCATTTAGAACGTCTCCCTCTGTAGATGAGATAAAAAAGCATTAGTTTCCATACTTAAAGAGGAAGGAGGCCAACTGTTCAAACTTGTACCAAAAGCATTTTAAGTTGTATAAATTAGAAGGACCAAAGTGTAAAACATGATAAATTATATGGTAAAACTCAAAAACCAAAAACAACCCTATTCATTTCACTTGGTTTATAAATATATAGGGTAATATTTTTATAACATTCAAAATAACTTCTTATCGTCACGTCATCTTCATGCAACGTGCTTATAATTGTTGGTATTAAGCACTCAAAGAGAACTCTTGTATTGATAAACCCTAATGATTACATGCATGGAGAAGAAAAAACAACATAATTTTAAATAAAAGAAAGAGACTAAAAATATCCGATTTAGTTTGTGTAATGTTGTAGATATTACATACGCTACATCAGTCTTAATTTGATTATCAAGTGTAATATTTTGTGGATTAGATCGTTTTGAGGATTTTACATTTGGTATCAGAGCAGATGTTGCTCTTGATACATGAATTTTCATTTCACTATCATCCGTTTTAAAATGTTAACCTTGAAGAGATTAAAGACCAAAAGGTCATGGTCGATTTTGAAATGGTTTTGGAAGAAAAGAAGGTGAAACCAAAGGTGAACACATACGAAATCAGCTTTGTTACATGCTATACTAATAATTTGAAGTTTGGTAATCAAACAAGGGTTTTTGTGATATTTAATCAAGTTCAAGATTCTATATTTACTCCATTTGATTCGGGACGTTCGTGAATTAAAACTTGACAATATGAGCTTATTTTATCTTATTGATGGGGACAATGATCAAATGATTGAATTAAGTGAAGAATCAAAGTTGTTTGGTAATCGTACTATAAAAATATGAGCTTATTTTATCTTGCTCATTATCATAGAATCTTGTCATTCGATTAAAGCATCAGGTTGTTCAAGAATTCAAAATGAAAGTTGTGTCACACCCTCAAAATCCACGTGTGGGGTTTAACTGCGAGGCGTGTGAACAAACCAGGATCCAAGTCATTAGTTACTTAAAACGACACTATATGTAACATTAAAACATTACAGAGTTTAAAACTTTAAAACTATGCGGAAGCGTTTTGTAAATTAATCAAACCCAAAGTATTTAAAGTGTAACATTGGCAAAAAAACACGCCAAACCATTGTTTGTAGACAATAAATTCAAAATCAAATGTCAAGATATAATATGCTTCTTTAAAATGCATGCTGGACTTGTGATGTGCTCCTACTCGCAAACGAAGTTAACGACCCGAGAATAGCATACTAAAAGAGTCAACACAATGGTTGGTGAGTTCAAGAGTTTGCGTTTAACATAATCAGTGATAGTTGTAAAACATAAGTAGTGCATTGAAATAGATAGCTACTCTATATTCACAAGTAATAACCATAGTGATTTCGCGATAGAAGCTGACTATGTTTGTCTGTTTGCCTCCCGCCACGACATATCAGGTCGTGACGTTGTTGGTTGTTTAGGACAATATTGCACCCGCTTGACCTCCAATCATATGGGTGAGGCTTGTCAGACCCAGTAGTACTACCCAAGACTTCCCGCTAGATTTCTTAATTCATGATCCGAAAGTGTGAGGTCTTTCAATGGTATACATCACTATGTTAAACTATGCACATTTCATAATAGTAAAGCGTTTGTAAACAAGTTTGCTATCTCCCCCAAAAGAGAGTGTTTAAAAGCAGGGCATGAACTCACCTGATGCGCAAACCAACAATAAGTGCAAAGCTAGCGATGATAGGAAAGACAACCCGTCAAATGTTACCTAGAATATGTGAGTACATAAGTATGTGCAACCAGAGAAACATAACAACCCTAAGTGCTCAACAACACATTAACCCTAGGGTTTTGAAACCAAAATGACACATTTGACCTAGTTGAACCCGTTTGACCCGTTGGTGACTTGTTAATTGAAATCTTGTTTGATCAAGTTTAGCAACTCATACCGTATTATTACCACGTAAGCTTTTCACGTAAACCACATCATCAATCTTAGATTCTATCAACATCATCATACCAACATAGATCATCATATAGCATATTTCATCATACAACGCTTGCAAATCTAAACCCAACATCATGCTCAACACAAACATAATTACATCACAACTAGCAATTCATACATTGAATTTAATCATGCACTACATGCCATGTGAAGCCACTCACGACTTCACATCCTAAACCCTGCCAATCCTACCAAGTAGGGGCCTCAGATTCGCACGCGTGCATGACGATCATTATCACATTACCCAACACAATTCACACCAATTAACATACATCATAATAATCTATTACAATCTCATACATGATCCATAATTCCCTACCCTAAACCAACATCTCATCATATTCCATAGAACCTAGATTTCTCAAGCAATCCATCAAACATCCACATGATCCAATTAACACATTTCAACACCTTAGACATCATCAATAAACATTCTAGCATGATCCTAACATCATAAACATGCCCAATTCACAAAATCCAACGTTTCACATCAATAAAGTTTCCCTTTTGGGAAAGTAATGTCCAAAATCCATATCTTCACCAACTTAAATCCCAAATTCATCAATAACATCCTTAATCCAGTTCCTAGTAACCATAACAATCCATCTAACACATACTAATCATCAATCCATGAATTTCCATGAAGAAAAGTTTCCACTTTAGGCAATATATGAACTATATGATCAAACCATGGATTTCTTGCATAATCATCATACCCCAACATTCATACAACATAAATAACAACATATCATCATCAAAAAATCATCAATTTGACTTTTCCATATGATTTTTGAGTTAGGATTCATCAAGAACTAAAATCATGAAAAACTTGATAAATACTCACCTATAAGTGTGTTTAAATGGTAATTAACACTTGTAAACAAATTGTAACACTTGAATCCTCTCAAAATCGATTTGTTCTTGATGTTAGAAGCTTGAAATCAAAAGAAATAGGGTGCTTGGGGGTGTTCTTGGCCGCAAATGGGATGGGGGCTAGGGTTGGGTTGTTTTGTAACTTTACTTAATTAACATTTACCATCTAAACCCCCCTTTAATACCTTTTTATAAAAATTAGCCTTTTTAGCACTTTTTAATAATTTTAAACTACAAGAATATAAGTATTGTTAATCAACAATAATAATCATATGCATTTTCAACTAATAACAAAACACATGAAATCATTATCACACGTTGTCACGTTAACAAGTAAAATTCACAAATATTAATTAAAATACATGAATCACATAACCACAACTAATAACCAACATTATTAATTAGATTATCATCTGTTTATCATAGATCATTGTTATTAAGTCACCAACGTTCAACGACAACTAGTGTGTGCTCACGACACGTGTATGCAAGACCTAACGGAACTAACGGAGTTTGGTAACGAAAAATTACCAGATGTCACAAGTTGGATCTCTTTTGTCATATGCCTAATACAACTTAAGTCTAAGTAATCAAGATAGATTGGTTTAATCTTGATTTAGACATGATATAATGTATGAAGTTACATATTATAATGTGCTTACAACTGAGGGGGACGACTGAAGTATATATGATGCGACACAATTTGTGTTATATATGAATGTAAAAAAGCCATTTAGGTGTTGGAAACAATAAATATGAGATTACTTAAGAGCAAGAGGTTGAACATTTGAATTTAAAAGTTGGAATGGAGCTTAAACAAGAGTGTGTATGCATTCTTGAAGTTTGAATTTGAGATAGTAGCTTTATGCCTTGTTGATATCATGGTTTTTGAAGGGATAAAGAATTGGGTGTGGTGGGAGTTTAAGTGCATAGGAGATGATGAGTTAATTATGAAGGGGGATGCGTTTGAAGGGTATGCATTTGTTTCATGATTTTTAAGGAATATTAATCATGAAAACGGGGATTTTTGGGCCTATTTCTCAGCTGAATCATGGTCCTTTTACCCTTGTTTAAGCCTTAAATTCAACAAAATCTAGTTATCATGATTTTGGATATGGATGAAGTGGTATTGTTCTTAAGATTTCTAAAGAGATAGGGGCCGATTTTTTGTGACAGATGATGATGATAATATGCGTATTTTAATAATTTTTTGATTGAAAGATGTTAAAAGATGTTCATTTAATTTGCGGGTATTGAATTTTAATAATCTTAAGTTTTATTTATTGGCCGAGATTAATCCCAACTCAGTAAATATTACGAGACACTCTTAACTTTGAACTTATTTTCCTCTAGCGATCACTTACTAACTTAAAGTTAACCTCCGTTAGTTTTTTTTTTTTTTTTTTTGATGAACTAGGGCCTACTTTGAGCCATTTTTAACTCCGCCGCCTCCCAACCTCCACCAGGTCTGTTTTTTAATGTCTAGCATTCATCGTCACTTGAAATCTACCTCTAAAGAGTCAAGTGGTTTAGATTAGGAGGTGAAGATTGACGGGTTTTAAGGTGCGAAAATTTCAAATTGATGAACCAGATGGTTATTTTCAATTTTCCACTTGGTATTTTGGCCATATAAATAATTCATGTTATTGAAAAATTAATGGTGCTAATTCTCAATTAGTAACGGATCATTGAAGAAAAATAAGTTTAAAATGGGAAGTGTCTGTAAATATTTTTTCAGTTGATATTAATCCCGGACAATAAATGAAAGTTTAGATTATTAAAATCAAATAATCTTTTAATTTGTTAGTTAGGGTTTATGTCGTTTACGTTAGCATAAAATTCAATTGTAATAGTTTAAATAATTTCATTTCAAATTGCATAAATTAAATAAATAAATAAATAAATATATATATATATATATATATATATATATATATATATATATTGTAAACCATTTGAGGATTCTAGTAATATTATCTTATCTTAAATTGTGTTTTAATTCGACTAGAGCATGATAATAGTTGGTTTCTTACATTTGTTTTATTACAAGGGTGATGTTTTATATTTATATTCATATTTATACATATAGGTTGTAATTTATTTTAAGCTCATCGATTCTCAATCGTTGACATAAATTTTCGACTTTGAGTTGGGTTTTGAAGTTGATATTATGTTGTGATTTGTGAAAAGTCATAAAATATTAATGCACAATGTATATTAATGCCTTCAAATTATTTAGGTTCACATAAAATATCGTGAAATGGTTCAAGTTGCGATTGTAGGATCATTTTTTAACTTTATATTCAAAACTAAATAAATTACATTATCATATAAATAATAAAATATATGAAATACCTCGAACTTTAAGTAATATCACAACCTACAAGTTCAAACCAAGAAACCAACACTAAGAAACCTTAATCAAGCCAATAGCCTATTGGCCTAGTAAAATTATTTGTATCAAATTGATATGAGTTCGAGTCTCACAAAGTGATAAATAGGTTGGTTTTAAAAGAAGATTTTGAAGGTGCATTCATTCATTGTTTAAAAACCCCTAATTAAGCTTATATTAAAACAAATAACCAAAAGATCTGAACATCAAAAAATTTCAAAATTTTGCCTAAAATTTATTTAGTTTATATTTCAAAACAAATATAAGTTCACCTCAATAATCATATATATGACAAATCATGTTAAAATAACAACTGTTACAAATAGAAAAGGTTATTATTAATTATCTATATCTATACTACTATATAATACATATTAAAAGAATAAGATGATAATTTCATTTAAAATATAAGACACATTTACAACATTTTAAGCATAGAGTACAAGTGTTTTATGTAATAATTCCATTTTTGCCCCCATTTAATTAACTTCTTCTTATTATTGTATTATTTAATACACATTATTAATACATTAATTAATATTATGATATTATTTAATTCACTTCATTAAGTTTTATTTTATATATAATAATATAAATTGACATTTAAATTTATAATTACTAATCATATTTTTAAAACTAAAGTTTTATTTTGTTTATAATAATATAAATTGATATTTAAATGTATAATTACTAATCATATTTTCTTAACTAAATATATACTATTTAAATTAAGTATTATTTTATTTAAATACTTATATCTATACTACTTTATAATAAATTTCTTTGGATAAATATGTAATTTTGCCAAGAATACAAATTTTGAATCAACATGTACAAAAGAGGGCAAGGCATTTAAAAGGAGTAGAATAAAGAATTGATTAAGATTTTAATACACTTTAGGGGCAATATGATAAATTTATCAATTAAATTTTATATAACTCGCCATTTTTGCCCTTGTCTATTTCATGTATTTAATAAATATTATTAATATATTATTTAATAATATGATATTATTTAATTCACTTTATTAGTTTTTATTTTATTTATGATACTATAAATTGATATTTAAATTTATATTTACTAATTATATTTTTATAACTAAATATTATTTAAATTAAGTATTATTTTTTTAAATATTTAAGTATATAACTTTATATATATATATATCTTCATTTTTATAATAACTATAACATTAATATTTTTCTAGGGGCAACAAGTGAGTTTAATAATTTTAATATTAATCTATATCTTTTATAATAAAAGTGTAAGGAGGATTTAATGATAATTTTATATATGGATTAAGACACTCATATGAAAAGTCATGCTTAAATTTCAAAAAATTAATCATTTTATTTCATTTATACTCTTATAATAAAATATAATATATGATGTTTATAATACAAATACTAAAGCATATACACGTGGCCAAACAAAATCACCATTTACTTTCAATTTCGTTCATTCACTGCGATTGAGCACTAATCCTTCTTCCCCTTTCCCTTGCTGGTTGTTAAAAGCTCAATAACAATTAATATGGTAATTTGTTGTGACAATTTCTCCATTAACTTTTTTCGGTCTATGCAAATCACCACCGAAAGCTGCTTTCGATGATCATTAAACTCTAACCTATATTCATAAAATGAAACCCCCTTAAAATCTAGGTAATAAGTGATTTCCGACCACAAATACCACCAATGCTTTCACTAATCTTGTTGGGATAATATAGTTGTCGTAAACACTTTTGTAATATACATAACTTTTTTCTTTCATTTAATTTTTTTAATAATTATATTTTAATTTTTTTAGTTTACATCATAACGCACCGAGCCGATACTGACTAAAATTGAATTTACAAAAAATTGCGCAACAGTCGTACTGCAGCAACACGCGGGCATTTCAACTAGTAATTACTAAAGTCAGACAAACATATCCACTAAAATTCTCACTTATATAATAAAGTCTAATAAATATGATAAAGATTAACATCACAAGAGGATGCTCCTTCCAAAAATATCCTGACTTAGAAAACATGTTTTATAAAAGGAGGAAAATGCAAAATGCAAAATGCAAAATGCAAAATGCAGGAAGTAATAGAATTAATTATTAAAATATAAATGGTAAAATATTAGCAAGTACATTGTGTAACAAAGAAAATATTATGCTTTTGAAGTTAATGACCTATTGATTTTCAAGTAAAATATTGGTTTAACATCAATTAGTAAGCAAAAGCAAAAGTTTGAAGCTTTTGGTGATTAAGATTTGAGAAAAAGGAAATGACGTCACAGTCAACAAGAGGAGAAACCGTATCACTCACTATTATGGCCCATTATTAACTCTAACACTAGAATGAATCTAATTACATTATTTTTAAATATATTCCACTCGTGCAAGCAGCAAACTCAAAATTAATGCAAGAAATTCTACTATTTTAGTTTTAATAAAAATAGCAAATGTATAATCCTGTTTATAAAGATATATGTTATCATATATGTTTTCCAACCCAGAACTGCACCCTAGTCTCCTTAGAAATTCACAACTAGAAACATGCCGCTCTTTAAGAAAGGCAAGGTGGGTGACTGCCTTGGGCCCGTTCAACCTGAGGGCTCAAAATTTTTTAAAATCTTTTATACACACACACACACACACAAACACACACACACACATATATATATATATATGTATATTAAAAAATTGTATACTTTGTTAGACACTTGAACATATTAAGTCATTATGAAAACAATTAACATTTTTAATTATTTTAGGCCTGTTAAAAATTAGATTCTATTATCATTTTAATTATTTTTTGCCCACTACTATTTACATGTTACATAAACTTGTAACCCATTTTAAAACCCAAATAAAAATAACTTGTGATTTGCGTGGGTGCAATAAAAGAACGATCAAAACACAAAAGGCCAGGGTAACTTGTTAATTTAACTATGGTCTCGTTTTTTACTTGCCTAGGGTATGAGTGACCCTTTTGCAACCAACCTTGCTTTATAGGTTTGTATATTTCTATCAATGTCGGTCTTTTTCGTGAAGATCTATTTACCATACAGATATTCAGGAAGAAGATCAACCAAGTCTCACACACGGTTATCAAACATAGATTGCAATTATACACCCATGGCTTCTAGCCATATCTTGGATTAAGATACCAAAATTACAGATTTGTAATTAGTAGGTTCATCCCGATCCATTATCAAGATGTCAGCATATTCATGAATTCCAATATATCTATCAGAATCATGCCAATCTATAGTACTTTTGCGGACACTTGAATTAACAGCCGATTCTTGAACCCTCTTAGGTTCAAGCTGATCTATAGTTTGAGTCTATGATTCGGTTATATGTGTTTTCCAGATTTACTCTAAATCCACATGATTTTCTCCAATCACTCCCACAAGGAGTTCATTCTTTAAGAAGACAACTCTACGTTTTATGAAAACCTAGTTTTCAGTAAAATTATAGAAATAGTAACTGATTGTTTTCGTGCATCAGACAAAAACAACTTTATCGCCTATGGGTTCTAGTTTATCTGGATATTCACGTGTAACATAAGTGTTACAACACCATATCCTAAGGTAGGACACATTGAGTTTGACCCCATGCCAAGTCTTATAAGACGTTTTGTCCGCCTTTTTAGGCAGGGCTAGCTAGATTAAGTATTTTAGAAGAAGTCTCAAAAGTGAAACTTCAAAAGGAGCGAGGTAAGTTTGTACGATACACCATTGATCGAACCATATCCAGTGGTGTTTTATTTCTCCTTTTAGACACACCATTAAGCTGTGGTGTACCGGGTGGAGTGAATTGTGAGACAATCGCACATTTACTTAGATAGACTAAGACATTTCCTTCCTCGATTTGATCAAAGTATCTTAATCATTTTACCTAGCTGGTTTTGTACTTCATTTTGGTATTGATTGAACATTTCAAGCATTTCATGTTTATGCTTCATAAGATAAACATAACCATATCTATTAAAATCATTAGCAAATGTAACAAAGTATCTTTATCAATACCTATCCATTGATCTGAATGGACATACATCTCTATGTATAGTCCTAATAGATAAATGAGCTTTGGTCAACTTTACATTTAAACATCATTCACATTCATCAAAAGTCTCTTGACTTGTGGAATTTAAAATTCCTACGGTTTGGAGTTTCTTCATGCGATTTTTATTTATGTGTCCTAGTTGACAATGCCACAAATAAGCGTCGTTGAAATAGAATTTCATACATTTAGTGGAGATATTGTGTATATCGTTATAATTATGCAATTCTATCTCATAGATTCCATTATGTATCTTTGCATTGAAGTAAAAGACTTTTATTCAAATATGTAGAAATATAATCTCCAATAGAAGCATATTTTAAGCCTTGTTCACACAAACCAGAAATATAATTAATATTCCTATTCAAACCAGGTACATAACAAGCATTGTTCCAAACAAGTTCTAAACCATTAGAAATTAGTAAAAGAACAAATTCTTCTACTTGCTTTATCGTAACCTTTTATTCATTGCTAACATGGATTTCAAGGTCACCTTGTTCTGTTTTCTAACCTTTCTAAGTCCATGCAAATCATTAGAAATATCAAAGCCACATTTAGTGTCAAACATCCAAGACTTACTAAAGAAAAAAAATGCTTCAATAAATGATATACCTTAGGATCCTACTTCAGAAGAATTCTTATTTTGGCTCAGCTAGGTATTGAGGGTAGTTCCTGTACTAGTGCCCGATTTCATCATAATGAAAGCACTTTGCATCCTTTATTGGATTCTTCTTTGTAGCAAATATCTTGCCCTTGCCTTATCTTTCACGTTTTGTATGCTCTTTCGCTTGGCATTAGTCTTTCTAACTCCACCCTGTTTAATTAACATCATAGCACCCGGTTTACTAGAAATTGGTATATTATTCTCTGCAGCTTAAGTATGACATGAAATCCTAAGAGGGTCTTGTCCTAATAATTTATATTATAGTTCATAATGAACTGGTCATTTATTTTTGGCAATGAGTTGAGGATAATACTCCTAGCCAACTTATTGCTTAATGGGACGACAAGATGTGCTAAGCAATCGACATAACCCTTCATCTTTAGCACATGAATACTGACTCAAGAATCCTCTTGCATTCTAATAATAATAAGTGATTCATCACTTCAAACTGCTTATGATGAGCCAACTGTTGGATCAATTTTTTTAGAAACTCAATCATCTCAAAAGCTGGGATGTTTTCCTAATTCTTCATAGTTTTGGAATCATGAAAGCTAGCATGATACGAGAGACTTTTATGGAGTCATTCACAAGTCTTTTCCAGCTCCCATGGATAATTCTCTTTTGGGTAGTGGGTCCTTTAAGAATTGGTCCTTCAAGAACATATATTTTATTCTCTATCCTAAGAATAATTTTCAAGTTCCTAAAACAATCAATGAAATTGGAGTTGTTAAGTTTGTACTTCCTTTACAATGATTTACTTAAGAGAGAAAGGGGTAACATGATTTGTTTCTTTAGACGTCTACAAAATTTATAAGAAATTTGTTTATTATTTTCTTGCTTAACTTCCTAGTCAACTTTAAGACCCAATTACAAACATATATATTATTAGGATGAGATTTCGTTACACCAAAACTCAATGAATGGCTAAAGCATTCTACAATTGCATGGTTACGCAGGTAGGATTACCAATTGTGTCAACTACACAACTCTAAGTTTAGGGTCGCATGATGAGCATTGTCAACAATTGGTATATTAAACCCCTACTACGCCTACTTAAATGATCTAAGTGATAATAACCCATAATTTGTAACTATAGAACCAGCCTAAGTGACTTAGGAATTATGGTTGTATCTTCCACCAAAATCATAAGCCCGGATGTAGGGTAAATGTTTACCCAAGGGTTTCGGATAGATTGGATGAAATGTCACGAATTTAGGGTAGTATAAAATATTGATTTTGTTTGAGATTTCTTTTACGTTTTAATTTCCAATCGAGTCAAAAACATATTGAACGACTTGTAGTTTAGGGTCAACTACACAACTCTAAGTTTAGGGTCGCATGATGAGCATTGTCACCAATTGGTATGTTAAACCCCAACTATGCCTACCTAAAAATGATTTAAGTGATAATAGCCCATAATTTGTAACCATAGAACCAGCCTAAGTGACTTAGGAATCACGGTTGTACCTTACACCAAGATCGTAGGCCCGGATGTAAGGTAAACGTTTACCCTGGGGTTTCGAATAGATTGGATGAAGTGTCACTAATTTATGGTAGTATAAAATATCTATTTTGTTTGGGATTTCTTTTACGTTTTAATTACCAATTGGGTCAAAAACATATTGGACGACTTGTAGCATGAGAAAAGTCATGCAATTTTATAAAATCCAAACTTAGTGTTGGTTTTTAATAGAGTTTTGAAACTCCTTTCATTCACTTGACATGATCCAATTTTAAATACCCTATTTAATCTCTATTGGTCGTTAATCTCAAACCAATTTTAAACTAATAAACTCTTTTATTAGTTTAGTTGTTTAAAACAAACATTTATTGCTAACTTGTTTTACTTTAAATAATACTTATTTTATTTAATTACTTTTCCAAATATTTAAACTTTTTAATTACTTGTTGTTTTGATTGTCAAAATTAGTTTTTAATGCTTTGCGATTTTTAATTATTTCCCTACATAATTTATCACAACCACAAACATAATAAAACACACATAAATCAAGCATTATAAACGAACCGAACAAACATCAACATTAGTATGTGCGTGTTCGTTCATATAATTTTAATCAAACAAAAGCACAAACACCAACACAAACAAATAATGAAACATTATTTTTTCATGTTCATTCATTAAAAAACATAAATGTTTGTGTTCGTTCATGTTCATTCATGTTCATTCGTTAAAAAATTAAACGGACACTTTATGACCGTAAACGACACGTGCGAACGAAAATAAAATAAAAAAAAACATAATTGAGCAAATGTAGATGAACACAAGCAAACATATATAAACACTAGTGGGTATGACCCGTGCTATGCAGGGGGAGTTATAAAATCTGAAAGATTTAATTTTAATAATTTATACGTTCATACTAACCACCCAAAAAAATTACGTCCGAAACTCTCATAAAAAAGTATAATAGAAAAAATAATATAAAACATAAATAACTTAAAACAGAGATGAAAAATAGAGAATACATAAATGATAACTTTATTATAATTAATAAGCTCTACATTAAATTGCTTAGAAGAAAATTTGAAATAAATTAAATAATTAAGTATAAAACTTAAAAAATATTTAGGTGATAAAATATAAACTTGATATAACTCAAAAGCTTAAGTATAAAATTTAAAAAAACTTCAGTTGATTAAATATAAATTTGACATAAATCGAAGTTTTAAGTATAAAATTTTAAAAAAGACAAAATAAGTAGTTATTAATTTGAAAAAAAAGACAAAGAGAGAGAAAATATTATGGTTAATTTCAAAAAATCCTTATATGTTTAAATGTAAAATTATAAAAAAATAGGTTTTTTTATTAGTTTGAAGAAAAAAAAAATTATTACGGTAACATTGATAAAACCTAAATCTTCACTACTCATAACTTTTTTAATTTATTATAGATAGTGATGTGACGAATGTTATCGAGTCTGTTTTCCAACTCACGTTAAACGTTTATACATTTGGGTATTGTTATTATTATTATTATTATTATTATTATTATTATTATTATTATTATTATTATTATTATATAAATATTTAGTGATTATATTATAAAAATAGTATTAAGTTATAAAAATATAAATAATTACTTTAATATTAATTTAAATTATTATAAATAAGATAATATTTAAAATAAATATATAATAATAATAATAATAATAATAATAATAATAATAATAATAATAATAATAGTAATAATAATAAATGTATTTAGTAATTATATAGTTAAGTATTCAAATAACATAATAATTATTTATAAATTTAATTATTATAAAAGTATTTAGTTAAGTATTTAAATAAGATAATTCTTATTTATAAATTTACATGTCAATTTAAAATATTATAAATTATATAATATTTAATGTAGTGAATTAAATAATCTTAAATTATTAAATAATATATTAATTATAAGAATATAATTAAATGAAGGGTAAAATAAAAATGATTGCATAGAACACTTGTACCTAATGCTTAAAAAGTTGTATTAGGTGTCTTTATTTTTTTTATAAAAGTACGCTTGTGTCCCAATGTTTTGTTTTATATAGTAATATAAATTAATGAACATAAACAAACACATCTAATACTTTTCAATTTATACATAAACACATGTAAAAGAACTAAGATATATGAATGTAAATAAACGAACATATACGAACAAATATAAACGAAAGTTCATAAACATAAACGAGCAAATAAAACATGTGTTAATGTTTGTTTGTTTGATTTAGTGAAATAAAATTCTATGTTCATGTTTTTCTCCATGTATTAAATGAACAAACATAAATAAACTTGTCGATGGATGATAGATGTTCTATTGATTTACAGGTCTAATCCCACCGTTTTCTTTCTAACATAAACCGCAAATCTCAAAAATATAAAAAAGATTTCTAGTTAAAAATTGTCACATGGTAACCAAACATTCGTGAACTGAAATACAAAAAAACCTCCAACATTGTTATGGGAGGTGAATGATTTATACAAATCAAGATGTAGTTTGTAATAGTGACATAATCTTGAGTTATTTCAGATGAACTTCCATTCGTTCATGAGTATAATCGTTACTAATGACTTCAACTAGTGTTTCATCGATGATTTTCCAAGGACCAAAAGAAAGCCTAATCGATGATTTCAAAGAATTTAGGGGCTTAGATCAACTTTTTATCCTTTAATAAGAAAGAGGTGGCTCTTAATTTAACAAAGATAGTTATATTACTACTCACTTTTCATATAAATCATTATAGATTCGGTCTAGATCAGTTAAATTACAATAACCACTTGTTCTTGTTATGTCTAGGAATGATTTGAATATAAATATATTGTTTTCTTCTTTCTATTAACTTATTACTTTAGTTATCTTTACAGTTTGTGCACCCTTTCAGCATTAATATATATACATTTTGCAAATAAAAAGACCGAATCAAGTTATGAAAAATTAGAAGATCAAAATGACTTGTCCCTCTTGAATTTGATATTGAGAAACTCTTCTCTTTCTTGTGGGATATAATAAACGTTAAGCATTTATTGGGTCTTTTAACATTGCTTTCCTACAAAAGTAACATTATTTTGATAATTTTATTAGTTTATTGATAAAGTTTAAAGCTAAAAAGCTACAAAGATTGTTATGCAATTGAATTGCATGATTGAGCTTAAAGATGTATGTAGTGTGAAGGAATGAATCTCTTAGTCAAATTTCAATGAATCTTTGACCATCATTGCAATAATACATAAACCTTTTACATTCATTATAGAAATAATCTTATTAAAAATAAAAATTAAAAATTAAAATATGAAAAGAAGCGAAAAGGGTGTAGATAAAGAGCCCTTTTGCGCCAAAACAACACCCAAGTTTGTGTTTGATTTGGTTTCTTGCTTACTTGAAACTACGATATCTAGGTATTGATGATCAATCGGTGGCGAGAACGAAAAAGGAATTAGTTGAGTGTGGGACGGGTAATTGCATGATCAGTGGAGACATTGAGTTTATTTATTTGACAATTTGACAAAATAAAACTTATTTTGTCAACCATCAACCATCAACGTATTAAGTTGGTTCACTTTAAATTTATCATAGTTAACTATTTCATGTAAACATAATGATAATAAAACTATTATGGTTTAATATCGGAGACATGGGACCCATAATGACTCAAAACATAACGAGTGGCTTTGTTTTGCCAAGTCTACCCATATCCATGTAAATAATGTCCGGATCAACCCAACTAAAAACAAATAGGTTAGGATTGTCACCTCTAGTTGTTACTAGTTCATGCAAGCAATCATCTTTCCATGCAACAATTTAATTTGTGTAAATACTTACTTTCTACTACGATGAATGATTGATATCATAATAAATATATTTTTTTCGTTATTAAAATACATTGAATTTCTATCACTAAAAGAGAATACAAACCTCATCACTTCTCCCAGTGTTGCCACTCCCGTACAATCTACCTTTTTTATTTCCCCCGCTAGTTTGTGACCACAATTCCACATCAAGTTCGGGGTGTAAGGTATTTGGGGTGTAAGGTATCATCCTCTCCATACCTCTCAACAACACACTCCTTATATTTATTCTGAAATAAGAAAAAATTAGTGCGTAAATATTTTATAGTTTGCATATATAAATAAGTACGTTTAAAGTTTACATGTTAGGAAATAAAACAAAATACACACTTACGCATGCTTGAAAATCATATAATATATTTATCACTCTAGAACAAAACAATTAAAAAATGCATTGGCTTCAAAAGATCCACTAAGTTTTAAATGCAATAGTACATGCGGGTTAACATAATACGGTTAAATAAGCAATATAACCTAAAGTTTTAACCATACTATATTACAAGCTAGAAATCCGATTCAAAAAGGTACTATAACTTGATTCTACAATCTTGCCTTTTGTAAAACCAACAATACCCTGTTTGTATATAAAAACATGCATTATTTATTATTTTATATGGTGGATTTAAAAAAACTCGACATATTATTCTTAACATAACCTAGTTTTCAAAAAAGAATATTTAATATTTTATTAAAAATTCATTTTATCAAATAAAAATATATCTTTTTTATTTTCAAAATGTATTTTTTTCAACTAAAAATGACATGTTTTTCTAAAATTTTATACTTTAGTAAAAGAATATAATTACAAAGTAAAGGAGACTTACTATAGTTTCACCCGCCCTCGATTCAACCCAATTCACGTTATGCTCGTGAATGTTCTCTTCCACATCACCGGCTTCTCCCAAATCATCTCTTATAGACCCACTACCCGTCAATTTGTCTAGGGGTCTCGACCCTTTCTTTACATGGGTTTGCATTCAGAATTCATCAAGCGTAGCACGTCGCTTCAATGTCTTATCCTAAATAATTCATATTCAAATTAGAAGAAAAATATTATTATTAAAGAAACATATATAGAACATTAACCATATCAAGAAAAATGATTGAATAATATATAGTATATGAATTTATCAAGATAAACAGTAAAGTAATAACATATATAACATTATGAAGAGATAACTAAGTACTAATAAGAAATTAAAAGACAAAAGTGTCTTATATATTTATTAAGTTTTAGGCTTACTTGACCTTTTAATTGTTTAAAATATATTTTATTAAATTTCAATCATTTTTTCAGGTCATTATATATATTTTAGTTTAAACTCCAATTAATGATAATGATTATGAAACAACTTACGTATACATAACTTGTATGAGTTACATGTACGTAATTCGTAGTTGTACACTTGGTAACACGTACTTACATATACATAACCCTTACATATACGTAACTGTTAGTTATACATTTTGTAATACGTACTTACATATATGTAAACAATAGTTTTTATGGTTTTCATTTATAAATGGTTTTCAAGGGATCTCTCCCCTATTTTTGATTTACCATATTTTTTATAAACTACACTAAAATTATATTGGTTTGAGTTTACTAGCTTTTAAGTAAAACTAATTCACTAACGTATTGATAAATAAGCTAGCATGATACTCATGTATATATATTATTAGATCTAGTATCGATAATTATTAACACAGCTTTTACAATATTATGTCACTAAGAACTTTTGCAAGAAAATAATTAACTACTCTCATTTTTTTTAAACAATTGCCGATAGTAGGATTGAGATATTTTATCATAGTCATTCTTGGTTCCTTGAAATAAGATCGGAATTACAAGATCCTACTATAGTAGACCCGTTAAGATCCTACTATAATAAATTAGTTTCTTTCATAATTGTTGTAAATAAATATATAAATACTAGATTTAGTAAACCAATGTATTACACGGGTTGAACAAATAAAATATTAAATAGAATAAAAATCTATCAAGTATAAAACGATATTTTATGATAAAATATAATTGAAATTACGTATAGTAAGAACAATATGCAATAAAACAATTATATCAACTTTTTAAACTTTTGGTTTAAAACTTTTTTTTCTAAAAAAATAATAAATATTTTGTTTCAAAACAAAACGTATAAAAAATATCATTTTTATTAATTTTCTTATTATAAATTTTAATTTTAATTATTTTTTGTTTATAAAAAATTAACTTTTTAAAAACACTAATATTAAAAAAGTTTGATGTTTTGTAAAAATCTCTTATTCTATAAGAATTAATTTTAAAAATAACATTAATAAGAAGATCTTTCTTAAATTTATTAAAAAACTACTTTTGTTCTAACAAAAGTTAAATAATACTATTGATAATTAAAGTAATTATTTAATAGAAGAGAGAAGCGAGAAAATTTTGTTGAGAATGAATGTGGTGCTGCCACGTGTCACACCAAAATACTCTTTTATTATAGTAAAAAGATTACTAGTTAAGAAATCCCGCATAACATGCAGCTTGCATAAATGCAAGGTTATATTATATACTTAGGAATAAAGATTTACATATAACATTTTTTTGATATGTTATACATTTTTCAGTCTAAACTCTTGAAACATATATAGTTATTTTAATAAAACTATTTTATTAAAAGAATACAAAAAAAGTTTTTAATTTATTAAATAGAATAATGAAGAAACCTAACTTTGAAAAAATAAAAATAAAAACAGTTTTATGAGAATAATTATAGAAATCATTATGATTTAATAGGGATTAGATAAAAATAAAAAAAAATATAAAAATAATTAGAAAAAGTTATATAATAAACTGGAGAGACTGAGAGAGAGACAAGAACAAAAAAAAGTTAAAGAGATATAAGAGAATGACACGTGTTATTTATAATTTTTATTTATTAGTATGTATATATATACATATGGTAAGGAACGGTTGTTAACCCACTTTTATTGTGATAACCCGTTAACACTAATATAACAAGCAATTACATCATGATTATGTAGTGCAACTAACTTTGCATCACGTTACACCACTGATTTAATAAATTTCCCTCTATTTTTTAAAATGTTTCACCCTTTTTTTAAAATTGTCTTAGCTTTTTTGTATGATGTTATTTTTTTATACAAATTACACCATTAAATATATCATTTTAATATCTTTAATTCAAGTATAGTCTTTTTTTTAAATTTTAACGTTAATTGTAGACCACTAGTTTACCACTGATGGCGTGGCCTGCTGTGGACCAGTAGTTTGGTTAATGGATTATCGCAATAAACAAGGGTTAACATTCGTTCTCTATTCTATATACATACATATATAATATATATAATACTAGTGTCTAGGGATCGACACTTAGCATCATAATATCCCAATTTAGTGCCACATGGCATCATGTAAGAGCTCTTCTCATTATTTTCCCACCCATCCTTTTGTAATACATGCGAATCCTTACCCTATCTGACCAAACCATTTATGAAAGCTTCGCTGCCTTCAATCCTAACTCAAATATTCAAACCATCAAACCCTACTTCTTTCTCTCTGAAATTCTATTCTTGTGACTATGGTATGTTACAATCGCAATCCAAGTAACATTTCTTCCTCACAACATCATGCAACCCTTCATTCTTTATTTTCAAAATAATGTTTACTTTATAGAACCCAACTATAATTGGCACTTTAAGTTTTCCTTTTCGTATTTTAGGTATCACAAGCATATCCTGTTAATCATTCTCATAACATGGTGTAATGATTAATTCTTTGTATCCAATATCATCTTTGTCTGCTAGAACCGATTATAATCCCCAATTTTAGGGTTATCAAACTTAGACTTATGGTTTTGAAGCACTTACTGATGCTCATTTTCATAACATGATGTAATGATTGATTATTTATATCCTTTATCATATTTGCCTGCTAGAACCAATTATAATCCCCAATTTTAGAGTTATCAAATTGGGATTTAAGGTTTCGAAGCATTTATGGTTGTTTATTCTCATAACATATGTAGCAATTGATTATTTGTATCTGTTATCATCTTTGCCTAGTAGAACCGACTATTAATCCCCAATTTTAGTGTTATCAAACTGGGATTTATGGTTTTGAAGCATGTATTGTTGATCCTTCTTATAACATGATGTAAGGATTCATGTTTTTTATCCACTATCATTTTTGCCTAATAGAACCGATTATAATCGCTAATTTTAGGGTTATTAATCTTCAATTTAGATCAAAGGGTGGAGCATTTTTAGTTTACCATTAGATCGAAGGGTCAAATCATCCTTAATGTAGCTTCTAGTGAAATTGCATCTCTATTACTATCAAGAGGTAGGATAGCTCAATCCAGGTTTCACATCCCTGTGAATATTCTTGAATTGAAGGCTCATTTTGTCATATAAATCGAGATAATGATCTATCAAGTTTATTGACAAAAACATCATTGATTATTTGGGATGAATCACTAATGGTACATTAAAATGCTTTTGAAGCACTGGATAGATTTTTAAACGAAATATTCACCTCTTCTTCAGGAATTTCATTTGAAGTACCATTTAGTGCAAAAGTTATTGTTTTTTAAGGGGACTTTAGACAAATTCATTATATTATTCCAAGTGGTATCATACAACAAATTGTAAACGCGCCTCTTAGCTCCTCTTACATTTGGTCAAATTGCAAAGTGCTACGGCTAACAAAAAACTTGAGATTGCCATTAAAAATGTATACAAGTTACATATAAATTTGCACAATGGTTGTTAGACGTTAGTGAACTAACTTTTGGTGGTTTTATTGATGGTCAAGTTACTGTTGACATACCAAACAACATTCTTATAAAAAATTCTTTGGATCTGATCTTAGATTTAGTTCACTTTGTTTATCCTTCAATTCTGGAAAACTTCAAAAATGCAAGTTACATTCATGAAAACGCAATACTTGCACCAAAGAATAAGGTTATTCGTTGCTCTCAATTTTTTTCTAGTAATAAAAAAGTATATCTTAGTTCTGATAGCATATGTCAATCAGAAGTGTTTCATGAAAATGTTGAGCAGAGCTTATACTTTCCGGATATTCTAAATGGAATCAAAGTATCAGGTTTGTCCTAGCAAAGCTTTGTAATAAAAGTTGGTATTGGCATCTGTTCTCACGAATGCTGATAAAAAAAAGTGAATGCGTAATGGAACTAGGCTACATATTGTTTCCTTAGAATATTATGTTATTGAGGAGGAAATAATATCCGGATGTAATATTGGGGCTAGAAATTTTATACCTATAATTTTACTAATACCTACTGACAAAAAACTTCCATTCAAGTTTCAAGGATGATGGTTACGCTTATTGTCTGTTTTGAAATAACCAAACAAAAGTCAAGGGTAATCGCTCTCTAGAGTTGGGTTGTACTTGAAAGAACCTATTTTTACGCATGGTCAATTGTATGCTGCGTAATTAAGGGTAACAAGAAGAGACAGACTTAAATTGTTATATTGAATAGTGATGGTACCCTTATGTCAAAACATCAAATTGTTTACAAAGAGATTTTTAGATATTTCTAATTAATAACACCTCATTGTTTACTCTTTCTTATTTTGTATTTATAAAATTTAGTTGTAGCGCATAACTATTCGTGTTTTTTAGTTAATTTTACTACTATTTGTGTTTTTTAGTTAATTTTACAGTTCTGACTCGTGGTACGCTTTTCTTTAGGGTAGTAAGGATATATACTTTCTATAAACTTTTATGATTGTTATAATATTAAGTTTCTAAATTGAACTTCTAAACTTATCTATATTGCATTTTGGTCGTAAATATATTTCTTAGAAACCCATATACTTTGAAATATTACGTTTACCGCTTATATAAAACTATTTTGTTTTCAATCCATCGCGGAAAGCAAGAAATTACTACTACTAATTTACTTGTTATCTCTAAACTTTAATAAAGTTACCTTCTGGTTTTTGAACTTTATTAAAGTCAATTTCTGTCTTTGTTTTTTTTGAGTAAAATGTTATTGTGTTCGCGATTAAATCTACTTCGTCTTTGAAAGCTTCGATTTCTACCTATAACTAAGAAGACAACATTAATTTCAATAAACTTTGAACATCTTTATTTGTTCGATTGAGGATGTTGTTGTGTTCACATACATCTATTCGATTTCAACATTTCAACATCATTACCTATTAGATTAAGGTTGTTGTTGTGTTCGAGCACCTATGTTCGATTCAACACTTTGACATCTTTACATGTTCGATTGAGGGAACCATTGTTGTTCGATTGCCGAAGATATGGCTTTTACTCTTTTCTTTGTTCGAAGTTCTACTCAACAATTTGATTCATACGAATTTACACTTTGAATATATAACTTTTACACTTTAATTTGTTTGAGGTTTTACTCAACAGGTTTTGTCCGTTATAACTTTGCATTAGAAGCTTTAGTTTAGTTTAATACACAATTTAATGTGCATTAAAGTGCACTTGTGTTATTATTATAATTGTATAAAGACTTGAGTCAAGTCATTTTGTCCCTTTACAACACAAAATACTGGCTTAAAAAATAGTACAAATACCACCATTTATATATTACGTTAATTATTAAAAAAAATTAATTGAATCATTTATGATGTTGAAAAAAACTAAAATGCCTTTAATTTTAACGGAGGTTTTAAACGCTTTAAATGAAGTGGATGAAAATGATAACATTTTGTAAATACAGTGTAGCAAAAAAAATTAGATTGAAATGACAATTCTAACAAAATATTTAGGATGAAAATTATATTTTACACTTTTTTTTACAAATATACAATATGATACTTATGAAACCTTAAGCCTAGCTTAATTTTCTCTAGGTTTCTATCACCCTTAGAAACACGGGTAGAACCTACTAGTTGAATCAACAAAAGCATCATTTTTACTACTCTAAGGATGGAATATATATTATGTTATATATAAAATCAACGTCGGTGCCCACAGCAACTTAATTTCATGTTCCATCAATGCAATATAAAAAATGTCTAACAAACATTGAATAAGAAAGCTTTGTCGTAGTACTCGTCTCTTCACTTGCGCACAAACAACATGATCGGGGTTCAAATCAAGCAGCATAGCATTTATTTCAAAAGCTTTTTATGAGTATTATTTATACTAATTTATCATGTAAAAAGGATTATGATTTGTGTAATAAGTAAAACACGTGTAGTTAAAATTACATAAAATATTAAACTATAATATATGTATTGGATAGTTCATGTAATGCTTCTATATGTTTATATACTAGAATGAATTATCTAAACATACTTTCAATGTATTTACTATAAAGCAGACTTTTGGATGTTACGTAGTATTGTGGGTTTTCTTCGTTCGATTTAGATTATGATGAATTATTTGTATTTTATTGAAGTTGAACTTAGTTTCTTTAAATTAATTTAAATTTTATAAAACTTGATATAAACCGATTATAAATTATGTAGTATGTTGAATTTATTTTGCATTTGATTTTTTAATTGTGTTTATGAAATTAAAATTGAGCTAAAACGAGTCGAGCCGAATCAGCTCGGTTAAAAACCGATCCAAGCTCGAACCCAAATTTTCAGCTTGTTTTTAAAACCGAACCGAGCCAAGCTGGCTCGGTTTAAATTCGAACCGAGTTCGACCTTGCTCTGGCTCTGTTCGGCTCCTGAGCGGCCTTGGATGTTAGCCAGATTTGTTCCCATTTTACGTTACAACTTGTAATCTTCAAATATTTCACGTCATTCTCCATAATGATTTTTCCCCCAAAGGTTCTCATAATAAATCATTATGTTCAACTATTTGATATATAAATTTGGTCATACTAAATCTTCATACCCTCTTGGTGATCGTTGTGTCTCTTACATTGTCCCCCTCGATCTGATCCCTTCAATCCTTCCAGAGGAATAATGCGCCAATGTGCAAATTGCACAAATTCTGAACCTTTTTTCTTGGTAAAAACCAAAACTAACCCCAAAAGTTGCCCATGTTAATATATATATATATATATATATATATATATATATATATATATATATATATACATACATACATGGAATTGTGTTGGGTTGTGAAGGCTTTGGGCCGAGCCGGACGGGGCTCGGGCCTGTTTTGCTAGGCTAATGGTAAACAAAAGAATGGGATAGCCGGCCCTAACTAGGGTTAATTATTTAATTCTTGGAGCCTAAGTTATTACCTTAATTACAACCCTAATCTAGAATTATAAATAGACCCATGATGTAATTGTATTCTTGAGCACAATAATAATATAAACCCTAGTTGTAGAGTGGACGTAGGTCACCTAGACCGAACCACTATAATTCTCTCGTGTCTACTTTATATATTGTGTGATTGTGTGTGTTTGATTGCCTCCGCTGGAACCTACTCTGATTGTGATACCTAACAAGTGGTATCAGAGCCGAGGTTTGGAAACACACCGGGATTATACACTGAAATTATAGAAGGTTGTTCGAGAGGGCTGTGGTATTATCGATTGTTGCTGGTTCGAGATCTTAGGCTGTCCGGGTTTTATTATTTTTTTTTGGCGATTTGCGATTAGGGTTTCTGTCTTGAACCCTTGGGGTCGCTAGTATTGCTCTCGGTTCTGCAGGTGAAGTTACCGGTTTAGGTATCTTCGGGTTTTAGGGTTTTATTAGAGGTGTGCTTGGCTTTCGGTTAGCTTTGGTTCTTTGGCTTTTTTCTTCAAAGGTTAATCTTTTCTCAGGGTGTTTATCAACTTCAGTTTCTGTTTCGTGATTTTGTTCGTTTCTCGTTTGCAATTGCTGAAAACGGGAGGGTTCGAATTGAAAAGTTTTAACGGGATAGACTTTGCTTGGTGGAAGATGCAAATAGAAGCATTGCTAGGTGAAAAAGATTTGAAAGTAGTATTGGAAGAAAAGCAGGCTACAATGAACAAAGCTGAAAAAGTAGTTTGGAACTCAAAGGACAAGAAGGCTAGAGGGGCTATTACATTGGCTTTGACGAGGAGCGTTGCATTTAACGTCATGCATGAAACCATGGCTCGTGGTATAATGACGACTCTGTCAAATATGTATGAAAAGCCGTCTGCTGCCAATAAGGTGTTCTTGATGAGGGAGTTATTCATGACTCGAATGAATGAGGGAACTTCAGTTTTGGAGCATATTAATGATCTTAACTCGATCATGTCCAGGTTAGCTTCTGTGGGCATGAAGTTTGATGATGAGACTCAAGCTGTAGTATTGCTATCTTTTTTGCCAGATAGTTGGTCTGAAACTGTAATGGCTATTATAGTTCTGTGGGGACTAATGGATTAACATTTGACGGGGTCCGAAACATTGTGCTAGGTGAGGAAACCCGCCGGAAAAGCACTGGTGGTGGATCATCTTCTGGTTTGTTATATGTTGGCAGGGGAAGGGAAAATAACAGGAGCAGTGGGAGTCGAGGGAGGAGTTCGTCTAGAGCTCGGAAAACTGTGAAGTGCTGGATTTGTGATGAGATTGGGCATGTTAAGAGTCAATGTCCAAATCGTAAACAAGGAATATCTGGTAAGGTAAACACTGCTGCTGAGGACGAATGTAATGATGACACATTACTACTCGAGGCTGAAAACAGTGTGGACTTTTGGGTTATGGATTCCGGTTCTTCGTTTCACACCACGCACAGCGGGGAGACGTTGGTGAATCTAAAAGTTGGTAACTTTGGGAAGGTACAAACAGCAAATGGTAATATCCTTGATATTACGGGCATAGGTGATGTTAATCTGTTAACTCCATTAGGAACCTACTGGAATTTGAAGAATGTTATGGTGATTCCAGCTTTGAAGAGAAATTTTATCTCTGTTAGTCAATTGGATGAACAGGGACAAGAAGTAAAGTTTGGTAGAGGTAAATGGAAAGTAACAAAAGAAAATCTGGTTATTGCTCGTGGAAACAAGCGGGGATCATTATACATGGTGGAAGTACCTATTGGGGAAAGTATGACCGTTCCTCAAAACAAAGTTGGGTTCGCTGAGTCAAAGGGGCAAAAGAGGGTTCAATTTGCAAGACTGAAGCCTGGTGCCAAGTTGATTCAAGCTGAGCGGGATCGGAGGTCTAAACCAGGTCAGGGGTTTGGTGACAGTGGGAGCACGGGGCGTGTTTCGGGTACAGTCACAAAACAACGTTGGGTTGTGAAGACCACTACTCCGATTGTTAAATTCTTTTCTATGGATGTCTTGCTGAATGAGGAGAGTGTTGATGATTCTTGGGTTATCTCTGGAGCTGGTGGATCATGCATACCAGTTGAGATAGAGAATGGGTTGGAGTTCGGGGGAGCTGTCCCCTCATGTACTTGATGAGAGCGGGTGCAACTAGGGGTTACAATGAAGTCTTAGCTGATGGGAATTGAAGCTTGGAAGATTTTTGGATATTAAGAATACTGGAGTTACTGGATCTGGGTTACTTGGACGGTGTTTGTAGACTTGTGCAAAGCCTTCAAGTGGGAGATTGTTGGGTTGTGAAGGCTTTGGGCCGAGCCGGACGGGGCTCGGGCCTGTTTTGCTAGGCTAATGGTAAACAAAAGAATGGGCTAGCCGGCCCTAACTAGGGTTAATTAGTTAATTCTTGGAGCCTAAGTTATTACCTTAATTACAACCCTAATCTAGAATGATGTAATTGTATTCTTGAGCACAATAATAATATAAACCCTAGTTACAGAGTGGACGTAGGTTACCTAGACCGAACCACTATAATTCTCTCGTGTCTACTTTATATATTGTGTGATTGTGTGTGTTTGATTGCTTCCGCTAGAACCTACTCTGATTGTGATACCTAACAATTGAACAAATGTTAACCATTTTTTATTACGATAACCGTGTTAACTTTTGAATATCAATCAAAATCATTATTTTTTTTTGTTGGAATAGCATCATTATACATATACGAATATAAGTTGTTTTATGTATATGTTTAAATTAAAGTGTAAAAAGTTACGACTAGTGTAAGTTACTTACACCTGTGTAAATATTTACCTGGTGCAAGTAACTTAAACTAGTCGTAATATTTTTACGCTTATTAATTTACACATATAAATAAAAGAACATATATTTGTATATGTTTGCACTTAAAAAATAACGATTTTGATTGATCTTGATAAAGTTAACACGGTTATCGTAATAAAAGAGGGTTAACATTCGTTCTCACCCTATATATATATATATATATATATATATATATATATATATATATATATATATATATTTTAATGTGAATTCAAATGAAAATTGTTTCTCATCAAGAAGACCTTTAGATAGTTTAATGGTGTCATGTCTTGCAAGTTATATTTAAAAGACCGAGAATTTAAATTATACAGGTTGTGACAGTAGATACTTTAAAAATCTAGGAGAATCTTATGTGTTTTGTCATTCTTTTGTACAATTTATATTCTTTTGTTGTGCTCGCTTTTTTTTGTGATTGGTAACTACACGGGTTTTTGTTATTAGATTACATGTATATGAATAGATACGCACAACACTTTCCCACTTCATCATGCACTCCATTCATGTGACTACTGTTCCCTTCATATTGCTGATGAGATCATCTCAATAACATAATTACACAAACACTAGCTTTCCCATAGCCATGGAGGCCATCAAAAAGTCCCAGCAGCTTACATGATCAACGGGAATGTATTGCCAATATGTTGCTAATGATTTCAGCACGAAATTTTCGACTAGACATTAGCTCGTTGGTGGCTACAAAGCTTGCATAAGATGTCGGGTGATATGATAGTAGCTTAAGGTGTTACTATTGATGGATGATTAGATACCCATTTGTTCACCCCCCTTGTGTGCATGCTCCACTTGGTCTTGTTTCTTTCACAAGTTGATGATATTAGTGATTTAGGGTTTTCAAGAAACTAGACTTTTGACATCATAATGAAATTAGGGTTTCAAGAAATAAAGTTGGTTTCTTGAATTTTAGGATTTAGAGGTTGTTTAGGATTTTGTTAAGCACTTTTAGATAAATAATTTCATGTAAAATTTATGTTGAATTTTCATGTCACATTAGTGAACTCTAATGTTGTATTATTTACGTTTTGTATGATTTCGCCATCCATGCAACTATGCAAGCAAACTGTCTATATATACAAAGGATTCTGAAAATTGCCTGCGCTAAGTACTTAACGAAATCATTAACCACCTATAAACCCAAAGATTTCTATCTTTCAAGAAGATGAAAATTATCCCTTCTTTTTCACGAGGAACGCGTCATTTTGTTTAATTGAAAACAAACAAGAAGGGGGCAATGATTAAGGCCTTTCTAGCATGTGGCTTGCATAAAAATAACAATATTGTTTGGTTAATAATTGTGGTTGGGTTGAATACAAGTACAAGATGTCTACGCTAGAATGACTTTATAAGCGATTCATTTGGTTCTCTTTTTGTGATGAGAAATATATATGTCACGTAATGGATCAATCATGTTGGTAGTACTATAGATTATTTTTTGTGAACCGACGCATGTAAATGGTGGTACATGTCACTATAAATTGAGAGGCTTGATAGTGCAATTTCCCCTTTTAATATTTTCTTTCTTTGGTGAGGTGAGTGATAGTTGCAATCAAACAATGAATGTATAGAAGATTAATTAGTTAACAACGCAATTTTTGCTAAAACCTTGCACCGCGTCTCCGCAAGGAAAACATTATTCAGCATTTATACGTAGGATATGTTTGAAAGGAAACAAATGTAAAGTACTCATCATGATCAAATATTTAATATGTTGCGCTTTAAAATCAAATTAAAACGGATGTGTGCATGTGTGATATCAACAAACATTAAACAAACTCAAAAATATATTATTAATCAAACGATTACAATACCAAAAGAGTTTACGTCGTTTAAGCTCGATCCACCCGAAATGAGCTTCTCTCGGGCGGCCTATCAGACAACTCTTTGCTCTCTCTCCATCAGAGCAATTTTACAAAATAAAACACACATAATAAAATATAAGAAAAAACATCTATTTATATTCTCTATATGTTTTTGCGCGACGACATGAGGTTGTCGCACGGCAACTTCAAATTTTCACGCAGTTAGTTCTCCATAAATCATCTTGTAGTTTTTGCAGTCTTGTAGTTCTCACGTGATTTAAGTTTTTGCTATTCAATTGATATTACAAAATAATTTTATAAAAAAAATACAATGTATACAAAAAAATATTGCTTTTATTAACGGCCAATCCATATTACATAAGCACAATGCATTTTAAACTAATGTATGTATATGCATCTGAGAAAATTTAACAAAAATATGAGTAGTAAGATTTAGCTAAGGGCGCGCGATTCACATAATTCCTCCTAAAAAGATAGATCTAAAAATATTTTGTGACTATTCACATCTATCTTTTAGGATTTAATAACGAATACACCAAGGTAGTGTTTAGTATGTAAGAATAAGAGCCAGAATACAATGATCTATTGAGGGTGAACGAAAAAAAATTATTTGGTTGGTGAAAGGAATGGAATGAACCATTACAAAGATAATCTCATTCCCTCTAAACACACCAAATTCATTCCATTCACATCCTCTTTTGTTTTTTCATTTCATTCCTTCATCCATCCATAGTCACCACCACCACCCACCAGACAACAACCACCGGCCGCCACCACCACCACCACCGCCACCGATCATAACCGCCACCGACCACCATTGCAAACCATCACCACCACGCCCCCACTACCAACAACCACCAACCACCATGGCCACCACCACCTGTCACCACTATCACCTATCACCACCACCACCATCAACAACCACTACCGTTAACCACCACTGACCGCCACCCACCATCATCGGGAACCATCAACCGCAATCGCTGGCCACCACCGGCCGACACCACCACCCGTCACAACCATCCCTTACCACTAACCACCACCACTAGTAACCACCGGCCACCACCATTAGGACTCACCACCGGTCATCACCTTTATGACTAGTTCTGTATTCAAATTCTTTTTCTTTTTTAACCTAGCAAACAACATGAAGTAATAATTCTTTTTATTCTTACAGATAATCAAATAGGACAATACATATTCGGTTGCCAAAGAGAATGAAATGGATCATTACACTAGTAATATCATTCTCTCTATTCATACCAAATCCATTCCATCCACACTTCCTTCTTTTTTCTCATTCCATCCTATCGTATCCTTAGTCACCACCACCACCACCACCACCCACTCACAATCACCGGCTACCACTACCACCACCACCTACCATCGCCACCACCCGCCACCACCACACCTTCACCACCATCACCACCCTCCATGCCCACCACCACCGGCCACTACCCCCATCACCACAGACCACCAAGATCGAGAACCACCAGCCACCAAGCATCATCACCGCCACCAATCACGACCAGCCACCACCACAATCAACATCGGCCACCACCACCGACCACACAGCCACCACCGCTTGCCGCCTCCACCTCCTGTCACGACCACCGATCGCAACCAGCACCAACCACCATGCATCACCTCCATCACCCGACACCACCACCGGCCACTACCACCGCCCACCACCATCGCCACCAGCCACCGCACCGGTCACTAGTCATCACCATCATAACCACTTTTACATTTTGTTACTTCGTCTTTTCCTACTTAACAAATAACATAAATTAATCATTCATTTCTTAAATGGTAGCCAAATAATACAATAAAATGTAATGATTAATTTTATTCTCTCATACATTCCATTCTTTCAACCGTCCCTAATTTTATTCTATCATACATTCCATTCTTTCAACCATTCCATTACTTCATCAATTTCATTACCTTATACCAAATAAACTCTAATTATTCTCCCGAAGAACTAGTCCAATATAGTACTAAGTTTTTCTTCTTTTATATTATATGAAACAGGACAAGATAGAGTATGTGTTTTTTAAGTAAATTGGAAACATAGTCTACAAAGTGAAAAGAATTCTCATTGTTAGTGGCTTTGTTTTTTTGGACTGATCCTGCCAAGGATGTTGCCTCTAAAATGCATACAAATCTACGGGTTTTGACCCTTAGAAGCTCAAAGGTCCCTTAGTGACTGAATTTAGGATATTTTTAATCGAATGTCTGGAAGATTGAATTCTCATCTAAGTATGTCATAATTTCCAAATATTCAAATAATAAGGTGTCAATAATTAGGACTGAACCCTTACTATTACCGTAAATACATGGAAGATAATATACAACAAGTTTGTTAAGATTATATGCTCATACTTGACGTTATCATTTACCAGCCTTGTATCCCTATCATTCTAAAAACATATAGAAGCCAAGTCCAAGTATCTTAAAACGACTAAACCTCATACTCATATTGGTTATTGTTTTAGTCTTGCACCTACATATGTAATTTTTCAAAAAGAATTTCTTAAAAAATACACTCTAATCTCCTCATCTTGCTGTTTTGAATACATATGTTTGAATAATATTTCAAATGTGTTCCAATCATTACATGTAAGAGTTCCATAAAAAATTTAGCTTTTTACGTTGTATTAAATGACCTATATGTACAACCTAAAAAACTATATGTACAACATCCTCTTGCCTAAAATCATCCTATGTACATGAGGTGCGCCTAAGGCTGTAAATAAACCAAACATTCAACAGTAGTTTGTGAACTGTTTGGCGATAAGCCCATTTATGTTCGTTCATTTAATAAATGTAAGAACACGAACAAGAAAATTGTGTTCATTAAATTAAACTTACAAACATGCGTGAACATTCAATATTGTGTTCGTGAACATATTCGATCACGTGTTCATTTGTGTTTTTGTATGTTTTATATTTTTGTTTTTTAAAGTAATACTTTATTTAATTACATCAATTACATAAGTCTTACAACAAAGTCATAAATTGTTCAAAAAACCATAATATAAATTAAAGTTTGATTTATTAACTAAGTCCATAAGCATTCTAAGTGTCATAAACTTGTAGGTATCTCAAGCAGCATTCTCTGTAACATGTATAAGATAAAGGTCAACTAACAAGTTGGTGAGTAAACATAAGTTTTGTTACATATACTGGATTTAAAACACGATCTAAGAGTCAAAGTATGAAATCAAGCAAGTATGACTAAACTAAATGCATTAATCAGACCATTATTACCAAGTGTCCCTAACCAATGGGTTAGACTAAGAATATCGGTTTCGATACCCAAATGTTGCCTACAACGTCCCGTTCGTGAAGGTTTCAAACCGATAGCCCTATCATGGTTACCGTAGGCTTTGGAAAGTTAATGATCTCATGCTAGCAAGTAAGTAAGAATGATTGACCACCACAAGAAAGTTTAATCTAACAAGTTTATCACAAAATCATAAAATACACACAAGACGTAATTGAATCGTATAATTTGGAAGAAAGATTTAGAATTGAATATGTATACATGTCACATCTCAAAAACATAAAAGAAAAACAGACTATGAATACTCACAATAAATATTTTCAATTTAAGTTTATATTAAAGATTGAATAATCATTTGGTGTTCATTTATGTTAATAATTATTTGTTTATATTCATTTGTCTTTGTTTTTGTTTATTTATGTTCTGTAAATGTTCGTGAATAATTCAACAACTGTTCACTTTCTTAATTAACAAACACGTACAAGAAATCCTCTTCGGTAAATGTTCATGAACAACTTCATTTCCTTAATGACGAATACTAAAAAGGTTTGTGCGTCAGTTTCATTTGTTTATATAATGTTTCGAAGGTTATCAATGACGTCTTTGTTTCAATTTCTTTATACAAAGTTGCGTACATTATCGATCAAAGTTCACTTCAATGAATGTGTTCACAACGATGCTTTAATGTTAGTTTTTTTTTCACGATTTTACGGCTCCACCACGACGTGGTGTTTCATCATCCTTAAATAAGATTTCAAGCATTATCAATGACATACATGAGTTCTTTTTTCTTATGTAAAGTTACTAGGTTAGTACTCATTTATTACACAGCTTAAATAAATTAAATATTAAATAGTTAATAACGAAGATTTATTAGTTATAAAAACGATATTTTGACATAATATATGATTAAAATTACGTGTGAGTAAAGATTTTAAGTAATAAAACGAAGATATCATTTTTTAAACTTTTTTCTAACATTTTTTTTTTTGTATTTTTCCAAAATAACGTTGGTTTCATAAAAATTTTGTTTCAAAATACACCATTTCACAAAAAGTGCATTTTACAATGTTTTCTTATTATAAATTTGAATTTGAATTATTTTCATTTCATAGATGTTTTGTGAAAAAAATAAGTTTAGAACATTTAAAGTTGTGTCATGTGTCTCCTAAACATAGATGTATGCTATCAATGTTTTTTTCAATGCATGAGTTCGAGCCAACATTTTTACTTTAGGTGTTCTAATGGTTTTATACGTCCGCCAGAACGCGGTGTCTTCATACTAGTATACATATAATTGATGCTTGTGATTAGAGGATCGTTGGCTCAAGGGATCGAACATATTCGACTACTCTAAATACACGAAACTGTTCAAGAGATGATGTTAGCTGGCCCCAATGACATGTTTGGTGGACCCTGACCACTAGAAATAAAGAATATGGGCCCATTTAAGCATCATAGTTCCATTTACACATTTAGTTTGCCACTATCACACTTTCCCTCACCCAATTGACGCCACGTAGAGATCCATATAAAAAATATGCGTAGTTTTTGTTTATTAAAAATAAATTATACTCTAATTTCAAGTATTATCTCATTTCGTTGCCAAGAAAATGATAGTTCTAATGTATAACATGTGGGTAGTATTTTGTCGTTTATTAAATATTTAAACATATATTATTAAAAAGTCCCATTGCTGTGGAGCATAATTGTTGTTAAATTGGCTATATACTATGGAGTAGAAAAGTTTATAAATCGTTAAGAGTTTTTCAAATTAATGTAAAGAGGTCGAATTGGCCGGTGTAAGATCCAAAGTTTTTTGGTTCACGGTTCGTTTGGTTTTTGCCGTTTGTGATTTTATAAACCGGCCTACTTTGAAACTTGGAACCGATCGTGAAAATTTATTTATGTATATATATATTAGTTTTGGAATATATTGTTATATTTTAATCATAAATTAGCTTTATTATTAAATCCAAACTTTTAATCCAAACTCTTTCTTATAACAATAGAATTCAGTTCAAACAGTCAAACTATTAAAACCAAACAATATGTTAAATCGTTAAATTCGATCACATGACTGGCTGACCAAACCACACATCCCAATCTTTGTCATTTTATGAAATCGTAGTTAGCACTCCAAATCATAATTTTATCAAAACGAATCGAACCGAATAGGTAGGGTGAAAAGTAAATAAAGGCATGATTTCTACCATGCATGCATGCACATGTCATACAAGAATATTCATATTCATATATGATGCAACCTTAACTCTTTTGGATAACACACATTAACCATATTACACACCCACCCCCCCCCCCCCCCCCCCCCCCCCCCCCCCCCCCCCCACCCACCCAACACCCCAACATGCCTATAAATATGCCCATATCTCCATCCATTTGCTTAGGTCAAACACAACCATCTTGTAGTGTTTTCCTCTTCTTTCCTACACTTTCCTACCAACAACATGACTCAGTTCACCCAAGAAACAAACAAAATGGAAGGCAATCCTGGATGTTTTTTCAGGTTTTTCCTCACGGCGAAGCCGTATATCGCTATGATTTGCTTGCAATTTGGATATGCAGGGATGAATATTATCACCAAAGTCTCATTGAATCGCGGCATGAGCCACTATGTCCTCGTTGTTTATCGCCATGCATTTGCAACTGCTGCTATCGCCCCTTTCGCTATCTATCTCGAGAGGTATATATACAACATTCATAATCTAGATAATTATACAACTTCTGTTAAAATTTGAATTTTACAAACCATTTTGTTGATCAAATTGTAAAGTATTCAACTTTTGTGATTGTAGGAACATAAGGCCCAAAATCACATTTTCAATATTCATGCAAATGTTTGTTTTGGGACTTCTCGGCCCGGTGATCGATCAAAACTTCTACTATGCTGGATTAAAGTTAACATCTCCAACTTTTTCATGTGCTATGAGCAACATGCTCCCAGCAATGACCTTCGTTATGGCCGTCCTTTGCGGGTATCGATCGTTTTTAACTACTGACTTATATTTGTAAGATGGTAAAATACTGAATTGATTCATTACTGACTAGGGTGTCTTAATTCCAATATATAGACTATCTTAAGTAAACTCTAAGTATACAAATGATCCCATGGGTTTAATACTAGAAACCCTAATCTTATACATTTTAATAATATTCTAATCTAACAAACTAAATTGCTTTGAAAAAGGATGGAGAAAGTGGACCTAAAGAAGGTTAGATGTCAAGCAAAGGTGATTGGAACCATAGTGACAGTAGCAGGAGCCATGTTGATGACACTTTACAAGGGCAATGTGGTTGAATTGATTTGGACCAAGCATGTGCACCCTCACTACGCCGAGACGACTTCTGTGACCTCCGGCTCGTCCGATAAAGATTGGATTATTGGATCCATTCTTCTTATTATTGCTACTTTTGCATGGGCTTCTTTTTTCATCATACAGGTATTACATTTAAATCCTGACATAAGATAGATTAAGAATTCATCAGTATAGTTTAAAAGTAGAAGTAGATGAGTATATAAGTACTGGTATTTACTTAAGGTTTGATTGGTTTGCAGAATGTGACAATGAGGAGATACACTGCTCCTCTTTCTCTCACCTGTTTGGTGTGCTTTATTGGCACTTTACAATCCATTGCAGTTACTTTTGTGATGGATCATAAGCCTGGTGTTTGGAGTATTGGCTGGGATATGAACCTTCTTGCTGCTGCCTATGCTGTATGCATGCATCTCTTTCTATAATTCTTTCTCTTTAGAAGGACACTCTATTGTTTTCTCACTCTTTTGACTAGTTGACTTGTGATTCAATAGGGAATTGTGTCATCAAGCATTGCATACTATGTGCAAGGGCTAGTGATGGAAAAGAGAGGGCCAGTTTTTGTTACTGCTTTTAGTCCACTAATGATGATCATTGTTGCAATCATGGGTTCTTTTATTTTAGCTGAAAAGATCTACATGGGAGGGTAATTATGTCTTTTCATTCATTATAATTAACTACATTATGATATATATGTGTGTGATAAGCCAAAGTGTATCATTCTATTATTAAAAAGTTAATTGAACTTTTTTATAGGGTGATGGGCGCGGTACTCATAGTGATCGGATTGTACTCGGTTCTATGGGGAAAGTACAAGGAGCACAAGGAGAAAGACTTAGCCGAGGAGATCTTAGACCCTGTTAAAATCACTTCAAACAACAACAGCAACGATAATAATAAGAACATGAACATGATGGTATTTGATAACGATCTTGAGATGCAAAAGAACGAGATGTTCAAATCACCTGCCCCGGCTATCGTGATCAGTGCACCGATGCCAACAACACCAATGATAGCAGTGGAATCACCAAAAGTGTAATTGAGCAAGTTATTGAGGGAGTGTGGAAGAGAATGAAAGAGAGGGGAAAAACAATAATCATGAGGGTTGAATATGCACAACTATAATAGATCAGGGGGTTAGAAGGATAAAAAGTAAAAAAGCAATGGCTTTTTTGTAATTTTGGGTTTTATGAATTTGTTAATGTTTCTCTTTTTTTTAAATTTTACTTTTCGTCCCATGAAGATTCCATGCAATGCAAAGAAATCATAGTTCGAGAAAACTCGTATCTCTTTATGCTGACGTCTGATTCGGATCCCACTTCATGTGTTAGTGTTTGATGTTTGTAACTCCATTTGTCTCTTACAATGACCCAACCAATAATAATAATAAAAGGTGTTTTATTGGAGATCAATCAATATATTAAGTAAATTATTAAAGAAAGAAGATATATCATATTATATATTATTAAAGAAACATGTAGGTTTGCACTTGTTTCATTTCCATTCAATTTGAACACTAAAATTTTGAGTTTTACATATTGAACATCCTTTCTTGTATATGATACATTCAAGCCTATGACTCATTCAAGCTTTTCGGTGTATATTTCATTTACTTAAAAGTAAATCAATTTAACATTTTTATTTTTGTATTTAAAAAATAATATTACTGTGAATAAGATATATAATGTTGATTTAAATTTTTTTAAATTTTCTTTCTTACCTTAACTATTATATATATTCATATATATATATATATGAATAAATATAGGGTAAATATCATAAAAAACCAACATACTTTCAGTTTTTCTCACGAAATTACTTGTATAATTTTTTGCACGTAAAAAATCAAAACAAATAAAGTAAATTTAATGTGTAAATAATTGTTGAGTGGTTTTTATATGAAAAAATAGAATGTATGTTGGTTTTTTATGTGCAAAAAGTGTTGAGTGACTTTTATGAGACAAAACAGAAAGTATGTAGGTATTTTACGTGTAAAAAATTGTATAAGAACTTTTATAAGAAAAACAAAAAGCATGTTGGTTTTTTATGGTATTTGCTCTTAAATATATTAAAGTAAGTGACAATAATACTTTTAATTAAAAAAAATTATGAATTGAGGTATTCGAGATTGAACGTTTAGTTATCCTAACATAGAAGAATTTAAAAAGAATGATAAAGAAGATGTAGAAAATGGTAATATAGTTTTTGTTTGCAAATTGACGCATTACGTTTAGAGATAATCATATGTTTGCTAAATCTAGGTATTTGATGGTTTTAGATTAATTTTTAATGATATAGTAAAGTTCATTTTCATTTTTCTTAACGTTTGTTTTACGAAGACTTTACTTTTTCGTGATTTCTGAATATATCATCATGATGTGTTTTTTATCTACATTTTGAATGTTCAAAACCGAACCGCTCCAACGCGCGATGTCTCTACTAGTTTTCTTTTGAAAAACTCAATCTAACAACTTTAAATCTCTAAGGGACAATTTAAGAGACTAAAGTAGATAACTTAATGATAAATAAATCTATTATAATAGAGAATTTTCTTAGCTGAAGAGTTAACATACCCTTCTTTAGTTCCGACCTTGTGTCTCTGGCACTGAAGGAGGCTTAAACACTAACCTATTAATTATATAACGGTGTTAGTTCTTAATCAAAACTAAATCACTTTGTTCCTTCTAGACCAAATTGATCAAGCCAATGAGACATTTGTCGTTGGCCACCATGAATCACAACCCTTTAAATTCTTTAACACAAGATTTACGTTAACGTAGCAAATCCTTCGGCACACAAGACTTGTGTAAGATAGCTTTTTCTTTTTTCGTTAGAACAGAAAGAATAACAACTTTAAGATGACTTTTAAAAGCGATAATCATTTTTCACTTGTTCTAATCAATTTCCCATACTAGCATCTTGTAATGAATTTAGCGTATGTTTTTATGAACGATGAGGTTAAAACACATAGTATTTGAGCAAAGAGTATCATGAATTCAAGATATTTAATTTTAACTAAACACTTAAATATACAGTTATGTGATGGTGTGAAAAGCTTATTGCCGCATAAAATTCTTGCAGTTCATTAGTTTTTATAATTATTCTTACATCTTTCAGTCGAGTCTCACCTTTTATTAGTATTTCATAAAATTATATATAATTAGGCATGATCCATGACTTTGTTTTGAAAAAATAGTATTTTTTAAATGTATGTGTGTATGTATAAAAATAATAAAATGTTTAAAATGAAAAAAATAAAATGCTTATGGCATGACTTTACCAAAAAGGTAATAAAATATATAAACGCTATATTTTATCATTATTACAATTATTTTCACTTTTAGCGTAAAAAAGGAAATTGAACATATTGAATTTAGTGGTTTGATTATAAGAAGTAAGTTACGTGGAGAACCGAGGTCGCACATTTAAGTGTTAACAATGTTTAGTGACATCCTTGCAGATTAACCACATACCAAAAGTTGCTTTTGTTGTGGAGGTTTGTTTTTGGACATAATTAAAAAGAATTCGAATAGGACGTACACTAATCTATTTGCATTCTTCCACGTACTCTTAGCACACTTTGCACTATAGAAAAACAATTAAAAAAAAAAAGTAAAATAGTCTTGCTAAAAAAATACATGTTATGCACGCGCGTGTTTATATATTTGTAGAATATATTTCTAAATATTTTAAAAAATAAAAGAACTAGTGATGGCCGTTAGATCATTTGATCATTGGTTTAAAACAAAAGCACGTAACATGAATCAAAAAGGCTAAATCGTTTTTAACTTCTCTTATGATATCTCCGCAATATCTCTTAAATCATAGTTATGCTTTTACATATCAAAAAGGCTTAATCGTGTTTACTTTGATCGAAAAGCACCAAGCATCATTCAACTAATGGAGTCGATATCTACAAAAACAATATCTTTATGATGATGGAGCATATTTGGAGTATGTTGAAGATTACATGTCTATATATCTTTACCTGGAAATGCAAAATTAGGACAATTGCTTTTGAAAAATGAAGTTAATTAACATGAATTTGGGTGTTATATATTTATTTTTATATTCAATATTATGTTATATGACGAAGCCATTTGAAGTTAGAATGATAATATTTCTCTTGAGAAAAAAGTTTCTAGCTCCGCATATGAATAGTTTGGTGTGAATTATTTATGATGTAGATTTAGAATGTATATGAGTTTATCAATTAAACAAAAGTGTGTTGTATTAAGAAAAAGTTGTTTTTATAAATGTAAATTGAATAGGTTATGGTTTATTTTTTCATTACACGAGACAATCTAACCTGTAAATATACTTATTTCTTTTTTATATAAGCTTTTTAATCTTTAAACATTAATTTTCTAAATAAATTTTGTTTACATGTGTTATAATTTGAATGTTTTGCCAAGAGTAAATATTGAATATCGTTTTAATAGAATAGCAAGAAGAATCTCATAGCAATATGTGGGTATCAATCAATCCTAGTTAATATAAAGCTATTTAAAGAAGGAATTTCATATAAACCATTACCAACTTTTAAAATATCATATTTGGTTTAGACATGTATTATATTTGATATTTGATAAGTTATATAAGGGTATATTTGATATTCTAAATTTTTTGGGGTACATCTAATGAATTCAATTTAATTTGTGTATATATGATATTATGAAAAGTTTTCTAAGGGTGTATATGATATGTTAAAATTTAAACAGGACTATATATAATATTTTTAATTTGGATTATATAATCATTTTAATTTTGATTATATAATTTTTTAAATATATGTAACTAGGTTAGATACCCGTGTAATACACGGGTTGAAAATATAAAAACTATATAATTCATAAATGTATAAATATTTCGTACGATTAAATTACGTATTATATAAAATAATAAAAAATAAAAAGTTTTATTTACAAGTTATATATATTCGAATACTTCTTTGGATAATATAACATACAATTGGCTCGTGTGAAATAAAAACCAAATGTCTTAAATTAAAATTAACCCAAAATATATAAATATATAAATGTTTTTTTAAACTTTTTTTCAATGAAATCTTATTTTACGATAAAAGTATGTACAATTCAAAATAATATATGATTACACAATTTAGTTGATAATATAAAAAAATTAAATTAAAAACAAAATCAATTATTAATTTAGTTTCTTAAAATAAAAAACTTAACTAAAATAATATAATAGTTTAGGCGGGAAAATTTTTTTGAGAAGTAACAGAAGAGTGTCATTTGACATACTAGTTACTCTTTTATATACTATAGACTATAGATAATATATATGAAATTCTCCAACTTAAAAACAGAAATGTTATAACAAGTTATACCTTATAATACGCATCTATGGGCTAAGATAACGGTGTACCGGAAAACTTATAGTTAAAATTAGAAGATTTTGTGGAGATTAATAGTGATATTTTTATTCGTTAGTATTCATGATTGCAAAAGGAGAATCAACATTTTCAAAATATTTAAATCTATTTCGGGATATTTTTGGTTGTTTTGAGTGGAAAACTATCTCTTGATTACATCATATTCATTTAATAAATAGCTTTTATCAATCCACTCACCAAGTGGAAAGAAAATCATTAGCTATTTACATAATGTTTTAAATTATTTATGGATGATGTTTAATTTATTTAAATTTATTCATGCATCCGTCACTCCCACCAAGTCACCAACTAAAGTTTTTTAACTTTTTTTCAGCTTTATGCATGTTGGAGAACTAATAAGAATCAACTTGTGACTTGTATCATTAAGAAAACTAAATGGCTGTTGTAATCTAAGGCTATTTTAAATATTTTGTGTTGCACTAATGTTTACCAATAACTATTAGAGCGATTTTAGTGAGATTGTTTAAAAATAGGAAATATGTTATAATTCTTTGAAATATTATTCTTAACTAGCGTTAGACCCGCACTTCGCCGCGGTTTTTATTTGGAGCGTATAAAATAACATCATAATTATAGTTTTGGGGATTAGCATTGTTTTGGTGAGTTCAAATATATATGCACTCGGATGTCGCTACACATGTTTTAGTGATTCATTATTATATTGTCATAATACAATTATCGAACATTAAATTGTTATAAATACAATAACATGATCGATACACGATATTATATTGTAACTAATATAATAACATAAATATTATAGTTGTTGTTATTGTTATTAACCTTATAATAATAATTAGTAGTAGTAGTAGTATTAATATGATATTGTAATTATTTTTTAAAACATATTAAATAACATGTCATTAACTAACATATTTTACATAGATATTAAAATTATTAAACTCACAATATGCCCTAAAAATATTAGTATTATTTTTATTATTAAATAATATGTCACCGAGTCTCACTTGAAGAGCACAATCTAACCCGATATTACTTAAACATTAATTATATTTGGGTGTTATTATTATTACTATAAGTATGATATTTAGTAATTATATACTTATGTATATAAATAAGATAATACTTAATTTTAATAATATATAGTTATGAATATATAAATAGTAAATGTAAATTTAATTATTATTTTAAAAGCATTACTAATCTATATATAATACTAAAATAGTAACTTAGAAGGGACACTTGTACATTCCTAGGCCTCCTAAGTTTCTTTTTTTTCGCCTCTCTCTCCTATTATATAATTACCTAAATTAAGAAATGTTAAATAATTTTAATTCTTTTCTAAATTACAAATAGTTTTTTAATAAATTATAAAAGATATTTTTTTATTAATGTTATTTTCACATTCTTTCTCACTAAAATTTTTCAGCTTCTCTTTCATATTAAATAATTACACTAATTACTAATAATATTATTTTATTTTATATAGATTAAAAATAGTATTTTAATAAATTAAAAAAAGATCTTTTTATTAATGTTATTTTTAGAGAAATAAATTTTTTTAACACAAGAACTTTTTCAAAACATTAAACTTTTTTAAAAATATGAAATATTTTAAAATTTATATTCTTAAAAAGAAAATTTTTTATAAACTAAAAATAATTAAAATTCGGAGTTATATAAGGAAATTTTAAAAAAATATATTTTTAAAACTGTTTCTTTTGAAACAAAATGTTTATATATTTTTTTTTTGACATAACAAAAATAGTTTAAAAACAAAAATGTAAAAAGTTGATATCATTGTTTTATTACTTATAATCCTCACTCATACATAATTTTAGTCATATATTATTTTAAAATATTGTTTAATAATTAATAAAAAAAAATTATTTAATATTTTATTTTTCAACCCGTGTAATACACGGGTTTACTAACACTAGTAAGATAATATTTAATTTAGTAAGTTAAATCATGTATTAATTAGAAAAAGTATACCTAATGAGGGTAATTTATGAACTATTGCATAACACACTTGTATATTATGTTTAAAAAGTTGTCTTAGGTGTCTTACACCTTAAATAAAATTACAATTGTATCCTTCCTAAATGCTTTATATCATAGTATAGATAATGAGATGAATCTGACTGGAAATTAAACCAGCCATCTCTATGGCTCTTGTCGGACTTCTTTTATAACTTACTTCATGCTTGGATGGCTTACTTATGAACTTTTAATGTATTAATTAATGATTATTGTTTAAAGTTGTGCTATTTTTTTAAAAATTTATGTACTTTTCTAGTTTTTAATTGCTTATAATTAAACCACTTTAAATGGTCCCATTAAAAAATTTGTTAAAACACTACAAAATTGAAAATCTGGACCAAATGACGGGTCGTTTATAGGTTGCATCATACCCAAGACATCTGAGGCGATGTGTAAAGGATATTATACTTCAATGAACAGACGTTTTCATATTACAACAATTTGGGGTTCAACACAAATATTAATCCGATAAAACTCAGAATAAAGAACAATGTATGTTTTGTGTGTGTGATCTTGTGAACTAGAATAACAGAATGATGACCAAAAGGTCTAGAAGATTGATTTTACAGGGAAGGAGCCACAACTGCCGAATGCATATTATCCTAAAATTTAGGCTATTTTCACATGAAATTGCACATTTGAAATTTTAAGAAAATTAAATTTCACATGTCGAAGCCAAAACTGCCCCTTAGACCCCACCAAAGACTGCACCTATTGGACCCTGCTATCCGGACCCCCACCAAGGGGGTGTTGCCCTTTTGGAACCCCTATTAAGGACTCTATATTTCACCTTTGGTGCCATTGTTGGAGTGATGGGCACATGCTTTTCGGTATTGATTTGTATGCTTAAGGGCTTCACTCCTAAGAAACTGTAAGATAACGTGCATTTCGAACTGTTTGATTAATATTATGATCACATTAGTCAATAACTCATTTCAATTACTCTAAAATATCTACCAAGATGCCCACTCAATGGAGATTAAACCAGCCAAACTAGCGTCGAACATGAGTAGAAATGCAGCCTGAGCGGTCAACTGGGATTCTTATCCCACACTAGCATTACACTAATTAATAAACTAACAAGGCAGTGTAATGATAATTAAACTCAAGTGAAAGTGGAACTTTTAAATATTGTTATGGTTCAAAAGAAGAAATGTTTGATCGAAGCTTTACGTTTGCAGCCTTTGGAAGTAGAGAAACGTTATTTTTGGCTTAGATGATCTCAAAAGGTATTTTCTTTTTGATCCTATTGTTTATAATTCATTTATTTGTATTTTGATTAGAAATATTAAGGACAAGTTTATGGTAGGGTTGAGTGGTTTAAAAATCTGCTATCAGTCATATTATTGTATTTTTTTTAGATATCGGATAGATTTTTCTAACCGTCATCTGATATTTAATAAAATTATGTCGTTAAAAAAATCTTGTTCTCTCTATTCACTCCAAAAATACTTAATTATCAAGAGCGTCCCTAAAATTTCAAGTACCCTATGCAAGAACTAAAAAATGAGTCTTCTCTATTACATGTAATTACTAAGAGAATGAATAGAGGACCTACCAAAATTATTTTTCCATAATTTTGTAGGCCTATTTTAAAGCATGTAATTACAAATGAATGTGTACATTTTTTATATATGCTAATTGACTCGCTATATCTAAAAGGAAGGGGAAATTTGGGCCCTCACTATAACATGAATCATATGTGATCGCTCTCCCTGCACATACTTAAAGACGCCTAATAGTTGAAGATAATCATACAAATTTCAATTCAACCGTAGCTGTTTTCACTCACACGTGACAAATCAAACGCCCTAATTATATTCAACATACTACTTTATGTATATATAGCTATAAAGCACGTGAGATTAAATTCATGCATTTTGTTATAAATAGTTTAAAATATATAAATCTTAGTATCTTACTTTATGCTTCTAAAAACTTCAAATACTTGACAATATATTACATACTCGATAGAGATTCCACGACTGCATATGTTATTAAAAAGGTAAAACATAAAAAATAAAAATGGTCCACATAGTATTTTCAAAAGAAATCTACCAATTTTCGTAAATAAAGTAGAGACATAAAATTAATGGATACATTTATAGCCATAGAAATAAAGAAAACGTGTCTGAACTTGATAGTGAGTTATAAATATACATAAAACAATATGAGATACTTGTGATTTTCTTATTTTTAGTTACTTATTAAACGTTTTACAAAATACAAATGTTGGGCCGTGGGTTAAACATCGACTTGTTAGACAATAGTGCCGGTAGAGGTGCACAAACCGGTTTTTTTTTTTAAGTCGGGTCGGATTCTAACCGGTTTAATTTTTATTTAACAAAAAATAACCGGGTGTGACCACAAACTGGTTCGGGTCCAATCCGGGTTCTAGGGGTGAAGAACCCTACCTGATACAACCCAGGAAGGGTAGGGTCCAAACCGTTTTTTTTTTAACCGGATTCAAACTTGGTTGATCTTTTTTATCTTTTAAATAATTTATTCTTGAAACAAATACAAATTTTATTTTAAACTAACTTGATACTTAAAACAACTAATATATTTAAAATTAAACTTAAAACTAATAACAATACAAATAAACTTGATATCAAACAACTTTATTGATTTAAACTAAACTAAACAAAACAAAAAAAATGTTCTGAAAATAAATTATTTTTCAAATTTATTCATCTTTGTTTTTATGGGTGCCAATGCGTTGAGACAAATCATAAGCGAGTTCTTCGTCAAAGAGCGGTGACGATCGTCAGGTTTGCACTTCTTGTTCGTTATTTCTTCTTCAATTGGTATTTCGTCTTCATGGTTTTATTTGTCTTGTCTTCGTTCTGCCGCATCCAAGTGGTCTTTTAAACAAATACACATCTTTACCGCCGTTGGAGGTAGCCTTGTTATCTTTATTAATAACACCCTGTCACTAACAAAAAAATACAGATTCTGAAGCTAACGTGAATGCTTGAGCGGTTAATAAATCACGGGTCATAGCAACTAGGACTAGAAAGTGTGATTCTTTTCTTTTCACCAAGCCCAAATATCAAACCAAACAAAATCCTCGTCAGTCATAGTAGATAAAAAAAATAGTCGGTTCATGTATACCTCCAGAGCTAACTACTTGGGGTCTTACCCCTCGGGAGTCATTGTAGTTGCGTTTTTAAAAACCTCTAAAAGTTAAGTTATACCTTGAATATATTCCCAATCCTCTAACGGAAACGAAAGAACCCGACCACGTTCGCAAGACGATCATGAAAAATTTAAAGTGTTTCTTTTTGTCACAAAGCACTATAAACAATTTTCAAGTTGAATTTCATCTAGTCTGTACATCCCAATTTTATCCTTATCAAATAGAATCCGTATCGTGACACATTTTCCTATAATTTACATATCATTCTCTACTAGTTTTAAAAATTTCACGTAACATATTTTAAAAGATGTTTTGAGTTCATCAACTTGCGAACGCAAGCCCATCTTGCACAACTAAATTAAAGATATGCGCAACACATCTTGAATGAAAAAAGCATCCGTCACAAATCGGTTTATATTTTAATTTTTATTTTTCAACGGTGATTGTGTTGTTTGAGGCGTTATCAAATGACATTTAGAAATTTTTTTAATTTATATGTTTTAATTACATAATCTAAAGTTTGAAATAAATTAACACCGGTATGCGGATATCCAAATAATTCAAACGCAACATACACTTTATCATTTGCCATGAACTTGGATCTATTAATGGGCGGTGACGCAAAGGTATAATTCCGGTAACCGTGTGTGTGGACCAAACAGCGGTAGCTAAATTCACATCGGTTTCTAAATTTTCAAATAATAATTTTAAATTATTTTTTGCTTGTTTCCTATACTTAAACAATCACGTCTAAGAGTTGTGCGACTTAAGTGAGGGTAACGCGGTTGAAGACTTTCTTGAATCAATCTTGTCAACCGAGTGTTGTCGAAGTGGTCGAACGACAATCCTTATTGAATTACAAACTTTGTCTTTCGTTCTCAAACCATATTTAAGTCAAAGTTTCATATACCACCATCGGTTCCAATTAATGTTTGGCCTTGAGCCGGCATACTTTTCAAAGGCTTGCAATATTTTGTTATATGACTTCTCAAAATCGAGTTTGAATCCGAGTTGAAAAGCGAACCACAAGCCTTGCATCGAGCTTTGTTTTGACCATTTGACATTTCGCATAAGTCATAATTACATCAAAACTCTTTGTTTCTCATTGTTGGTAGAATCCAAACAATGGTAGCGACGCTTGAGGGTCCACCGGTTGGAATGAATGCTTCAGAAGCCATATCCAAAGAAATAAAAGACTAGAAACTAAAGAGTAGAGAGAAGATAGCTTGTATGAGAGAGCGTTTTTAGTACGTTTTTGAGTGTTTGAGGATTGTGATTAAACCATTATATATACTACCTAGTTTTACTACTATATATACTATCATATATGGGCAAAAATATAAAAAAAAAAATTTAAAAAGGTCGAAAAAGCACTCCCAATGGTCATAAAGCCGTTACAAAACGGCTATTTTTTTTCCAACAACTTGAACCGGTTTTAAACCTGGTTGAGTGGAAATTGGTTCCTATAAAAACCGGTTTGGACCTGGGCTGCTTGTATATATATATATATAGAATCGTCCTCAAACTGACGGGTTTTTTTATTTTGGACCTGGTTCGGGTGTGTACCGGGTTGAACCTGGGTTAGTTCCGGTTCGATTTGTTGGGTCAGGTAGCCGGTTATTATGTGCACCTCTAGTGTATGGCTTTAAGCTATCTTGTTCAATTTATGCTTAAGAGCAAAATGGTCTATTGGGCTAGACCCAACTAGTCTGGCCCGGCTTAGTACCTGATAGGCTAATAAGTATGTTGGGTCATTTGAAGAAAATGTTTATTTATATTGTATAACTTATAATCACTGTTTTCACGACCGGATCGGACCGGCCGGTCCGACCGGTTCGACCGGGGATCGGCCACCTAGCCGGTCCGGTTCGGTGCGACTCGTTTTGGACTGGTCGAACCGGCTGGTTCGTCCCGAACCGCTGGTCGGACCGGGAAACCGGACCGGTTCGGACCGGTTTTCGTATTTTTTTTTTATTTTTTTGATTTTAATGGGTAAAAACGGGGTGTTGAACCATAAATTAGTGTGTTGGATATAAAAATATAGTTAAGTTTCATATATAACTATAAAATACATATATAAATTACTTATATTTAATTATATATATAACTATATATATAATATAGTATATATATAATTATGACGTCATCCGGTTCTTAAATCCGGTCCGACCGGTCCGACCAGCAAACCAGTAAGGCGTCCGGTTCGACGTCCGATCCGGTTCTGAAAACATTGCTTATAATTCGATAGATGACAATAGACAAGTAAAAGAGTTTTACTCAAATTGTCAAAGGTTTTAATCATGTGATTAACAATGATATAGGTTTAAGAGTGTATTTAAACAGTGTGTTAGTTAACTGTTAATAAATTGAATAACATAACCGTATTAATTTTTTATTACCTAGATTAGCCATCAAAAACACAAGTCTGGATTGCTTATTTACATTCGTAAACATTTGTTTATATTCATTCCTTAAGTTCATCTTTTTATGTTTATTAAGTTTCAGAACATGTCTCATTCACTTATTTAAGGTCAAACCTAATAGAAAGTAGCTTATTAAAGTATTTTAAAAGTAGTCTATGTTTCTCATTCCCAAATGTGTTAAGTTTTTGTTTTATTTATTTCTTTTGTTATTTTTTTCATTTTCATCTATTAAGGCACATTGACTATAGATGTGAAATCAAAAGGAATGAATGACTCTAATTGGTAGTGGAATTGTATTTTAAGAAACCAATTAACATATATATTGCTTACAACAAGTTTAAACGCACCAATGCTAGAATTTAAACGAGCCAACAGGAAAACTAAAACAGCTAACACGAGAACTAAAACAATGAGGTGAAATGAGGAAGGAAACAACCTACCCTACTTGATACTGTCAACTTACATAGGATAAACATAAGCGCTAATCTATATTGGATGAACATTGATCAAATTTGTAAAAAATATACAATGAGCCTAAGTTTAAAGTGACGAATAAAGTGGTACACCAGGTAATGTATGGCCTGAATCGACAATAAAAACATTACCTGTGATGTAGCTTGACGAGCCATGGATTAAGTACCTAACGAGTGAAGTTAAGGCCGGATCAGTGGTGCCAAAGTCTCTTAATGGCACTGTTCTTGAAGCTACATTCTTGAGCCATTTCTTTTTCATAAGTTCCTCGGTTATTTCGGATTTAAAAAGACCAGGACAAATCGAGTTCACCCTTATTTTGTGTTTTCCAACTTCCATTGCCATTACCTACATCAGATCATTGAATGAGTTATTTAGGTTATTCACATATGTAAAGAAATATTAAAAGTGTATGATCACCATAAAGATGATCAAGAAGGTTGTTTGGTTGACAAGCATTTTAAAAACCTTAATCATCATCATATATATGAGTTTTCTATAATCATGTTGCATAAGCATATGTAAAGAATCATAATAAGTATATAATCACCATAAAAATGACCTTTGTCAATGTATTGAGAGCAGATTTTGAAGATGCATATGCGATAGCACCATGTGGTTGCATACGATTAAGACCAGCTATCGAAGATATGTTGATTATCGATCCCCCTTGATTAAAAGCAACCATCTGTTGACAAACATACTTTGACACCAACCATGACCCTCTCACATTTGTTCTAAATGTTCTATCCCAATCACCATCTTCCAAATCCAATGAACTTCTAAGAGGACCTAAATCCACAATGCAAACATAATCAAATACATATTTAGATTCGAGATCACTTACAATTACCAAATCCAATGTTCACAAAGGTACTTTGATACCAACCATGACCTTCTAATTTACAAATGTCTGTGGTTATTTTTCATTTTTTATTCCTTATCCATTTTACTCATATAAAATTAGTTGCAACTTAAATAATATTAATCATTCAGTCTAATGATAATTTTACTTCATTGTAAGTCAGCAACGGGGGTATGATCCTTGAAACTGGTGTGTTTTTTGTTTTTTTTTTTTTTTTTTTTTTTGTTTTTTTGGGGGGAGGCGTTTACATATTTCATTTTCCTAAACTCATTACCTACATATTTACTCAAACTAAAAAATTAATTATATATTTTCCCTTTCTAAAATATATATATATTAAATATTTACTCATTCTATTAAAATTAGTAATTGAAGGATTATTGTATTCATATTTTTACTAAATTATTTGTACAAATTTTCCATCCTGATAACATCAAACACATATTTCTTCAAGTTCAAGTCCTCTATATGTAAAATATATGTATTAAACAGAGTAAATATGTAGTTTACTCTTTCTAATACATATATTTAATGTGTTAATTTTAAATAAAATGAATAATATGTAATATATATGTATTAGAAAGAGTAAATATGTAATTTATGGTATGAGAAATATGTAAAAATCTTTTTTTAAATTTGATTTTATAAGGTTCATTTTACTAAAATATTTAATTTAGTTAACCATTTGAATAACTTAACTAAAAATAAGACTTAATTACACGAGTGGTCCCTATGATTAGGCCTGATTTCACTTTGGTCCCGAACTATTAGAAATTACAAGGTTGGTCCAATAGTTGGCACAAACGTAACAGATTTGTTCCCTGAAGTGGATGGACGTTGATTATTGTCGTTAAGTGTGTGTAAAATGTCAAAAATACCCTTCACTCTTTCTTCTTCACCATTCAAATTACCACCTCCTACCACTATCAAAGCCTCCACCTTCAACCACCACCACCGCCGCCGCCTTCCACTACCGTCAACACCTCCACTTTCAACTACTGTCACCACCACTGCCACCTTCAACTACCGTCACCACCAGCACCACCTTCAACCACCACCACCTTCAACCACCACCACCACCTACACCACCTTCAACCTTCAACCACCTGTACCAGCACCACTGTCACCACTAGAATCGCCTTCAGCCACCATCACCACCAGAACCGCCTTCAGCCACCGTCACCACCAGCACAGCCTTCAACCACCGTCACCACAAACACAGCTTTCAACCACTGTCACCACGAGCAACACCTATGCTCGAACCCCTAACTCTGATCGCATCCATTGTTGTTCCATCAGAAAACAATACTCATCATCACATGAAAACAATACTCGTCATCTTTGATAAGATCCATCGTTGTTCTTGGTGGTGGTTGTGAAGATGAAGTGTGTTGGGTTAAAGGCGAGTCACCGGCGGTGGAAGGTGAGTTGTCAACGATGGAAGGGGCGGTGGGTGGCTAAAAGTGGCGACCGGTGAAAGGTTTTTATTAAGGGTATTTTGGTCATTTAAAATATTTTAACCGTCAAAGTTAACATCCAATCATTTCAGGGACCAAGTCTGTTACGTTTGTACCAACTATTGAACCAACCTACTAATTTCTAAGAGTTAGGAAGCAAAAGTAAAATCAAGTCTAAACACAAGAACCACCCATGTATTTAAGTCTAAAAATAATTTGGTTTTATCTTTCAGTTATGCAATTTTTCAAACTTGATTTCGTGTTTCACTGTTTCGTAACATTCTTTTTTTACAACCGTGAAACCTTGCAGTGACTTGTGATGAGTTTTTTTATCCTATGTTTCAAATTTCACAACCTAATCGCTTTAACTTTTTACACTACTCTTTTAAGTAATAAACAATTTCACGGATTTGAATATTCTTTATAAAAAGAGTAAAGTTTGAATTTATTTATGTTTTGCCAACACAAACCAAATATTTATTTATTACTTGCCCTCAACATGCTAAGGGGTTGTTTGACAATATCTGAATGATTAAGTGCTGAACCAATAAAAGTTCTGAACCATTAAGTGCTGAACCATTAAGAGGTCTGAACCATTAAGAGCTAGTATATCGTTTAACTATTCAAAGACAAATATCAGACAAATTCAGATAAGAGTTTTTAACCATTCAGCATTAGACCTTTTAACCATTCAGCATTAGTATAATGCTTAACCATTCAGAGGCAAATGTCTGAACCATTCAGACATTTGCTCGCGAAACAAACAGTCTGAACCATTAAGTGCTGAATCATTCATACATCTGAACCATTAATAGGCTGATTAATAGGCTGCCAAACAGCCCCTAAGTCTTTTTAAGGATTTACGTTTTCTACTACAACGTGTGGCTTATAAACCTCGTTAATCACAAAATTAAAACTAACAATTATCAAAGATTATACGACAAACAAACCCCTAGATCTGAAATTACCTCTGATTCCGGCGTTATTAACTAAAGCATCGATACGACCAAAGGCATCCCACGCCTTTCTGACGGAGGATTCAATGGTGGAGCCATCGGCGCTGACGTCAAGCGCCACCGGCACCGCCGTGACGGAACCGTGGTTGTTCGTGGGTTCGATATGGTTCGTGTGGATGCTGTTGATTTCATTGCACAGAGATTTGAGCCGGTGGGTGCGACGGGCGGCGGCGATTATCTTGCAGCCGACGTCGGCGAGGTCGATGCAGAAGTCACGACCGATGCCGGAGGATGCGCCGGTGACCATCACCACCGTGCCTTTTAGGTGTAGCCGTGGTTCCGACTCACAGTTCGTAGAGGTAGCCATTGGTGTTTGAATGTTTAGATGATTACCGGAAGTGGAGATTATTATTCATAAAGCATACCCTTATATAGGACGAGCCAATTTCATAGGACTATTTTTTTTAACAAATATGATATGCGTTTATTTAATCGAGTCTACCTATATTTTTTCTAGTCGGGGATTGTACTCTTAAATTTTTCTAAGAGAAAATTGATAATTAGAAAACCTATGAATCAACCTTAAGAATCATTGCTTAAGATCTATGTTTAATTTTCAACTTGCATGTAGAACGAGACTTTAAATGTTATGGTTTCAAGTCTAAAATATATGTTTTTGGTAACAAGCGTTTGTGTTTTTTGAAAAGCTTAAGAATGAAGCTCGAAACTTAAGCTTTAAATTGAAAATTTAAACTTAATTAATAACGACAAATTTAAAGGACTCATAGTAATTTTTTAAAGTATATATTATTAAAACCGGTTAACCCGTTTTTAAGTGCGTCAACCGAACTTGACCTATATTTTAAATAGGTCAACCTGAACTCAACCTATTTTTTTAATTGGTTGTGTGGCCAATCCAAAATCTGTTTTTCTTCATGTTAGGTTTATGTTAGGAATTGATACCCCTAATTATATCATATGCTAAACCTTCGTTCTCTTTTTGTTCGTTCATATTTTTTGCTTTTTTTGTGTGTGTTTCTTTTGTAACTTCTAAAATTTGATGCATTATATAAATTCTAATTTATACCGTTACAATTTGCTTGTTTTTTACATACGTTCCGATTTACATTACATTCAAAATAAAATCAACTTGCACAAGTTATCGAAGCACAAACGTACAGGCATAAAGTCATTTCAAGTTTTGATTTTTAATGGTTTCTGGCCGGTTACTCTTACAGCTTTAAAATATGATATCTTATAAAATTTAAATTTGCCGTTGCAATATTTTTATTTTTATTAACGTTAATTTTTTAAAATGTTTCATTTGTATATAAAGTTCTAGATATTATCAACAGTTCCACTGTAATGCATGGGTTTGCGACAGTTTCGTTTTTTGTATAAAGGTTTTGAATTTTATCAACGTGCAATGACGTTTCAATTTTCTTATATAACGTTACATATATTATCAACGTCAAATTTAATGTATAGGTTTTAAGAATATTTCAATGTTAGTTTTTTCACCATTTTATAACATCACCACAACATGTGAGTCCACAAGCTATTTAATAATTGCCATTGGTCATTTAATCCAATGGCTTGGAGGATGAAGGATAGAGTTTAGTGCCTTTTAGGTCATTGGTTCTATCCTTACTTTGAAGTATTTTACCATAATTTCTGTATATCATTGAGAATTTAATGAAACCAGGTGATGCACTTTACGTACAAGCCTTTCATCTTTGAAGACGTGCTAGTTAATAAATTATTGGTTGTTCTAGCACCTTGCTGTCTATTTGATGGAATAAGATTTCTTTGTTGTTCAAAAAAAGTTAATAAATTATTGCCGTTTAAATAAATGTTCAGTTAGTATCTAAAACAAACATTGTTAATTTTCTTTAAAAAAATATTTTTCATCTAATTTTAGTTTTTCGAAACCAAAATATATTTATTTAAAGTTAGTAGATGCAGACCCGCTCTTTACGAGGGGAGTGTTGATGTTTTTAAAAAACGTAGGGAAAAACTTCACAAAATAGTAAACAAATTTTAATAGTGTTCCAATTAGGTCACTCATATTTTTGTTTGTTTCAATCAGATTATTAAGGTTTTAAAAGTGTTCCAATTACGCCACTAATATTTGTATTTGTTCCAATAAGGTCACTACAGTTTTGGATTTGTTCCGATTAAGTCACTCATATTTTTTCAATTTTTCTAAATAATCACAAACATTTTCAAATAATTTAGTTTTTTTATAAATATTATTAATATTTTTAAACATTTCAAATTTTTTAAAACTTTTTGCAACTTATGAATGACCTAATTAGAACAATCTTCAAACTTTAATGATCTACTTGGGACAAAAGTTTTTACGAGTGACTTAATTAAGACAAAAAACCTTATAATGATCTAATTAGAACACTCTTGAAACTTGATTATTATTTTACAAAGTTAACCAAAACCTAAAACATTTAGTTTAGACAAAAGCTACATATAGACGTAAGTAAAAAAGAAAAACATCGCGACATATAAATAATAAGGAAAAACCACAACACTTTATATAAAAAAGGTTATTGGATTTTAGTGTGTTTAATTTTTATTTATTTGCCGAGATTAATTTCAACTTAAAAAATATTTACAGACACTCTTAAGTTTAATCTTATTTTTCTCCAACGATCCCTTACTAACTAAGAGTTAGCCCGTTAGTTTTTTTGTTAATGTATACTGCTTATGTGATCAAAACACTAAGTAGATAGTTGAAATATATCATCAGGTCCGTCAAAATAAAAACTTTTGCACCCTGAAACCTGTCAAATTTTACATCCCGATGTGAAGCACTTGACTCGTCGGAGATAGATTTCAAATGAAGATAAAGACTAGACACAAGAAAACAAACCTGATATAGGTTAGGTGGGTGTAGAGTTCAAAAATATTAACGGGGTTAACTTTTAGTTAGTAAGAGATCATTAGTTGAAAATAAAGTCAAAATTGTGAGTGAGTGTAAATATTTACTGATTTGAAATTAATCTCGACGAATAATAAAAGTTGCGATTATTAAAATTCAACAACTAAAAAAAATTAATAGCTTTGATAACTTGTAAATTTATACTTCTATTATAAACTTACATCCAAACATATAACAAGAGTTGTTAGAATATTCACACATGTAAGTTTAATCAAAGGGGCCAAAAAAAATTGTTGCTAAAATTTGCCGTTAAGTGTATCTTAAATGACAAAAATACCCCTCCAAAATAAAAAAATAAAAAAAACTTTATAAATATGTTATGATCCCACTCATTTAAAACAAATGAAATAAATAGACTAAAACTAGTATTAAGGCCCCACGCTGAGACGGAGGGTGTAAAACCATGCCAATTAGCACAAATGTCACACCACCGTCAACGACCATCAACACCGAAAAAGATGTTATTAAAAAAGAAATAAAAACAAAAAATAAAACTGAATGGGAAGTAGACGTAAAAACGTTGAAACACACACGTGCAGCGTAAAACATTAATAACAATAACTAAGTCGATCTAGGACCACCCACACGTTGCAACGGGGCTGTTAAACAGGAAAAAATAAGTGTAACAACGTTGAATCACACTCGCACGTTACAACGTATAACTCTCAAAATTTAGACTGTAATGTAAAATGAAAAAATTATAAAAGATAAAAAATATATGGGAACAAAGTTGAAACTGAAATTTTATAAGATTAAATAATAAAAGATGTAAAAGTATTAGATTTAAAATAATAATTTAAAAAAATTAAATGAATATATTATCTTCAATAAAACACATACATTCAAGTTAGTAATTACAATAAATATAATATAACATGCGGCCACCTCTACCCACTTCATATTCCTTGGTCGTTACCCTTCTTCTTCGATTCCAATGATCACTTAAGGGTGCAAACGAGCCGAGACTAGCGAACTATTTGAGATCGGATCGATAAAAAGCTTGAAAGGAGCCGAGCTTTATCGAGCCCAAGCTAAGCCCGAGCCGAGCCCAAGCCGAGCCCGAGCCGAGCCCGAGCCGAGCCCAAGCCGAGCCCAAGCCTTAAAAAAGCTCATATGTTTAGCGAGCCCAAGCCTGAACTTCACGTATTGAGTACGAGTAAGATCACGAGTATAAACGAACTTTTTACTTGTATATTTTTTACTTAATTTATTTAAAATATTATATAAATAATTTTATTATATATAAAATTATAATAAAAATAATTAAATAGTATGTCAATGTTATCTATATATAATACTAAAAGAGTAACTTAAAGGGACACTTGTTACATTTCTAGGCCTTTTAAGTTTGTTTTTCCCGACTCTCTCTGCTCTTAAATAATTACCTAAATTAAGAAATATTAAATAATTTTAATTCTTTTTTAGATTACAAATAACTTTTTAATAAATTAGGAAAGATATTTTTTTATTAATGATATTTTTAAAAAATCTTTTTACTCTAATAAATGAGTAACTAAGAGACACACATGACATCACCACATTCTTTTTCACTAAAATTTTCCCGCTAATCGTACGTAATTTTGATCATATCTTATTTTATAATATCGTTTAATAATTAATAATTTTTTTATTTTATTCAATATTTTATTTTTTCAGCCCGTGTAATACACGGGTAAACTAAAACTAGTATATAAAATATATAATTATGAAAATATATCTCAAAATTAAATGTAAAAGAATACTAAAAAATATTAACCAAATAATAAAGAGTCGAGTTCGAGCTTAAAAGCATTTGACGAGCCGAGCTCGAGCTTTAAAAATAAAACCTCAAATGAGCCAAAAGGATACCCTTATATCGGTTGACAAGTACAATGGGAAGTGACGATTGTTCGATATAAATTAAGGATACCCTTATATATTACATGATATAAATGTGGTTTTGAATTCTTATAAGTATTAGATTTTTTTATTAGCGTTAAGAACTACCTTTAATATACAAATAAGTCTTTCAGAGATGGGAAACCAATCGTCAGTACTGATTTTGATGTCTCATGTCTGACTCACTCAGATGTGAAAAAAATCTCTTTAGTTAGGTTTGAACCTAAGATCTTAAGATCACAAATACAAGTCATCACCCTAAACCATCGAATTATGATGTTAGATGGTATTTAAGAGTAAAAAATTAAAATTAAAAAAATACATACCCTTATATAAGGGTGAGCAATTTTTGGTACAAGACAATTTCCCACAAGACATGAAAAAAATTATGTTTTGGAGTACACATCTAACCTATTTAAAAGACGACCCTATTCAATGAATCACACTAACCCGATTATTATATGTTTAACATATTTTTCTACAACCTGCCAACACAATTAGTAGACAAACCAAACGAAGAAGAATAAGGTCTTGTTCATGTTAGTTCATTAAAAAAATAAATTTGTTCATAAACTGTTTATGTATACCTAATAAACGAGATTTCTTATTCGTGTTTATTCATTAGGTAAATGAACAAGCTTATGGACTGTTTAGTAACAATTATCAAACGATGATGAACATAAAAAAAGGCAAATGAACACAACATATGTTATGAACATAAATGAAGTGTATAAATACAAACGAATACAATACAATCTGTATTTTTCATCACAAACAGTACCTAGAATAAAAAATAGAGTTAATTACAAGATTGGTTCCTATGGTTTGTCCATATTGCAAGATTGGTCCCAGCTTGTAAGAAAATTAAAGGTTTGGTCCCAATTGTTTACCAACTCATAACACAACTGGTCACTAATACTAACTTCTGTTAAGTTTTTTAGTTAAGTGAATGTGAAAAGTCTAAAATACCCCTAACTAAAAGACAAACTATATAAAATATAAATTACTTTATATGGGTCCCATAGTTTTTAATTAAACAATTATATATATATATATATATATATATATATATATATATATATATATATATATATACACCACCACCGCCGGCAACCCACCACTACCACTGTAACACTACCATCATCATTGTAGACAATTACCGGCATCACCACCAACACCTTCTCAACCGTAACCATAGCATCACCATCATTGAAATTTGATGGCATGACCACCATCATCGTCTCCAACACTCCACCACCGTAAGCCAACCATTGCAATCGCTGGCAACTGCCGGCTATCAGCACCATCATCGTCTCTAACATACCACCCCTATAACCTTTCCATCATCACCATAACCATCACCATCGCTTGATCAGATCTATGTTTTCATCGGAGAATGAAATGAGAATAACCTTACCATCATCACCATAACCATCGCCATCGCATGATGAGACTAAGTTTTCACCGGAGAACGAAATGAGAGAGAGAGGGAGGGAGGGAGAAGACAGCGATGGTGGTGGTTGTATACCAGCAGCCGGTTTGCTGGCGTTGGTGGAATTGAACTAGTGGGATTAGGGAAGAAAAGCAGGTGGTGTGGCGATGGAGAATGGGGTGTGCCGATGAGGGTGGTTTGTCAGCAACGTTAATTTGCCGGCGGCGGTAGTATGCTACATGGAGAATACGACGGATATATATATATATATATATTAAAGAAAAAGGGTCCCATTAATTAATAATCTTTTTTAGTTTAAGGGTATTTTATACTTTTCACCTACACTTAACTGAAAAGCTTAATACAAGTTAGTTTCAGGGACAAATTGTGTTACGATTTGGTAAACAATTAGGACCAAACCTGTAATTTGTTAAAAGTTGGGACTAATATTGTAATATGGGCAAACCATAGGGACCAATCATGAAATTTACTCTAAAAAATAATTAGCATTTAACATAATTAACTAAACATGTTGGACATAATTATAAACATAACTAACATAAAGTTAAAGAAGTTTGTCAAATTAAAACACAAACTAAAATTGAAATGGGTATTGGGAATGGTGAGAATGCGTATAGGATAAGGATTAAATGTTAACCCTTGTTTATTGTGATAACTAATTAACCCAACTAGTGGTACACAAAAAGTCATGTTATTATTGTATATTAGAGTTAAAGTAGTAAAACTAATGGTCCACGAAGAACGTTAAAAATATTTTAAAAAATATATAACAAGACTATACTCTAATTAAAAATATTAAAACAATCTATTTAATAGTGTAATTTGTATAAAAAAACAACAACATACAAAAAAAATTAAGAATGTTTTTTGAAAAAAGGTGAATTTTTTTAAAAAATGAGGGAAAATTATTATAACAGTAGTGTAACATGGTATAAAAGTTTGTTACATTACATAATTATGGTGTAAGTGTTTGGTACATTAGTGTTAACTTGTTATTGCAATAAATATGGGTTAACAACCGTTGCTATATATATATATATATATATATATATATATATATATATATATATATATAGGGTCAGGACCATTACAAAACTTACGAAAAACTTCAAAACTACGAGAACTAATCTGAATCCTTAGATCATTAAATCAATGGCTTATATATGTTGTAGCATTTTTGTAATATTCTCAGACATTTAAAGATAATTTGATTTGAAGAAAGGGTAATCTAGGAAAATCAAATAAATAAAAATTTAAAATTAACAATCTTTCCATAACAAACTTGCTACACAAAACGGAACATTTGACTTAATTAATTTAATATATAATTATGGTTTCTTTCTTCTTCCCCAATTCCTTACCCTAATACCTCTCGCCACCCAAATTGAAAAATCAAACAAAATCATTACTAAACCTATGCGCAAACAAAGAAAACCATGGTGATACCTTTAGAATAAGTGATGTTTATCGTTTTGAAGATTGCTTTGATGGTTATATGGTACAACAGCCCTTCCGAATCAGTTATAGGTTTGTGTTTTCTAAGAAAGAAAACAAGCTCGAAAGGTGAGTTTTTTCTTATTAAATTAATCATTCAAACAAATGCGTATGTACATCAATTGTGTGTATCTGTTTGCAAATTTTTGTTTTGATTGTCTGCAAGATCTTGTTTTGATTTATGTTTATGCTATGTATATGCATGTATAGTAATAATTCATGTATAATTTAATCCTAAAATAAAATTGTTGATATAAGACCCTAAATCATACGGACCAAAATATATATACTAAAATGTAAAAGCATGATTCATGAAACTTGATGCTTATTTAATATTATGAGATTACATGACTAATAAGTTTTTTACTTCATGCTTTTGTAAAGAAACCTGTTGTAACAACCCATTGTCTCCATCTAATAACAAAAACTACTGCTTTTCTTCATTAGTTTAATAATTTTTTTTGACAAATATTTTTTTGTACAGACTTTTTAATTATATATTTTTTTCTAAAAATCATAGCATTGTTTAAGTAGTTTTTTACAATTATTAGATTATCAATTTACAACATAGTTGAACTTCACAGCATAGGACTACCATTTTTGTAACTTTTTAGTTAAATTATTAGCTATTCCACTAGATTTCGTAATTCTTGCTTAAAGTTATTTCTAAGATTTTGTGTATTCTTGCTTAAAGTTATTTCAAAGATTTTGTATGACCATATTTGAGTAATTTAAGATTATGAAAATTTACTGAGTGAGTTGAAGCCGCGGGTACATATGTAAAACAGGATTACATATATGTAAATAGAATGATAAACCAAGCATGTCAAACTAGTCATGCGAGACTTCGTTTGGATAATGTTACATATATGTAAATAGTCAACTTACATATATGTAAAAGAAGGTTATACATATGTAAAATAGGATTACATATACGAAAATTGTTAATTTACACATATGTATAATAAAGTAACATGAAGAATTAGTTCTTATTTTAGTTTAAGTTTGTTTTTAGTTTACATAATTTAGAAACTTTTATTAGATTTTAATTTGACTTATCATGTACTAATCGTGATACATGTTTTAGTTAAAAAAATGTACGTTCTAAATTACTCTATATATTCCTTAGTGGTTGACTTTTGTATCATAACAATTTTGTGATTGTTATTTCAGGCTTTGATCCAGTTGTGGCGAGCTTTAGTATTGCTTTGAAATTTCTACAAATGGAAAAGAAATAGATAAGTAAAAAGGCATGTGTTTAAGATGAAAAAATATATTTTTAAATAGTTTTGAACGTGCACATAATAATGTAGATCAAAATTCTACATGTAACTTTTGTTGTATGTAGATGTATAAACATATATGGTGAAAAATAATATATTTAAAAAGAGCTAGAGTAGTGTGAAGGAATGTAAAATCCTTTATTGTATATAAATCTTTCAATTTGGATGGCCAATAAGATTTACATATATGTAAATAGACGATTAATTTAAAAATTAGATGACCAAAAATATTTACAAATATGTAAATAGGCGATTAATTTGGAAAATGGATTTCGAGTTTAAAGATTTACAAACTTTTTTCACATATGTGTAAATCAAACTATTTATGTATATCTAATTGTTTTCACATACACATAATTGACTATTCAATAGTTTACTATTACATATATATATTTTTTTATTTTTAAATTATCAAGATTAAAAACAAATAAGTGATATATGAGTTCTTCAATTTCTAAAAAAAAATAAATATCCCAATGAACAATTAACAATTACATATTTAAAAATCCATAAATTATTAATAATAAATAATATACATAGATATGTATAATTACATAAATATTACACAAAAATATTTTTAAACTATAAATATATAGATAGATGCTTAAATTCTAAATATAATAGAGAAAACATGGTTAACTAATTGAGAGAGGAGAGAGAAAAATAATTAATCAAAGATGAAATATTAAATATAATTAATTAATTGGAAAGAGAAAATTTTTAATTGATTACCATTATAACCTTTGCATTTAATTTTTACTTTTTATAATTAAATAAAAATAAATGGTCTAGATTAGTTCTTAGAGTTTTCAATAAAAGTAGAGTTCTCATTGAACCTAACCCTATATATATATATATATATATATATATATATATATATATATAGGGTCATATATATATATATATATATATATATATATATATATATGGTCAGGATCTTTTCAAAACTCTTAAAGATCGTAAGAACTACGAGAAACAATATGAACCGTTGATCATAATACAATTTAATTTTAATTTATTTATAAATAAAGGGTAAGATTGTAAATTAACATGATTTGTAACTTCCTAATAAATCTTATTTATTTTAGGTAATGTCAATGATTTTAATTATTTTTCATATTATCAGAGATTTTTCATATATTAAAATGAAGATCAAGATTTGCTTGAAACCAACTCCTGCAAATTTTTATCCAATTTCAATTTTTAACATCAAGATTATTTGAATATCATTAACAAACCAACTCAATATATTAAGCCCTAGTGATCATCAAGAACTAAACTAATATAAGCATTAAATAATATTATGTTAACATTATTTACATTTTGTAACTAAAAAGATAATTTGCAATAGTTTGTATCAATTTGAGTTTTAATAGTTTAAAGTGATTTTCAAGGATTTATTCTAACAAGACGACAAAATTTATAAGTTCTTTTTTATTTTCTTTTCCTCGGTGTTGTAAAAATCGCTAGGCTCTAGTCAGGCGGTGGGGTACCGCCTAGCGATTAATCGAGAGTAATCGGGATTAATTGGGATTAATCGTTTTGGAATTTTTATATATAATTTTCATTTATATATATATATACACACATTTTTATATGTAATTTTTATAAATATGTTTAGTTTTATATATATATAAACAAATCTGGCCGGATTTTTGAAATCTTCACCGGATTTTTTGAAGTTCGCCGGAATTCCACCGGAATCTCGCCGGAATTCCGCCGGAATCTCGCCGGAAAGTCCCCGGATTTTGCAAAAATGCAAATTAGGGGCCGATTAACAGCCGACTAGGTCCGATTAGGACCGATTTCTTCCCGATTTTGACCAATTTGACCGCCTAGCGATTTTTGGCTCCGAGTAGGGAAAATCCAATTGGTGCCTCACCAATTCCCGACTAGTCGTCGATTAATCGGCCAACTAGTCCGATTTTTACAACATTGCTTTTCCTCATATTTTACCCCATTTTCACTACCGATGAGTGGATGTAGTCAAATACTCACGTTTTATATAATTTATATATATATAATTATAAGTCCGTTTTATTATCATAATATTAAACTATTTCTGAAATTTTGTTTTATTGATTTTAATTGAAAATTAATATATAAGTAATTAATCGAGTGGGCTATCACTCTTTAGTTTTTACTATCATAACATCGTTACAAGCCTAAATGTTCTTCATGAATCCTTTAAACTTGATAAAAAAGGAGAATCAAAAGGAAGCATGTATCGTTTGACATGATATGCATAATTTTAAGTTCTCATTTAAATCCAGTCTTTAAAATTGGGCTTTGTGATCAAGAAAAGCGCAAATATAGGGTGAAAATAAAAAGGAATCCGAATAGAGAATATTTTGTATTGTGTATAGTATTTAATTTTAAAACAATCTACTCATACAAAGAAATTATAGAAGGAATATCGTTTGACTTATGGTGAAGATAAAAGGAAGTATGTATCTTTTGACATGATATGCATAATTTTAAATAATATTATTAGTTATTAATATGATTATTAAATAAGAGAGAGAAACTAGAAAAATTATTAAGAAGCAATATAGTGTTGACGTGTGTCCTACTAAATACATTTTTATTAAAGTAGGAAGAAGAGAAGAGAAGAGATAGTTGTAAACATATACATATATGTAAAATGATGATAACGATATATATTACAATCGATAAATCAGTTTGAAATGAATGGTTAGTACAAAGATTTACATTTATGTAAAATATTTACAATGATGTTAGTTTTGTCATTTGATTTTTATAACATATTTACATATATGCATATAACTTATTTATACACATGCACGTGTCATATTTACATATACATATAAATTTGGTATGCAAATATGTTTTTACATATATGTAATTTACCTATTTATGAATGCGTAACTTTAAGTAGGCACATATGTGTAATTTTAATAGTTACTTATAAGTGTATATAATTGTTATATGTATGTTTAAGTTATAATATTTTAACATTTGCTTGTTAATTTTATGTATTTTTTATTGGTAATAAAAGCTTAAATTTTATAATGTTTATATATTTATATATCTTTGAAGAATATTATGATTAATTTACTTTTAACTATTGAACATATTTGCTTTTATCTTAATGTTGCTTCATAATTCACTTTATTTCATGTTAGTCAACCTTATCAACAAATTCAAAGTATGTTTATTCTTGAATATCGTAATATGTTCCTGGCTACTACATGAATTGGTATTATAACGTAAAAGTGCACATGTACATACGTGTAAACATGTTCTGCATACGAGTTATTACCTATTTATATATGTATATGACATTTATTGTAAACCTATTATTTACATATGATTTTCGCATATGTATATATGCGTAATGAATACAATCATTAAACAAGATTAAGCCTAGTGATCATCAAGAACTAAATTAATATAAGCATTAAATAATATTATGTTAACATTCGTTACAATCAGTAACCATAAAGATAATTTAAAATTCAATATGCAAAAAAACAATAATGGCTCCAAACTCAATTAATATGACCAGCATTTGATCTACCATAGTCTACATAAATCATTGATTTCTTTATGATTTGGTATATGTGAGTGAGCATGAATTTCGAAACTTCCAAATTATACCCATGATTTCAAAAATATATTTGGGTGGTTTTACATATATGCCCTTTATTCTTAATTTAAACTTATTAAATGATATATTAATTTACAATATTACCCTTATTTAATCACAACCATTGATTAGTATAATCAATGGTTAATAAAAGTTTTTAGAGTTCTCAAATAAATAAAAGTTCTTAAAAGAACCTAACCCTATATGTATGTATGTATGTATGTATGTATATATATATATATATATATATATATATATATATATAGGAGAGGGATCAAATGAAAACCATGCTTATAATTAAAAACCGTGAAAACCACCACTACCGAATCACATAAATTATTTAAATTATATTTTAATTATTTTTTGAGGTAATTATATAATTTTTAGTTTAAACTCCAAGGAACGATAATGATGACGAAACAACTTACGTATACGTAACTTGTATGAGTTACATGTACACAACTCGTAGTTGTATACTTGGTAACACGTACTTACATATACATAATCCCTACATATACGTATCTCTTAGTTGTACACTTTGTAATACGTACTTCCATATATGTAACCCATAGTTTTTATGGTTTTCATTTATAACATGTTTTTCAAGAGATCCATCCCCTATATTATACATATATAGAGAGAGAGAGTTAGAATCATTACAGAATCACTTTTTAATTTTAGAACCACAGAACCATAGATTTACATAAATGTAAATTAAGTCTGTTAATACTTGAGCTGTTTTACATATGTGTATATTAGAAATGAACAATAAACTATGTAAAACACCTAAATATCACAAGCTTTAACTTACATTTATGTAAATCAATGGTTCGTAAGTTACATTTATGTAAATTAATGGTTCTTTTGGTTCTGAAAATAAAAAATGATTCTGTAATAACCTGACCCTATATATATATATATATATATATATATATATATATATATATATATATATCATGATATGTAATTTTATTATTAGAGCACATTGAGCTAATAAAATAGAAACACAAGTTACAACCCAAAAACGTAAGTCACACTTATCGAATCACATTACATCTTGCGTCCTTTATTCTATGTTTTTGCGTGATTCTTTTGTGCGTGAGTGTTGTTGTTTCCACTAAGCAACATTGTCCCAACAAGTGGTAGTAGAGTTCAGGATCGTTACATATGGGATAAACACAAAACGAGCAAAAAATAAAAAAAAATATAAATGTGAACGCATGATTTTTACGTAATTTGGTCCATATGATCTACGTCCACGGGCTGCAATCAAGATAACTTTTTTATTACTTTCTACCGCACTCATAACAAATTATAAGAGATAATAATAGAGAAAATGTTAGTGTTTACGACTTAACACCCACCCCCCCCCCCAAACAAAAGCATAGTGCTCGCACGTTGTAGCGCGTATTTTGTTATTTTTTAGATATTTTTGTTGCGTATTTATATCTGAATTTCTCTATAGTTGGAACTGTCGTCATATAATCAAAAATGGTTTAAAAAAAATTTTATAAGCCCAAAGAAGAACAGAAGAAATTACCTTGCGGGGATCGAACCAAGGATGCAAAGGACGTTGTGACGGAGGGCGTAAACCCGTGTCAAGTAGCACCAATTTCACACCATCCTTAGCGACCACCAAAATCGGAAAAACTCATATTAAAAAGAAATAAAAAGGGGAAAAATAAAACCGAACGGATGGTATGCGTAAAAACGTTAAATCCCGCACGTGAAACGTAAAACTTTAAAAACAAAAAATAGGTCCATCTAAGAATCGCGCGATGTGACGGGGCCATTAAATCGGAAAAAATAAGCCTAAAAACACTAAACCACACACGCACGTTGCAGAGTGTTAACTCGTAAAATTTAAATCGAAATGTAAACCGAAAAAATTATAAAAGATGAAAAGTATTGGGACCAAAGTTGAAAGTGAAAATGTATAAGGGTTAAGTCGTAAAAGATGTAAAAGTATTGGGATTAAAAGTAATAAAATAAAAAAAAGAAAAAACAAAAGTGAGCACAACCCACTAAAGTTAAATATAATTGCTTACGGAACCAAAACTTAGGATATAAACAATGAAAAGTTTTTCGAGTTCATAAATTCGATATTTTTTACACTCATGTTGCAACATAATTATTTAAATAAAGCAGTTTAAAGCAAAAGAATAGAAGAAAAGTAAAAGAAAAAGCACAAAAAAATAAAGGTTGGGCGCAGGGTTTGAACCTACGACCCAATAGATGTTAAGTCCTAAGAAACAAACAAAAGCCACTTGCTCTAGACTATTTGATTTGTCATCATTTGAAAACTAAATATGTAACCAAGATAGATTTCAAAAAAGAAAGTCAAATTTGAAACCACCGACCTTTGTAATTAAGTTATAGTATAATCATATAATAGCTAAGAAAAAAAAAGAGTAAAAGGAGAAAGGCGTGAGTTGAACCGTGATGGTCATAATAATAACCAAGCAACATTACCACATGGGCTACATGACGAATATGAAGAAAATGAGAAAGAAAATTTATAACCGTAAAGAACATTAATAAAAAAATTGAATAATTCAACCGACCTTTGCAAATAAGAGTATATACAATGCCACTGGAAATGTATTCTAATTGGCACAGGCCCAATGCTAAAATATATCAAGCCTTAACAAATTAAACCTAACAACTAGAATAGTTAGTAACAGTTCCAGAGTTCAAACAATTTTTTAACGGCAAATATACGATCCTGTTTATATGCGTTATCTTAATCAAGATCACCTATTTGTTTTCCTGCCAGAACCACACCTCCCAACCCTTACAGGCTAAAACCTACAACTGAAAAACTCACTGACTCAACCCTGAGCATTTTTTCTCAGAATGAGAATTGAACCCAACACCTCCCCTCCATATTTACATGTTTTGGATATTTTTTGTTAACCGCTTAAGCTAAAAATCATTAGTAATCATTTAAAATCATTAAATTATACTCAAAATATATGGCTTCTGTACCTCACTTTATCTCAACATGTGCATTTATGCTCAGAGTTGGGACAATTACTTAGCAATTTTGTTATATTTTCTTAAGAGTATCGTATCGCAGCAATTTTGTTATATTTTCTTTTAAGTATTGTATCAAATCTATATATAGAGAGCCTAAGTAATCATTTGAAAATTGAAACATTTGTATAATTTTTTGTTTGTTCTTTCACAAATCTTTCAAACTATTTAAAACTTAAAACCCACACCAATTTATTAGAAATAAACACTAGGTTCCACTCAATGGTCATCGGCACTTGAAAACAAATGAATACTTGTGGACCCTTTAATCAAATAATTATGCTAAAAATTGCCCAATGCAAAAAATCCTAGAAAAATAACAACATAGTTCATATATAATGTACCATAAATGCCATTAATTTATTGTGATTTGATAAACAAACAAGTTAAAGGTCATGCTTAACAACTAACTTCATAGTGAGGAATAAAGTGGCACACCCGATAAGGTATATCCTGCATCGACGATAAAAACATTACCAGTAATATAACACGACAAGTCGAGGATCAAAAACCTAACCAACGACGTCAGGCCCGGGTCGGTTTTCCCAAAATCCTTAAGCGCTACCGTTCTTGAGGCCACATTGGTGATCCACTTCTTTTGCATGAGTTCTTTTGTAATCTCAGATTTCAAAAGCCCAGGAGCTATTGAGTTTACCCTTATATTATATTCTCCAAGTTCCATTGCCATTACCTTTAGGTATCATCAAGCAAGTCAATAGTAGAATCAGAATATTAAGTGGTAACAATTAATAAATGTATGAATTTTCACTTTACTTTTGTCATGGTATCAATGGCTGATTTTGAAGAATTATATGCAACCTTTCTATGGGGATAAACACGATTAAGACCCGCAATAGAAGAGATGTTGATCACGGATCCTCCTTGCTTAAAAGCGCGCATTCGAAGGCAAACATACTTTGACACCAACCATGTTCCTCTTAAATTAGTTTTAAAAGTTTTATCCCAATCTTCTTGTGACAAATCCAGTGGACTTTTTAGAACACCTACATACATAAAGAATGCAACATCAAAGAAAACTTTGGGTGAATATTGCAAGTTTCCCTTAAGTTTTATCGATGCTACATTGCTATAGAAACCACAATCTAATAAGTGTTGACGTTATAGAAAAACATGTACTTAACAAAACTTAATATGTAAGATCGTGACTAGCTTCTCTTTAAAGTGGTAGATAGTCGTTTTTATGCTCAATTTTTGTCTATGGTTGTATATATATGTTCGCTACTAGCTTCTCTTGTATGCATATCACATGAAAAATACTTGAATTACCTAATAAGTATCATTGTAAGCACAACATATGTTATTTTGCAACTTTAGGTTATGCAAGGAGCAAGGATAGCAGAGAACATTTGAAAGATATAGCAGAAAGACCACTACGCCATGTTTGATCACATGAGGGATATTTTATCGGTTGTGATACATAATGATAAACGATTCAAAAGAGCACGATATAATGTGGTTCAAAGTGACTACCATGGATTAAATGTAAAATATCATAACTTAGAGATATGCATGGTCGAAGTTTGATCGCATTTCCTGGGCAAAAGTCAAGGATAAATATATCAACTTAGGTTAGAAACTTATATATTTCATAAATAATATGAAAATATTAAAGTAAACAGTTAGGATATTATAAAAAATCTTTCATTTTTAATATTAATAAAATTTTATAAAATTATGACTAAAAATTAATTATATTTTAAAACAAGGTTTCTTAAAGTGAGTTTAATTAATCTATGAAAATAAGAATAAAACGATATAAATTAATTTAATATTTTCGGCTACATTGATATAACAAAAAATACCTTAGTGATTAAATAAATCATATCAAATATTAGGTCGTTGAATATGTAACATGATTGAAGGTTTTTTTTTATTGGGTTCTTTTGTTGTTATAAAAACGTTTTCAATATGTAGAATTCAAAAAAATATGATTGAACAATTTAATTGATATAAATAAAATTTTGAATTCAAAAAAGTATAGATATATAAATTAAAATGATTATTAATTTAGTTGCTTAAAATAGTAAATTTCGTTAAAATAATAATTTAATATAGTTCTCTAAAATGAGATAAAAAGCAATGGAATTATTAGTTTAATTGTTTAAAATTGAGTGAAGTGCTTAGGCAAGAAAAAAAGTTGAGGAGGCGTGGTAAAATATTACATGACAATCTAGTTATTCTTTATTACACGAAGAGATTTTGCGTTTAAATCTTACCTATAACAAAAAAAAAAGGGTTTCGGATTGAGATAAAAGATTTTCTCACTTAAAGTGAGTTTTCTCCTGATGGTGTGGTTTCAGATTCGGGACTCATGTGGACATATTGATATATAAACTGTTAGATATTTTAGTGTAATTGGATTGACTAACGACCAATTTGATCATAATATCTATCAAACAAGTCAGGAGGTGTGGAGTGCACACTTGTTTAGATTTATTATGATTTTTCAAATCGAAAACCTGCTTAGGGCGAATTCTCATACAAATCATAGTAGTTCTTGAAATTGAGTTTTATCCAATTGAAAATTTGATGTGAATCCAAGTAGTTCAATCTGATAGCGTTTCGCGACTATCAATTCATCACGAATTTTCTACATAAGCTTCCATTGGATACATACCAGCCTAGTGCCTTGAGGTCCGGTACTCAAGTAACGAAAATGATCAGATTGATCGTGACCCTTTAGTGATCCAATTAACAATTCCAAAAAAAAAAAAAGCTATGTCATAAACATTCAGTAGTTACCCTATTTTAGGGGTGTAAACGAGCCAAGCCGGCTCGCAAACTACTCGGGATCGGCTCGAAAAAAGCTCGAATCGAGCCGAGCTTAAACGAGCTCGAGCCCGAGCTCGAGCTCAGATTATTGCTCATTTACTAAACGAGCTCGAGCCCGATCTTTAGAAATCGAGCTCGAGCTGGCTCGCGAGCCTAAACGAGCTTTTTGTTTATATAGTTTTTTATTTACATATTAAATATATATAAATACATATTTACATAAATTATATTATTTAAATATATTATTGTGATAAAAAATAGTTAAATAATATATATTATGTTATATATAAAAGGTATGATAATAAATAATTATAAAAGTAATTATAAAAAAATAAAAATTTAATAATTTAACAATAAACGAGCCGAGCCCGGCCGAGCTTGAGCTTGAAAATTTTCTGACGAGCCGAGCTCGAGCTTTATAAATAAAACTATAAACGAGCCGAGCTCGAGCTTCCTAAAACCAAAACGAGCCGAGCTCGAGCCTAAGCGAGCTCGGGCTCGGCTCGGCTCGTTTACACCCCTACCCTATTTTATAATAACAATTATGAATGGCATTCAAAATGTTGCAACCTTTAAAAAACATGTCAAAGTTAGTTATATACCTGTAATACCCGCGTTGTTGATCAAAACATCTATGCGGCCGAAAGCGTCCCAAGACTTGCGAATGGACGCTTCAATGGCTGGACCATCAGCACTGATATCAAGCTCCACCGCCATCGCCACCGGTAATACAACAGTTTTGTTCACGTCACAATATTCTGAAATATCAAAACTGTTGATTTCATCACACAAGGCCTTGAGGCGGTCTATTCGACGAGCAGCAGCAATGATCCTGCAACCGAATTTGGCTAAGTCGATACATAACTCCCAGCCTATGCCTGAAGATGCACCGGTAACCATCACAATCTTGCCTTTGAGGTCTTGCCATTGGTCTGATTCAGAGGTTGCTACCTGTTGAGAAGAACCCATCACTGATCTTTGAAATAAATAGCCACTTTTATGAAATTTATATGGAATGATATGATAATAAAGTTTAAAGTTGTAGCTAACTAAAGGTTAGAGTTTAGGTGTGGTTAATGTCCGCCCCTAAACATGAAAAGTCAATAATCAAATGCAACAAAAAGCATTTTTCCGACTGTTTAGATTTTCTATTAATTATAAGTACAACAATGTCCACTTTTGTGCAATAAAACATATTGTAGAAGTTAGAGTTAACTATTTTACTCCTTTAATTTTATTAAAATAACTGTTTTCCTTCAAAAAATTAAAAATATCAATTTACATTCAAAAGTTTCGTAAATTGTTTCAATTTTAATTCAAAAGTTTCATTAGTTGTTTTAATTTTATCCAAAATAATGAAACTTTTGGAGTGAAATTGAAACAACATATGAAACTTTTGAAGTTAAATTTATGTTTTTAATCTTTTAAAAGAAAATGGTTACTTTATTTAAACCTTAGTAAGTAAAACTGAAATTAACTTTAGAAGTATGATACCAAACATATATATATATATATATATATATATATATATATATATATATAGACTATGTTAATACCACGTGTATTACACGGTTTGAATAAATAAAATACTAAATAATAATAATAATAATTTATAAATTATAAAACCATGTTTGAAGATAAAATATGATTATAATTGCATATGGATAGTTACTTTAAGTAAATAAATAATAAAGTATTTTTCTTAAACTTTTATTTTAAAAAAGTTTGTTGTATTCTGTATTATGTAAAACTTTTATTTTTAAAAAGTGCAATGATAGGTTTTAATTCATTAAAGTATATAATTTTTAATTTGAAAATGGCATGAGTAATATTATTAGTATTAATAATAATAAAAAGAAATGAGAAAGTTAGTATGATAAAACTTATAATTGTATCAAGTCTTATTCTAGATTTTTTGTTAGAGAGAGATAGATATACAGATAAATAGGTAGGCTAAAAACTCATTTATAAAACAGATTATAGTTAGTATTAAACACGAAAAGTTACAGTATGATATTTTAATATAAGATATGATTAAAATTATATATACGTAATAATTCAAGAAATAAAACAAGTATACTATTTTTAACTCTATTATCTAAATAGTTTTATTTTTAAACATTCGTTTTAAGATTATTTTATAAAAAAAATTATTGTTTATAATAATCTTGTTTATTAAAAACTTGGGTTTTTATTATTCTAGTTGTTTTAATAAAACTGTTTTTAGAAAATTCCATATTTTTATAATTTTTTTAAAAAAGGACCGATTTAAATATTTTGTTTCAAAAATGTTTAGTATTTTAGAAAATATAAGATGTAATTTTTAATTTCCTTAATAAAATTTATTTTTAAAAACATTACTTGATTTTAAAAAATCTAGATGAAAGAGAGAAATATATCAATTAATAAAATTGATTTTTATTAAAAGAAAGAAATTAGTTTGAGTGTTTAAATTACTATAATATATTTTTGGAGGGAAAATGAAGTGATGACGTTTAGAAAAATGACAATTGTCAAAAAGATGAGTTAAAATAATGACAAATAGTAAAAGAAATCTTTTTTTATTAGATACTATAGATATAAAATCAATTTTATCTAAGAAGACGTAATAACTTCCTTTAAATCAGCTCAAACGAACTTTGTTGAGAAAAAGAACACCTTTCTAATGCATTAACTGTTTCATAGGATCATAAGTAGGTTGGCAGACCAAAGAAAAAGATAAAGAAGTCTACTAAGGAGGTAAGCCAATTAAGTTAAAACATCTCTAGCAATGATAAGATGCCAAGGGTAATACTTTAACAAGTGCCAAGTGCAAGAAGAAAGGTCATAATAAGAACACCTGTAAAAGGCAAAAAGAAAGCACACAATAGGCAAGGTAACACTGCAACTTGGATCATTTGGTGTTTGTGTTTTAGTATGTATTGAACATGGTCTTTTGGTACTTGTGTTTGGGTAACCTGTTTTAGGGTCTAATTTGGTATGTATTGAACACTTTTGTCTTATTAAGCTATTATTGTAACACCTTAGGCGAATCCCATATCGTCCATGAACATGAGAGATTTCTGGTTCATAAGGAATGTCTTGCCTCTAATATCACCAACACGTTTTGGGTGTATTGGTTGTGGATGATATGAGAACTGCTTAGTTAAGCGTGCTCAGGTGGAAGAAATTTAGGGATGAATGACCTTCCTGAAAAGTTATGAGGGACCGGATGTTACAATTATGATCATGATTTTGATAATCTTTTGGTGGTGTATGTAATGAATATGTATAATTCTTATCATAATATGTGCTGGTCATGAATATGAGTTCAAAGAAGATAGTTTATTATCTTGGTACAACCATTAATATTATGTTTGCTGCCATAACATAACATCATCATTAATATAATACTTGGCACATCATATTTAGTGCAAAAGGAAATACAAAATGAATCACACCCAACTAAAACACAAAACAAACTTCAATCCTTTGTTCTCCACTGCCATGCTAGTCCTTTATGTCTTTTACTCTTCATTCCATAGCTCCAGCAAGTCTTTATGCCTGTTAATCAATTTCGGTAGACATGGTATCACTTTAAGAGCTCTTCGACACAATAGGGTGTTAGCCCAACCTACAAACATGCAACTCCTTCCTAGTAATCAATTGACTATGAATTAGATGAAATTGAATGATGTACCCAACCTTCTTTCCGCAACTAACCTGTCTATTGCAGCAATAAAACCTACGACTAGGTTTTAAAGACGTCCAAGATGTGAGGATTATGGTTTGTGGTCCACATGACGAGTAAAAAAACCAATTTTTTTATGAAATCGCCTGCTCATATTTGAGCTAATGGAGATTTGTATTGTTCAAAACTTGTATTTGGACCTCGCGTTACAGCGGGGGACGTAAAACCATAAAAAAACTAACGTTGAAATGTCTCTAGAAACCTGTGTTGAAAGGACGTTAATAAGATGTTGTGGCGGGTTGTTAAACCATGAAAAAGTTGAATGTGTTCGTAAATTTATGTAAAATACAAAACATTTACGTAAACAAAAACATGCGTGTTGCTGTCGATAAATCGTAAAAAAGTTAACGCTGCACGTTGAGGCATGCTCAACAGTGAAAAAGTTATCATTTTCAAAAAATTATGTAAACAAAAATTAAAAGCGCACACGTTACATAGATAATATAGACAATATTCAAAAGGATATATAAATATACAAAACAGTTGAAAAAAATAACTTTTAATTTAGGCGTTGATAAAGATAAGTGACGACAAAGAAGTAGTTAAAAAGAACTTAAAAGTTTGTAAAATCAAATGAATTTAGAAGAAAGAAATGGTTAAAAGAAAAAAATGAAATAGAAAAAAGACGGGAGAAGATGAGGGCTGTTTGGGGATCAAACTCACGTAGAATGGTCCCTCATATCATCATATGAAATGCAATAACCAACTCAGCCAAAAGGCTTTCTATCAAGTTCATAAAACATAAATCTATATAAAACATGTTGTAAAATTGAATATAAAAAACAATCAATGAACACAAACTATTATTCCACACCAACGATTACAAAAGAGAAAGAATGAAAACTGAATTACAAAGGAATACCCCATGTTAACAAGATTAATTCCCCTTTAATACTCGAGCTAACAGAATATTAACTACCAAACAAACAAGCTGACATATTAACACCCTTAGTTATAAGAGAATTACAAACAGACCCCTGAACTTCATCATACAACTATATTGGACTTTATTTAGCACACACTAAGTCCACAATCTCCACCTTAAAGTCAATATAGACTTTAACCAACTCTCAAATTCTGCACACAGAAGTCAAACTTCGGCTCTAGTAGAGACTTTGTAAAAACATCAGCAGGATTTACATCAGTGTCAATCCTCATTACCATGACAGCACCAGAATTCACTACTTCCCTTATGAAATGAAGTTTCACATTAAAGTGTTTTGTTCTCTCGTGAAACACACTGTTTTTAGAAAGTTGCACTGCACCTTGGTTATCACAAAACACAACAGATTGAGACAATTTCACTCCCATCTCAGCTACCAACCCTTGCAGCCATAAAGCCTCTTTCACTGCCTCAGTTAATGCAATATATTCTGCTTCAGTTGTAGATAAAGCCACTACATGCTGCAACTGAGCCTTCCAACTAACCAAATTACCCAACACCTTAAAAGCATAACCGGTAATTGATCTCCCCTTGTCTAAATCTTTGGCAAAATCTGCATCTACAAATCCTTCAACAGAAAGATTATCAAGAGAAGCAGCACCAAATGTTAGACCCCAATGCTTAGTACCTGCCAGATATCTCAAAATCCATTTTGCAGCTGCCCAATGAGACTTACCAGGAGATGACAAGTATCTGCTGACCAGACTAACAGCATATCCCAGATCTGGTCTTGTGCACACCATAAGATACATTAGGCTGCCTACTATATTTCCATAAGGCACCTTCTCCATGTATCTAAAGTCTTCTTCAGACTTTGGACTCTCTTGATTAGACAGCTTAAAATGAGCAGCTAATGGTGTTTTAACTGGCTTGCAACTATCCATATGATAGTTAGAAAGAATCTTCTTGACATATGCAGTCTGAGTAAGTCTCAACTGCTTCAAGTGTCTATCCCTTTTGATCTCCATACCCAATATTTTCTTAGCTACACCTAATTCTTTCATCTCAAACTCGGTCATCAACAAATGCTTAACTGATGTCACTTGTATCTGATCCTTACAGGCAACGAACATATCATACACAAACACAAACTCCCTAGTTTTGTATTCTTTAAAATACAAACAGCTATCATATGAACTTCGACAAAATCCATGTGTTACCATAAACTCATCAAACTGCTTATACCATTGTCTAGGGGATTGTTTCAGTTCATACAATGATCTCTTTAACAAACACACCTTGTCTTCTTGACCAGGTTCCTCAAACCCACAAGGTTGAGACATAAAACTTCTCATCCAAGAACCCAAGAAGAAAAGCTGTTTTGACATCTAATTGTTCTAGCTCAAGATCAAAGCAGACAACCATTGACAACAATACCCGAATGGAAGTATGTTTTACCACTGGTGAAAAAATCTCTGTGTAATCTACACCTGCCTTCTGGGTAAACCCTTTTGCCACCAGCCTAGCCTTATATGTTAGACCTTTATCCCCTGGTGCAGCCTCTTTGAGCTTAAACAGCCACTAACATGAAACTAACTTCTGATCCTTTGGCCTATCTACTAGTTGCCAGGTACCATTCTTATGTAATGATGCCATTTCATCTTTCATGGCATTATACCACTGATCATTATCTTTAGAATTCATGGCATCAGCAAAAGTTAAAGGTTCATACATGGATTCTTGTTCAGCTGCTACAAATGCCACTGCAGAAATGTCTTCATCACTTCTGAACCTTAAAGGAGGCACTACACTTCTCCTTGGTCTATCCCTTGCTAGACTGTAATCTACAGCTGTGGTCTTCACTTGACTTCTACCTATAGCAGACTGTCTCTCAAGAACTTCATGCTCCACCTTAAATTGAACCTCCTTATCTATATGATTGTCAGAACATGATCCTTTTTCTTTATTTCCAACAATATCTTTATAGTACAAGTTCTCATTGAACAATACATCTCCGCTTGTAATCACCCGAGGAGTACCTTCAACTCTCCACAGCCTGTATCCCTTTACACCATCCGGGTACCCAAGGAAAACACATTTATAAGCTCTGGGTTCCAACTTCCCCTGACTCACATGAGCATAAGCCACTGACCCAAAGACTCTCAACCCACTATAGTCAGCTTTACACCCAGACCATACTTCAATTGGGCACTTCATATTTAATGCCCTGGATGGTGATCTGTTTATCAGATATGCAGCTATGGTCACAGCCTCTGCCCAAAACTGATTGGGTAACCCTGAGCTAGCCAACATGCATCTCACACTCTCCAACAGGGTTCTATTCATCCTTTCAGCAAGGCCATTTTGCTGAGGGGTGCCAGGTACTGTCAAGTGCCTAGCAAGGCCATTTTCTCTACAGAACTGGTTAAACTCATTACCATAGAATTCCAACCCATTATCAGTCCTTAATTCTTTAACCTTTCTTTCTGTTTGAGTCTCAACCAAGACTTTCCATTCCTTAAATGTCTTTAAGGCATCACTCTTTGCTCTCAATATAAACACCCACACCTTTCTTGAGTAGTCATCGATTAAGGTCATGAAATAGCTTGCTTTTCATAGTGAACTCACCTTAGCAGGCCCTATAAATCCGAGTGAACATAGTCTAGTATCCCTCTAGTATTATGTTTCCCCTTGCCAAAGTTTACTCTCTTATGCTTTCCCAACACATAGGTTTCACAAAAACCAAAATTGCATTGACTAAGTTTTCCAAGCACCCGTTGGCCACACAGCTCAACAAGGCCTTGATGACTAATGTGTCCTAGTCTCTTATGCCATAGCAAAGCTGTATCAGACTGACCATCTGATGCAGCCATTGCAGCTGGTCCTAGGCTCCCAAACTCATCCAGTACATAGGTGTTATTGCCTAGCCTAGTTCCAGATATCAGCACTAAAGACCCTTTGCACACCTTGGCTTTACCATCTTTAAGACTAACATGACACCCACCTTTCTCAAAAACACCTAAAGACATTAGACTTTTTTTCAGACTAGGAATATACCTTACATCATTTAGAGTCAGATCACTCCCATTGTTTAACTTCAATCTAACTGTACCAATGCCAAGAATGTCACATGGCCTGTCATCCCCAAGCCTAACACTTCCAAGCTCTTCATTCTTCAAGTTTGAAAAATATTCTCTAATGGGTGTCATATGATAAGAGCATCCAGAGTCCATGGCCCACTCTTTCTTGAACCCTCCTTCAGTCACACTTAGAACATCTAAGCTTTCATATCCTTCGGATGAATCATCTTGTGAAGTATTAGCACTGTGACTCTTATGGCTTCCACTGGCCTCATATTTTTTCTTTTTCCATTCAGGGCAATCCCTTTTAAGATGCTTTTCCGAGTTGCACACAAAGCACCTTTTCTTAGGCTTTGACTTGGATCTTGATTGATTTCTAGACTTAGAGCCCCTTTGGTCAGGTCTGCCTCTCACTAGTAGCCCTTCTCCACCTTCTTCCTTATGATCAGATCGTTTCTTCAATTCCTTAGAATTCAAAGCAGCCAACACCTCTTCCATTGATAGAGTCTCTCTACCATACATTAGGGTGTCTACAAAGTGCTCATAAGATTGAGGGAGTGAGGTGAGAAAAATGATCACCTGATCTTCTTCATCAAGTTCAACATCTATGTTTTCAAGATCTAAGATGAGTTTGTTAAACTCATGTGTGTGATCTTCCAAAGTCTTTCCTGATATCATCTGAAAAGTGTACAACCTCTTCTTGAGATACAAACGATTCGCTAGTGATTTTGTCATGTATAGAGACTCCAGCTTTGACCAGATCCATGCAGCAGTGGTTTCTTTTGAGACTTCCCTCAAGACTCGATCGCCAAGACTTAGAATGATCGAACTGTGAGCCTTCTCCAGGATTTCTTTCTTCTCTTTGACTGTGAGGTTCCCAGGCAGACATTCTTTCCCATTCAAGGCATCAACGACTCCATTGTGCACCAACAGTGCTCGCATTTTAACCCTCCACAGCCCAAAATCGTTCTTCCCATCAAACTTTTCCAGTTCGAACTTTGTGGATACCATCTTGTTCTTCGAGTAGTTGATCGTTCTTCTGATTCGAGCCCTAACCTAGGCTCTGATACTAGTAAAATTGAATATCAAGAACAATCAATGAACACAAACTATTATTCCACACCAACGATTACAAGAGAGAAAGAGTGAAAACTGGATTACAAAGGAATACCCCATGTTAACAAGATTAATTCCCCTTAAATACTCGAGCTAACAGAATATTAACTACCAAACAAACAAGCTGACATATTAACACCCTTAGTTATAGGAGAATTACAAACAGACCCCTGAACTTCATCATACAACTATATTGGACTTTACTTAGCACACACTAAGTCCACAAAACAAAATTGATGAAACAAAACAATATTAGTAATCGAGTTAGGTGTTCGTTATTATATATGATATTAAAAAGAAAACTCACAAAAAAGTGGTACATAGAACGAACCTGTGCATAGACTTATAAGAAGAAACCCTCTACTGATTACACCAAGGCTTCATTTGTATTACGATGCAACATAAAAATAGTTATATCACATATAAATTAAAGGTAAAAAAAATCAATCAATAGTAGTTTAGTATTTTAGACATCTCTTTGAATTGTATAATTATATAGGGTTTAAAAGAGATTAAAAGGGTATTAATTAAATTAGGTCAAAACAAAATAAAAATAACTAATATAATAATTTTTGATGTGATTAACTAACTGGATAAAAATAACAATATTTGTAAATAAAGAGGACCTAGATGCAAGAAAAACAAACTATTCCATGAAAGTAACAATAACCATCAAACCCCATAGAGGAAAGTTACCATTACTTTAGTCTAGACAATGTAAAAACTTTTACTTGAAATAAAAAAAATGTAATATTATCAATAACTTTTTTCAAGAAGACTCATCACAATTATAAGTAAATACAATAACTAATTTCTTTATGTGTGTTTTATTTTAATTAATCAATTGATCTCACAAAACGTAACTTATATTTATACATAACTATCAGCGACAAAGCTAAAAATATGTTTACAGAATCATAAGTAAGACGATTACATGATTTTAAAGTAAATATTCAAAATTTTCACAAATATATAACAACAAAAAATATTTATAGGAGACGGCTGCCCCTATCAAACCAAAACCCAAATGCGTCATAACCATGGTTTTGAAAACCGGACCGGGCCGGCTGGTCTGACCGGTTGAACCGGGAACCGGACTCCAATCCGAACCGTTTCGCTGTTTAAAACCGTTTTAATGTTGAACCAGTGGTCGGACCGGTCGAACCGGCGGTCGGACCGGGAGCCCGACCGGTTGAACCGGGGTTCGGACCGGTTGAACCGGGTTTTTTATATACTTTTTTAATTTTTCTGTAATTTTTACTTATATTTATAAAAAAATAATTATAATTTTATCTGATTGTTATATCTGATCCGACCGGTTGAACCGGTCAGACCAGCGAACCAATAAGACGTGCGCTTAATTGTCCGTTTCGATCTTAAAAACATTGTTCATAACCACATTTAACCAAAATAAAAAATTATATTTCTATAAAACATTTCAAATCTTTGTTGTGTGATATTTAACTTCAGATCACACTAGTCCCTTCTAGGGTTTGAGACGCTTTTAGGGTTTCTCTTCCACACTTCCACTCTCAAATCCACACATTAGGGCTTTCAAAACCCACAGATCATCGAACGCAATCTCATCTTCCGATAACAATGGCAGCACCGGCGGTTCAAGCCCCACGCTCCGGCAAGACCGAAAGCTACGTCGACAACAAACGCAAAGACGACATTCGTATGGCCAACATCAAAGCCGCACGCGCCGTCGCAGACGCCGTCCGTACCAGCCTCGGCCCCAAAGGAATGGACAAAATGATCTCCACCGCCTCCGGCGAAGTCATCATCACCAACGACGGCGCCACCATTCTCAACAAAATGGAGGTTCTTCAGCCCGCTGCTAAGATGCTCGTTGAGCTCTCCAAATCGCAGGATGTCGTCGCCGGTGACGGAACCACCACCGTCGTCGTGATCGCTGGTGCGTTGTTGAAGCAGTGTCAAACTTTGCTGCATTCTGGTATTCATCCGACTGTTGTTTCTGATTCGATCTATAAAGCGTCGATAAAAGCGGTTGAGGTGTTAACTGCTATGGCGGTGCCTGTGGAGCTTTCGGATCGTGAGTCGCTTGTGAAATCGGCGTCCACTTCGCTTAACAGTAAGGTAGTTTCGCAGTACTCTACGCTTTTAGCGCCTTTGGCTGTGGATTCTGTTTTATCTGTTGTGGATCCTGCGAAACCTGATTTGGTAGATCTTAGAGATGTTAAAATTGTGAAGAAGCTTGGAGGTACTGTGGATGATACTGAGCTTGTTAAAGGTTTAGTGTTTGATAAGAAGGTTAGTCATGCTGCGGGTGGGCCTACGCGTGTTGAGAATGCGAAAATCGCGGTAATTCAGTTCCAGATATCGCCTCCTAAGACGGATATTGAGCAGTCGATTGTGGTGTCTGATTATACGCAAATGGATAGGATCTTAAAGGAGGAAAGGAATTACATTTTGGGGATGATTAAGAAGATTAAAGCTACTGGCTGCAATGTGTTGTTGATTCAGAAGAGCATTTTGCGTGATGCAGTTACTGATTTGTCTCTGCATTATCTTGCAAAAGCCAAGATTTTGGTAATCAAGGATGTGGAGCGGGATGATATTGAGTTTATTACCAAGACTTTGAATTGTTTACCAATTGCAAACATTGAGCATTTTCGTGCAGAGAAACTTGGGTATGCAGATGTAGTGGAAGAAGTTTCTCTTGGAGATGGGAAGATTGTTAAGATTACTGGGATTAAGGATATGGGTAGGACGACAACTGTTCTTGTTCGTGGGTCAAATCAACTGGTTCTTGATGAAGCGGAGAGGAGTTTGCATGATGCTTTATGTGTGGTCCGGTGTCTAGTGAACAAAAGGTTCTTGATTGCAGGTGGTGGTGCACCTGAGATTGAGCTCTCAAGGCAGCTTGGTGCATGGTCTAAGGTTTTGCAGGGGATGGAGGGTTTCTGTGTTAAGTCTTTTGCAGAAGCACTTGAAGTTGTTCCCTACACTTTGGCTGAAAATGCAGGTTTGAATCCAATTGCCATAGTTACAGAGCTTCGTAACAGACATGCACAGGGTGAAATTAATGCTGGAATAAATGTGAGGAAGGGGCAAATTACTAACATATTGGAAGAAAATGTGGTGCAACCCCTGCTTGTGAGCACTAGTGCTATCACTCTAGCTACAGAATGTGTTCGAATGATTTTGAAGATTGATGATATCGTCACAGTGAGGTAGAATCAATACAAACTCATCAGCTGGTTGGAGATTTGAGGTACGATCGTCTATCATCGTTTGGTTTTTGTTTTAGTTTGGTTTGATGGGAATTTATGATATTTTATGTAAAACCCTTTTTGTATGTTTTGACTATGTGTTTTTGCTCATCTTCTATGACTGTTTGGTAGTCTATGAATTTTGCTATGTCATGTTTATCTAGCGGATCTCGTCGTCTGTTTTAGAAGCTTAAGCAAGTAAAAGTTTTGCTTTTTTACACAATTCCCTTGTTGATAGTTGATATGCTAATGGCTAAAATTACAATATACATGTGGATTTGTATGTGTTAGGCTTGTGCATTGGCCTCACTCCATGAGGAATTGCATCTCGGGTGAATTGTAATTACTTCAACAATAATTATTCCATATCAAGGTATGTCTACAAGTAGGGTTAATAGAGTATTATGCTTTAAAGAGAATTGAAGGAGTGAGAAGAATTGAGGAGTTGTTTACGTCAGTTATCTAGGAGAGTTGGAATATGACTTGAATCAAACAAATAAAGGGTATTTTGATATTTGACATTTTAGTTATTAGTTGCTCACCATTTTAACTTCTTGGGGTTTGGAGTTCTTTTGGGATTTTAAGTTAGACCATTAGTTCCATAATTTCAAGAACTCAATGATTTCATTAATGGGCTAATGTCATCAAATAGCTTTCTACGCTTTAAGATTATCCAAGCCTGGTGTAAAAAAAGTCACCCTTGAGGCTGTAGGCACTCAAAGTAAATGAAGAAATGCCCAATGGCGCCTAAAGAAACGTAAGGCATCACTTCTTTCGCTTCAGGGTGTCTTTTGTATGACACATTTTCAGTTGCATAAAGTGATTCTTTTTTTGTAACTATCATCAGTTTTTGCATTACTTAAACTATTCTAATTGCTAATTATTTTTATTTTTTGTTCATACTTGATGAATTGTAATTCATTTTTTTAAATACTAAAATACCTTAATGTATATTTAATATTAAGTGTTTTCTCAATATCTGTGTGAGGCTGGCGGCTTCCGTTAAAAGCCTAGGTTTACAACAACAGTGCTAAGATTATAATCAACACTTATTTTTTGACATAATTTTCATCTCTAGTCTCACACCTCTCATTCTCTGACAACTCTTCTCCTTGCATCTCTCCACAATCCCTTGTTGCCATACACCACCACTTGCCTTGCTTTGTAGTTGTGAAGCATGGTTATAACATTGTATGTCCGTCTTGAATCTTTGCCTTTGTTGACTTGGGTTATAGCGTGCTCTTCTTTTTCGTGCAAATGCCATTCTTCTTTGACCTGATTCACACTTTTATGTTAAGGTTAAGTTACAAGGAAGGGTGGTAGTTAGGGGCCTTAGGGCTCTGATGGAGGCTTTTGTTTATGACATAGATGATAATGTTAGGTTATGAGGATAGAGAGTATACATATGGCCAGAGAGAAAAACAGGCCACAGGATGTGCAGAAAATGAAATTACTAGGTATCAAGAAAAAAAAATCTCATTTGGACCATCCGACTGGTGAAAGGAATAGTAGGGAAGTAGGCTGTGCAAAAAGCTCCTGACCTGAAGCTCGCTCGGAAAATCTCGCTTGAGTTGGTGGGGGCTCGTCCGCTGTCGTGCTTGCTGGCTCTGTTAAATCAACCCTAACATTTAACATTTCATAGCCCAAGTAGAAAACATTCAAATATTTTACCTCCAACACTCTATTCCGTCAAAATCACATCAAAATCCTTTCTTTCTTCTAGAGTTCTGACAGTTAAACTGAGCCATACCAAGCTGAGCAAACCTTTTTTAAACCAACCCAAGCCGAGACCGAGGTCAAGTTTTCAGCTTGGTTTTGACATCCTAGCCTTTATGGGATAAAACAGAACTTATGATCGATGCATCGGTCTTTTTTTATTTTCATAACCGATTAATTCTATCACGACTGTTTCGTTTTTCATGTATTTTGGTTAATTATCGGTTTTAGACCCAGGTAATTTCACCCATATTTCAGTTACGAAACCATGAAGGAAAAGGCAAATGTTATGTCATTTATGGAAAGTTATAATACAGGTACCATATTATCAGTAAAAAAAATATAAATGGGTTTTATCATTTATAACAGTTTGGTTTTGTTCGGTTATACCTAGGCTTTAAATTCGGGTAATAAAAAAGTCATAACTGAAATATTGTTTTTTAGTTGGTTTGATTATCTTAATTTAAGTCTTTTATCTTTTTTGTTTTATTTTTTGAAATTCTGTTAAACCGTACTGAAAAGGTTTCCACTGCCATCTTACCAGCTATGTAGTGTGGTTCACTATTTGGTTACAACCTGACTAAACTCCACTAATTCTAACAATATACGTATCGGACAAGTAGCGGACGTCAATAATTATGATATGTATCCAATTGAGGCTTCAAACATCATTACATGATAGTTAAAAGGAAATCCAAACCTATAAGGTGTTAAACTTTTAACGGGCTTAAAACATGACATTACTTACATTATTGTATCAATAGAGCTTCAAACACGAGTTAATCATCATACTCGATTGAAATGGGTTTTAAGGAAAAGATTTTTGTCTACATAACATCTAGGTTACATTTTAATTAAACAATCACTAGATATGGTTTAATCAAAACTTTTTAAATGAACTAAAGTTACATGTATGGGTTTCGGGTTTAATCTCAACTTTCAACCAAACCAAATTAGTTTGTTGGTTTTAAGAAATTCAATTTAGGTTCAAACTGAGGAAAATAAATTCATGTATTTTTGGCTTTGATTTTTCTTACTTATACATCCCATTATAACTTTAGCCCATTTCAATACCGACCTTTGAACATTATACACGAACCAATTAACATTCGTAGATATAATCTTATTATAATTTTGTTTTCTTTAGCTTGAAACCGAAACTGAGCCGGTTCGGTTTAGCTCACTTGTTAGCTCGGCTTAGTATGGCTCGTATTATTTTAATATTTTGTTAAGAATATAATATATTTTTTAACTAATTTTTATGTTAAAGCATTAAACTATAATTTTTGTATTGGATCGTTTCATGTGATGCTTGTATATATTCAGTGACGGAGCTTGAACTCCTTTGTAGGGGGGGGTGGGGGGGTTAATTTTTTTTAGGGGGGGCGAACTCAATATTTATATAAAAATTTACACTACTTTGCCAAAAATTTACACTATCGGACTAAAATTTAACACTACTGGCGAAAAAAACAGAGGGGGGAGGGGGGGGGGGGGGCGGCGGCCCCCCCGGCCCCTATTAAGCTTCGCCGTTGTATATATTTATATATTAGAATGAATTATTCAAACATACTTTAATTTATTTACTAAAAGCAGACTACTGGTTGTTATATGATGTTAAGGGTTTTGTCTGTTCGATTTAGATAATGATGAAGTTATTTGTGTTTTGTTGAAGTTGAACTTAGTTTTTTTTAAACTAATTTATATTTTGTGAAACTTGATATAAACTGCTTATATGGTTTATAGTATTTTGAATTTATTTTGCATTTGATTTTTTTAATTGTGTTAATGAAATTAAAACCGAGCCAAAACGAACCGAGCAGAGCCACCTCGGTTAAAAACCGAGTAGAGCTCGAGCCTAGATTTCCAGCTCGGTTTTAAAACCAAAAGTCAAGTTCGAGCTTGCCCTGACTCGGTTCGGTCTTAACAACCCTATCCGTGTTGATGAGTAATAAATGAAAAGTTAAACCTCAAACAATAAAATAATTATTTCGTCTTCTCGCGTTTACAAGAAAAGCAAGTAATATCAAAGAAAATAAAAATGTGTTAGGCATCACACATTGGTAACGCTAAAAGACTAAAATAAAGCTATAAGAAATGTTTTTAGAAGAGATCCTCCATCTCACAACTATGCATTAAGGCTCTCTCTCTTTTTTTATTATTTTTTATTTTTTTTATCATGTTCTATTTCAGAAAACTAGTTTTAATTATTAAATTTTTTTAAATTCCTTTCAAGTTTAATAAGCCCCTAAATTTTGAGCCTAAAGCGCTTATCCAATACCATCTATTTAATGGCCGAAGAACCTTTAAACTTGCGCCTTGGATCCTATTCTAATGAATTCTCTTTTATGTTTGTAGAAAAATCAATGCTCAAAAAGATAAAAACCGACACAACTCAACAACTCAGATATAACCGTACAATATAAGAGAATAATTAAGAAATTAGTTTTTTAATACATTTTAACTCAAAATAATAAAAAAAAATCCACTAGTTGGGAGTTTTAACTTTTAACCCAGGAGAATATAAATAGTAAGCGCATTGCTTGAAAAGCCCATCTTACTAAAAACAGAGCCCATCTTTTTTTTTTGAGTGATTTAAACTTAAAAGGCTCCATGGTCCATGTAGAGGAGGACATTTGAATCGGCTTGCGAATCGAAACTCATAGCCTGAAGTGACACCAAACCAGTTTGAAACCGGTACTATTTGAACCCTTTTTGGAACTAATAAAACCGTAGGTTGGAGACTAGTTTCTAATCCTCACCATTGAAACATGTTCGAATCCGAATTTCCCAAATATTGACCAAAACTACTTGAAAACCGGTCAAAATCCGGTTTAAAAACCAGTTTAAATCTGAGCCTAGTTTTGATTTTTCGTTGACCAAACCGAATTAGTTTAAACTCGAACCGGTTTAGAGCTCGAAACCGATTTATCCACCTTTAGATCCACGTGCTCATCCTTAGTTTTGTGCTTTCTAGATGGGTATATGATGTAAAAACGTAACCATATATCATTTTCTTTACCCACTTTATATAATAAAGTGGATTTTCTTTCTAGCTGTTATTTTTACTAATGATTAGCTCAATTTCTATAAGTATAAAAAGTTTTAAATAAAGTTTTTAAAATAAGAATTGTTAGAATAATTCAAAAGTGAAACTAATTACAATTCTAGAAATGAACAGTCAAAATAAAATATAAGGATAAATTTACGTAATAATAACCAATTTTTTTCATCCTTCACGCACACTAAACCCCATAATGACTTGGGTTTGATCATTGGGGGAGCGTTTTCTTTCCTTTTTTATTATAAATTTGAAAACCACAACAACTGCTATGAACCTTGGTTATTATTTTTAAATTATCTTTATATATGAATCTTTGTTTTAGAAAACGTAAGAAAGATTTGTGGGGCAAACATGTGTCCCTCCTATCTTATCTTATCTTATCTTACTACTCTAATAAAAGAGTAACTATAATGGACACATGGCACCACCACATTTCACCTCACCAAAATTTTCCCGCTTCTCTCTCCTATTAATATCACATTTATTACAAACAATAAATTAAGAAATATATCTTTTTATTAATATTGTTTCTAAAAAAATAAATATTTATACATTAAGAAACTTTTAAATCATCAAACTTTTTTTAAAATTTTTAAAATTCTAACATTGATGTTTTAGGTAAAATTTTTATAAATAAAAATTAATTAAAAATTAGGAGTTATAATAAAAAAGTTTTAAAAATTTATATTTTTAAAATGTTTGTTTTGAAACAAAGTTTTTAATTTTTTTAAATTAAAAAAAGTTTAAAACAAATAAATTAAAAAGTTTATATCATTATTTTATCATTTATAGTCTTTATTTATACATATTTTTAATCATATTTTATCTTAAAATATTATTTTATAACTATTAAATTTTTATTATATTTAGTATTTTATTTATTCAACCCATGTAATACACAGGTTAACTAAAGCTAGTATATTTATATTTAGGGATTTTTACATATTTCAACTTCTTAAAATAATAAATTACATATTTTCCTAAGATAAAAAATCAATTACATGTTTCCTCTTCGTAAAATGTATATATTACATAATTATCTATTTCATTAAAATTAACCTATCAAATAACTATTTTACCTTGCTCTTACTAAGGATTTTTATATATTGATGCTTTATTATTCGAGTTTTTTAAAATTTTTAACAATTATGTTTCATATTTGGACATATAAGTTTGATTATGGATTATTATTGTTTTCAAATGAGGTGGTAAAAGAAATGTAATCTTATTGTTTTTATTAATATAAAAAACTTAAACTTATGAAAATATGTAATTGATAGTCTTAGAAAGTAAAATGTGTAAAAGTATTTTAGTAAAAATGCGAGTAAAATAATCATTCAATAAATAATTTTAATAAAAAGAATAAATATGTAATATATATATGTTTTATAAAGGGGAAATGTGTAATTGATTTTTTTATTTGGATAAATATGTAATTAGTGACTTTAGGAAGGAAAAATATATAAATGCTCTTATACTTAAATACAAATTTGCTAATATAAACATTTTCTTTGTCTGTAAATTAAAAGCTATAGCAAATTACCTTATATTTTTTTTCCTTAGGTTTTCCTCAAACCTCTATGCATCAATATAAGTCATTCTTAAACGTCTCACTAATGCTTTGAATGTAGAAATACCAAAGCGATTTTCATGGTTCTCAATATAATCTAGTTATTTTTTCAACATATATTTTTACATAACGTTTTGTAGTGAATTTTAATATCGATTTGCTATCTCTTTTTTTCTTAATTTTAACGCGTAAGACCTTCGAAATAAATTGGAAAAGGATTAAAAATATCTAGTCGATAAAGGAGGATCTTAAAATCTATTGTTCATGCTTAACATACATATTTTTTGTTCTCTATAACGAAATTAAAATAAAATTATTGAATATATTGTATTAAATGGGGAATTAAAATGGAATAATGTGTATGATAAGGCTGTTTATTGTTGAAGTTCCCTTCATTCCAACGAGAATCATCTGTAAATCATGTTCTTGCATGTTCATGCGCACATGTGTGCGTACCAACCTTATATTATACTTTATATCATTTATTCGTATATGTTAACATCAAACCAATGTGTATGATAAGGTTTAAATTTAAGTATGTGATTAATAAAGATTATGTATTCGAGCTATATATATATACTTAAAATTATTCTTTTAACTGTTAAGTGTTGGTGTATATTCTCATAAGATTAATTTAAAATCCACTTATTGTATATTTTGTGGACTCATCTAGCGCCAATATAATGTTTATGACGTCAGATGCTACTAAGCTAAAAAAATATCTACTAAACTCAGATAAATAGGTTGGCCCATTAAATTTTTGCTTAAATTTCATATCATAACCTATGAAATTCATTCAAAATCACAAATCCAGAAAAGAAAAATAGAAAACTACTAATAATCGGGAGAATCTATGCTTAAATATTATGTATCATCAGTGGTAAATACGAACAATCGAATGTTAACGAGGATAAGGCGTGAAGATTCGACACATGTAAACATTGATATATTCAAGTATCAAAAGCCCTATGTACTGATGCGTAAAAAATAATGAAACTGAAGAAAATGTCAAATTAGTTAAGTTGGTTTTAACAATTTTAGGGTTTTCATAATAAATATGCGATAGACCAATAAATATCATGATAATTGATTTTAAGTTTAGTGAGCACTAAGAGAACAATGAAGGTTTTTTATTTTTTATTTATTATTATTATTATTTTTTTATTTTTTTTTTCTTCCTCCTAACAGTACCACATAGATTATCTAGAATAAAATGGAAAACATCTAAAAAATCCAAGATAAACTGTCACTCGCAAGCTTTGAACCATTAACCTTTGGTTGTGGGTGAGATCATTCTGACTAGGGACGTAAGTGAGCCAAGCTAAGCCAGAGCTCGCTTAGGCTCGAGCTCAGCTCGTTTTGACTTTACAAAGCTCAAGCTCGGCTCGCTTGTAATTTTATTTTATAGCCCGAGCTTGGGTTGTCAGAAATTTTTCATGCTCGGGCTCAGCTAGTTTATTATTATGTTATTGAACTAATATCTATTTTAATAATCACTTTTATATTTATTTATAGTCATACGTTTTACATATATGATGCTGACCGGTTAGATAAGTTTGGACAAATTGATGGCAATGCTATTTTGTTTGGACAAATCTTCTACCGTATGGTTTAAAAGATTATCTGAAATACCAATCTAAAGATACTGTCCTAACTGTGGTAAGATCTTGTGTAAATAAGTACTACATACATAAAAAATTGAACAATAGTTTTGTTTACTGGTATATGAAGAAACAAACAAATGATTTTCATATGAAACAAAAACACATATTTCTAACATACTTAATATCAATGGGACAAGGGAATAAGCAACACCGGATGAAGTGAAACTAGAAAAACTTTAGCTGACTTGAGCAACAAAATAAAACAATCTTGGTTGCAGATTGTTTGTGATGAGGTATATTAAGGTGTAGAATGAAAGTTATGCGAAGAACTGAGATTACGGCTTCAAAATAGATACAAAGGCCAAAATCAGAAGCCGCAACTAAATCGATCTGTTGAGGATAAACTATCGAAAGCAAACATTTACAGAGAAAAGGTTATAAAAGAATCTATGGAGTTTGAGTAAGAACAAATTGAAAGAAAAGGTCTAGATGTTGTCTTAAATAAATTTCATTTTAATTTTCAAATATGGTGGTTAACGTACATGGAGACTGATGTTTTTGGTATCAACATTGTGATAATTATGAATTGTGGATAACATTATGATGGTTTAAATCAAATTTGATGTATCACCATTTGTTATAAATTAGGACTGATGTTTCGTGACTAGATAGTTTACATATTTTAAACTCATCAGCAGACAGCAGTGAGTGGAACTAGAAATTTTTTTTATAAAGGGGGAAATTTTTAAGGGTAGTCTAGCTATTACAATATAATAATTTTTTTCATCGCCGAAAAACATCATTAAAAATCGGTGTATAACCCTTGTTTTGCATATATATCAAGAACGTTATTGAAACAACTAGTTTGAGAATAATGTTTAAACGATTTTCAAACTTTTGCATAGTTGTTAAGAACGCCAATTAGTCTTTAACACTGATGATGTTTAAAATGTTTGAAAATAATATCGGTTAAAGTAAATATAACATTTTATCCCTCATATTTTGAAATCAATATAAATTTCGCTTGTTTATTGTTAAAAACATCCATCTCAATATATATTTTTTTTTATTTTTCCATCCTACTAACTACTTGATTATTTGAGTGTTAAATTACTAAAAATCTATTTGGTTACAGATTAGTGAGAAAATATAGTCTGTCGAACTGGTCGGAGGGTCATCGGGTATCATTGTAATTCTACCCCCAACAATATGTTTGAGGCAATCTTGCTCATTCTTTAGTTTTAAAAGTTTGGGGGGGGGGGGGGGGGCGTTGTAAAATTTTATGGAGGGCGGTTGGGATTGTCAAGTGTATGTACCACTATAAAAAAAGGGTAAATTACGAAAATGACCATTTGACTAAATCGAATTATTAAAATAACCGGTCAAAAATGAAATTTATTAAATAAAACAGCCAATCCTATCGCTCCACGTGTCCATCCCTCGCTGACGTGGTCAGAAAAGCGTGCCAGCGAGGGATTATGGGAATCCCTCGCCCACGTGTACATCCCTCGCTATGGGAATCCCTCGTCCAAAATTACGAAAATGCCCCCCCTCGCCCATAATTAAAAATATAAATATATATATATATATATTTTTTACAAAAAAAATCCGTATTTTTAATTATTTATTGTTTTTTAAATACTTAAAATTTTAATTTAATTTAATTTTCACCTATATAATACAATGTTTACCCTTAACAAAGTTATCAAATCTTACATTCTTCTCAACCTTGTTGTTACTTTTTTTTTTAAAAATTCTCTTAAATCAGAAAATATCAGTTAATATTATATTATACAGTGGTGGTAAATGACATTTTGTAAACGGTGTTGAAGAGTATCTACCAATGTCATTTACCACACATTTACCTTTTAATGGTAGATACTCTTCAACACCGTTTACAAAATGACATTTACCACCACTGTATAGTATGATATTAACTGACATTTTCTATCTTGAGATAATTTTAAAAAGAAAATAACAAGAAGGTCGAGAAGAATGTAAGATTTGATAACTTTGTTAAGGGTAAACATTGTATTATATAGGTGAAAATAAAATTAAATTAAAATTTTAAGTGTTTAAAAAACAATAAATAATTAAAAATACGGATTTTTTTGGTAAAAAATATATATATATTTATTTTTTTAATTATGGGCGAGGGGGGCATTTTCGTAATTTTGGGCGAGGATTCCCATAATCCCTCGCTGAGTCAGCGAGGGATAAAGCCACATCAGTGAGGGATGTACACGTGGGCGAGGGATTCCCGTAATCCCTCGCTAGCACGCTTTTCTGGGCGAGAGATTAATCCCTCGCCACGTCAGCGAGGGATGGACACGTGGAGCGATAGGATTGGCTGGTTTATTTAATAAATTTTATTTTTGACCGGTTATTTTAGTAATTCAATTTGGTCAAATGGTCATTTTCGTAATTTTCTCATAAAAAAAAAAAACTTTAGAGGAAGCGACTGCCGCTCCTCCCTACGTTAGTAGGTCTGCCCATGCTCACCAGGTTAGCCAAGCTCTTATTATTATGCTATTTGTACGCGTGTAATTTAACTTGTTATAATTCTGTCATTGAACATGAAAATGTGCACATACTACCATTATATGCTAACAAATTCTTTAAAAGATATTAATGCTTGAAAATGTTATAGTCACATATATAATATATATATGGGGGAGAGATCCCTTGGAAACTATTTTTATAATTAAAATCCGCGAAAACCAGGAGTTACGTATATGTAAGTACTTGTTAACATGTGTACAGCTATGGGTTACGTATATGCAACTCATACAAGTTATATATATGTAACTCGCTTCTTCATCATCTTCGTTTCTTGAAGTTTAAATCAAAAAATATAATAACCTTAAATAATGATGTTGAAGGGTTTACTCAAATACACTTTAAAAAAATAAATAATTTGTAAATTATATATATATATATATATATATATATATATATATATATATATATATATATATATATATATATATAGGAAAGGGATCAAATGAGAACTCACTTATTTTATGAGAACTCTAGGAATTAATCTAAACCACTAGTTTTAAATGACAAAATGGTAAATAATAAAAACATAATAAAAAAATTATAAAATAAAAAATAACATAAAAATAAAAAAAATAAAAACACAAAATTATTTCTCTAGTTTCCCTCTTTCATAAAAAAATTAAAAAAATTTTATAAAAAATAAAATAAAATTCTTTTTTTTACGAAATTCGTTTTACACATGTGTAAATCCTGTATTACACATGTATATAACCATATTTACACATATGTAAATAATGGGTGAACGATTTTATTAAAAAAAAAGTATATTCATATGGTAGGCGTTGGAAAGATAAAGAACTAATCAAATTAATGGTGAAATATTTTTTAAAAAATAATGTCGTGATAAAAAGTTATGAACGTCTTAAAAAAATGTGAAAATGACATGTACATATTATACATGAATAATAAACGATATAAAATAGCTAAATATTACCAGCCTTAACTTACATTTATGTAAATCAATGGTTTATAATTTAAATTTATGTGATCATTTCAGACCAATAATACATTAAGAACTGCTACAACTGTATTACAGACTTATACTAATGTTTTGAATGTGATATATAAAACAATTACATGGTTGTGTCATTTATTTATCTCTCAACACTTTAATTCATATTTTATGTACAATATACACTTGCGTTATACACGGTTCTCAAAGTTGTTCATATATTATGATTTTGAAGAGAAGGGATTTGAAATAATAAAAGTAGTCTTTAAAATAAGTGGTAACGAAAGGATTAAAAGTATCTTGCTTTCACCCCAACTAAAACCACTCATTTCGCTTCATCTTGAATTTGTAATTTTTCATATTTTAAAATCTCATTGTAGAAGAAATTATTATTTTTACATTAACTTTCAAATTAATTATTAATATTAACTATTATTAGATCACCGTGTTGGGGAGGGGGCGCACAATCGTAAAAAAACTAAGATCAAAACGTTATCGTGCACCAATGTCACACCCCAACCGATGGCGAAATCATCGGCTCGAACGAATGTAAATTGATTGCTTATAGCACATGGTAGTAAATACATTAAAATAATATTAAATGCTATTTTTATGGAGGAATACTAATCAAGGGGAAGGATCCTAAGAAAATCATATTTTATAAGAAAACCAAAAAAACCACTTTATAACCATTGATTTGTTTGATCTATGGTTGAGATTGATTGATGGTATTTTTGTAAAATGATTGAAATTTATGGGTTCATTAATGGCATCTAGGGGTAAATGGGTATATTAGAAAAACTAAATTTCATAACTTCCAATGTAAAAAATAAAATTCCTAAAATATCTCCTTGTCTCTCCAATCTCATACTCTCTTACAATCTCTCTCTCTTTTTCTCACATAACTCACATTACAATAAACAGTTTTACAAAACCATATATACAATCATTCATATAAAAAAGTAAAAGCATAAGAAAAATTAGAAATGAAGATGAATTACGTATACGTAACAACTGTTACATATACGTAACTTTCTTATATGATTTAAAAAAGCAAACGCATGTTAAAGAAGAATAAAAGAATTCGAGTTGCATATAAGTAACATTAACAAATAAATAGCAGAACTAAAATATGATTAGCATAGCTATTTAACACATATGCTTCATATATGTTAAGATATTGTTAAATAACACATAATTTAGACAACAGAACAAATAATGGAAAAATTGGGAAGATGAGTTGAAAACTTTAGAATTGAAAACCTTTTTGGTTACGTATATGTAACAAGGAGTTACATAAGTAAAACTATGGGTTATGTATACGATTTACGTATATGTAACCCATACTTTTATATACATAACTCATAGTTACATATGTGTAACCCAACAATAGGAAGAAGGCAGCTTCTACCATCATTATTGATATCTTCAGATGGCAACTTACGTTTCTTTTACGGAGTTACATATACGTAACCTATACACGTAAATCATCATCATCATCAATTTCTTGTTCATCATCACCTTCGATTGAAAGAGAAAGAAAGCTAAAATTTATGAAATCTCATGAAATCTCATTTTTGATTGAAAGAGAGAGAAAGCTAAAATTTATTAATGAACAAATCAACTAATTAAGGAGAAAAACAAGGAATTTCATAGAAAATAGATAACTACCAAAAATACTGGGTGTCAAAATGACATAATTAACCCTTTAATTACAAATATAAAAAACAAAAAAGAGAAAAAATCTAATTGGTTGAAAATAGTTTTCTTGGTTTTCTCATAATTTAGTGGTTTTCTTAGGATCCCTCCCCTATATAGCGTTACAACCAAACAATAATCAAATAAAAAGAACAATTGTCTTTTATTAATCTAGTTCTAAAATCCTAAATGTAAACTTGCATGTAATCCAACAAAGCAGCATTTCCTAAAATCATGTGAAAACGTAACGAGTCAGCTAACGAATTAGTTGGTGAATAAACACAGGTTTTGCATACATATATAGATTGATTAAAATGATTAAAAAAATTCAATTCACATGACAATGTCAAGACTTATAATGTAATCGTATAACATAAAAGACAAACCGAACACAATCAAACCTAAGGATTGAATTAACTCGGTTTGTAGACAAAGCCTTGTGATAAAATATGTGAATCTGGTTCCAATCACCACTCGAATAACATATGAGGTGAGTTTGTCAAACTAATAGATCTATTATTGTTTTCATGGTTGCATGAAATAATGATTATGTTATCATCTAGTTTATCTAACTATGAATATGATTACAAGTAATAACATAGCATGTTTTGAATTGAATTTAAAATGAAATAACAATGAATATCAATAATTGAATATTGAATCTTATGATTTTCTTAAAATATAATACACATGAACTTAAGATATGAATACTCACTTGATAATTATAAGCTATTTTGAAATGATAAAATGCTAGACTTGACATCAAAAATTTCTCATGTTTTAACCTAAGGTTTGGTTTATTTTTGTTAGAATAATAATGATTTAAAGACTAGGTATGAATAAGTGTTTGATTGGGGTTTGGTTTTTAAATAATTAGTTTTAAAATAAAGTAAATAGTTATATATCTTGATTAAAAAAACTAGAATAAATTCATTAAATAATTGAATTTGAAAAATAATATTGATTAATTAGTAAAATAAAATTATTAAGTAAATAATTTATAATAATTAATCAAATGGTGTTTGAATATTAAAGTGTGAAAAAAATATTTGATTAAATAATCAATAACTTGGTCATAACAAATAATTGGATAATTAATTATTTAAATTATTTATGTTTGCAATAATATTGTTTTCAAATAATTTTCTTATATTAAGTTAATAATATATCAATATTTGTTTGTAATTAAAATATTTTAAAACAGATAAGGGGTGCCTAGGGTCGAATCCAGGTCCCTTCTATTTTAGTAGTGTGTTTAAACCGGTGGGCCAAGGCCCCGTATATGATTACAATTGAGTTTGAATTAATAAAAACACTAATTGAATAATTTCCCCAAATCACTAAGAACCCTAGCATGAATTTGATTAAATTAAACATGAAATCTCGAATGTTGATCAAATCAATCATAGAGTTTTTGTAACCCACATAAAATTGAGTGTGTGTGTGTGCGCGCGCAAACTATTACCTGGATCGATTAGATGTATGGAATCAAGAACAAGAGTAGTAACGACTGATGATAGAATTGATTAAAGCAGGTGATGATGGTTATAATCGAATTCATGCTACACGAAGCTTCTGATGGTGTTGATGATCCAAGGCCCTTTATTAATTGCTGTTAAGAATGTTTGGAAGGATGATTTCAATTAGGTTGAAGGTCGATATGAACATGGTGATCAAATGTGAAATGTGTGTGTTTGATAAGTGAAATTGGAAGTAAAAATAGTTCGAAAGGATAATTTAGAAGTTTTCTTCCAATTACATAACACTTGAAACGGACGTTTGTTTTAATTGATACTCATATCTTTATTAAAATGATTGTAGCTACATTTCAATTCGATTACTTGAAGCAATGTACAAGATTACAAGTTCTAACAGTTAATAGGTTGAATGAAGTTCGATTTCGACTTGAATAGGTTGAAAAAGTCGAATTTTTCGAATTAAAGTGATTCATGGGTTCAAAACTTATACATGAGAATCATGGAACGGTTTAATTGGGTTGGAATCGATCAATTTCATGGTTTAAAATCTCTAGCCGAAGGTGGTCGGAGGGTTGGCCAAAAAACAGGTTGACGGGAAGGGAGAAAATGGTTTGGGTTTTGATTAATTTACACAATAGCCCCTGAGTTTTGAAAACTTATTATTTCATGTGAAAACTTTTTTAATTTAAGTTTTATAAATCATACTTTTTATCCTAAACTTAATAAAACTTAAGTTAATAATAAATCAATTCATTTTATAATTTTTTTATAAATTTCATAATTTTGTACTACTTTGCAATTTAATTATTTATTTTCACTTAATAATTATAAATTTATAATTAACAATAAGACTTTATAAATTTATAAAAATTTATATTATATTTCATAAAATTATAGAAATTGAATAAATAATGCAATAATTGTATTTGAAATATTAAAATAAACATACTGATTTATATAATGAATTTGATTTTTATGATTGATTCAAATGGGTTTGGTTTGATATTTTTAAAATGGGTCAAATGTTACAACCCACGTGTTGAATGTAACAATAAGGAAATCTCAACGTCATTGATAACGTAGGAATAAGGAAATCTCAACGTCATTGATAATAAATAAAATTTTATATTAAAAAAAAAATATAACTATTCTGTGCCTTGAGTCAAGACTGTTGATAATATTTGAAATTTTATATGAAAAAAGAAAATATTAAATAAATTAATATCAAAATATTGATAAAAATAAACATATCACAATTGAAAAAATCAAACTACTTAAAAAGTTTAACATTGATAATAATAAGAATGTACTTTTTAAAGTTGGAGGAAAAAGAGAAACTCCAAGTAAATCAAAAACTTGAATCAGTTTTGACGGCTTATAAGTTTATTCAATGATAGCTTATGCATTATAATGTAAAAAATCCATCTTTATATTAAAAAATTACATCGAGACTTAGATAAAAATAATAAATTCAAACTTAGATAAAAGTAATCAATTCGTAATGATATATTCGGACCAGTTAGAATGAAATTTCGTTAGAATGATATTTAGGAACAATATATTTGAAATTGGGAAAATGTCACTGAATAGTAACCAAGTTTCAAAAGTGTTCTGATTTAGTCACTTATACATATTTTTCTTAAATTGGACCATTAAACAATTAAATCGAGTCATCATTAAATTTTCTTATGTCAAGAAAGTAACGGTGGAGAAGACGTGGGGGTCAGAATTTTCAATATATAAAATTATATTAAAAATAAAAAAATATGTTAATTATGAAAAAAATAAAAAAAAGTACCTAAAATTTATGTCAAAGTTCCATATCAGCATCAAAAAATAGAAAAAAAAAATATTTTCTAATTGAAACAAAAAGTATAACATGCTGAAAAACATGTTAAGACTTTTAAGTTATATAAAATATAAAACTAAATGACCTAAATGGAACACTTTTAAAAACTTGAGTTATCTAATTGGAACACTTTTAAAAATTAGTTATTATTTTACAAAGTTATCCTTTTGAAATTTTATAAAATATCAATTTTGAGAATTTATAAGAGAGTAACAAAAATTAAAGAAACTGTAAGTGTGCCAAAAAACAAATAGATAAATATAAAGTGTAAAATGCAAATATGGTTAAACTTTAACGGTTAAAATGTAACTCTAGGGGCAAAATGTAAGGTGTAGATATACTTAAAATTTAGGAATGATAATGTAAATTTTAAGCAGCAAAATGTAATTTATTTATTTAATTAAAAGTTAAGATGCCCCTGATAAGATTCCTACAATTAGAAATACAATAATATCATCATGCGTTAATATTTATATGCTTACAGTTGGCTGTCAAACCCGAATCTGATTGTAATAATCAAAACCCATGACATTTAGGATGTGTATAGGGTTGGTTAAATGGGTATGGGATCGAGTGTGAATTATTATTTATTATTTTTACATGTGTGGGATTACATGAAATACCCGTTTACATAGCCCGTTTACTTGACTAAGCATACTCGTTTACCTAATTTTATACCCGAAATAATTTATTTTTGTTTTTTTAATTATATTAGATTTATATTTAAATATTTTGATTATATTTTAGTATCTCCAAGTTCCTTAGTTTCAATTTCTCTCATTCGGTCGTTCTTCTAATATCCTACTTAAGTAGCTCGACAATCAGACTTTTAGTTCTCCATCAAACCCTAGCCGCAATTGAACTAGAGTTAGCGAGACAATAATAAATAAATTTGGTTGAAAAGAGATAGTGACAAAGTGATTTGGTCGAAATGTCGAATAGATATCCGACAGGTATTATTCTTGAAATTAACAAGCATACCAGATTACCCACTAGTATTCCAAATGCTTGACCGGTAAATACTCGATACATAAATGACGAATTTTGAGCTGGTATGGGACATACTTTTTTAAAACGAAAATAAGGTTAGGATTACCTAAACGCGTCCTAAATCCACCCCATTATCATCCTTATATATGCTTAAACACTTTTTTATTTGGCTTTTGATATTAGTAACAAAAAAAATTCTCTCAACTTAAATTTCACACACCATTAACACTTATTCCCGATGCAACTTCTATCCACAATCATTCTAACATCGTATTACCATTAAGCTACATGATTTTTGGTGATTTCTTTTTATTTCGTAGTTTTTAATTATCATTTGGAAATAATATGTCTATTTTTTATTATTTTATTTATTTATCTGAGATGTCTAATAACAAACATTTATTGTTGCAACTTTTATTTTAGACTTTAAACGGTAAACCTAAATATTGAAAGATAACCTATCTGAATTCAAAGATAAACAACCGAAAACATTTTATTTGAAGAGAGAAGAACAAATGGTACGAATCTCAAGCTAATGAATCCTAAGCTAATCAAATCGACTGAAATTTTCAATTCAAATGATTTGATCAGTTTTAATGGCACAAAAACACCCGTAGACCAGATTACACAACATACCCTCACTATCACATAATTTATATAACAGAAAAGAACGTAATTAGTAGGGAAACATTCCTGACCAGAGAATATAATATGATTTAAAGAATGAAATGGTCCATAATTTAGGACTTTCTTAAATATTTGTGGTGCTCTTGGTCCTACGGAAATAAATTAAACAAATTGAATTGATGATAATGAAATGACCGGAAAATCTTAGATTAGAAAATTGTATTTATGTCTTGATGGGGACATTTTTGTGACAAATGATGTACTCATCTTATCAATTAGTGAGGTTAAAATCTTGTAGTTTTGTAATTTTGGGGGTAACTTTGTAAAATAGTAACTAATTTTTAAAAGTGTTTCAATTAGGTAACTCAAGTTTAAAAAGTGTTTCAACTAAGTCACTCGGCTCTCATGTTTTATTTAAATTACATGTTTTAACATTTTTTAGCATGTTTTTTTTTTGTTTCAATTAGGAAATTTTTTTTTGTTTTGATGCTGATGTGGAACGGTGCCATGAATTTTAGTTACTTTTTTAATTTTTTAATATAATTATCATGTTTTTTTATTTTTAATATAATTTCATATATTGAAAATTCCGACTTCCACATCTTCTACTTCATTACTTTGTTGACATAATAAAATTCGATGGTGACTCGATGTGATGATTTGGTGATGCAATTTGGAAAAAATATACATAATGAACAAATTAAAATATTTTTTAAACTAAATTACTATTATATGATATTTTCCCTAGCTTTGATGGTGTTAGAGTAGTTAGTATAGGGGTAGATTACGAGCCGATAAAGATAGAAAAGAAAATTATGCTTATGGAATATATAATCACATTATTTTACGTAACTATAAAAAAATTTAAGTAATTAAAAATCCTTGAAAATAAAATTCAAAATGTAGGCTCATTGTTTGACAAAAATAGTTGAAATAGTTGAGATTTTAGTTAATACACTATTTACTTCTTATATTTATTATGTTTAGTATTTATAATATCATAAAAGTGAATAAAAATATTAATGAACCATGATGCTTCTTGAAATGTATTTATTTTATAATGGGTTAATGGATTTAAATATTCCCAACTATTGGGAATTGGTCGCTGTCACCCCTAAGTATCATTTTGGTGAATATAACTCCCAAGTAAACACTTCGGTATCCGTATCACCCGCCGTTTGTCAAAACCCTAACAAATGATATAAAATATATGACACAATTAACGTATATGACACAATGAGCTGATTTATTTGACACAATTATCAAAATAAATCAGCTCATTTGTTAGGGTTTTGACAAACAACGGGTGATATAGGCACCGAAGTGTTTACTTTGGAGTTATATTCGTCAAAATGATACTTGGGGGTGGCAACAGCCAATTCCCAATAGTTGGGAGTATTCAAATCCATTAACTCTTTTATAATTAGTCACTCTTTCAAAATATGGATATAGAGAAATTCGGATGCATAGATAGTCTTTTAGTATATTTATACGCACGCATATATATTAGGTAAGACCTTACAAGTACAATCGTGCAATATGCGAACGAATTTTACATACTCACTTTATTCTTGTTTAAGTTATATGTCGAATTTATTACAATCTGTATAAACTGCACAGAAGGATCTTTTTTAAACCTTTTCATTTTCCTAATTGCTTAGGTAACAAAATTGTTTTTGTAATCAAAGGATTTGTAATCTAGTTGTATCATGTTATCTAGTAGAGTTGTTCGCTCTCAAGTGCTAGAGAGTTCTTTTCTCATAGTGAACAACGTTGTAGATTTAAAACTAAATTTAAAGAGTTTATAAGTTAGGGGTCACCTATATATTCTTATATATTTACATATATGTATCATTTTAGTTATAATAAAATGTTTGATAAGATTTATTTATTATAGACCTATGGAATTTCTCAGCGTGTTGCGATGAGATTTCAATTTGAGAATAAAAAAAATAAGAAACATTAAATTAAATTTAAAAAAATATAATGTTGTGAGGTACAAAATTACATTGTTATGAAAATAAGCATAAGGGAATACGAAATGGACATAAAAAAATAAAAATTTATTATATCTGACACAACTGAATTTGAATAAAATATAAATTAAAATGTAAATAAAAATAGTCATGCTTCAATCTTATATTCAGAATTTGAAAGTCATACTATCTTAAAAGTTTTAAAGGAAAAATAAAATATACCAAAACTAATTATAAATATTAAAATAGTAGTAACATTAAAACTATAGAAAAAATCAACCTAAAGATGTGATGCGGGTAAAAGAGTGCGAACCGACTCTAGAGTAGTTGAACAAGGTCTTCCATGTTTCGAAGGAAGGGGTGTGCATAGAGGTAACAACACACTTTTTGTCGTATACTAGTAGTTGTGTTTATCGGATTGGATAACGGATTACTCAGATCGGATTATTCAGATTTGAAAATTTCATGACCCTATCCGAAATCTGATCCGATCCAAATAATGATATCTCCATCCCATCCGAATCTATCCGAATTCAATTCGGATCGGATTCGGATATATCCAAATAATCCAAATTTATCCGAATAGTCCAAATAAACCAAATAATAATTATTTCTATATTTTGTTCCTTTTTTTTGGAAAATTTTTTTATTTTATTAATATTTTATAACTTTAAAATCACAATAAAAGATATAAAACCAGAAAATATAAATTTGACTTGAACAAAAATTGAAATATAATAGGTAATTGTATAGAATCCGAATGTTAAAATTTTTAATTTAGAACAATAATCAATTATTGTATAATTGTTTAGGATTAGAGGACTAGAATATGTCAAGATTTTTTAATATTGATTTTAAAACATAATATGTAATTGGGTAATGAAATAGACTAGAAACATAGTTAAATTCTCATTCGGATTAATCGGATATCCGAATAACCCGAAAAAAAAATTTATTATATTCGAAATCCGAATAAAAAATTCGGATTCGGATGAAATCCGATCTGAATATCCAAATAAGGATTCGGATCAGTTTATTTGGATTCGAATACAGATCGGATTTCAGATAATTTTGTATATCGATTTTTTTTAACACCCCTATAGACTAGGTTGTCTTAAATTTTATACAACTCATGTGTTGTAGTAGACTAGGTAGTCTCAACTTTTATGTTTTATTTCCAATCGTCATTATTGAGTTAATCTATAGATTCTAATAAAGCAAGCTTTTTAAAACCATATGTCATTCTTTTAACCTAATTTTTTGCCACTTGTCATTCTTCTATAAATTATCACTTATTTTCCCCTCCAAAAGGGTATTATAGTAATTTAGATATTAAAACTAATTTTTCTCTCTTATTAAAGATCAATTTTATTAATTACAATATTTCTCTCTCTCATCTAGATTTTTAAAAATTAATGTATCTTTTTAAAAGTTAGATTTTATTAAGAAAATAAAAAATCATATTTTTTTAATTAAAATAGAACTAATAATAAAAAATTTTATATAATATAAATTTTCAAAAACACTAAACCTTTTTGAAACAAAATATTTAAATCCGTTCTTTTTTTTAAAAAGTATTAAAAATGTGAACTTTTCTAAAAACAATCTTATCAAAACAACCAGAATAATTACAAACCAGAGTTTTTAATAAACAATATTTTTATAAAAATAAATTATTTTATAAAAGAATCTTAATACGAATGTTTAAAAATGAAACTATTTAGATAAGAGAGTTAAAAAAAATAATATAATTGTTTTATTTTCTTGAACTATTACGTATATAAAATTCATATCTTATATTAAAATGTCATATTGTATATTTTTATGTTTATTACTAACTATAATACGTTTAATAAATAGATTTCTAGCCTATCTAGCTATATATCTATCTGTCTGTTTGTCTATCAATCTATCTATAATAAGAAAAAAATAAGATAATACGTGACGCAATTGTAAGACTCATCATACTAACTTTCTCATTTCTCTCTATTATTAAAACTAATATTGAATACTAAAAATATTACTCATACCATTTTCAAATTAAAAAATGTATAATTTGATAAATTGAAAATCTATTTATTTTAAATTAAAAACACAATTTTTAAAAACAAAAAGCAACGAACTTAATCATTTTACTTAAAACAAAATATTTACAAACCAGAAATCTTTTACAAAACAAAAGATTAAGAAAAATATATTATTGTTTATTTACTTAAAGTTACTATTTATAAGTAATTATAATCATATTTTATCTTTAAGCATAGTTTTATAATTCATAAATTCTTTTTACTAATTATTTAATAATTTATATATTCAACCTGTGTAATACACGAGGTACTAACCTAGTTACACATATAATGACTCTGATTTGATGAAACTAACAGGTTCAGTCACTACTTTTTTGAATAACAAATGAGAGTTTTATGGTTACAATTTTATTATGATCTAGCTTTAGTAAACCCGGATATTACACGGGTTTAATAAATAAAATATTAAATATAATAAAAATTTAATAGTTATAAAATGATATTCTGAGATAAAATAGGATTAAAATTATGTATAAGTAATGATTATAAATAATAAAATAATAATATCAGTTTTTTAATCTTTTGTTTTTAAACTTTTTTTTTAATTTTTTTCCAAAAAAAATTAAAAATTTTGTTTCAAAACAAACATTTAAAAAAATCTAACTTTTTAAAATATTTTTATTATAACTCCTAATTTTAATTAATTTTTGTCTATAAGCATTTTACTTAAAACATCAATTTTAGAATATTTAATATTTTTTAAAAGTTTGATGTTTTAGAAAAAAATTTTATTTTATAACTATTTATTTTTTTAGAAACAATATTAATAAAAAGATATATTTCTTAATTTATTATTAGTAATTAATGTGATATTAATAGTAGAGAAAGTGAAAAATTTTGATGAGATGAAATGTGTAGGTGCCATGTATACACCATAGTTATTATTTTATGATAGTACGAAGATGAAGATATGGGTATTAATGTTGCCTTTTCTAAAATTCTTGTTAAATTATGGTAAAGTAACTAAAGTACCTTTTATAACTATAAGGGCTATTAATACAATTAACACTATTTTTAACTCAATGATCATTTGGGTATTTAATGTTAAGGTACGAAGAAAACTTAACAATTTTCTTCTAAATAGTGCTAGAAGAAATCTAAACTATTTATTTTTTTAATCAATTTTTCAGATCAAATTGTAGGAAAACAGTTTGTTGGAAATGCATTTTAGGCTTAGTTATTTTGTTGAATTTTTTTTTCAGGATTTGTAATATTTTTCAAACATTTACGACAATTATACATGATATTATTTTCTTTATAAAAATTATATCAGAAAAAGAAAAAAAATTTTATTTTTAAAACGATTATAGTATTGTTATATATCAAGAGAAAAAAACTTATGTTTCTAGCTTTATAATTTATGCCCGTCAATGTGTCATTGTGTAATTTACGTCACCATTATAAACAATTACAAAATAAAATAAAATAATATAAAATATAATTATTATTGTATCATTGTCTTTTTTCTTCTCATCATTATGGAACATTTTCTATGAAGTGTTTTGAAAAACACAGTGATAAAAATATATCATTACGTATTTCTATTTGTAAAATATAATAATAATACAACAACAAATTTATATTATATATAAAAACAATAGAAAAAATAATACAAAGGGATAAAGAATATAAAACACAATTATGAATATGTATAGCAAATGAAAAAAAATATATATGACACCATAACATGACATATTATACACAATGTGTATTTGGCACAATGACCTGACGTATTGGACATAATTACCAAAATACTATTTCCTTTAAATACAATAAAAGGATCCATATCAAGATTAAAAACTTTCTTAGCCTTTTTCATTTATATGTCCTTATTACTATAACCATACCTTAGTTCTAAAAACTAAAATTTATAACCTAACCCCACCAAGCCAACCCTTTCTCCCTCACACAACTTGTTTGCAAACACCAGCTGCCATCAACATGAGCCACCGCCACAACTGCCTCGTACTAACTATTGTTATAGTGTTACTTGACTCCTCCTCATTCCATCTTCCCTCCTGCCTTAACTCGATTTTATTAGCCCTTACCACCCATATCACCATAACCCACACTTTGGTTGACCCATCTGCCATCACCACCATTTTAAATTTCGTCGTGATTTCAATTTGCTCCTTAATTCAAGTTTTCAAAAGTTTGTATATATTTCAAAATTTCATATACTACCAATTTAATGGATACAAACTTGTAAATCAATTCTAAACCTCAAAGAAACTACGATATGCATATGATACAACACCCACAAGGACCAACCACCACCACCACAACAAAAACCAAACCCCCCATCAATCATTATCATTTTGATTTTCTAATATAGATTTTCTGTTCCTAGGTTTTGTTTTACTTAACAAAGAAATAGAATGGGAGATGACGATGTTGTTATTAAGGTGGCTGGCCTTTTTCCAACGAGCTACCAGCACCCACAATCGACCACCACCAGTGAAGGATTTCAAGCTTGATATCACGACGGTGGCATGTAGCAGTATTAGGTAGGATGAGGAAATTCTAGGGTGATAACCGATGGGGGTTAATGGTTTTTATTGTTTTTTTTCTTTAATTTTTTTTTAAGTAATATACAGAAATGATCATTTTTTAGAAATTTACTCAAATAGTCCTTACAATTAAAAGTTTAATAATTACAAAAATAATCCTTTAAAGGGTATAAAATTATTTCACACTAACTTTAAGAGAAATATTAATAGAAGTTAGTGTTAATATCCATACTCATAACAAAACTAGAACCATAAAACTATAACTTATTTTTTTCAAAAGTTAATACCCGAACATATTCATTATCTAGACCACAAGGACTATATGTGTAATTAACTCTTTAAAATTTAATTACACAAGCCACCCTCTAAAATATGAGGGTTGCTCAAAACCAAATTGTTGATGTTGTTGAGTGTGATCCAAGTTCTTCTCTATTGACCTATAACTACCTGTATTTCCTGAGTTTTGTTGTTCCTTTAACGATGAAAATATCTTATTAAAAGGGATTTTAGATGTTTCTTTTGATTATATTATTGTGTTTTCACCTTTAAATTTTAGCAAATTTTAAAACACTTATGAATTCAAGAGTGAGTAAATATAATTTATCTGGCTTTTATTCTACCTACAATTATATTCTATCATAAAAACAATATTCATGATATGATTTTAAATATAAATATTTTGTTAATTAAAACGGCATGTCAATGGCCTATTAATCTAGTATCTTGTCAGGTCCTCATAACAATCAAATTCATAAAATATTACGCTTGATAATCAAATTAAGATGAATGTGTGTGTAACTTGAAGTTTTAGTGTGACTTTAAAACTTACTTCCTTTTATTTGTTTTCGGTTTCTTGAATTTGTCCTTTTCATTTGATTTCGTAATCCACTCAAGCTAGGCGTTTACAATTTCCCTATTGGATTATGACATCAAGCTAAATTTGACTTCAATCTCACATCTTAAAAAATTATTTAATTCTAGAGTATCTTTCACTTTAGTCTTCCACCCAAGCTGTAACCTCTTCCTAGTATATAACTACTTAATTAAAGGATATTATGCGTGAATCAAGATTAAATTGGTTTTTCTTGATTACATAGACTTAATTTGCATTTGGCATATGATAAAGAGTTCCAACTTTCATTCCGAATTGTCAAACAACCTGATTCTTCAATCTGATGACAAGATTTCTCTGATAAAAAATAAGATAATCTGAAACATTATTTTCCCTGTGTAAGATAAAATAAGCCCATATTTTTAGAGTAAAAATAACAAACAACCTTGATTTTTCACTTAATTCAATTGTTTGATTATTGTACCCATCAATAAGATAAACGAAGCTCACATTGTCAAGTTTTTAATTCACGAACGATCCGAATCAAATGTTATAAATATAGAATTTTAACTTGATCAAACATTAAGAAAACCCCTGTATATGTATCAAACTTCAAATTATTTAGCATCTTGCAAGTTTAGGTAGAAACACTTGTTACAAAATCTCCAAATGTTAATATGTTTTCACATCTGAATCATGTTCTCACATTTTGCAATGTTTTCACAAAATTCAGATAGCCGGTCAAAGTTTTCGCATGAGAAAGTTTTCGCAAATTACAGTTACTGCTAGGAAGTTTTCGCAAAATGCAGTTATCCTCGCGAAAACTTCAACCAAATTGACTTTCTAAGTTTGAATAACTGCTACAATCTCAAATCTTTGTTTTTCACCATCAAAACTTGAAGATTTCGAACTTCATGATGTAAATCATCAGTATAGAATGTAACAAAGCTGATTCCACATGTGTTCACCCTCGATTTCACCTTTTTCTCCTTCGAAGCAGATCAAAAATCGACCACAACCTTTTGATCTTCAATCTCTTCAAGATTAACGTCATAAAACGGATGATCAGGGAATAAAAATCCGTGTATCAATAGCAACACCATGCTCTGATACCAAATGTAAAATCCGTGTATCGACGAACCTTAAACAAACTTAATAAGATATTATTAGCCAAATGATTATAATACCAAAGGAGTTTATGTTGTTTAAGCTCGATCCACTCTAGGTGAGTTCACTCGGGCTGCCTATAACACAACTCTCTTCTCTCTCACCCTCAGAGTATCTATACAAATGAAGCACACGTATAATGAAATATAAGGCAAAAACAACTATACATAGATGATGGACTTTATAAGAAAGCTTCCAAAATTTTTTGCATCATATAAGTTTTCGCGCCCATGTACCATGTTTTCGCTCCATGATGTTTTCACACGGTCGATCTTCAAGTTTTCGCATGACTTGAAAACTTACGTCCTTTTAGATGTTTTCGGTTTTTTGAATTTTTTGCTTTTCACTTGATCTTGTAATCCATTCAGGCTAGGTTCTTACATATCTTCAACAAATTAATGCACGTTCAAGGCCCATAAAGTAGCAAGTATATGAAGCAAAAAGTTTTTTTAGATGATGTGTATGTCGTTGTTTAAAAAAAAAATAAAAGGACATTTCATACCAATATTTATGTTTTCTAAATAAATTATTTTGATAATAAGGATGTAAATTTTAATTATATATACACATGTAATAATTTTTCAACAATTCATAAAATAAAATTCAAACTTTATATTGTATAAAAAATATGTTTTGAAACTCAACCACTCCAAAAGAGTAGTGATAAAATCCAACTGATGGAAAAATTACTTTATTCTTTTACATTGAAATCATTTTCTTTGTAAGAGAATATGTCATATGGAGATATAAAGATTTGGCTTTTTCATGTCTTTATTGAAAGAATTAATTCGATGTCATGAATCATAACGCCTTGAAAGATATTCATCAGTGGAATAAGTTAAGCGTTAGCAGGTTTGAGCGCTTTTACTATAGTTTATACTTGCTCTGTCCAACTCGATCAAAATTTATTGATCTAATCACTCGAATCAACCGGTCCCGTTTACAAAACATTGGCTTAAACTTAAACATCAGGCATGTTTAATTGTTTATAAATATGATGTATAACTTTAACAACGGAAGCATTGTATATTTTAATTTTTCATGCTTATAAGCAAAAACATTAATTTAAAAAATATAAAAGTCACCTTTTGTTGTAATTGTTTATTATGAAGGTGTATATATATAACTATGATTTACTAGAAGCTGGGCTCTTGAACATTGATGTGCACCATGATGTGAGACTCATAGTCACACAAACTCATTACTACTTTAACTTGAATTGAGGATTACTCCTTTTAACAATTTATTTTAACCTCTTGTCTAAACATGAAGGCAATGCAAACAGTAAAAGGCAGTTTAAATATTTTCGAAAAAAAAGTTGGTAGCCTTTTAATGATTCCTTCAAAAGACTACCTCTGAATCAATCATAGGTAAAGTTTTTTGGTTCACTTAAAAGTTCACATGTTAATAGTTTATGACGTCTTTTGATGGATAAGTTTTAAAAACGTTATAGATGATTCGGAAACTACTTCTTATTCAATCAGACATCTTAGTAACTTAGCGTAAGATTGCCAAACAAACCTTAAGCTTATTCCATCATGTTACTTTCATAAGAAAAGTCTATATTGGTGGTTGGTCAAATCATAAAACATAGAACTTACACTACATGATGGAAATTAAGCGTAAGAATAAACACAAACATTAAACTGAGATAAATGAAAATTGTGAAATTTGAATGAATGCTAAAATCAGGGCACCATATGATGGACCTCGGGTCTGACAGGTAGATCACATAATCCAATTCATCGTGGCTTTTCCATCCATTATTTATGGGTCTCGTAGCCTTAGCGTAAACTAGGTTACTCTAGGGATGTTAAAAGAACCGATATATGAAATTATCCAAAATCTAATCCGTATCCGAATTCGAATAAACTGATCCGAATTCCTTATTCGGCTTTCGCATCGGATTTCGGATTTAATTTCGGATATCATAAATTTTTTATTCTGGTTATTTGGATATCCGATTAATCCGAATACAAATTCTACTATTTTTTAGCCTAATATTCATTACCTAACTACATATTATGTTTTAAAATTAATACTCAATAATTTTGACACATTTTCGTCCTCTAATCTTAAACAATTATACAATAATCAATTATTGTTTTTAATTAAACATTCTAACATTCGGGTTCTATACAATTACCTATTATGTTTCAATTTATGATCAAGTCAAATTTGTATTTTCTGATTTTATATATTTTATTATGATTTTAACTTATAAAATGTTAATATTATAAAAAATTTGTTAAAAAAATAGGAACAAAAAAATAATAAAAAATATATATTATTTGGTTTATTCAGATTATTCGGATAAATTCGGATTAATTGGATCTATCTTAATCCCATCCGAATTGAATTCGGATAGATTTAGAATGGATAGAGATATCCTTGTTTAGATCGAATCGGATTTCGGATAGGGTCATGAAATTTTCAAATCCGAATAATCCGATCTGAATAATCCGAATAATCAGTTATCCGATCCGATGAACACCCCTAGGTTACTCCATTGTTGAGGTAAGTCCTTTTCTACCTAGTTTTCCTTTGTTCAATTGGTCCATGGGTTTAAGTCCACCAACACCAACAATTGTTTTGTATCTCTAAGTAACCAACCAAATAAACTTGCTAATATCATACTGGTTTGTATCAAATAAAAATTAAGCTCGCGTGTCTGTAAAACTTGTTATGTGTGTTGATGTTATGACATTTATATGGTTAAATAGATAAAAAGAAGCGTATTAAGTTACTACGACTTGGTTCTAGAGACTGAAACATAGATTGAAAACGGTTATATAACGGTACCAGTTGGTATCAGTTTCATTTTTTGCGATACCAGCACGCTATCATTAGTTGATATAAACTATGATACTCATAAAAATACTATAACAAGACATTAAAAAAATATTAAACATATCCTAAAATTATGGTTTGTTTAAAAAAATTACAAAAGAAAGTTATTAAAGAAAGATCAAATTAGTAAAAAAATTAATTGTTTGAAAACATATTTTATATATACCATAAAGGATAAGCTTGAAACTTTAGAATGTTAATTAAAGGTAAAGTTGATAAAAAAAAGTAGAGGGGTGAATGTGAAAATATTGTTGGTGGCTTTTGATTCGCTAGCCACAATAGTAGCTGAGGTTTGGTAAATAATTGTGTAAAATAAAAGAATAAGACGTGACCTCCAAAAATTCATTCGCAACTATTATATAGTTGTAGTTGGGTAGTGTTATAGTAAAAATAAAATTTAATCCAAAAACCTTAAGACGATTATAAGCTTGACACATATTTTTTTATGCTTTTATAAATGATGATATTTTTGTTATTGTGTCTTATGTGTTCATAACGTCAAATATTGTTTTATTGTGTCATATATTTTATATCATTTACTATATGTATTTATCATTGTGTTTTACGTTTTAGATCATTTTACGTTTTTTTGTAAATGTTTTTACATATTATATAAACTTGTTATCTATTATTGTGTTTTACAATTAGAAGTACATAATAATATACTTTAATAAATGTATTTATCAAAACTTACAGTGTTGAAAATAACACAATGTGTTATGATTGTCATTGTTTTTTATACATTATATAAACTTGTTGCTATCTATTATTGTGTTTTACAACTAGAAATACATAATGATATTGTTTCACAAATATATTTTTGAAAACTCAAAGTGTTCAAGATTACACAATGATAATAAAAAAATACAATAAGATATTGTGTTATTTTATCATTGTTTTAAATATCTTAGATTAATTAGTTGTTAATTTATTATTGTGTTTTACATATCAGAGATACACAACAATGAACTGCACTAAAATCATAATGATAAAATATGAGCTTAAAATATAAAAAAATTAATTAAAATTTTAGGTAATATTAATGTATTTGTTTTAAAGATAAAAAACCACCGTTTTTATGATGTAATTTTATAATAAATAATATCGCAAATAAAAGTTATAAACGCTTAAAAAGCGGAAAATATTTCAAAGAGTCAACAAAAGTGACTATTTATAAAATACCCCCTAACAAAATTTTTCTTGTAAATAAATCTCAAACATTGATTAAAAAGATTGAGGGTTGAGATTATTTTTTACATATTTTTAGTTTTAAAACCCTTTTTATTTGAATATTTCTCGTACATTTATATATGTTTGAAGATATAAAAAGTAAATTTATAGTGACAAGCATCAAAAGGCCAAATTTACCATCAACGTATTAGAAGACCCAATAAACAAAAGAAAGGACAAGTCTTTTATCAAAAGCATAAATTTATCACTCGTTTTTTTTTTTAATTCTTTTTATGTTGTATCGATTAATAGAACTTTTGCATATATCACCCCAACCATTGATAAATGTATGATTTTGGTATTTGACGTTGTAGTTTTTACATACAAGATATATTGTTAGAAGACACAAATATTTTGTCAATTGATTAATATGTCAACGGCGCATAAAATTAAGTTTTATATTAAAGACGCATGATATCTAGGTTGAATAAGTAATAATAAAGTAGAAAACTCGTAAATTTTTAGCCGACAAAGATTGTATATTATTCAGTTAGAAGTACGTGATCCTCATCATATATTAACAAATATATAACTCTAAATAAATTGACCGACAAAAAACAGAGGGTATTATTACTTTATCCTTACTATCTCTACCAAAGTGCATTTGACAAATGGTATACTAGTATGTTAAATTATATTTTATTTTTTAAAAATTAGGGATTTAAGTCTAACGGTAAAATATAAATTAGAACTGGTAGTAGATTAAACGGATGTTTTGAGTTGCGTTTCTATAATAAAAGAAAAAAGAAATTCATCCTTTCTAATGGTTTATATTTCACCGTACAAAACCAATATTAATACTAAAAATATTTTTCTATCATGTTTGAAATAATATGATTATTGGTTTAGTCTTATCCGATGATAACTAAAATTATTTCAAAAGTTAAATTACAAATTCATCATTTTTATACAATTTAGAGAAGAACTTTACCTCTAATCATGCTTGAAAAGTTAGAAAGACAAAAACATGATATGATATGACTCGTTTGGACCCCAAGTATCACGTATGCATGACTAATTTGCTACAGTATTTGGACGTATGGCTATTTTAATACATTTAAAAATGTCATAATTGGTCCCTCACTTTTGTCAAGTTACAACTTCCACCTTAATTCATATAGTACCAATGTACCATAGTGGACCTTTGACATTAAAGGATTTCATGTGCTCTTATGTTGCAATTCATCCAACATTTAAAAAGAATTGATGGGTTACTACATCTATATAGTTGTAAAGCTACGGCTTTCACAAACTTGTAAGTTGTTCATAACTCATTTTCTGTCTCTTTCTTTGTTGAAATTAATGAAATTTATTTTCTGTCTCTTTCTTTGTTGAAATTAATGAAATTCAATCAGCTTTGTTATTTAACAAAAATATGAAATAATAAACATTTCATACAACAAACACTCTATAATTGAGAGGAAAATGATTATGAGAAATAATTAGCTTAAGGATCAATTTATTGTGACCAATAATGGAAGGATGAAAGATACCAAATATTCAAATATAAAACATGTTACATGTGGCTTCTATTGGTTGTTAAACAACATATATATTATATAATTTAGTCAATTTAATATATTATCTATCTGATAATAAAAAATAAAATGATATGCATGCAGGGAGACACACCAAAATCAAAACTAGAACACCTACTAATCTAGATGGTGCATATAGGTTTGAAACTTTAAAGATGGTTCGAGTTAAGGAGGAACTAGCAATTGTCCATATATCTTCTTGGCAAGTACCATTAAAGTCATTAAATTACATGATTTAATGTTTCTTGAAGCTCCACTAAACAAGATACAAATTAGAGTTGGAAATAAATAGCACAAGTTTTTTATTGTTGTATCAAGTTCTTGATATAATATTTGGAAATATAATGTAATTTATATATGTAACATTTTAAAATGTAATGCATTTTTTTCTACATATAAGGATGTTATGTATGTATGATCTTGATGGATATTAATCTAATTTATCTTATGTAAGCTTGTGTAAAAGTCTTTATAAAAACCTATATATTAATCTAGATGGTGCATATATGTTTGAAAATAGTTTGAATATAGCACAAAGTCGAGGAGGAACTAATAATTTGCATACATATTATTTTAATTTATATAGCTAATAAATTAGGTATAAAATTTTTTAAGATTAAATGGTTAGTTTTTTTCACCTTTTAGAAAATTAGAATCAAGTAGAAAATGTGATTTATCATTTCACAAATTTCTTGGTTCGTAATGGTAACGAAAAGGGCTCAATCCACGGTTTGTGTGCTTGTGGGAGAGACTGAGTCCTTCTTTGTTGAGGTGGGCCTCCACAAAGGGTTCGTGTTAAATCTATTCCTGCTTGCCATAGTCCTAGATAAGCTATCAAGATCAATGAAGGCAAAGTTTTACTGTGCATGCTTTTTGCAGATGATATAGTTCTAGTTGATGAGAGTAAAAAGGTTTTGAATGCGAGGTTAAAAGAATCGCAAGCAGTTTTAGAGAGCAAAGGACTAAGGATCAGTTGCTTAAAGACAATACCTTTATTGTGACTATAGTGCAGTAGTCGATGATGATGACACTGATATCACTAGAAGGCCAAGCGGTGTCACATACAATTAAGTTCACATATTTAGGATCGTAAGTTGTAACAGCCTAAGAACTGTATAGATATTTTCCGCTTTGGCAAAGGCAAGCCCTCAGGCGTACACTCCTCATGGTTTTAAAACGCGTCTAATAGAAAAGGTATCCAACTCCATATAAGGAAACTTTCGTTCCCCTTCTCAACCAATGTGGGATGTTACCTTCTCCCTCACTTGGGAGACCAACGTCCTTGCTGGCACACCGGCTTGCCTCTGGCTCTGATAACATTTGTAACAGCATAAGCACCGTACCAGTTATTGTCCGCTTTGACAGTGGCACGCCCTCATATGTCCACCCCTCATTGTAATCTACTTCATTGCTAAGTTGTGGTGTTGTTTTATAAATATATGATGTCCAAAAAAAGTTTTAAGTATACATTACTAGTAGCATTTAGTGATTTATTATTATAATGGTTAACATTAAAATGTAACTAATTTAACTTATTGTTTAAAATTAGTAAAATAAATGTTTATATGAATGGTATTAAATAGCTTACGATAAAGTGTTAACTGTAGTTGAACGAAAGACTAAAAAGAAATTACTCCCAAATTTGACTCCAACAAAAAAAGTTATTGCCGCCATCAATGATCACATTTATTGATCGAGTTGGCACCGTTTGGTGGAACTTGTAATATATATTAATTCTTAATTTTAGATAAATTAATTACTGCTTAAATCTTCATACTACTAAGGTTAATATTGTGAAAAAATCACTATATTCTTTCATTTTAAAATAATCGTAGGATCTGTCTTTGATATATTAAAATTTATAAACTTGTAAACACACACATAAATAAGGTTATTGATAAAATAATACAATTATTTCATTCATGAAGATTATATGAATGATTTTTTTGACGTCAATACCATGTAAACTGTTTTACCACTAAGTTGTTTTTTTTAACGGCAAATATTCGACACTGCTTCGGAGAATATATGTTATCTTAATCGGGCCCATTTATTCGTTTCCCAGTCGAGACCGCACCCCCAACCCCTCAGCAGAAAACCCATTGCTGAGAAAACCCCCTGTCTCAACTCTGAGTATTTTTGCTCAGAGTGAGACTTAGAACCCATGACCTCCCAATATTTACATGTAACGGGCAACCACTAAGTTGTTTTGATGATGACAAATACAAACTTATAAAATTACTTAAAATACAAATTTACATCATCTTGTACTTTGAATTATTTTCTGTCACCATTACTAATGCTTAATTGAATTGAAGCACCGAATAATTGAACACTTTTTTGTTCTTTGTATAGAAGTTTATATTACAAAGGCTGTGAATGCTTTTATGTAAAGTAATTAACAAATTTAGTAGTTTTTTATAGTATTTTTAGAAAATATTATTAAGGTGACAACATGACAAGCATGATAATCTAATAGTAAAAACAGGTTGACAGGTACGGACTCCTATGGTCCTTAACTTGTACGGGTGTTCAAACTCATTTGGTAAACCATAAAACACCACTCTCTTTGCCCAAAATTATAATTAACAATAATATACTTGCCCTATTATTTTTAAAATTTCCATTTTAAGTAAGTTTAATGATCAATAATTTTTTATTCAGTTTATATTATTGTTAACTTTTGTATGCCATTGTTTTATTAAATAAGTTCATACATGAAAATTAGTGGACCTAAAGCCAAGAAGGAGGGGGGGGGGGGGGGGGGACCGCCCACCCTAAAAAAATTTCTAGTGTTATATACACGTGAATATCACGACCGCCCCCTTAAAATTATGCAATCGTCTCACTTTCGCCGCCTATGAAAATTTTTTTTGCGTTCGTCACTGTACACGAATAAGTCTTATTCTAGATCAAACAATTGAATGACCACACATTTGTGGGGATTGGAGAACGTTATTGAATTGTTTGTTGCAAGAGACCAACTCTATGGGATAGACTCAATCTTAGATGTCTACGCGGTATTTACAAGTAAAACGTAACATTAGAATGCCATCATATCTCGTTAAGGCTAAAGGTGTAGAATCGATGTAAAACAGTCTCAAGACATTTATAATGATACGTGAACATAAACTAAAAACTTAATATAATTTCACATACTTTATACCTGTAGAGTTAAAAATTGTCTCATATAATTATACAACTAATATATTTAATAATTTTCTCTAAAATATATCTAGAAAACAGTTATTATTCTTATTTCTATTTATATTTCTTTAATAATTCTACACATGAATCACATTATAATAGTTAAAGGTGGATATAAATTTGTGAAAAGCAAAAATTGGTCAAACTCAAAGTCTAAAACTGTTGGTTAGCAAATGTTTAGTCCTTCACTCTAATAAGGACAGCCTGGAAGCATCCAAAGGACCAACCCCACTCACCACCATTGCACTCCAAATAAATACACCCAATAAATCATAGGGTCCTCTAATCATAGTTATATAGTACACCCACCCATTTATCTTATTTAGTAGTTAATAATCACTCTAGAACTTAAGAAAATTGTTTATGCTTATTTGATTTTTATGACCATTTTACATAGTAAAATTTTTAATTTAGTAGATTAAATACTTATAGCAATTAACGGATATGTGATGTTTGTTAATTTTATTACATCGCTCAATCGTGTACAAAAAAAATTAGATCTTTACCTATGTGGATGAACATTCACTAAAATAAAAGATTGGGGTTCTCTATTTGCTTGAATTGAGTTACAGAAAATATATGAATGATTGAAAATATATGAATGATTGTATAAGTAAATACAATGTGGGATTGTTGATAGATGACAATGCATGTTTACAATTGATATTCAAATAAAAAAAATTTATTCGTGACATCGCATTGTCTTTACATAGATCTCGTCAAAAGCTTAACATGTTCACATTTAAACCAAATTCTTACCTTTTAAGATAATTTAAACCTTATTATTAATAAAACTAATTACATATAAGCTCATGAGTTGATAATATGGTAACACCGATTGTCCATCACAAATGTAATAAAAGTTTAAATTTTTATAATTACAAGTTGATTAAGTGATATTCAAAAGTAAAAAAAAAAAGTCAGTTATTATAAAGAAAATTAGTTATAAAATTAGAATTTTACTTTTTATTTTCTGTTTTAAGGGGGTTCAAATTCTTTCTTTTTTTTGATAGTTTAAAATAAAAAGAAGACAAAAGCATTAAAAAGCATATAAAGAATGGTTGGTTTCATTACCTATTTCTTTTTATTGTTTCTCTCTTCCAAGCATCTTTTTTTTCCACTTTTATGGGTTCCTTTCTTTCCACTCTCATCTCCCCACACCCACACTTTACCTTCTAAGAACACCACCTTACACCTCTGGTTCTTCTCCACCTCTTATTCTTCTCTCTCAACTGTTTCTTCATAGTTTTCAGGTGAAAACCCTTGCTCAATTTTCAATTTTTGTAAGTTTTCTCTTTCTGGCATTGTTGGTATTCTTAATAATATTGTTTCTTTCATCAGAAAGCTTATTTGCTTTCCATATTTCTATCTGTTCTTCTTTCTTTTTTGCAGGAAACTTACTTATTTTCAAGAATTCTGATCTTGTTCTTGGTGGGTTGTGCTAAAAAAGTTGAAAAAGCTAAGAAATTGTTGAAATTTTCTCTGGGTTTGTGTAAAATTTCAAGAAATTGGAGGCTGATTTGGTGCTAATTGATAAAGTCACCATCTTGTTCATGATTTAGCCCTTTTCTTGATTTTCTTGAATCTGAGACCATAATTTACCTCTTGATTTGATCTGTTGTTTGTGAATCCATGGGACTTTGTCATGGAAAACCCAATCAAACCCTTGAAAATCAGCTCGAAAACACCAATTTACCCAATGAAATTGAACCAACAACATTGAATTCCACTGGGAAATCATCAAATTTTCCTTATTACAGCCCAAGTCCCTTTCACAACAGTACTGCATTCAAGAACTCACCTGCAAATTCTAGTGTTAGTTCAACACCTTTACGCGTATTTAAACGATCTTTTGCACCGCCTTCGCCTGCGAAACATATTCGAGCTCTGCTCGCTAGAAGGCATGGGTCTGTTAAGCCTAATGAAGCTTCAATTCCTGAAGGAAATGAATTAGTGGTTGGATTAGATAAGAATTTTGGGTATTCTAGGCAGTTATCAAGCCATTATGAGCTTGGAGAAGAAGTGGGTCGGGGGCATTTTGGCTATACTTGTACTGCAAGGGGTAAGAAAGGGAGTATGAAGGGCCATGATGTTGCTGTTAAAGTCATCCCCAAATCAAAGGTTTGATCTTTTTCAATTCTGTGTATGAACATTATGTTGATTGTGTTTGGCATTGTGTTTTGAAAGTAATTTTTCGGTTATTGGCGTAATTAAGTTGATAATCAGTGGAAAATGTTTGGGTACAGTTAAACAGATTTTGATTCCTAATCAGTTTAGCATTTCTTGTAAATCATCAAATTGGGGCAGTTTGAGATTGCTTATTTATACAGATAATTAGCAGAATTAGATAATCAACTTATTCTGGAAACAGAACTTATTTTAAATGTAGAATTATGCATCTACCAAAACTAATTAGTTTGAAATAAGCAATCTCAGACTGCTTATTGAAATCAACTTATTTCACCTTAAATAAACTGATAACATAAAACCTTTTCTTAATCCATACACTCAGAAGTGCTTGTCCGTTTTGAAAACAATAAGCGGATATGTTGTTCAAAATAATTTGTCCCAAACAATCAAAATTTGCCAAACAGTGATGATCTAATAATCAGAACTTCAACTAGCATGAGCGCATCGAAACAAGATTTCATTAAAGCTGATTACTAATTCTAATTATTCCACATCACAAAATCACTTCTGGAATTCAATGCCGAACACGCCCTTAGAACTTCTAAACTTTATTATAGTTTGTAATTTAGATTGTATTCATATAGCTTGACTTTGTGGTCAAAAGGATTACATGTTGGCCAAAGAGTTTATATAAAAGAACTTAACTTGTATCACATTAAACTTTATAAAAGCCACTTTTTAATTAAGTACTTTACGTTGTATATTTTTATATGGCCATCTAAGATATGTGGTTTTGTTTCCTTTTTCAAATAAAATTCTTGATTTTATCCAGATGACGACCGCAATTGCCATTGAAGATGCAAGGAGAGAAGTGAAAATATTAAGGGCTCTAACTGGTCATGACAATCTAGTCCAATTTTATGATGCTTATGAAGATGATGATAATGTATATATAGTTATGGAGTAAGTGTGGATTCTCCATAATTTATCACTATTTGATGGTATTTAAGACCTTTTAGATCACATGATATTGTTTTAAGACATGGTGCTTACTATTGTATGATATATTTTGCCCTTTTGTAGGTTATGTAAAGGTGGTGAACTATTAGACAGGATACTAGCAAGGTATACAGAACACAATTAATCTAATTTGCATTCAAGCATGGTCAACCTTTTTGGTCAAATTGTAAATAAGTGTGTTTGTAGGGGTGGTAAATACTCTGAAGAAGACGCGAAGGCTGTTATGGTCCAAATCTTAAGAGTTACTGCATATTGTCATCTACAAGGTGTGGTTCACCGTGATCTCAAGCCTGAGGTAAATGATTGATTATATCATAAATTTTGTATTTTTGACTTTCATAGTTGTTTATTTAAGCTTTTAGCTTCTAACAATGTCCAATAAAGAGTCCTTATAGGACTTTGAGTGTGCAATTAGGCCTTTTTCCCTTCCTTTTTATAATGTTATCTTTAAATCCAAAGTTACTAATTTGACGATAAATTACAAGAACTTGTTCCATAAGTTTTTGTAATTCTCTTGTGGGTTAATTTAGGGTTTTAATTAGCGGGTGGCAATTTCAAACCATTTACTTATGAATGGATAGATGTGGATTATTTCTCTTTATCTCTAACGGGCCAAACAGGTATAAAAAATTAACTAAAAAGGGTTAAAACTGGTAATAGGGTGCACAAAGTGTATTTTTACTATAAATTATTTTGAAATTATATTACCATTGCTTAACTAACATAATTTTGAAATGATATTTGACACCCTAAATGTTTCATAAAAATTTTATAATCTGAACCAAAAGTGTTCAAGTCCTCCCAACACGACCGTGCCAACTGATATAAGAAATTATCTGTTTTGACCCAAACCTGTCACAGAACTCGCCCATTTTACCACCACTATTTTTAGTAAAGCTTTCATTGAACTACGTGTCAAAGTCAGATATTGTTTATTTAGGACATATGGAGTATTTTGGAACTACAACATCACAGGAAATATCGACTTATAAATTTCAAGATATTTGCTAATAATTTCTTTATTTCATTTCAGAACTTTTTGTTTATATCTAAGGATGAGCATTCACTCCTTAAAGCCATTGACTTTGGACTCTCTGACTATGTAAAGCCAGGTCAAATTCTTATACTTAAATTGCGCCTTTATTTTTGTTTTTAACCGTCCCTAGTTAGGGTTGACGATTTTGACTGATCGTTAAATACGTGCAGATGAGAGGTTGAATGATATCGTTGGAAGTGCATACTATGTAGCTCCTGAGGTTTTACACAGATCATATGGAACAGAAGCTGACATGTGGAGTATTGGTGTTATTGCTTATATTCTTTTATGTGGAAGCCGACCCTTTTGGGCCCGCACTGAGTCTGGCATCTTTCGGGCCGTTTTGAAGGCTGACCCGAGTTTTGATGAAGCCCCATGGCCTTCTTTGTCAACCGACGCGGTTGACTTTGTCAAGAGGTTATTAAACAAAGATTACCGTAAAAGACTTACTGCTTCACAAGCTCTAAGTAAGTTTCAGCCCCTTTAAAAGCATATGTATCCTTATTCTGTTCCATGAATATTGCAATGTTTGACATTTCATGTAATTTAGGAAATTGTTTCTTATATATGAACGAGTCATTAGGTCAAAATGTAACTTACCTGCACCTTTTGGCCATACACTCTAGAACCAAATTGAAATATTTATATGCTAATCGTATATCTGTAATACCTTTTAGTATAGAAAAAAAGGAATCTTGTGGAATCAAATGAATGTTATGAACCAACTTCTCAAATGTCTGATATACTATATATTATAGAATATATGAATCATGTGACACCAAATCGATGCCATTAACCAACTTGTCGAATGTCTAAAATACCATTTTTTATACCATAAAGGAATATTATGGAAACGAATTAAATACGTTGAAGGCCAAGTGCACAACAAGCTGCCTTTATCTGAGCATATTGGTTATTAAGGTATTGGTGGGCCACGTGAGTTTTCTGTTAACGAGTTCATATGGTTACCAAAATAAGTTATTACATGTCAAATGTCTGTAATATCCTTTAGTTCATTTAGAATCAAGAAAATTTTGCAGAACCAAATCAATATGCTTAATTTACTTGGAATGATAATAATTGAGAAACAAGAACCAAATCAGCATGATTAATTTATTTGGAAAAATGGTAAAAATTGAGAAACAAATAACTTTCTAGTTATGGAAAGTAACATGTATTTGACTATTCGTAGTATTATACTAATGTTTTTGTGTTTTCTTGATTAGGTCATCCATGGTTGGCCAATTATCATGATGTGAGAATACCTTTGGATATGATAATTTACAAGACTGTAAAAGCATATATATGTTCATCTCCTCTCAGAAAAGCTGCTTTAGGGGTATGTACCTTTTTTTATATGTTTCCCTCCAATAAAATACGGTTTCCTTTGACTTTCAAGGTCAACCCGACAATTTTCTTGAGCCTAGGAATCGAAATTAATAGTTTTGATTTCTTAAGAATATTTAATATTACATCAGTTCTTTTAACTAATAACATTATCGAAGATTTCCATGTTGAACTTGTACTGTGTTTGTACAAATTTGAATATATAGTCATCTTATTGTTAAACTTATTATTCTACCTTGCAGGCTGTTGCAAAGACTTTGACTGTTACAGAGCTAGGCTATCTTCGCGACCAATTTGTGTCACTAGGTCCAAATAAAAGCGGATTCATATTCATGCAAAACTTCAAATCGGTATACTTTTTCTTTTAATATGTGTCCCAAGTGATGATATGTATTCTTGGATGCTAATCTGAACTTACAATTCTGCAGGCTTTACTGAAGAATTGCACCGAGGCTGTAAGGGATTCACGCGTGCTAGATTTTGTCCATATGGTTGTTACCTCAAATTCCCTTTTAGTTGTCTAGATAACTAAGAAGCTGATAATAAAGGAAGCTCAATGGGAACATTATTGTTTTTTCAACAGGTGAGTTCTCTTCAATATAAAAAAATGGATTTTGAAGAATTTGCAGCAGCAGCCATTAGCATTCATCAGTTAGAAGCAATGGAAAATTGGGAGCAGCTTGCACGTCGTGCCTATGAGCTCTTTGAGAAAGATGGAAATCGCCCCATCATGATTGAAGAACTTGCCTCGGTATGTCCCCCCCTCCAAGGATGTGTGCTTTTCACCCATTAGAGTCAGAGGTGGGCAGATGGGTGGGTCAGTTAGTTTGGCTAACAAGTCATAACGGCTAACTCCTGGTACGGGTCAAATGGGTTGGGTTGGCTTGAAAGACTTTTTATCTATTTTTTGTCTAAATTTTCAAACAATTAGTGTGTTACATAATATATAACAATCACTAAATCACCTCGTCTTATCAACAACAACAACAACCATACCCTGTAAATCCCACCCATAACAAAGCTATTGGTGGGGCTGGAGAGGGTGGGATAGAGGTGTACAAACCGGTTTTTGAACCCAAACTGGTCCGGTTTTAACCGGTTTTTTTGAAATCGGTTTTGGGGCCAAATCGGTTCGGGTCCTAAACCGGTTTGGGGAGTTGAGGAGCCGACCCTATCAAACCGGTCTGGGCCGGTTTGGAAACCGGTTCGGGCCCAAACTCGTTCGGTTTTTTTTTTTTCAAAGTAATTAATTAAATATATAAATAAAAGTAAAATTATGAGAGATGAAAAATTAAATATGAATATTTGTTTTTATCATAAGACGCATATTTATATATTTTTATTTATAAAATATATTTAAGATTTATAAAAATTAAAACATAGAACATTACAAACGGCTTAAAATTAAATTTATTCAATAATTTAACTCTTAAAAATCAAAGAATACATAAAATGTAAAACATAGAAACAATTCAAACAATTTAAAAAAACTTATTTTTGTTTTTAAAAACTAAACATCTCGTTTTTCGTTCATTCATTGCGTATCATCTGTTTGAAAACCGGTTTGGGTATTGGTTTGAAACCGGTTTGAAGATGTGGAACTATAAACCGAAGGGCAAACTGGCGGGCCGGGCCGGTTTGGGCCAAACCGGTTTGAGGTAGAAACCAGTTCCGGTTTTTTTGGCCGAACCAGTTCCGGAACTGGTTTTTTTGACCATGTCTAGGGTGGGATGTAGATAAATCTTAACTACATCTCAAGGGATGGAGATGTTGCTTTTGGACACTTTGAAATCGACACTATTTTTGTACACATATCTTTTTTGATTTAAAATGTTAACAAATTAATTTTATATATATTTCATAATTGTAGGAACTTGGGCTTAGCCCGTCGATACCAGTTCATGTGGTTCTTCAAGACTGGATTAGACATGCAGATGGGAAGCTAAGTTTCTTAGGGTTCGTTCGGCTTCTGCATGGAGCTTCGTCACGTGCATTCCAGAAAACTTGAAATAGTCAAAAAAGATTTAAAAAAACTAAAAAATAAATAAATAAAAGTAAACTAATTATCCCATCAGAAATCATGTGGTTGATACAAATTTCTTCAAGATATTGAAGCTAGAATCTATGAAACAAGAAAAGGTTCCAACTTTCATTCACTCAATATGCCATTTGCAGCAAACTCATTGTCATGTGTGTCAAAATAGAGAATTGTACAGTGGTAGGACTCATTGTGTTTAGTTTACTGGAATAGAAACTGCTTAATGGTTGAGTGAATTTTGTGTTAGTTTTTTTTATTTTTGTTTTTTAATGTTTACTTTCTGGTTCAGTCCATTGTGTTGAGATGTATTGTTGTTATGTAACTTGATCAATTTTATGTCATCTTAATAATGGTGGAAACAACTTGGTTGAGTGAAATTGTGTCTGGTTATGCACATTTTTTTAAGCTTATTGTGATGGGTCACATTATTTAGAAATGAACTTAAATATTCTTACATCATATGATGATGTGTAGGTTTTGAGCAAGATGCTTCCAAGCTAAGAACAATATAGATGGTTGTTGGTTTGACAACTGGGTTGAGTGTCTCACTACAATCAATACATAGTTGTTGGCTGTTCCCATTAGTGTACAATTGTTCAAGATTAATCTAATTTCTAGTTTGGACGAACGAGGGTCAAGGGTGCAACGCCCCCTTTGTGAGCTCACCCTAGGCCGTTGATCTTTTCATAATATCATTAGAAGATATTTTCACCTTTATTGCAGCTTATATCAAGCTTCAATGAACAATATGATGGGGTTGCAGAGCTCCTTTAACAAATCGTACGCCTTCCAAAATTCTATGATGCGCGGTCCAGGTTAATTCTTGAGAAAACTCGTAAGGCAAATTAGAATTCTACCACCACGACTCTTCATGCTACAACTCCCACATCACCGACCACTTCATCCGTAGTCTAATCACCTTTAAACCCCGTCATACAACTCTTCTGACCAGCTATCTACACGTGGACGCGACCAAAATAGGGTTCGCGGAGTAAGCGTGGGAATGGCCATTTCGCTTGTCGCGGTCGTGTTTACCATTGTCAAAACTCTTGGTATTCTCAGCAACAGTAGCCTTGGGGAGCTTCTTATCAACAACCCCCACCTTGGATCTAGTCGCAACCCACATGGGCAGCCCTCGTTGCCCATACCCGACTACTATGCGTTCACCAACTCAACGCCCATCTCATAAACCGAGGATTCTAGGATCACTACCTACTCATTCATCTTGTACAACATTTGAGGAAGCTTACACTCCTGTTAATATCGAGCAAGCTTTGCATACTATGTCACTAAACCCACCGGATGGAAATCTATACATTGATTCTTGTTCAACATCCCACATGGCAAACACATGAGATAATCTTTCTTCTTATTTAAACAATTATTATTTTAATCATGTTATCGCTGGTAATGCCTTTCACATCCCCATACAAGGTGTGGGTCATACTTACATATCCACGCCCTTTCCTTTCTTAAAACTCTAAAATATATTTTATGCTCCTAAGCTTATTAAGAACTTACTTTCTGTTAGACGTCTGACTTCTAATAACAAAATTTCTATCCAATTCTATTATTTTGGTTTTGTTATGAAGGATTTTCAAATCAAGATCATTATACTTTATAGTAACAGCATCGGTACATCTTTCCTCTCACCTCTTCGGAATCATAAGTCACCTCTCTATCTACCTTTGTAGTATTGTCTCGAAATCTTTGGCATCATCGTTTTGGCCTCTCGAGTCTTGATTTACTTCCTAGTTTGAAACAAAATAATAGTATTGATTGTCGCAAACTTAAAACTTTGTCTTTATGTGAATCTTTCGTCTCTAGAAAACAAATTAAGTTTCCTTTTGTTGTTTCTACTTCAGTTACTTATTGTTCATTTGACATTATCCATGGTGATTTGTGGACCTCACCGGTCCTTAGCTTGCAGGGTCACCATTATTATATTACATTTTTAGATGATTTTACTAATTATCTTTGGACCTATTCACTTTTATGTAAATCTCAAACCTTCTCTACTTTTCTTTTATTTCATAAACTTATCCAAACTCAATTCAAAGGTATGGTCAAATGTTTACAATGTGATAATGGTATCAAATACTCTAATAAATTTTTCTATGACTTTTTGCGATCAAAATGGGATGGTCTTTTGTTTTTCTTGCCCATACACTTCCTCATAAAACGGTAAGGCACATTGCAAGATCCATCCTATAAATAATATAATTCATTATTTTCTCACCCCCATATGGGTACCATAAAAATTTTGGTATCATACATTATAAATAGCCACATATATCTTAAATATTCTACCAAGCAAAACCAAACATTTTCAAACTCTGACATTTTTTCTTTACCACTATTATCCTATATACACACACCTCAAAGTTTTGGGTGTTTGTGCTATACACTTCCACCCTTCCACTAAACTAGCAAACCATCCTACTCTTTGCTTCTTTTTAGGATACCCCTCTAACTAATAAGGGCATAAATGTTTTGATCTTTCTAATAACAAAATCAAAATCTCTCGTAATGTTATCTTCGATTAATTTGTTTTCCCCTTCCCACACAACATTCTACACCTCACTCATACCACTTTCTTTACATCGACCCTCGCCTTTTTATTTGGGCGTCTACATCTGCTCCTACCCAAACAGATCCTACCCTGTCCTCCCCTTCACCCCTACTTCTAATCTCTCCCATACCCTCTAGTTGTACATCAAATATCTCCCACACCCTTCGTCCTTATTTCTTAGCTATCATCGAATATCTCTAAACACTCCTAACCATAAGACACCTCCATCCCTTCAAACCTACTCCCACCACCCAAAACAAAATACTCTCGCCACCTTAGCCACAAATCAGCCGTCAACCACTCTACTCATCCCTCTATAGCCCCCACTTAGCCCTCGACAACCCTAACCGAACCCTACACAGTCCTCCACTAGCCTTCCAACAACACTCCAATTCTACACAACCACACTACACCAACCTAACCACCTGCCACCACATATCGCTAGAAGCAAAGTGGAAGTGTCAAAACAAAACCATACTTTAGTCTTAATGCTACCACCTCCGGTTTAGATCCTATCGTTTCCCTCTTTCATAATACCACTGAAATCCTTGCCACCCTTGTTTTGAAGTCTGTCATGATAGATAAATTTAATGCACTTGTTGGAAATAAGACGTAAGATGTGTTGCCTCGTCGATCAGATATTAACATTATACGTTTCATGTGGATATGTAATCATAAATCTAATGCCAACGGGTCCCTTTAAAGATACGAGGCTTGTCTTATTTGCTATGGTAGGTCTCAACATGTAGGCATTGACTGTGACAAAAGCCATGCAGACTACTTGCAACATCGTTGTTTCTTACTCTTGGCCTATTCACTAGCTTAATATGAGAAACACATTCCTTCATGGCTATCTATATATATGCATTAACCAATGAATTTTCATGATCATTGGCTTCCAGATCACGTATGTTGACTCAACAAATCTTTTTATGGATTAAAACAGGCACCTCGAGCCTGGTATACATCAACATTTTACCAACTTTATTCACACATTGGGTATCACACATAGCTAGTCAGATCACTCATTGTTTATCTATCATCTAGGCCACTATAAAGCTTATATTCTATTATATATTGATGATATAATCCTCACTCCATTGATGATGCTCTACGAGATCACTTCATGTCACAACTCGTTAGTGAATTCACCATGAAGGACCTCGGTAAACTAAGCTTCTTGTAAACATACTTGTTACCTCCATCACCATAGATTTATTATTATCATTACAAAAACAAAATTATAAATGTTTATCACACCAGCTGATACAACCAAATAACTAAGTATAAAATGAAGGGCCTTTTATACTTCTTTTCCAGTCTAACTTGAACTCTTTAATACCTCACATTTATTTCAACAAGTTTGCATGCACATGCACGTACAAAGAGCTCCTCATTTACGCGCTCTTAAGCGCATTTTAATGTATGCACAGGGGACTATCTCATATGGCCTCACAACCCACCAATTTCCATATTGCTCTCTTCGTGCATACATAGATGCCGACTAGGTAGGTTGCATAGATACTTGTGGCTCCACTTCAAGATATTTTGTATTTTTGGTGGATAACTTACTTTCTTGTTTCTTTTAACGACAGACTACCTATCTAATTCTGATATTGAATCTGAGGATTATAGTGTAGAAAATGTGAGTGATGAACTATGGTGGTTTTGGAATCTTTAGTTGGAACTTTATCATCCCATGTTTTGTGCATCTAATGTCTATTGTGACAACGCTAGCGTCATTTACTTGATGGTTAATCCTATTCACCATCAACGTACAAAATATATTAAACTAGATATTGATTTTGTGTGCGAGAAGTTCAATGTGAGCAAATCAGAGTACCATATTCCCTCACGGTATCAAATTGTAGGCGTTTTCACCAAAGGTCTCTAGCAAATCCTCTTTGAAGACTTCAAATCCACTCTCAGCATTCGCTCTCCTCCTACTTCAAGTGTTGGTATGTATTAGAAGATAGTTTCCGATATATACATAGGATTATTTGTAAAAGAGTAAATTACATGGATGGTCCCTGTGGTTATGTTAAAATTTTGGATTTGGTCTTTAAAGTTTAAAATCTTTGAATATAGTGGCTAACATTTCTTTCTCTTTCATATATGTTTCCTAGGTCTATTAGTTAACAATTAGTAATGTTAAATGTATTAAAAATTAGCATTTTACTCCTATTAGTCATCTATTTAATTTACCTTTTAAACTATAGTATTATTTTTATTAAAAAAAATTTTATATTTTTGTTTTTCAAAATTTTTTATTTTTTATATTATTTTTATAATTTATTTATTAATAAGATTATTATTTAATAAAATACATTTTAAATACACAAATAAAAAACTTTTTAAAACATGTTTTCTAAATGTTCGGTTTTTAAACCGTTCATTTCCTATACGTCATTCTAAAACCATCTGATTATTTAGATTTTTTTAACTGGTTGGTTTTCTAAAGTTATTTTTTTTAAACCATTCATTTTTTAAAACATCTTTTCTTAAACTAATTACTAGTTTTTTAAAAAACAATTCAGTTTTAAACGTTTTTGTAAAGAATACATTTTTATAAAGGTTTAAAAAACCCCGCATATTGGTTTAAAAAAATTTATAAACCAAACATTTAAAAGAAGACATTTTTTTAAAATATTTTTTTATTTATGTATTAAATAATAAATATATTTATAATAAAATAAAATGTAAATTACATTGATGATCCATACAAGTAAAATAGTTATTTTGACAAATTTAACATCACTAACTGAAATAACAGAGTGGGGACCATTGATAAAAGATAACTATAACATTAGGGACTATATTTGCAATTTTTAAACTTTAAGGAACAAATCCAATTTTAACCAAACCACAGAACCATCCGTGTAATTTACTCTTAGTAAAATCTAAATATTGTATTGTGTATCTATTCCTAAAATATAGGATCTAATGTGATTATTTATACTATATATAATAATAAATACTGAAGACACGGTTTTGAACTCAATCACTTATGCACTATTAGTAATGATCCAGTAGTAATTGACTGATCAACGATAAATATGTAATTAACAATTACTAAGCAGTTAGTGATAGTGATTGAAGCCAAAAGCAACAAGTTACCAACTTTATTACAATTGATACAAGCCAACCATAGAAACTACTAGTAACCAAGTATAAAATCAATTAACCGTTTTAAGCACCAAACGGCCACACCGTTTCATAAAATATTATGTTGTTTCAACATAATATTATGATGATTGATACCCTATCTATAAATCACAATTTCAATTTATTTTCGGGTACAATTTTCATAATGAAAGGATGCACACTTGTTCTGTTGTTAGCATACTACAATCAAAGAACACAACTTTTAAAACACAAATACGATGAACTTTTATAGATTCTAAAAAAGCATAGATTGGACTTAGAGCATGAAGATGTTGGTGGGTTCAATGGATTGTAAAGTGACACAATCGATTGAACCATTTGTGGTTCATTTTACATGTTTGGTTTCATACTTTCATTCATCGAAGAAAACCCGAATTATGGTTGATGTATGCTTTATGGGCATACTTTTATTCACACCCACATAATCCCACCAAATAAACAATGAAAGGTGCGGAGCATACGTAGGATAACACATTCAACGGCATATTATGGTCTTTTTGGTTTCTTTTTTAGTGGCACACTCGTGTTCCATCATCTTACATCAAAAAAGTAAAATAAATCCCAAAAAATGGTATGTGTATATGTAAAATATTAATAAAGTAAACAATATTGATCATAATAACCGTAAATTAATATAAATTAAAATATTTCTTGAAGTTAAATTATAATTAATAGACGTTTCGTAGCCCACTTGGTAGAGGATTTGCATCTTAGAAGGGAGGTCTTGGGTTCAATCCCAAGCAATGGTGTAATTTGGTGTAGTGTATGAGTAGAGTAGATTTGCCGATAAAAAAAAAAAAAAAAAAAAAAAAAAAAAAAAAAAAAAAAAAAACGACGTTTCGTACTATTGTATCATAGGTGTAAAACACTGCTTCTTTAAATAAATTAAAGGTATAAATTTTATCTCGAATATGGGTGTGTTTAATAAAGCAACTACAAGCACCGATCAAATATTAAAAATTAACATAGTGCTTAATTGCTTATCAAATTTAATTGGAAGTAGAACGTGTCGTGGTCATGCGATTACATATGTGATTTATGTAACACAATAAGCATAATATATAGAAATGTTTATACGGATCTCTTAGTTATGTGATTAAAATTAATTTTGTATTAGATATTACTCGTCTCGAAGGGTTTTGTAAATTGGACAAATGAGTTTGTATTTTAAAATTGGATAAAATCTATTAAAAATGCGACAAGAGCATATTCGATCATTTATACTATGTGTGCAAGTTTATATCAATTGAGATGCCACAAAATCTTAACCGGATCAATTGTTACGTTTAACGTGTCCTATATTTCTAATTTTTTTATTCAATCAAAACAAGAAATAAAACTTGAGAGGTTAATCTTTTAAAAACGAGTCGAAAAGAAATTCAAATGATTTATATTGAACTAACTATTAAAACGTCTCCGATAGTTGTATTTGGAGCCCTCCGTGAGCCCACATGAAGAAAAGTGGGGAGGCTGTAAAACCAAGGAGGACTCAATCATTTTCAGGCCCTAAGAAAAGTAAAAAAGTAAGAAATTTTTACAAAATTGATTAATATTTTCGATCTCGATTTGACATCCGTGAAAGCCCATCGGAAATCCTCTTGTGTATCACACTAAAGGATATTGATAAGATACGTACTAAGAGCATTCACATTGTATTGCTTAAAAGTATATGAGTGTGTTTCTTATATTATAAATAATAAGTTTGAGTGGTTGTGAGTGGATTAAAGATAAAATGTTACTGTTTATTTGTATATTTGAAAAAACACTATTCAACCCTTATAAAGTTTTTAATAATTTTTAAAGTAGATGTGAGTAGAGAAGAGATAAAAAAATAATGATAAAAGTATAAAAAATATTATTTAATTGTAAAAAAGAGAGAAAAAATAATAATTTTTAATGTAATTATATAAATAAATATAAGAATTCCACTGTAAATGCTTTAAGAACTTACATAATATTAAATAGCTAATGTACTAATATTAAATAATTTGTCTACGTTAAATTATAGCAAAGCAAATAATAAACATGTTCAAATTAAATGATAATATATGCAAAGAATAACATTTCTTAAGGGAACTATCTTTGAGCATCTGGCTGGTGAAATTCTTTTAAAACGTTATTGATTTCTTGTATTTTAACATTATTTAAATTGCCTTTGCTCGAATCGAATGTTAAACGTTTATTGTAACCCGAGCTAAAAAAGTTTTTGGTATATTAGGTAAAATCAAAAACTAGAATAGAATATGAAGCTACAATTTGGTCGATTTTGGAATAAAGAGTTAAAAGTAGGTATATAACAAAGAAATATTCTTAATGCAACATAGATACCCATGTACCATTGGTGGAATACCAACGTAAAGTTGCAATAACATAGCGACATCACTTAAGTTCTTAGAAGATCTATAAATAACAACCTTACTTTGTGCTACATATCATCTCAAAGGGTGGGTATTCAATAAAAGCACATATTTTCCGACGATAAGAGTTTTTGTCGTTGGTAATGGAGATAGGCGGATCAACTCGAGCAGAACTCAAGTATGAGTGCTTGCTTTTTGGTACGTTTACAGTTGTTTCTCTAGTTGTTTGTATTGTTTATCACAGTTTGCGACGTAGTCGAAAGCATGGACAAAATTTTGAAGTGATTTGGTGGTTCATGACCCTCTGGACTAAATTTTTGCCTTTTAATTAATTTGACATCTAAATTAACTCCAGAAAACTAATTAAACGAATATAAAAAATGATCTAATGTGAACCTAAAACTAAAAGGGCCAAAGATCAATTATTAAAATGTTATGGTTATCATAGTTAATAAAACTAGGCATTTGCGACACTCAAAACCGTCATAAATAAGGCACAAAAGGCATTAGTGGCCATTTTTGGCAATCGAAAATACCAGCGTCGCTAAGGTTATGTATAGTGGTTGGCTAGTTAAAATAACACTTAAATGTCACGTAGATAAAATTCATTTTAGTAAAACCTCTTTTAAATCAAGTGCAGTGATAAACTAATGTTTGGAGCCATTATTGATACAATAATATAGAAAAAGTTTGTGTTTGGCGTCCGTTAAAGGTTTGAAGCTCTTTCAACTATTTTGTAATGAAGTTTGGAGCCTTACTTATCTCTATGTCATTATGTTTGGAGTTTCGCTACGTTCAGTCTAATATATTTTGCAACCATCTGTGAGACTAAAATCATTTTGCTGATTTTGTTCATTTTTCTTAGATATGGACGATACGCTATACCCCATGAGCTCAGGTGTTAATTTTGCTTGCCGCAAGAACATTGAAGGTACTCTAGTGACCACTTTAATTCTGTTAAGAGCCATTTGGTTCGTACAATGTTTTGGAAATAAATTGGAATTAAAATGAAATTTTGTTAAAACTGATAACGTGTTTGGTTGGTCAATTTTGAGTGAAATTGGAATGTTAATTTTGAACATTCCATTAGATTATTAAACATTTCATGGGTAAGTGGAAGGAATGTAAATTCTAATAAATATTAGAAAATTTTCTACTTCGAACTCCATCCGTTGACCAAACCAAACAAAATTTTGAATGAAAAATTAGTCTAGTTCTAATTTTAATTCCTAATGATCCTGTGAACCAAACAAAACCTTAATATAATGAGTGTTAGATGGAATTTAAAACAAGGCAACAAAATTATCATTTACTCACATAAAAAGTATCACTATTTCTGAAAGTATGGATAAAATCAAAAAATGCCTATAGCCTACTTACATGGGCGGCTATATGTTTGAAACCAATTAGGTAAACAAAATCAAAAAACGGTTTTTTATCAAATTGGTTCAAGTTTGAAACCAGTTTTTGGCGGGGTTTGAAAATCCGGTTGGAAACCATATTTTGCCAGTTTGGTTTTGGTTTAACCAGGTTCAAACTGGTTTCAGCCTTTAGCCCTTTAAGTTTACGAACTAATTTCAACTTTATATTTAGGTATATTAGACTATATTATTACTAGGGTTTAGTATTGAGTATTATTAGGGTTAAGCTCACTGGTCCAGTTTAGGTCTCTAGGGTTTCTTATAAACTTTATATAATATAACCATAACCTATCAATAATATTGATTTACTATTTTACCATTTAACATGGTATCAGAGCCTTAGGGTTCTGGGTATCTTCTTCTCCGCTGCACCATCACAAAAACATACAAACCCTAGCCGTCGCCATCGAGTTCAAACCCTAGACAGGGCGGTGTGCCGCCATCGCCGCCACCCTGTCCCACTTTTGTTTTATGTTCGTTTCTTCTTTATTTTCTAGTTTTTAGTTGAATAAAGCTTTGTTATTGGTTGAATATCTAAATCTATTACTTATCTTCATTCTTTTGGTTTGTTCACATTTGATCTCTTGGTTCGTTTCTGGATTATGGCTTCTAACGTGCAGCAGTCACTATATTTTTTTTTCTTTCTTTTTCTTTCTTTTTCTTTTATTTATCGGTGTTTTAACCAGTCCTGATTTCATAATCGTTTTTTAGTAAAATTTTAGGACTAGGCCTAGCGCCCTCAAATTATTGGCGCTCCTGATTTTTTGAACCACTATATCAAATGATAACATTTGAAAAAATCCCTGAGTTTTAACTCTAACCAGATTAAAAATGATAAACCGTCTCAACCTGCTTATTATAGTCATGCCTAGAAACGGGTACATTTACAAGGAAAATGTGATTTCTTTTTCCAAATAAATAACCGCAACTATCTTGTAACATAGATATATAATTTTTGATCCAGAATTTATGTTGAAGTACTTAAACATCGAAGAATCTCAAGTCCCAGATATGTGCTTAGACTTGTACAGAGAATACGGGACAACCATGGCTGGTCTCAAGGTATATCATTAATACGGTTCCTATGATGATGATTATTATTTATTTATTTTTGTATTTTTAGGCGGTTTAGGATAAATATATTGGTTTCTAGTGTATTTTGAAAATGTTTTGATTTCGGGACAATTTGTAACCCAACAAAGATAAGAGCATTCATAGTAGGTTTTCTATATTTATGTGAGTGTATGTCATATATTATAGGGGATGGTTGTGATTGATTGTGAGTAAATGAGTGAAAAATTCTTACAATTCATCATCATATTTGGGGAAATATTGTTCAACCGTTATAATTTTTTTTTAATATTTTTTAAAGTGATTGTGAGTGAAGAAGAAAAAAAATATAATGATAAAGGTATACAAATATTATTTAATTAAAATGAGAGACAAAAAGTAATGTTTTGTAGTATAATTATAAAAAAGACTATGAAGAAGATGGTGTGAATGCTCAAACTGTTAGAATTTTTTTTTTCTTATCATAATAATTAATGTAATTGATTTTCTATATAATAATTAACTTTTTATAAAGATCTAAATGTACAGTTTTGTTTAATTTTTTTTCTTATCAACATCATATATAAATTATATTAAGTTCTTTGTATTTTTGTCTCGTAAATGGTAAAAAATAATAATTTTATTTTGGAACAAATCAGGTTCTAATTGAATTTATATCAAAATGAAAGAAAAAAACAAAACAAACTATGTATTTATACTTTTTAAAAAGATAAATATCACAAATTATTGAAAAAAAAAACAAATTATTTTTAAATAAGTCATAGGAAAAGGAAAAGAAAAAGAAATTCAATACATTCGACTTCGTAATTGCCTAAGAGGTAAAACTTTTTCAGAAAACACCCAAAATCATTATGCTTTTCCAAGACCATCTAGAAATGAAAAAAATTTAAAAAAAAATCGGTTCTTGATAAATATTTTCGTGAAAAACAGACAGTTGTTGCTGTTTTTGGTCACTAAATGTATCGATAACGATATCTAATTTGAATTCATGGTTTTTTTGGCACAGGCTCTTGGTTATGAGTTTGATAATGATGCATATCATGCTCTTGTTCATGGCACCTTACCTTATGATGCTCTCAAACCTGATTTGGTGCTAAGGAACCTTTTGTTGTCGATGCCACAACGAAAAATTGTATGTCAAATAAAATACAAAGATTATCGTGTTTAACCCTAAACATTAGACACTTTTCGTAAATCTTGTTCTGTTCTCGTTAACTATGTTGTTTGATTGTGTGACGGGTTCAGATATTCACAAACGCGGATAAAGCACATGTGGCTCGAGTCCTGAGTAGGCTGGGCTTGGAAGACTGCTTTGAAGGTGTCATATGCTTTGAGACACTTAATATGCGTCAAGGGAAAGAACTCGAAAATAAAAATGATGGTGGGGTGAAAATTTGTAGCGATGAATCCCCAACTCGAATCATATGCAAACCTGCTCTGGAGTCGTTCCAAGCTGCTGCGGTCATCGCGAATATTGACCCCAACAAAACAGTAATTTCATATCTCCATCAAATCATTCTTTAATCACGTCACTAGACTATACTAAACAAATGAGTATCATTGTCAGATCATATTTCTGACTATAAACTCCATTGGTAGTATGTTGGTGAACTCTATCAGTAAAATGTCAAAAATAGATTACACCCAAGGTTGTATTTCTAATAGAGTATCACCAACATATTTTGTCGCTTTCATTGATGGAGTTGCCATAGAATTTGATGTCAGTGATGCTCATTTGTTCTGTAGTTTGATCTTTTTCCAACCATCAATTATGATTATTCACCTTCAAGATTAAGTCTTAAAAATAATGGTTCCGGAGGATTAATATCGAACACTCGTAAATTCTAAAGTAATCATAGCAACTATAAGATAGATTATGTTGCTACCATTGCTAACACATCTCTAGAACTCATAAGGTACACAAGTGTTCAATTGCAACCGTAAAAACCGTCGCAAATCCATTGCTTAAGGCCAATTTGTCAGATTAACTGTTCGTTCCGTCACAAAAATCTTTGTCCCCAATGCAACTTGCATTCACTTTTCCTTGACGAATATTGTTTCGACCAATTTTACCAACAAAATTATCACACTACCAAAATTTGTGATGGGAATTGCAACCGGCCTTGGTTGCAACTAGCTTGCAACCGACATAAGTTGCAACCACCAACGCTTGCGACCGGATCCCTTTCGTGCCCATACTAAACCCTAAAAACAAATGTTATCTTTATCAAATAAAGCGGTATTCTTACATTTCTTGATCATATAAGAAGGTGAATGATGTTAATTCATTTGTTTCCTCTTAGATCTTCTTCGACGACAGCGTTAGAAACATTGCGACCGCAAAGACCGCTGGATTTCATACCGTCATTGTAAGTTCTCAATTTCTTACTAAATGATAAAAATCAAAATCATATGGATTCTTAAGTCCAAAACATTCAAAATTAATCGACTTAACACTAAACCTCAATAAAAAAACATGAAATTTTTAAAAATGAATTCTAAAAGGCACATGATCACACGTATTATGAGTAAGTTTTAATTAATTAGAAAACCCTTCAAATTCACTAGTTCTTTCTGCTTGTCAAAAAAATACAAATATAAGGACTAAACTTTAGCTTACTTTTTTTTTTAAAGTTAATTTCAGTTTTACTCTCTGAGTTTTTAACTAAAGTAATTATTTTTCTGCAAAAGATTAAAAATATCAATTTAGATTCAAAAATTTCATATGTTGTTTTAATGTCACTTCAAAAGTTTTATTATTTTGGATAAAATTAAAACAACTAATAAAACTGTTGGATTAAAATTTAAACAATTTATGAAACTTTTGGAGGTAAATTGATGTTTTTAATCTTTTAAAGAAAAATAGTTATTTTTAACAAAGCTCAAGTATTAAAATTGAATTTAACTCTTTTTTTTACTGTCAAGCCGCCCCTGAAAAAAAAATAACTAAATCAACTACGTCTAGAATTTTTTTTTCTGATTAAGTGGATGTTTGGGATTGCTTATTTTGTACTAACTTTTGAATTATTAACTTTTTCAAAAGTTACTAAAGTTAAAAAAAATGTTTGGTAAACACAAAAATATTTTTCAAACTGACTTTTTATATAGGGTAAAAAAATATGTTAGAAAAATAAGAATAAAGTTACTTATTAACTTTTAAAAACACTTTTTAGTCTAATTACTATTACACCCATCTACTACCTCCTATTAACTACCATCATTTTAAAAGTATGTCTTTTTTGATCATTTTACGACATTTTAGTTTATCGGCTAATCCAAATATTTTTTTAAAACTACTTTTAAAAAGTTATAAGTTAATAAGTATTTTTTGTCAAAATTTATTTTAAACCAAAATAAGCAATCCCATGCACGCCCTAAGAAGGTAATTACAAGTTTGACAAGAACATTTATACAGGTGGGAAGGTCGAGTCTAGTAGCGGGAGCAGATCATGCTTTAAGCAGCATCCATAATATTAGAGAAGCGTTACCCGAGTTATGGGAGGATGAAGGAGAGCGTTTGGAACAAGTTCTTTTCCAGCCGTCTACTGTGGAAACCGTTGTCAATGCATAGAATATGATATGATATAATATTATATGATATGATATGATGATTCTCGATAATGTTTGTTGGAAGATTTCCTACTTAACTTTCACTTAAATGTAAAAAGAATAAAAATAAATAAATACATCAGTATAATCAAAGTTAATGCAGATTGAAAGATGTTAACTGTCTTAGTCAGATTCTGTTTAACATATCTTTCTTTTTTGACATTGAAGATGGATTTTGTTCTCTGATTTTGTCTTCGAATATATATTTTCTGATAATTCAGAACTTCTATCTCACATTTGTTGTCCTTTAATAGTGGTTATGATATTCCAATATTCCATATGCCTCTCAATCAGTTTTGCAGGAATTTAGAATCAAAGTAAAAAAGATATCATGTTTATCTTGTTAATGGAAAAGTTGTTATGTGCAACTTTGAGTCATTTAGGTTCCATCTAGCTTTTAATATGTTGACAATTTCATAGAAGGTCTTGAGTCATCTCTATTTAATCATGTATGTTTCATCTCAATTATTGATGACACATTTTCATATGGAGATCCTCTTTCGCCATTGTTCTATTCGTAGTTTTGCAAGCTTGCTTGGCCGTTTTTCTTGTATATTATTCATCTTCATCTTCTTCCGTCAGCCATTCTACATTTTTCTTAGTATCGTCGTGATTCACCAACATTCGAACATTAAGCTCCTCCCCAGGTTAATGCACTAAATTCTCAATACTAATCCTAACTCCAACTTGTCTTGGAACTATAACACCCCTACCCAATTAGAGTCGACTTGTCACTGGTGCGAATAATATAGAATATATGAATAGGTTACACAACTAATACGAAACAAATATATGGTCAACAACTTGTATGGTAAGAAGTAATACCATTCAGCACAAAGAGAAACAAATAGGGTACACAAACTCGTCACCTTGATGTACCAAATTGTGAACTATATGCGGCACACATCATCACTCACCATGATAAATAAATATTCTAAGACATGTACATATGCCTTTTCATTATACTATTAATCAAGTACTAGAATATGAAGACGTTGTGTTTATCAACCCGCGATAGATGGTGCTACGCCATTGATATCCTGATGATGCACCAGTGGAATCAACCTACCTAAGGCCACTTTATACATATGATATGCCACAATCAAATCATGTATAAATAAAGGCATGATGCAATAATCTCGTACAATTATAATAACTATATCACATGCATAACGAAGTTAAAATTAGAATTCATAACGAATGTAGTGGATGCTTGTAGTCCAAATAATTCAAATTAATGAAAGTACGTATATTATAGTATAAGACCATTTGGTGTTGAGGCCGCATCACCTTGAAAGTAGTGACATGGTGAATGGAGCCGATAGCGAACATTGCGCTTGTGGCTCTTTCCAATCGATTGATTTTTGGATATTATTTTGTAATTGATATCTTTCTCTAAAATCTAAATACACAGTTTTGTATAAGTTTTTTCCATACACATGTCACCATAAATTTTAATGAAAACGAGACAGAAAAATATATTTGATCTCGTAAGTGACTTTTACACATGTGTGATTCACTTAACCTAGTGACATGGACACTCAAACAACATACTTTTAGTTAGCTGTTGAGAGTTATAGAAAAGTGTTTCTTTACCAATGGGTTCTTAAAACTCTCCCAGGTCAAAAAGTCTCACTGAAAGATTATTATTATCGTTAAATTTAGTTTATTTATTAAATTAGTCTTACATTAATTTTTTAGTTATTTTTTAACTATTATGTAATACTAATCTTATCTTAGTTTTAGATGTTATTTACTATGCAGTATTTTTAAAAGTGAAAATTAATATTTTTATTTAAAATTAAATAATAAAAACGTAAAAGAGTCTATTTTCTTTGTTGAGGTGATGTATGATAGCGTAGTAGATAAGAATATTAAAGAACATTGTAACCCCATAAGGCGTAAACCGAAAAGTAATAGGATTTAGCTTATCATAAAAACTAATAATGCTTTAAATAATCAATTTAAACAGCTTACATATAAATAGTTTCATGTTCTTCACCAAGCTTTAAACACTTGAGATCAGTAGGCAACGTGGCCATCAAGGGTCGTTTGCAAGGCAACGTGTGGGGGGCTGCTAGGCATCGTGGGGGCGATTGCTAGCCATCGTGATCAAAATGGGCACTCGTTTACTAGGCAACACGGGTAGGGGGGCATGCTGAGCCTCTAGCACCTTGGTCGCTCACCAGCCTTGGTGAGGCCCTGGGTGTGCAGAGTCCCCATACCCCCCTATATATACATTCTGCACAAAAAGTAAAGTGACAGGAACAGACATTAAAATTTTAAGGAAGCTTTAATTTTCAAAACCCGATCAAACGACCTCGGATTGTCACGAAACTTTGCGTGAGCCCTCATAAGGATGAAATTAGAGTCTTCCAATAAAAAATTTTCATTTTCGGGTCGTCACGGCCCGGGGGCTAGCCCCGGTCGGCCCGGCGGGGCACGTGGTCGAGATTTCATGTAACCATGTATGGCTTTGTCGGATTTCCACGAGACCTTACACGGATGTTCCGAGGATCGAGTGGAATGGATTGGGACCCCGTGACATGGTGTCCTCGGGTCAAACGTTGACCGTGCCTTGCTCGAGGCCGACTCGATGTTATTGTTCATATTTACATCTATGGTCTCAACTGATTGTCACCATACCCCCCTATATATACATTCTGCATAAAAAGTAAAATGACAGAAACAGACATTAAAATTTTAAGGATGCTCACATTAAGATTGCTAATGCAAAACTTTAAAACTTCATAACTTTTTACTCACAACTCGGATTGAGTTGATTTTTTTTTTGAACTTGACTATTTTTTCGAAATCTAGAAGCTGGCAAACTGCCAAAGGCGGTTTGTCCACAAAATTTCTTCTAATTTCGCCTCCTTCACCCTTAATTTTAACATTTTATTTCAATTTTGACTTACTTATATACTTTGACCGGCAATAAGTTGTAACTACAAACTCCGATTAAAAATTTTTTTTTTTTGAAGCACAAATCTAGAGTCAATATAAAAAACCCCTCAGTCAATTTCGGAAAAACACGAATTACGTTACAACAAATCTTTATATAAAACATCTTTAGAACTAATCAACATGTACTATTTAGTTCAATTGGTTGTTTCCCTACTTTTTTTTCTTGTGGTCATGGGTTCAAATCACATCACTAGCATTTTTATTTAACATCATCCATTCCAATAATCTCTCACGGTTGGACAAATTTGGGTTGTCGTCCGACTCGCATTCCGGGCCGCCGGTTACTAGGACATATTGGGCAATAAAAATTCCAACACTTGGATAAATTTGGGTCGTCATGCGACTCGCGTCTCCGGCCAACGCTTATAGCAACATTTCCAGCATACGGGGGCATGAAAATTCCCAACACTTAGAGAAATTTTCACCAAGTATAGGAATCTAGCCTCTTGATAAAAACACTTGAAGGGGCAATTATGTGATGGCGTTTGGTGGGGGTGGGACGAATCTGAGCGACGCAAAGCTGAATCTCAGTGGATCGCTCCAGCTGCGGATTTCTTTCTGAGATGGTTTGGGGTACGGTTCCTGTTAAAAAACGAATATGTGATCGCGATTAAAATAAAAGCCATGGAGCCTATCGTGAATGGGCGATCGTAAATTTTCCATTCAAAAAGATCAATTTGTCGTACAATTGTGGCCGATTTAGTGGACCGATTTTTGGTCCAATCAATGGAGGTAGTGGGCCGTCAGTTACAAATACTTATTTTTACATGCCAGGCCCACAAATCTTGGGCTCACCTGAGCGGCAGAGCACGTGGACATCATTTTAGAGCCAGCAATTTTGGGCTGATTGGAGCACGTGGACACGTGGTCATCATTTTAGAGCTACAAATTTTTGGTCGTGCTCAATTTGCTTTTTATTCTAGGAGCTTCCACAATGCATGTTTGTAGGGGTTGATGGAAGCAGACATAGAAGACGGAGGTACGGAAGGCAGTGGCGCATCCAGAATTTTTTCCCGTAAAATCGGAATTTTATAAGGGCTAATTCTCTATTATTATATATTAAATATTTTTGGTTTCGTTTGGTTTAGTTCGGCTCAAGTCGATTAGGAAAAAAAAGTACGGTTCAGGTCACATCAGTCACATAATAATAAGACAAAACCACATCAGAATTCAAATATATAATATAAATACGTTATTCATCATTAGAAATGGATCATAGAAATACGACATTCCTACAATTGCTCTCTTCGAGTTTTTATTTTTTTATACTTTCTAAACTGTCATTTTTTAATATAACAAAAATAATTTTCGCTGAAATATGATTACTAAGTACAATAAAATATTAAAAATTTAAGAAGCAATTCGCCAAATATTCCACCAATAAGTTTCAAGCTAACCTTCAAATAATTAAACAAATAATCTAGCAAAAAGGCATATAATAAAGTACAGTTTAAGGAACAAATTTTAAAAATAAATACCTAAATTAAGAATTTTAAGTCGTTGAGATTCAAGTTTAAGAGAAGAGGCGTGTAACTGTGAACAAATAAAGTATTAATCTAGGTTATAGATAAACATCTATAAATGATGAAATTTTGGTGTAAGAACTATGAACAAATAAAATATTAATCTAGGTTAATATTTTTTCAACCCGTATAAATACCTAAATTAATATTTTATTTATATTTTCGTTGCTTATAAATGATGAAATTTTGATGTAAGAACTGTGTTTCCAATGCCCAAATCAAACTGTGAGGTTGCCTAAAAACAAGGCGTTATATTGGCCCACCTGATTGTTCATGTATTTCATCGGATGACAAAACTTCGAAACATGTTATGTCAAAAAAAAAAAAAAAACTAGACCCATGTAACGGCACTTTAATGAACCGTTAAAACACTTCCCCTCAAACTTTGGACCCAATTCTAACGACACTTCAAGTCAAGCCATGTTACTTGTCGTTAACTTCAAAACACTTGTCAACGTGTCTTTTACTAACATCAATTTCAACAACTGGCAACTACATCATCTAGTGTAACATGTATTTGTCTCTTGAAAAGTTAAAAAGATTGGAGACAAATTCAAATGTGGATGCCAAAGAGACCCTTAAAATCAGCACAAACCAACATATTCATTTCAAACTTTTCATGTGTCAAAATGTAAGGGCATAACAAATTAATTAATTGGTCATATAGATATGAATATGCATCCCACAAAAGAAACATGATAAAGTGGACAATGAAATCATATGCATGCCCCTTAATGCTTGTGTTAAAGTGATAACCAAGTGTGGACATACATGAGATACCCTTTTTGGTCACAAAGTGCTTGATGATGTGTCAAGTATCAGGATAACACCAATGAGTTGGTCTAAATTTTTGTAATGATGATGAATATATAACAATATAAATTGGATTATGTTTCAATATCTTGATGAAGATTATAATCTTGAAGCTTCTTCATGTTTAAATATTAGAAAAGTAAAACTTTAATCAAATTCATACTCGAGTATGAAACTTAAGATTTTAGTGGATCGTCACTCTGATATCATATTAAAAACAAGAGTTGTCACTACCAACTTGACAAAAGAAGATATTAGTTAAATTCTATTAATTAAATTGATTATTAATAGAATAGTTTAATTAAGGGGCAATTGCATATATATCCTTATAAATCTTGTTAATTGCATATTTACCTAAATCAAAATCCAAATTACATATATCCCATTCCTTAATCTATTTTATTGCATATTTATCCAACTTAAAACTAAAATTGTATATAAATCCTTCTTTAATATAAATAATATAAAATTAATTTTATTTTGATATTTTATTAATAATAAATTATAGAATGACTATCTACTCACGAGTGTTTGTGATTGTTTGTATCATAATTTGTTAGTTCTGTAACAAATTAAAAGTTTGATATTTGTATTGTATTTTATTATTGTTACTCTAAAAACTTGATAAAAAATAGACTCAACATAAACGAATAAAATTATAAAAAAACACAAAAAGGAAAAAAGTTTAAGAAACAACTAAAACTCATTAGCAAAAGATGATTAAAAAACAGAAAAAAACTAAAAAAAAATATAAAAAGAAAAAAAGCAAGCTAAAAATGTGTGAATATGAATTTAAAAAATATAAATAAATCAATCTATAATTTATTTTTAATAAAATAAATCAAAATAGGTAAATTTGAAATTTTTTTCATTAAGAAAAGGGATATATGCAATTTCGGTTGTGATTTGGGTAAATATGTAATTAAAAAGATTAAACGAGGGGATATATGCAATTTTAATTTTGAATTAAGTAAATATACAATTAAATTATTTTACAAGGGCAAATATACAATTATCCCTTTAATTAATTATTAATACAATAGTAGGTACTTGTTTCAAAAGTATATTTGGTTGTATATGTAGTTAGAACAACTGGTAAAATTACTGTTTTGTGATCTTGAAGTCATGATATCAAACCATGTTTAACCAGAACTTACAAAATATCATATATCCGTCTCTTAAAAGTTGAATAACGCATATCTTAGCTATCTCAAACTTAACGATAATAGCAAAAGAAATCAAATTCATATCCACAAACATGATCATGATAAACATTATATATAAACCGATACATACATTGATAAGATCACATCTACTCATCTTTAACCACTTATAACCGTAATCCTAACCTTAAGCATAGTCCTTTGGCACCATCTTTAAACATGTTACATATCCTCTTAAACCTTTTGTGCATCAACCAACAAAAACAGATACCAAATCATCCCTAATAACCTCCAAATTCTCTATCTACCCTTCTATTTACACCAAAGTTCATACTAATCGAACATCGGTTGTCTACTTGTTACATGTTACTCCAAATGTTGAGCGGGTCAAAGGCCCTTCCACGCCATTATCTCTTTCTCGTCATAAAGTTTCCTGATTCCTGCATAAAACCCGTCTGCTTCGCTGCCTACTTCTCTATGGTCTCTTCGGTCAATGACCACTTCCCGCCATCTTGACCCCAAATTGTACTGCCTGAACTCCAATATCACAGAGTCTGTTTTCAAGAACATGTGTCATGATGATATTTACTAAAACAGATATGAGAAACCTGTGTTTGGATGTTGTTGAGATCAGATCTATGATGTATCTATTTAGGTGGCCTAAAACATACCAGAAGATCTAACTTTGGAGGTCAGAATGTTTAAAGTCAAATGGACTTAGTCAACTTTCAAAGACACTTGTTCTATCTTTCATTCTTTCTTGTTTTAGTCAAGATTCAGGCCAACAAGAACCCTTGATTATAATAAACTTATTTGGGACAATTAAATAATAAATTATCAATCTTTTTATTATTTAAAATTATAAAAAGAATTTTTAACAAATTCATTTCAAGAAAGTTGTGACTACTCAATACTCACCACTATGATGACATTGGCAATAAAGCTTGTTTCCATCACATGATTCCAAGTGGCCAACAACACCATACCACCAACCTGAGATACATCCAGAAATTACAACCCATTAAGCCCAAGGTACAAGCATCTAATGCACAAACACATATTAGCAAATTAAAGAACACCCACCATAGGGAAATTCTTTTGATTTCCTCCACTGAATCTCAAAGTGATCTCCTGGTATTAAATCAGTCAAACAATCAGAAACATGAAGATCATATGGTGATGCATCAACTGCTGGTGATCTTAACCTATCCCATTTGATATTCTCCTCAATTGTTGCCCTACCCTGTGAAGCATACCTACACAAATCACCAAAACCATTAAATTTTACAATATTGGATTTGGGGTTTGCAAAATATAATTGGAATAACAAAAACTCAAGCTTTTATGCAAAATATGATTGAAAATAAACAAAAGTTTGAGTCTTTTTTAATAATATAACAGGAAAATAAACAAAGTTTGAAACTTTCTTTTCACCTGGCTTTAAAACTGTCTGTGTGTGAATCATAGCTAACTTTTGCATCATAACAAGACAGTAAAAACCCAATGTTTCCATTCTGCATTTGAAACATCATTCAGAACACATTAATATACATTTTGACTTTATACAGTCAGCTACTTCAGTTTTATATTGCAAATTCGTACGACTTTACAAACTTCTGAAGATAAAAATGTGCATTGGGATGAAGTTTGCAACAGTTAACATAAATATAAACAGAATATTACCAAATTTGTTGCCATATTTAGGTCAATTCTTCATTTTAGAAGCAGTAAGTTTGACATTACATAAGTCAAAATTGCATTATTTTTGGTGAAATTACTCAATTACCTCTCTGTTATAAACTTGAGCAGGGAAAGAAAACTTTCCACTTTCAAGGGCCAAATGCCATGACATGTTTGAATCAACAGGCAAACTGATACTACTACTATTCAACTTCACATTTTTCCTCCACCTAGTGAAAAGACCAAAGTACCCTTCTCCATTTGAAGACTCCAAAAGGGTTTGCTTCTTGTTGGTATCAATGTATGTCTGCCATTCTTTATACACATAACCACCCATCAACAACTTCCCCCATTTCTGATTCAAGTGCTTTTGCCACAGATGATCTTGTGTGCACATAATCCTAAAAGACCTACATACCCCTGACATACTGGCTAAACCAGCAGGAGAAAGCTTTTCAAGAATGCATTCCAGGGGCAAATCAGGCAAATCCAGTAAAGAAACATCATCTTTCTTCTTGATCTTCTCTAAAGCTTCTGTCTTTGGAGTGATAACACCATTGTTGCTTTTATCAAGATCACAGAAAGTGAGGGAGATGATGCTTGATGTTAACAATTGTTTGAAGAAAGATTGAAATGAGAAAGAACCCATTTCAAGATTATAAATTTGGATTGTTTTAAAGAAAGAAAACTTTGAGAGAATTATGAAAGAGAAACAAGAAAGAAGAAAGAAAAGCATTTTTAGAGAGAGAGAGTAGAGAGAGAAAGAGGGGATAAATGAATTAATGTGTGATTGTTGCAGCAATTTATACATACTCACTCACACGACTCCATAGCAGAAGACAGATCATCAATTTTCATAAAACATACAAGGAAGAGACACGTCATTTCGCTTTATTTATTAGATATTATAATATTTTAATATTGTAAAACGTATGAACAACCGGTTAATATGGCTTAATCATCAAATTACAATAATATAGGGTATTTCAAATCATATTTTCTTAGAATATAAGTTTTAAATCTAGACTAAATGACACATGACATTACTTTACGTCTTCTCGATCAACTTCTACTTTTTTGTATTTCTTTTCTACTATATAAAGTTATTAAATAATAACAATATTAAAGTTGGGGAAAATTATTATAAAAAGTGCAAAAAACATACGAAGTATACGAAGTGTTAAGAATGTAACATATGTCTTTTGTTATAGGGGTAATCTCATTCGCGACACAATTACGCGTATAAGGTGCATAATTATACAAGTTATATTTATAATTTTGCAATTTATATGATAATTACAAAAAAAAATATAGCAATACTAAACTCAAATTAAAGAGAAGAAAATGCTCGATTATATGATGTAATTTTTTTTTAAAAATAATATCGTATAGAAAAGTTATATGCATTTAAAAAATTGGAGAAATTTAAAAAAAATCAACAATTGTATACAATTTCCAAATCTACCCCTCAAGATTCCTTTCATGCATGATTATTTTATCTCTAATCTGAACCATTTATTTCTTAGATCAACGTTTGATATCACGTCATACACTTCTCACAAAACACCACTTTGTATTTTAATAATTTTCTATTAAAGTTATTCTTTTGGTTTAATAGTATGGGATGATAGTTTGCTTAAGATCATTTAGATCTCAAGGTTAGAACCTGACTCAAAATGTTTTTAGACAATAGTATCTTTCTTTCTTAATAATGTTTCTACGTAAGTCAGACCTAAAGCATCAAAACTAATATGGAGGGTTGACATGCCGTTTCAGAAATACTCGCTCGGGGTATTGAAGGTAGTTCTAAACGTCACTAATAATAATATTATTAAAAGAATTTATGTTTAGATAGATAATATATCACCATGAAACCTTCTAACCTAATAGTAGCTCTATGGCTTTCAAAATAGGAAGTCTTGGGTTCGAGCCTCGTTCGGGCTAAAATTGCTTTGAGTTGAGCTAGTGAATTTTTTCAATTGTTGGTTTCCTTTATAAGGGCTTGGGTGCAGTCCCTGCTGAAAAACTGATAGATGAATCTGATTATGATAGCACATATTATTTGAATGTTCGAAAAAATAATATATTATAAATTTAATTATGAATACTTGTCATTTAGTTATAAATAGTTATTATATCATTAACCAATTGAATTTGATTTAAAGATAATTGTGGGTAGTTAATTTCAAAAATTAAATATGTGTTATGCATAGTTATTATATATCTTATTTCTATTATGCCATGTTATTATCGAGTAAACTTATTGTTTTAAAAGTTCCTATTTAAGTCTCAAGATGTTTCCACGTTCAAAATTATGTTCGTTAAAATATTAGAGTAAAATGTTATTTTCGTCCCTGACGTTTTGTTTAATTTGTCATTTCAATCCAAAAATTTTTTTTTTTGTCTTTTTAGTCACTGTAGTTTACTAAATGTCATTTTCATCCACTCCACTAACACCCGTTAAACTCTGTTAAAACTCCGTTAAGTATGAGGGTATTTTAGTCTTTTTTAACACTCTAATTATCCAATTAAAACAAATTAACTAATTAATATTCAATTAAAACTAAAAAACAGATGAAGCGATATGATGATTTAAATGTTAAAAATACAATATGTCGAATACTAGAAAAGTAGGTAGTATTAAAAAACTACAAGATTTAGCTCTTAATTTATATATGAATTTAGATGATTTAAATGTAAAAAATACAATATGTCGAATAATAGAAAAATAGGTGGTATTAAAAAACTACAAGATTTAGCTCTTAATTTTTATATGAATTTATATATATATATATATATATATATATATATATATAATTGTAGAATAATTAACTTAATTATGCTAAAAGGATATTTACAGAACTAAATACAGTTTAATTGAATTAACATTTATCAATTACATAAAAAAATTATTGCCTAGAAAAAATTGTTTTAAAAATTAACTTAACAAAACTAATAATTGTAAAGGCATAACTTTTATTTTACTTAACTTGTGTAATACAATGGTTTACTTAAACCATACGATATATAAATTTTTTTAAAGACATAATTTTTCTACTATTAAGTTATATAACATTACATTATATTACATTGCATAAGTTTTTCTATGACATATCTTGAGAACTGTATGCATTAACATATTATATTTTATTTAATTTAACCTGTGTAATACAATGGTTTACTCAACCCATATAATACATAAGTTTTTTTTAAGACATGACTTTTTTACTATTAAGTTAAATAACATTACATTTATTCAATCTGTATAATATACGAGATTCTAACCTAGCGCATAATGTATAATACTTTATAACCATGATGTGAAAATTGTAATATTTTGTGTTGTTAGTGGTTACAAAGGCATATATATTGAGAATATCAGTCTCATATATGATTGTAAAACCAACACAAATTAAAATATGATAAATTACATATATATCTAAATTACTATTTTTAAATACCTAAAATATATAAATTTTATGACAAGACAAGAGATACGTTCACACTTCATAGCATACAAACTATAAGTAATATCATCAAATGCATATCTCAAAAAATATTATTTACATAAAAAGCTACAAGAATGAAGCACCAAAGATCAAGGGAAAATCATTAAATCTTTCGGATGTATGGAGTATACATGGGTATGCTTGATACCCAATGGATAATAACCCAAAACCTGAGACATCTATTAACTTAAATGTTGCTAAATGTCCATGTGTTAACTTAAATGTTCCTAAGTGTCCAAAACCTTAGATGTGCCTAAGTTTCCGAAGTAAAAATAGTCTTGGTTAAGTGTGTACTCCACGTCTATTAACATAAATCAAAGTACAAACACTGCACATTGATTGCCCATAGGTATGCTTGATACTCGACGGATAACTACAATCGGATGTAAGGTTAGGATTACACAAACCCATTCGAAACCTGCACCATTATTATGCCTACCATAGACCAGGGGGTTCCATGGGGACTCCGCCCCCTTGATGAGGTCCGGACAGTGCTCCTATGGATGGGGTTGAGGGGGCAAGAGCTAGCAACAGTTGTGGGACTTTAGGGCAACACCCATAATAGGGATTTAGTTGTCTATTTGACATGAAGATATTTTATTTTGATATGTTAGTTATGTAATGAAAGTTGGTTTGGATTTGATTAATTGATGAAAATTTGCATATATCGATGATCAGAAAGAACCAATAGAAGTTATAATCACAAATTGAAACATTATAATGGTTCATATCCTATAAATAGTTTTACGTGCTCTGTTTTAAGTAAGAATCCACAAGTTTGTTTACGCAACAAAGAAAATTTGGTTTTTTTGAAATTCACTTTTTATCATATATGGTTATGATATCATGTTCATGAAATATTTTATCATAAGAATGATTACATCATTCAAAAATCCATCCTAAGTCATATAAAATTCAAAACCAACATTTTATAAGTTTAGAGGTGTGATATATAAAATTGTCCATACGACATAATAGTTAGAATACAATATTTGTTGAAGTAAAGATCCAAACATACTATTATTTTGCTCAAACTAAAATATAAAATGAATTTTAACTAAGAGGATCTGCAATGGCTATGTCTATCCCTACGAATGATAATATGAAAGAGATGGGCCTAAGGTGTTAGGACAAACTCTATTATCGTGAAGGCGAGGAAATAAAGGAGAGCTCGTTCTGTGGGCATTCATAGTTTGATAAGGAGTGATGGGTTCATGTATGGTTTCATCCCCACCCCACTCACCTACGTGGTTGATAATGCTCGCTAAAGTTATGAAACACATGTATGGTTTCATCTCAAGTCTACGAGGGAAAACAAAAATGACATGAGACATGGTTTATCATCCTACATATTGGAAGATTAGAGATGTTAAGCATGTTGGTTGCAAAGATAATGAATGTGAAGACGATAAAGAAGTTGGAGATGGTGGTTAGAGATAATGGTAGAAAGTGTTGATAAAAGAAGTGATGGTGACAATTGTAGAGGTGGGATGTCCTAATGATGTGAGGGTGTTGGAATGGCATTATAAATGTTTAAACGTCAAATATTACGTATTATTATTCGTTCATATGCATGTGATTAAGTTGAATAGGTTAACTATGCATTGGAAGTTATTTTGTAGGTAAAAAAAGCAAGTTGAAAGCTTATAAGGTGAAACAATGCATTGGAAGGGTCAAGAAATAAGGATTCACAGTGTAGCACAAAGGCTTCCACCGTAGCCTACTGTAGCCACCATAGGCTACGCCAGAATCAGAAAAATTTCAGCAGAATAGGGCTGGCGTAGGCTACGCTGGCTGGCGTAGGCTACGCTGGGAGGGTTTTTGAAACCCTATAAAAACGTATTTTACTTATCTTTTAGCCACCACTTGCCCCCTATTCGACCTAGGATGTTTGGAGACGATTTTTGGGAGTTCTTAGGCCATAAAATCACCATTCAAACTTTCTCAAACAACATCCAATCATCTGGAATGCAAAACTAATACTAATGTTATCAACAGTGATAAGTCAAATTGGAAAAGAAAATTGATTTGGGCTTTAAAGATATGGGTTTGTCAAAATAAATGGTTTACGGCTCGAAAGTGGCTACTAAGGTGAATTTCAGGTAAGGTGGTAAAACAAGAAATGGTATTAAAAGAAAAATAAAATCTTAAATTGCCTCTATCATTTATGTGCATTTATCAAGTCTACCATCTCAGCATGCATCAAATCACACAAGTTCTAAAACAAAGAATCATATGACCTACACTCAATAATTGAACAAATTTTTATGTGACCTACCAATCTAATAGGTTTCAACTCTCACCAAGTAGCAAATAAGGTTGCCGATGTGTGTATGATTTTATTACACCAATAGCCTGTTAAACTTAACTAGGCAAATTTGAATTTTTTCTAAAAACCTTGCTAAAACTGATTATTTTTGCTATCTTAGAATTAGACAATGACTACGGACCATTACATCAACACGTCAAGAATCATTTGGTATGCTTGTCGTTTTCGTGTTCGATTGGATTGCTTCAAAACAATAAAAATTTTCAAATTTCCTCATCCCCACACTTGAGATACATTGTCCCCAATGTATGGTATTTAAGTTAAATGTGTCAATGTTTTTCTTTTCAAATCAATTTATCCAATTAATCAAGACAAACGACTTTCCAACCTGAACCGAACCACATAAAAACATAACCACTCCCAACACATATTAAAAATAATAATAACACCACCAAAATAGAAACACAAACTACTTAAAAAAACACACTAAACATAAAGCATAAGAATCAATGTCGGGTTGCCTCCCGATTAGCGCTAAGTTTTAGGTATTCAGCCAGACCGTACCTGCCACTCATGGTGGTCGAGTGGGGTGCTTGACACCGGTATTCTTCAAATGATCAGGTGGGTCTTCAACTAGATCGCATTGTGGCCCAAACATTAATGCCTTAATTCTGTCATTTATAGGATCAAGTGGGTCGTCAACTTTTTTCTTCATTTTACGCTTCTCATCTTTTGTTTCCATCATCGTAATTGGCTCATTCTTTTCTTTTAAATCCACCATTTCCTTCAAGTTCACATTTTTATCCCTGTCATACTTAAAACCATTCTCAAAATTCATGTCCCCACTTACATGTGAAATGCAATTAGGAACACACATGTTAGTCATATATGCCACAAAAACATTATCATTAACAAAGTAATTGATTGACTTGGAAAATAAATCAAAACGTAACTTACGGGGTTTCATAGGTCATGTCAATTGTTCCATACTGACAATTTATTTGAGCATTGGCAGTTGCTAAAAATGGACGACCTAATATGGCCTTCGGTTGCTCATTTGTCCTCACTGGTGCATAATCAAGTACCATAAAGTCCACGGGGTAGTAAAATTCTCCCAACTTGATTATAACATTCTTTACCATTTTCCGAGAACATTTTTGAGTCAAGTCAGCTAACACCACACTGCTGTCTACTTCCTCTAAAGGATCGAAGTCATACCGATCATATAGCATACCTGGCAAGATACTAATAGCTGCTCCATAATCCAAGAGTGCTCTTTTTATCTTCAACTTCCTTACTTCAATTGGAATGATGGGTGCTCCTGGGTCACTCTCTTCCACTGTATCGGCTTTTTCTTCCTTATCTGTAACTTGTTGTGAAAAAAAAGTAAAGTTATTATCAGTAATTTCAGAGTCAAGAAGGATACTAACTGAATTGATATGAACATTTCTCATATTTTCTATGTTGGCTCTTTGATGTTGAGGATTGATCATGGTATCACTCAATAGCTTTCAAGGGTTTCTTTTAATTTGAGCCACATCCTTTGCAATTTGACCCACTTGTTTATTTAATGCTTCAATAGCTTATCTCTTATTTCATTCTCCCTCTTATTCTCTTGTATGTTATCCTTCATCATATTCATCAAAGCATCCAACTTTGCATTCGTAGACTCTTTACCACCAACTGCTCTATTCTAAAAATTATCTTGATAATTTTGCGAATAGTTATCTTGTTGACCTCTTTGGTTATAAAAAGTCCTTTGGTATCCCCCTTGATTTGAACCCTGTAAGTTTGGATTTATTTGATTTGTAGAATTCCCGTACTTAAAATTTGGGTGGTTTCTTAACCCGGGATTATAAGTGTTGGAGTTCATGTCAAATGGCTTCCTGTCTTCATACACTTGATTTACCTTTTCAACTTTTCCCATGTTCATAGAACAGTTAAAACTAATATGCCCCAACTCACCATAATCTTCACATACATCATATCCCACATTTACAACCTCCTTTGCACCATTTCGCCCTAACCTTGCCAATTGTTTTTCTAATGCTGCAATTCGCTCCTTAGTCTCATAATCAACCGTGGTTGATTTTGCTGAATTAGGTTTAGATCGTCTACTGGCGTAGGCTTGTGCCTTGGAGTTTCTACACATCCTTTCTAAAAATTCCCAGTCTATATCTTCATGATTAGAAAGGAATGCGCCATTGCTTGTGGAATACAAATACTTTCTTTCCTCATTTGTCAATCCATCCGAGAAAGCCTTTATCAATTCCCAACGTGCAATTCCATGATGTGGACACATACGTATCAACTCCTTGAATCTTGTAAATGCCTCATGGAATTGCTCACCTATTTGTTGTTGGAAGGATCTAATGGCATCTCTTGCATCACTTGTTTTTCCGATAGAATAGTATTCTTCAAGAAAGACCCTTTGCGTCTCTTGCCAAGTATGAATACTATTGTTAGGTAAAGTGAGGAACCACTACTTCGCTCTATCTTTTAAGGTGAATTAAAAAAGCCTCAGTCTAGCCTCATCTTGAGTAAAATGATTACCTCCAATTGTGCTACAAATGGCATTAAACTCAGCTAAGTGCACATATGGTTCCTCAGATGCAGATCCTCTAACTGGTGGAAGAATCGTGAGGTATTGTGGGCGAACCTCAAAAGTTCTCCCTCTTCGATTAGGAGGCACAATAGGATTAGGGTTCTCCGAAATAGCAGGCTTAAAGTGGCTATCAACACCCCTCACATATGCTTGATTTGGTCTTCTTGGGCAATTAACGTTATCATTACCTCGACCTCTATATTGATTAAATGCCGGTTGCGTATTCCATCCGTGTTGATCATAACCCCAATTGTTGTCACCCCTCTCATGTCCATCATTGTCGTCCATATTACCGCCCCAATTACCATAACCATCATCATAATGGTTATAATTATTGTTATCTCAATCATCTTCATTGTTCACATTACCCGTATGAACACTATGCATACTCGCATGGTCTTCATAATTACCCCTACCACCTTGATTCAGATTAGGTAGTCCTCTTCAGTTTTGATTTGGGTTAAAGTTATCACAAACTTGAAAAGGCGGTTGGTTTTGGTTTTGATTTCCATTACCAGGATTGTTAGGTGGGTTTTGGTTGTTGGGTTGGTTTTCATTTTGGTTATGTGGAGGAGGGTTTGGATGCTGGGGTGGTGGTTGTTGAGCAGGTGGTGGTTGGATGTTTGGATTCTTCATTTGAATCGAATCCGAGGAGCTATTGGCTGCTTGATCAATAGCTTGTGAAATTGATGTAGTTGGTATTCTTGATCGATGTAGAACACGAATGTACCTTGCTGATTTATCAATATCTGGATTGAACACTAGTGGAGATTTCCTACCCGAGTATCGGGTATGTATGCAATCCTGTCACCTGCACACTTAAAACACACCAAGCGTAACAAGGAAATAATAAAATAAAGCAAGAACAATTAAATAAAACAAAAATAAATAAATAAATCAAATAACAAAACACCAAGCACATCGATTTCCCGGCAACGACGCCAAAATTTGATCGATGTCGAAGTATCAATCAAATAAGATGTTAATTATGTGTTCCTATTCACCTTAAACTAGTTAGGATAAGTAGGGTTGTCGATCCTCGTAAAATTAGTGGTCGGTGTGTTGCGAATTGATTTATATGAAAACAAATAATCAAATTACTAAATTACTCAAAACAAGTGTCTCTTGGCTGTAAAAATTAGATTTTTATAGGGGTGTTCAATATTCGAATCGGATTCGAAGAACTCGAAATTCAATTCGATTCTAGTCGAAAATCACTGGTTCGAAATTCGATTCGAATTTTCAAATTCAAATTCGATTCGAGGTCTAATTATCGAATTCGAATTGAATTACAAATTTGTGATTTTCGATTCGATTCAATTCAAAATTCAAATTACAAATACACACACATACATTTATTTATTTTGTATATTAATTTAGGAATATGAATACGAGAAATTAAGAATTAAAAGTTTAAAAAATATATAATCTAAAATGTTTAAAGTTTAATTGATACATTTTGACTTATTTGAAACTTGTAATATTTCATATGTTATGCTTGTTTATATATTTTGAGCATTTGAAATTGAATTTGTCAAATGAATTTTAAAAATGCTATTCGATTGAATATTTTTTTTATTAAATACGAATCGAATAAATTCAAATTCGATTCAAATTCGAACTTTCTTCGAATACGAATCGAATTCGAATCCTGTTTGAAAGTTTCAAATTCAATTTGATTTATCTATTTAGAATTCGAATCGAATTCGAATCCAGTTTGAAAATTTTAAAATTCGACTTATTCGATTCGATTAACTCGAATTCGACTCGATTCGATTCGATGAACACCCCTAGATTTTTAGAATGATTATCAAATTAACTAAGAAAATGAATTAGAAAGATTCAAACTTGATTAAGAAAATAATTATAAGAAAAAGTAACCAACTTCGGATCTAGGTTTGGTTTCTGGTAATTGTTTAATTTAACTCGATGGAAAATCCTTAATAGGGATTCTGAACGTGTAATGATTAAGTGGTATCAATAATCAAGACTTAATAGGTCTTAATACTCAATGCCAATTCAATTAGAAACCAAAACTTGCAATCATGTAATTCCCGGAAAATTAAATGACATTCAATAAAGGTTAACCAAAATCATTGTTTAAATAACCAAAACACAAGTTAAACTTATGAAAGAACTTAATGGGTTCTAAAGTTTAATCCCAACAAAGTTAAACATAAACAAAAACCTAATCACACAAAACCTAATACCCGAAGCCTATCACGAGAAGATTAGCCGCTCATCGTTCTTGAATGATCTTCAAAATCGTTGTTGATTTGCATTCCGGATGATTGGATGTTGTTTGAGAGAGTTTGAATGGTGATTTTATGGTCTAAGAACTCCCAAAAATCGTCTTCAAAAGTCTTAGGTCGAGTAGGGGGCAAGTGCTGGCTAAAAGATAAGTAAAATACGTTTTTATAGGGTTTCAAAAACCCTCCTAGCGTAGCCTACGCTGGGCCCTATTCTGCTGAAATTTTTCTGTTGCTGGCGTAGCCTACGGTGGCTACAGTAGGCTACGGTCGAAGCCTTTCTGCTGCACTGTGAATCCTTATTTCTTGACCTTTCCAATACATTGTTTCACCATGTAAGCTTCCAACTTGCTTGTTTTAGCTACAAAATCACTTTCAATGCATAGTTAACCTATTCAACTTAATCACATGTATAATTTTTTTAAAAGACTAAATTATACATTATTTAAATCGTTTCCTGAATTAAACTAATGTTTATCATGTTTTTATAAACCTGAACAACTTTTAAAGAAGCACCATTACTACAAACCGTGTTACCGTTAGACCACTAGCCGTTTGATATTCACTAATATGGGTACGGTTTACATGGGTTTTAATAATAAGAAGAAGAAGAACAACAACAATAATAATAACTAAATCATGTCTACATTATAAAGTTTATATAAGTTTCTTTTCTAGTTGTGAATAAATTTTATCAATTTAAAACCCTTTACAATAACAATTTCTTTACTTCTAGATATCATCTAATTAATTTGTACTTGTAAAATTTTGAACCGAGTGTTTTAATCATGAATTCATCAGTTTAATAGACCACTAACTCGGGCATATAAATTATCAGTATTATTTAGGGCTATTAGATTTTGATAATTCCAACTTTCATTTATTGGCCGTGATTAATCCCAACTCAAAAAATGCTTGCAAACACTCTCAACTTTTTAAGCTTATTTTCTTTCAACGATCCCTAACTAACTGAGAGTTAACACCGTTAGTTTTTTGATGACATGGATTGCTTTTATGGCAAAAACACTAAGCAGAAAGTTGAAATTAACTATCTGGTCCGTTAATCTGAAACTTTCGCATCATAAAACCCGTCAATCTCTACCTTCTGATCTGAACCACTTAACTCATTCGAGATAGATTTCAGGTTACGTTGGAGGCTAGACACCAAAAAACAGACATGATGGAAGCTGGGCGGCGTGTGGATGAAAAATTGCTTAATGTTGACCCCATTTTATCAAAAAAACTAACGGCGGTTAACTCTCAGTTAGTAAGGGATCGTTGGAGGAAAATAAATTCAAAGTTGGGAGTGTCTATAAACATTTACTGATTTAGGATTAATCTAAGCCAATAAATGATAGTTGAGATTATTAAAATCCAATAACCCTATTAATTAAAAGTATATAAGATTTTTCTATGATAACCTAAATTGTAAGTAACATACTTTTAACGACTATATAGCCTGAAAGATATCAAGTGTGTAAGTTGAGGATGAATTACTGTTAAACCAAATCTGAATCATTTAATTTTTTGTATTAAAGGTTTATATTTTTACCTTCTACCTACACAATTTTAGAAGATATGAGGGAGAAACATTAATCATAATATTTATACTGCTTTATTTTATTTTTAGATTTTTACAGATTTAAACAAATGAATGATATTTTTTTACCTCCTGTTACTTCGTGTTTTGCCTACATGCATTCCCATCAAATGCATTCTATCAAACAAAGATTATGAGTGGGTTATTTGTAATGAACTACCCTTTTACTGTAATTATCTCTTAATTTCTTTAACAACAATTCTATTATCAGAAAAATAACAGTCATACGTGCCATTTGGTTGGAATGTACATTACTTACCATCAAACTATCACTCAAAAACAATTATCTTTTATATAAACAATTATCTTTTACATAATGATTAGATAATATTCGGATATAAATCAACATCAATGGAGAGAATAAGACTACTCCGAGGTTGTATACAAATTATGAAAGGACAAAATAAAATTGGACGGACTTGGCCAAGAGATGGAGTTTACCACAATTCATAAGCTTAAATTGGTAATTACAACGTAATTGTCTCATTACAACAAAACATCAATATGTTGTTATGTCTAAATCGTAGATTAAGTCTCGTCAAGAAGGGTTGAAACTTGATTTGAATACGTCACATACAAATCATACAAGTATTATCGATTTCTTATAGGTGTAAAACGTGTGAATTTTAGGAGTTTGATAACAAATGATTATGCTTATAGAAAACGTGCGAATTGCATGAGTTGGATAACTTGTCTAGACATTTTTATTGATTTCTTTCGAATTAACTAAAATTTGATTAATATATTTTAAAAATAGAATAGCCAATCGAGTCGTAACATTTTTATTTTTATTAAAAAATTTTCTTACTTCTTCAATTAGTTTTTTCCTAGCTACATTTTTTATGTGTGCTTAACGTGTTATCAATATACTACAATATTAAATAAATTAAAAATGAGTTTATATTAACAAGATCTATTTTTCGGGTCATATTGTAAGAAAAAATATCGAGACTTCTTATGAGTCGTGTAATATAAGTTTTAAAATAAAAACAAAGAAAAGGAATTTGGTTTTTTGGCTTACCTACCAGTTTTGGTGAACGTTTGCTTGTCTTGCTTAAGATACTTGGATTAAAAATATAATATTAATTAATGATCATGAAAGTGACGATATTTTCTTGAAATATTGTTTGCTAAATTCTAAAAACTTTAATTAGTTTTAGAATTTTAAATATGTTTTAAATCATTAGTTGAATAGTAACCTATCAACCTTGAATAGTAGTCTATCATCTCCGACCATAACATATTAGATAACCCTTCATAATAAGTGACATGATCTTTTGGTTATAGAAACATAAATTCCAACCATTACTTCTCAAAATTAACTCTTAAAAACCTTTGATTATTAAAGTTGGGATGATCCTTTTTCGCCCTTTTTCTTTATAATTACATGAATGTTTAATCGGGCCAGTTGTATGGGAGATTTTCATGACTTTCTTACTCCTAATAGTGGGTCAATCCTCTCACACCTCTTGTATGCTAATTATGCAATCTTGATCAATGATCAATTATATAAATGTTTAGAACATTGTTAGATTACTATGATGCTTTTATCAAGTCTTAGGGTTGAAGATAAATTTCCACAAGTCTAATTTACTTTGGCACTGGTGAGGACATGATGGAAGTAGACGAAGCTACGATAACTCATGGATGCAAAGGGGAATGTCGCCATTCAAATACTATGATCTTACATGCGGAGTTGAGATGAACCAAATCTATAATATTAGGGGCTAGCAAATGAGACATTTGAGTCGTGGTTGTCACTAAAGAAAAGTTTAACCTTATTAATAAGAGGTAGCCTTACCTTGCTTCAATTTGTACTAGATAGGTTATGGATTTACTATTTCTCCTTATATAAAGCCTCTACTAAAGTGATTGAATGTTTGGGGAATGTAAGGAAAAGGTTCCTATGGGAAAGTAACATTGATAAAAACAAGATCTATTAGGGTGCTAAATGAATGCATGGGTATCATAAATCATATTCATATCACAGAAATTAGATATCTATGGTCGTGTCTTGGTGATGTAAATGGTGCCTTCACGCTAAAGTTGGTCCGAACAAAACTCACTAACCTTGATGGTCGTTACCAATCATAATGTTTTTGGACAGATAAATGGACCAGGAACACACTGAAGGTTAACATACGGGTGGTTGACCCAAGATCTTTTTTTTTATAGGTGTTTGAATTTTTTTAGAGGTCGTTTGTGTATCACTAATTTAATTAATTTTTTTTTGTATGTGTATCACTAAAAATTAATTTTTTCAATGTGGTCCAGTTAAGGTCTAGTCATACAATAAAAATATAAAACCAAATTAAATCTTAAATACTTAATAAAAGTACGTCAATCGTCATATAAATCCATACTAGAAATAAAATAGTGCCATTGTTGCTTTCTACGAAGCTTTATTAATCTAGTCATTACACCATCTAGAGAAACATTTCTAAGCTTAATTGTTCAAATAAATAGTGGGTATTTCAGTAGTTGTATAATAGTTAAGTTAATGGAATAATAAAAATGGTTATTAGGGATTGGGTAACTAAGATAATATACACATATGTATAAATTGGGTGTATATATGGTATATAAAGAGGGTAGGGTTTATAAGAAAATCAATTTTTATACGAAAACCAAGAAACCCATAAAAACCGTAGACATAATTTTTATTTTTTTATTTTTTAAATATTAAAAGGGTATTTAAGTATCTATTATATATGTTGAACTTACATACGAAAACGAAGATTGTTACGTACACTAACACCATGTGGAATGAAAAATTCTTATATATGTGTCACCTATGTGTGACATATATGTAAATTACGTCACGGTTTCATTTGATCCATACATACACATAAATAAAGGGTACAGATAACAAATCTATAAATTATCTGACCAGTTTTATTGATTTTTTTAATTTTCACTGTGGTTTTCTCATAAACCCTCCACTATAAATATATATATATATATATATATATATATATATATATATATATATTCATATATATAGGAGAGAGTTGCAATAAAAACCACATTATAATTAAAAACCATAAAATCACTTTATAACCCTTGAATTTTTTTTAAAGATAACTTTGTAAAATAGTAACTATTTTTTAAAAGTGTTTCAATTAGGTAACTAAAGTTTAAAAAAAGTTATAATTAAGTGACTCAGCTTTCATGTTTTATCTAAATTGTAATTTTTAACATGTTTTTCTTTTTGTTTCAATTAAGAATTTTTTTTTTTGTTTTGATGGTGATGTGGAACAGTGGGGTGAATTTTAGGTACTTGTTTTTTTTAATTTAATTAACATGTTTTTTTAGTTTTTAATATATTTTCGTATATGGAAAATTCTAACCTTCACGTCTTCTCCTTTATTACGTTGTTAAAATAAGAAAATTCGATAGTGACTCGATTTGATGGTTTGGTGCTCCAATTTGATAAAAATATGCATAAGTGATCAAACTGAATCACTTTTGAAATTTAATTACTATTCTGTGATATTTTTTCTTTTTTTTCTTTTTTTTTTTATCTATGGCTAGAATTGAATAATGGCATGATTGTATTTAAATGATATTTAAAGAATTTAACTAAAAGCTCTAAAGAGTATTTTAGAAACATTAGAATGAATCAACTTTGAAAATCGCTAGAGAATTAATTACTAATTCAAATCGAATCGCAACGAAGAAAATGAAAAAACTGAATTTTGGATGGTGGGTTAGGTCGGCGGCCGGATATTTGGGGTCAACTTCTAGTGGCGATGGGTATTTGGTTGGGGATGAATCGAAGATTGGTGAACTAGGTGGTAGATTTTTTTTATATTCTTATTCTTATTTTTCTTTATTAGTTTAAGTTTTTATATATATAATTACTTAAATGCCCTTAACTTAACAAACACAATTAACTGATTTAATGAAAATGAATGAAAATGATAAATTTTTAAAAAAGTTAGAGACCCAAAAAAGATGAAAAAAAAAACTTTTTTTACATGGAAATAATAAAACAGACGAAAATAACAATTAACGTTATTTGTAATTTACTCTTATAAAAACTCCTTTTAAAGTATAAAAGATTAATATTCATTTTCTTTATAAAGGTAAAGTAAGAGGTTTCAATACATTCAACTAAATATGCTTTTATATTTTAATTTTCATGAATGCTTTATTAATTAATATCTAATTAATAAAGTACGGAAACAAAGGATGTAGGACCATTTTTTAGTTATGACGATAAAAACAAGTTATAAGCAATTAAAACAATTATAAAATATATATGAGTATTTTAATAAAGAAATATAATATCATACTTGTTAGTATAATTATGAATATTTTAGTAAAGAAATATAATTTTTATTAAAAAGCAATTATAAAATATAATATCATACATTATTATACTTAAGGGCAGAACTGTATTTAGAGCATTCACATCAAATTATTTATCTTTATCCTTATAATTACACTAAAAAATACTACTTTTTCTCTCTACTTCTCAATTAAATAATATTTTTTTATGCTTTTATTATTACCTTTTCTTTTTTCTCTACTCACAACCACTTTTAAAAATATTAAAAAATTTATAAGAGTTAAACAATGATTCCCCAAATATATAAATTGAATAGTAAAGTTTCTCTCTACTCCAATCACAACCATTTATAATCATTTTTTAAAATCTAAAATAAACACTAACATAAATATAAAAAAAACTACTGTGAATGTTTTTAGCATACGATGCCTACTCAATATAACACTTGCCATGAGGATTATGGGTATATGTATCAAACCATAATCATGCACGTTAATTAAATTACTTACATGAGTTACGCAACTTGTATAAATAATTGTGGAACTTGTATAAGTGACTAGTCTAACCACCCGTATATTACACGGGTTGAAAAAATTAAATTTAAAATAAAGTAAATTGCACGAATGGTCAATGTATTATGTTAAAATTTTAGATTTGATCCTTAAAATTTAAAAATTTTGAATATGATTCCTAATAATTTTTTTCTTTTTCATCTATGGTTCCAAATTTTGTTAGCGTACCAACTAACAATGTTAAAAATTATAAAAATAACATTTTACCCGCATCAACCATCCATTTAATTTACCTTTAAAAGCATAGTAGTATTTTTATTAAAAAGCTTTATATTCTTGTTTATGAAAAGTTTTTTAATTTTTAATATTTTTATTATTTGATTATCGATATGTTTATTATATAATAAAATAAGTTTTAAATACATGAATAATTTTTAATAACATATTTTATATATTTATTTGCTTTTTAACATGTTTAAACCGTTAGTTTTTAAAATGATGTTCTTGGAATTGTTTGATAATTTAAACATTTTTATAAAACTATTTGGTTCTAAAGTTTTTTTCTTAAACCATTTATTTTTTAAAGCATCTTTAAAAAACAATCACTTTTTTAAACATCTTTTTCAAAAACAATTTATTTTCAAATAATATTTTTTATATTTTTTAAAACGTTCAATAAACGAATAGTTTTAAAAAATTTTTTAGAAATTAAATATTTATAAAAATTACATTAAAAAATCGAATGGTTTTAAGAAAGACGATAATGCTTTTAACTAATTTAGTTAGTTATTTTAAATAAAGTCTCGGATTGAATTACATATTAAATTTGAAATTTAAAAATTTTAAATTTATGTTTGAATCATTAAATTTTAAAATCTATTTTTAGAATGTTGTTTAATTTAGATATTAAATATTATTTAAATATTTTCTTTTAAAAAAATATTGCTAATAAAATGTCACATGACAATTGTATGTTGTGAAAATGTCATATGGCAACGCATTCACTAATATCTTGCCATGTGACAATGCATTGACTAAAATCTTGACATGTGACAAACCTTCTTTCTTTTATTATATACACGTATAATTTAAACAATCAAACTTTCATTAAATATTGATTACATATAATTTTATAAGTATAATATGGTGTATTTAATTTTTTAAGCATCAAAGTTTGTGTTAGTAACATATAATTCTGTATAATATTATTAGGAGGTTAAATTTGAGAAAGTAATGATTTATTGAATATTTAATTGATTTCTTTAAATGTCTAATTACTAAATGAAAATAAATGATTATTAAATAAAAGTAATTAAAAATAATATTATGATTGACAGGATGTATGGTAAAATATAAACAATAAATGTTAATAAATTTTGTAAGACAAATAGATTAATAAATTACTTGTAATTACAAAATAGTTTAAAAACTAAAAGAATATATATTTAAATGTTTATCTGTATGGTAAGTATGTAATATATTAAATTTTTTAAAAATGATATAAATTAGCGAAAACTAACATTTGAAACAATATGGTTGAATTTATTAAAAATGGTTATGGTTTTTGTATTGTCATTATGAATGTGATTATTTGAAGATTAAATAGGTACACAAATTACCTCACTAAATCAACACAAAACAAAGATAATCTAATTCAATAAAATCATTTATGAATATACAATTCCAAGAAATCCCTATTCAAAGTTGTAGATCTGAATCGTAGTAGAAATCAATATATGAAAATTGAAATTAAATTAATAAAACACAAATTGATGAACCTTAATCGTAATAATATCATTGTAGACACGTGCCTTGACAATCGCCAGATGAATAAGCAATGTGAGGAAGTAGATTCGCAAGGTTGTTTAGATAAATGACCAGCTAGGGTTTACGAAGATAATGAAAATGAAATCAAAGTTCGGCTATCATCAATTCAGTTAGAGAATTGTATTTAGGAAGAAGAATGAAATATTAGGGAAATAAGAGTATATGGTTAGAAGGTTAGCGTACCAACGAAGATGGAAGAGTGTTTAGGATCTAGGGTTTCGTGTGTGAAAGAAGAAGAGGGGATGAGATAACCGGGCATTTCATGGGTTAAAAGGGTCCGCGTGAAAAGTATATATGGGTCAAGATTTAGGCGGGAATTAAAAAGAGATGTGGTGTAAGAGTTTGTCACGTGTCAAAATGGTGGTGTAAGAGAATGCCATGTGGCTTTAAAAACATTGCTTTATTAGAGACTATAGATTAAGAATAGGTAATTTATATTTGTAATTATGTAGTCTATCTTTATGATTACGAAACCTACTTTTGTAATTACACAACATTATTATGCACGATAATTACGTAAATACTCTTTATAAAATTTGAATATTAACAACATATTCGAATTAAACACAATAAAATGTTTTGACTTTATGGTACAAATTTTTTTATAGTATTTTTGTTGCATAAAAAGTTATTTTGTTTAAGAAATAAAGATACTTAAAAACTCAACAATAATAGACTATTTCAAATTTGTCCAGCCGTGCCAATTTACACATTACTCACGTAGGGACATCCTATAAATTCATTCATTGATTTTATAAATTCAATGGTTCATATAATTTTTTTAACTACAAGATTTCATATAAAGTGAAACAAGCTGAAATCTAGAAAAATATTAGAGAAAAGCAACAACAAATAAACCGGGACTAAATAACAAGATTACACTAATCGCTCTAATCTAAATCTACCATGTTGGCTTTGTTCTTCACCCCTAAAAAGGCCTCAAGTTTTGATCTCATTGATGACACTTTGATTAAAGGTTTTATTTTTTCTTTTATAGTTAAAGATGGTTTCATACATTTCTTTCCAAATACACCAACATTTAGTAAGAATAATAGCACGCGTAATCCGTAACCTAGCCGTTTCAGGGAGTTGTAATAGATGAGCAATCTTGAATGTAGAAGTGGGCGGAATGTCACACCATCAAAAAAACAATGTGCTAAATAGTAAATGTATTTCTCTTTTCCATGATGACCAAAAAAAGAATTTTTTAGCAAGAATTTCCTTTGAGAACTACAAATCAATCCAAAAATAAATGTTACTACCATCTCTCACCATCTCTTCATATCTATGTTTTTTTTTTTGTCTAACTCTAACACCCGGTCTCTCGTACAATCAATATTGTCCGCTTTGCCCACGAGTAGCTCACGGATTTGATTTTGATTGCCCGGGTGAAAACTTCCCGGGGAGGTCACCCATCCCTGGATTGCTCCCACCTGAGCACGCTTAACTGTGGAGTTCTCCTCTCATCCACAGTCAATACGCCCAAAACGCGTTGGTGATATTAGAGACCAGACAATACTTATGAACCAGGAATCTCTCTTGTCCACGACCAATGTGGGATATATGCAGGGTGTCACAATCACCCCCCCCCTTTGGACTCATCATCCTCGATGAGCCCGAGAACACCCTCACCATCCCCAGTGAGGCTTGTCCCCCCATCGCGACGGGCATAGGAGTGGCTCTGATACCATTCTGTAACACCCGGTCTCTCGTACCATCAATATTGTCCGCTTTGCCCACGAGAAGCTCACGGATTTGATTTTGGTTGCCCGGGTGAAAACTTCCCAGGGAGGTCATCCATCCCTAGATTGCTCCCACATGAGCACGCTTAACTGTGGAGTTCTCCTCTCATCCACAGCCAATACGCCCAAAACGCGTTGGTGATATTAGAGACCAGACAATACTTATGAACCAGGAATCTCTCCTATTCACGACCAATGTGGGATATATGCAGGATGTCACACTAACATTTCATGTATTTTGGTTATATTACTCCAAACTCCATGTATATTTTTCTTCTTATATGGAAGACAAAAAGAAGAGATAGGGGCACCATGAATACTATCAATAACCCTCCTCTTTAACCTATTAGACACATTCTTGTATCTCCACCATCATTTTGCAAGGAGTCTAGAATTTAAGTCTTTTTGCAACCATAAACCGATTAGACAATCTTGATTCAAAAGTACACCACCATTGGGCATATTAAGGCATGAAACAGTCTGGGATCTTTTACATTTTGAATTATAGTATGAAATGCTTCCATTACAATAATAAAGAGGAAAGGAGATTACGAGTCACCATGTCTCACCCCCCGCTAGCATTGGAATTCCAAACTAGGTGACACATTTATTAAATCGATGTGCTTGTGGAGTTCAATCATCTACGATTTCAAAGCATTCATCTATTTATAAACTTCATTTGACCGAGAATTGTGTATGACAATGTGTGATGGTTGAAATGGTGTTAGAATGATCATAGAAATGTTTCAAAGCATTCATCTATTTATAAACTGTACAATATGTGCTTCTATGGTTCTAAATTAGGAAACATAGCATATGATGATGTTCTAGGTTAGGTTGACATGCTATGGGTGAGTGTTTGTAGGACTGTTTGAAGGGTGCAAGTCAGTTTTCACAATGAGGAGAGACTTAGAACACTTAACAGAACAAATAGAAAACTGGACAGCTTATGATGATACTAAGATAAACACAAGTAAACAAGAGACAGAAAGCTTAAGAACAAGAAAATTGATTTTCAAGGAAGATGTATATTGCTCTCAAGTTCTATTACAAGTGTTACAAAGCATACCTACAAATACAAGAACCTGAGATACTTTATACTACATCCTACAGCCGGCCATACTTTGAAAGCCAACTGGAAACACTAATCTAGACAACAAGATCAATGTAAAGTCAAAAGGCAGATTGCCTTTTGACATATGACTATGACATGCCATAGCTCACATCCTATTGTAATACAAAAAGGATAAAAGTACATAAAGTAGAAAGTTACAGACTCAAGACCTTAATCTACAGCTTCCTAAAGCATGGATCTTTTCACCAACTTGTGTAAAGTTGGTGAGCCTGCAGAGTGGCAGCGGAAAGTTGGTCAACTTTTCTGAAAAGTTGTTGATCACAGAGAGCATGTCTTCTCTGTCTTCGGAAGAAATCAGTCTTCTATCTTTGAGGCTTCAGAAGACTTTGTCTTCGAAGCTTCAGAAGATTTCATCTTTGGCTTCGGAAGAATTGGTCTTTTGGCTTTGGCAGATTTTACACTTGTGTAATTTTTCTTGCAAAGTGTAAAACTTCCGAAGTAACTACTACCATGCACAAAGTGCATGTATGCAGAAGACTTCTTGACTGTTTTGTGTGCATCAGCCTCCTTGGAATACCTTACAAACTCCCCCTAGGCTGATGCTACCAAAACAGATAGGATGCTCAGCAGAAAGCAATCCTTATGTCTTGATAAGTAGTGTACAATCAAGACATGGATGGTCTTCTAGATGCAATAGGCTCTTCTTCTGAGTGGAGTTGATTGAGCAGCCTGTTGATGCACTTTCTCAGGATGTTATTACTCATCGTGAGATGTTGAGGAGGATGCCTTGGATTTCTTTTTATTCTTCTTGTCCTTTCTGATGGCCATACTTTTCCTCACTCTATAATTCAACTGAGGAGTTTGGCCTGCAGCACCAGATTGACTTTCTGTGCTCTCCTCGGTTGGGTCCTTATTCCCCATTTGATTAGTAGGAGGGGACTTAGAACCTTGTTGTGGGTCAGAAGATGAAGTTGGCTTAGTTGTAGCTTCAGGTTCAGGCTGTGTTGTCTCTTCAACCTTCACCTCAACTTCAGGTGCAGCTGGACTTGGTGGAGAATGCAAGTCCACGAGCTGACCTTCTTTGATCTTCTGCTTGATCCTCTTGATGTGCTCATCCATTGTGGATAGAGACATAGGACCAAGTCTCCTTCCAGAGAACCCATATAGCTTCAAGAAGCTCACCATCTTCAGTCTATCAGCAGACTTCTTGTCTTGGGCTCTGATGGTGGCTCTTGTTTTAGCAGCTTCCTCTCTCATTTTTCTTTTAACTGCCTTTCTTTGAGTTTAAGCCTCTTCATCAAGCTGTTTTAAGTACTCAAACTCAATGTATTCAAATGAGATGGGATTGAGGGCTGCTGCCTGATATCTTTTGTCTTTCTTGTTCCCTGCTTATCTGTGTTTCTTCCTCTTCAGCAGCCACAGACTCTTTCTCAGGACTTTCATGAACTGGAGAGAGGACAGGAGCTCTTTGTTGTCTTTTTCTTTTTCTCTCCTCTTTGATTTTGAGGAGCAGTTCTGCTGCCTCAGCCTCCTTCCTCTCTTTATACAGCTCCCTATCTGCCAGTTCATCTAGTTCTGCCAAGGGGAGAGAAATGATTTCAACAATGTTGTAGTTCCTAAGTCCCAGATAATTCAATCTGGCTGCCCTTAACTTATCATTCTGAGTGTCAGGCCTATAGGCAGCCCTGATTGCAGCTTGAATGAAGTTTGGGACTTCTCCTGATCTTTCTCCTCTTGCCTTCCTCTTCCTCTATCTCTTCTCCTCCTCAATCTCCTTAGGAGTCATCTTCCTTTTTCCTTTGTCAGTTGTGGGCCTGTATGACTCGGGGTGGAGAGAGCTTTGGCCTACAGATGGTTGTAATGAGCTTGAGCTCTGGCCAGAGAGAGGTTGTGATACACCTTCACCAGCTGGTGTGTCACTGAGGGTACTGGGTGTAGAGGGTGAGCCTGTCTCAAGGTTCACAGGTTCTTTTGCTGGGCCTTCAACTGAGGTTTCCCCTTAGAAGCTAATCTTAGGGTCTGCCTCAATATACAGTTGACCAACAGTTTTCCCTGCTAGCCTCTGTCTATATAAAATTGCTCTATGTCTGAATTCCCTCATTACCCAATCTTGGATCACCTCAGCTAACCTGCTAGCCTGTCTGTTTTAGCTTGGGTTGATAAAAGGCAGGTTAACCAAGTTCATACCATCATGGAAACTCAGGGTCTGAAAGTTGAAGAGTTCCTGCTGCCCCTGAGCCCTTGATAGCACCAATGCCATTATTGAAGAATCATACCACCATCCCATTATTGGATTTTCAGCTAGATGGGATGAGGCAGGCATGGACATTAGAATTCCTTCCTCAAATAGTTGTTGAAGTAAGGCCTCCACATCATTGTGAGCCTGAGGAAGTTGTTGATCTGGACAACTGCAAGTGAGGGTGGTGAGTCCTCATTGTCCATACTCATGACAGAACTCCCAGGTTCTATGATTGTAGGGACTTTCTCCCCTTTTTGGTAGCATCACCCACTTGCGTAGGTGAGCTGGAGGTCAAATCCACTACTTTCACAGGTTCTTGTGGACCTGGATGAGTTTGTCTTAATGGTCTCTCAGCTAACTTGCCCTTGAGATCGGTGATCTCAAGTTGCTGGTCATTGACCTTCTTCTCTAAGGCAGCCACTTGAGATTCCAAGTGACTTACCTTGGAGACCAAATAGGTGCACATGTCTTCTAGTTGTTGCACCTTTAGTTTCAGACTCCCCTCATCTTCAGATGAAGAATCATGGGGGGATGAGAGAGTTGGACTAATGTCTTCTCCCTCATCACCAGCATAGTATTCTTGGCTGCTGGATTTCCTCTGCTCATTGATAACTTCAAATGAAGTATCAATGGGCTGAGTTGCCATGGTTGAGGTCTTAATGATGTAATCACTAGCAGTAGTGAGAGTCTCTTCCATATGGACCTCCTGAACTTGTTCAGGGAGATCCACCTCAGTTTGGGTTGGATAATGTGGGCTAGATATAGGGGTGGCAGGAGCACTCATCTCTCCTTGAGCAAGGGTGGAGAAGAGAGACTCATGGTACTCACTGAATCCCATATCTTTATCATCATAGAATTCAAGGTTTAGGATTGGTTGGTTTAGATCTAGAGGCTAGGGATGGTAACTGTCCCCTGAAGGTTGATCACTAGAGTTTTGAGACTCTGAGTGAAGGCTTAAGGCTGCTTGGGTTATGAGCTCATCAGGCTGAGCATGAGGAACCTCAGCACTGATAGTATGAGAGATGGGAGTGGTTTGCTCCTCAGGAGAAGGTGAAGCTCCAGAGTCCATTTCTTCTTGCATGGGTGGTGATATGGGAGCCTGCTCAGACTGAATAGCTTGAGCAGGGGTTCGATTGTGTTTTCTATAGTAGGTGATGGTTATTGTAGGTTGATGGGGTGGAAGAGACACAACAGGTGTGGGTTCAACACTAGCTGGTGCTGCTAGGCTGTCACCTTGAGCAATGAGCTCTAACATTTTTGGGACAAGGGCTGTTTCTACCCCAGAGAATCCCACGGTTGGTTTTCTCATTATTTTGAAGATGTCAGGCTTTATCTGTCCCAATTTAAGAGTCTTACCTGTTCCCCTCAACTATCCCAAGGAGTCCAAGTTTGACAGTAAATTAAGATAAACAAAGTGAGAATACCTGAACTTGACCCTCTGAACCAGTCCATGGACTATAAAGGACAGATCCTAAGGAATCTGGTCCCATCCTCCATGCTTGTTGGACAAGCTGTGTATGATGACATGGAGGAGGTACTTCCACTGGGAAGAGACCTTCCCTTTCCTGAAGGTTCTGACTGAGAAGTCTCCTTCATATCCCATCTGCGCGAAGGACTGATTAACAGCAGATTTGGGAAAGGACATATCACCTTCTGCATCATCTAGCTGAAGATGGTTGTTTTTGATGGCCGGAGTGATGAAGATTGTCCTCCCATGCACTGTGGCAGACAGTGCCTTCTCCCCGTCCATGGTGACCTCTTGGCAGGTCCGCCAGAAGTCCAACAACTGATCCTCGTAGAGAGGAGGATCAATGGTGAGGGAGGTGAAGTAGTTTGTCAAAGAAAGAAAACGACAAATCTCTGAGAAAGCAGGATCTTTCTCAGAGTTCAGAAGAGCAACCTGATTGTGTTGCCTGTGGAGTTGCATGGAGAAATCGGGTTGGTTTCTACGGTTAAGGTTGGCCATTTGAGAGAGCTTCGTCAAGAAGAAAAGTAAGAACAAAGGCGGTTTCTAAATGAATTTAGGTTAGAAAAGTGTTGCAGATGATGAGAGAAAAGTGAAAGAGGGGGAAACCGTTGGGTATATATATGAAATGGATTTAAGACAAAGTTAATGCGAAAGAATAAACTTTGAAATCCGGATGTCGGTCCTACCTCTGAAAAAGTGCCCAAAAGTAGTTTTCTTGGAAGTCGAAATCTTCCGAAGGTAATTTGGCTTCGGAAGTTTTTGATAAAAGCTTCTGAGGCCAATTTGGCTTCGGAAGATATTTCTAAGGGTTTTGAAAATTTTGCTTCGGAAGAAAAAATACTTAGAGTATTTTTCTCTTTTCAGAGATAAGTACTTTCGGAAGATAATTGTCCCTTAATATCAGTTAAGTACTTAAGAAAAATTTGGCTTTGGAAGATATTTAGAAAATTTCTTCCGAAGGTAAATTGTCATAAGTAATTAGTTGATATTAAAGACATAATTTTCTTTCGAAGGTAACTTAGTTTCTTCCAAAGAAAAAGAAGTTCAAAATTTTCAAAAATCTAAGAAATAGTTTTCTAAAACAATCTTCTTCCAAGTTAGTTAGGGGCTTATGAAGGTGATAAAATAGACAACTAAGGACACACAGATTTTAGAAATAATATTGAATTTAAGTTTAAGAAAAAGCTACTCAAAGTTGATCATCCCAATAGCTGATATAAGATACTTAAATATCTGTTCATCAAAAGCTTTGGTGAACAGATCAGCATATTGTTCATTTGTGTGAACTTTGACTAGTTTGATTAACCCTATTTCAAAATTATCTGTAATTAAATGATACCTGATGTTGATATGCTTGGTCCTTGAGTGCTGCACAGGATTCTCAATAATAGAGATAGCACTATTGTTATCTATGTGGATGGGAGTCTCTTTGAAGTTGAATCCATAGTCTAGCATCTGATTCTGAATCCAAAGCACTTGAGCACAGCAGCTTGCAGCAGCAATGTATTCAGCTTCAGCAGTTGATACAGATACACAGGATTGTTTCTTACATTGCCATGAGACTATCCTTCCACCAAGAACTTAACATCCCCCTGATGTAGACTTTGTAGTCATATTGCAGCCACCATAGTCACTATCTGTATATGCGTACAGATTGAAGTCAAAGATCTTTGGATACCAAAGGACAAGTGATGGAGCACCTTTGAGGTATCTTAAAATTCTTTTGACAGCAACCAGGTGTGACATCCTGGGGTTGGCTTGATATCTAGCACAGATACATGTGGCAAACATGATATCAGGCCTGCTGGCAGTAAGATACATGAGAGACCCAATCATAGCTCTGTAGAGATGCTCATCTACACACTCCCCCTTAAGGTTAGGTCCAAGGGAGTGGTTTCTTGCTATGGGAGTCTTTGCAACCTTACAGTCAGTCATGCTGAATCTTGTAAGTATGTCCTGAACATACTTTGATTGACTTATGAAGATGCCATTGTCAACCTGCTTCACTTGAATTCCTAGAAAGAAATTGAGTTCCCCCATGGCACTCATTTCAAATCTATTCTTCATCAGCTTCTCAAAGTCTTTGCAGAGCCTTGGATTAGTTGACCCAAAGATAATGTCATCTACATACACTTGAACCAGCATCAAATCATTTCCTATTCCTTTGATGAAGAGAGTTCCATCTATGGTACCCCTTCTGTAACCATGCTGACATAGGTACTAAGATAGAGTCTCATACCACTTCCTTGGAGCTTGGCGCAACCCATATAGAGCTTTATCAAGCTTGCAGACATAATCAGGATGATCAGGATCTACAAAACCAAGTGGTTGTTTGACATACACCTCTTCATCAATCACCCCATATAACAAAGCACACTTGACATCAAGTTGGTAGACCTTGAAATTCTTGGATGCAGCAAAGGCTAGAAATATCCTAACAGCTTCAAGTCTTGCTACTGGAGCAAAGACATCAATGTAATCAATTCCTTCTTCCTGAGTATACACTTGAACAACTAGTTTTGCTTTTTTTGATAAGTCCTTTATCATCTTTCTTGTTCCTGAACACCCATTTGGTTCCTATAGTAGTCTTCCCAGGAGGAAAAGGACATAGGTTCCAAACCTTCTGTCTTTTGAATTGAAGCAATTCCTTTTGCATTGCTTCAACCCAACTTCCATCTTTTAGAGCCTCCTCAACTTTCTTTGGCTCTACTTGGGATAAAAAACAAGAGTAGAGACAAACATTTTTGTCATGGGTTTGTACTCTTGTTCTTACCCCCTTGTCAACTTCACCAATGATGTTTGTGGTAGGGTGAGACTTGTGGATCCTTAGTTGAGGGATCACAGCAAGTTGGTTGGAGAGATCCAAATTTGAAAAATTTTGTTCAGGCAAAGCAGATTCACCCACCACATCAGCACACTTATCAAGAGAAGCTTGATCCAATAAGTGTGTGACATCAATGATGTTATCTTCCATGGAGTCAGCATCAAAAATTCTTGATCATTGTCACCATTACCACTTTCTTCTACATTTGGAACTCCTTCCCTTTGGTTTTGTGCCTCTGAGCTGGAATTTGAAGGCACTTCAGATGTATCAGCAGGATTTGTCATTGTTATGCTGATAGGAGCTCCATCTGCAGAATTAGTTACCACTGGAGCTAAAGTAGATTGACTTGAAGGTCTTCTCAGCTCAAATCTTGGATCAGGATCTTCTGTGGATGGGTTACCTGTAGATCCTGAAACATTTCACAAGATTTCTTAAAACAGTTAGTAACTAAATCAAGATCAAACAGCCAATCAGGACCAGAACCTCTCACACAAGAAATGTGTTCATTGAAAGTCACATTGGCTGACTCATCAACAATTTTGGTTCTGAGATTGTACACTCTATGAGCCTTAGCTTGAGAAGAGTATCAAATGAAGTATCCATCATCTGATTTCTCATCAAATTTGGCTATCTGATCTCTGGTATTCAAGATTGTGCAAGGACATCCAAATGATCTGAGGAAACCAATGAAAGGTCTACTTTTGTGTCACGGTTCATAAGGAGTCTTACCATGAGTCTTAACAACTAAAACTTTGTTCTGCACATAGCAAGCAGTGTTTACTGCTTCTGCCCAGAAGGTGAGAGGCGGTTTAGAGTCAGACAACATAGTTCTTGCAGCTTCAATTAGTGTCCTGTTTCTCCTCTCAGCAACACTATTTTGCTAAGGAGTCCTGGCAGCACTATATTGTCTTGAAATACCCTTTTCATCACAAAATGTATCAATGATTTGGTTCTTAAATTCAGTTCCTTGATCACATCTTATGATTTTGACCTTGTGATCAGATTGATTCTCAATCTTCAGATTGAAATTCTTCAATATCTCAGGAGTCTAATCCTTAGTTCTAAGGAAAAAGACCCAAGTGAATCTAGTGAAATCATCTATGATCACCAAACAATATGAGGTCCTTCCTAAACTCATTACACTGGTGGGGCCAAAAAGATCCATATGTAACAAGTGTAGGGGAGTAGTGATGGAGTTTCTTTCCTCTGGCTTGTGAGACACTTTATGTTGCTTCCCTTTCAGGCATGCAACACAATGGTCATCACTTGTAAACTCTTTCTTTGGCATTCCAGTTACGAAATCATTCTTAATTAATTTATTCTTGTTTTTAAAGTTTACATGGCATATTCTTTTATGCCAGAGAAAAGACTCATCACTATTTGCTTTAGACAGAAAGCAAGACACTTCTCCAGAGGGAGAAGTTTCATGCAAGTCCATCTTGTACATGTTCCCTTTCCTGGGGGCTCTGAGCAGAATGTGATCTTGAGGAATGACCACCCCGGGCTTGAGCACAATTGACTCATGCTCAGTAAAGAGCATGTTATGCTTTTGATCATAAAATTAAGATACACTCAGTAGATTGTACCCAAGCTCCTTGACAAAGTTTACCTTCTCAATACAGAGCTTACCATTTATGACCATGCCCCTTCCTGTAATGTAACCTCCTGCATCTCCTCCAAAAGCAACAGGCCCTCCATCAATCTTTTCAAAATTTTGAAGTAGAGAGCCATTGCCTGTCATGTGCCTGGAACAGCCACTATCAATGATCCACACATTCCTATTGGTCTTTAGCTGTTCCTGCATAAAAAGAGATGATTAGTTACATTTGGATACCCAAGCCTTGCTAGTCTCGGGCTCAGTAATATCAACAGAAGACAATGCAACAGTAATTGATCCTATGTTCAGGCTTTGAGGATCAGCAGCTATTGTTGATGAAGAACATTCAGTCACATGGTCTTTCTTTGTCTTCCACACCACCTTTGGAAGCTTAGACTTGACCTTCAACACTTCGGAAGTTTTGACAACTTCGAAAGCTTTGGAGACTGGACCTTCGGAAGATCTTGCTTTCACTGCAGCAGGCTTGAGTACTTCGGAAGCATTCTTTTCTTCCGAGACTAATTTTTCTTCCGAAGGCAAGTTTTCACTTGTCTTCTTCTTCACCTTGGAACTTCCGAGAGGAAAAGCTTTTCCTTCAGAAGTTGGCTTCTTTTTGATCTTTTCAGAAGATTTCTTCTTGATCATGTGGACAGTGCTTTTAGGATTGTAGATGCAATCCTTAGCTAAATGAGAAGTACTTCCACACATGACACAGTCAAACTGCATTCTTCTGGAAGCCTTCTTTTGAGAGCAAGACTGATCTTGATCACTTTCCACTTCCTTCTTCTTCTTCACAGATGAAACAGCAAGTCTTTTAGGAAAAGACTTGCTACTGGATGTGGATGGTTCAGATTGTGCAATAGTGGTACACAACAAATCAGCCTTCTTCTTGTTGTTGTTGGGATGAGGTTGACAAGAACTAGAACCCCTGGTACTAGGATTCATAGTTGAATCTTCAGCTTTTACCACTTCAAATCCTACAGAGATGATCACTTGTTTCTGCTTAGAGTTGAAAGTGGCCTTGATCTCTTGAGCTTTCTTGGACTTTCTCTTTGCTTTTCTGATCAAGTTCTTCCTTTTGGACTTTAACAACCCAACAAAATTCCTCTCCTTAGGAGAATAGTGACCCTTCTTAGGATGATCTTTTTCATTCTTCTCAGATACAACCTTCACTATCTCCTCTTTATCCTCTTCACTCATAGGGTCTATGAGGGGAAGCTCATCTTCACAAGTTCCACACCATGGAGATCTTACTGATAGTAAGGAGTGTGGAGGAGCTATCTTACTAGATCCTAGTCCCTGCTTATTCTGATAACACACTTTGGCATGCAGAGATGAGGATATTATGTTCTTGAAGGTCTCTTCTTCAAAAACACACTTTTCTGCCCTGGCTTTGCTGATCACAAGCTCAGCCTGGCATTCAGTTAACTTAGTGATGAGATCTTTAATCTGAGTCCTGTAGTTGGTGTGTTCATGTTTGAGAGTTGAAATGGTTTTCTCTAAATCTTCTATTTTAAGTTTATATCTATTTTCAGCTCTTTTGAAATCAAATTTTAAGATATTTAAGGACTCAAGATCATATCACATTTCTAAGTTATAGGACCTGTATCTATTAACTTTAGCAATACATTCAGGAGTACAAAGATGTTCCAATACCTTGGCTTCATCATGATCAGCCATCAGTGCTTGGTTTGGAGATGCATCTTCAACTTGAAAGCTCCAGTCAAAGCCTCTTTCTTCAACATCAACTGCAGCTTGCTGCTTTGGCTTCTCATTCTGGTTGACTCCTTTAGTGTAGTTTGGTCTGGCTTGTGCTTGGCCACCATTTGTTCTAGGTGCCTTGCACTCCCTGGCAAAGTGTCCCATTTGATTGCAGTTGAAACACTTCACCTTACTTTTGTCCAGTCCAAACTTTCCACTGGCTGCATTACTAGGAAACTTCCTCCTTGTCCGCTTGTAGAACTTCTTGGCTCTGTGAGTGAGAAGAGCCATCTGCTGGACTATCTCCATGTACTCCAGATCATCTGGATGGATACAGTCCAGGTCTTCAAGGGTGAAGAGAAAGCTGCCTGAACTCTCATCAGCAGACACAAAAGCATGGGAAGAGCTTGTCTCTTGGAATGGATTTCCTTGGATGTAGCTCTCCCTTGGTGTCTCAAGGAAGGTGATGAAAGAACCCTTTTGTGAGTTGTCAGGGTAGCTGATAAGATGATGCTGTGGTTCTCTGCAATCCCTTTCAACCACATGAAGGGCTGAACCCTGCTGATTGCTGGAGATACCAGATGGATTTTGCATGTTCATCTCCATCTGGTAGCCACTGAGGATACCATACAACTCTCTAAGAGTGAGAGTCTTAAGGTTCTCAGTCCTCTTGATGACAACACAGTAGTGAGTCCACTGTCTGGGAAGAGAGGACATGAACTTCTTCACAATGTCCATGTTCTCAGGAGTTACTCCAACATCCATTAAAGTATCCACATTCTCAACATACCTGAAGTATTGTTGAGTCATGGTTTCACCTGTCTTGTAGGTGAAATTCTCAAAGTGTTGCTTCAAGAGGTCCTTTTTGTTCTCCTTTGCTTCAGAGGATCCCTCATACATGAGCTTTAGGGCATCCCATAACTGCTTGGCAGTTTTGCACTTCTTGAAGCCCTTGTAGATAGAGTTGGGAAGAGCAGTTTGGAGGGCAGTCATGGCCTTCTGATCGATATCTATCTTCTTTCTATCTTCTTCCGGAATGGCCAGCCACCTCTTTTGGGATCATGCCACCTCCAGCAGCAGCTAAAGATGTGCATGGAATGTAAGGTCCAGAGACAACAGATTCCCACATCCTGGAGTCTTGAGACTTGATGAAGCCTTTCATTCTTTGACACCAAGTATCAAAGTCTTCAGGAGTGATCAGTGGGGACTTTGTCATGGTGCCAGTTTCCATATCAGCCTTTAAAAAAGCTGACATTTGAGTTGTTAAGTATTTTGTGAAAAGCTGAGAGATCCAAGATGGTGAGATCTTACAATCAAGAGCCTGGAAAGCTCTGATACCAATTGCAGGACCGTTTGAAGGGTGCAAGTCAGTTTTCACAATGAGGAGAGACTTAGAACACTTCACAGATCAAATAGGAAACTGGATAGTTTATGATGATACTAAGATAAACACAAGTAAACAAGAGACAGAAAGCTTAAGAACAAGATAATTGGCTTTCAAGGAAGATGTATATTACTCTCAAGTTCTATTACATAAAAAGTTCTAAGATAAACACAAGTAAATTCAGAACTTTTTATATTGCTCTCAAACTTTATGTGCATAAAAGTTCTGAATTTTGAGATTGTTTTGTTTGTTGAAAATCTTTGAATTGATATCATAAACTTAACAATCACCCTAACCTGCAAAGAGCATTAACCCACTCAGATTGCACATTAGATTTTCCCCAAATCCTTTTGATCAAGATCCTACTACCATCGATAATCTAAGTTACCTAAATACAAATAAAGAAACATCGATTCTAAGATCTTAATAAACATACACACACTGAATTTTTTTGGATCTCCCGCACCTCTAATATTAATTTAATAAAAAAATCCATTAGAATATTTAGAAACTCTCATCAGCAGACACAAAAGCATGGGAAGAGCTTGTCTCTTGGAATGGATTTCCTTGGATGTAGCTCTCCCTTGGTGTCTCAGGGAAGGTGATGAAAGAACCCTTTTATGAGTTGTCAGGGTAGCTGATAAGATGATGCTGTGGTTCTCTGCAATCCCTTTCAACCACATGAAGGGCTGAACCCTGCTGATTGCTGGAGATACCAGATGGATTTTGCATGTTCATCTCCATCTGGTAGCCATTGAGGATACCATACAACTCTCTAAGAGTGAGAGTCTTAAGGTTCTCAGTCCTCTTGATGACAACACAGTAGTGAGTCCACTGTCTGGGAAGAGAGGACATGAACTTCTTCACAATGTCCATGTTCTCAGGAGTTACTCTAACATCCATTAAAGTATCCACATTCTCAACATACCTGAAGTATTGTTGAGTCATGGTTTCACCTGTCTTGTAGGTGAAATTCTCAAAGTGTTGCTTCAAGAGGTCCTTTTTGTTCTCCTTTGCTTCAGAGGATCCCTCATACATGAGCTTTAGGGCATCCCATAACTGCTTGGCAGTTTTGCACTTCTTGAAGCCCTTGTAGATAGAGTTGGGAAGAGCAGTTTGGAGGGCAGTCATGGCCTTCTGATCGATATCTATCTTCTTTCTATCTTCTTCCGGAATGGCCAGCCACCTCTTTTGGGATCATGCCACCTCCAGCAGCAGCTAAAGATGTGCATGGAATGTAAGGTCCAGAGACAACAGATTCCCACATCCTGGAGTCTTGAGACTTGATGAAGCCTTTCATTCTTTGACACCAAGTATCAAAGTCTTCAGGAGTGATCAGTGGGGACTTTGTCATGGTGCCAGTTTCCATATCAGCATTTAAAAAAGCTGACATTTGAGTTGTTAAGTATTTTGTGAAAAGCTAAGAGATCCAAGATGGTGAGATCTTACAATCAAGAGCCTGGAAAGCTCTGATACCAATTGCAGGACCGTTTGAAGGGTGCAAGTCAGTTTTCACAATGAGGAGAGACTTAGAACACTTCACAGATCAAATAGGAAACTGGATAGTTTATGATGATACTAAGATAAACACAAGTAAACAAGAGACAGAAAGCTTAAAAACAAGATAATTGGCTTTCAAGGAAGATGTATATTGCTCTCATGTTCTATTACATAAAAAGTTCTAAGATAAACACAAGTAAATTCAGAACTTTTTATATTGCTCTCAAACTTTATGTGCATAAAAGTTTTGAATTTTGAGATTGTTTTGTTTGTTGAAAATCTTTGAATTGATATCATAAACTTAACAATCACCCTAACCTGCAAAGAGCATTAACCCACTCAGATTGCACATTAGATTTTCCCCAAATCCTTTTGATCAAGATCCTACTACCATCGATAATCTAAGTTACCTAAATACAAATAAAGAAACATCGATTCTAAGATCTTAATAAACATACACACACTGAATTTTTTTTGGATCTCCCGCACCTCTAATATTAATTTAATAAAAAAATCCATTAGAATATTTAGTTATCTCCTTCGCCAAATATCTCCTTTTTAAGTTTCTCTTCATGACTAACTATATTGGTACTATACCAACTCTGTTTGCTACTTGAATTGTATAAATTACCTTATTAGCCAACTCCACATCTTTTTTTTCCTTGCGATGTTAGTTGATTCTTTACGACATTTGTGAATCCTCTTAACCATGTAGGTTGACTTGAAACACATCTGACGACATGAAAGGACCTCCAACTTCCGTTATCATAATTGCTTCAATCGAAGTCATAGAAGGTGACACCATCTATTTTCTAGTTTTTAAGGGTTCTGAAAGGAGAAAAATATAGGTTGAGGATGGAAATCCCAAGTGATCCTTAAATAGTGTGGGCCGGATCTAGTATAATTTGTTTCATCATATTCAATTCTTAGATCGGATTCAAATCAATTCTCCATCTTTGCCTATATCTTGTCCCAGGAGATGTAGTGTCCTTAGCCCACTAGGTCATACCATTGTTTTCCATTTGATCCAACATAGTTGAGGGGCCCATATTACTAACGCTAGTATTCGTGCAGGAAGATTCATGCACCTTGGGAATATAATTATCCTTACCAAAGTTTTGAGAATCATCACAAAAGGATTTATGATGCATTTTTACGTTGTGTTCCCGAGTACATTTAAAGAGAGAATAGAAGGAAAGCAGAAGGAAAGAAAAAAATAAATGTGTTCGATAATTTTTTTCATCAGAAGGAAGTGAAAGAAAAGTAGTAAAGCCACATTCCTGAGTTCACTTAAGAAGGGATATTAAAGCATAAAATCAATCCTTCTAGGTTAGAAACAAGTGGAGAGAAAATAAAAGAAAGGAAGAGAAGAAAAAAGAAGATAAAAGAAAAGAAATGGTTTTCTTTCTTTTCTCTTCTTAAATAAACTCGAGAACACAACATTAAGTACATGAGGGTTTAAATTACCACTATCGTAGGAATCAAAAACCTAGCCAATAACCTTTATTCTCCGCTCGATTTGACTTCATCACTGTTGTGCTGATCCATCTAGAACTTAGAACACCAATCTTTGTCATTCTAGGTGACCCTAATTGGGTATTTCCACCCTTTCCATATAATACTTGCTCGCCCATTGTTTTTTTAAGAAAAGTATGTGAGGATACTAACCTTGTCACCAAGCAAATTACCATTAACATGGGATACTTTAGAAGGTTATATAACCCTTCCTTAGCCTTCCCCAACACGGTTAAAAACACTTTTATCCCACAAGTGGATTAGCACCTCATATATTTTCAAATTCACAATATGGTATGTTAGCAAGTCTTCTCCTTCCATTGCTTTGACCCCTCTTGGGATCTCCACAACCACAATACACAACCACCACCATAATTAGTCGCCGCAGTCATGTGGCGCCGTTATTGTCTCTGGATCTTTGGCGTATTGCAATTGTTGCTAGCTATGTGTTGTGAACAAGGTTAACTAGCGAATGTTGAATCCAAGGTGCAAAGCTTTTGGTTAATCGTTAAAGGTAAAAGATTTAATTACCTTATGGTTGTGATTATTAACTTATTTAAGTAGCGTGTAATTGGATGCCTGATAGGGTTTATATAATTGTTAGTCGTGTAAACGCGTCTATTATAAAATTAGTAAAGATTTGATCTTTTATGCAAAGGTAATGGCTGCAGGATACCCAACGACATATACGTCACCATGTCCACATGTTCCTCGGATAACTTCCATAATTTTGCATGTGAGACTCCCTCCACCGGTAGGTTGGCAATGAACATTATAGTGGCTTTCATGGAGTCCTACATGGCCTTCGTCTTTTTCACTCATTGTTTCCTCTTCCTTCTCTCCTTCATTCGTTGTCATGCTTCATTGGTTTTTGGTCTTTCTAAGAGCATGTTCATCAAAATACATAGTTATACAATGAGCTATTATTAGTGTAGAAGAACATAACTTTTCGTAACACTTTTTTTCGCTCTTTGTAAGACTACAAAATATCAAAAGCTGGTTACATCATTTACTTTTTATTGTTTTTACAACAGTTCATAAAATAAAAATGATATATAAGATTCATTAAACATGATTGTAAAAATTTTGGTCATTTTACTGCTTTATCTTTTTTTACAAGACATATATTTTGTGTAAAAATATAAATTTTAGTCCCATCCGGTTCAAATATAATATATGCATACTTTTTAAAATTTACTTTTGTATTCCTTAAAGCTCAGCTATTTTCACAAAAAGATAATGTTTCCAAGCATTCGAAATATCCCATTACAACATGCTTATCTTTGTATACGTTTCTCATATAAATCTTATACAAAACTTCTTAATGCATCACACGGTGATTCCCATTTTTTATACCCAATGAACAAAACATTAAAGTTAAAATTATAACCCCAACCACCTAACCTTAAAAAAACTATATTTACCTATAAAGAATTAATATAGCCAAAAAAAGTCTAAAGTATATTTAAAACCCATACATGAATTATGGCTTTAACTCCCAAAAAAACTCACCAACTATTTTCTTTAAGAACCTTCGAACCACAAGACACAAAATAAAACATCTACTATATAAGGCCTTGCGGTACACTTTATGGTTGAGTTGGCTCTTATGGGACGTCACATGCCACTCCCACCCGGAGTGAAGGGGCGTTAAAAGAGGGTGGGCGTGAGCAGGTTAACAAGTGTGAAAAAATTATAGCGGGCCCCTCCCTCTACACATGTACAATCACTTTATATTTAATTTTATGTTGAATTGTGTTATGGGACATGGAAGGAGTGAGATGATTACCTTAATCGTGAGGTGATGTATAATATGATAAAATATATGATATACATACGTAGAGTGAAAGTGCGTAAAAATATATTAATGGCCTAAGCGTTTGAAAGTTTATCCGTTCAATTTGTAGTACATGCAATACAATAGTCATTAAAAATAATTTATCTTTTTTTCATTTCCTTAGAAATTAATGAGCTTGAATATTACATTATTTTAAATTTTATACCGTATTACAACGACATTAATAAATGATTAAATTGTGTAAACACATGCAATCATCACATTAATTCTACCATTTATTTTTCCATCCAAATCATTTATTAAATTTTTAAAGTCTAAATAACTAATTTCTAAACTCTCTCTCTCTCTCAGTTTAAACATTCTGATATTTTCTAAAATTAATATTTTCTATAAAACATATTTTTAACTAATTAAAACTAAATGTTTTGATTAAAAATACATTCTTTTAAAGATTTTTAAAAACAATGAATTCTTTTAAATAACATATATTTTTACACATATGATATATTTTAAAAACGATCTATTTTATAATATAAAAGTTTTATATAAAACTATTTTTCTAAAAAAGTAAAAAAATAACTGAAACCCAGAGTTTTAAACAATGATATATTTATAAAAATGATATTTGGTCAAAAAACTTTTATTAAATATGAAAATTATTTATAAAACAAAATTAACTAAAAACCATAGTTTTGAAATAATGAGATTTTTATTAAAAGGATATTTTTCAAAAAAAATACTCTTAAAACAAAATTTTTGTTAACATATTTCTAAAATGAGATTTTTAAAAAATACTTTTTTAAAATGAAAGCTTTAAAAAACTAATAAAAATAATTTATTAATATTATTTTGGTTATATCATATATCAAAATAATGTTATATATTTCCCAATTTTTCATTAATTTTTAATATTATTATTAAATCTGTGTAATAAACGGGGTTATAACCTAATACATTATATAACTATATTGCATAACAAAGTATGCAATACTATATTATTTTTGATTTATTGAATATAAATACAAACAATATCTGAAAAACATAAAATTAGCATTTGAAGCTGGCATGTCACGGCATCTCTGACTTTTGCATCTCCTAATAAATTAGGAGGGGTCATTGTTAGATCTCGAATGAATGGTGACTACACTTCTATGTAGTCAATTTAACTTTATGAAATTATTTATTGGTACAAGTCTTTTTCGTATTATTTATTTGTTTCACAAGGCCATAAGTAGAGAAAATTATGATATGTGATATATCATCGTAACAAAAAGACCAGGACACATGGTAAATTTACGAGAAAACATGATGAGTGAGAAAATATTTGCGTAATATGTCAACCGTTACATTGAATTAGAAGTACTTGCTGATATTTTAAACTTCTAGGCTTCTATCATTACGCCCGTTAGTGATATTCTAAGGGTGGTGGGCTGTACGGGAGTATGTCAACGGGTAGCTCAGGTACATGTGGCTACACTGCCTTTGCCTTCAACGCTATGTCAAGCGGGTACCAAAATACGCAATGGGTATAAGCCAAAATGTTTTTTCTCTAGTTTTCATATTAGGTTAGTTATCACTTTTTGTATGACAAACTGGTGCCACCTATTAGGTTATTCTAAGGTAGATGATGGTACATTTGATGTGGTTAATTATTATTGGTTGAATGTTAAGCTAGATGAGGGAAGAGAAATGAACACCCCTTGGGTCCTTCACCCTAAGGCTTGGGTAGTATAGGTTAGTAATGTTGGAAATTTGAACACAAAATAATTATATTTATGTATTTATTTATTTATTGGTTTAAGTTTTCGTTTTGTAACAAACTATACCATGTCCAAATTAAAGTTGAGATGAATTAGATATCGATGCTCGAAGTTGAGTGGTCGGAATGAACAAAATGAAACTTGGGTGATTATAGTAGGAAATTGTTGAAATTTCTTGTATAATGCTAATAAAGCCATGTATTGACTAACATGGATGTTTTATGTTTTGACCAAGTCTTTTAATAAATATTATGAATGTTTATTATGTTTTTAAAATTGACATTAAACATGTCATGAATAAAATAAGAGTTTTAATTTGGTCTCATAAAACATTTCATAAATCAAATGGAAGTTTTGATTGTGAATCATAAAACTCATATTAATGTGAAGTTTTTAGCATGAGTATATAACTAAACTCATGATGAGAAGAAGAAGAAAAAAAGAAGAAATTTATTCTCTTTAGATTCAACAAGTTTCATAGAAATTTAGAGATGATCATTCTCTAAATTGTTCTTCCTACACCGTCATCTTTAACGTTTTTCCATATAACATCATAACACATATTTTACCGGTGATCTCTCGGGTCCGAGGCACTCTCCGGCAGTACATACTGCTTTGGCTGTTGTACCCTAGGAGACAGACGCGTTGTCTTGAGTAGAGACGCGAAATCTGTTTTAAGGGACCCGTGTCTAACACGATCCTCAGCCATAACCGTCAATCTTTTGTTTGTTAATTGTTGCAGTCAAGAGGTATAGTTGAAGATTCGAACGCGATTAAAACTCAAGTGAAGAATACTATATGAAGACTCGTTGGAGTATATACTAAAGATGGATGTTCAAATCAAGTTTGGTACATAAATATTGTTATATTTATTTTTCTAGTCGTATTTGTAAACGGTATTGTACTAAAATATTTCCCATGGCTAACGAGAGTATCGTTAGAATTACTATTTTTAATATAAAAGTGAACCTACTTCTTACAAACTTAAAACAGATTTCGTGATTGGACTTTTAAAACATTATTACTATGGTTTTAAGGTTCACGAAATGTTAAAGAAAATGTTATTTGAGATTTTTGTTAAAATCAAACAAACTTTTTTTTGGGAAATAACGTAGTACAACGTCATGTTTGGATTTTAATAAAGATTGGAGTACAATCTAATATCCAAAATACCGTATTACCAAACGAATACTTTGATTCTATAATGTGTTAAAATATTTTTATAAATGTTTAACAATCTAACATGTGTGTTAGAGATGGTTTAATTTTTAAAAGCCATTATGAAATCATGGGTTTATAGTTTTAAAATTATTTATGACTACAATGATTTAAGCAAAATCAATTTTTATTTAGAAACTAGTGTTTTGATATAAAAAGAGAAATAGTTTATTTCATATGAGCCGAGAAGCTTACAAACGATTTTGCAATCGTTTAGATCTAACGAGCGTGTTAGAAGCGGGTTTATTGTATATAAACCGATAAGTTTAAAAACAATGTTTGGTAGTTGTTTATTTCTAACAAGCGTGTTAGAATTGGTTTATATTTTATATATCGAAAAGCTTTAAAACGGTTTATTTAATCGTTTATTTCTAACGACTAAGTTAGAACCGGATTTATTATATATAAATCGAAAAGCTTTTAAAGCAATCTTTGTAGTCGTTTATTTCTAACGTGCGGGTTAGAAGTGGTTATTTTAACCGATAAGCTTAAAATGTTATTTGTGATCATTTATTTTCTAACGAGCGTGTTAGAAAACGGTTTATTTAATAAGAACCATAATATTTAAAATGATTGTTGTAATCAGTTGTTAGAAACGGTTTATGTATATAAACCAAAATATGTTTAAAAACATTTTTATAATCATTTATTCTCTAATAAATGTGTTAGAAACGGTTTATTCTATTTAAAAACGTTTTTATAAGCATTTATTCTCTAATAAATGTGTTAGAAACGGTTTATTTTACTTAAAAACGTTTTATAATCATTTATTCTCTAATAAATGTGTTAGAAACGGTTTATTCTATAAATCAAAAAGTGTTAAAAAAAAAAAAAAGTAAGAAAACATTTGTAAATGTTTGTCTTCTAACGAGCGTGTTAGATACTAATTTATATAATAAAACCAATTTTGAACCTTATGATCTTGACTTTTGTGATCAAGAAATAAAATAAATACGATATATTTTTAAAATAGTTGCGAAGCTACGAAATATTTTGAATTAATAAAACATATGTTTTGCAATCTAAAATGGTTACTACTCATGTGAGAAGTAGCACGTCTCGAACAACATAATAGTCTCGATGAGATTATTCAGAAAAAAACAAAAGTCGAGGTTGTTGTGAATAAAAATAATTGTTGAAATACAACTACTTATAAATAAGATAGTGTATACACAACATTGTTGTTTTTTAGTCGGTTTTGACTATTTAAATTTAGAGTTTCTAGATGAAATGAGAAACTTGATCGTATGAGTGCATGAAGTATTATTGAGGGAGTACCTCAAGACATGCCATAAAATCAATATCATTGCTACAATGATGAAAGTGTTATCGATAATAACACTTGGAGATTTGATGCCTATATTGTAATTTTTATCCGTTTGAATTATTATTAAAAAGTGTTTTACACTTTACGTTTTAATTTCTGTTGTATTATTATTTGTGTTCAATATCTTAAGATAACACATGCAATATTTACAACGAAATAAATCAGTTTTTATTATAACGTTCAAAATGATTTTAAGAAAAATAATTTTAAACTTCAATTATATAATGTTTAAAAAATATATAACTTTAAACGGATAGTGCAATATGAGATTTGCATAATAAACAACTTGAGAGTTGTTGAATTGTTTAAGTGTCGAAGATGAGACATCAAATGTCATATCATATCATGAGATCGAAAATATGATAAGTGTGCTGAGATGAAATACTCAAGTATTAGATATACCGATAACCTTCATTTGAAGTTATCATAAAAATTCACGAGTGTGGATATATCTACATATGAAAGCAATATATGTTATCTTCAATGAATTTAGCTAAATTCATTTTGAAAGATCTAAATGTAAATACGTCTACCATCTTAATGTTGTTAAAGCTATGTGGAGGAATTTTCTTTCGTTTGAGAAAATATCCTAGTTATACATAGCTTAAAGGGAACAACAAGACATATGTGCCATTAACTCTAGGCAAACTTTATGAATTGCATATTATTGAGTGTCAATGTGTTTGACTCTGTATTAATGTAATACTGATTGTAGATGAGTTTCATTTATACTGTTAATGATGAATGTGTTCACCAAAGGAATTGAATCAAGACTTATTATTAAGTCTTTATAAGCCAAGGGAAGATGGTGCATTTTGCACTTCACACACTCCTACTATTGTGCTTGAAAGTTGGCTGAGTAGTTTTGACAAATGTTATTAAGATCTTGGTCTTAACTCAATTCCAACTACTGGAGTGTGTGTACACTAGATTGGTACCGAGCTTGCCTTTGAGTTGCTACCAACCTATTGTATTAATGCCGAGGTCCGACAGTTGCTACCGACTGGCTGCTGCTAAGTTGGTGCTGAGAAGGCTACCGGGTATGACGTCATGTCTGGTGACATGCCTGTGGATAAGAGCATTAAAGGAAAATGAGTTATGTTCCTAATCGAATGATGAATAATAAGTCTCATGATTTATCTAAAATAAGACATGAATATGGACAAGGGATAGTGTGTTATTCCTTAAAGCTGTGAATGATCAGAATGATGCATCTTCTGTTCACATGCTAGAGTACTATAGTGTAAAGCATGCTAGCATAGTACTTATCAATTATGATGCTCTAAGGAGGTCAATCATGTGTAGACAAATTTAAAAGAGTATATTCATTCGGTTCAAGAAGGTTGATATAACCTATGGAAAACTTAACTAACTAGATAATGTTATCTAGTTTACAAAGTCTAATGAGGAGTACTCAGTTTTCTAGGTTTGTCCAATTGCAAACCTCATTTTAAATCAAACTGCAAGAAATGTGGGGGAGAGGCCATTTTAGAAACAATTCTTTAAGGTATGTAGAAATGGTTTTGTGAGAAAGTTTTCTTAAACCTATTTAGAAAGGGAGAACCTTTCATTAACCCATATGGATGTTATCCAATAACACTTAAATATGAGGGTTTCTTGCATTTAAAAATGAAATGTTAGCAATATTGATTTTGACACAAAGGTCATAAAGAGTCTATGATAGACTCGGATTCTAATTGGCTAGATTTAGAATCTTGATAGATTTCTACTACCAAATGCTTAAAGGAGATGTGTTCATCTTGAAATAAGAATTGTATTATTCAAATACACTTAATAGCCATTATTAACTTACGAGTTAAGAACACATCATGAAAACTTATCTCGATTGAAGTTATCTATATCCACTTGACGAAGTGATAGATAATAATTTTGGATCCAACAACTTGCGGGTTGAAAAAGAGATGAGATAAAAAGGAATTGGACTAAAGCCCGTAGGAAAAGGGGAATATGAGGGAAACCTAACCTAGCTAATTGGAGATCCCAAGATCTAGGTTCAATAGGACAACTTAATCATATGACCAATGGAGTCACTATAGGGGAGTACCCTAAAACTAAAAGGGAGTCATGAACTTCCTAGTCCATTCACTCAGGGGGAGTACCCCGAACCAGTGACCAAGTGGACGTTAAGCATATTCAGGTTAAATGATTGTGGAAATCAATATAACCATGATGCTTTTAATGATTCATGGAATCACCTATGTTAGAGAGAAGTGGGGTCGCTTCAAATGGATTTGTGGGGAGGCGCAAATCCTAGAGCTCTCGCAGAACCAGGATAGTGATCCATGACCATAACGGACACGACAATGAGGGGATGTGCCCGACTAGGGAGAGTCTTGTGTGAATGTGTATTGTCGTCTACACAAAACGGGGTCTGTTCAAAGACATCGCGTCTACACACCACCAGTAGGCTAAGTATGCTTCACAAAGGAAGGTTCAATGGGAACACCTACCTATCCTGCAAGACTCAACTGTCGAGTTTTCATTGGAAATTTTATGTGTTTTGATCGATCTCCATTCATGTGGGGGATTGTTGGAAATTTGGACACAAAATAATTATATTTATGTATTTATTTATTTATTGGTTTAAGTTTTCGTTTTGTAACAAACTATACCATGTCCAAATTAAAGCTGAGATGAATTAGATATCGATGCTCGAAGTTGAGTGGTCGGAATGAACAAAATGAAACTTGGGTGATTATAGTAGGAAATTGTTGAAATTTCTTGCATAATGCTAATAAAGCCATGTATTGACTAACATGGATGTTTTATGTTTTGACCAAGTCTTTTAATAAATATTATGAATGTTTATTATGTTTTTAAAATTGACATTAAACATGTCATGAATAAAATAAGAGTTTTAATTTGGTCTCATAAAACATTTAATAAATCAAATGGAAGTTTTGGTTGTGAATCATAAAACTCATATTCATGTGAAGTTTTTAGCATGAGTATATAACTAAACTCATGATGAGAAGAAGAAGAAAAAAGAAGAAATTTATTCTTTTTAGATTCAACAAGTTTCATAGAAATTTAGAGATGATCATTCTCTAAATTGTTCTTCCTACACCGTCATCTTTAACGTTTTTCCATATAACATCATAACACATATTTTACCGGTGATCTCTCGGGTCCGAGGCACTCTCCGGCAGTACATACTGCTTTGGCTGTTGTACCCTGGGAGACAGACGCGTTGTCTTGAGTAGAGACGCGAAATCTGTTTTAAGGGACCCGTGTCTAACACGATCCTCAGCCATAACCGTCAATCTTTTGTTTGTTAATTGTTGCAGTCAAGAGATATAGTTGAAGATTCGAACGCGATTAAAACTCAAGTGAAGAATACTATATGAAGACTCGTTGGAGTATATACTAAAGATGGATGTTCAAATCAAGTTTGGTACATAAATATTGTTATATTTATTTTTCTAGTCGTATTTGTAAACGGTATTGTACTAAAATATTTCCCATGGCTAACGAGAGTATCGTTAGAATTACTATTTTTAATATAAAAGTGAACCTACTTCTTACAAGTAAGCAAAATTAAAATGTGTATAGGTTCATGTTTTCTTAACATCGTCTACATATGTGTTTTGCGGCAACAAATACAAGTGCATTAGTGTGTTTTTATTAAACATGTTAAAAATAGAAAACTCTAAATTAATTTAAACAAATATGATAATATGTGCATGTAATGAGAAGACAACAAATATGATAATATGTGCATATAATGAGAACACAATTTTTATATATAATTCTCAATAGTATGATAAAAACTAGGAAGATGAAGCTTAATTTAAACCATTATATGCGTAGTATGAATGTATGTAATAATAAAAACAGGCATTCATATACATTCAAATGAAGAAAAAACATATGAAAATACACTTATGTATGGAAGTTTCCATGACCAACAAAAACTTGTATTACGATTCACAAACTTAGAACAAAAAGGAACTATACAAAATTATATAACAATGGCATGCACATGCACACCATGTATACTACATAGATGCCCAATGCACATGTGTAAGAAAATTATATAAATATGGTATTCGCATGTCCATGAATAAAACATCTGAACATGTATGTTTTCCAACCTGAAAATCTCGAATAAAGTAGTACTATTTGGTTGATTTATGAGAAACTTGGTTCAACATTAACCATTAGTAGCCTAGATGCAAATGCTTTTTGGATTACTTCAAAAACATTGCATTGTCATAAAGTTGTTCATTATGATTTATATTATGGGTTATTGAAAAAATGGTTATGATCCCTATCACATACTAATTGGCTCATGAAAGTGAGATATATAAGTGATGGAACCTAAAGTCTTGCTGAATGCAGTTTATTTTTAAATTTCATGACCAAGTATATAGAAACCTTTGTTTCTTAAGTAAAATATTACTTACAAATTTGTAGATTTGATTAATGGCAAGTATAGAGTTTAAGGGTAAAAGGATATCACCATGTAAATACACAGATTTTAAGGGACTAGAGTGGATATTAACTAACTCAACTACCATCACTACTTGACATTCCACCAAAGGTTGTATTTTCGTAGATACTTCTCTCTATGGATGAAGTGATCATCATAACCTCTTCCTTGTTATAATGTGAAGAAATCTCCATGATTTTCACAGTTTTGACAAAATGATCACATTTTTATTTTAAATCCTCGGTAGTCTGGGGTACCGGTCGTTTTTCTTTTCGGACTAACTTGGAAATGATCATCACTTATAAATATATAAATAGAAGGTTGCAAAGAATGTTATAATAAATCACACATAAACATCTTCTTGTTCAACCTCTTGATCGTGTTCTTCTTTTCTATCTTGTAAATCAATAAGGTCTATGAATGAAAGATCACTTTAGATAACCTAGACATTAAATTTAGGTTTTCAAAAGGTTAAATAAAGTATAAGAGAAAAAGTTCTTTAAGTAGATAACAGACACTTAAAATTCACTAGTCATGCAGCAAGTTCACGGTGTGACCATATCATGCAAGGTTTAGGACTAGTCTTTCCTATAGTTTATTGTATCTGTTACATTGAGTTAAAATCTATTTTAAAGCTTTTATTCAGGTTTTAAAATAAGTAAATAGGTCATAAGTATATTATTGAGCCTGGTATCTTTTCTAAATTCGCAAGTAAGCTTTACTTGTCATGCATTGGATATGAAATTCCAAAACAAATATACTAAGCTATGAGTAATGAAACATCTTATGATCTTTTAAATACTTAACACTTATTTTAACAGTAAAATTTTATTAAAAACTACATGCCTAACAAAAAGCTAGACAGAACGAACAAATTACATAAAAACTATATAAGGGATTATTAAGCAAATTAATCTGCCCATGAGATAGTCAATCAACCAGACCTATTGGTAAACCACAAGAAAGAAAAACTCCTACGATCATCAAAAATCAAAATTTTTCTATGAGGAGAAGACCTAGAGACAACTTCATTTCTGAATCTCAAGATAACCTTTTCTATCCAAGTTTTACATTATTAGAATGTGATTTAACAATACTCTCCATGCATTGATATTAACATTTTTGGGGACAATCCAAATCCAAAAGATACATCTAGAAGCAATTGAAAGAATACAAGATTTAATAGCAATTTAGATATCCTTAACAACAAAAACCTCATTATCACCTTTTAGAGACCACTACCATGAATCAAAGGAGGTAATGATCTTAAAAGAAGTAGCCAACCCCACATCAAAGTGCTTGATGTCATGAACCCAAGAAAAGGTCAAAAACCATAAATCTTTCTAGAAAGAGGTAGCATGGCCTGAACCAATTTTCTTTTGTAAAGCTTCATATGAAACTATTCTTTTACCATGCATGATAAAGAAGGATTTTATTATTCTAAACCACACCAAATTCCCAATAATCGGCCAGTTAGGACTCTAGCTACCCACATAAGGGCCATCAATGGAATTAATAACTTTTACGCATAGACTATTTGGAGAGGAGACGTATCGGCATCTCCATTTTTGAAGAAGAGAATAGTAAAGCGCCTCCAACAAACCATCTTTATCTTTAGAAGCTAAAATCGCCTTCTATTTAATCCAAGAAAACTTCAAAGAATCCACATCTCTTCCCCATAAAAACGGAGCTCGACAAGAATCCCCAAATAAAAAATAGGAAGCTTATTAGACTTACACCCAATAACACTACACCAATCTACATTCGTATGACATATACCAATACCTAATAAGTGGGATTTGTGAATATTTAATTTTAAACCCTAGATGAGGTAGAAACAGTTAAGAGCTCGAACCACATTATCAATGTTGTTCATCGACCAAACGCTAACTACCATAGCATCATCAACAAAGAATAAGTGTGAAATCAAAATTGTGAGACCAACCCTCACGCATTCGAAAAAATTTGAGTTATTGGATTTTAATAATCTCAGCTTTAAGTTATTGGCCGGAATTAATCCCAACTCAAGAAATGTTTATAAACACTCTTAAATTTAAGTTTCTTTTCCTCCAATGATCTTTTACTAACTAAGAGTTAACTCCGTTAGTTTTTTGATAACGTAGACCACTTTTGTGGCCAAAACATTAAGAAGAAAGTTTAAATCTACCATCAGATCCGTCAATCTAAAACTTTTGCACTTTCAAAAACACATCAATCTCCACCTTTTTATCTGAACCACTTGACATATTAGAGGCAGATTTCAGGTGACAATGAAGGCTAGATAACGGAAAACAAACCTGATAGAGGCTGGTTGGTAGCGAAGTTTAAAAATATCTCAAAGTTGACCTTATTTCATCAAAAAAAAAATAACGGGAGTTAACTCTTAGTTAATAAGGAATTGTTGGAGGAAAATAATGTCACAGTTTAGAGTGTTTATAAATATTTCCTGAGTTGAGATTAATTTTGACCAATAGTTGAAAGTTGAGATTATTAAAATCCAGTAATACAAAAAATTTAAAGGAACCAGATCTTGAAAGGCATTATTGAGACCTTCCTTAGCTAAATTTAATAGAACATTAGATAAGGGATCTTTTTGTCTTAGTCCTCATTCCAAATTAAATTTAAGGAAGGATTACCGTTTACTAAAACTAAAGATTTAGCTGAACTAAGGCTCACCTTTATCCAACTAATCCACTTTGGTCTAAACCCCATAAAAGATAGAATAGAGAACAAGTAGTCCTAGCCTATCGGAATCAAAAGCTTTCTCGAAATCAATCTTAAATAGCATCACGGGTTTGTTTCTTCTTGTTATAATAATCAACAAGGTCATTAGAATGAGAGGACCATCTAAAATTTTATGATTTTTAATAAACGTGGATTGTTGCATCCCAATGACAAGGTCAATGACAAGAGAAAGCTTGTTTGCCAATATCTTTGCAATGATTTTGTATTAAAGGCTAATGAGATTAAAGGGTCTATAATCTGTAACAAGATAAGGATTAGCAACTTTCTTGATGAGGGAAATTTAAGAGGTATTTCATCCACTAGGAATATTAGAAGAAGTAAAAGCCTTTTGAATTGAACGAAAGAGATAATGTTGCTTTTCAAATATCCCAAAAAGCTTTGACAAACCCTATAGAGAAGCCATTAGGATTGGCTGATTTGTCACTACCACAAGACCAAATAATAACGTTGATCTCCTATTTTGAACAACTTACTTCGAAAAATTCGTTTTGAGAATGATTAAGTTGCAAAACCTTCCATTGTTAATCACATAAGAGATATAATGAATTTTGGAGAAAATTGATTAAAGAAATCAAAAAGTATCTTTAACCTAAAATGGATTAGTCACCCAATCCCCATTAGATTTAACTCCATTTATAGCCAGTTGTCGCCTTTTTTTCTTTTATAATCGCATGAAAGTATTTGAAGTTTTCATCTCCGTTCACAAGCCAATTCACTTTTGCCTTTTGGCCAAGGTCCATTGTTTTTATCGCTCCATACAATAAATATTTTGCTTTATGTTTTTACTTTCCACCAAAAATTCAGTCTAAACCAACCATCCCTTGCGTGCCTCGTCAATTAGCCAGCTTAGATTCAAGATGAAGAATCGGACGATGGACAACCACTTGTTTGAAAGAACAAAGGCGTCAATGGCTTGGAAACAATTAGCTAAATCGTCAGATATTAGGAGCCAATCCAATTTGTTCAAGTTTTCACCATTTGAGGACATACGCGCATAATTAAAACCTTCCATTGGAACATCGAAGAGATCATTAGTAGTGAAACAATGCTTAACACTTTAATCAAGATCAAAAATCAAGGTTGGGGATTCCTCAACAACAGTCAAATATGTGTATTCGTGTGATATAAGATATGTGACATACACACTTAAAAACTTAAACCACGTATTATAAAGATATGAGTAAGTCTTTGATCTTATTCAAGGTTATCTTCTCTCCACAAAAACTGTCTTGTTATAAGGAAACCGAATGTTGAAGATATCTTTCTACTCTAATAAAAGGGTAACTTAGGGTGACACGTCTCAGCATCACATTTCATCTCACCAAAATTTTCCCGCTTCTCTCTCCTATTAAATAATTACCTTAATTACCAATAATATTATTTAACCCTTTTTAGAATAAAAATATTTTTTTAATAAATTAAGAAAAAAATCTTTTTATTGATGTTATTTTTAAAAAATAAATTTTTATAAAACATCAAACTTTTTTAAAATTAATGTTTTTAAAAAGTAAATTTTTTACAAACCAAAAATAATTATAATTAAATATTATAATAAGAATTTTTTTAATTTTGAATATGATTTGTTTTGAAACAAAATAGTTTTATTATGTTTAATATTTTATTTGTTAAACCGTATAATACACGGGTTTACTATAGCTAGTACTATATATTGCATGAAGACTGTGAATGATACTTTATAAACATATCTTTATTCTAGCAATTTTGTGAGAAAATTCATCGCATTACATCGAGAAAATATAATTCAGGAGTGTTCATTTGCAACCATTTATAGGGTTTGTTTACATCATTCATGGTTTTTTAAGGTTAATTTGTTTCGTCTTATGGGCTATTTGATAGCCTTTTAATGGTTATTAGTAGACTATCTTTTAATGATTCATAGCCTCTTATGGTTAATAGGTAACTCTAATGATGAATGGTTAATAGGTACCATTAGGATTTAACCTTTTAACCATTAAGCATTGGGGTTCTTAACCATTAATAGATTATGAACTATTAAAAGGTAGCCTCTTAATTCATTAATAGGCTACCAAACAGCCCGTTAGTTTATTATACTTTGATATGTTCAATACGTTAAATTAAACTTTGATAGACTCTTTTGTCTCTATTAAACTTATTCTTAACGGTTCTCGATCTCTTCTCCTAAAATAAAATATTGTTAATTGATACTTCTTTTAAAAATTAAATAAAATTATGTGGATCAACATGTCATTTGACCTACCAATGTAGGGGGGTAGAACTTTAACCCAAAAATAAACATCTTTTGCTTACAAGAAAGAAAAAATGTGTTTTAATTACTTCTAAAATGTGTGCTTACTTCCTCGTACATTACATTTGAGTATGATTTAGTTTGAGAACTTTCCTTTTAAGATAGATTCCCACAGCTCCTCAAGATTTTCACTTCAACTTGTTTACGTAAAACACCTAGAAATTTTATTACACACTTGATTTATAGAATGCTCCAAGTCTTCAATTTGTTTTCTTTTTAAGGAACCAACATTCTGAATATATTTTGTTAAAATACTTTGTTTCAATTTTTTAAAACTAAAAGGATCTTTGATTATATACCGAACAAATAACAATCATCTTGTGCTTATCGCTTGATAATTTATTCTTTATTGAGTTGTACTTTGTAAACCATTAAACTTAATTTTTATCTATTGTTTAAATACATATACATTACTTCAAATTAAGATTGATCCATTGAACGGTTGATGCACAACATGACCATATCATCAACCCTTAACCATTCTTGAAATTCTCTTTCTATAGGTTTTGTACATTGCTGAGACGAAACAACACTGTTGAGATAAAGTTGATTAACACTAATCAAGAATTCCTTGTTTTGATAATTATAAACATTATGACTTGTGATTTAAGTTGTCAATTGATTATAGCATATCGCAGGTAACAGGGCCAGCCCCAATAATCCTTGAAAATTTTTGAGCCCTGGTCGGATAGAAAAGAAGAACACCTATAATATGAAGTCAATAATTCGTGTGTACAAAATCTATAATACGACAATAATTATTATACCAGTAAACAAAAGTAATGTAGCAAAATAATCGAGAGACCCGGGTGAATCATTAGACTCTCCTAACATTTTTAAATGAGTATAGATTGGATAAATGGTAGTGGAGTAAACTAATTAAAATGTTAATGGGCTTTAAGTTTCAATATATCAAGATAATTAACCATTTTTAAAAATAATGTTTTTTCCAGAGAAAATATGGCAAATTTCAATATTATTATTATTAAAAAAAATTACATAAATGGTTCCTATGGTTTTACTAAATTGCATGTTTATTCCTCAAACTTTAAAAATTGCAAATTGGTCCAAACTTTTATGTAATCATTGCATGTTTGGTCCCTGACACTAAATTCATTTACTTTTTATGCATTTCATAAACTTTGAACTAACTTTTAAATTTAATTTTACGGCAAAATATGCAACTACACATAAAATTCGTACTAACTTTGCACTTTTGTAAATTTTGGGGACCAAATTTGTAATGACTAAATAAAAGTTTGAACTAAGTTTGTAATTTCAAAATCTGGGAACCAATCATGCAATCTGTTCAAAACAAAGGGATAATTTATGCAATTTTCTCTTATTATTATATTTTGTAGTTGAGGGTATGTATAATCTAATATTTTTTAATATATATATATATATATATATATATATATATATATATACATATATATATATATATTTAAAGGACAATTTAACAAATTATAAGAATTAATCATTATTTTCTTAAATTTACAGATTAAATATTAACATTCTCTCTTATTCACTTACATTCACTTACAATCATTCCACATAATATAAAAACCATCCTCACATCTTTCTACTATAATAAAAAGTTATCTAAAGGGGACATGTGTTATCACCACATTAATTGTAATCAAAATTTTTCCGCTTCTCTATTCTATTAAATATTTACATTAATTACTAATAATATTATTTGATTATTTTTAGATCTAAAATAGTTTTATAAGTAAATTAAGAAAAAAATCTTTTTATTAGTGCTATTTCTAAATAAACAAATTTTATAATATAAGAAACTTTTCAACAAAATCTAACTTTTTTAAATATATTTTTTTATAACGATTTGTTTTGAAACAAAATATCTAATTTATTTTTGGAAAAAAACAAAGAAAAGTTTTAAAATAAAAGTTTAAAAAGTTAATATCATTTTTTATTACCTATAATCCTTAATCATATATTATATTAGAATTTAATTTTATAATATATAATTTTGTAACTAATAACTTTTTAGTCTATTAAATATGTTATTTGATCAACTCGTGTAATATACGAGTTTACTAAAGCTAGTAAATATATAAAACGGGATGTAAATGCTACCGAGCTACACGGGTTTAATCTACCCACTAAGCAATTCCAGCCTGTTGTCGTTTTTTATCTTTTCTATTTAACTCAGCATTTAATGTTTTTTTTTCCTTTTTTATTTCTTCAAACTTAATTTAAGATTTCTCTTTTCTTCCTTTTTTCTTCTTTTATTGTTTTACTTAATTTTTTCTATTTAACCAAACATTTTTTCAAGCATTTTGATACTTTAATTCATTAAATATTTAAGAAACTAAATTTTTAAATGCTAACTCTAGATAGATGGGCCATTATATCTTTAACCATCGATTTTAAAGTCCGCTTTTATATTTCTTAACATTTGTTTTTAGAAGGACGTAACTATTTCTACTTTCTAAATGCATCGTAGCAACATGTCTTTTATTTATGTATCTACTAGGATATAAACCCCGTGTAGAACACGGGTTGTATAAATTCAAGACTATATTCTTAGTAATAGAGATATTCATATTACATATTTATGAAATATTATATAGTTTTTAACATATATTTATTTTAAAATTATAAAATAATTTATAAAAATAATTATAAAAATCATTTAATAGGAGAGAGACAAAAAAATTATAAAAACAATTAAAGACAATTTGTATAATTAATATGAGAGAGAGGCGGGAAAAAAAATGTTAAGAATGCATGAGAAATTGACACGTGTCGCTTAAGATTTTTATTTATTAGTATAGATTTTCCAAAAAAAAAATTGCCACAATACACGAGCTATATACCCTTGTTTTTTCAATCTTCATACTATAATAAAATAGTAACTAATGGAACGCGTGTCAACATCATATTATTTTTCATCAAAATTTTCTCGCTTGTCTCTTTTACTAATTACTTTGATTGCTAAAAATATTATTTAAGTCTATTTTAGATTAAAAATAGTTTTTAATATATTAAAAAAATATTGTATTAATGTTATTTCTAAATAAACAATTTTTTACAAAATAAGTTTTTTTTAAACTATCAAATAATTCAATTTTGATGTTTTCAAAAACTAAAATTTTTATTAACTAAAATTTTTAAAATTAGGAGTTATAATAAGAAAAGTTTTTTAAAATGATATTTTTAAAACAACTCTTTGTAACAAAATGTTTAAATTTTTTTGAATAAAACAAGAAAATGTTTAAAAATAAAAGCTTAAAAAGTTAGTGTCACTGTTTTATTACTTATAGTTTTAACTAATACGTAGTTTCAATTATATATTATCTCAAAAGATCATTTTATAATTAATAAATTTGCATGTTTTATTTTATTTATTAAACGCGTGTAATACACGACTTACTAAACCTAGTAATTGATATATCGATCTATGTTTTTGTCCATACCTCCCAGCATACAAATTTATTGATACACCTAAAAAACAGGTGACCGAATCGGTAGGTAAGCGCGATAAGGCATGTGCATATGTATTCCATAAAAAGAAATATTAATTGAGGCAGCTAACTAACAAATGTATTAAACCTATAAGCTAAATGACAAACATAATTAATTAAAGAGTAAATTACACAGGCAGTACCTGGGGTTTGCACATATTGCAACTTTTATCTATACTTTCAATAAATTGCAGATAAGGGCCTGAACTATGCATGATATGCACAACTGCAGTCCCCGACGCTAACTGAGGTTAAGTTCTCTGTTAAGTCAATGTAAAATTACCAATATACCTCTAAATTTAAAAAATAATAATTTATAAACAAAACCTAACTTACCCGCACCCAAACCCCACCCATCACACCTCACCCCCTCCCTCCATCTTCTTCTTTTGTTTTTATCTTCATCTTTTTCATCTTCATCACCATCACCATCACCACCACCTCTCCACCACCATGGAAGAAATGAAGCATCATTACTGGTGTAAGTCATTTTATCTTTCTCTCTCTTTCCCCCTCTCTATCTCTCTCTCTCTATCTCTCTCTCTCTCTCTTTCTTCTAAGACTCTCTCTCTATCTCTCTCTTCAATTCCGATTAATCAACTTGTTATCGTGTTTAGTGGCAGCCAAGGGTGGTTGTCTGACTGGTGATGGTGGGTCAAGGGTGCAGGTAGCAACGATGGTGGTGGGTTGAGGGTGTTACGGCGATGGTGGTGCTGGTTGAGGGTGCTCTAGTACGGTGGTGGTGGGTTGGTGACGGTGGTGGTGGGTTGGTGATGTGGTGGTGAGTTGAGAGTGATGCGAGGACGGTGGTGGGTTAAGATGGTGGTGGGTAATGGAGGTGGGTTGAGGGTTTAGGGTAGAAGGTGCAGGCAGTGGTGGGTTAAGGGTGCAGGCGGTGCGATGGTGGTTGGATGAGGGTAGAGGCGGCGGAGGCGGTGGTGGGTTGAGGTTAGAGGCGGCGACGGTGGTGGGTTGAGGGTAGAGGCAGCGGCGCGGTGGGTTGAGGGTAGAGTGGTGGTGGTAGAGTGGTGGTGGTGGGTGTTGAATGTGGGGAAGAAGATAAAAAAAGGGTATTTTTGTCTTTTTAAAAACACTAACAAAGAAACTTAACCTTTGTTAGTGTCAGGGACCATTAGCGTGCACTCTTGGCGTAGTTAAGGTCCACATCTGTAATTTATTAAAAGTTGGGACTAAAGTTGCAATACGTGCATACCACAGGGACCATCCGTGTAATTTACTCTTAATTAAAACTGTTATCGTATAAATGATAAATCAATATGTTTTTTAGATTATTTTTGTTGAGAAAAACGAAAGCATCTTATGTACTATTTCAAACGTATTTTAGTTTTTTTTTTTTTTTTTTTTTTATAAATTTAGTTGATGATTTAAGATATACCAACATCAACAAACTCCAAACTTTAGAAATTTGTTGGTAAACAGACTTACATCACTTAACTAAGAGAATCAAGAATATTATGAATATAAGCTATGATTTTTTGAATTAAATAAACACTTTCACATATGCAAAAGAGTTAAAACTTTGAAAATGGTTATCAATATAATTGTTTGTCTGTGGTTAAGATTGCCGGGGCTTAATTAGAGGTGGACATAAAAACTGGTTCAAGAACCCAAACCGAAACAAGTTCACTTTGAAACGTTGGGCACTCAAACCTGTCCCAACACTATATAAACAGTTGTTCACAGCTCTAAACAAAAATTGAGAACGGTTTCACCCAACCGGTTCGGGACATGACCTAAAGAAAACCAGTATGGAACTGGCTTTAGTCCTTTATCTTTTTTTTTTTTTTAATGTTGTAAGACGGTATAGTAGCTGGTATGACCAATTTTTAATTTTTAGACAACTTGCCTTGTATGTTACTAATAAGAAGGTTTTCGTTGATCACAACGAAACACAAAACGCACTCAAAAAAAAAAACAAAAATGCTCTTGTCTACGTTAAAATGCTCTCAGACAATAATATGGTTTTTAAAATTAGTCAATCACGATAACTTGTTGGTGTTAGTGCATCCTCAAGTGATGCTTTTGTTGTGAAGGTTATATCGACAATGAGGAATCCTGAAATTTTGTCAAATTTCGACCTATGTGAAATGTCAAATAAAAGACGGTTTAATTTTTTCTTTTGAAAATATACAAATTGATATGAACTTGAGTAAATCAGTTTCTCATGGTTACCAGAACCATTTGTGTTATTACTCATTGGGTAAATTCAATACATGATGAAACCGCCAATGATTTTAAAACCTCTTTCAACTGAGTTTATGTTATTTTGTTTCTAAAAATATAAAAACAAATAAAAGACGAATTTAATGTTGTTTACTTAATATTTCTTTTTTAAAAATAATATATAAGATTTTGAACCGATTTGGGCCCGAACCGACGTAGAGCTACGTTCTCTCCTTTCCCAAACCGGGTTTTATGGTGTTAACTTGAAAGCAAACCGGACCAATTTTTAAGCCCAAACCGTCATGTGCACCTCTACCCATAAGTCCATAACTATCATTGGGCCTACCCGTGGCCCAATCACACATTCACATTTCACGCTGCCTTGTTCTAATGTTCTCTTTGATATTTCGAATAATACTCGGTCCATGTGATTACCATTGAGCTCTTGGGCTGTATTTTAGCAATGCATTCCAAAATCCAAACCCACCAATTTTGGTTAAATCAGCCCAAATGGACACATCGGTCTTGTGTGAAGATTAATAAAGATGCAAATATCCTTGCTCTAATAAAAACATATTTAAGAGTGATATATGTCAACATCATATTATTACATTAATTACTAATAATATTATTTATTTTTTTAGATTAAAATAGTTTTTAATAAATTAAGTAAAAGATATTTTTACTAATGTTATTTTTAAGGAAATAATTATTCATAAACTTAAAAAACTTTTAGAACATCAAACTTTTTAATAAATACAAAATATTTTATATTTGATGTTTTAAAAAGTAAAATTTTTATAAACAAAAAATAATTATTGAGAGTTATAAGAAAAAAGTTTTAAGTATGACATTTTTTAAAACGTTTATTTTGAAATAAATATTTTATTTTATTTATTATAAAAACATTTCAATCATATCTTCTTTTAGAATATAGAATTATTATTTAATAAATTTGTATTCTATTTATATTTTTTTATTCAACCCGTGTAATACACAGGTTTACTAAAGCTAGTATTACATAAAAACAAAGTTTGAAAATGGTTATTGATATAATCATTTGTCGTTTCACCCGATCTTGCAAACGGGTCATGGTCAAGATTATAGGCCTACCAATAACTAACATGGTACTGCGAATGGGTTGTGGTCAGACCCGTAGCTGATTCATCACCAGCTTGTTTTTTCAATATTATTAGCTACTTATACGGATGATTCATGTGATAAGGGTATACTACAATTTCGGTTGTTGAAGACATAAAGCATTAGAAATGCATCATTTTTAGTTAAATTGGTCCAAATAACTAGATCTACCTTGTGTAAATATTAATAAATAAAAATCTGCAGCAAATAACATTATATCATATTTTCAAAGAAACTTGTCAAATGAATTAACAAACTCCGCTTTATCACATAAAAATGATCATTGCTTCATGATTCTTTCGATCTATGGAGTAAAACAGTAAAATCAGCTTTAAGGGGCTGTTTGGTAGTATTTTAATGTTCATTGAAAGGGAACCGAACCGACTTTTAAGCCCAAATCGTCATGTGCACCTCTACGCTCTACCCATAACTAATATGATCTTGCAAGCGAGTCGTATCTTTGGGCCTATCCGGGGCCCAATTACACATTCGAACTGCCATGTTCTTTTTGAGATTACGAGTAATACTCGGTCCATGTGATTACCGTTTGAGGCTTTGAGCTCTTGGCTTGTATTTTACCAATACATTCCAAACCCACAAATTTTAGTTAAATCAGCCCAAATGGACACATCTATCTTGTGTGAAGATTAATAAACAAACTAACCATTACATGAAAACAAAGTTTGAAAATGGTTATAGATATAATCGTTTTTCGTTTCACCCGATCTTGCAAACGGGTCACTGTCAAAATTATAGGCCTACCCATAACTAACCTAATTCGACCCTTATAAAATATATTACTTGGTCTGTCACTGCTTTCAACAGGGTTATGATTCAATGGTCGATAGATATAAAAGTGCTCATCTAAGTGTAGTTGACAGCCACTTGAGTCAAGTAAAGCTTTAGTCTCAAGCTTCCCCTTGTGTCGCCTTAGGGTCAACCACATCACTCTATAGCAAAAAAAAATATATAATTAAAAAAATTAAAAGATATAAATGCAGAACAAGAGTATATGTTGTAGCTTATATGTCCCAAAATTAGTTCACATTTTTACTTTAACTTTGCAAGTTATCAATTTAATTATCTTAGAGTCATTAAGTGTAAAATTTACGCTCTCTTAATGGGAAACTGTATTAACCAGGTTGTATCTGTATTTTAAGTATTTTTTAAATATCATTTGGCTAAAAGAAAAACCAATAAAATTGTATATTTAAATTTCTATTGAACTGGGTGGATTCCCCGCGTTATCTAGTGGGTTGAGTCCGACCTTAGGAAAGTGACTTATTAGCAACGATAAAGTTCACTATATGTGGCAGGATTAGGAACGTGAGAAAGTTTGGTGTTCAAAGCAAGAAAGATCACAAATTTACTAATGTTCAACGTTTCAAATTCATATAAATATAATAATAATGGTTTGATTTATTTAACAAATGGTTCGAACAACTAATGTGTGCATAACTGCAGTGTATGCAAAACATACTTGCATACATATAATGTATATGACTTTGTGACGGTAGCCTCATAGTTTTTAGCTCATGTGGCTGCGATTAACATAATCATCATGTCAAATCAACGAACAATAATACACACTTTTCATCGTAACGAGCTACTAATCAATGAGTTTGTGGTTTAAATCACATCATCTCTAAATCATGCGCATCATAGCCCACGACCCTTAACATCTTAAATTACATCTATGTGAATTTGTAGCATATCAGTTTTAAACGATGAGAAAAAAATGGCACTTGTTGAACGGGAAAACCCTTAAAAATTTGGGTCTACGCAAACAACTCAGATGAATGGCATATCATCATCATCAATGAAATGTAACCATCAGTGAACGCAAATTCGACATCACAACAAATAAAATATTTCAAATGGAAAAATGACAACAATCATCAACCCTAAATAGGATTTTTCATTCATAATAAAAGCAACAACATATCTTAAAAAAACAAACTGTCATATAATCATCGACCCAAATAAAGGCAACAACATACAGAACTAGTAATCATTAGTTTATAATATCTTTATGAATTTGCTATTTATGATTTTGAAACAATGAGGAATATAATGGCGTTCGACTGAGGAAACCCCATAAAATCAAGGTATACGCGAACATGGAAGTCTTGGATGTATCAAAGTGCATTGTCATTGACCAAACGTGACAGAAAACATCAAAAAAAGCTTCAAAATCAAGTGGCAACAATTTGTTTCAGTTGAAATAATAGTATCCAACAATATATTTCTAGGTGAACCAATAGTCACCATCGTCAACCCAAATCTGGTCCACAAAACATGTAAACAAAAATTAGGGTTTTGAATCCATAATAAAACCAAAAATAGGTTTCAAATGAGTAAGCATCACCATCATCGACCCATATCCAACCAACGACACATAGATCCAATAGAGCAAAAGTCAACCTGAACCAAAAACCCAAGTTTCACACAAAAAAAGATTAGGGTTTTAACTTAGAAACTTCAAGAATATCTTAATCGAACAACCCCAAAAAGATTTATAACAAAGAACACCAATAAAAAAAGTATTTGAAAAAAATTGGACTTATGTCGCTAGGGCGGTCCGATTGACATGGTTGGTGGCAGCGGAGGTGTTTAATACAGATCTAAAATAAATAGAACCAAACTTAATAAAAGCAAAACAAAGATTCTAAAGGAGAATATGATTGTGTCGCCAAGGCAGGCTAGGCGACACGGTCTACACCAACGGCGCTTGTTGATCACCACCCTTCCACTCTTTCTTAGTTCCATACCATCTGTTAGCAAAGAGAGAAAGAAGATACATAAAAAGTACACCCAAACCACCTAGACGAAATCGCTAGCAGTAGCCACGGTCTTTGGCAAAAATGCATTTGAAACCGGTTGGCTGCGATGTTGCATCTCAGTAACTCCACCCCCATCCCGAACGAACAGACCAGCGGCAGAGATAATGGGCCATAAATATGGCAAAAGAATGAAATTAGAAAGTTTGGTGATCAAAGCAAGAAAGACCACAAATTTATTATTCCTCAACATTACAAAATTCTAATAGATATAACTATACATATTATAAGTAATGGATAAGGATCAAATGTTAACCCTCTATTATTACGATAACCATGTTAACTTTTGAAAATCAATCAAAATCGTTATTTCTTTAGTTGAAATAACATTATTATACATATACAATGCTATGTTCTTTTATGTATATGTACAAATTCACAAATATAAAAAGTTATGACAAGTGTAAGTTACTTACACCTACTAAATATTTACACAGGTGTAAGTAACTTACACTTGTCATAACTTTTTTACGCTTATTAATTTACACATATCCATAAAAGAACATAAAGTTATATATGTATAATGATGTTATTCTAACAAAAAAAGTAATGATTTTAATTTATCGTCAAAAGTATACACGGTTATCGCAATAATAGAGGATTAACATTTGATACTTATAACCATATAAGTAATAACTAGTTTTTCACCCCGCCGTGCATTGCGGCGGCATCGAACGTGACGTGATAAATAAAACATCACAATTGATCCAACTTATTTTCAAACCAAATTTATGTTAATACACAGTATAACCCGAATTTATAACGATGAATGAAAACGTATTATATATGTGACCTAACTCTTTTCAAATAAAACTTAGATTAAAATATATAACAACTTAAAATGTACATTAAAAAGACACGTGTAGCGGCATTGTATACAGCATGATAAATATCAATTACAATCGTCCTGCATCATTCCTAAACTACATGTACATCGAAGCGTATATGCAATTTTTTTGTCATCTAATGAAAACGTATTATATTTGACCCGACACATTATGAAATAAAATTTACTTTGAAACATACAACAACTCATAACGTAAATAAAAATGAGTACAAAAATTTATTTATATTTAATCTGATTTAAGTCCAAACAAAATTAATGTCTTCATAATCCATTTTAATACTCCTATTAAAAAGTTTTGTATTACGGGTTTGAATTCTACACATTAGAAGTTTCTAATATAACAATTGTTATTATAGTATATGATATTTGAATAATATCTAAAAAGTTAAAATTATTTGAAAATAAAATAGATAAAATGATGTTAATTTTATTGGTTTAAAAATAAAAAAGAAAAAATGAAAACCACACCTTGAGATATTTATGGAGCTCAATTGTTACTAAATCAAATTGTATAACAAATTTGGAATTCATTTTTTTCATTTCAACTGTACAAAAAGTCCAAAGATTTCTCCATCTCTCCTTACATCTTTCTAATTCAAAGCTAGCCAAGAACCACCCCTAATCACCACCCTTGGCTTCAAAAACCACAGGAAACACATACCCACATTTTCACATAAATCCTACTACGACAATGGCTCGCATGCTCAGATCGGCGAATGCATGTTTCATTTCTAGCAGATCGTATACGAATTAAAATGGTTCTTCAAACAGAAACACCATCGACAATCCTATGTGCTCTGATTTCAACATTGAGCTCGAAAGAAGGCTTCAATAAGAGAGTATTTGGGTTGAACCGCTGCCGTGCAAGGCCCATCACACCAGCACCGCCACCACCAAACTCCGTCGTTCCACCATACCATCGGAGTCAATTACCTCCGCCGCCAGACGCCAACACCATGAATCTCGACCACAACGACCTCCGACCACCGGGCCTTCCGGCCACCGCACGCCTGCCGTTCCCGTCTCTCTCTCTTTCCAGTTTCATATACCATCATTAACCACCACCGGTCACCGTCTCTCACATCCACATCGCCAACCATCATCGGTGGTGGAGGCGGAGGCATAGGCGGAGGCGGCCTTACCGACCTTAAAGTTGATGCATAGATGGTTGTACTCTATGCTTGAGAGGAGGTACTGCTAGCTACAGTAACCTCCTCTCACATCATCAACCTTACCTTTTAATATATATATATATATATATATATATAATTTAATAGCTATATATATATATATATAAAACCTAATAATCCTTTACATGTGACATCACATGACATTTTCATAAGCTCTTTCACCTTAGTTTTCCCACCCATATAATGTATTCCATTTTAAATAGTCAAATAAATAATTCTCAAAATTTTCTCATTTTCTCTCTATATTATAAATCCAAATCATTTTTTAATCGTTAATTTTTAAAAGATATATATTTTTTAAATAAAAACTAAGTATTTTGATTAAAAATATACTTTTTCAAAATCAAATTGTCTAAAACTATGAACTTTTTCTAAAACAATAAAAATTTTTTAAATTATAAAATATTTTAAAATCCATATCTTACAAAAAAATAAAAGCTTTATATAAAAATATTTTTTATAAAACAAACCCGGAGTTTTTTAAAAATGAGATATTTATAAACAAAACAAAATTTTTTCAATGCAATAATTTTTTAAAAAGAAAGTTTTAAAAATAGTAAAAATGTTTTATCAACTAATCAAAGTACTTAATTTTATATTTAACATTTTATAATATCTAACTCTTCATTAACAAATATTAAGTATTTTTTTATTTAACCCGTGTAATACATGGGTTATAACCTAGTATGTGTGTGTGTGTGTGTCTATAATATTATATAATACATATTAGAAGGATAAGATGGTAATTTTATTTAAATTGTAAGACACCTATACAATATTTTAATCATAGAGTACAAGTGCTTTATGCAATAATTCCATTTTTGCCCCCATTTAATTAACTTGTTCTAATTATTGTATTATTTAATACATATTATTAATACATTATTTAATAATATGATATTAATTAATTCACTTCATTAAGTTTTATTTTATTTATAATAATATAATTGACATTTAAAGTTATAATTGCTAATCATATTTTAAAAATAAAGTTTTATTTTATTTATAATAATATAAATTGATATTTAAATTTATAATTACTAATCATATTTTTTTAACTAAATACTATTTAAATTATGTATTATTTTATTTAAATACTTATATCTATACTACTTTATAATAAATCTCTCTCGATAGAGATGTAATTTTGCTAAGCATACAATTTTTCAATCAACATATATAAAGGAGTGCAATGCATTTAAAAGAGGTAGAATAGAGAATTTATTAAAATTTTAAGACGTTTTAGGGGCATTATGGTAAATTTATCAATTAAATTTTATATACCTTTGTATTTTTGCACTTGTTTCTTTCATGTATTTAATAAACATTATTAATACATGATTTCAAAATATGATATTATTTAATTCACTTTATTAAATTTTATTTTATTTTATTTATGATACTATAAATTGACATTTAAATTTATATTTACTAATTATATATTTATAAGTAAATATTATTTAAATTAAATATTATTTTATTTAAATATTTAATATATATATATATATATATATCTTTATGTTTATAATAACTATAATACTAATAATTTTTAGACGTATATGGTGAGTTTAATGATTTTAATATTTATATATATCTTTTATAATAAAAGTGAAAGGGGCACTGAATGATAATTTTACATATGGATTAAGACACCTATATGAAAAGTCATGTTTAAATTTCAAAAAGTTAACCATTTTATTTTATTTATACCCTTACAATAAAGTATAATATATGATGCTTATAATACAAATACTAAAGCATATACATGTGGCCAAACAAAACCGCCATTTACTTTCAATTCCGTTCATTCACTGTGATTGAGCACTAATCTCTATTCCCCTTTCCTTTGCCAGTTGTTAAAAGCTAAATAACAATCAAGATGATAATTAGTTAACTTTCTTCGGTCTATGCAAATAACCACCGAATGCTGCCTCCGATGATCATAAAACTCCAACCTACATTCATAAAACGAAACCCTCCTAAAATCTAGGTAATAAGTGATTTTCGTTCACAAATACCACACATGTTTTCACTAATCTTGTTGGGATAATATAGTTGTATTAAACACTTTTGTAATATAAGTAATTGTTTTATTTCATTTAATTTTTTCAATAATTATATTTTGATTTTTTAATTTACATCATAAAGCACCGAGCCGATACTGACTACAATCGAATTCCTATAAAATCGTGCAACAGCAGTACCGCCGTAACCCGCGGGCATTTTCACTAGTGTATATATATATATATATATATATATATATATATATATATATATATAGAGGATGGATCCTAAGAAAACCACAAAGTTATGAGAAAACTAGAAAAAACCAATGAAACCGACTACATAAATTATATATTTTTTTATCACTACCCTGTATATATACGTGTAAGTATATATATAAATAAGAGTATGGATCAAATAAAAATCACAACATAGTTTTACATATATGTCACTTGTAGGTGATATGAAAATTCACACAATTTGTTTTAATTTTAAAGAAACAATTATCACCTTTACACTAACTACACACAATAGGCAAGTGCACCTATCGTATAGTAGTATAGCTTGAGGTAAGAACCGAGTATCGATCCGTGGACACAATGGCTCCCAATACTAAACCATCATCACTATTTAACCGATCAATGGAGTTTGTATTTGCGAATATTAAATTTAAGTAAATTAATTAGCAAATTAAACTAATAAAGCAAGAAAATAAAGATGAAGATACACAATCAATTAAAGATACCACTTGGATTTTGATTCCACTTAGCATAGCAATAACAACTAATACAAACTCGAGGTGAGACCATTTTTACACATGATATATAGAATTGGCCTAAACCCCCGTCAAGGATATCTAGACATATAACCATTCGGAAAGCTAGAACGATAAACACACAATAGCCACCTAAAGTTACGCTATAAGGAACAAATGATAAAATTATGTCAATGTTAAAGATGAATTAGACTCCCGTCAGGGTTACCTAATTCCACAAATTTTTGGAAAGCTAACACGATAAACACATGGTAACCACCTCAACTTGCGTAAAATAGACTAAACGACAATTATCCTTCAACTCATAAACTTCATATCACGATTACAAAACAATTCATAACCAATGACAAGAGAGATTCATGACATATACGATGGCTTTCTCAAACATAAGCATAAGAATGCACATTTGACCAATTTTACTAAACCTTCAACCTTCATTCACCATTCCTAGTCAAATGTCACAAGATTACATACAAAATATGCAACTATATGCATAAGTCTTGTAAAAACATGAGGTTTTCCAACATAACATGCTTACAACACCCACAAGGTTGAACATTTCATCAAACTAGAACAAACACACACAATCATTGAAGAATAATCAAGCTTCATCATAACATCAACATAAACATCACAAAGAATCATGTAAAAGTTGTTAAATCATGCTAAGTTTCATCTAATCCAAGTGATAATAAGTGTTTAGCCCATGAGGCTTACAAAAATCACACCCAAACTCAAGAACATGGAAGAACTCATAGTAGATCTAGAAGAATTCAAACCAATTTTGAGTAGAGATGGAGTGGATGATGTTAGATCCTCTTTGAAAGTGTGAAATCTTCAATCTTGGCCTTCAAATCTCTCAAAAACTCTTGAAGCAAACCCAAAATCACCTAAAGGGGTGAGAGAGGCTAGGGTTTGAGTTAATTTGAAAGTTATGATGAAATGGGGGTGAAATTAGGTTAAAAACCCAAATTTGCTGCCCACATGGCCATGTGGGAGTAAGTGAGTAGCTAGTGTAGGCTGCAATTTTTGACAGCATAATACTGCACACCGAATTGGCCATGTAGGGCGCCTACATGGCCGATTTAGCAGCTTTTCTTCACAAACTTCAGCTTTTCTTCAGTTTTTCATCCAAAATCATCAAATAACCATCAAGGACTACAACATTCAAATATAACACAAATAAGTGTATAAATAAATGAATTTGTAACAAAAATGCTTCAAATGAGAAAAGATATGTATTGTTAAAATGCATATTTATTCACATATCAATAGGTTACGTATACGTAACCATTTTTCATTCGACATAGTGTTACGTATACGTAAAACTCTTCATTCTAGTATGTATGCTTAACATATATGTACCAAATACTTAAATAACATTGTAGCAATTAAAATAACAAAAAAGTTATAAATTATGTTATTGGTTTTCGTAGTTTTCTTTGGTTTTCACATAATTATTGGTTTTCTCAGGAACCCTCCCCTATATATATATATATATATAGGAAAGGGATCAAATGAAAACCATACTTATAATTGAAAACCGTGAAAACCACCACTACTTAATCATATAATTGATAATTGATTTAATCTTTTAATTGTTTAAACTATATTTGATTAAACTTCAATCTTATTTTTTGAGATCATTATATATTTTTTAGTTTAAACTCCAAGTAATGCAATGATGACGAAACGACTTACGTATACGTACCGTGTATGAGCTACATGTATGTAACTCGTAGTTGTACACTTGGTAACACGTGCTTACCTATACATAACCCCTACATATACGTAACTCTTAGTTGTACACTTTGTAATACGTAATTACATATATGTAACCTATAGTTTTCATGGTTTTTATTTATAACATGGTTTTCAAGGGATCCCTCCCCTATATATATATATATATATATATATATATATATATATATATATATATATATATATATATATATATATATATATATATATAACATCTCTTTGAGACAAAATGATCATTTTACATAATTTTTAAGACATCTAGCAAACTTATAAAGCACGAGGTATTTCGGCCCCCATTTAATACCAGAATGACGTTCTGGACGCCAAGCAGTTGACCGTGGAGTGGTTTGTGGGTGATCAAGCGATGCCAACCAGGAGGTGGGCTTGGAAGCAGCCATCCTTTGAAGTAACTTCGTCCAATTCATATTATTAATATATTATTTAATAACTAGATTATAGACCCGCGTATTACACGGGTTTTATAATAAAAATTATTACATGGTAATATGATCAAAATCATACGTATATTTTGGAAAAGCAAAACAATCCAATCTGTCATACAATTATGATTTTGGTATAACTCTACATAGTTAAGCTTTCAAAAAATAGCATAGACCAAAACATGCATGCATATTATATAAGAGACGATCAAAGGGTCATATTCAATTGCAATCAACAAATAGTAAATATTAAAAATGTTCATAATTGTTCAATTGATAAACGAAACAAACAAAATTTCAAAATCAGGTGGAAAATCTCCTTCATGATGAGTTTAATCATGTCAAGAGGCACATTAACGTTCTTTGCAGTGGTAACAGAACGGTGGTAATGGCGGTGAATAGGACGACATCTTTAAGGTGCTATCGTGGCCTCTGTCTCTTCAAGTTTTTTTTGCAAAAAATCTTCATCGGACATTTAGGTAATTTGTTTAATGAATCTTCATTCAATTCTTTTGACCCATTGATCTCACATACATAAAAAAAAAAGATCAACAAAAGTGTTTTCAACTCCACTAATCTACTTGATCAGAGCCAAACCTTTCAGAAAGCGAATTAACTTAAATTTATGCCTATTAACAGGAAGAATTGAACCTATCTTTCAGTTAATTCAAAATCTAAAGTGTGAGAGGATGCATTGATTAGATATTTGATTGGTGTTTGGTTTCGGCAAGCAAATGATTTCCTAATGCATGAAAGAAATGAACTGGGATATACAAAATCTATTTTCATATCAAGTATGAGGATCCACCAAGTTAGGAGTTCTAGGCTAATAAGTAGATCAAAGTAAACATTAGAAAGTATTATCATACCTGATTAAGCTTGGAATAGCATCATGTAGCATTGATTAGATATTTTATTGGTGTTTGATTATATAAGAGTGAGCCTTGAAGCAACCAGTAAGGTTGTTGCTTTGTGACCTTAAAGTCATGATTTCAAGCCATGGAAACAACCTCCTACATGAAGTGTAAGGTAGAGATCACATAGTGATCCAGCCCCTCCCTGGAGCCTCCGCAAAATGAAAGCAAAATCAAGAGCCAGATACGCCTTTTAGTCGCATTTGACAATATGATGTCAAAGTAGAACTCTAATTTTTAACATAAAGTCAACCACATTTACTATGTCATGTCTTGAAGTTTCATAACAATATAATGGAACACAAGATCTTCACAAAGAAAACCATGAAATAATAAGTTACATTCACATTCAAGGTAACTTAACTATATCCCAGGGCGTATGCTATGCCCCATATCCTAAAAGTTTGTTTTTTTTGCACTCTACATTTTTGGTTGTCCCTTCATATTTGTTCGTATTATATAATTAAGTTTACGTTTAGTAAAATTGATCTGCTTAACACCATAATAGAGGTACACCAGTAGTTTTATATCCATTTAGTCAACTGTTAGATTGCATTCCTACTCATTGATACAACTCACCATAACACATAATATTTATGATCCGCACATTATTTTCACTTTGAGGAAGTTAATACACATTATAATGCATGTTAATTCAACAATACGCATACACTCTAAGAAACACTTACCTTTGCCTATGATACTTTTCTTGGCTTGATTCATTAACTCGACCCCTTTGAATTCCTGAAACCCAATATTTATATACATAATAATTTCTTAGGTTTGACATTATTTTGCCATGTATAACATGTGGGTCATTTTAAACTGTGGCAAAACAGTTTATTTCCGGATAAGCAAATCAACCTTCAACAATGTCAAAATAACAAAAACTCGATATGCCCTGCATATATATTGGATATAATACTAAGAATAATGCAGCCCAAAAAACAGAGTAGATTTAGCTCCTTGAACAGTGCATATTAGCAACATGAACACTGCAGATTTACAACGCAAATAATGCAGATTTGCATCCCTAAGCAGTGCAAATATAAAGCACTAAATAGTACAGCTAGCCCCATCCTCTAGCTAATTAGGATCACTAAAAAGAGCAACACTATTTAGTCAACACTCTAAGATCTAATCCAAGTCAAGCTCCAACATTGATCACATGACTTCTACAGGTTTTACCTGTAGTATAATATGTTCAACCGAATAATTTTAAACAAAAAGATCCAAATTTTATATCAAAGCTACATTCTGACTTTGGAGGATAAATAGTCTTTGACCTAATATAGCATATATAATTCGAACTTCAAGAATTCAATATCATACTTGTAAATAGAGTAATCAAAAATTGACCAGTAAATCCACTCAAAAACATCTGAATTTGTTGTTGCTACATCTATATCTTTTAATTTTTAATATTAAATCTCAAGATCAGATTGATATAAAACTACAAGATGTAGATACACCTTATCTTATCTCGACTCCATACCAATATTCATGTTGTAATACCTACTTGCAAGCAAAGATTAAAGCATTTGCAAAGATTAAAGCATTCAAGTCAAACAAATGTGAATGAAATAGAAAACAAATCGAATGATAGATAAATAACTAAATCAGAAATACATCAAATATACATTCAACAGCTGTTCAAAACGACCCATCCCTCATCGTCAGTTTGACAATCATCACAAAATCTACGATGGAAACCCTAAACAAAAATCGAGAAATCAAACTATTTAGCTGTATGAGATGAAGATATCGAAACATAGTCAATACTCAATAGATAATCAAAATTCGACTTACAACATACCTATTCGAAGGAACCTTTACCAAAATCCAAAGAATCATCTGATGAACAGGTTTAATCAGGGTTCAATCACGGGTAAAATGGGTTTCTGATATAATCATTTGAAAATGAAAGGGGGATTTTCTGAAACTAACCTAGGGTTTCGATGGTTTTCTTGAAACAACGTGATGAATATGCGGGTCATTTGCATTCCGGTTATTAGACCCATCCGGGAGGAATAAAGATGGGCGGGAAAACGATGGGGAGAGTGAATGTGGGAATGCCACGTGGCAATAAATGTAAAGGATATTAGTATATATATAAAATTATTTAATTTATTATATTAAATATTATCTTATAATATTTTAAATTATCATTTTAGTTTATATTTACTGTTTATATTTTTATAACTTGAGGCTATTTAAATTAAGTATTATATTAATTAAAAAATAACATATTTTAATTTAAAGAGATAAGTTATAATTTAATAGAACTAAAGGTATGAGTGTAATTACAGAGATATCTTTTACAAAATAGTAATGCACCGTTAATCATAATACAATATTCTACATTTGATAGCAGTTTTTATTCGGATGCTTCTAACTTATTTGTTTTAACTGATATCCACGACCCATCAAATACCATATGTTCGGTAATAGTTTCATGATGGTATAATATCGAATCGTTAAATCATGTGTAGATGTCCATGAGAAGCGAAGTGAATATATCATTGAACTCACCAAAATAAAAATAACCATAAAAACTATCATTGCGACATTCTCTTATATATCCAAAATCAAACCGCGGCGAAGCGCAAGTCTAATCCTCTATTATTTATAACTAGCTTTAATAAAACCGTGGATTACACATGTTGAATAAATAAAATATTAAATATAATAAATATTTAGTAATTATAAAAACAATATTTTAAAATAAGATATGACTAGAATTACGTATGAGTAAGGACTATAAATGATATCAACTTTTTAAATATTTTTTTCTCAAAAAAAATTTAAACATTTTGTTTCAAAATAAATCGTATTAAAAATGTTATTTCTAATAATTTTCTTATTATAGTTTGCAATTTTGATTATTTTTTGTTCATAAAAGAATTTAACATCAATTTAAAATATTTCTTATTTTAAAAAAAATTTATGTACTAGAAAACGTCTTACTTTATAAAAGTTTGTTTCTTTAGAAATAACATTAATTAAAAGATCTATTTCTTAATTTATAAAAAAACTATTTTTAATCTAAAAATAGTTAAATAATATTATTAGTAATTAAGTTATTTATTTAATAGGAAAAATAAGCGTGAAAATTTTGATAAAAATGAATGTGGTATTGTCACGTGTGCTCTCTAGTTATTTTTTTATTAGACTAAAAGGATAAAAGAGTAAATGACAAAAGTTATCCTTTAAAAACATATGTACTTGCATGTTGTACATTTTTATAATTTTGGTGGATGTCTTGTATAGGAATTTTACATGCTTTATGTCTTTAACACTACTTGTTATTTTTTTCAGTTAAATCTTATCATGTGCACTTAAAAGGACTAAGATTGTAACAAGCTCAATCTACATACATATCAGCTTAATGATAATAAATCCCCATTAAAATATAAATTGTAACAATCAATAATATTAATAGGGTTTCAACTTCTTAGAAACGATAGAAAGAAAGAAACTTGGGACGTATTAAACCAATTAAGGTATCCAATTTTTGATATTGATGGATTTGCAACGATTCAATCAAATCAAAATCGAAAACATAATGGTTGATAAGTGGACTAATCTATACTACAATATAATACATATTAAAAGCATAAGATGATAGTTTCATTTAAAGTGTAAGACACCTATATAACATTTTAAGCATAGAATACAAGTACTTTATGTAATAATTTCACTCTTGCTCCCATTTAATTAACTTCTTCTAATTATTGTATTATTTAATACATATTATTAATACATTATTTAATAATATGATATTATTTAATTCACTTCATTAAGTTTTATTTTATTTATAATAATATAAATTGACATTTAAATTCATAATTACTAATCATACTTTTAAAACTAAAGTTTTATTTTATTTATAATAATATAAATTGATATTTAAATTTATAATTACTAGTCATATTCTTTTAACTAAATAATATTTAAATTAAGTATTATTTTATTTAAATACTTATATCTATACTACTTTATAATAAATCTTTCTAGATAGAGATGTAATTTTGTCAAGCATACAAGTTTTGAATCAATATGTACAAAGAAGTGTAAGTCATGTAAGAGAGGTAGAATATAAAATTGATTAAGATTTTAAGACACTTTATGGGTAATGTGGTAAATTTATCAATTAAATTTTATATATCTTGGTATTTTTATCCTTGTCTCTTTCATGTATTTAATAAATATTATTAATACATTATTTAATAATATGATATTATTTAATTCACTTTATTAAATTTTATTTTATTTATGATACTATATAATTGACATTTAAATTTAAATTTACTAATTATATTTTTATAACTAAATATTATTTAAATTAAATATTATTTTATTTAAATATTTAAGTATATAACTTATATATATATATATATATATCTTCATGTTTATAATAATTATAATACTAATATTTTTCTAGGGGCATATTGTGAGTTTAATAATTTTAATATTTATCTATATCTTTTATAATAAAAGTAAAAGGATGATTGAATGATAATTTTACATATGGATTAAGACACCCATATGAAAAGTCATGCTTAAATTTCTAAAAATTAACCATTTTATTTCATTTATACACTTATAATAAAGTATAATATATGATATTTATAATACAAATGTTAAAGCATGTACACGTGGCCAAACAAAACCGCTATTTACTTTTAATTCCGTTCATTCACTGCGATTGAGCACTAATCCCTCTTCCTCTTTCCCTTGTCGGTTGTTAAAAGCTCAATAACAATCAAGATAGTAATTTGTTGTGACAATTTCTCCATTAACTTTCTCCGGTCTATGCAAATCACCATCGAAAGCTGCCTCCAATGATCATAAAACTCTAACCTACATTTATAAAACGAAACCCCCCTAAAATCTAGGTAATAAGTGATTTCCGACCACAAATACCACCCATGCTTTCACTAATCTTGTGGGGATAATATACTTGTCTTAAAGACTTTTGTAATATACGTAATTATTTTCTTTCATTCAATTTTTTCAATAACTATATTTTGATTTTTTTAATTTAGATCATAACACACCGAGTCGATACTGACTAAAATCGAATTCCCAATGATCACGCAACAGCCGTACCGTCATAACGCGCGATCATTTGCACCGGTAGATGTTAATAACCATGTACGCCATCAAATGAGGAAGAAATATGTGAGTTTCCATCGCTCCAAAACTGTGAGGTAATGAATAAAAAGAAAAGATAGGGGTGAATAGTCACTTGTGGTGGTGGTAGTTTTGATTGGTGGTAGTTTTGATTGTTGGGCAAATTGGATCAATGTAGACAATAACACAATGATTTTATGAAACTTCATGACTTTTTAAATATTAAAAACTCCAAAAAAAAACTTGAAGCAATAGGGTACTTTATGTATACCGTAGGTTATATCGACCAATAATAACATGTTGGTTCATGAAAAATGAAAATGATACCAACTGAAGAATACCGGTAACGATATATAATTGTTTTCTATGTACAACTAAGTCGTTGCAACTTCAAACGTTACAACTTCATATGTTTCTTTAATATAACTAATCACGTTAATGTCATCGTCAAGTTTGCTAACATGTCGTGTTATAAAGACTGGATTTCTACTATCAACACTTAAAACACATTACTTAGAAGGAAATCTACAAAACTCCAAGAAATCAATAGAAAACCACACATTACTTGAAGAAAAAGGGTGTGAAGGTTACCATTTCTACATCACCATATCTCCGATCGCAACCACCAACCACCGTCAACCACCGTCCACCACGGGCAACGCCACCTCCTCACGCCGTCGGAGCCGGCGATCGGCGATGGCTGCCTCCGCCGGAGCTAAAACTCAAACATCTTCATCATCGTCCACTTCTGCCGCCCGTAATTCCTTCGATATGTCCACTGGATTTCCTCCGAAGCCGTCTCTCAAACCCGATCAAATCGGATACTGCCTTCAAGCTCTCAAGTTTTTCAAGGCTAAACAGTCCGATCGGTCTTCGATTATCGAAAAGGAGTTCTCCGTTTTGCAGGTTTTTGTCGTTTAATGTGTTTATGTGCCCTATTTTGATTGAATTGACGAGTGTCAGTTTTCACTTATATAGTGTGCTGTAAATTATGTACGGAATGTTTTCAGTAATTATTGCAAATGCAAGGAAGAAGAAGACCTAATTGGTCGTATTCTTCGACTTTAAGCATGAGATGTATTATTCTAAAACTCCGAATTGATTTGAAGTAGGAGCCATAAATTTAGCAGCATGGAACTTTATTAGGTAATATGTTAGGTTTAATTTGCAGTAAACTTTCTATGAATTATGTATCTGGAGAAGTAATTTTGAAATTAAACTTGAAGGAGATGGGATGTGGTTTTTCTAGTAATCAGTATAATTAGATGTTAATTTACTAGGAACTTTGTTAGTTTGTGAGGGATGGTGAATGTGGATCATTGATGGTTTGTAGCCATGATGCTTACGAAATATAGTTTCATAATTAGAATGTATTATTGCAACTTGATTTTCTTGCAGGATCACAGAATGAGAGCATCAGAAGTTAATAGTAGTTGCTCTGTGGCTAAACTACCTGTTAACTATAGAAAAAACCGCTACTCAGATGTTGTACCATGTATGCTTGTAAATTCTTTTTTTGTTTTTCTACTTTACCACGTTAAGATTTTTATGTAATTATGTGGAGTAAAGAATTGAAATTGAGCTCTTCTTGTCTCAGTTGATGCAAATAGGGTTGTTATTGATCCATGCAAAGATTACAGGCCATCAGCAATGGGATACATCAATGCTAGTTATATCACAGCAGAGGTCAATGTTTTTCTTCTATCTCCAATTCATATGTTCGACTGCTATAAATTCTGTATTAGTTAGAAATTAGAATGAAACCAAATTTTAGATATTTGAGCTTAATGATTAGTTTCATCAATGATTATAGGCTAATCCATCTGAAAGTGTTTCTCGGTTCATAGCCACTCAAGGCCCACTTCCTGAAACCTTTGAAGATTTTTGGGAAATGGTACTCCAAAATCATTGTCCAGCAATTGTGATGCTCACTAAGCTAGTTGACCACCACCGGGTATTGAATTCTATAAAATTTCTTGCAATTTCGATAACAATACAGCATTTCTACTTTATACTTGAGTGTTGATAACTTTATTTTTTTGTTAACTTTCCCATTTAAATTTCATATATCATTAGATTTTGATGACTACTGTGTTATAGAAATATAATATGGAATGATATACATATATGTTTTTTATTTATATAATAACTGATTGTACAGCCGTATCAGTTTTCACTGCTCTCTTTATTTTTTGTATAATCTCAAATGTTGTGTAGGAATACAAAGGTTGTGCTGCTAAACATAACCCTTGTAACATTAGTCTTTCAATCTTTTCAAAACTTGATAACGGATGTATACCAGGTCCTGTATGGGCGTTTACGAGGTCAAACACGGGTGTATACGAGGGTGAACAGGTGCATACACATCAATATATGTGTATACAAGGTCATATATTGGTGTATAGGTGTCCAATCACTTGGGGTGGGGTGGGAGGGGGATGGGGGTAGCCAACCCTGATTATATTCCATTGTTTGTGTACATCTGCATTTTTTATGTTGTCGTTATAAACTATATGCTTCGTCTCCCTGATTCTACTTTTCATCTGATATCCAGATCCAAAAATGTGGAGACTATTTTCAAGCAGATAATGGTGAAAGATTGTTTGGAAATATATGTATTGTTGGCAGAAAAATAACTACAACTGACAGCTCACTAGTTTTGCGTTACTTGGAGGTGAATCGTGAAGAGGTGACCAAATGATGTATAACTAATCTTTTGCTGTAATATAGAAAGGCAAATTGCATAAAAGCCATCTTTAATGTGATTTCTATTTTGGGTAGCCATCTTTGATTTCATTCATCAAAGGTTAAAGAACTTCTATAAGTTTTAATACAAAATTTGAAACTTATGAAAATTTTATTTAAGATAAACTGACCTGGTTACCTGGTCAAAAATGACGTGTGATTTATCCTGTTGGCCATTTTAAGTGATACCTGAAAACTGGCCAACCTGGGTTCTTGCCTTTTGCTGAGTAACCTTTATTACATTTACTTTTGAACATTTGGCCTTCCTTTAATGCAAGTAAATGTATTAGCGACCAAGGCAAATTTCGAAGAACCCTGTGGAAGTTCCTCGATTTTGCACATAAGCCATTGCACTTTAATACTTATTACATCCCTTAATTTGTAAAGTGTTAACGAGATGTCCTCAAGACCAAGACCTATAAAAACTCAACATATAGGTCCTTTGTTTTTGCATGATTAAGTTCATAGACTTTATATAAAGGACCTTTTCATTGAGGTTTTATAAATTGGAAGACTTAATCATGCAAAAATAAAGTCCATGTGCTTATGTATAAATTCAGCAACCTCCACAGGGTTTATTCAACAACTATGCACCTTTTTATGCAATTTGCTCTTGATAAATATATTGGAGGCAATATTTTTTTTAATGCTGGGATATATAGTGCAACTAGAAATATGTGTGCGTTCGTATAACTATAAATAAGATATATTTTGGCACTGACTACTGTAAATTCATGTTTATTTAGTCAAAGGGTCCACCTCTACCTGTTTTGCATATTCAGTATCCTGAATGGCCCGATCATGGAGTTCCATACGACACCTTGGCAGTTCGAGAGATTTTTAGAAGATTATGTCATATCCCCTCGTCAAAAGGGCCAATAGTGGTGCATTGCAGGTTGATCGTCCTTTTCACAATTATATTTGCATTAAAGATTTATTAAATGTATCTGACAAATTTTTATGTTATACAGTGCAGGAATTGGTAGAACCGGTACATATTGTGCCATTCATAACACTATCCAAAGAATTTTAGTTGGTGACATGTCAGCACTGGATCTTGTAAAAACCATAAGCACTTTCAGGTCTCAGAGGATGGGAATGGTCCAAACATTGGTATGTCCTGTTTTACGGTGCCCATGTTGAAATGGTCAATTTTTAGTACGGGTTGGGTGGGGTGGAGTTGGGTCGACAAGGAGACATCCTGTTGTCATATAACAAATAACTACTTTATAACAAATATGTTAATGTGTAGCAAGAATAAGAACTTTCATTTAGGTATATAAAATATTTAAATTATCATATAGGCATTTACGAAGTACTCTTCATCTTGGAGATAAATGTTATGTTTTGCTATTTTTGTTACATATTAGTGACATAATTATATGTTTTAGACATAGTATTGATTCAACTTGATTTCTTTAAAAAGGAATGATCTATATTGAAACTACGTTGTGAAACAAATGATTAAATATTTTGAATGAAAATGTTATATTTTATTTTGTAATGAATTTAAAAATATTGTGAACTTATCTAATATTTCACTGGGTTCATTTTAACATATTGAAAAGATCTCTTTTATGATGTAATTTGTTAAAAATGTTACTTTATTATATGAATTATCTTGTAAATTTAATAAAGTATATGGAAAATTATCATAATTTAAACTGAAAATTGAAGACAGAGATGTGTAAATGTTAAAGCTTATTTCCGTTACTTCATAGTAGAAGAATGCGCACGTGATACATCAGGCCCAAGTGGCTCGACACCCTCTGATCCCGCCCATGCACGAGCCTCGTGCAGCGGGTTCGCTATAGTATAGGGGGCTGCATATAAAAACTAATTCAATCAACTAAAGAGAACTTAGGAAGATGTCATCATCAAATCAAATTAATGGAAATTGAGGCTAATCAATGGCTATTCTGAGCAACAAGTGTCCAATTTGGTCAAATGATGTCTTCATTGTCTGCTTTATTGTACATAGGATTAATGATTTGAATACAACTATGAAAACAATATTATTACAATAATGATTTGAATCTTTTAATAAAGCAATTTATGAGATTGTATGCATAATGCATCAAAAAAGAATTTGGCAAGATTTAATCTGTTAGACCCGTTTGACACGTTTCTATGATCTGAAAACTTATATTGGAAATAATGCATTTGTACATGTCATGGTATTTATTTTGGAAGACATCTTGATTGCTTTTATTATACTAATTTTAGGTAGTCTTGTATTGATTATCATAATACTCTGGTTTTAATGTTTCAGGACCAATACGTCTTCTGTTATGAAGCTATTATTGATGAACTCGAAGACCTCATCTCAGATTCCAACATTCGCAAGAACAAAAAATGGTAAATTCATCTAAAACACATTTCGCCCAACTTGCTTATGTCTTATAGCTAATTAGCATGTCATTTATGATTTCAAGATTTATGTTATTATTCTTGGTAAGTTTATATAATTTTCTCACTAAAAAAGTTAGGAAGCTGCTCATAAGCAGGTAGTCAGCTTATCCAAACGACTTATTTCACCCCAAGGGTAAAAGTGTAATTTTGAATCCACCAAGAATAATGAGTTTGAAATAACCATATTCCACATGTTAAAAACAACTTATTTGACCCATTTTCTTGAAGCTAATATTGTTAATTTTACTTATTTGTTGCGTTAGTGATAAAGCATAAACGTGGGTAAGTCAAAATTGCACTTGTTAATTAATCTATCCATCTATATTAATAAAAGAAGGTTTTTGTATGACACTTGTCATAATTTTAGAGCTCTTAAATTTTATTTTCCCGCTTTTCTTTTCTAATAAATATCACATTAAATAGAAATGATATTATTTAATTCTTTTCATATTGAAAATATTTTTTATTAAATTAAATAATAGATCTTTCTACAAATGCAATTTGTAAAGAAATAATTTTTTTATAAAAAAAGAATTTTTTCAAAAAAATATCAAACTTTTAAAAAACACAATATATTTTAAAACCTGTGGCTTTTAAAAAATAAAATTCTTATGAAACGAAAATAATTAAATTTCAAAGTTATAATAAAGAAATTATTAAAAATGACACTTTTTTAAAAATGGTTTGTTTTAAAACAATTTGCTTTTTTTGAAAAAAACAAAAAAAAAATTAAACAAAAGTTTAAAAAATGATATTGTCTTTTTACCACTCGTGCGTAATGTCAATCATATCTTATATCAAAAGATCGTTTTATAATTTTTTAATTTTTATTAATAACTATTTAATATTTTATTTATTCAACCCGTGTAACACACGGGGTACTAACCTAGTATATAATATAATTAACTTCTTAATGCAGATCAGTGATGACTCAATTTAGTCTAAGCTAATGCTCATGGAGAACAAAACTCTTTTATCAGTGTTCCATTTTAGCAGTTAACTGCAAATTGGTTTTTGTGTAATGCGGGCATTCTTTGGTATCCAGTGAAATGACATGTTTAACCCTATTCTCCTATTGCACTTGTGTGTATTTTAATTTTCAGTTTTAATAATTTGGTAAGATATTAATGTTTTCCAACCATTCTAATGACTTGCATGATCTATTTTAATCAAGTGTGTAACAAACAAACTCTATGATCAAGTAAACAGTCTCAAATACTAGCCGATTTTTGAGTCTCACAAAGTGAGCGGTACGGATTTTACGGGGTGTGTACATTTACTGTTAAAAAAAAAAACTAGTTTCAGATTTGATTTTTCTCAGTGGATACCTACTACATCATGTTGCAAAAAAAAAAAAAAAAAAAAAAAACATGGAAGAATTATCATATGACTATTAAGACCAAAAATAACTCTTTAATGCATCTATGACTAGTATTAACTTGTTGAGAAGTCAGATGCGCGGTATAAAACTTAGTTGGCGCGCTTTAAAACTTGGTTCTTTCATAAAACTTGGTTCTTTCAAGATCTATCGTTAAACTTAATAGTTGTATGCAGCATGATTAAGTTACTCGTGAGTTTTTTTGTGGTTCTCAAAAGAACCTCACTTGTATGTTTGTGTGTATATTGTAGTGGCAGAGGGTTCAATACAGAATCTCACATCGAGAAAATTATGAGAAACACTATAAAATATTCATATTTGTGTATGTATATTAGACTATAACATGACTACTAAAACACATCATGGACAGGTCAATATTAGGTCCAATCGACATGTGAGATGTCTATCTTTTTGTTCGTAAATATTGTAGTATTCGGCTTATGGCTCAGTCCAACCCTAAACCAGTATAAACCAAGACCCATCAAAATTGTCTACATTTTCATGCGGTTTTAGTTTCTTTTGATGATTCTTCTATTTCTAAATCATCATTGAGTTCACATGAGCTTTTTGATATTTTAGTGTATGATGATTTCACTTCTTGATTAATATATGGCATAGTTGCATGTGGACCAAGAATTTTACTTTTCCATCTGGTCTTTATTTTATCCAAATTATTAAATCGAATATTTTATTTTAAATCAAAAAAAGATGTAGGTTTGGTGTGAGTTCACATGAGCTTTTTAATATTTTAGTGTACGATAATTTCATTTCTTGATTAATATATGGCATAGTTGATAGTTGCATGTTAGGCCAAGAATGTCACTTTACCATCTAGTCTTTCTTTATCCAAATTATTAAATCGAATTTTTATTTTAAATCAAAGAAAGATGTAGGTTTGGTGTGTATTCACAATTTCACACCTTCTGTCAATGGATTTTGACATTGTCTATATCAAGATGTATTAGACTACATTTGAATATAACTAATACTACCGTATCTAAGTTACACTTAGATAATCTAAAAGAACACAGAACAAATAAACAATATTTGTACTAAAAAACCGTTAAGAATACAATCTCACGTTCAAGTGCAGAGTCTGACTACCATGACGGCTAACACCATTGCTGAAGCAAGGTTGGTTAGGAAATTTACTTCTAGAATTACATGTCCGTGTTCAAAGGCAAGTATTATTCATCATGACAAAGTCTAAACCATACCATATATCTCTTAGGAAATCCTTTTCAACATCAACTAACCAAATATGTCGAGATATACATACACTTCATAAAGAAAAGGTTCGAATTGATCATATCCAAGCCCTATATGGACCCTCAACTATGCAATATGCGAACATCTTCACAAAGGGTCGCTCGTGGCATCTTTTCGGACTTTTCACACAAATTAGAGTTTTCATCTTACTCTGCTCAAACTATAGAAGAATGTTAGTAGAGATATATTTAAACAATTATAATTATAGTGATTATCCTATGTTTTAAGTATGTATATATAGCCATATATATAGGATTGAGGTTATATATTTACCCTATACATATGGACCCCTCTTGCACAATTATTTAATTCAAGCGCTTGAACGCTGATTATACTATATATATATATATATATCATAAATGTGTACATTTGTTGTAATCATTTTTCTTGCACAAAATAATAATAAAAGACCAAGAAGTAGACTAGAATTTGATATAACTAAGACAATAATAATCATAATATAAAAGCAGGCCAAAGACTCAATTAGTTAGGAAAATATCATCATAAGTCCACTAAATCAATTATAAAGTACATACAATTTGTTGAATAAAAGGGGTGAAGGTGACACCCCCTTTAAAACTATAGTTGTGACATAACCATTTTCACCATTTCAACCATTAACAACCAAACCATCCACCACAGCCAAGACCAATTCCTTCAACATGTCAGTTACTTCTCTGTCGTACCCGTCTCTCACACGCGATCAGCTCGGCTACTGTGTCCGAGCTCTCAAGTTTTTCCAGGCCAAACGCGCTAATCAGAGTTCTCTTATAAAGGAAGAGTTTTCTGTTTTTCAGGTTTTATGTTATTAAGTTAACCATGATATTCACAAACATAGTTTCATATATAAATGATATGTAATCATCTCCCCTTAATATTCTAACAGCCTCATGGTACTACGGTAGTCTCAAAAGTTTATGGCGATTGCTCGGTGGCTCAACTTGATGTTAACTGTGCAAAAAACCGCCACCAGAATGTTTTACCATGTATGTTTGTCAAATTCTTTTTTGTTTTTCGACAGTAGCGTGCTAATATTATTATATGTAGAGATCGAAAAGCAATGAATAACTGATTAGATGTTTGTGTCAGTTGACGGAAACAGGGTTGTCATTGATCCATGCACCGATCAAAGGCCATCAGCAATGGGATACATCAATGCTAGTTTTATCACATCAGAGGTCAATGTTTTCCTTGTTAAATCCATCTTTTTAATGTTGTAAACAAACTATAGGATCTGAATTATTTCTATGCTGGGAATCTTAGTATATGTACAAATGAGAACCCCTAGAAAAGCTTATATCAAGCCTATGGGCCTTATTAATAAGATCTATGTGTGATTTTCGTAGAGGCGTGGTAAGGATGTCCGCAAGTTGAAATTCCATCTTGACATCAATAGGTTGAACAAATGGAGGGTTTGTTTGAGTGTCTGACTATCTGTTACTCGATCCCTTATTAGATGACAATGAGCCTCTATATGCTTCGTCCTCTCATGAAATATTTGATTCTTAATTATATGTATAGCTGATTGACTATCACAGTGTAACCGCGTCAAGTCATTAGAAAAACCTCGAATATATAGAGAAGACGACAAACCCATATCATCTGTGTTATGAAACCTGCATTGCTCTATATATATTATGGTTCGGCACCCGATCTAGATATCATATCATGCTTCTTACTTTTACAGGACACAAAATTTTCTCCAACAATACACAATACCGATAATAGACCGTCATGAAATAGGACAATCCGGCCAATTCGGAATTAAATCCCAATATCTATCCATCTCACCCCTTTGTAAAAGCACTCATAGTCTCACACGACACTAAACTTACTCAGGCCTAGACCTAGTGTGATGTTAAGATACTTTAGTGCACAAAGAGCGACATCTTAGTGTCATGTGTATGGTGTTGCAATGAATTGATTCACAACACTTACAACAAATGACATATCTTATTAAGGTATACAGTTGTTTTTTCAAAGGTAAAATATCTGTAGTCTGCGGACCACATCTACAGACATCTACTGAATAAGAGGTGGACCAAATCTCTATAGTCTGTAAGAAGAATACTGCTTGTTTTTGAATTTCTGAAAATCACAAACAAAACCCAATTATACTACCTATACCAAATCACAAACCAAGAAACAAAGAAGTTGAGAAGAGTGTGGGTACGGAGGAGACAGGGAGACGGTGCGGGTGTGAAGGCGACACGGAGAGGGTGCGGGTGTGGAGGCGACAGGGAGAGGGTGCGGGTGCGAGACTATGACGACGGCTTGAGGGCTAAGCCTCGACGGCGACAGCGGTGGCGAGAGAGAGGAGTTGTGATAAGGAGAGGGTGCTGGTGCGAGACGATGACTACGGTTTGAGGTCTAGGCCTCGACGATGACTGCGGCGGCGGGAGAGAGGAGTTGCGACAGCCATAGCAGCGGCGAGAGGGAGGGGCTGCGTTCACGTCGGCGGGGAAGGAGATGATGGGTGAAGGGTTGAAGGGTGAAGGGGTTTTTTGAGATAAGAAGAAAAGAGGTTGGAAGACCTTAGGTGGTGTCTACTTCAAACAGAGATCAAGAAGACCTTTTTTAATGAAAGGTCTTTCAAAAAACAATTGTGGTGTCTACATTCCTTGCCTAAAGTAATATGTGTATCAACATACCGTGCACCAGTTGAGTCGTAAACATATGAATCTGGTGCATCAAAGGTAGTAGTTAATAATCATATTAAGGGTAGTATCACGGTCTAGTTTTCGGAATGGATGTAGTATTTGGAACAGGTGCATTAGGTTCAATTGAATAAAGTGAAACAAAGGACATGCCATTGTCATGGTCTAATTGGAATCAAGCGTCTCTATTTCTTGTCCTTATGTAGTCGATCGTATGTGAAAAGTATAGGTGGGAGCTTTATCTATACGTCGTATGTAGCATTCCAAGATATGTGGTGTCGAGATCAAAGGAATATATGGACCAATTATAACACAATCAGGATTAGGAATGGTGTGCGACTCGATTATAACACAATCAAGATTAGGAAACTCAATTGAACAAGAGTGGAAGACATAGGAAAGTAGGTGCATGACTCATGAAAGCATAAAGTATCATTGAAGAGGACTATAGCACCAACACCTTTCTAAGAGTACCCTACAAAGACACAAAGGATAGCTCAAGGTTCAAGTTTAATGGCACCTAGACGATGATCATGGACATATCGGACACACCAAAAAGCTTTGTGCTTAAGTGGAAAAGGATTTAAGGAATAATACTGAACATGGAGTTTGACTGCAAAAGACACATGAGAGGTCATACAGTTTAACACATAAGCAGCAAGTGTCACTCCATAATCAATGATGATTTTTGTGTTCAACAAGATTTGAGTAAGTAAACTCATGTAGCACAAGAATTATTATAAATAAATATGATAAAATACTAAACACCCAAAGCATGAGGATCTATCGACAAGTCGAACTAGCGAGTGAGAAACGTCATTTAGACGAGAAAAAATACCTTGATTCCCAGTCATGTTATGAATTTCTACGAAATCAATCACCCAAGGTGAGTCATGGGGTCATGGCTATAAAACATACCTAACTGTTTTGAGTTGGTTTAGGAATTAGAAGCAGCAATTATGGGATAAGCAACTGCAACTGTAGTAGGCTATTATACTTCTCCTGAGTGAATGTGTAAGTATGAGTCTGAGCTTTCTTTTAGTCTCCCATTAAGATAGTTGTAACCAAATGAGCAACAGTTCTGAAACGCGTAGCAGCTTGATCGGAACAATTGAGCAACTGTTTTGCAAGAACAAAAACAACAGTCTAATGGAACAGATGAGCGGAAAAAGGAACAACCAAGCACTAACTACCAGGAATAATTAAGAACTCAACACAATCAACCACGTAGGCAACGGAAATAACTGAGCAGTAACATGATCAAATAGGGTTCGGACGGTGAACAAGCAAACAAGCAACAACCACGGTTTAAGAGCATTCATAATAGCATCTCCTTCTCCATCTTAATAATTTAACTAAAAATCATATTTCTCTAAATATATGATTTTGTTTAATACCTCACATCTTATTCTTCATTCACAAATACTTACATTTATTATTGTTTCTCTTTCTTAAACACTATAAAAAATATATATATAGAGATTGATGAATGTCAGTCTTTATGTTTAGAGAATCACTATTTATGGAACTTTAAAGTTTAGAGATAGAGATAAAAACAAAGATAGTGATGAAGATTTAAAATACAAGAAATCTCTAAATAATAAAGATAAAGATGCAGATAAAAACTCCACTGGGAAGGCTCTAACAAGCAGTCAACATGAACGAGTACTCAACACAAACAAACATCAGTAAAAAGGGTCAATTATGGTTCCATTATATTTCCAGCGGCGGAAAAACACTACATGTACAGTGATGAGATTGGACTTTTAACTTATGATTACAAAAAAAAAACAAAGAGGCACTAGAGGAAACAACGCTGGCGCGAGGGAAGGCAACAGTGGAGCTACGATGATGAGTGGTGTCGCGTAAAGGCGGATCGACGGGGTATACTGATCGTCCTCTAGTGGTGATTGCGGCAGCAACGACGGTGATTTGTAATATTTTTCTCGAAAAAAGATTTCTTGAAGGAGAAAGGTGATGGAAATTAAAAACAAAAACTGGAATAGGAACTCTAGAACATGAAGAGGAAATAAACTTGGTAATCAGAATTGTATTATTGTGTGTTAAACATTATGATTACAGGATGTATATATAAGAAACATAATTACATTCTAATCCATCTAATATTAACTAATACATATATTGTCTAATATTCCCCCGCAAGCTAAGGCCGAGAAGCGACCTGTAGCTTGGATCGTAAGAAGAGAAATCGTTGTGAAGGTAAAGGCTTTGTAAAGACATCAGCAATCTGATCATGTGTGGATATAAACTAAACCGAGAGTTTTCCTTGAGCAACCTTTTCTCGAACAAAGTGAAAATCGACCTCAACATGTTATGTGCGTGCATGAAAGACTGGATTTGCTGATAAATACGTAGCACCTAGGTTATCACACCATAATGTAGGGGCTGACTTAGTCGTGACATGAAGTTCATGCAAGAGAGTTTGCAGCCAAGTCAATTCAGCAACTGTATCAGCTAGTGCCTTATATTCAGACTCAGTCGATGACCGAGAGACAGTCTTTTGTTTTCGGGCAGACCAGGATACGAGATTAGACCCAAGATAGATGGCATATCCACCAGTGGATCGACGGTCATCAGGGCAACCAGCCCAGTCAGCATCAGAGAACGCACTCAAGGAGTTAAAATCTGAATCTGTATAGGCGTGAAGAAGCGTTCCCGAATCATGTTGAAACAATAAACCATAGGCAACTGTACCTTGCAGGTACCGTAGTATTCATTTAACTGCAGACCAATGATTTTCAGTTGGGGAGTGCATAAACTGGCAGACTTTGTTGACTACATACGTAATGTCCAGTCTGGACAAGGTGACATATTGAAGAAATCCCACTACTTGGCGATATTTCACAGGATCAGAGAATGGTGGACTGTCACCGAGAGCAAGGTTGGCGGTGTGGTAATTGGGGATGGCACGGGTTTAGCATTGGAGAGGCCAGCCCTATCAAGTAACTCAAGTATGTATTTTTTCTAAGACAGAATCATATCAAGGCCTTGAGTTGTAATTTCAATTCCCAGAAAATAGGATAATGGACCCATATCCTTTACAGGAAAGGATCGACTAAGGCTGGTTACCACCCGATTGATCGCCTCCGAATTGTTGTCTGTCAAAATAATATCATCAACATAGACTAGCATGTATAAAAGTGTACCCTGTGAGGAGTAAACAAATAGGGAGGGATCGGTTTTAGAGCCTTTGAAACCGAGAGCTTGAAGAGCCGTGGAGAAACGGTTAAACCACGCCCTTGGTGCTTGTTTTAAACCATACAGGGATTTATGAAGCAGGCAAACATGGTCTGGTTTGGTGGGATCCACGAAACCAAGGGGTTGTTGTAAGTAAACAGTCTCTTTCAAATCTCCATGGAGGAAAGCATTTTGTACATCAAACTGTCTTAGAGGCCACTTTTGAGCAACAGCTAGAGAAAGGACCACACGTATAGTGGTCGACTTTACAACGGGACTAAAAGTCTGCTGAAAGTCAATGCCTGGTTGCTGACTAAACCCTTTGCAACCAGGTGTGCTTTATAACGGTTGACAGCCCCTGTTTGATCCCTTTTTATCTTGTACACCCATTTGCAAGCAACAACATTTGTCTTCGGAACACGTGGGACTAAAGACCATGTGCCATTTCTCATCAGTGCTGAATACTCTTCAGCCATAGCTTTGCGCCAGTGAGGATGTTTGTTTGCAACAGCAAAGGTGGCAGGTTCGGCAGTGGGAGTATCATTATGTGTGTAAAAGGATGAGACATTGTGCGGTTTCGTTTGTTTTGGATTGGGGCGAAGGTTTTCTGGTCGGGATCTGGGTGGCTGTTAGCTCGACGTGTTTGGAGGACGACGTTGATAAGTATGAAGAAAGGGTGAGGTGGCCGAGGGTTGTGGATAGCTTGATGGTGGTTGAACAATGGGTGGTGGTTGAGGGGAGGGTGAAGCAGAATGGTGTGGGGATGGTGTTTGTAGGGTGGGTGTTGGGTCAGAAGTAGGTGCTGGTGTTCGCAGGGTTGATGTTGGGTCAGAAGTAGGGGATGATGATTAGGTACATTTGGTGAGGAGGGAGATGATGATGAGGTAGGCCGAGGTGGAGAGGGTGGTGTGGTAATATTAGTGGGATAAGAGGAGGTGTATGGGTTGTCAGATGGTGAGAAAGGGTGGTCAATGGGCTGATTGAAAAAAGGAAAACATTTTTCATCAAAACGAACGTGTCTCGCAATATAAATGCATTTGGAGTGGGGTTCAAGGCAACGGTAGCCATGGTGAGAGGTGCTATACCCCAAAAACACACAAGGAAGGGATCGAAAATCCATTTTATAGCTGTTGTAGGGACGTAAATGTGGGTAGCATTGACACCCGAAAACTCGAAGGAATGAGAAGTCGGGTTGATGGTGGAAAACTTGTTCAAACGGAGAAGTGTTGGAGTTCGTTCTAGATGGCATTCGGTTAATTAGATAAACCGCTGTGTCAAACGCAAAATGCCAAAAGCGTTGTGGAACATCAGATTGTGCCAGTAAAGTAAGGCCGGTTTCCACAACGTGACGATTACGGCGCTCAACAAATCCATTTTGTTCACTCGTATGAGGACAAGAGAGCCGATGAGTGATACCAAGAGATGAGAAGTGGGAAGAAAGCCTTCGAAATTCACCTCCCCAATCAGTTTGGACGGATTTTAATTTGGTTTTGAACTGGCGTTCAACCGTTAGATGGAAACATTTAAAAACATCATGCACATCAGATTTGGAAATTAAGGGAAACAACCACATAAACCGAGAATAATGGTCAACACATAAAAGAAAGTAACGATGGCCATCAAAGGATGGAGCAGGAGCTAGACCCCATACATCACAAAACACCAAATCCAAAATATTTGAACTTTTATAAGTAGAAGGTAACAAATGAAGTTTTGATGATTTTCCAATGGAACAAGAATCACAAAATGAAAGAGTACATTTATTGAATAAATGCAAACGGTATTTGGATAACATAGACTTCAAAAGCTGTGGATGAGGATGTCCCAGTCGTTGATGCCATGTTGTAGAGGAAGCTCTGGCAGCGGAGAAAGCTACTTTGGAGACACGTTGCATCTGTGGTAGCTGAAAAGAATAAAGGCCACCATCACTTGGACCCGTGAGAAGGATACTGTGTGTAGACTTGTCCTTTACACAAAAAAAAGAAGAGTGAAATTCAAAAAAGACATCATTATCAAGACAAAATTGTTGGACAGAAAGAAGATTGCGTTTGATATCTGGAACATGAAGGATATTGTGAAGGGAAAAGGTTTTGTTGGGGCTGTAAAGTTTTGTGGAACCAATGTGGAGAATGGGTAAACCCTTCCCGTTGCCAACATGAAGATTATCCTCACCATAGTAGGCTTCTGAGTTATCAAAACTAGAGAGATCTGGAGCAACATGTTGATTAGAGCCAGTATCCGGAAGCCAAGAAGTTGATGAGGCTTGTGAGCGGTAGTCAACAAAGTTGGCAAAAGGTTGTTGACGTGGTCTGAAAGTATTCGGGTCCTGATTTGGACATTGGGCAGGAACATGACCAATACCACACTTGTTGCAAGTACCATAAACAAGATTCTGGTTAGATGCCCAAGTAAATTGATCTCGATTACCTCCACCTTGAGCGCGGTTGTTAAAGTTTCCGCGTCCACGACTGTTGCCGGACCGAAGGTTGTGTCCACGTTGTCGAGTTGCGCCTGATCGAGTGGTGTAGTGGGCCTGCGGTTGCGAGGTTAGTTGTACCTGTAAACCCAACTGATTTGCAAGCTGTTGAATAGCCTGAAGGGCCTCCGATTGAGATGAAGATGAACTGTTAGCAGAAGAGGCAGGGTGACGGTTATTGGTAACAGCCGTAAAAGCCTGCACCGGAGGCACTTCAGGGGCTGCCTTTTTTATCATGTAATCGTGATCGGACAGAAGACCATGAAGTTCCACAAAGGCAGTCGGGAATTGGCGAGCAAGAAGAGTAGACTTCAAACCATTATATTCTTCCCGGAGGCCAGAAATTACAAGCATAACAACGTCCTTTTCTTTTATCGGTTCACCAATGTTGGCAAGGGCATCGGAATATTCCTGCGCCCGAGCCAAATAGGCAGAGGAGGACTCATCACCTTTCATGGCAATCTTCAAGAGTTGACTTTTGAGAGTGTATTCCCGTGAAGATGTATGAGGAGCATAGGCACGCTCTAGAGACAACCACAGGTCACGAGATGTGGTTCCCTGGACATGTTGAAAAGAGGCTTCAGAAACGGTGGAAAGGAGTAACATTCGAACGTGGGCATCATTGGAAGCCCAGATCGTATGATTAGGGTTTGGTTGAGACGAGGACACTGTGGTGTCGGAGGTGGTTTTGCCGGATGTGGTTTCGGTTTGAATAGTTGGCGGAGGACATGGAACTGTTCCATCAACATATCCAAATAAATTGTTGGTAACAAGGAACGGTTGGATCATAGCCTTCCAATAACCATAATTAGTTGGAGAGAGGGTGAATCCAAACTTGTGGGAATTATGGGTGGTCTTCTCGGTTTGAGAGAAAGCAGCAAGGAGAGCCATTGTATGGCTGGTTTCGGCTGAAAAAGAAAGAGGCAGCAGGGTGACGGCTGCTGCTAGGGTTTCGGCTAGCCTATGACGGCTGCTAGGGTTTGGCTCTGATACCAAAATAAACTTGGTAATCAGAATTGTATTATTGTGTGTTAAACATTATGATTACAGGATGTATATATAAGAAACATAATTACATTCTAATCCCTCTAATATTAACTAATACATATATTGTCTAATAAGAGGAATTTAGTTCCCGAAAACGACAAGTACTAGTACTATGTTGTACCAGGTGTAAGGCAGTTTGAAATATTGTTTAAATAGTTACTATAAATGAGAACCCTCAATATATATACAAATGAGAAACCCTAATAAAATACATTATACACAAATAACAACATAAAAAGCAAATATTGAGATTGAACATGAGACCTCTGCAAGAAAGACACAAACCCTTTGCTGGCCAATTTTATATCATAGATTGTTATATGTTTTGAGTTTAATGAATAGTTACATCATCTATGATCACAGGCTAATCCATCTGTAAGTGTTTCACGATTCATAGCCACTCAAGGCCCACTTCCTGAAACCTTCAAAGATTTCTGGGAAATGGTACTCCAAAATCATTCACCAGCAATTGTAATGCTCACTAATCTAGTTGACACAGGGGTATTGGATTCTATATAACTTTCAACTTCTATAATTATACAACATTTCTATTATCTACTAACTTTTTTGCGAAAGTATTGGCGTCCGTAAAAGTCCTTTTTTGGTAGTTTTGTTTAGTTCTAGTTTCCATTTTTATGTGTAGGGTCGAAAATGCGGCAAGTATTTTGAAGCAGAGGAAGGTCCAAAATTGTTTGGAAATATAAGTACGATTTGGAGAAAAATATCTACACCTGAGAGCTCACTAGTTTTGCGTCTCGTGAAGGTGAATCGTCAACAGGTGCGTTAATCATATAAGATTAATATTTTGCTTTCTTGAATTCACACATAAAGTTCTAATCAAATCCGTAACTTTAAGCTCACAAAAAGGTCGTGTACTACACCCTAAACTTATAGAAACTAGACTAAAAGGGCTTGTTCATTGAGTCTACTTTGCCAAATCATTACGATTGGTCTCTATCACTAACTTGGTCCTTGCCTACCCTGCAACCCCCCTCTGCCTCCATTTTCCCTTCAACGTACCACCATCGCCTTTGCTTCCCCTACGACCCCCATCTGCCTCTCTATGCCCTCCAACGTTGCCTGCCTTCTGCTGTTCTAACCACCATCGTCATTACGAATCAAACCGACTTATAATCAATCACACAAATTAATCACCCAAATCAAAACATTGATCACTCGCTAGTGGAGATGCCGACGAAGGTGATGGAGTGGCCGCGGTGGTGGTTTCGTCTAAGATGATCGGTGTGGTTGTGTCGCCGAACGTAGTGGTGGCGTCACCGGACGTGGTGGTGGCGGGTGGTGGTGGTGGGTCATGGCGGATGGTGGCTATTGTGTGCTGGCAGTGGAAGAGGATGACAGGGAAGGGGAAGGGGTGGGGTGGGTTGGGTTGGGTTTTTAATATAATATTAATAATATTATTATTATATTAAGGGTATATTCGTCATTTTACACTCACTTAACTAGAAACTTAACAGAAGTTAGTGTCAAGTACCACTCGCGTGACTAGTTGGCAAACAGTTGGGATCAAACCTGTAATTTCTCAAAAGTTGGGACCAATCTTGCAATATGAACAAAGCCGAGGAACAGTTGTGTAACTAACTCTTATAAGTTTAACGTCTTAACCATGCAAAAATGGAGTCAACTACCTTGCCTTTGACTGCATGTATATACATACATACATAGTGGAGTAAGCGGGAGAAAACCACCAAGTTATAAGAAAAACGTAAAAACCACATTTAGCCAATCATATAATCTATAAATTATATATTTTCTTAATTCTCTGAAATGTATTTGAAGAATTATGACTCTGTTATTTTAGTTCTTCATAAGTTTTTTAATTTAAATCCATTCATTCATGACGAAACGAAAATTGAGTTACGTACATGTAACTAATATATAGTCATGTACGTAACTCATGGTTTTCTAAGTTTTTTGATAAGTTGTGGTCTTGTCATGAACCATTCCCTACATACATACACACTACACACACATACATGTAGTGTTGTAAAAATCGGTCATAGTCGGCGATTAATCGAGGATTAATCGGAAATCGCCCACCAACCTTGACGATTTCACATAATCGGAAAGTTAATTGGTAATTAGTCCTGGTCGGAAAAAATCGGACCTAATCGGTCAAAATCAGTCAAAATTGGTCAATTTTTTTTTCAAAAGTAGTCAAATGCCCATATTTTGTTCAAAATATGCTAATGTTTGAATTTTTTTATTATATACACACACACACACACACACACACACACATATATATATATATATATATATATATATATATATTACATATAAAAATCACTAGCGCCTAGTGATTTTTACAACCATGCATATATATGCGATTAGAAAAAATAATTAAAAAATAAAATAAAATAAAATAAAGGTGTACTTTGCTACTGCAAATAAGTGTGTATACATTCAGTCACTGGATAAACCCCTACCTGTTTGGCATATTCATTATCCCGGATGGCCGGATCAAGGAGTTCCTGGTGACACCTCGGCAGTTCGAGAGATTTTTAAAAGATTATGGCATATTCCATCATCTGAAGGGCCAATTGTGGTGCATTGCAGGTTGATCTTGTTTTTCACATTCATATCTTCCTCAAAGATTTTGTAAATACTTCTAACTAAATTCTATAAGTTATACAGTGCAGGAATCGGTAGAACCGGAACATATTGTGCAATTCATAACACCATTCAAAGAATTTTAGTTGATGACAAGTCAGCCTTGGATCTTCAGAAAACCATAAGCACTTTCAGGTCTCAGAGGATGGGGATGGTTCAAAATTTGGTATGTACATTAAATTCAATGCTCATGTCTTCTTGTTATTTAATTAATAACTAGTTTATAACCAATGTGTTAAATGTGCTGTTAGAATAGAAACTTTCATTTAAACATATGAAAAACTTAAATGATCATGCAGCCAATTGAGAAGTATCATAGTTTGGAGGTAAATAAGATGTTTTGCTATTAAATTGCATATAAGTCACTTAATTATAAGTTCTAGATGTAGCATTGATTCAAGCATTTTTTTTTAAATAAATGATGTGTATTGAAATTATATTGTGGAATAAATGATAAATAATATAGTTTATTTTGTGATGAAATTATAACCAATGATAAACTAATAGTTCAATAATGGTTCATTTTTAATTTTTAACGAATTGAGAATATCTTTCTAATGATGCAGTTAGTCAAAAATATGACAGTATTATATATATTATTTTTTCTATTAAGTTAAGAAAATACTTGGGAAATGATCAGGATTTATAACATATATTGAAAATAGATACGGGTGTAAATGCTAAGCTTTTTTTCAAAATTCGTATTAATTATTGTAATACTCATGGTTAATGTTTCAGGAACAATACTTTTTCTGTCACGATGCTATTATTGATCTACTTGAAGACCTTATCTCACATTCGAACATTTAGTAGACAAAAAACGGTAATTAGTGCGTTAAATATGATCACAAATTTATATTATTAATGCCCCAAATTTTTATATAAAAAATGAGGAGGTTTTATGCATCTATAGGGTGTTTGAGATTTGCTTATTTAAGGAGCTTATGCTTATAAGAAAAGAAACACATACTCACTTTATTCAAAACGAGTTATTTCACACTAAGGGTAAACGAGTAATTTTGAATCCACTAAAAATAACCAACTTGAAATAAACAATCACAAACTACTTTATCTAAGTTTTTTAAAAAAATTACTTCACTCTAAAGTAAGCATATTTTATAAACACTCTTCTTGAAGCAAACACATGTGAGGTTATTTCTATGGGCTTTTTTGAACCAAACCATTAGCAGTTTCAAGAGTATAAATAGAAATTACTTTAACAAGCTTTATCTATACTTCAAAAATATATTAGTATAAATTCAAGGCGTTAAGGTCCGGGGCTTTAGACAACTTATTCTTGTTCTTTTCTGGAAATACAATAAGCAAATAAGCCATTTAAGCTAATTTTTTTATCTGTATAGTTTTAAGCTAATCTTGTTGTTTACCCCGGGCTAACGACTAAACATAAATACATGGGCATAATTTAACATTTTTATGCAGATTGGTCGACGACTACGCTAATGCTCATGAAGAACCGAAACTCTTTTTTATCATTGTTCCATTTTAAATTGATTTGTGATTGTGATTGGTGATTGTTCCATTTTAAATTGATTTGTGATTGTGATTGTGATTGTGATTGGTGATTGTTCTATTAAGAGTAACATTAATGTTGTCCAAGTGTCTAATGGGAGAAGTAAACACCCCTAATGACTTCCATAATCAAGGGTTAAACAAACAACTCTACAATCTACATGGATTACTAAACAAAAACATCTACTCAATAACTCAATAAACAGAAATCACATCATTTGGTATATAACAGCATATGCATACCTTCCAACTTGATGTTTGGTAGCGAAAAGAAGTGGAAATATGCATCATGGATCATCTTGCAAAACAGTGGGTGGATTTGAGAATTAGATCATCCACAAAATGGTTTTCTAGGCGTTGGTGTTTGATTCTCCATTGATTGCAGATTCTCCATTGATTGTAGTCTTTGCTTCAATTGGAAAACTTCAACCTGCATGCAGCATACGCATATGTCTGTTAATATAAATAACTTCCACTACCCTTACTTAAGGATTAACTTCACACGTCTTTTTAAGTTTCATATATCATACTTGGTTTTAAAAAGCATGAGACGTACTGATGTGGGTGAGGCGCGAGTCGAAGGAGAACACATCACGTACGTGAGGCGATAGGTATTTATATAATGCTTATAATTTAGTTCTATAAATAGTATTGCAATGCATTAATGTTAATCCTTGAACACCCAAAATTTGGATAGCAACACCTGTATATAGTATTTAATAATATATATATATATAAAGAACTTCTATGTACGATTATAAAGCTATGTGTACAGCCTAAAAATCATATAAACTGCCCATGTACAAGAGTTGCTAAAGGTATCGCCCAGTGCCGCCTCCGAGTCAATCCTTAGGCACGCCTTATGTACGCCCCCATCACCTCATGTAGCTGCTTTTGACCTTGCCTAAGGGTGCCTCGTGCCTAGGCACACCTAAGGCATGCTTATTAGAACTAAGATATCATATATATCCTTTTCGTAGTTAAACACCAAATATAGCATTTACTCATTCTATATAAACTAATTGAAATTTGTTACTTCATTGCATCGTTTAAAAAAAACATGAAGCGGTCATATAGAGGCGAAGCGGTCAAAACCGATTATGAGGCGGCGCCTCATATGGTGTAACTGGTACGTACGTCTCGGATGCTGAGGCGGGTTGTAAAAACGATGATGCGGTACGGCTAACTGAGGTGGGTGCTTTGGGCGGGAAAACAAAATACAGCTGGCCATTCTATTAATAAAAGCGGACCTCATAAAAGTAGCAAACCCTAACTAATGTCGATGAAGATGAAATTGGAGGTGACGGAGCATGTGGGGAGGGAAGTAGCGGTACAAGTGGAAGTTCGTCATTTAGGAAAAGAAAAAGCAGTCAAATAAATTTGCTTGACGAGGATGAGGATGAGGATGTTGATGATGAAGCGAATTGGGTGGAAGAAGATGATTGTGAGAATGACGAGTTATAAAGTGATTCCTTATATGTTGTTTGAAATTGAATTTGATTACAAACTTTTGATGTGTGCTTAATTCCGTGTCTATTTTATGTTTTAGACTTTGTTATATGTTATGAGTGATGCCTTTTGAATTTGATGATGAAATTACTTGGGAAAGTGCTTTGTTTGATGATTTAGTATTTTATTTTTATCAGATATATAATTTTTATATTTATTTTCTAATTCCGCCTCGGGCTTACGCCTTGGTTCGCCTTAAGGTTTACGCCTCGTGAGGCGAAGGGAAAACGCCTCAAGGCTCAATTCCGTTCTTTTAAACCTTGCTTCACTGAATACACGAGCATGAAAGGGAAGTTACCTATGAATGTCGATAGTGTCATGCAAAAGGACATTCACTCACTAATTGCCCAGTATTCAAGAAGGTAAACCCACATATACAGAAACATGCATATGCAAAGTCCAGAGGTCCACACTATGGGAACTCAAGACGCAGGTTTAGTGAATTGGTTGTTCAATAGGCGGGGCCTCCCATCACGTAACAAATGAATTCTTCTCATAGTTTATATAACTCTGATCCATATTTTGAAATTCAGATGTGGCCTGCTGCTTTGGGATTGGGTTGTTACAGGCTTAGGGTGTTTGAATTTCACATCTGACGTTTTAGCCTTTAGTGTTTTCACTGTTTTTAAGTTCTTATCTCTATTTTTATTTTTATTTTTTGTTAAAATTATTACAAGCATACCTGTAGCTGAAATGCTCTTGCTCTTTCTCCCGAGAGTACTCCTCTCGTCGAATGCAACTCCTACACGAAAAAGATAACTCTAATTACGAACTACTAATCACTAACTAATAGATAAAATAATATTCCATAGAAAATAATTATAGGCAAAACGGGTAACCTTTTGGTACCTTTTAAAATAGGTTGAGTTAACCCTTTATCCCAAGAATCATTCTACTTTTATAAATAGTTAGTGTGTCAGAAAGGATTACAAATATCATATTATTTCAATTATACTTAGAGTTTCTAAGTGTTATAACAAAAAACTACCACTCATCAGTTAGTTAACTTATTCGTAAAATTCTGCTAAGGACGCAATTTCTATACATTCATTAATTGAACAAACCAGGTGCAATTTCACTATATAAGTGGTTCAGTGCCTCAACTTTCAAAAAAGCTACATATTTTTACTCTATAGCATGTCAGTTCCCCAACCAAACCCGATAAAAGCGCAATAACGGCTTTGGGTACATATTTTTACATACCATTAAAAAAAAACCTTCAATAACTGAATCAGTCATGGAAAAGTTAGACTTAACTGTTCTTCAATGAAACTAGGTTTTTCATACATAGCCCATTTTGGACAAGCTGCAATTGACCCATTTATATTTATAAGTAAACAGGTCGAAGTTACTACATCTAAATAAATTGTTTGTTTACCTTTTGTGTATCATCCAAAACCGCTTTTAAAAAGGCAACATCATGCTCAAGCTTCACATGATCAGAATGCACGACATCTGACAAACTGTTTGCTTCTTCTTGTGCCATTTCTACCAAAACTAATTTTTCCTTCAACATCTCCATATCTTTCAGTGTGTCATTTAATCTTTTTTCGACTTCTTGTCTGCTTTTAATAACAGAAGAAATATTTTTTTCTGTAGCTTCCCTACCTGCCAATGCAGCTGCTAATTGTCCTTCCAGAATCACCTTTTTTTTAATTATAGCTGACATCTTTATTTCATATAACTGATAGATACTTGAAGAACCTGGAAAAAATGCTAATTTTCCATCGGTTTCTTGAGATGCAACAGAATCATCTTTTTTCTCTTTTTCATCATTTTCTGTGTTTTCAGGTTCTACCATGGAAGGAGATTCTTCAGCATTTGATTGTTTTGTTGTCTGCTCCATTGGCTGAAATAAACAAATAACTGAGGATGTGTTTGAATGTATATTTTTGGAAGTGATCATGTAATTTGAATAATCACAATCACATGATTAGCTATAGTGACGGGGTCTCTCTAGGTACAGTCTCTCTATCCTTCGAGGTAAAGGTAAGACTTCCCTCATCTCACCCTCCCTAAACACCACTATTTCAAAGGAATTTTACTGGGTATATTTGTTCGTTTAGATAATTAGCTCTAGTGAAACGGATGTAAGAGTTTATGTTATGAAAATTATTTTTGACTATTAACCATTTATTTTATCTTTTGATAATAATATTTGTTGCGGCTAGTATTAAATTGATTACCCAATAATCAGATATTCAATAGACATGTAAGAAATACAAACAAACTAAAAGAGGGTTACCACTTACCAGTGAGGATGGTTCATCTTCCAATTTTCTAGCTAATTTCAATGCCACATCATCACCATCGACGTGTTTTTTCCTTAGAGACACATTACCAGAATTTGTATCCACTGACAAAGATTCAGAGGAAGACTTTCTACTAGAACCATGATGTTCAAGCATTGATGCTAGATTTTGCCTCTCTAGACTGCCAACTGGACCAAGTGTGGGTCCCATAGACGAAGAGTATTTTTCAGATGACAATGTAATTCTTGGACCCGTAGATGATTCATTCTTTTTCAGCATCAGTATTTCAACCTGTAAATCCATTAATAAACTTGGAAATTAAAATGTGAAAGGTACCATCAAACTATTCAAAAATGACACTACCAGAAATTTTTATTGTTCTATTGTCTGTAAGAATGGAATGAGTTTCATATGATTAAAAATGCAAAGTGCACGAAAGAAAAATGAAAACTAAAATTGGGAAAAATTGTGAAGTTATTTGCCCTTTTCATATCATACACAGAGAGTGACAGAGTGTATAATCTTATGTCTACTTTACACATTATTGATAGAAGTTGTTAAATTTTCTATATATGAACAATACTTGCTAAACATAATACAGCCTCACTAAAACTTTAACTAGTATCATAACAAACAGGTATAATTTTTGAGTTATTTTGGAAAAATAAAGGAGTAAAGTAATAAAATTTTGAAACACTTCTATAAAGATTTTTGTTATTGAAGATTGCATAAATAGGATTGGGTTACATAGCAATTTCCCATCCCATTTCATGAAATAAAAATTAAACAAAGGGAAGGAATCATTTCCCTTGAGGAATTATTGGTTTCTGTTCTATTAGACAAAACAATCAACTTTTTTCATAGCCATGGACTAGACCAATTCATTCCTTCTGTGATTTCATCATACCTGGTCTGATGGTTCCTTCTTTAAACCTCCAAATGCAACCAAATATTCTTTTTCCTTCTTCTGTACAAGCACAAGACTAAAGCCCTGTGAAAAATATATAGTGATTAATATATTTTTTTCTAAAAGCTCAAAATTTCATTTACATCCTTCTAAATTTCATAATATTATATTTATCCTTTCATGGAATCATTCCACGGTAAATAACATCAGTTACTTGTTACAGTTCATTTCACTGACTAAACGAAGATGAAAACATTATTACTACATAATCTTCTCTTTGTTTACCTAGTGAGAAACGCATTATTTTAAGTAATTGACTGAATATAATTACTATGGAATGGGCGAATATGACATTTGTAGTGTTATGAAAGGATAAATATGATATAATGAAATTTACCATGATGTATATGAAATTTTGAACTTTATGATAGGATGTAGAAGATCAACGCAGTGTCGTTATAAGATGAGTTTGAATGTTTGGTCAATTGAATTAACATTACCTTTTGTAAAAGTTTAAATGGCATTATAAGAAGAGTTTTTGGTTACAAAATGCAAATCATACAATCATAAATATTAAAACTAAATCAAAATTACCTTGCTGGTAATGATAGATTGTTGGGATGATGTGTGAACAACTGACCACTCCAGTTTTAGAATATCAAACACTAATATCTCGGCATGTCCTATTAAAAGGAATATTAAAAGTGTATAAGGAATATAATATACGGAAAGTATTATTTTTATCTTGAAGGTGGCAGGTTCAATAAGAGTGCAAAGCTTTATTTAAAATTAAAGTGAAATACATTTCATAATTTACATCTTCAACTTCAAGGGTTTTATATAAAAAAAGGACAAATGTTTAAAAACTTAATAGTTTAAGAACTTAATCATGCAAAAAGTGGCATTTGTTAAAAGTAAAGTATGAGGTCTTTTTAGTAGAGTTTCTTTTTTTTCTTTTAATCTAGGGACTTAATCATGTAAAAATAATGACTTATATGTCTGAATTCAATGAATGTCACTAGAGTTTTTTTCCACATTTGCCCACAAGAAAAATGTAGCAATTGTATTGAGCTTTTATCAGACATAAAGAAATACTTCTAAAAATCTACCATTTTCATCAATTTTTTGGCTTGAAAGACATACTTTTTTTTCTGCTACCACCACCTGCAATATACCATTTTGTTCCACACAAAACTCCACAAGAACCAGCTCGAGGTGATGGATGAAAACCTTGTATCTTGATTCTTGACCACATCATCTGAAAAGAAAATTGTATGCTTTATGAGAGAAAACGAACTTTCTGATTCAGTGGAACATACTTTTGGATATTTGGTTGAGAAGAAGAATGATATTTATGCTGACCGTTTCAAAGTCAAGACAGTATAAATCATTCAAAGATTTTGACTTTGAGGTTCCTCCAAATACTAGAAGTAATTTATCATCATAAAGAGTTGCCACATGATTACATCTTGCACAAGGTCCAGCTCCTCTAACAAAATATTAAAAAGAAAATTATTAAAATAGCGTTTAGTTGATAGCATGTGTATATGTATAACAACTTCATAATGTTAAAAAGGAAAAGAAAAATTAGGATCAAGGTAATTTCACGCATTGTTTTAGCAACAAATCTTTAACTAAAATGGGTGTTCAGATGTGCGTTTTGGAAGTGATTATGGGATTACTAGTCTAACCACCAGTGTGTAACACGGGTTAAATAAATAAAATAAAATTTTATTAATTATAAAATGACATTCAAAGATAAGATACAATTAAAATTACATATGAATAAGAATTATAAGTGATAAACAATGATATTAACTTTTTAAACTTTTGTTTTTAAGCCTTTTTTTTTCTTTTTTAAAAAATAAATTAAATATTTTTTTTAAAACAAACCATTTAAAAAGATAATCATTTTCAAAAATTGTCTTACAATAACTCAATTTTTATTATTTTTTGTTTATTAAATTTATAATTTATAAAACATTAATTTTAAAATATTTCATATTTAAAAAGTTTGATGTGTTAGAAAATTTATTTTTATAAAAATTTGTTTCTTTTAAATAACATTAATAAAGAAATTTCTCGCTTAATTTATTAAAAAACTGTTTTTAATTTAAAAAAGAATTAAATAAAATTATTAGTAATTAATGTAGTAATTAATAGGAGAGAGAAGCGAGAAAATTTTGATATGGATGAATGTGGTGATGACACGTATCATCCTTATTTACCCTTTTATTATAATAGATAGATTGAATAGTGAAAATCAAAAAATTAGATATAAAAACAGACAGTATAATGTTTGGATGCACTTGTATAGATTGATGTTGCAATGGTCAAATAAGATTTTGAGAGTTTTGTCATATCTGATAACTTAAGAAAGTAACACATAAAATGACCAAAATGAAAATAGAGATGGTTTGTGAAATGGGAATACAAGTCTCTCAAATTAGGCTAAAACAAATAAACAAACAAACATAACTAGTAAAATCCCACTCATACAAGAGCTTCCGGTGGAATTTGCAATAAAATTTAAAATTCCAAAGATTTGATCATGCAAAAATAAGTCCAATGCATTATTTGTGAATTTAACAATTCCTGTATTTCAAGATTTGAAAGAATGGAACGTAAGTAGATAGTAATTACTAGAAGCTTCTTACTTGCAATGAAGAGGAAGCCATGTGAATGATTTAAGATCAAACATACGTAAATCGTTTAATTTTCTTCTCTTATTATCTTCACCACCAAATAAAATTAAAGAAGAGCCTACTCGTACTACAGTATGACCACTGCGCGCAACCTGCATTGACACAAGCTTCACCAAGTAAAGAGTGGCGCTTGCAATAGGTATTAGATATCTACATATATGTTTAAATCCTTTAATTCATAAACACTCGAAAAAATAAGTTCTCACACAATCATACTCAGTTTTAACAAATATGTCCTTTTTTGTTTGATTAAGTCCATAAAATCATAAAAATTCTAAACTAGACTGATGTTTGCATGATTAAGTCCCTAAAGTTTATATAAAGGACCTTTTTGTGGAGTTTTATAAGTTGACAGAGACGGAATTAACCATGCAACAATGAAGTTCAAGAACACAAATGCTCGTTCAGTGAAAGTCTATAGGGTGTTTTTGGCACTTACCCTTAGATATAGGAAAATGAAATGTTAGGTAAAAAGTATGGATTTGCACTTATCTTTTCTTGATTAAAGCTTTAAAATAAAAAACTTGATGAAAAAGACCTCAGACTTTAGTTTTGACAAATATGTCCTTATTGGTATGATCTCTAAAGCTTATAAAAACTAAATCGTAAAGAATGAAACAACATGGGCCAAGTGATATTCCATGAAACAACTTTCAAAATAGTAAATTCTAGATGTGGCCTTTTCGACCCATATATATAAAATTGGGTCGAATTCGGCTATATTTTTATCCCAAACAGGTAAATTATGTCAAGTTCAAAGATAGGTGCTTGACTTAGCTCCTGTTTTGCACAGGGTTCGGAGAGGGTCAGTGATAGAACCCGGAAATGGGTAGTGGAATTACTGAAACAAAGCAACAAAGTAGTCCTGTTCGAGATGGACAAAATCTCCTTAATACAAACCAGAATTTCAAATACTAATCTCTCTACCTAAACTAGAACAGAAAATCAGATACTTAAATGAATATTCAGTATTTACTCCTAATATTCAGCCACTTCCCCACTACACCGCAGTTTCTACTTGACTAGGATACACTTGACTGGGTCATGGGTCCAATTGGGTTTATTTGACCCATTGGATACGTATCAGTCAGATTACTTTGCGATCAACCTTACCCTATACTTTGTGCAAGAGGATGTTTCACACAGCTTGAACCCATAACCTTAAGGTCACAAAACAACCTTACACTTGCTCCAAGGCCTGCCCTCTGGTCAAGTTCAAAGATATAACCATAAAGGGGAAAGAGCCAAGTGGGTCAAAGAGGTTCAAAATCATCCCAAATGTATTAAAATGCATAAAACCTTCCAAATCATTTTATGAAAAAAAGAAAAGTTTATACTGTTAAAGTAATATAGTTTCGCAATCGTATTTACAGCTTTGTTATTTTTTAGATTAAAAAAACTGAGTAAGCAGCCCAACCCTTTTGACTGGTTACTCCGATCCCTTTTGACCTGTTATCCAACCCACCCATTTTTTCACCCAGAGAAAATAGAAATACGATTAAAATTTTACCGGGATATCTCCTTTTGCTTCTATAAGCGACCAACACTCTGTTCCCACATTAAATGCCCACACTGCCAAAACCAAGATTTATAAACTTTTTTACCTTCCTAAAAAAGAATTGTAAATTTTCAAACCATTTAAAACTGAAATTGGTGAACTTGTGAGATTAAACAACCTGAAACTCGATCACTCGGTGGGACAGTTCTCCCTCCTATTAAAAGCAGTTTTTTCCCCCAAGGAACCTAATGTAAACAAAGAAAAAAGTTGATCATTACATGATAATATTAGTTTTGAATGTTTATGTGTAATTAAAATTGCTAAATAATACCAAACAATGACCCCTGCATGCAGGAATCTTTAGTTGAAGACCAGATGGTGAGAGGGATAGTCTTGATGAAGCTGAAGTCCAGGAATAATTTTGAAAATTAAAAACCTGAAACAAGGAGCACACTGCATCAACTTATTAATGTAGTAAGTGATTCATGCTATAGTTGTTTAAAAGATACATGATTTTTGTAATTTGAAGACAATTGGTAAAAAGAAAAGGATAAAATTTTGCACCTGTACATCTTCTAATAACCCATTTCCAGATTCACCACCAACTACAATCATCTTCTCTCCAATTACAATTGATGCATGCTACTTAGGACAAAGCGTAAAAACATTCACTTTCAAATTAAGAAAATTTTTACCAGTCAATAGGATTTACCATAAGTGGCAAAATGGGTGGACTCGGAGAGTTGGGTAAGTTATCAATTATTTGGTAAAAGTCACAATGAGTTGGGTTAGACCTTGCAGAAAACTAGAAAGAGGCTGAATAGGTTTTCTTAAAATTTTCTTGATTATAACTTAGATTTGCATAATAAACTCTTGTTAATTAATTAATAAGCAAATCAAACAAATAATTCAAGTAACATAAAAAATTATAAGGCTTTTAACATCCATCCGAACCTCTATAAATCAATTTTGGCTTTCTTACTCGAACTATTTACATTACTTTCATTATTTGTTTGATTTGATTACTAACAAGAGTTTATCACACAAATCTAAGTCTTAATCAATAAAATTTTAAGAAAAATGATTCTCCTCTGATAGGAATCCAGTGGGTGCTTGGTGGCGGGAAAAGAGGTGGCGGGAAAAGAGCTGGCGGGGAAATATTCAATTTTCAGAATGTGGGGTGGGTGTTCCACGAAATTAGGTGCTGAAATTGTGGGAAAAGTTATGGAAGTTTTAGTTTAAATAGTAGTGTTATGTGTTATTTGCTTGGTTTTTGTTTAGTTTATCAAAAGTAGGGTTTCTAAACCTTGTAATCGGAGATCACCCTTCTCGAACAGGGCTCTATTTGTACTTTTTATTTGAAGTTAATCAAGCCGACTTTTTGGTTTCTATCATCCTCCCACTAGTTTCTGCAGACCTAAAATCCATTCCATCCAACAGACTATTTTATACAGGCTAATGACATAAAGCCATAGAATGGCAATGTACTTAGGTTGGTGATTCATATGGGTTTTTATACTTAATAATGTCTAAAGCTGATTATCCTTTTTTGAAGAGGGCTAATATGTAAGTTGATGACTGATTTCTTACATATGTGACAACGGCAATTTCTATAATGGGGTTGGCATATCACCAAATTAAACAAGTATTACTCCAAACTAGCCCATTTCAAAAAAGTACTACCACCAAACTTGCCCATTATATGGCTTGCTACATCATCTCTTTTTCCGGTTATACCAGTTGTCTGTCTACTAAATAACAAAACTAACCCGTCTCAAAAAGAGAAGTATAACTATTTAGGTCGGGACATTATTGAGTATAACTACGAAAATGGAACATCAACCTAAGTGTGTTGCCATTCTACAACATTAGTCCTTTTTATAAGATAATTAGTGTGTTCGTTAATGTGTGGATATTTTGCATAAAAAGTGAGGAGCTCTATGCTTTAAAAAAAACACCTTTGACAAGTTTTGTATCGTTTCATTTCAAGCTAGTTTTTTATTTACCGATTTGATCTGTCAAGAGATAAAACATAACTAGAATCGACCCATTTAAATTCCACCTCTAATTATGCATTTAAAGCTAAATTCTTGAAAAGGTGATTGGCAAATGTGTTACATTGAATCGAGGTCTAGGTTTATCTCCAGTAGTTGAAATCGTTTTCCATCCTTCACTAGTTCCGGCAGTCAAAATTTCTAGCTTGGGTGCAGTGGATGAACGACGGTTATTATCATCAGAACTCTTGATAACAGTTGCAGTTGTAATGTTATCAACCTGTGATGTTTAAACGCAAAATTAAGTACAAAACAAAAAATGCTATTAGTTTATGATGCTTTAAGACAACAATTCATAAATGTGTTTCAGTTGAAAATGTGCAAGTTTAAGTTCTTACATTGGAAATGTTTATGCGTTTCGGGTGAAGAAGAGGACTGCGTGTGCCCTGAGCAGAGTCAGAAAGCTGAATTTTTACTCTACAGAAAGATGTCACCACAAATTACAAGAAACTGTTAAAACTGTAAGTTGTTTATAGAAGTTAATAAAGATTTTAATTCAATAGATTAATGTCAATAAACAGCAGTGTACTTTCAGTTTTGTTTGTTCCAGCCATTGTAAGTCTCATGTCATTTTAGTCATTAATGTTATAAAACGTGTCCCATTTTGGTCATTTTTAAATAATATAATGACCTTAACGTCGCTAAAATGTTTCACCTAGCCTAGTTTGTTGTAACTGTCTTCTTTTTAAGACATTATGGACTTATGGTCATTTTTCTTAAATACCAAATTGGAACCCTTTTTATCACTTGAATTTTAGAAGTGTGACAACCATTTACAATAACTAAAATGAAACAAAAGTGAAAGCATGTTGCTATCTTATGACATTAACGTTGTTTAAATAAATTAAAACTATAATCAACTAACTGTTTCGTATTAATACTATAAAATTACAAATTGACATATGTTTTTTTAATTCTTTTAAGCAATTATATTTCTATGCCAAATTTGTATTTGTACCTTTAAATTTGGCACAAAAAGTATCTAAATGGTACAGCTTAGTACATAAAACACATCTTAGAAAAATATATAAAAATAAGTGAGTTGAACGACAGTCGAGTTGAAATAACATGACCCGTTTAGATAAATGTGATCATAGGTTCAGCCCCGGACCGGCTCGAACCCTTTTGATCATACCGAATCCTACAAATTTCATGTTAGGTTCTTAAGAAATTACCATTTTGGTTCTTAGAGCATTCACAACTTATTATTTATTTTTATCCATATAATTACATTAAAAAGAATTACTTTTTCTTTAGCCTTTTTAATTAAATAATATTTTTTATACTTTTATCTTTACATTTTCTCTTTTCTCCACTCACAACAACTTTTAAAAATATTAAAAAAAATTATAAAGTTTGAACATTATTGAACAATATTTTCTTAAATCTATAAACTTAACAGTAACATTTATCTCTCCTCCAATCACAACCGTTCCATATAATATAAGAATTACACTCAAATAAGTATACCAAGCGGCTATGAATGCTGTTGGTCCACAAATATATTCAATAGTGCAGACACAGAATTCATTAGAAATTATTACAGAAAACTCTCACCTTCCAAGCTTCTTTCCTCTCCGAGAAAATGAAAACATGATTGCTCAATCAACCACAGCAAACTGAGGAAATTAGGGTTCGTGATGATCAAATGAGAAGTTAAAATTGTTTAAATTGTAGAGGAATTAGAAACCAACCCGCTTGAAGGGAAGAAGACGATAGCTTGAAATGTAGAAGAAATTGAAAACGTTGAGGGATTTCTAGTGCAAATTTTTGTGTTATTGTGTAATGAATAATGATGGAGCTAGTGTTACTGTTGGTGTACCTGTGAAGTGCATTTATGGCGATGAAGAAGATGAGTGGATTGATCGATGAGGGTACTGATTCTCTTTTGGTTTTTGTTTGTTTGTTGATATTTGTACGTCCGATCTTTAGTAATACGTCGGACGTCCCGTCTAACCTGGAGGAGTTGTCGCTATTCACCTTTTTATTCAAACTAGAAATCAAACCCACCACTTTGTTGTGATTGTCACGCGTGTTATCGCAGTGACATTAATGTGTCCAAGTAAAAAAACGTATGGAGTAGTGATGACGCAAACTTCTGTGTTGAATAGATCGTTGCTTTAGTTTTTACAAATAATTTGATTTGTGTTCTCAAATTATAAATAAAGTCAAACATTACTTTTTCTTAAAATAACAAGGTTAAATTTTTAAAAATTATTTGATTTGTGTATGTAATTTAATTTTAAATGTTAACGTAGTGAGCCATTTACCTTTAAAACCCTTAGAATATCCCTATTCACAGCCCAACTTAACCCAACCCAACAATAAAAAAATTAAGTTTTCTCTCTTACGTTTATACAACGCAACTAAAACTAAATTTTCACACTCATTAGCAGCCCAATCCAACCAACCCAAATCATTTTTCTATTATATAAATATAAATCATGATTAGTTTTTATTCAATTAAAAAATTATTAGAAATATTGTACGTAATATAAATAAAAAGTGTTTATATTTAGATTTATACCATAATGAATAATAAATCAACTTATAAGCATACACTTACTATAAACAAGCACATTATAAACATAAAAAAGTATTGCAAATATCAAAAATAAAAAATTAATAGAAGTATAATATAATTTCCTTTTTAAATTTAATAATTATTTAACAAGAAAATAAATTGCGGTTACGTAAAAATTACCCACGTGTCCTGTAGATTATGCCACAACATTGACCTACCAATGGTTGGTCCACCGAACGGGTCGCTGATGGAAATGGTCTTAACGTCACACACTCACACCCACCAAGATGGTAACTGGGGTCTGGGCCGGACTAATACAGTGGCGAGACACCCCATATGCCCATAAAAACTTTTGAATTCTTTTCTAGTCTGGCCCAATTTGAGGTTCTAATCATTATTGTGTAAGTAAAGGGCTCATTTGCACCAAGTGCCCCCATAATATAGAAGTCATCTTTATTTTATATTTTTTTAATCTTGAAAATTGAATCATGGGGTGAGTTTATTTTTCGCTGGTGTTGTTTCATCTTACGGGTTTTCTTGTTGAGACTTATTACTATTCTCGAGTAGGTTCACTCAGCTTGTTGAGACTTGTTATTATTCTCATGTGATTTTCCAACACTACACAACAATCTAGACAATTGGCCTAAGCACTTGTTGAGACTTGTTATTATTCTCATGTGATTTTCCAACACTACACAACAATCTAGACAATTGGCCTAAGCACTTGATGGCAAGCTGGCAACACAATTTCTAATAACATATTTCTCACAATGATAAGCATAATACTCGCCTTGCATTTGTAGCTATTCTCTCTGAGACCTTAATTCAGCTTGGCTTGCATCTTTTCAATTTCGTATTCTTGTTCTGAAATTCGTTTACAACTTCCGAGATATCCCTCTTATTTTGTTCATCAAATTTTTGGAGTAACGATTCATTATACTGTTAAAGAAACAAATAAAATCATAGCAGATACTTTCAATTGCTACACAAAATTATAAAAACACCTCACTTTACAAACACGCAGACAAAGATTTTAGTCTTCAATCGGTATTACAGATGTGAAAAGTAAAAGCCATGAGCATGACACCTGTATCATAAAAAGGCCACAAATGGACAGGTGTAATAAGCACATATATCATAAAGAAGCTATAGATGGACAAGTGTAATAAGATTTAATTAAGTTGTAACCTTAGCATCAAAACTTGTAAATCGATGTGAACTCTCGGATTTTGGATGGACGACCCAGATTTTGAAATACACTATTCCTTTACTTGTGTTTTTAATAGAAGGATAATGTGTACGTTGCAAACTTTATCCTTTTATTTTGTTTATTAATCACGTTTGAAACTACCTTATATTCAAGTGAGTCTTTTTTAAACGAGATTTCAACTGTTTATTAATTTTGACGCTTCAAGTTCGACTCATCAAAAAACATTATCAATGAGAAAACTCATTCAATCCATGGAGTCAAATTTTAAAACTTGAGACCCAAATGATCCCAAGCTTTAACTATCAGTTCCATACCATTCACATGGTACAATGGTTGTGACGTTAATCTTTGGGGTGTTAATCATATTGGGTTGATGGGTTATAGATTAATTCGTTGGTGGATTGAATATAAAATCTTAACATGATATGTATTTTTAGTCAGGTTAAAAAATTCAATTTTAACTTAAACCCATATAAAATTTTGTAACTTAAACCCATGTTTTTTCATTTATTTTTTCTCAGAGATAAAAAGCAGGAAAACAAGCAAATGTTTGCTGTATTAGTTTGATTTCGTGTTAATCTGACATTGAGGTCATCAATAATATTCTCCAAAGGATGATATTTGTAAGCTCTTGTGGTTTCAATCTGATCAATGGGTATAGTTGAATCAAGATTGTTGATTGTTTGATTTGGTGTTGTTGGATGAGCAAGGGTATTTGAAGTAGCGGGATTATCTGGCTGTGAAGGTTCATTGAATGTTTGTGATGAATCGTGAAAGAAATCTAAGATTTCATCATCATGATGTGTATCTGGTAATAAATGATAATCATCTTCTTCTTCAACTGTGTTTGAATGTTGTGACTTTGTTTGTTTACTTTGTTGAGGGTCACCAGATGGTTGTGGTTAATTGATCACTGGTGTTGAAGATGATGGACTGGGTGTTAATGTTCCTCTAGATATGTTTATTTGATCTTGAGCAAGTGTAACTGTAGTACTTGAAGGAGTGATGGTTGTTCTTCTTGAAGGATCAGCAGTTAAAGATACATTATTTATTGGAGGAGATACCATTGAATATTCAATATATTTTTTTTTATACCTGAGATATATAATGGTAATTTTATATTGAAGTTTCACTTGAAATTAGAGATTTTGGTTATTAAACTTTTCAAGTTTAAAATGTATTGTTTTAGTGATAACGTTTGTATTTTTTTATTTTTATTTATTATTTTTGAAAGGGCCCAAATTAAATTTTCAAACTTAAGTCGTAAACTGAACTTATAAAATTAAAGTTTAAACTGAAACAAAAAAAATCTAAAAATAATATAATTAATGTACAATTTAAAAGTCTTAAAATAAAATTTTCAGGTGTATATTATTAAAATCGGTTAGTAGATCCACCTCTTTCCAAAATTGTCAACCGAAACCCGGCTTATTTTTTAAATGGGTTGTGTTGTCCAACCCAAACCTAGTTGGAAGCATTGAAACACCAATCCTGGTTGGCATGAGGCATGAAACGGCACTCCCGATTGGCTTATGGGACGTTGATAGCACTGTATGCAAACATGTTAACAAGCGTTGTGGGCAAATTAAAAGGGGTGAAGGAAGGTATAATATTAAAATAAAATTAAATAAAACGTGGATGATGTAGAATGAAAGGGGTTAATCATTTCCTTGGTGGTGAGATGAAGTGACTTGGTTATGTGGTGCTCACGTGAAGTTAATGGGCATTGGAATACACCAAATGGCATAATTATATAATGTTAATTTTGCAACTTGATGAATAGTAATTCTATTAATATAATATGAAATTATATTATCCTATATGTTAATAACCCAAGGCGATGAATAGTAAAGTTTGAAATCTAGGCCGTACGATTTTTATCTACGGTCAGCAATGTGCCACTCACAGCTTCTTAAAGCCACCACGTGTGATTCCTGTTCTTTTTACTCATGCCAACCATTGATTTTGCTTCAGAGAAACCACCTTAGTTAGGAAATCAGTTTTCATCTTTTGTAATTCTCGATGGCAAAGCGGGTTTGGCGAGTTTTCAGTTTCACGGCGATAGAGGTTGCGATTCTGGTGGGCGGTGACTCCGGCTTGCTACTACTGCAATTTATGAGAAAGTGTACTATTCGACGGTGGCGATACTGGTGGTCCAATGGGGTAAAGACAGTGACGATGACTGGAGGTGAGAAAGGTTGCATTTTGATTTCTGTATTTTTGGATTAATTTTTCTCCTGTCTCTTGATTCAAGTTCATCTTCATACCACAAAACTAGGGTTACGAAGCAAGGCTATTGGAGGTTCTCAGATGTGTGCTTTTGGTGCAATTTTATACATATTCTCGACTGGGGTTTCTATTAAGTTCTCCAATTCAGTTTTTATTCTCGGTTAAGCTATTTGCATGTATATTATTTAGCTGGAGTTTATTCAAATCGAGAATCCCTTTATGAGATTTGATGATAGTGGAATAAATTTCGCCTCATTTTTTGTGATTATCGTTGTTCTTAGCTGAAATTGTGTTGTTTCTGGTTGTAGGGGCTGTTGGTTTGTGAAGGGTATGACCCGAGGAACGATGACAAGGGTATAAAAGAGTGTTGCTGATGTTGGTCTGTTCATGATCCTGATGGTTTCACCACGGTGAACTTTAGTGATGGAAGCTAAGCTCTGATGATGGCCACAGGTTGTGTTCAATTTTGTTTCTGTGTTTAAGTTCAATTTCATGAATTTAGGATTATTATTTGTTGTTTGATTACACAATTTGATTGTGATTAAGTTCCATTTATGTTGTGATTTATTTTGATTATGATGTTCAGTCGAAGGTGTGTATGATTATTTTTGTGTGTGTGTTTGTTTAATGATAGTCACTTGGTTTACAACCCAACTTTTAGGACAATGGTTTAATACTTAATTCCCCTTTCTTTGTAGTTATTCGATCTGAACAAAGAGAACAATGGCAGAGGGTGAACACCAAGCCCCATAGTAGTGATGGTAAATGACAAAGGTGCTAGGGGATTACAGTCACAAAAACAACAATGATAGTGGTTATGAAGGCAGGAGTTGTAACAAATCAGGGATTACAATGGCGTCTTTATTTTGGTTGTTTTGTCGGTAGAGGTCATCCTGTGTAATTTAAATTCCTGAATCCTCAAATTGAATCGATTAGTCCTGTTATCTAATCATCATCATGTAAGTAATCGCTTCTTGGGTTTTTTTGGTAATCTCTTGCACAATTGAGAATTAAAGAATTTTCATTATCCAGTGTGCATATATTGTTTCTGAAATTGCTGTTAATTTATTCAATTTTAGTTTTTAGGCCCGAGAATTAAGCAGCATCAACTCGAGGAGGGAGCTCACGGGCTGGGCGTTTGTTATTTATAGATGGAAAATTATGATGTTCACTATAAGAAATTCCAACCAGCCTTAATGCTTACAGGGACTCCCTTACAGAATGGTCTACATGTATGTTTTATTTCTATAACTTCTCAACTAAAATAACAAGAAAGCTTAGTCTCTTGATTTGTTGTTTTATTGTTTGTTTGCAGGAGATTTGGTCATTTTTGGAGTTTGCACCATGGTCTACATGTTTGTGTTATTGCAGAAAGGTCTGTATGTATGTTTACTTCTACATGTATGTGTTGAATTAATTACTCTACATAACACCAAAAGAAAATACTTCTATTCAATTGGGGGTTGATTAAAACTTATCACGTGTATAAGTGACATGTTACATGTTATATCTTATATATGTTTTTAGTTTGATTGAAGACGTGAAGAGGTGAGAAATGTAGGAACCATCAAAACTCTTGCTTACTAAATTACGATCTATATGCTAGAAACAATATATGCAGTTCATGAGCATGGTGGTATTGACATTAAGGTAAGCTTTAGTTAAAATAAGAAACAATTATGGTGTAGGGACAAGTGACAGTTATGTACATTTGAAGCAATTAAGGTCTATTTTGATATAGAATTATTTCACCTCTAAATTGGTTTGCATCCATCTCACCGTGGTTTTGTTGTACATAATTATTTGAGGAGCAATTATTTCATCTCCAAAATTATTAGATTCCTATTTTGGATAATTCTTTCTTTTTGAAACCAGTTATGAAGTTCTTATTTTATGTGTTTGATTACTACTTTCATCACCCTGCTATCCAAACAACAGATAAAAGACTGTAGATGCTACTTTAAAATACATGTAAGTTTTCTCATTTATTTTAAAAGTACTTTATGGTATTTAGGAGGTCATTTAGCTTTTGATACAGATTCGTGAATATGTTGTGTACAAACAAAGCTCTCCTGAGTAAGTTGACTAGCTTAGGATGGGCTGAGGTTTGATAAATCCATCTTAGAGGCGTTCGTTGAATAAAATATTGGTACTTATTGTGGTTTATTTAATATTTGTTCTAGGCAAGACAAAATGAGTTTCATGATAGATGATGATCCAAAACTTATTTTGTTCGGAGTGATCTTAAAAAGTTCTTCTAATAACATTTATTTTTTCATGGGGAGGGTCAAACAAAGAAAAGAAAGACAGGGGGTTTGGGGATCAACAACCAACGATGATTTAGGCTTGATCTACACGTCAAAATCAAAACAGGTTAGCTTTCATTACAAGAACCTTTATTTTATGTTTCATTTAAATGCTATCTGTTATTATTTTCATGGATCATTGTTATCAGTTATGCTTTAGAATTTCACATAGACACTTGAAAACCACCTATTGGTTGCAAAAATGATAAAACTATAATTTAAACATAATTCAAATAGCATTATCCCATAATTAAACTATGAAAAGATTTTATGAAAAAATAAGATTACATCGAGCCTGTAAGCAAGATGCAGTACTGCACGCTTGCTATGAGAAAAAGGCTATATTTTTTACTAATTTAACGAGCTGTTTGACACATTAATGAATAAAATTTGAGCTTAATTATTTAAAACACAATAAATCACCTATGGAGGATAACCAACATCAGGGTCAAATGTTGTAAACATTTTAAAACTTGCTTACCCGCTAAACTATAAGTGCTTGAAAGACATCAATTTAGCCCACTAGCTGATAAACAATACGCAGGAGAGAGAAGAAGTAACGAGTCAAAAAAGACCACATATCCAAATTAATAAGAAAAGAAAAGTTCAGCATCAGCTATTTTGTAGAAGCACCATCATGCGTCAGTATTGTGCAACCAATCAGTGAATGCTCTTTGTTGCTTGTCTATAAATATGTAACCAGCTTTTGTAAACTACATATGATTATAACCCAACTGTGATCGTGATCAGGCTACTTAACTTCTGTATAAAATTACTTGCCAAACCATATGCTCTTGCAACAAATCAATATACCAGACAAAAAAATCCTCGCGCAACGCGCGTAGGGGAATCAAAACTAGTTATTTAAAAGAATTAAACCTTTGTTCGGCTTGTAGGTCTGTTTTTTAATAAATTTTGCATTATGACACACAACCCCTTTTTAAATGAACAGCATGCTAAAACGTTGATAAACAAGCTAGTCATGAAGCTATATTTTGGGATTTTACACAACATTAAAATTAAAAAGTTATAAAAAAAACTCAAAAGAATAAAGCATTCCACACAACATAAAAAAAAAAAAAGAAAAAAGAAACCCTCGAACCTTAATGTGATCTACTATATGCATACAAACATGTAAGAAATGCGCAATGAAATAGATGAGTATATATGACATGGTTCTTTAATTATTAATAAGCTTCGCACTTGACTCAAATTCAACAAGGAAGAGGCACTCATGTTCAAAGCCGATTTCTAGAAAGCATATGACTCCGTCAATAGAAATTTTTCGGATAATATTCTTGTTCAAATGAAGTTCCCATCCATTTGGAGAAATTAGATCCGAAATTATATATCCAACGGTCTTGGTCAACGAGACTCAATATCTCCATTTTTGTTCCTTATTGTCATGAAAACCCTTTGTGTCGCTCTGGAGACGACAAAAGATATGGGCTTTTACCATGGCACTTGACTCCCCAATGAAAGTTTTTGTCTTTCTCATATCTTATATGCCATTGATGCTTTTTTCATTGGGGAATCACCTAGTCGAAATGTGACAAATCTTAGCCCTATCTTGAAATCTTTCAATCTTGCATCCGGTCTCAAAATAAATTTCGAAAAAAATATGCTTGCAGGTGATTCAAGATGAGGTTTCATTCAAGATGCTTCTAGTTCTTTATGTGGATATTTGGAAGAAAACACTGATCATATTCTTGTTAATTGCTTTATTGCAAACAAGGTTTGGGATAATGTTTTCACATGATGTAGCATTCCTAGATCTCTTTTATCTCATCAGTGATCGGTTTAATGCATATTATTGATTCGTGGCAGATATCGAAGGGTTACAAGAACTTGATTTACGCAATATTACTATGTGGTGCATCTGGAAGGCGTGAAATGATAGAATTTTCATTCATTCTCAATTGGAAGTGGTGGCAATCATGGGCGACATTAAATTGCTATCTTATCTTTGGATTAAAAATTGAGGCAACACAACTAGTATTGATTAAAAGTCATGGTGTAATTTTTCATTCAATTTTATGTTTTTGTATTTTCTCTAGCTCCTCGCTGGTTTTTTATTATATTTGATGGTTGTTAAAAAAATAAATAAATGTGATATATGTTATGTTTAAAACCTCCCAACCAAGTATATGTAGGGTTGTGAAGGCTTTTAGTATGAGTTTAAGTTGGTAACAAGAAGAATACGGGCTTAGACCCATATTTGTTTTTTTGTTTACCAAGTTTAAATCCCTAAATTTATTCTTATAAAAACCTAGGGTTATAAATACCGTGTTATGTAATTGTAATCTCTGAACACCTTAAACTAATAATAGAGAAACCTTAGTTGAAGCCCATGGATATATGTAAGACTAACAGTGTTAACTCTCAGTTAGTAAAACATTGTTAACAAAATATTGTTGAGCAAAATAAATTTAAAGTTGAAATAAACTTAAAGTTTAATTTAAAGTGTTAAAAGAATAAATTAAAAATCAATTTGAATTTGAAAAATAATTTTATTTAGCTTTAAGTTTTTACGTGAGTATTTTTTATTTATAGATGTCTTATTGGAACAATCATTTTATTTGGCAAGACAAAGTAGTATACAAGTGAAATATCACGAGTTATGATAGAGAGATTTGGGTTTATCGGCTAGCAACATAATATAAAACCGTTTTTAAAAGAGGCAATGCTACAAGCAATGTCTTAAAAAATGGTTAGCCGCTAATCGAAAAATGGGTACCAACTATTGACTAATCGGGATTAATCGATTTGAAAATTTTATATATAATTTTCACCTTTACATATATATACACACATTTTTATATGTAATTTTTACAAAAAAGTTTTTTTTCATATATATATAAACAAATTTGGTCGGAATTTACAAATTTTCGCCGGAATCTGGCCGGAATTTTGATTTTTGGCCGATTAATACCGCCTAGGTCCACCTAAGGCCACCAAGGACTGAATTTGACCACCTTTGACCGCCTAACGATTAATTGTCCGATTAGGTAAAATTTACATGGTGGACGGCGAACTAGCAACTAGTCACCGATTAATCGGCCGCCTAGGCCAATTTTTGCAACACTGGCTACAAGTATCAAAGTGAGGGTTTAGCATTAGTGATGCTAATGATGTCCGGAAAAAGCATCAAAGGCATCATCTTCTTGCAGTCACTATATAAACGGACCAACCATAACTAACTTTTGAGCGACATCGTTTTCTTTTATACAACTCGTATAACACACGAGTCTATGACCTAATCTTTGTAAATCCGTATACGATCTCCATACCACATCACTTAAGTAGGTATTTGATGGGGGACTTTTAGAGATTGAATTTGTCTAAACAATATTATACCTTCATCTACATGCTAACAGAATGTTACAAGCAGATGGCATACACAAAATAACCAAATAGACAAAAGGGTCTAGATTCAAGAAACATAAAGGATCATATATCAGAAAAACTAATCATATGCTGCAAATTAAACAAAACCAAAAGCTAGAAGCCAGATTTCTTCAAGAAAGATTAACAGTTCCTTATCGAATAATAATAACTACTGCATACCGATTTCGATTTACTATTACAGTTAAAACCATCATCTTGAAATCATTCAGATATCATATATACCTACTTCAATCAGCATGCATAAACAAACACCAGAGAGCAAATAGGCAATTGTCATTGTCATCTAGTTATAAAGGATGAACAAGATAACCTCTTTCTTCTTGAGTAAATGATGATCATGAAGGAGATTAGCTGTAAACATCATCATCATCATCAGAAACTGTTCTTTTCGCTTGCTTAATCTTCTCCAGCTGAACCTGTGTGTCCATAAACAGCTGCATTCGCTGAATCTCCAAATCCTTAGTGAATTGCATCCTCTGCTTCTCCAACTCAATCATCTGCTTCTGTTTCTCCCCCTCAACCCTCTCGTAAATCTCCCCGAACCGCTCGATCGCCCTCGACAGACGTTTCATCGCGTCCGAGCTCGACTCCAGCTCGACGAAACGGTCCTTCCTCGCGCCACCACCTCCGGCAGCAGCACCACCGTCGTCGTCACTACTCCCTAACGACTCATCATCCTCCGATCCATCCTCCTCCGCGGCGGCAGCCGCGGCGGCAACGGCGGAGTAGTTCCTCCGGAAGTACGATCCATCCACGGCGGAATCCACCGGAAGCGACCGCTTCTGCGGGAGAACCGCCTGAGGAAACCGAGGAGACATCGCCGTCGACGGAGGCTTCCGGTACGGCAACGGCACGGCGGACGGCGGCGACGCCGACGACGACGACTTCTTCGCGGCCGCATCTGCGCCGATCAACACATCCATCCGCGAGTAAAACGGCCAATTACTCCCGATCTGTCCATTAGCCCCCGAAACCCTAGCTTTCTCGACCTTATACTTCTTCTTCAACGTATCGATCCTGTTCTTACACTGCACGTCCGTACGCATCGTCTTCTTCGTGTGACCATGACGTTCGTTAACAGCATCAGCGACCTCCTGCCAATCCTTCTGCCGGAGGTTCCCACGGTTAAGCTCGACGTACCTCCGGCCCCAGGCTTCAACAAGGGTGGCGGTGGCATCTTCGGTCCAGCAGTCTTCACGGAAGGCGAGGGGGCGGGAGGAGGGTGTGGCTCCGGCGGTGGCGGTGGCCGGAGAAGGGGAATTGATGATCGGAAGGTTGTCGGCCATGGATCTAGGGTTAGGTTATCGGTGGGAAATAGGGGGAAGAGATAAATAGGGGGAGAAGAGTACAAGTGAATGAAGCGTCGGTGTCGGTGTTACCGGTGTGGTGTCTGACTGACGGGCATATCGTCGCCGATGTACGGCTCCGATTCCGACGTCTAACGGACGTTATGTCTCGCTTTAGCTACTTGTACATTTTCTACGTTTTCACGGATGCTTTTGTTCATTTGTACGTTTTCTTGGAATAATTATCTATCTAACCATATGTTTATTAACTTAAACTAGAAAATGAGTATACTAGTTATAATAAACACGTATATTATACGAGTTGAATAAATAAAATATAAAAAAATTAATATTTATTAATTATAAAATAATATTTTAAAATAAGATATTATTGAAATTTTCTTTGTTATAAATAGAATAAAAATTTTATTTTAAAATAAACTTTATTAAAAAATATAATTTTTAAAAGATTTCTTATTATAACTCTCAATCTTAATTGTTTTTTGTTTATAAAATTTACTTTATAAAAACACTATTTTTAAAATATTTCGTATACTTAAAAAAATTTGATGTTTTAAAAAAATTTCTTATTTTATAAAAATTTGTTTATTTAGAAATAACATTAATAAAAAGATCTTTTTCCTAATTTATTATAAAAATTATTCTAATTTTAAAAAAATTAATATTCATAATTAATATGATAATTTAATAGGAGAGAGAAGTGGGAAAAATTTGATGAGGATTAATGTGGTGCCGCCACGTGTCCCACTTAATTACTCTTTTATTAAAGTAGAAATATGTGTTATGAGTCTATGACATGTCTTGAAAACTTTGTTAAATGTATTTCGGTGAAGAAATTAATGTGATTAACTTATAAAAAAACATATGAAGGTATGTAATTATCAGTCGATATGACCTGCTATAGCTAAAAATGAAATAATTCAAATATAACTAGTCTTTGACAATTATTTAGACGTAAAAAAAATTAATTATAGCCACAAAATAGTTTAGTAAAAAGTTATGAACAAACTCAAATTTATGAAAAAAAAAAATAACTGGTTAAAAATGTATATTATATGTATTAAAGAGTGTAAATACGTAACTTTAAAATTTTGAACTTGTGTCAAAATTTTAGGATTAAAGTTGTAGCCCTAACTATCGCATTGATGTCTTTTAATAATATTATATCTGGTTGTAAAAAAAATAATCTCTTGTGAGATCTTCATGTTCGCTAAAATTTGTGAGCGTGTAAATGATTTCTACGATAGTGGCCTAATTATGAATCTCTCTTGTGAGAGTAACCTAAGCTTGGCATGCTAATGCAAAGATGGAGAGATTTTCATGACTTTTAACTACTCAAAGCTCCAATTTCTTACAAACCACGTCCATAGTGTTGGACAACATAACCCGCATAATCAAGATGAAATCAACATAACCTGCATAATCAAGATGAAATCGACCGTCTGAACACTATAAGCTAAGTAGCAAAGTGCTTACCATAGTTGTATAAGAGCTAGCTCCACTGCTAAAATACTATGAAAAGGTCAACGGGTGGCTTGACTATTTTGAAGGCTCAACAAATATTCATAAACCGCTTAATGAACCCAACAATATTTATTTGAAAACTCCATTCTTGTGAAAACTTATTACAAAATGTTCTTTATTTAGGAAAAATCAAATTAAATGCTAGATTATTTATTAAAATAAAATAATTTGATTATTTACTAAAATTAATATAACAAAAGAAGAGCATGATAACTTGTCACAATGCAATAAGTTCAAAAAGTTTTTTATCAACTCCTTGGAAGAAGTAGAAGCCACCCACACCAAAATGTGACAATACCTAGCAAGTGCAATAGTATTTCCACGATTATCTGCCTAGTACCATACTATGCAGATTCTAAAATACATTTGGAGCAAAAAGTATTTAATTATTTATTTTATACTAAAACTTTTAAATACATATAAAACAACCCAAATCTTAGGGTAATAATTCAATCATCTACATCGTGAAATCCCTAAACACTTGTACCATTTATATCATGTAACACTTGTCTTTCTTCAACCTCCCGGTTTTCAATTAGTCGTCTAGTACGACTGACAAATTAGAAAGATGCTGGATGTTTCATAACAAAAAATAACTAAACTGAAAAAAAAAAAAAGAATAATAATAACAATGGTAAAATGCAACCAGCCAGAATTTAGTGAGGACCATAACTAACCACCAAAAGACCAACCAATCTTCTTTCATAAGCCTGTGAGGATCCTATATACATAAAGTAAAAAACCCATGTAAGCTGCATTCACTTTTATAGAAACCAGAAATTAATAAAAAAAACCAACGTCCCCCTCGCAGATGATCAACGACTGATGATGGCAAGCCGACACTATGTTAAGTTGTTAACATAAACGAAAACTTTAAAACCTTTTAATTTTTTTTTTAATTTTTCCGAATATTTTTTTTAAGTAAAAGTACAGATGGAAAGTAAGTTACATATATGATTTATTAAGTGGTATTATTGTTACAACATTTTGAGATAGAGGTCATATAAGAAGCAGTCTCGATATCTTCTATCCCCTAGATAGTAAGATTTGCCCTCATTCCACTGTGATGTATAATCATGATTTTGATATACCAACTGACAAAATAAATCATGTAAATTCACAAAAGAGGAGACTATAGACAGAATTTTGAAGCTTCAACCTATCCTTTAAGGAGATGGTGACTTTTGGGTGGGGGTAATGTTAGACCAGTAAGGGCCATGACCCGTTTTAACAATTAGGGTTTGGTAGTAAGTAGAAACTTTTTGTCTATAACAGATTACCTAAATCATCAAAGGGGTGAAAATCTTCCACGTTGTGATGTATAATCATGATTTCGATATACCAACTTACAAAATAAATCATGTAAATTGGGCCCTTAAGTATGTATCTCAGTTTTAATCCACCTACATTCTTCATTTTCATTTTACTATTGTAAGTAAACATTCTTTACAAGGTAAAAGGTGACATGAAACCAGCTTTTGATGATGTAGCAACATGCCACATCACCATTTACTTGCTATGGAACCATTTTACTAGCAGGAAAAGGCTATTTTCATAGAATGATAAAAAATTGTAAGTACACTACACAATGAAAAAAGAACAATTTTTGCATACGATCAGCGTTAAAAAGTGAAAGTGTAATAAAAAATAACGATTTAGGGGTGATAAACCCTTGCTTTTTTGAATAAAGGAGATACTAGATAGATAATTAGTAGTTTAGCATGACAATAAGTATAAGCAACCAGGATCAGTTATATTATAATTTCGATGAAGAATTAGAAAGCAATTGTACAATAATGACATTAAATAGAGATAAAAAACTATACCCTTCTTTCCCAATATGGGAGAAAGCAGACAAAATCATAAACGGAAGAAATTGTTGACACCAAAACAAAATTCAATCAGGTAAATAGCAAAAGTGCTGCCATTCGACGGGTTTTATGTGGCATTTTTCTCTATGTTGAAGTTTATTCTTGCAAAAACATTTCTAATTTTAATATTTGGTCTAGTAATGGTGAATCTGTATCACATACGCATTTAGCACCGAAAAACAAATAAACATAACTATAATATAAGTACACAAAATGAAGTTATACTTATAATACATACGTCTATCATATGTCATTAGTCTATAACTGATGATTAATGGAAAAGTATTGTTTAGTAAGTGCTTTGTAAGGAATATATGATCAACTTAAATCTATCATTTTCAGCTCTCAACTATTTCAAACAAGATGTTCATCAGATAAAATTGAATAATAATATTGATAACCTTGTCATAAGTTTAATAAAAAACAAAATAGTGAAATGAAACTAATAACAAAGTCAAAGATAGCACCTGCAATAGAACCATCGTCTTAAATGTGTGTCTTGTGTTTTAGCTACTCTAATTCCATATTACCTAAATCATCAAAGGGGTACAATTTTTCCACATTGTGATGTATATCACTATTTATGATCAACCAACTTACAAAATAAATAATACAAATTGGGCCCTTATGTATCTCAGTTTTGATCCACCTACATTCTTAATTTTCATTTTCCTACCCCCCTAACTATCTCACAAGTCACATCTCTACCTGATACACTGATCTTGTTTCGCACTTAATATTCATTATATTATAGTTACAAAAATGCAATAGATTTATTGTTAGCTTTATAAGACAGAAAATGACCATAAAACCTGACCTCTTTATTAGTTCATCCTGAGGTTGAACCCTTTGCTAGGGTAGCTTCACGTTCTTGGCGCCTACGTTCTCTCTGTAACTTATATTATATTAGTACCAAATATTGAATATGCAAATACAAAGAAATATATCAATCTACATATATTAAATACATTATTATTCAAATTAATCACAATAAAGCACAACTTAATGTTACCTATTTGTCACTGTATGCAAAAAAAATCATTTTTTTTCCATCATATCATTGCATCTTACATACTTTGCATTTTTATACTGTTGTCTGTAAGTAAACATCCTTTAGAAGGTAATAGGTGACGTGAAACCAGTTTTTGATGATGTAGCAATGTGCCACATCACCATTTATCTGCTATGGAACCATTTTACTAGCAGGAAAAGGCTACTTCCATAGAATGATAAAAAAAAAACTGCAAGTACACTACACAATGAAAAAAAAGAACAAGTTTTAAATACGTACAGCGTCAAAAAGTTGAAAGTTTTATAAACAATAGCGATTTAGGGGTGATAAACCCTTGCTTTTTCGAATAAAGGAGATAGATAATTAGCAGTTTAGCATGCCAATAAGTATAAGCAACCGGGATCAGTTATTTTATAAATTCGATGAAGGATTAGAAAGCAATTGTACAATAATGACATTAAACAGAGATATAAAAGAACTATACCCTTCTTTCCCAATATGGGAGAAAGCAGACAAAATCATAAACGGGAGAAATTGTTGACACCAAGACAACATTCAATCCGGTAAATAGCAAAAGTGCTGCCATTGGACGGGTTTTATGTGGCATTTTTCTCTACGTTGAAGTTTACTCCTGCAAGAAACATTTCCATTTTCCACCTTAATATTTGGTCTAGTAATGGTGAATCTGTATCACATACCCATTTAGCACCGCAAAACAAACAAACATAACTATAACATAAGTACACAAAATGAAGTTATACTTATAATATACACCTGTATCATATGTCATCATCTGTCATTAGTCTACAACTGATGCTTAATGGAAAAGTATTGTTTAGTAAGTGCTTTGTAAGGAATATATGATCAACTTAATCTACCATTTTTAGCTCTCAACCATTTCAAACAAGATGTTTATCAGATGAAATTGAATAATAATATTGATAACCTTGTCATAAGTTTAATAAAAAACAAAATAATGAAATGAAACTAATAACAATTTCAAAGATAGCACCTGCAATAGAGCCATGGTCTTAAATGTGTGTTTTGTGTTTAAAACACATAGGAATGGATTGCATAAAAAACATTTATATAGAATACAAAGCATGTAGCGATTCAAGGAAACAATTATTAATTTTGACCCAAAACAATGATTCAAAAGAAAAGATTAAATTTCAAGTTTGAGCAGTATTGAATTCATTTGAATTAAGGTTTTATCATACTTGATAGAACGTAAATCAACTAACCTCCAAAACTTCAAGTCATCTATAATCTTGGCTTGCCTTAACGAATCCAGTAGGTAGGGCTGACAGGATGATGTCGACTGTGGTTGTCGGTTGTTTCTATCAGCTGCCGGCGACGGTCGCCGGGAGTTTTGATGGCGGTGGTGGATCGAGTGAAAGGAGTTTGGATGTAACCGGTGGGCCTTTGTGGGTGATCGGTGGTGGGTATAAAGGCTAGGGTTTTTCACTTTTGTTATTAACTAGTGTTTTTTCGGGAGTTGCGTCGGCTCGAATGTAATTTATAATGAAACATACGTGGAAATAAACAAATCTTAACGGTATATTCAAAAAATAGAAAACAACTACGATGCATTAAAAGGAACTAAAAATACATTATACTTGTACATAGATTTTCATCGTGCGTTGTGGGGCTTGGTTTCAAATAAAATTTATATTAAAGCGTACGCAGAAATAATCACGTTGCAATAGTGTATTTGCTATTTCTAGAAAAAAAATATGTTGCGTAGGAATAAATAATACATTTTATGTGTCGCGGATTAGTTTTGAGCGAAACTTATATTTAAACAAAAATAAAAATAAGCATGTGATATATATTCAAAATTTAAAAACAATATTATTACTTTTAAAGTTATTAAAAAAGCAAAATACAATACAATTTAGTTATAATAATAAGATAAAATTTTAACTTTGACTTTTGAAACCAAAAGAACCTAAAGTCACGTCACTGTCATTGTTATGCATTGAACTTGTACCGTATGCATTAGAAATGCGCTATTTATGGTTTTTAAAGTATATAGAATATCTTTAAGAACATTACACTAGCAACCTCATTCTCATTTTCATATTTATATTAAAAATATTATTTTTTTATTATATCTTTCAATTAAATAATACTTTTTAATTTTTTTATTATTATATTTTCTTTCTTCTGTACTCACAACCATTTTTAAAAATATTAAAAAAATTATGAAGGTTGTATCGTGTTTCCTCAAATATGAAGAATCGCAGTACAATCCTCATATATTTTCTCTCTTCTTCACTTACAACCACTAACAACCATCCCATAATATAGGGCACACACTCATATCAAAATGGGGAACCTACTGATACGATACATAGTGGCGAGGGTAGATATTGTAATATTGGCATAGTTAAAGGATTCAATTGTAAACACTTAATAATCGCTGTACTTGTCACTGTTAGAATAACCAACTATAACTAACTACCGTTAGTTAGTTAAACTGCCTATTAATAGGCCAACAAGTTGAATGAGAAGTAGCTTGATTGATCGAATTTCCTTCTTCTCTTTGTTTCTTCTTTTCGTTCGTATCACCTACTGTGAATGCTCTAAGAGGATCACCAATAGAAACATTAAAAACGTTTAGAGGATCACCAATAGAAACATTAAAAACGTTTAGAGGATCACCAATAGAAACATTAAAAACATATAGTCAGCTAATATATTAAAAAACATCAAATCTTTAAAACCTTGAAAAATCCGTATAATAATAAAACTTAAAAACATTATCATATCACCACTAACTTTTATGTATATAATACACATATGGTTTCACACCAACTTATTTTTGGTAGTTCATGAGAAAAAACTTGTGTCTCAAAAACATGCTTTTTCAATGACAAAAATCTTGATAAATGTTCATGTGGTTGTTTTTAGATGCGAAAACCATCTATTGGAGATGGTCTAAGGGTTTATTATTAATTTACAATTTTAGACTGACGATGTGACAATGTATGCGTACAAAGTGTATATCGAATGAGAAATTCAAAATCTAGAAATGAATAACAACATAATTGAAACATAATGAATTCTGGATGTGGTGTTTATATTATTTGAAGGACATTTTGGTACAAAAGGTGATTTATCATAACACAAAATGAAACCATGTACCTCATGTTCCGGTTAATACCAAATTCACAGTTTCTTCCAATGTTAAGTATTTATTCTTTTTTCTTTATACCGGTTCGTTTAAACACAAGGTTGGCCCATTCAAATTAAACTACTAAATTATTATTTGTGGCTTTTTATAGATGTGATAGTGGATGGGGAGAGTATAATGCAAGAAAGCGAAAGTTGTTCAGTTTGTCCTGACCACTAGTAGTTTGCATTGTGTTTGTTTACGGTAAGTGTGCATAGTATATGGTATCCCATCTAGTATCTATAATATCGATATCATGTTATCTCTATACTAATAAATAAAATAAATACGGACACTTGGCACCATTCTAGGGCATCTAATAATTAGTTTTTCCGCTTCTATCTCCTCTTAATTATGAATGCTATAATAGATATTCATTAATTAATAACTATTCATAATTAAAATTTTAAATATGTTAACTTCAAATTTTCAAATGTGTAATACATGGATTTATTCAATCCGTATAATACATAATATTTAATATATAACTTTTTATATTATTAACCATATAACAGTAAATTTATTTAGCCCGTGTATTACACGAGATTATAACCTAGTGTTATAGTACAAAGAAATAACCTGACCATTTAACATGAGCAGAAGAGATGTAGCACATAGCTGGACCATTAGTAAATGAATGCTAAGAATGCTATGCTTAATATAAAAATAAATAAAGAAATTTATAAGCTTCAACTTTTTATGAAATTTAACAATAATATTACCTAATCACGTTCGTTCAATAGTAAAGTAAGTTATTTGATTATAAGTAGTTTTGATTTGATTATAAGTAGTTTCGTTTAGCTTGATTTTGATATTAATTTGTATTTTGCTTCAACGTAAAACAAACTGCTCTGCGAGTCAAAAAACTAATATATAATGAATATTTGTCGTTCAGAAAAATGTTGCAATTAAAATGAAGGGTTAACCAAAAGGCACGTAGCCCAATGGTACTAATATGACGTGGTTACCCTTTAAAGTAGAGGTGTACAAACCGGTTTTTTAGGCCAAACCGGTCCGGTTTGAACCAGTTTTATGTTAACCGGTTTAAACCCCAAGCCGGTTCGGGTTGAAGATAAGAAATTCCAACCCTATCAAACTGGCTCGGGCCGGTTTGAAAACCTGTTCGGGTTTTTTTTTTCCTTCCTCCAAATCCAAAGTAATTAATTAAAATTTTAAATAAAATAAAAATTATGATTTATGATAGATGAAAAATTAAATATGATTATTTGTTTTTATCATAAAACACATTTATATATTTTAAAAAAAATACTTATGATTTATAAATACTAAAACATAAAACATTACAAAAGGCTTAAATTTAAATTTATTCAATAATTTAACTCTTAAAAATCAAAGAATACATAAAATATAAATTAAAGATACAATTCAAAATATTTAAAATTCTAATTTTTCATTTTAAAAACTTACTAATTTAGTCGTTTTTCGTTCATTTGTTGCGTATTTTATTTCTTTTATTCTTCGGCCCCCGAACGTAATCATCATATATCGTTTCATCATCTGTCATTTCAGGTGTCAATCCACTCTTGACTTCGTCCTCGTATAATTCAATTTCATATTCCAATTCTCCTTCAAGTGAACATTTGTCTTGTATTATTTCCGCGACATCCAAAAAATCTTTCAAGCAAATTGACATTTTAACCGATTGGGGGGTGAGTGTAGTTCGTTTTTTATTGATATAATCCTACCACTTACAGAAAAAACAAATTCCGAAGCTACCGTGAAAGATTAGACGGTTAGTAAATCTCGGGCCATGGTGGAAAGAATGAGAAATTGATCTTCCTTACCTATATACAATAATATCACCTCCTTGAAAAGATTTCATGTGTAATTTGGCAACAGATTCCAAAAACAGGAAGAATAGAATGTGCATAGGATTTATGGTAATCTCATGACACTTGGTTAGATAAATTTAACTTTTAATAAGCTAAATGACACTTGTTTCTTGTTTCTTGTTGAGGATCTTTAAAGTATCATCATGATTATGTTGAATGAGAAGATGCAGATTGAAATTGATCATGATCATCTACCCAGGGGGTGGTTAGGTGACGGGTAAAAATGGGTAATTAATATTCAAATAGATATATCATAATCATGATTAATAAAAAGTGTTACATATTGTTACTTATGTAAGAGTAGGTAGTGTTACTTATGTAAGAGCAGATCATAGATACATGGGTGTTTGAATGTGGTTTTGCTTCACATGTTTGTCCAACAATATCCACACTCGTTAAGAAACAGACAAAGATGTGGGCTTAGGGTTTAATACCATTGAGACTAGAGGTGGGCAAACCGGGTCCGGCCCAATACCCGAAACCGGGTTGAAACCGGGTTCGGCCCAACCGGTTTTTTTGGTACCCGGGTACGAGTGGAACCGGGTTCGAACCCGGGTCGGGTTCACCCAAGCTATTACCCTACCCGACATACCCGGTTAGGGTCGGGTCGGGTACGGAACCCGGGTATAATCGGGTTTTTGAATTTTTTTTGTTTTTTTTTTTTGTTTTTACTAATATAAATCATTATTATTATTATTATTATTATTATTATTATTATTATTATTATTATTATTATTATTATTGACTTGTTGTTGTTGTTTTTGTTATTATTATTATAAATCATAATAAGTATTATTGTTATTATTATTAATAATATTATTGTTGTTTTTGTTTTTGTTTGTTTTTGTTGTTGCTGTTATTATTAATAATATTATTATTGTTATTATTATTAATAATATTAATGTTGTTTTTATTTAACAATATTAAATAAACATTAATTTTTCATTTATTTATTTAAACAACTTAAAAATACATAAATCGATCAATAAAAAATAACATAAAACTTTTATTTAAGTTATCGTCTAATGTTTATTTACTATGAGACGCTTGATCAAATGCTAATTCTTCGTCCGATATGCCAGAAGATACTCCTTCTTCTACCTCTTCATCGTGTACTTTAGCTTCGAGTGCAATTTCATCTTCGAGGCTTGTTTGGTCTTGTATACGATCCATCGCGTCTAAGTGATCCTTTAAACAAATGCACATCTCAACCGCTTCTGGAGTTAGTCTTGTTCTCCGTAATGAGATTACCCTGCCACTAAGAGAAAACGCAGATTCCGAAGCTACCGTAGAAGCTTGGACGCTTAGTAAATCACGGGCCATAGCGGAAAGAATCGGAAATTGAGATTCCTTTCCTTTCCACCAAGCCAAAATATCGAATGCACGATAATCTTCGGTAGTCATAGTGGAAATAAAATCCGTAGCACTATATCTACCGAGCTCGCTTGTTGCGGTGTTACCCCTTTGTCGTTTAGCCGTCACATCCCGAACAACATTCAACATGGTTATAACCGGGTCTTTCATCGAGGTACTAGCATTTGAGGTTGATTCTCTTGGTGTGGTTATATTTACGTTAGGCCCATATCTATTTAAATAAAAATTATATATTGTTTTCAAGCTTGCATTAAAACTTTTTTTGGCATCCCTTGAAAAATTGGGGTTTTCGTCATGCATATCTAAATTGTCATTTATCTCGTCTATCAAACATTCAACCCCAGCAACATTTAAAAACGGATTTAAAGCGGCGGCACAAGTAAAAACGGGTGGTAACTCCTCAAAATATCTTTTAAACTTTTCTTTCATTGGTTCTATCATTTGTGTAAACATATCATTTTTATATTGAAAATTTTTAAAATTCAAAGCCATGAAATATAATTCTTGAACCACCGAATAACTAGTTGGATAATAAACTCCCGATATTTTTGTTGTTGAGTTTTTAAACACCTCAAGAAAATCGGATAGACTTTGAACATTCTTCCAACCCGCATCCGGAAATGGGTCGGCTTCACCATTATCCGAAAGACTATTATGAAAAGCTTTTAAAGTTCCCTTTTGTTTTAAAGCACAATTAAACATGTGACAAGTCGAATTCCACCGAGTAGGTACATCCCAATTAGGACCTAAAAATATAGAGTCCGTATCCTTACAAAGTTTTTTATAATCTTGATATCTTCTTCTACTTTTTTTATAAACGTCATGTAACATAAATCGAAAAGCTTTAATAAAGTTATCAACAAATTGCACGGATAGACCGTCTTGCACTACTAAATTAATAATATGTGCAACACAACGAGTATGGAAAAAATCACCGTTTGCAATCGGAAGATATTTTAATTTTAATTTTTCAACCGCGGTTGAGTTGTTGGAAGCGTTATCAAATGCCATTGAAAAAATTTTATTTTGTAAATTAAAAGTAGTTATTACATTATCCAAAAAGTAAAACAAAAATTCTCCGGTGTGTGGATACGGAAAAAGATCAAACGCAATCGTACGTTTCATCAATTGCCATGATTTGGGATCTATCAAATGAGCGGTGATGCAAAGGTACGATTCGGGTAAACCGTGTGGAGCCGACCAAACGTTACTAGTTAAGTTTACACCGGTATTTAAATTTTCAAATAATACAATTAAATCATTTTTTGCTTGCTTCCATAATTTTAAACAATAACGTCTAAGGGTAGTACGACTTACATGGTTGTAACGAGGTTGAAGCGTCTCTCGAATTAAGTCCGTCAAACGAGGATTGTCGAAGTGACTAAAAGGCAAAGCTTCTTGAATCACGAACTTCGCCATTCGATCTCGAACCCTATTAACGTCGTAATTAAAGATTCCACCGTCTCCACCTAATTGCGTTTGTTGCGAATCCGGATTACTTTTCAACGACTTACAAAACTTCTTGCTAATGTGTTTGCTTAAAGTCATGTTAGAATCTTTAGCAAGCAAAGCTCCACAAAACTTGCAACGAGCCTTTACAGACCCGTCACTCAACTCAACCATATCCCAATTGCACCAAACATCCATGTTACGATTGTGTGGAAGAACACGAACGACGGTTGGAGCGTTGGACGAACTTTGACCAACGGAAGATTGTGATTGAGCCATAACAAGATTCAAGAGAGTGAAAATGTAAAATGAGAGAGTGAAAATATAAAACGAGTTTAAACTAGAGTATTTTTTGCGTTTTTTGCGTATGTTTTTGTGTTTGAGAGTTGGGTAATCAAACATATTAACCCACACCTATTTATACTAATTTATGAGCCAAAAAATATAAAAAAAACGGTCACAAGATGGTCCCAACGGCTATATAGCCGTTAAAAACGGCTAGATTTCTTAAAAATAAAAAAAAAAAAGGGTAAAAACCGGGTACTACCCGGGTACAATCGGGTTTGGGTCGGGTCGGGTCGGGTTCTTGGAAAATCCTAAAATCCCAAACCGGTTCCTACCCACCGGTTTTTTTCGGTTCCAACCCGGGTACACCCTATACCGGGTTGTACCCGGAACCGGGTCCGGGTCGGGTCCGAACCCGGTTTTTTTGCCCAACTCTAATTGAGACATCTGTGCTTGAAAAGGCCATATAGCATGTCAAATTAATACAGGTGAAGCAAGCAAATGTTTATTGAATAGGCCATATAGCATGTCAAATTAATACAGGTGAAGCAAGCAAATGTTTATTATCTACTCAATCTAGACAAAACGAGTAAATATCAAACAAAGTACCAATTGGGATCGTAGATGCACGATCAATCAAAGAATTATCAGTTATTCATAACCAAGACTTAGTACTAACTTACCTGTTGATAAGTGTAGAAAGAAAATGTATACATAAATATGTTAATAAAAGAGTCAATGTATCTTCGAAGTAGATTCTAAGATAGCATAAATATGTGAAATCGAATCCAACACAATCTAGCCACGTCAAATCAAAGATCAATTAAGAAAGTAACAATACCTTAAATGTTTCATTAAACACCACATATGTATTTCAAAAATCAAAGATTATCAACTAAGTAAACACTAAACCTCTAGCTGAGAAAATAGCCTACTTTGAAAACAGACAAAAAATAAATCAAACAGATAAATAACCTCATTTATTAGTGCCAACTCAAAAGAAAATGAACAAAAACTTAAAAAAGGGTAACCATCTAACCATATTCTATCCTTTTAAAAGCTTTAATCAGTGACTATCCTATTAAAAAGAAATCTAAAAAATTAGAAAACAAATATTGTATAACTGGTCAAAGTGGATAATTCTTTTTTATACTTTTATTCATTTAATCAAACAATTATCAAAGCATAAATGCTAATCCATTCATGCATAATGAAGTTAAAGGGTGGTGCTCAGTTCTAACAAAAAGGACATGTGGGATATTAGAAATATTGAATATTCTTTAGGTAATTGTACAGATAGTATGTGCTTTATGCAACAAAATATATGAAAACATGTTGTGTATTACTCCCTCTGTTATAATCTACTTACTTGAAATTATTAAAAATTTTAAAATCCAGTAGCATTGCTGTTGTTATTAAGCAGCCAATGGTGGTGTAAAACAAAAACAAGTATGTTGTTTAAAATGTGTCACATTAGAGGTCCTGCTATATCTTTGTTCTTTGTAACAGGAGTCAAGGTATGAGTCAGGTCTATTTGTTTCTAAACTGTGCAATGACACAAATGGATCAATGGACATGTAATGGAGCTAAGCGACTGAAAGTGTAAGTGCAATGTAGAGCAGAGCTAAGCAAATAGAACAAGCATGTATAATTCAAACATCTACATCATGATATCCCTAAACATTTGTATCACCGTATACTAAGGTGCTGTTTGTTTTTTCTACAGGAAGTGCTTCTCGGGAAAAACAAACACCCCCTAAATCATGTAAAACTTGTCATTCTTCAACCTATCAGTTTTCGATTAGTAGTCAAGTACGACCGACAAATCAGAAAGATGGACCAACATAACTAAACTGAAAAAAAAAAAAGAATAATAATAACAATGGTAAAATCCAACCAGCCAGAATTTAGTGAGGACCATCTCTAACCACCAAAAGAACAAGTAACCTTCTTTCATGAGCTTGTGAGAATCCTATATACAAGAATTAAAAAACCATGTGAGCTGCTTCACTATGATAGAAACAAAAAATTATACAAAACAATGTCCCACTTGCATATGATCAACGACGGCAAGACTACTTTACGAGTGAGACATAACTGGGTACGTTTGTTTGTTATTAGTTTTTACAGTTTAGGAGAAGTGATCAACCTCTCAAAAGGCTGCAGAAACCAACTAGGCGTAAGCAGGAGCACGAAACTACAATAAGGAGCAAGCGTAGTGAGAAATCATGAACTTGAGAGATCTCAAAAGGTTGTATGCATAAGAAAATGGGTCTCGTTTTCAGGTTGAATTGGGGCTGAAAGAGAAGCAACCTTGTGAGCTTGCTTTGGGGGGTTTTCAGGCCTGTTTTAGGGTCTCGCTATGATGATTCACAAAAGAGGGGACTATGAACAGAATCTTCAAACTTCACCATAAGGACATGGCGACTTTTGGGTGGGCCGTAACGTTAGACCAATAAGGGCCATAACCCGTTTTAATAACTATGGTTTAATAATAACTAGAAACTTATTGTCTATAGCAGATTACCTAAATCATCAAAGGGGTACAATTTTACTACATTGTGATGTATTTCAGGATTTATGATCTACCAACTTACAAAATAAATAAAGTAAATTGGGCCCTTACGTATCTCGGTTTTGATCCACCTACATTCTTCATTTTCATATTTCAAACAACCCCCCCCCCCCCCCCCCCCCCCCCCCATTTCTCAACTATTTCACATCTCTACCTGATGCACTGATCTTGTTTCGCACTTAATATTCATTATATTATAGTTACAAAAACGCAATAGATTTATTGTTAGCTTTATAAGACAGAAAATGACCATAAAACCTAACCTCTTTATTAGTTCATCCTCATGTTGAACCCTTTGCTAGAGTAGCTTCACGTTCTTGGCGCCTACGTTCTCTCTGTAACTTATATTATATTAGTACCAAATATTGAATATGCATATACAAAGAAATATAACAATCTACATATATTAAAATATTAAATACATTATTTTTCAAATTAATCACAATAAAACACAACTTATTGTTACCTATTTGTCACTGTATGCAAAAAAGAAATCATTTTTTTCCATCGTATCATTGCATGTTACATGCTTTGCATTTTTTACTGTTGTGTGTAAGTAAACATTCTGATAGATACCGGAAATCGAAAGCTTTAATAGATGAAGGATTGATTACATAGATAGCCAAATTCGAGATAGGCTTGATCTCCGATTACAAGGTAAGAACCTTAATTCTGATAATTAAAAATATCGACCCCTTAATCTAAAACAAAACACATATTAATAATATCAAATGTAACTGATTGTCCCACTAACATCCCCCACTAATTCAGTTTCCCCCTTTATTTAGAAGCTATTTAACAGGGTTATTGACCCAATGGATACGTGGGTTTATTTGACCCATTGGATACGTATCAATACTTCCCGCCCGGAGAAACGACTTGACCTCAAGTCGAAAATAAGAGAATTGATGTGCCAACAAGCCAGGATGTTTCCAAGTGATTTCTTTCAACTGATGGATGCACCAAGCAATAAGCCATTCAATTATAAGTTGACCTCCATAGACCCATCGGTGAGTCAAAATGAATTGTGGTTGCAGGTCGGCTTCCCAACTGTTAATAATCGAGAGAGACAACTTTTCATAATGTATTTCGGCTATATGCTTTTGGCTACAAGGCTGCTCCAGGCCCATTAGACTGAAGGCTGAGTCCAGTCGGGTTGACCCAATCCAGTTGGGTTCACTCAAACCAACGAAGAAAGGGTAAAGATCCTGGATAATTTTTAATTCAGGGAGTTGCAGGGATACATTTTGACAGACTTGATTGCACCGAATAAAGTTCCTGTTCCCAATTCGCACCCTAAAAGGGTTTATGTACCGGGCCTTACTGCTCTCAATGAAAGCACCAATTTCGCGTCTTCCCTTCTGACCATAGCTGCCATTTGCTGTTAATTTCCTCACTGGCCCCCAAGCTTCAAGTCCGGTGCTATCAATTTTGTCAATTTCTTCAGCGCCCCTACCGTCATCCATTTCATCAGCGCCCTCAATCCGATCGGCGGTTACGTCGTTTCGAGCAATGATCCTGTTATCAATTTCAGATCCATGTTGTTGAAGAGGGTCTTGCTCGGACCCCTGTGGTTCCTTCTCCACCGTGTTCTTCAAATCACTGTTTGATTCTTCACTGGTACAACCATCTCCAATCACCTGAGCTTTGATTTCTTCAACATCGTCTCTCAAAGATGCAAGAACAGCGTCTAATTTTGCAGCAATGGTGGCTAGTTGATCTGCCAAATTCCGGGTTGCAGGTGCCATTCGTTTCCTGGCAATGGAACCAAATGATAGATACCGGAAATCGAAAGCTTTAATAGATGAAGGATTGATTACATAGATAGCCAAATTCGAGATAGGCTTGATCTCCGATTACAAGGTAAGAACCCTAATTCTGATAATTAAAAATATCGACCCCTTAATCTAAAACAAAACACATATTAATAATATCAAATGTAACTGATTGTCCCACTAACATCCCCCACTAATTCAGTTTCCCCCTTTATTTAGAAGCTATTTAACAGGGTTATTGACCCAATGGATACGTGGGTTTATTTGACCCATTGGATACGTATTACATTCTTTAGAAGGTAATAGGTGATGTGAAACCAGTTTTTGATGATGTAGCAATGTGCCACATCACCATTTACCTGCTATGGAACCATTTTACTAGCAGGAAAAGGCTACTTCCATAGAATGATAATTAAAAAAAAAAAAACTGTTACACTACACAATGAAAAAAGAACAAGTTTTAAATACGTTCAGCGTCAAAAAGTTGAAAGTTTTATAAACAATAGCGATTTAGGGGTGATAAACCCTTGCTTTTTCGAATAAAGGAGATACATAATTAGTAGTTTAGCATGCCAATAAGTATAAGCAACCAGGAGAAAGCAATTGTACAATAATGACATTAAACAGAGATAAAAAAAAAACTATACCCTTCTTTCCCAATATGGGAGAAAGCAGACAAAATCATAAACAGGAGAAATTGTTGACACCAAAACAACATTCAATACGGAAAATAGCAAAAGTGCTGCCATTGGACGGGTTTTATGTGGCATTTTTCTCTATGTTGAAGTTTACTCCTGCAAGAAACATTTCCAATTTAATATTTGGTCTAGTAATGGTGAATCTGTATCACATACGCATTTACACCGCAAAACAAACAAACATAACTATAACATAAGTACACAAAATGAAGTTATAATATATACCTGTATCATATGTCATTAGTCTACAATTGATGTTTAATGGAAAAATATTGTTTAGGAAGTGCTTTGTAAGGAATATATGATCAACTTAAATCTACTATTTTTAGCTCTCTACTATTTCAAACAAGATGTTTATCAGATAAAATTGAATGATAATGTTGAATTGTTGATAACCTTTTCATAAGTTTAATAAAAAACAAAATAGTGAATGCAACTAATAACAAAGTCAAAGATAGCACAAGCAATTAAGCCATGGTCTTAAATGTGTGTTTTGTGTTTTAGCTACTTTAATTCCATATTTCCATTCCATAGTCACGGAATCAAATTTAGCACAATTATTACATACATATATAAAGATATATAATGAGTATAATACTAAAAACTAATGAAAATTTGTAACTAGGACTTCCATTGAAAGACATGCTCATCATACACCCTAGAATTATTAAAACTCAGAGCTAGGCCAGACCTGTATTCCATCTCCAATTGACCACTAAATTAAGTCTAAATCGAATCTGAACACCAAACCAAAACTCTAACTAGCTAAGCTAACACTAACAATGTTCAATATACATTTAAATAACCTATCGAAAATTAGATACTTTCATGTACTAAGATGATCATATAGGAAACAAACTCAGAACACACATTATTCTTGCATTATAGACATGTTTGAAACTAAGTCTTAAAAGAAAACTAACAACATTCCACAAAAATGGTTAATATGCATAATTCCTGATGTGCAAAAACTCCAATCTCTATTTCAAATAAAAAGAGAAATTGTAGAACCATTTAAAGAGAAACAACATTGATCAATAATATGCCATACAGTTAAACCCTAACCCTAAAATTTCCTCTAACCGCCACCTCAGCCCTAACCCTAAAATTTTCTCTAGCCGTCACCCACCATCTACCACCACCGCTGTAACACCCCCGCCCCAATGCGGAACAGGAGGTCACGTCAAATGTTAACAGAACATTTTAAGTCCAAAAAAGTACTTAAATTACGAAGGCCAAAATAAAACATCAACTTATAAAGTCTAAAACATCCACCAAAATAAATACCAAGTAAAAAGTTCAAAGTCTTATGAATTAAAAGAAATAAGTCTCCAAGCATGTGTTCCAAACTCTTACTAGCTCTCATCACACAACCTCGATCAACCCTGATTACCTGCAGCGGAAACAAGAAAGCTGCTGAGCTACAAGCTCAGTGCGAGGATGCAGATCACAATAGACAAAATAATATATATAAATCAAATACTAATGTCATCTGATTTAAAAAGAAACCACAATTTTAGGTTTAAAACAACTCTATCGAATTCCACCACATACACCAGAATAGATCAAATAATAATGGCTGAAGCAACGAAATGTTAGGGTTGTTGATATCGAGTAGCCTACAAAACAAAAATTCAAAAATGCACATCCATGATGCCAACATATCATATCTCATATCACATATCATAATCACAATGGCACACTCGTCGCGACTCTAGTGCACCCCTAAATCGAAAGGTGTGTGTGGCATTACAAAACTCGACCGCGAACTAATCATATCAATAAAATCCTAGGATGCATCCATACGCCTCCCAAAATAATCCAAAAGCTCTTCCCGCGAGCATAATCACATAAAAAAGTGGAGACGCCATGAACTGATCACACCGTCACGGATAATGCCAAGCCGTCGGTAGCCACAACGACAAGCCCATGGTACCTCCATAGGCAGTTAACTCGATATCCCTATCTCTTGTCTACAAATCTAGGGTTCTATAGCCACATGAGCGAACATACAATCCAACCTCCATCAAAAGTGTGTTCATCAATAATCATCATACATAATGATCCTAAGTTGGAAGAAATCAAATAATGGCACACAGGCGATAACGTTTCACAAGCATATCAAAAAATATATTTTTCTCAATAGTTTAAAAATAGCTCAATGGTATACATCAGAGTAGCTCAAGAGAAGGGAACAGATCATACGAGAGTGTCTTAGATCAATAGATTATTCCAAAATAGCACAATTTTAGTAAGGCACTTAAAAAGAAATAGCACAGAACTTCCGTACCTGAATGAGTGTCTAATGCTTCTAATGCCTCAAAGTTCCTCCGACGTGTTTAACGGACCTACAACGAGTGATTCAACTTCTAAATCAAATTTAATACTGATCCTACTAGTAGTTTTCAAAACCCCACCTATTAATAATTATTAGTCATTGGTGTCATTATTTTTATTAGTGTCGTTGCTGTAGTAAATGTCTATAATAAAATCTTGAGATAATTAGACCTAAACTCCAAATGTCATGCCATACCAATTTGTACAAATTCATGGTTCCACTTATATGTATTTTTAGATATTTTTATAACTAGTGAAACTTGTTTATATAAATTAGTTTACTGATCCAACATATTGGCAGCACCAAACTATCATGTGTAGCAAAGAAAAATGAGTTGAAATGGGTGTCATTAGACGGGTCAGTAGGGAAGAAACAACAGAAGGGTTCTGATGTGGTAAACCTGTATTTACAATGGGTTGAAACAGACAACACTACACTAGCGACCATCATTAACCGGCAGGAGTTCAACTAGACAAAAAATTATTTAAGCTTTTAAACGGAAACATGATCTGACCCAAAACAAATAAATGAACAACAAGAGGTAACTTGATTAAAAGCTATTAAAATCCTTTGAACCAACATTTAATCTTTATAAAGAAGTAAACAACTAACTAGTCAACATTATCCCATCAAGTTCTTTTTGATTATTCATCTTGCTAAAATGATTTCATAATAATAATTTTGTACATGCTTAAAAGTTCCCCACGCTACTAGCCAACTCATTTAGCAACTTCCCAGGTGTGTTGGCAAAATTAAGTTTTGATGGTTGCAGCTTATTGACCCGTATGAAACAAAGAGCAGCAACATAGAACATGATTTTGACCCAACATAAATTATTAGGAACCAAGCAGTAGCAACCATCATGATTTTGATCCGACAGAGAAGATTAAAATAAACCCATAACGACCCACAACCGGACCCCATTGAACACTAAACAAACCTACCAGTTTATTTACTTACTATAAACCTTTGACGTGTTCGTAAATCTTTAGTTAACCAACAACCAAAAATTATATATTTTATTGCCAGCGAATAGTATAACCGTCGGCAAATTGAATATCAGCCGTTCGATCATGCTGAGATTAAATCCCAGCCATTTAAAGTCGGCTGTTACATTGTGGTTACCCGCGGTTTCGATGCTCATAACTTGATATCACGCGGATCAACCACGTTCATCTTCACCAATTAATTCTCATATTCCCTCCCACGTCACCTGAAACCACCCCAATCCCTCCGCTATAAAAGAGATCATTCTCTCGCAAAGGAGCTCTCAAAGGTTGTCACTTGCTAATTAGATAACGATTGATTGAAGAACAGACCTCCTTGCTTGCTCTCACAGGTACGATCAACACTTCAGTATCTCTAAATTTGTGATGTATGATGTATTAACATTGTTTGAACCCCAACCCCTTCCCAATCTATCTCAATCAACCTCCTTGCGAGGTTGAGAGCGATTAATCAGAGTCCGATAAGTTTTGATCAATCGAAACTGAGCTTCTAGTGTTTTATTTTAGGTTAGCCACCTTCGTCGCTCTCTTTTCTCTATTCTTCCATCTTCCATTCTTGATATCGTTTATATCATGGGGTTTCAGGGTGCATCGGTATTGATGAAGGTATGAACAATTGTTTTATGCTTACATTGATTGTTTTCATTATTTTTGTTGGGTTAATCGCATTAAGGTTACAGAATTGTTGGGTTTAGGGTTTTGATGTTCAGATCAGTCTTTTTGATATGAAAGTTACAATTTAGGCGTTGTTACATACTACAATTTTATCAAATCCTTGTGCCTCCAACATTCGATAGAAGCAGCAAAAAATATATTTAACACACCTACACAAACTTAATGCATGTCTACATTTGCACAATCTATGTGCAATGCTTATCTTTTAAAGACGGTAATTTTTCTATGAGTTTGATAAAAAAAAATAAACCAAATTATTAGTTTAATAGAGCTGTTTCTAATTTTACTACAATCATATTTCAATTAATTGATATCTTCTTATGTATTCGAAATTTAACTGCCTTTTTTTTGTTTCAATACTTTTAAAGGGTAATCAAGGTCAACCACAAGATCTTGGAATGAACTTTTCTACGTGGATACTACTTCAATGGTTGAGGTCACACTAGATGGCCTTGAAGACACCTGAACAGGTAATTGTTTAGAAATTATTAGTGCATGATTCTTTAAATCCTTTATATTATTTGCTTTTTTTCTTGGTGATTTGTTTGAACAAAACGGGTATATAATCTTACTATTCTTTTACTCTAGAAAACAATTTTAATCTTTCCATTATGAATTCTAGCTTTTTGAAATTTTTACTTAATGACTTGATTTAGTCTAATTGGTTACAAGGATAGTTACTGTATACATGTAAAATGCTTATCAACAAGCTTTGTTCAAACTGTTTCCCTTCACATAATTGTTTTAGGGTGTGTTTAATACATGTGAAATGATCATCATAAAATTGTTTGCAGGTAAGATCAAGACAATAGCCTTGACTAACTTTGATCCTGTATTCCAATTGTAGAAATCGAGTAATGAAAATTATTAAACAAACTACTATTTTTGAGTTAGAGGCAGCCATTGATGTTGTAACAAATGAGCTGAGCAAGTTGCACATCATGAGGGCATCTTTAGGAGCATGTATTATTGGTTTAGCTGTTTATGAAGTTCCTTGCTTTTAAAGAGACACCAATTTTAGGTTGTTTTTTTCGTATTCTCTTTTTCGTCTCTTTCACAGGAAGGCCTTTAAATCGGATGGATATTTCTATTTTAGACCCAAAACCTTGGAAGTAACTAAATATAATTCAAATGTAATAGATGTGCCTAGGTATGAATCGTTACTTAGATAAGTGATTGCAATTCTGATCTGACTTTGCACTTGAATTTCCCAGGCCGTGAAAGAACTAGATAACACCATTGATTCATCACCGCATAAGCTTTGTTCAAACAGTTATGTAATTATGCCATCAAAATAAGCTATAAATATAAAATTATACATGTAATTCATGGTCTTACAAACAATTGAGTTTGTAAATCTTAAATGGTTTTCTTCTTGGGTATTTTTGTTTAGGTAATTAAAGAATGTCACAGATCCAATGCATTTGATAATTCCTATGAACTCTTTCTTATCGGATTAAAATGCATTGGAGCTTATGTACACAAGACGAAAAATCAAAATTAGGTACTCCAATTACTATGATTTCTAAAATTTCTAATCACTCTCCTTCAAATGTAGAGGTGGCAAGATGGTCAAGTCGGGTGACGGGGGCCAACCTTGAAACCCTTTTTGTTCATTTTTAGATTTAATACATAAAAAGTAGTAATAATACTAATAATCAAAATATTTGAATTAAGCAATTCAGAAATGTATGCATTATAATTACATTTCATTGGAACTTCAACCTATTTGATATGTTTTTTCACTTAACATCTTTATTTGATCCAATTAGCATTAAAAATAACTCAATTTTATCAATTCACAACTAAATGGGTCTTTATTGCAGCAGAAGGTGATGAATATTAAGCAATGACACCAGGTCATACATTTTCTGGTGAACTTTAAAAGATAAAGTTACAGTTTTTTATCTACTATCAAGAAAATAACTAACAAAGCAAATGCAGGCTTACTGTTACCATCCTTTGCACATCCCATATCAAGCTCATGCCTCATACTTTTGTATGTTGTATTTAGTTGTGTATAATGTAACAATAACAGCAACAGCAGGTAGGAATCACTTGAATTGTTTTGTATATTATGAGGTATAATTAGTAATGTTAACTACTTCAAAATTCAGAAACCTACTTATATTATTACATTTGTTATCACTGCACGGTGTGCCTTAAATAACTATGAGTGGAATGTGAAGATTTAGGAACATAACAACAGCAAGGCTCTAGTGATTACCTTAAGTGCAATTAACAAGCTTTTGCTTCAGATTGATATCTCGATATCGGGTTCTTCAAAACAGAGGCTGCCATTGCCATAACCCTAATTTGTGAGTAATAAGAATGAAACCAAAACAGAAAACGTAACAGGGAGAATAGGGGTATTAGTTTACCTCAGTTGAGAATTCAATAGCTTGATCTAATTGACTTTAAATCGAAGATCAAGAGTCTTGATTTTGTAGACCCAAACAGGAAGATTGAACAAGATGATTTAGGGTTGGGATCCATTTAATATAGCCATGGTTGCGTGGAGATGATTGTATGACACTTGAATCCCACTATCATCGTAGTTTAAGTTGTTGCAGATAAGAGAAGAAGAAGAGAATGAAGATATGTAGGTTGGATCAAAGGTAAGCTCATGTGTTTCCCCTTCTTGTACATTGATAGTGATTTTGAATTTTTTTTTTTTATAAATTATTATTGTTGATTGTGTTTTAATAATTTTATTTTTTATAATTTTTTTGGGTTATTTCATCTCTATCTTGTTAATTTAATTTCGTCCCCGAAATTCAAAGAACACAACCAAACGGTGGGACGCTTTGATTTTTCCTAAGTATTCAAGTTTCTAACTAGAGTTCTATGAATTACTAGAGATCACTTCAAACTAGTGACTATCATATATTATTTTAAAATAACGGGTTATTATAACCGCACCACCACAACACCACCCGTCAGCCACCGCCTCAACCCTAGCGGCTGCCTCAACCCTAACCCTAGCCGCCGCCTAAATCCTTCTGAATCCAAACCCTACTGCCACCACAATGATCTTGCTTGCAGCCTTCTCTACATCTAAGAAACAATCTCAAAACTCACAAATTATGGTTTTTAAAAGGACGTCAACTTCCTTAGTATTTTGATGCTCAACCTATTACAGTAATAATTTGAAGCTAAAATCAGCATCCAACTGACCATTTAAATCAAAACAGATGCGTAAACCCCTACCCATATTAAGAGAAAGGCATGATCTTGTTTAACACATATTGAAGATGATATTCTTTAATATCACTACTACTTTTTGGAGCAAATAAATATGATTTAGGTGTATATTGCTAACTTAATGGTGAAACCCCACCTTATGGACTCTTACTAATCAAAATGCACATTTTTTTTTAATATCATCATTTAGGATAACCTTCAATACAAAACATGTGAACTCAAACTATCACTAAAATTTGCCATTCAAAAAGAAATCCAAAAGCACGTGAAATGAAATATGAAATTTATTTATTTGCCCAGGTCAAGATTATGAATGAACTTTACAAACCTGTACAACAAAATGGAGTATGATCTAAGAATTAGAAAAATGCTAAACAAATTTCTCACATGAAAAAACAGAATTATTCTTTGACATCCTGTATAAACATGAAATAACAACTTATTGTAGAAACCGTTCATATAAAATTATAAATAAACAATCTTTATTGATATATACAATACAAAGAAATATAAATTACAATTACAATTTTCTTTACAATTGAAAACTTTACAGAAATAGATGAACAAAATGTAAAAGCTGAGGATCGTGTTTAACACGGGGCCCTTAAAACAAATTCTGAGCCTCCCAGGAGAACTCGTTTTGTTTCCCAGGGTACAACAGCCAAAGCAGATTGTACTGCCGGGATTGATCTAGAACCCGAATTTGTTTGTAAAAGAGAAACCAGAGAGATGGAGGATGTTCAGAGAACCTGTTTGCTGCAGATTTTCGTGTTATTTTTTGTGTGTGTTTCTACTAAGCCGCCCTTAGTATTTATGGTAGACTTTGAACTCCGTAACCGCCACTCAGTCATTACTCAGCCATTAATCTGAAATCATAACCACCCATTTAATTCGTCATTAACAGCCATCAGTTTCGGTCAACACGTAACCGAAACTGTTACGAGTCGCGCACCAAGGTCAGACGCACCTGACCGGACCCTCGAACCAACCTTCAAAAATACTAAGGTGGCTCTCAAGCGGCTCGAGGCGATGCGAGTGCCATCAAAGCGCCACATTACGCCCACATGCCCACGCCGCGCCTGTGTGTGCGAATGCGAGTGCGAGTTAAGGGTGCTTCGCACCCTTCGCGAATCTACTTAGTGTGATGCTTTAGGAAACAATGTAATCAAGAAGTTATAGAATATAAACCATTTTACATTCTTTCTTTCCTCCAATGTGGGACAACTTCCCACACCCATTAATTCCTAATGCCATTCAACACATTAATTTTCATTTAACACATTAATTTTATTGACTAAATATTAATACTCATATTAATATTATCAATAAATTTCCAACAATCCCCCACATGAATGGAAATCAATTCTTCAAAAAATTCAGCAGTCAAGTGTTGCAGGATAGGTAGGTGTTCCCTTTGAACCTTCCTTTGTGACATATACTTAGTCTCCTAGTGGTGTGTAGACACGATGTCTTTGAACAGACCCTATTTTATGTAGACGACAATATACATTCACACAACACTCTTCCTGGTTTGATCAACCCCTCATTGTCGTGTCCGTTAATGGTCATGGAACACTTTCCTAGTTCTGCGAGAGCTCTAGGATTTGACCCTCCCACAAATCCATTCGAAGCGACCCTACTTCTCTCTAACATAGGTGATTCGATGAATCATTAAAAGCATCATAGTTGTATTGATTCCCAAGAATCATCTAACCTTAATATGCTTAACCTCACTTTGGTCACTTGTTCGGGGTACTCGCCCAGAATGAATGGACAAGGAAGTTCGTGGCTCCCTTTTAGTTTTAGGGTATTCCCCTAAAGTGACACCATTGGTCATATGATTAAGTTGTCCTATTAAACCTAGATCTTGGGATCTCCAGTCAACTAGGTTAGGTTTCCCTCATATTCCCCTTTTCCGTGGGCTTTAGTCCCATTCCTTTTGACAACTTATAAACTAATTCTGTGCTTAAGCCTTTTGATAACGGTTCTGCAATGTTATCTTTTGACTTGACATGGTCAATCGTGATAACACCCGTTGATATTAGTTGTCGTATTGTGTTATGTCTACGCCTGATGTGCCTTGATTTGCCATTGTACATTGAGCTTTTAGCTCTACCGATTGCCGACTCATTATCACAATGTATGCAAATAGCCGATAACGGCTTTGGCCATCTTGGAATATCTTCCACAAATTGACGTAGCCATTCAGCCTCTTCTCCGGCCTTATCCGAAGCGATAAATTCCGATTCCATTGTGGATCTAGCTATAACCGTTTGCTTGGATGATCTCCAAGATATTGCTGCTCCACCAAGTAAGAACACATACCTACTTGTTGATTTGGAATCTTTTATATCCGATATTTAGTTTGCATCAGTGTACCCTTCAATCACGGCTGGATGACGGGTATAGTGCAATCCATAGTCTCTTGTGTATCTTATGTATCTAAGCACCCTCGTTATACTCTTCCAATGTTCTGAGCTTGGATTACTAGTATATCTGCTTAGCCTACTCACCGCGTATGCTAAGTTGGGTCTAGTACATGTCATTAGATACATTAGACTACCAATAATTCTTGAATACTCTAATTGAGCAACACCCTCACCTCTATTTTTCTTTAGATGTTGGGTGGTATCAACCGGAGAACGTACTACACGTGTGTCTCCCGAGTTGAATTTTTCAAGAATCTTGTCCACGTAGTGAGCTTGACTTAACACAAGACCATCTTGGGTTCGAATAATTTTCACTCCTAAAATTACATCCGCTAAACCCATGTCTTTCATGTCAAATCTTCCTTTCAACATGTTCTTAGTAGATTTGATTATTTTATCATTACTCCCAATGATAAGCATATCATCCACATAAAGACATAAAATTACATAACTTCCCGGTGTATCTTTCACATATACACATGTGTCACACTCGTTTATTTTGAAACTGTTGTCAATCATGACACGATCAAACTTTTGGTGCCACTGTTTTGGAGCTTGCTTTCAGACATACAATGACTTGACAAGTTTACATACTTTACCCTCTTGACCGTGGGCAGAGAAACCCTCAAGTTGCTCCATGTAAATCTCTTCTTCTAAATCGCCATTTAGAAATGCGGTTTTGACATCCATTTGATGTACTTCCAGATTTCTTAATGCCGCAATAGCAAGAAACATTCTTACGGAGGTTATGCGAGTCACAGGTGAGTAAGTATCAAAATAGTCTAGACCTTACTTTTGTCTAAAACCTTTGACTACTAACATTGCTTTGTATTTATCAATACTCCCATCGGGTTTCATCTTCTTTTTGAATATCCAACGATATCCAAGTGGTTTGCAACCAGGAGGAAGATCTACTAGCTCCCAAGTATGGTTGTGAAGAATTGAATCAATTTCATTCTTGATTGCCTCTTTCCATTGAGGTCCTTCCGAAGAAGATACCGCTTCACGGTAGGTATTAGGCTCACCCTCAACCATATAACTTACGAAGTCTGGACCATAGGATTTCTCAACCCTTGCCCTTTTACTTCGTCTAAGTTCTCCCTCTTCAACCTCGGGTCGTTCATGTTGACTGTCATGAACTATGTCATCAATTTGTGTTGATGAACTTGCACCTCCATCATCAAACCGAGTTGATGAAGATGCATGTGTTTGTCCTTGCATTGGAAACACATTTTCAAAATATGAAGCATTCCTCGGCCTTATCTCCATGATAGTGTTCTTTTGTACATCGGGATTCTTGGACTCATGTACAAGAAATAGATGTGCATTACTGTTTTGAGCATATCCAATGAATATGCAATCAACAGTTTTGGGTCTTAGTTTTTGAGCTTTTGGAGGTGGTACAATCACCTTAGCTAGGCACCCCCATACTTTGAGATAATTATATAATGGTTTTCTACCCATCCATAACTCATAAGGGGTTACATCCCTTTTCTTAAGTGATATTTTATTTAAAAGACAATTGGCCTAGAGAATAGCTTCTCCCCACATGTCATGGCTCATCCCAGAACTTATCAACATGGCATTCATCATCTCTTTTAAAGTACGGTTTTTTCGTGCCGCAATGCCATTTGATTGTGGTGAGTAAGGGGCCGTACATTCATGTATTATTCCACTTTTTGCACATAAATCGGCAAAAGGTGTAACATATTCACCACCTCTATCGCTTCTCAAAGCTTTAATTTTCTTGTTTAGTTGATTCTCAAGTTCGTTTTTATACAAGATAAACTTGTCGATTGTCTCATCCTTACTTTTAAGTAAGTATACATAACAATATCTAGTGCAATCGTCAATAAACGTGATGAAATATTTATTGCCACCTCTTGTTGGGTGTGCTTTTAAATCACATACGTCGGTGTGAATTAAACCAAGGGTTTCGGTTATTCTTTCAACCGGTTTAAATGATGATCTTGTAAGTTTTGCTTCAACGCATGTTTCGCATTTAGAGTTTGTGTCAATATGGAATCTAGGTATGCATTTTAAATTTATTAAACAACGAATAGAATTATAATTTAAATGTCCTAGTCTACCATGCCAAACATTTGAAGACTCAAGCATAGAAATAGAAGTAGTAGTCTTATTCATTTCATTTTTGATAACGGTTACATTCAACTTAAACATACCATTAAGGGCATAACCCTTACCCACATACATTCCACGCTTATTAAGGACAAACTTGTCCGACTCAAACACTAAACGAAAACCAAACTTATTAAGCAACCATCCCGAAACAAGATTCTTGCGAATCTCCGGGACATACAAGGTGTTGCTCAAGGTGAGTTCCTTCCCGAAAGTCATCTTCAAGATCACATTTCCTTCACCTTTGATGTCGGCCGTAGCTTTGTTACCCATGTAAAGCTTTTCATCACCCGTAGCCTCTTTAAAGATGCTAAAAAGGCTCTTGTCACCACACACATGACGGGTAGCTCCCGTATCAATAAACCATCCATGCGGATTGTCCCCCACGAGGTTGACTTCTTCCACCATTGCGGATAGCTCGGTGATCATTGCCACTAACGGTGCACCGTCTTCATCCACCATATGCGCACGCTCACGCTTTGGTTGCTTGCATTGATTAGCACGGTGCCCCGTTTCATTGCAATTATAACAAATACCTTGGAAAGGTGGAGGAGGGGGTTTCTTTTTCACAACCCCTTTCCTTGGTCCAAGGTTCACCTTAGCTTTCCCTATTGGCTTTTTCCCTTTACTCTTATAACCCTTTGATGACTGCCCATATTCAACCACATTTGCTTTAGCCGTTGATTCCACACGGGTGCCTTTTTGAGCCATTTTGTTGTCTTCTTCAATTCGAAGACGAACAATAAGTTCATCCACAGTCATCTCCTTTTGTTTGAGCTTAAGATAATTTTTAAATTCTATCCAACTTGGAGGCAACTTTTCGATCATGGCTGCAACTTGGAACGTGTCATTGAGAGGCATCCCCTCGGCATGAATTTCATGAAGTATAACTTGTAACTCTTGAATTTGGCTAATCACAGTTTTTTCATCAACCATTTTAAAATTCAAGAACCGAGCCACAATAATTTTTTTACTACCGGCATCCTCGGTTTTACACTTCTTGTCTAAAGACTCCCATAATTCTTTGGCAGTCTTTATATTACAATACATGTTATATAATGAGTCACATAAACCATTTAAAACGTAATTGCGACAAAGAAATTCAGAATGTTTTCAAGCATCAATGGCACTCAAAGCTTGAGCATCGTCCCCTTCTTTAGGTAAGGGAGCAGTTTTCTCCAAGAACTGTGCTAAGTTCAAGGTGGTTAAATAGAAGAACATCTTCTGTTGGCATCTTTTAAAATGGACACCCGTGAACTTTTCGGGTTTCTCAGCACGGTTTGCTACCGTGGTTGCTCCCACAGTTGTTGCAGTTAAAGGGGCTGATAAAGAGGAAGTCAAAGCACTTGAAGACATATTGATTGCTATTTAACACAAACAGTTTAAGTTAGAATATTTTTTTTTTAAGATTGAAATACCAAACAAAATTAAATAAATTTTTTTTCTTCTTTTCTCAAACTATTTTCAGAATTCTATAAAATCCAACGAGAGATGTTCTAAGTCCAACTTTGAAGATCACCTTTGAATAAGAAACGAAAACAGAAAGAGGAAAAATTAAACTTTTAAAAACACGGATTAATTTATAAAAATTATATGAACGGTGTTTTTAAAATTTGTTTTAAGTTTGTAGGAACCGTTCACATAAAATTATAAATAAACAATCTTTATTGATATATACAATACAAAGAAATACAAATTACAATTACAATTTTCTTTACAATTGAAAATTTTACAGAAATAGATGAACAAAATATAAAAGCTGAGGATCGTGTTTAACACGGGGCCCTTAAAACAAATTCTGAGCCTCCCAGGAGAACTCGTTTTGTTTCCCAGGGTACAACAGCCAAAGCAGATTGTACTGCCGGGATTGATCTAGAACCCGAATTTGTTTATAGAAGAGAAACCAGAGAGATGGAGGATGTTCAGAGAACCTGTTTGCTGCAGATTTTCGTGTTGTTTTGTGTGTGTTTCTACTAAGCCACCCTTAGTATTTATAGTAGACTTTGAACTTCGTAACCGCCACTCAGTCATTACTCAGCCATTAATCTGAAATCGTAACCGCACATTTAATTCGTCATTAACAGCCATCAGTTTCAGTCAACACGTAACCGAAACTGTTACGAGTCGCGCACCAAGGTCAGACGCACCTGACCGGACCCTCGAACCAACCTTCAAAAATACTAAGGCGGCTCTCGGCGATGCGAGTGTGCGAAGTGCAAAGTGCGCCATCAAAGCGCCACATTGCGCACACATGCCCACGCCGCGCGCGCGCGTGTGCGAGTGCGAGTGCGAGTTAAGGGTGCTTTGCACCCTTCGCGAATCTACTAGTGTGATGCTTTAGGAAATAATGTAATCAAGAGGTTTTAAAATATAAACCATTTTACATTCTTTTTTTCCTCCAATGTGGGACAACTTCCCACACCCATTAATTCCTAATGCCATTCAACACATTAATTTTCATTCAACACATTAATTTTATTGACTAAATATTAATACTCATATTAATATTATCAATAAATTTCCAACACTTATAAGATCAAATAACTGGTTCAACTATAGACCGGCAAGCTAAAATCAAATCCACTACATGAATTTATCAATTACCAAGATCAGAAGCTAACTAGTTTTGTGTAGATGACAAATCGTAAGGCCTAAGATATCAAAATCAAATAACGTAATTGACATACCTGTTCGGAGACCGAAGGAGGCGATTTTGAATCCTTTAGGTTACAAATGATTTTGAAAGAGGAAAAGTAAGATCTAGGGTTTTCGATCAGAAAAACGAAAACAATTAAACTAAACAATCGGTCACCGTAATAAGTTGCAATATGAAATGCGCCAGAGACAACGGATTCAGCGTAAGGTTTCGGTGGAAAAACTAAGGTAGCCGTTTGGTTCGCAAAATGTTTTGTAAATGAATTGAAATTGAAAATTGAAATGGAATTGGAATTAGAATTGAAATCTTGTTAAAATTGATAACGTGTTTGGCTGTTCAATTTTGATTGAAATTGAAATGTTAATTTTAAACAGTCCTTTGGATTGCTAAACGTTCCATGGGTAAGTGGAAGGAATATGAATTCCAATGAATGAGTGAAAATTTTCTAATTCCAGTTCTATCCATTGACCAATCAAACATAATTTTGGATGGAAATTTTCCAATTCCAATTTTTATTCATTTGAATTCTGTGAACCAAACGGGGCCTAAGGGCTTGAGGCCGCCTAAGGGTATGAAGATCCAGATAAACCCCACCCCACCCCTCATTTCATTTATCTTTTTATTTCGTTTCATTAGAGTACCAAGATTTGTAATTTTATTTTAGTAAGTATACTTAAAATTAAAATTATGTATTTTGTTCTTTATTTTAGTAAGTATACTTAGTAAGTATACATAGAGCGTCCTTTATTTAAAAATTTATAACATACTCTGTTGTTTTAATAACAAAAGTTAACTTTTTCAGTTAGTTTTGTGTAAAATATCATTTTACCTTTACCCTCTAATCCCATAGAGAACGAAATTGTAATTTTCACTAATCTTTTATTTTTTATTTTTATTTTTTATTTTATTTACTTTACTTTTTTTTATTTTATTCTCTTTTCTAGTCACTTTTATTTTTATAAAGATGTTTTTTAAATGATCACCTTGCCTTTAACCCTTAAATGATGAAATTTGTTATTATTAATCTTTTATTTTCTTTCTAAATGTTTTTTTATTTTATTTTATTTACTTTTATTTAATTTTAACCACTTTCATTTAAAAAATTGTCATAAATATTAATAATAATTTAGTTTTATTTTTTATAAATGTAATTTTATTTATAGATTTTATTTTTTTATAAATTATTTTCATTTGTTCACTTTCATTATTACCTTTCTAATAAAATCAATAGAAATTAGACAACTCGTTTTTTAACTTTTTTGGTACAAGATTTTTAGACTTTTCAAATTATTTGGTTTAGGGTTTATATTTGAAACCGGTTGGAGAGAGTAAGATTTTGGTTTATGATATGAATTTTTAATTTTTCGTATTCAATAAAATGGTTTGTTTTTAAATATAAATGTAATATGATAGCTTGTAACTCTAATTTAAAAAGCTTGTAACTCTAATTTAAAATAAAATATACTAAAAGGTTTCTAAACAACTACTCGAAAATTTTTAAGTAAACAAACCATTAAATTTTCTTTAATTAAATGCACTTTTATTCAGTGTTTTATTTAAATTATTAATAATGGGTTTTAATTAATGTAAATCAGAACCAAACCACTTAAAATTAAAACGAAACCGAACCAAACAATTACTAAGGGTTTTGCTTTGGTTTGGTTTACGGTTAAGCTTATTGAACCTTTTACGGTAAAAACACTTAAATACTCCATGTATTAATCAAAGCTTAATTATACATATAGCCCAATTTCGAATAATTATAACTAAGTAAAATATAAAAAGTCACATCGCAAAATTATACGGTCTCTAATAGGTTTATAATATAAACGGTAAGTCAAACTGTTTAACATAGTCAAAAATTATAATACCAAAAAGGTAATAAAAAATGATGGTAAAACAAAACCTATTACTAGTTTAAATTTTATAACATAAAAAATATATTTTGAACTCTCTAATTGTTCTCATATGATTAGAAAGGTAGATAACTAAATTTTAAAACAAAAAGAACATAATAAATTAAAAACCAATAAATAAAAGTTTATTTTATAAAAAAAGATTAGAAATAATTAAGTAATAATATTTCAAATAAGTTTATAAAATAGAAAGTGATTAAAAAAGATAAAGTAAATAAAATAAAGAAAATTGAAATAATAAAATATTAATAAAAATTATAGATTTCATCCTTTAAGGGGTAAAGATAAAATAGTCCATTCACACAAAATTAATGGAAAAAAATTAACTTTTGTTAATAGAAATGACATAAAACGTGATAGGTTTTCAAATAAAGGACACTTAGTGTACTTATAAAATTTTAAGAATAAGATCCATAATTTTAAGCATACTTAAAGTATAAAATTTGTAATTTACTCTTTATTTTATTCTATAAAGAGAAAGAAAATAAATTATTACTTAACTCTATAATATTCTTTATTTAATAAATTTTTATATAGAAAGTGGTCTTATATTTTACTTGTTTGAACATGTGTTTCAAACTAACAAGGATCCACCCCGCGCGTTGTGACGACAAGATTGACGTGATTAAGTACATAAATATAAGCGTATGAAGTTGTAACTCCTCCTTTTTTAACATTAAAATATAGATAAAACATGTTGCAAGGGTATATATGGAAGCTATATTGTCACAATATAAGCGTTGAGAAAACAAGAAGGATGAGTTGTGATGTCAAATGGAATTGTAAAATCGGCCAATGCCAATATGACTAGTGTTTCCATATCTCGCTTGAGGGTGACAAAAGCTTGTTGAGCGTCTTCATTCCGCACAACAGATCGAAGCTTGAGAATATCTGTTAGTGGCGCGGCTATTTTTGCATAATAAGGGATAAAGTGCCAATAGTATCCCGTGAGTCCGAGGAAGGCACGAAGTGTGGTGAAGGACGTTGGTGTTGATCATTGTTGAATGGAGGCAATTTTATCCGGTTCTGGTGCCACTTCGTCATTGGAGATGCAGTGGCCTAAAAAATATATTTCCGAGACCGCAAAAACACATTTGGATGGTTTGCATAAAGTGATTATGTAGTAAGGTATTGAAAACATACCGGAGGTGAGAATAATGGTTTTCCCGGTAGTCACTATATATCATAATGTCATCAAAGAAGACTAAGACGAGTCGTCGGATAGTCGGCTGGAACAATTTGTTCATAGCAGCTTGGGAGGTTGAAGGTGCATTAGTGGGGCCGAAAGGCATGGCGGGAAGCTCATAGTGGCCATTTGTTATTCGAAACGCTGTTTTATGAACGTTTGCAGTGGCAAAGCGAATTTGGTGGTACCCGGAACGAAGGTCAATTTTGGAGAAAAAGGTAGCGCTGTGTAATTCATCAAGAAGTTCATCAATGTTGGGGATTGGAAATCGATCTTTGATGGTTAGTGTGTTGAGTGCTCGGTAGTCGACGCAGAAGCGCCATGACCCGTACTTTTTTTTTTACTAAAAGGACCGGTGATGAAAAGGGGCTTTGGCTCGATCGTATTAATCTATCATTCAACATCTTAGTGATCAGCTTAGTCAAGTCCTGTTTTTGAAATTATGGATAACGGTATGGCTTGACGTTAACGAGTTGGTTGTTATTAGAGAAGGGAATGTGGTGATCATGAGGGCAATTGGGTGGGAGGCTATGCGGTTCTTCAAAAACCGAGTAGAAGGTGGTGAAAGGGTTTGTAATTTGTTGTTCTGGGAGGGAAGTTGTGGCAATTGGTGTCGCGGCAGTGGGTTCAAAGGTCATTGTGTGAAGTGATGCAATAGAATCATGTTTAATAAGGGTAGATAACAAACTTAGTGATACTTGTTGATTGAGTGGTTCCCCTTTTAAGTGTGCATGAATTACCATTCTTCGTGAATTGAATTTCCGGAATAGAAAAGTTGGCTAAAGAAGACCGATAGTGGCTAACCAAGTAATACCAAGTATGACATCTGCGGCTTCCACGAGCAAGATGAAAAGGGGAATGGTGAACTGGAACTTTTGCAATTGGAGATGGACCTCCGGGCAGTAGCCTTCACAAGTAATGTGTTTGGCCATTGCCTACCATGATGGAAAATGGTCGGATGGGTTGGGTGTTGAGCTTGAGACCAGAAGCAATGCGCGGTTGGAAAATATTGTGAGTGCTGCCGCAATCGACCAAAAACGTGATGGGTTTGCTAGCGATATGACCCGTAACATGGAGTGTTTGGGTTGATTGTAGACCGAAAAATGCCGAATCGGGAAAACTCAAAAATTTGGGTGATTCGGGTATCTGCATGGCAGCATTGGGTGTTTCGTCAATTATATCATCTTTGTCATCGTTATCAACAATTAGAAGAAATTGGCGTCAATTATATCATTTTTTTTCCGGACACTTGATGCATATACCTTCTTTTCGTCGTTGCTGGATAGCTTTAGCCGAGAGTTTTGAAAAAGGAAGGTTTTGGGTGATCTTGGGTGGGACTAGAATTAGTGGAGAGGTGCTTACGGCGTTGGATGTTGTACACAATGGTTTAGGTGCGGGTAAGGTGGGTTGGTTGTTTGTTCACATGGGTTGGGAAAATAATGGTGGGCTCCAAGAGTTGGAATTGGGATTACGGGGTTGTGTGAAAGTTTGTCTTCAGTGAGCCTGGCTAGAGCACATGCTTGGTGAAGGGATGCGGGTTTGTGGATTGCCAATTCGTTTTGAATATCTTCGCGTAGGCCCGAGATGAAACAATTACGCAGTGTTTGTTGGGAGAGACCAATGACACGATTGCTAACACGTTCGAATTCCGTTTGATAAGCTGCAACAGTTGATGTTTGCCGGATTTTGAATAGCGTTGCATCGTGATTCTTATAAGTGGAGGGTCCAAATCGAAGTTCAACTTCGCGTTTGAATGAAGTCCATGTTCCCAATAAGTCATTATTAGCCGAGTGTTGGTACCATGATAATGCATCACCATTTGGGAGGGTGATTTTGGTACCAAATCGAAGTTCAACACGTCGGTTGACAGGTACTTGTTAGTAGGAGAAGTAACTGTCTGCTTGAAAAATCCAACCAAGTGGGTTTGACCCATCGAACAGTGGAAGGGTGATTTTGGGTTTCATGGGGTTGTTGGTTGTGGTCGATGAGGTGGGTGGTGTTTTTGGAGGGGTGTTTTTGTTACCGGAAGAATGGGATTCAGTATCCAGTTGATCCGAAAGGTTGGTAACATGGATTACTAGGTTAGGAGTAGTCATCGTTTGGGTGTCTAATTTAGATTCAGGGTTTTGGTGGCTTTAACGAGGGCAGTAATTTGGGTGGTGGTGTTGTTGGAGGCGATGATAAGCTGGTTAAGTTGGTCGGGTGGTGTCGTCGGAGGCGGAGGATTCCTTTCGGGAAGGCATGGTTGACATGTGAGGTCGTGAATGAAAGCACCAAGCTGGTAAGGTAGCCCTTAGAGGGGGTCAATCTCCAAGAAATACAAGAAAAAAGATAACAATTTGGGGCAATTTTCTGATGACCTTTATTCCCATAAACATACTTTAAATACATGAACTAAACCAACCAGTACTGAAGAAAATAGACTAAACATGAGAGAGAAATAAGGAATAAATAACAGTTAATGCAAACATGGAAGTGGGCCTCAACTCCACGTCTGCATGGCTGCATGGAATCAGGAATGCTTGGAGGACCCATTTTCAATCTTTCAAACGACTAGGAATCTACATCTTCTTCTTGGGCTGGCCACTTGCCAAAGACTCCTCTAGCTCGGCTGTTGTCTGGGCTAACTAATAAGGCCCATTGTGCTCATTAGGCTGGCCTATAATAAAAGCTTTCAACCAAACCACAAAATAGGAATGAACAATGTAAAATGGCAGTTGTAGGTCCAAGTATCGTCCAACCAAACTCATTACTGTTTTCGAAATCATTCGAAAACCTAACTTCCAAATTCAAGATTTGAAGTGATAATTTTTATGGGCCTCAATTTGTATATAATATGAAATAAAACATATGCAATTTTTATGTGTATAATAAAGGCAACGGTAACCAAAATGACCAAAAGGGAATAAACAAACATGCAAATGGTTAACTTGGAATAAAACCGAGGTACAAAGGCACTATGATCCTACTCTTATGAGCAAGCTTTTGTATATACGCTATCAAGTTCCTATAAATATTTCAATTGTAATTAGTTAAAAAGATAAAACTAATGGCATAATACGCGCTTCTTGAAAAGTTAATTACTCGACTTTTACATTAGTGTAGTGAAAGTGTCATCACTTCATCAGAATCATCAGATGTTCTCCATTTGAAAATATCCGATTCATTTATACACCATAACTACTTGGTGGATTGAAAAACATGCAATTAACTAAAAAAACAAGATAAAGAAACAAATGCAAAACTCTATCAAGTCTTAAGTGAACTAATCAAGTAATTAACTATATCAAGTCTCAAGTGAGCTAATAAAGAAACCCAATCAACTAATCAAGTGAACTAAATAATTCAGTCAAATCTAAAATGAATTAATCAACTTACCAAATAAAGAAGTGAACATGAGTACCAAACCGGAATCACATAAACATAAATCACAAAATAGTTAAGAACTAAACATAAAATCAGATAATGGATAATTAGAGAATGATGAGAAACTAATTGCAATAAAAATCACAAAATAAGAATCGGACGAACAATTAGACAGATTAAGAGAAAGCAATCGACACATATATAGATAGAAAGTTGAAATCATAAAAACGGAGAACTCAAAATATTATACAAAAAGAGTAACAATAATAACATGTATGAAGCTTTAATTTACAAGCACCATGAACAAAAATGATGACATTTGAGAACCTATACCCTCTAGCATTTGAGTTTTGACACAACTCTAGTTTATTGTTGTTTGTAACTCTCAAATTATCTTTTTATCCCTCCTCTAATTGCTAAGTTAGGAATTGCTATGGATAACCATGGGAAACGTAAGCTTATGGGGTGCCACAAAGATAAACAACGAATATTAAACTAATAAGCTTTAATTTCTAAAAAAAAATAAATAAAATTGGTTGCCTTTTTGATGTGGGGGGCCATACCGCCCCCTCCTCGCCATAAACAAATAAAGTCGGCGTTGCGTATGTTTCTCCATGTTTTTTTTTATATGTTATTCTCCTTCTTGTAACCATTTTTTTTTCTAAATATATTTTATGCACGTAACATAAATTATTTTTTTTTAAACAAACATAATCTTAAATTAACTATTTGAAACAATTTATTCCTCACACGAAATAACAAACCTATTTCACGTAAATATGAGATCTTACAACACACAAAACGCATGTAAGAAATAATAATTATATTTTATAAGTTTCCTTTTAAATATGAAAAATCACAATGAAAACTAATAAAAGTTTTTTATTTTTATTTTCACGTGTCTTCATTCTGGACCGATGAATATTATATTAAAACATTGGAAATACTGGTGGGCGTGACGAATGCTGACAGAAAAAACATTTTTTATAAAAAAAATGAAAAGATGCTGAAAATTTATAAGACCAACACCAAGTCAACAAGATCCATTTCCCCTTCATCAAAGCTTCTAATCATGTCTCCCTTCTGAAACTGGTGATCAAGGTAATGTTCTTGACAACTGTTTTATGATTGATTCTGAGGTTAAAATTAATTCCATTTTTAGGGTTTTATGGATCAAAATAGGCTTTTAGGGTGTTCTTTAGTGCTAAAGATTCAATTTTTAATCTTTTTATTGGGTTTTTGTTATGTGTTTTGCGTTCTAAATTCTGGGGATTTTTTGGGTTGTGAATTGGTAGATCGAGATGGTGATTGATGGGTAGCAAAAGCTTCAAGATTGGTGGAAAAGCTAATACAAGTGTTGGTGACTCCATGCCTAGCTTTATCTCCAATTCAAAGTAATTTCTTATCTGTTTTGTTGTAATCTTTATAAAATTTGTCAAATTTGTGATCTTTTTTGTTAATAGTCTTAAACCCAGATATTGGAATTTGAAAGTGAAAAAAGGTTAAAAGTTTTGTAGTTTGATGGTTTATGTTTGAATCTTTATCCATTTAATATAAAGTTAAAGCATTTGTTACCATATAAAGTTATGGTTCAGTTGAGTTCTTGGATTGTATGAATTAGTGATTTATATCAAGCTATTTATATCAAGCATTTGTTACCTTTTAAAGCATTTGATACCTTTTGGATGTGAGTTTAAATTGAGTGATTAGGTCAAAATGATTATGATTGTGATTTGTTAACTATTTACAGTCGAATTATTGCATCCCAACAAGCGTGTATGGGTGTGACCGAGATTGCTCATTTAAACAACTTATCCTTAATTCCTTATGCTTATAAGCAGATAAAGCTAATCAATTTATTGAAAACGAGTTGCTTTGCGGTAAGTGCAAACATGTAATTTTGAATCCACAAAACAATAGGTAGTTTGAAATAAGCAGTCTCATAAAGTGGTCATCTACTTTTAGAAAACACAAGTTTTTGTAAAAAACTGTCATTTGAGGTAGATGCAAAAGTACCTATCTTTCCTTGGCTCTAATAAACTGATTTCTTGATTATATGGTTCTAATTACTAATTTCTAATTAGTGGTGCAGTGGAGAACACGGGTCAATCCTCCCGAGCTTCTAATTTTGGACCCAATGAACAACCCGTTGGATTTCGTGGAGGAGGTATTGTAATACTCATACAGTTTTAAATCACCCACTTTGACCCGAACCCACTTTGACCCGTAACCTAACCAACCCAATTTGGCGGTCGTACTTATTATGATTTTATCATGTTTTTTTTCAGTGTACAACTCCACTTCTTTAAGCAATCTAACCATGCACCCTGATCTCCAATTTGCTACATATGAAAAGGTGATTTTGATGTGTAAATGTTTTGACCAATTGTTTATATTATCTATAATCTGGCTATTTGTAATATTATGACTACTACTATTGTTATTATTATTATGGCTTATACTAGCTGCCATTTTTCATGATTTAGATGTTACAAGGACAAAGTGTATCGCAACCGAATCAAGTTTCAAATTCTGATACTTCCACTGAGATGGACCCTGAAGACAAGATTCAAAGAGTATCAATACTACTTTTGAGATTCTTGAGTATTTGTTTTGTTGGTGAGATATAGAACTGTTAGATGTTAATTCTGATTGTTTAAATCTTTTTCGTTATCCTGCTTGCAGTTTGATATTGATACATCCAATCCTTATATGGCTTCTGGTTCTAATGACAAAGAGAAAGATAAATTTCCAGAGCAAAAGGTTATTTAAATGTTAGCCACACAAGCATGTTGTTCTTGTTTGAGTTCTATAAACTTTTTTCCTAATTTGTTGTTTTAAATTTTAGACATTAAGACGACTGGCTCAGAACCGTGAGGCGGCTAGAAAGAGTAGGTTGAGGAAAAAGGTAAAAGAATAAAACGGCAAGCAATTATTACGTGTGGCAATTTCCACCCAATAATGGGTCAACGGGTTGATTCAGGTTATACTTTTGTCTCTAACGTATGAAATGGGTAAATGTTGAAAACAACTAGCTAATATAGATACGGGTAGAAAGTCACCCAAAAGTGATTTCAAAATGCATAAAACTTCCTACATTATTTTTCTAAAAATTTTATTCTATCATATTTAACACATTTAGAACTTAGAAACTAAAAGAAGAGAAATGGCTGTGGATCATGCAGCCCGACCCATTTTGACCCGTTATCCAACCCACTCTCAGTTTGAGTGTTAGTAAGAAGAAAAAGAATAAATTAAGGTAAACTTGAATATTTGCTTTTCCACTTTATTGTAGGCATATGTGCAACAACTGGAGAATAGTCGACTGAAGCTAACTCAACTAGAGCAGGAGGTCCAGCGAGCTCGAAAGCAGGTGTGTGTGTTTGCGTGTGTGTCATTTAAGATTTATCTTACAAATTTTAATTTATTTTTATTTTTGCAGGGTGTCGTAATTTCTAACACGGGTGACCAGGCTCAACCAAGTACCGGGAATGGTATGTATAACTCTTCATACATTGGTTATAATAATCTTTGATTTTTGTTACTTCTTTCTCTTTTTTTTTATATTTTAATCTACCAAATATGCTTCGAGTTTTTACTATCTTACAAACAATCATGCTTTATTTTACCTTTAATACCTTATAATATCTCAAACGGGACAAAAAGCCATCTTTTAATGACTCAAATATACAAAAAAGAAACAATGGTTAAAACTGGACAAAGCCCGTCCTTTTATTCACAAAAATGTCATTTTTGTGAATTTCATCTTTTAGTTCTTAAACTAACCCGAATTTGTAGCACTCAAACATCTGATTATCTGAAAATATTACATTACTACTTTAAAGAGCAGATGCACCTCCAAACACTATCTTTTACAATACCTTCTATTATAGCTATTTGTGTGATTATTGTTGACCCGATTAATTCCCGGCCCAATTGGGAAGAGTTACAGATGGCTTGGTGATCAAGCAAAGCGTTTATTTGAAGTGTTTTCTTAAATTTTAAAATTCCTAGTATGTAGGATTAGAGTTTGGGTTTTACTTCCTTTTTAAGTCATAGGCAGTATAAATATCCTTGTAATTGTTTAGTTTCTCATTTGTGTGGCTCAAGTATTATTAATAAAAGGAAAGAAAGAATCATGATCTCGATTTGGATAACTTATATTCGAGTTCAAGTTTACTGCTGTGAAGATCCAATTGAAACCTTCAATTGTTCAATATCACATTATTTCTTTCAATATGTTACATTATATCTTTTTTTTAATTGATTGGTGGGTACATGGTGTTCTATTGCCCAATTACAGGCTCACTGACGTTTGTAGCAGAATATTCACGATGGTTAGAAGAACAAAGCAAGCATACTAGTGACCTCAGGACAGCAGTTATTTCACATAAAAATGACAATGAACTTCGTTCTTTAGTAGAAAACGCCACCTCACATTTCAATGAAATTTTTAGACTAAAAAAAATTGCAGCAAAAGCTGATGTTTTCCATATCATTTATGGAATGTGGACATCACCTGCAGAACGGTGTTTTCTATGGATTGGTGGTTTTCGTTCATCTGAACTACTCAAGGCAAGTACTGTTACTACAAATGAAACAATATTCAAACACTGATACATGTGTAGTGTATGTAAAAAAACAAAAAAAACATGTAAGTGACAATTTGCTTTTAAATCCTCACTCTTGAAATGTGGAGAAATTGGTCAGAATTCCAGTTAAAACCGTGGACAAATTGCATGTCAGTCTCTGTACTTTTCAGTACATGGGCGAAAGGTTGGCTAATGGGTGCATACGAGTTTGTGTCAAAATGGGTCATTTTTGTACGGGTGTAAATGGGTTGGGTTAGATTTGGCTGACCCATCAACACCTTTTGTCCATTTTTTTTTTTGAATATGATGTATTAAATTAAATTGCAAGAAATATACTATCAAAAGAATGATAGAAATTCTTCAAAAAAAAAAAAAAAGAAAAAGGATTTAGGACATTTTAAGCATTTGAAAACATGTATGGATGCTTTTGACCTATTTGGCCATTTCATGTTTAACTTCTTTTTTTCAAAAAAAGAAATTTTACTAATTTGACCCATTATCAATAAAGTACAACTCTAATTGATTCGTTTCCACATTAATTGGTTGAAATTGGCACCTTTAGTTTAGCCGTAAAGAATTTACTATATCTCAAGATAGAGAGGTTTTATTTTTGATGTTTTAATTAAATAATAATATATGTTTTTTATTTTGTTGTCCAGATATCAACACCTTTAAGCATGAACTTTTTTATTATCTCCACACTTCTATTTGTAGACTTTTTTGGATTTTTGTCTATTATTATTTCTACAAATTTATATAAGCATGGACCTTTTTTTATTACTTTTACTCACTTATGAGCATTGAACTATTTTTGTTTCTATTTACAAGGAGTATGTTAGTCATTTGTAATTTACCAAATATCATGCTGTAATAATAATATTATCTTAGATCTTAAGGAGCTCTTTGTAACCATATATAATAACATTGATCTACCTTTTGAGGTGTACTTTTTCTACACGTTTGCGAGTGTGAATTTTCTTTTATGGACTTATGAGTGACACAACTTTATTATTTTTCCACTAAAAACATGATTTTCAATTGGCAGATTCTTGTGAGTCACTTGGAACCGCTAACTGAACAACAATTAGCTAGCATTGATCATTTACAACAAACATCATTGCAAGCAGAAGAAGCTTTATCACAAGGAATGGATGCATTGCAGCAATCTCTGGCAGAAACATTAGCCAAAGACGCACCCGTGGTCCCACCTGGCGCCTCGGGTATGGCTAACTACATGGGTCAAATGGCCATGGCTATGGGCAAGTTGGGCACGCTTGAAAATTTTCTACGCCAGGTTAATTCTCTTTTCACTATTTTAGTTATTGAGGCAATTTCATATATATTTTCTTCAAAATTTCATAATATCATATTTATCCTTTCAAAGCACTCAAAAAATCATATTTATCCTTCTCATAGTAAATGAAATACAACCAACTGGTTATAACTTTATAAGAGTTTGTTTTACTGAATAAACAAAAAGAACATTATACACCGAGATGGTTCATTGTTTTCTTGTTTGTTTATTCACAGAAACAAATTGTTGTAACCAACCTATTTTATTTTATTTACCATGAAGGGGTAACTTTGAAGATTTTGGTGTATTTAAAGGGCACATATGAAACTAATCCTTGATTGGTAGTTACTTCTTAGGTTCTTTAATTACCAACTAACTAGTACAATTACGTAACAAATTTAAAATGATTTGGGCTTTCAAGTTTTTGAAGCTCGGATAAGGGTGTACATATGTGCATCTGGAGATAACTAGAATCAAATAATCAGTTGTAATAGACTCTTGTAGAAAACAATGTTTGGATACATTTAAGTTGTTTGAAGTTGTAAGAAGATAATTGAAGGCCTTAGTTTGTGGCAAATTCTGATTCTGTAAGAAATTAACACATAAAAAGACCAAAAACGACATTTTTCTGACCTGAAAAAAAGAGGTTTTTATTTATCGAAGCATCTTAGTTTCGTAATCACTGCTTGAACATACAGGCTTGAGTTTTACTCTACAAATTACTATACTTTATCCTTGTTATGGATATATTTAGACATTTCTTAAGTCATTCTTTTTATATTAGACTACTCATACTGTTCATCACAAAATTAAATGTGGTCTTGAAAGTTTTACGAAATAAGATTAACCTTGAGGTCAAAATTTATTGTTGACTTCAAAAGTCAACCCATACCTCACATTCTTTCTAAAACACATATTATAGCATATAAAGTCAAATCCGAACTTTAGATATGCTACTCGACCACTTATTTTCGAATGCGACATCGATTTGGCTTGTGTTTTATCGTGAAATGGGTCAGATAAAAAATTGAGCTACAAAAGACCTGGTCAAACTGAGTTAAAAGTTATCTAAAGTCTATTGTATGCACATAACCTACTACATTGTTTTCTTCATAGAGTAAGATTATTTTTCTAATTCTATTGTGTGTGTAATCATAATGAATGAATGAAAATGAACAAAAATTATTTATAATCTTTAAGCATTCAACTATTTTTCATCAAGTCAACCCAGATATTAACACCAGCTTATAGCCCACCCAAGTCTGTCTTTGGTTTCATTTATATCACTTGTAGCTAAAAGTATGTTGAATGACAACATGCCCTTTAATTTTTATGAATAGACAATAGTTGTTTATTTTTCAAAAATATTAAGGGCATTTTCATCATCTGACTTTTTTTAATTAAAATTGTTATAAGCGAAATTAGATACATACTTATGAAGTAGTTTCTAACTTTCTATATATTTGACGTGTTCCTCGCCCAACTCACCTCTAATTATACTCTTCTTGCATATCCCAGGCTGATAACTTGAGGGAAAAAACATTACAACAAATGCACACAATACTCACGACCCGACAATCTGCACGGGCCCTTCTTGCAATTAATGACTATTTTTCTCGGCTTCGAGCCCTAAGTACTCTTTGGCTTGCTCGCCCGCAAGAGTAATGCACTATGCCTTTGAACAGAGGTAACTTGTCGTAACTTGTCGTGCAAGTAAACAGAATGTAATTTTATGTACAGTAGTTTTTGTAAGCAGTGTGGCTGTTTAAAATAGTTGACAACAGTAATCATTTAGTATCAAATAGGAGTAGCAAGAAAATAAAGTGGATTGTATTTGATGTTAATCTCATTTTAGACTCTGAGTTTTCAGAGATATATCAGTTGGTTGTTTGTTGAATGAAGACAAAAATGTCTTTCTTGTGTTTTTAATGTTCTGCTACATGTGAAATATCATATTTCCTATGTTTTATTTGAGTTCACTTTTTTTTTTTTTTTTTTTTTTTTTTTTTTTTTTTTTTTTTTTTTTTTTTTACAAAGTATTAAAAGAATAACACGAGGTCATCATATATTCATTTTTTTTTTCACCAAGGTTATTTATGTGTAGAAATTCTCCACTTTGGTATTTATCAATTTAAATTCATTTACAGCAATTTGACTAAAAAAATATATTAATGTAAAATATAGTGCTTTATCATGTGGTATAATTTGGTACATATAATACATATTTCATATTTGAATGACTTTAAATCTAGTTTCAACACATTGGTGTAGTGAAAATAGAACTTGATGCTCTAATGATCTCTACATGCATTATATTGTATTAGAAAAAAAAATGTATAAATGACCGTTTAACTTCTATTGAGAAAAATTTATACGTCAGTATATATGCAATATTGTTTATGTCAAAAAATTTTTTTTTAAAAACATTAGATATACGTAATTTTAACCTACATTTTTTTGCTACATTTTTTTTGCTGGAGGAGTTTTTCAGGGCTTGAACTCAAAACCTTAATGTTAAAAAAAACAGTAACCTTACAAGTTGTTTCAAGGGCCTCTCTCTCAATTTTGTAAAGTATAACCCTATTAAATAATCAAAATTGAAGAATTTTATTTTTTGTGGTTAAGCATGTTCTTTTGCATATTTGGTATACACAAAGCTAGATTTGTATAAATAATCTATAAAGTGGTTTCAATCCATGGTTGATTGTTAGGTCCCTAATGTGGGGGTATAACAAAAACCTTAATAAGATAATGCAAGTGCCCTTGACATACATTATCCTATGAAAAGGTAAAAAGGAACAAAAGGGTAGCGTCAAATTTTCACTTTTTAACTGTCAACTACTCATAAAGCTCATTAAATTCATCTTCTTGACATCTAAAACAAGAACATTTTAAAGAAAAAAACTTCAAAATAATGTTTCTTTAGCTGTTCAAGGTGAATTAGGGGCAGTGCACCTATGTAGAACCTAGTTAGTGTTGTTTGTCATCATCACAAGCATCCAATTGGTTGTTTTTAGCCTTCATAGTTCGAACCATATCGTCATCACACCATTCGTTGAACCCATATTCTAGGACCTCATGTATCCATGAGTGGCTGCAGCATGAAATCACTTCAGGCATAGTGACGTGTTGGCCCGACAACTCTATTCAGGTCATGAGGCCAATTCTTCGGTTACAAATAATGCAAACATTGCAGCTTGACACCGGCCTTCGGGGCTAGACTCGTCTTGTAATGTGTCATTGATCATTATTAAGATGGTTAAAACTTGGATAATTGTCAAAAAGAATGGGTTAAGCTACATGATTTAACTAAAAAGGAAATGCAGCAAATGGCTACAATGAGGTTGAAAGTCATCTGAAGAGTATTCAAATGAAAGAAAATCTACTAAATCGCTTTACTAAAAAGAAGGTTGGATTTTTCAAATAATATAGATTTTCAATTGTAATTAACATGTTATTTATTTATAAAATTTCAAAAATAGTTGATAAAAATATACTTTTGCTTACACCAGGTTAACAATATGTAAAGATCTCACACAAAACTATATTCAAGGCTTAATGGCTCACATTAAGTATTTAACTATACTATCTCTATTCATAGTTGTTCTGCAACTAAATGCATGATGAAAATTAAGTACATCACTGTCTCACTGGCCAATATTAAGCGGCTTAAACCAAAAAATAGAAGTTCAATAACAATCTAGTTTTATAGGTGGTGTGGCTGGACGGCAGTGGTGGCTAAATTGATGGATCAGGTGGATTGGATAATAATTCAAAACGCATTCGAGTCAAAACAAGTAGTTTTGGTATGAATCATACAGGTTTAAAAGAAACATTTTTCGTCAAATATATTTGAATTTTATACTAACAATTTGTGTGTCAAAAAAGATTGCAAACCATAGTACTTCAAGAATAATCTAATTAATTGAACAAAAAGATTTTGGAGGTTTTATGCATTAAAGCCACTACTATGTGGGTAACTTTGACCCGCCACCCATATTATGTTTAGCCAACTTTTGTTTTTAAAATTTTCCCGAATCAACCGGGTTTATAATTAATATGAATCATAAGCTAGGTCCCACAAACGATTCATACGTTATTAATAGCTTATTTGTAGAGCTCCTCATATGCTTTGTTTCAACAATCAACCGCTCACTAATTAGATAGTAAAATAATCAAGGTTGTAATAATGTATCTCATAGTTTTGGGAAAATTCTAACTGTATATTGAATTACTGAACATCAAGAGATAAAGAAAAACGAACAAAAACATTCATCTTCTAACGGTTGGTATATCAGACTCTGTTTCTTTGTGTATTTTAATTTCTTGTAATAAGTTATTTAAATAGTGTTTAGGATTGCTGATCCAAACCGCCTATCTGATTATTTATAAGGGAAATAAGGTTTTCTAAACAAGCAGTTGAAAATTGCTTATTTTAAAAGCAATAAGCTGATGATAAGTTTTAATAAGCGACCCTAAATACCCCCTACTAGTCTCATACCAAGTTTAATAAATAAGAACATAGTGATCTTACATAAATATCAATGGCAATGAAGTTACATAAAGGGAAAATGTTACGACCCAAGACAATAGCCCATCAAATCCAGCCTAACGGGCCTCTTGACCCAAGAGGACTTCCAAGACTCCGGCCCGATTCAGGGAAGTCCATGTTTCTTGGATTCTTGTTGTAGTTGAATAAAGTGCACGATAGGAAATTACTTATTTAAGATCACTTTGTTTTGTTTATGGAATATATGAGAAAATTATCCCAAATTCCTAGTGTTCTTCTTCTATATGGGTTTTTATCATTGGTGCTTTCATTCTCGACTCCACCTCCACCTCCACCATGCCTCCCCGGAAAGATGCTTCTCCCGACGAGACAAGCCCCACGGTCGCCAAGCAATTGACTTAGTTCATCGCTGCCACCACCGCTACATCCACCCGAAATACCCAAAACTTTGCCGAACTCATCCAAGCCACCAAAACCTCATCACTAAAATCAAAAGTTTATCCTATAAAGTCACCTCGAAATCATCTGGCACCAAATCTCCTCGCACATGATCACCACCCCTTCACCGTTCTCTAAATCGACAAACCACCCCTCGACCACCAAAAATCTCCTTATCTTTATTCAACACTACTAACGTTCTCGATTGGATATTCCAAGCCAAAAACTACTTCTCATATTGTTTCTTTCCTTGTCCGACGCCGCATATTTTGGCGTCACTTCGGCTCAAACCCTATATGAAACTTATGAATATTTATTCTGTGTTCTCCAATAATAAAGGAGATAAGCTTATATAGGAGTACAAATTACATACAAGAATAAGATAATTACAATTATAGACATAAAGATTATAGAATACCAAAATATGCTAGTATAATAGCCCCCCTCAAGCGAGCGGTGGCAGGCTGAGACGTAGCATGTTGCGGAAAGTTTCAAATTGAGGTCGAGGCAGACTTTTTGTAAAAATATCAGCCACATGAAGCTTGGTCGGAATGAACTTAGTGTGAAGCTTTCCCGATGCCACTAACTCCCGAATGAAGTGGTAGTCTAATTCAATATGTTTCATCCTTTTGTGAGAGATAGGATTTTGAGTGAGGAACAAAGCGCTGCGATTGTCACATAGAAGTGTGGGCCTAACTGATGGAAGGGCATGGAGTTCAGTAAGAAGGTGAGTGATCCATATGAGTTCCGCAGCGGTATTCGCCATAGCTCTATATTCAGATTCGCAGCTCGAGCGGGAGATAGTAGGTTGTTTCTTGGCACTCCAGGAAATCAGATTGCCTCCCAAGAATATGGAAAACCCATAGGTGGACCGTCGAGTTTCAAGACACCTAGCCCAATCAGCATCAGAGAAACCCAACAGAGACATATGAGTGGGTTTGGTGAAGTTAAGACCAAATGCTTCAGTACCCTTGATGTATCGGAGGATCCGCTTCACACCTTGAAAATGTTCAACAGTGGGCGCATGAGAGAATTGGCTAACCTGGTTAACAGCATATGATATGTCGGGTCTAGTGACGGTTAGGTATTGAAGGGCGCCAACAAGTGATCGGTAAAGAGATGGGTCTTTATAGGGTTCACCACTAGTAGTAGAGGAGGTGTTGGTTGCTAAAGGGGTAAAGGCAGGTTTAGCATCCATCATATGAGCACGTTCTAATATTTCCCGGGCATATTTCATTTGGCTGAGAAACAATCCCTTATTGGTGTGAGTGACTTCAAGGCCAAGGAAGTAATTAAGTTTTCCCATGTCTTTGATGGCAAACTCATTATTTAACTTGGAGATGAAGGACTTGAGTGTAGCATTGTGATTGCCAGTAAGGATTAGATCATCAACATAGACTAAAAGATACATAATGCACGAATCCCGTTTGAAGATGAACAAGGAGGCATCTGCCTGCTGCAGGTGAAACCATTAGTGAGTAAAAAGGTACTTAACCACTGGAACCAAGCACGAGGCGCTTGCTTAAGACCATATAAGGCCTTGTTTAACTTGCACACATGATTCGGGAATTGTGGGTCGATAAATCCAGGAGGTTGTTCCATAAAGATGCACTCAGTAAGTTGACCATGTAAAAATGCATTGAATACATCCAGTTGGTGCAAAGGCCATTGGTTTAGGACCGCTAAAGAGAGAACGATCCGAATTGTTGTAGATTTTACCACCGGACTGAACGTAAATGAGTAATCAAGACCGGGAGTTTGACTGTAGCCTTGGGCCACAAGCCTAGCTTTGTGGCGCTGAAGTGTTCCATCAGAGTTGTATTTCAGGCGGTACAACCATTTAGACCCGACAACATCACGATCGACCGGTCTTGGAATGAACGACCAAGTGTTGTTTTTATGTAGAGCATTCAATTCACAAAGCATAGCATCAACCCACTTCGGGTCTTTGGCAGCCGATGAGTATCTCTTGGGGGCAGAAGTGGTTAGAAGAGCTTGATGGAGTGGGTTAGATACAATTTGAGATAAGTTGGCTTGGTGGCGTGGTTTGAATATGCCAGCTTTAGCTCTAGTGGTCATGGGGTGGGTAGGAAGAGGAGGAGGGGTCGGGACAGTGGTGATGGGGATAGTGGTATGGGCAGAACTGGAAGCACTAGTGTGGGTGGTGTCATGGGGAACAGGTGGAGAGGTGGTAGTGATGTTATCAAATGGTTGAGATGGTGTAGGTTGAGTGGGCTCAAGAGTGATAGGTACAGAGGTAGTTGGATTATGTTCAAAATTTTGAGGAGGGGTTAGTATGGAGGTGGCAGACGTGTAATGAGTTGGATGGGTAAATGTGAAGTTGTCCATGCACAGGGTACAAGAAATATTAGATTGATTGTGAGATTTATTTTGAGTGTTTGACTTTTTGGTAGTGGTTTGAATAGAAACAGGGGTGGGATCAATGAAAGTGGTTAATTCTTGTGTAGTGGGGTTGGTATTTTTGTTGTTGTTTTGGAATGGAAAATTATCTTCATCAAACCGAGCTTGACGAGTAATGTAAATTCGGGAGGAAATGGGATCAAGACAACGATATCCTTTATAAACAGGACTATAACCAATGAAGATGCATGGTATGCTTCGTGGAGAAAGTTTGTGGTCGGCATAATCACGAAGATATGGAAAGACTCTACACCCGAAGGTTCGAAACGTGTTGTAATTTGGTGGTTGATGATAGACAAGTTCAAATGGAGATTTGCCATCAAGAAGCGGAGAAGGTAGACGATTTATGATATACACCGCCGAGGAGAAGGCGTCAACCCAAAATGATGATGGAAGATGGGCATTGAACAACATTGACAATCCCGTTTCCATAATGTGACGATGTTTCCGCTCAACTCGTCCATTTTGTTGTGGGGTGTAGGGGCATGATAATCTATGAAAAGTGCCATTTTCTTCAAATAATGAGCGCACTTTATTATTAACAAACTCGGTGCCTCCATCACTTTGGAAGGTTTTTATTTTGCATGAGAATTGAGTTTGTGTCAAGTTCATAAATGCTTTCAACACATTATAAAAGTCGGATTTTAACCTCAAAGGATAAAACCAAGTAAACCGAGAGTGATTATCAATGAACACGACATAGTATCGGTAATTATCACTAGTTGTTACCGGGGAGGGTCCCCAAAGGTCACAATGAACAAGATCAAGTGGTCGTAGAGCTCTTTTATCATTATTAGTAAAAGGTAATTTATGACTTTTTGCAAGCTGACAAGGAGCACAAAGACTCGGTTTAGGTAATAAGGCAGAAACAGATAAAAGTCCAAGTTTTTGCAACTTAACAATAACATCAAAATGCACATGACCCAAACGGGAGTGTCAAATTTCAAAAGATGCCTTAGGACAAGAAGAAGCAAATAGAGCTTGATGTTCCGGTTGGAGAACATAGAGACCGTTCTCACATCTTCCTTGAGCTAGAACCCGTTTGGTCTGCCGGTCCTGAATAACAAAATATGGGTGAGATAAGAGAACATCAACAAGATTATCTTTGGTTAACTTACTGATGGACAGAAGGGGTTTAGTTAAATGTGGAACCACAAGTATATCTTTAAGATGAAGGCAATTATATAAGGTAGAGTCACTTCTGTGAGAGACCGGAAGAGTGTTCCCGTTACCAAAGGTCACAAAGTCATTACCTGGAGTAGAAGTTGGATTAGAAACGGATTCGATTGATGGGGTCATGTGATCGGTTGCTCCCGAATCCACGTACCAATCGGGCCCAGAGGAAGTAACATGACATTGCGACAGGAATGCACTTGCTAAAGATTCAGCATTTGGTGGAGCAGGAGCTTGAGTTGCAAAAGATGACAAACTTGGGCATGAGTTTGCAAAGTGGCCTTCATTCCGGCATAGTTGACAGTGAGGTTGACGGCGACCACGGGAGCGACCACCACCACGATAGGTGGGGTTGAGGCCGCGGTAGGGCCGAGTTCCCCGACCCCGAACAGGAGAATGAGGTCGTTGAAGTTGAGCAGTAAAGGCCACTGGAGGAGTGGATGAGCCGTGAATGGTGCGGAGGAACAATTCATGATTTTCTGCACGAGTAAGAAGATCGATGAAGGTGGGGAGCGGTCTTGAGTTGCGAACAGCGAACAGCAGTGGAGAAGGTTTCAAAGGCGGAGCCCAAGCCACAAAGAAACCAATGAACTTGATCAGAGTCATCGACAGCATGATCAATAGCCGCGAGTTGATCACATAAATTCTTGAAGGAGCGACCGCACTCGGCGACAGTCTTGGTACCTTTTTGAAGAAGTCGAAGTTGATCACGAAGGTTGTGGACACGATCAATGGAAGTATTGCCAAATGTAGTCTCTAGAGCAAGCCAAATTTGTCGAGCGGTGGGTAACCCGACAATAGAGGTGGCGGTTTCTTCCGTCAGTGAGGCATGGAGAAGAATAATTGTTTGTTGATCTTTTATAATCCATGCAGCGTGATCTGGATTATCAATGATTTGATCACCTTTGGTGACAGTGGCAGGAGGGAGAGTTGATGATCCATCAATATGAGATAAAAGATTTTGATAGGTTAGGATGGGGAGCATTTGATTTTTCCATAGTAGGTAATTGGATGAAGAAAGTTTAATGGTGACTAGGTGCATGAGAGTGTTCATGGGTATGGAAACATCTTTGGAAGAGGAAGCCATGAAGGTTGAGGAAGGAAGGTCTACAGGTGGTACACACAACATTATTCAACCACGTGTTGCCTTTAACCTTCGACTACCAACAAAACCAATACACCATTTCCAGTCGTGGTAGGCAACAAGGAACTTATTGCATGTCAAGGTTACTGCTTCGACATCCAGCTACAAATAAGACCCAATTCGAAGTCCCATTCTTTGTCTTGTCGATTGAAGGAACCGACGTGATTTTAGGCATTGGGTGGCTAGGCTCTCTTGGTAGACTTTTTGCATTTCTCCATCCTGGAAATCTCATTCACAAAAGAAGGTTAAACATGCACCTTGACACGTGAACCATTGAGCCAACAAGTCTCGTCTAGTTTTTTATCTGTCCAGCTGAAACACAACTCCATTGCTTCATTACACACCTTTATCTATACCGACCATAACCCAACCACCAACCTGTAATCTTCCTTTTTGTGAGTCTATGAATGGAAAATAAAATCTGGATGCTAATCGAAGAATTTAAAGGGCTAAAATTAACAAGTTGTTTTCTTATGGATTGAGTGAGATATTCTGTGTTTTATACCCTTGAATATAAGTATGGAATCTGGGCGCTAGACTGACACGCAGCGGTGGAGCTTGAAATCTTTTGTAAGGGGGCGGGTGCGAATTTAATTTTTTTTAGGGGGGGCGAACTTGATATTTATATAAAAATTTACACTAACTGGCCAAAAATTTACACTAACTGGCCAAAAATTTACACTATCAAACTAAAATTTAACACTACTGGCGAAAAAACAGGGGGGCGGCGGCCCCCTCAGCCCTACTTAAGCTTCGCCCATGCTGACACGTTTCCAAAAGAAAATTCGTATATTAATCCGAACTCTCCATTTTATACCCTCGAATATGATCTAATTTCATATTTGTCCGCACTCCAACGCCCGCAAGAAGTTGTGGGGTAATGTAATACGTTGACGAACGTTTTCACATTGAATCTAACCAACCCCTATAATCATCTTCTTCTTCAATCTTCATACTTATCGCCTTAACATAACAACAATCGATTATTCGATCGTCAAAGTTTCTTCTTCTTATACCTTCTCCCTCTTAGGGATACAGGAGACAGAAGAAGATTCTTTGTTTTGTTTTCCAGCACCAATTCTCTCTTCTTACACATGATTTTACTTTAGACTCAATTCAATCATCATTCATTCATTCATTCATCATACGATGGAGCCTTCTTCCATGGCGGTGGATCCTTTTTTGGTTGAAGCTCTTCAAAACCCTCGTCACCGTCTCACCAGTTACTCCCTTTTCATCTCTAAATTTGGGTCTAATTTACGTTTTCTAGATACTGATTTATGCATCTATTGGTTTATTATGTTGTCAATTTTGATTCTTTTAGCTGTTTGATGACTAGGGTTTGCAGAGTAATTATTGTAATGAGCTTAGATCTGGTGTTTTAATGCTTGATATCATGGATGGTTTTACCAATTTCTTTTGTTAAACAAGTGTCATGCCCCTTAATAATTTGTGTTTCTAAATCTGTAATAATAGTCTAAATCTAAGTTACTGATAGATAAGGATGAAGCTGTGCAAGTATTATAGACATTGAAAAAATGTAGTTGGTGCTTTTAAACCTCAATTCAACTCAAGATTACTTAAGGAGTTGTTTAAGCATTTAGGTTTAACCGCCAATAATGTGGTGTCTAGGATTTGGATTGCTTGTTGAAGCTGCTTATAGTTTTTGAAATAAGCAACTTTAATCTTCTTATTCGATGCGGCTTATTTCACCTACGTATGGTTAGATAAGCGGTTTGGATAAGCAGTTTGGGACATTCTTAAAGCAGTTTGGATAAGTAGTTGCTCTATATGTAAAAATAGTTTATGATAGGAGTGAAATGCTAATTGCTTAAATGTTTTCATTATACTCATCTCACATTTTCTGACTCTAAAGCTTCCTAACATTCAGTTTATTTTGTTTTTTTAGTTCTTCGAATGGAACTCGATATACAGAAATTCATCCAAGACTCTGAAAAACAACTATTTGAGTTCCAACATTTTCCAACATCTTATCTTCGTCTTGCTGCCCACCGTGTTGCACAACACTATGGTCTTCAAACCATGGTTCTTGATAGCTTTTCGGAAGGTCAAGGGCCTCGGATTTTGGTCAAACGGACAGCTGAAACTAAACAACCTGCAGTCTGCCTGTCAGATATACCAGCTAAATTCTCAGAAATTGATAAACAAGAGCATACCAAGATTGTGTTAAAACCTAGGCCAAAATTGTCATCAGATGGAACAATTGTGGGTATGAAATCGAATTCAATAAAGACAGTTGAAGAAAGGAAAGAAGATTATGATAGGGCTCGGGCCCGTATATTTAGTCTTCAATCAGAGGGTGCACCATCAAGGACTAATTCAGATGGAAAGAGTTTGTGCAGTTTCAGCAGTGATGAAAATGAAGGGCTCAAAAACATGATTGATGATGGAAATGCTTCTCGTGTAGCAATTCTTAGGGACAGGGAGAAAGATTTAACTGACCCGGATTATGATCGGAGCTATGATAGGTATATTTTTTTAATATTAAAGTTGTGAACCATTCTAATGTATTTAGCAGTCGTAAAAAGGGTGGGTTTTAATGATTCAAAACAGGTTCAGGTTGAAACATACCAGGCATCTTTTATTTTATGTATTCTAGAGGTGGCAAAATGGCAGGTTACTAATGATCTATATGGGCTGGGTTGATCCATAAACCTTTCTTATTCATTTTTTAAAATAAAATTGTCAATGCATTAAGTATGATTACTATTACAAGAATCCAAGTTTTTGGAAATAAAATGATTTAGGAGATTGTAAGCATTTTATAGTACCTTTTGGGTGACTTCAATCATTTTTTAAAGCTAATTCTTTTTTCTTTTTTGTATACCAGTTAGGGAAACCTTAATTAACCCATTCTTAAAACAAGTGGGAGTCGGAATTTTATGGGGTAATAATTAACTTTTTCTATGGGAATGGAGATGGCAAATTGGTTGTGTTGGGTTTAAGTTAAAATGGGTTTGTGTTGACCTGCCTACCTTTTGTCATCTTGTTGACTCTTTAATATATCAAATATGGTAATCGATACTATGCCATTAAGATACTAGTATAAATTTTAGAATGGTTTTAGGAGGTTGTGAGCAGTGAATACACTTTGGGTAACTTTTACTCATTCAGTCCATTTGATGGTGTTTTATTATTAGCCAAAGGTTTTCTTCTAAACATTTTATCTGTGTAATGAGACAGAATGGTGGGTTCTCGGGGTTGAAAATTAGCTGCCAAATTGTTAGTTTTTTGTATGGGTTGTAAAGAGGGTCAAAACATGTACTACTCCTGTTCAAAATAAATGTCTCACCTTTCTATGTTAGTTTGTCTTAAAATTAGTGTTCATTTCCAAATTATTCTACAAGTTTCCTGTACTACTCTTTAATTACTAAACTGCACTACTTGCATAGTCTTGAAACTATTTGCATGTTATAGGGTAATCATGAAATGTATCTTATTTATAATGCATTAATTATGCTTTTTTCTTAAACTGATATTTTTGTTTGTGGACACTTATTTTGGGATGGAGGGAGTAATACTTTGTACGATTAACAGGCATGAACACTTCTTCTCCAAGTATAAATGGTTCATGTTGAATTTGATCAAAGAAAGTTATTCACAACATTAAGCAATTTAGTAGGTTGGATGCTTTAGAATTAACGTTTTGGGTGATTTTTAACCCCTATGGCTCATTTTACTTGCTCTCTTAATAGTTTAATTTATTTGACCCATTTAGTAGGTTGTGTGCATTAGAATTACGCTTTGGATGATTTTTAGCCTCTGTAACCAATTTGACATGCTTTCATTATTTACTTTCTAAAGATTATTACTTATCTACCTGTTAAATATTAAATATAACCTAAATCGACCCATCCACAAATAAATAGTTTTAAAGTGGCATCTCTAATAAAATGCAACCGAAACTGATATTTCTTTTAATGATATACTGAAATGTCTCCTCGAGCTAAAGTGTTCTAAGATTCTGATTTTCAAATGATAATTGTTAAATTTACAATGCAGGTATGCGAGGAACTTGCCTGTGAGTCAAGGGATCAACTTGTTGCCTTTGACTTTACCAAAATTCCAACCTCCATGTGTCCAATACGATCCTGTAATATCGCACCTGGGTCAATATCCAAGCAGTCAAAGGCAAACACCTGTTGGCTATAGGAGTCCGGGTATAAATCCATATCCTGTTGTTGGAATGAATCACATATCAAGAGATGCTGTTTATATGCAATGGCCAACTCATTCCATGATGTATTCACACACATATGATCAGTTTAGACATGCTGTTTTCCAGGTATGGTATTACTCATGACTTGTTTTATAATTATCAACTATGAACTTGAAGGGGTTGTTTGGATACTTTTTTTGGAACTGATTATCTGATCACTGTGATTTGAAGTCACATTGGTTTTCTAATGTTTGGATACAAGATTTTATTTTTGGGTTATCTGATAATAATAAGTTTTATACCAGCTGGAACAAAACTAATTTAACTTATTATATATTAACATAAAGTTACTTGCCCCCAAGATTTTATTTTTGGGTTATCTGATAATAATAAGTTTTATACCAGCTAGAACAAAACTAATTCAACTTATTATAGATTAACATAAAGTTACTTGCCCCTCTATCTAACAATTTTAAGCACTTACTCTCTTTTTACTGTGGATCCATTCTTAAGGCTTTTTTTTTTTTTTTTTTTTTTTTAAATTCTTATTGAATTGTATAACTTTAAGGGCAAACCACATGAAATTTTGATAAACTTTACATTTAGGTGCAAATTAGTAACATGCTTGTACTTTATTACTAATTTTTGCAACAGTTACAATTTTTAATTAATTATATAACAAATGATTGGTTCAACTGATAGCATGCCATTTTATGTTGACTAATGTGGGCATCTTATTTGTCATTATAGTGTGTAATGTATATGTAATGTCATGTGACTTCTGTTAGTTCTTTTTATATACAATAAAAGGTATACCATCTCTAACCTATAAATAACTTCTTTTTCACATGAGGATTTTTTGCATATTTTGCTTCATATGTTGTCGTGATGAGTTCTACATCATCAATATTCAAGTAAAATTAACTAAAATTAGGCTGGTTTGTTAAAATTGGTAGTAAATTCTAAGCTTGTTTATATTTTGCACCTAATCAAAATTCAGTTGTTAAATCCGGGAAAAAAAGTAAAAGTTCATTTTAGTTTCTGGAGTTTGCCCTTATATAACAAAAATATGCCAACCAGTTATTCTAAATATCTGGTTATAACAACTTCAAACACAATCTCTTACAACCAGCATATATTATAATAACTTTAATTTTAGATAACATGTAATCACACTTCAAAATTCACATCCAAATTCCCTTAAATCTGTTTTTTTATTCTGTGATTATAATTTGGCTGTTTTGATTATCAAATTATTGTAACAGGCACCATTCTGTCAACAGCAGCCCTTGAGCTTTGATTACTCACAAAACCGTTAGCCTCGGATTGGAGCTAAAAGATCGACGACATTGAATTGGAATTTCAATTTTGTTTTATACTAGGAAATTGTCTTGTTACTTGTGTGTCAAAAAACCTGTGTTTGATTTATCTTTTAATACCCTAGAACTACTACCTCATTTTATCATTCTTTCTACTTGGTTTATGCATATGGCTAGAGTTTTTGGAACTACAGTTTTGTTAATGTCTATGAAAGTGTTATTAAACGGGCCGTAATGGTCAACAAAACTGGCCTTAAAATCGACATAAATATACAGCATTAACGCAAATATGTAACGTTAAAATGAGTTGGTTCTGTGGTTTCTAGGAGACGAAAAGTGTGACGATTATAAGCAATTCTAGTTTTAGGTTCAATTATTTAAATGGACTTTGTTAAACACTTTCACAGATCATGCTTAGTTCAAACACACTTGATCTTACCTCTTTTCTTATTACATGATGTGTTTTACTCGATTGATGCTACGTTTGCGACTATTTATCATATCTTTCTATTGGTTCGCTGGTTTTGGTTTTATGAAACTTATTATCCATATAATGCCAAATTTTTTGTGATACAATAATATTATAAAAAAATCTCATAGTAAATATTGTTATACTTCCATGTTAACTACTAAAGGGCTTGGTAACTTTATAATGTGTGAGTAAATAAGTGGTAGTCTCTTAATGGTTTAACATGTTCTTAAACTTACTCATTAAAAAGCTCAATAAACCATTATGAGATCTTTTTAATAAACCAAACAAACTACCTTTGACTGATTCAAAGGTAGTATCTTAATGAAATCCTTAAGAGGCTATCAAACAAACCTTTATCTCTAATTTTTTTTTTCATATTAAACAATCTTAGTAGCTGTTTGGTAGTCTTTTAATAATCATTAAAAGACTAACTTTTAATGGTTTATAGTCTTTTTAATGGTTAAGAGGTCTTAAATTTGAATGGCTAAAAAAATAACCAATGAGATATTATCTTTTAACCATTAAGATTTAAGGTTGTCTCTTAACCATTAATAGGCTATAAACCAATAATAAGTAAACTCTTAATAACCATTAAAAAGCTATCAAATAACTCCTTAATCTAATTCATCAAAAACCAAAGGATCCTCACCAATTAGTATTGCAAATGAGTTTGAACCAAGACTTGTCTAGAGGCATCAATAAATAGTGTAGGTTGCTAACAACTTGAAAAACATCAAAACAAGCATGAGGCATTGTTGGGATTAGGACATGAGATATGATTGTTAAAACGATGTAAACAGAAGAAAACAACATCATTACAAAACTCAAACTTTGTATCGGGTATGCAATGGAAATTTAGTCACTAGAAGCTTAGAATACGATAATCATAAATCAAACTACTCATTCGTGGCATGGTCAGGCTTGCGAAAGCAATCAAGCTTCCATGAGCGGAAGCAGGAGCTGGCTAGATAAAGATTAGTTAACGGAGGCTCCTACAAGTCTAAGAGCATGCATCATGTAATTTTCAATTCCTTCACATCCATCAGCAAATTAGAGTAACTGCAAAACAAAATGATCAGCAAGCTCACCTTTGACCTTGGTGGCAGAGGCTCGGGATCACCAAAAATTATATTCTTAATGTACGGGGAGAAGTTTAATGGATTCTTCTTGAAGTCTTCACAGTTAGGAATTTCTTCATCATTAGCTGATTCACTCTTTCCCACAGAAGCTAAACTAGTAATATCACCTTTGTCTTCCTTATAAACAACAAATACTTTCCCATTACCTGTAGGAACAATGGTTAATTTAAGAACATATATACAATCATAACAATTAATAATTAACAAAATAGTACCAACATAACCTAGCTTCTACATTCTATTCTTTTGTGTCTGCAAATTGACTAACATTTTATACAAACAACCTCTTTCTCTTTTTTTTTTTTCTTTCATTAAGGGGAGATGCTGATAAAGCCAAGGTGATCGAGGGAGGGGCAGCAGAGGGATGTTAGACAATTGTATCAAACAAAAACAAGAACAACAATTTTAGGGGAACTACGAGACTCTTTTCTATTATTCAAAATAAAGAAAATTGGTACAATTTGTAACTTATTCTACCTATCCATTTAGGAAAAAGCATCTTCTAATTTAGAAAAGAAAATTATGACTAATTGCATAAATCAAGATTGCTTAATTCATGCCTTAATTGACTGGCTTTTGGTCACTAGATTTTGAAAATTATTTTATCAACTATTCAAGATTAGACCAACATTCACTTCCTGATCTTGAATTGAGGTTCTTCACCATATTGACTTTATTTTTTCTCTTTAATTGACTATAACAAAACTTGTTTAATAAAATTTTCAAATTCTGCATTCAGTCCATCCTGATTATTATTCATGGACGGTTAATATCATATTATTAATTGTTTTTATATTTTTATGATAATTCGTCTTTTGTGGTTATAATTCAAATGATTTATGTTATATGACTTGTTTATTTATTTATATATTTTTTTGTTTTGTATGTTTTATAAAGTTAAATATGAATCACTTTTATTTAGTTATACTTATATTTTATTTTATCTAATTAAACATTCAGAGATGCTTTTCTTGATAAAATGAAATAAATGCTGCGATATCATTACTTGGAAATTAAAATCATAATGGTGATTACCAAAAAAGACTGAACGAGTAAAACTTATCACATAGAGTTGATTTTTTATTTTATAATTGTTTTGACTAAAATATCTCTAATTTAGGAAACTTAACGGAAAACTTAACGACGTTAATTTGGAGTAGTTAAGTGGATTCAAATGACAATTTTTGTGAAACTTTTGGATGCAAATGATAAAATTTAAACTTTTGGATTCAAATGGTAATTTCTATAAAAACTCATGATATAAAACGCATTTAACTTCTAATATTTTTAAACATTCTTCCTGCAGGTCGAGAGTTTACATTATTTAATTAGAATTTTTCTCGTTATTTTTTGTAACTATTAAATCTTAATCTATCTATTATAATAAAAGAAGGTTTTAAGGTGACACGTGTCGAAATATTATGATTTCTCATATTGATTTTCCCGCATCTCACTCATAATAAATGATAATAATACATAGTAATTATATTATTTAAAACATTTTCAAATTAAAAGATATTGTAAAAATTCTGAATGAGATTTTTATATAAAAAATAAACAAACCTTAAAAACATAAGATATAGAAATTTTCTTAAACAAAAAACTTTTCTAGAAATTTTAACTTTTTTTAAAACCACTTTTTTATTTTAAGGGTGATTAAAAATTAAATTATATTTGAAAAACAAAATGTGAAAAAACAATCTCATAAAACTAGAGTTTAAGATTATATTATTGTTGTTTTACTTGAATTACTTATTTATAAGTAACTTAATCAAATTTTATCTGAAAATATCATTTTATAATTTTTATTATAAACTATTTAATATTTTATTAATTAAATCCGTGTATTACACGGGGTATAAACTAGTAAATTAGTATATAATAAAAGAAATGGGTTAAGCCACGTGACAAGATTTCAGGTATTATATTGCCACTTGGCGCATTCTCAATAAACTATTGCCACGTGTTGTTTTATTAGTTTTATTTAAATTGGAAACAAAATCAAAGTTTAAAACTGATTCATAATTTTTATATTGATTTTAAAATCAAAATATACATGACATGTTTTTTATAAATGAAAACATAATTAATAATATAAATTAACTATTAACAATTTAGTCATATTTTGATTGAAAATCAATTATAAAAAATTATCATACTTTTAAAATACTAAAATCCATCATTAATATATTCAACGAAATTAATTTATACAAAAAAATTGCGACCTTTCGCATTTTATTATTACTACGCCAAGTGGATACTATGCCAAAAATACTAAAATCTGTCACCAATGTATATAATTGGTAAACACAAATATTTTTACCAGATACAATATACAATTTAAAAATAATTAAGTTTTAAATCTTTATATTTTTTATAGTTTGTTCAAATATACTAAATTGAATTTATCATTCACATAAGACTAAAATTTTCCCAAATATAATATTGTATCTTGAAAATAATTATATTAAAAATCCTTTATTTCTGATACTTTGTGTCAAGATAATAATCATAAAGTTTCATTTAATGTTATTATAGTATTTTTAAAAGTACCATAGGAAATTATAGCCGTGATTTATTTTTCATTTATTACGCCTATAACATTTTAATTTAATATTTAAAAATTACATCCCTTAAATTAAAAAAAACTTATTTCAATGGAATAGTTTAAACCTTATACAACTATTTTGACTCCTATAACAAGAAAATTTAAAATTTAAAAATCTCATTACTATAATTTTACAATCATATGTTTTCAAAAATCAATTTATATTAATAAACAGCTAAATAAATCATCATTAATTTTCATTTACATAATAACTACAATTAGCCATCAATTTTATCAATATTTTCTTAAAATATCATTATTTTATTATCAGTTGAGCAAAATATAAATTCCCTCAAAATATCATACTTTAGAAGGATTAGAAACTTAAAACTTAAAATTTATATTTTATGTAACTCAAAAATATTTTATTCCCTACTAGGGGTGAGTAACGGGTCGGAACCGAACCGAACCGGACCAACTCGCCTTGATCCGAAACCGATAAAAGGTATATATATAGAACCGAGAACCGGACCATTTACATACGATTCGAGCCGGACCGAACCGAGTTAAACGGGTCGGTTCAACATGATATGGTGGTCCGGACCGCAAACATTTTTTAGGCTTGTGCTTTTTGTCGGGAGAAAAATAAAACTTAAAAATATAAATGAAACCAACCAATGTGTTTTTTAGACTCGTTATTGTAACATAGATAAATTGGGAACGTAAAAAAATACAAACCATACACTAATTGTAATCATTACCCCCCTTTGTGAGCTAATTTAGGTGTAACATGCAATAATGTTCATATATAACTGACTAAAAATGTATTAACGTGATAACTTTTTTTATATGCTAGTAAAACAATTTGTACTTTTTAGTGTTTAAAGGCAACCTATTTGGCATCTAAAAAGCAAAAACCAACTTATATTTTCTTTTACCTAATTGTAAACGGGCCGGACCAAAACCGAGCACAACCCGCGAGTTTGGACCGAAACCGACCCGTAACCGTTTACACAAAGAAAGCAGAACCGTGGACCGGAACCGCCAACCTATACATGGGTCGGTCTCGGTTTCACGGGTCGGTTCACGGGTCTTAACCGGGTCAACCTATGTAGGGAATCCCTACATAGTTTTCCTAAATAATCGGCCTACATTATTGGTAGAATTTATACTACTTTGTTATGTATATAGAGATATATATTCTCATTAAAATACATTTACAATTGATTTCTTTGTTCTATATGATCGTTTAAGCTTTAGCAATACTTCACTATGGTCTGTAACTTGGTGAAAAATCCCAGGATTTCTTTATAATTTACCCTATTCTTTTTCTACATTATACATTGATATGTTGTAAGGGAGATTTTAAAAATCTAATATAGATCATTTCTAACCATGCTACTAACATTTATAGTTTTGTTTCTAACCTTATTTTTTAATTTTTATTATTTTTTTTAATATTTTCGCACTAACTGTTTTGTTTTATCTGTGAGTCTTTTACAATATTTGATGTCAGTTTATTAAAGAATCTTGATATATCATGTTGTGATTATGCCATCAAGGTTTGTATAATTCGATTGTCGAAGCGACCAATGTATAAAACTCCAGCAAACGTTTACTCTATTGAGTTTATACTCAGAGTCAATTATTATCAAGAGTTGGTTTGTTTTTTAAATAAGTAGTTTTTACACACAGATAACTGTATGCTGTATTGTCAAGAGTTACAAGGTGAGATGAATTAAAGCTAGTTATATTGGATATTTGGATGGGAATGATGAACTCTCATGTACAACCTCAAATGTCATATATAAAGAAGTTTTTGGAATTTGTGTTTTTTTCTTGTATTTGAATTTGTAATTTAATTTTATTCTGTACATATTTTTTTAAATTCTCACCTTCTTATACATTACGGACTTATATTCGCATGACTATTATATTTAAAATATGTATTTAATGATAATTTTATTTTTCCAATTCGTGTAACACACGGGTCGTTAGGCTAGTGTTTCTATATATTATTTAATATTAGCTTGCTAATTGTATTATAAATAAATGCAACATATTTTGAATTTTTGTTTGTTCTTGATGAAAGAAAAGGAAAACAAATGGTATTTCTGGTTGTTTTGAATTTTGGAAATTAACCATTGTTCCTTACAGGTAGTGGGAAACCATCCAAGATAGCAACTAACCATTTTTTTTTATTGTTCAGTTGCAGATGATTTTGATGATAGTTCAACATAACCAGTGGTGAGCTTGCTTCTTGATGTGATTTTACAATTTATTCTAATATGTTGATCAATCGATGTGAGTGTATGAATGAAATTTTTTAGGAAGACGGTTATCAGAGGCTCATTGAATTGGCAGAGGCTAACCCGAACCCACGTTGACCCAAAGCCGTTCTGACCTGACATCTGACCCCACCCAACCCGCCTATTTTGCCAAGTATACAAGTAATAAGAATTGCTGTAAAAAAACTAAAGTAACTATTGCATAGCATGGGGGTGAAATCAAGGAGGCTTGTTCGGATTCTTTTCTTAATAGTATAAGTTATAACCGAATTAACAGTCTAATCTTAGTTTTCTTAGGTCTAAGTTTTGCATTAATCTAAGAGTAATAGTTTGTATTGAACCTATTTATAAACTATACATGTATGTAAAAAGTATTACTTTTATGAAAACTTGAAAATTGGCTCAAGCTCAAATCTAGCTTGCTAAGAATAAACAAGGCGAGCTGAGCTAGCTCATTTCAAGCTCGAGTCGCCTCACTCATTAAGCAACCCTAGTGAAAGCATCCGCCTTACACGAACCACGTCGAAATTTCAACTTCTGCATCAAACTTGCAGCTTCGACGTGCTAATTTGAACATGATCACTTTGTGTTCCCCTGATCGGTTGAGCGAAGGTTTGGGATGGTGACTATAACTTTGATCACTGAGTCAAAGAAAGTGCAAGCACTCCCATATCATGGTCTGAAATTTGGATCAATCATATATAACTACGGATGTAATAACGTTCGTATCACATCTTAAATACAAAGAAATTTGGATCAATCATGGTCTGAAAACTATAGATTTGTCATCAGTTAAGATCTAAAGCATCCGAGTTATGAGTAATGAAACTACATTTATGTTTATCATCTCCTGAAACGACCCGCCAATATAACAAGTTTTTAAGTTTATCAGAAACCAACAATTTACAACAAACCTGAACCGATCTCCACACGGCTAAACTAGATAATTATAAATAAAAAAGTACAGAATAAACACATAATTTACGCGCAAGTTTAGTTTTTAATTTACCATTGCTGAATGCTGCTGCAGGCTCACTTCTTTTGGTAACTGTGAACATAATTTCATTAATCCTTCTTGTTCTTAGTCCTGCTGCAGCCCAATATATCATCATTTGCCTTCATCATCATCCCTATAATCATCAATAATGCCCGGAGATTATCTCATTTGATTATCTTAATTATTAAGGGTTCGGATAATCAGTTTGATAAATGTTGGGGATTGCATTTTAAACAACTTATATGATTATTGTGTTCTTAAAAAGTAGATAACCACATTTGAGTGTTTGGATAAAAAGAAGTGTTTATCTGCTTATTTTAGGGTAGAATACGTTGTTCTCGATATAGTCTATTTCAATGCAAAATTACAAGCGTGCCCATGGGATGAAATACATTATTTACAATAAGGTGATTGTCTACATCTGCTTATAATAAGTTGTTTGAATAAGCAATTCCCGACCCAAACACCCCCCCGTCTTAAAGCATGCACATCCAAGCAGAAAATGAAGTAACTAGAACTTGATTTTTTCCAAATAAACCGAATGACACTCAAAATCACATACTACTTTGCATAGTAATATCATCATATCAGCATCATGTAACTAAGGTTTTGCAATTCTACCAAGGTCACAAATTGAGTCAAAATCTTGAAGATTAATCTCAAATCCACAACTAAATAGATTAAAGAAAAGAACCATTGATTATTATTGCTAATCTACCAACTTATTAGTTTTAATTCTACCAATTTCACAAACTGAATCAGGATCTTGAAGGTTAATCTCAAATCCACAACTAAATAGATTAAAAAACATAACCATTGACTATTATCGCCAATCTACCAACTTATTATTTGTAATTCTAACAATTCACAAACTGAATCAGAATCTTCAGAATTAATCTCAAATTCATAACTAAATAGAACCGGACCATTGATTATTATTGCTAATCTACCAACTTAGTAGTTCCAATTCTACCAAATTAACAAACTGAATCAAAATCTCGAAGGTTAATCCCAAATCAACAACTAAACAGATTAAAGAACAGAACCATTGATTATTATTATTGCTAATCTACCAACTCATGATTCCCAATCCTACCAAATTCACAAACTGAATCAAAATCTTGAAAATTAATCTCAAATCAACAACTAAATGCACTAAAGAAAAGAACTTTTGTTTATTATTGCTAATATTCCAACTTATTAATTTCAATTCTACCAAATTCACAAACTAAATCAAAATCAATCTCAAATTCACAAACTAACTGTATTAAAGAACAGAACCATTGATTATAATTGCTAATCTACCAACTTATTATCCTCAATCCTACCAAATTCACAAACTGAATCAAAATCTTGAAAATTAATCTCAAATCAAAAACTAAATGTACTAAAGAAGAGAACTTTTGTTTATTATTGCTAATATTCCAACTTATTAATTTCAATTCTACCAAATTCACAAACTAAATCAAAATCCTCAAAATCAATCTCAAATTCACAAACTAAATGTATTAAAGAACAGAACCATTGATTATTATTGCTAATCTACCAACTTATTATCCTCAATCCTACCAAATTCACAAACTGAATCAAAATCTTGAAAGCTAATCTCAAATCACAAACTGAAGAAACTAAAGCAAAACACAACAATTCGAAAGCAAATTACCTGAAATCAATCACCTCCGGTTGGAAACAAAGTCAGAACCTTTCTACCACTTGCAGATTCAAGATCATCCACACAATATGATGCCACAGAGTTATGGACTTGTGCCCCTACCCTATGCACCCCTTGTTGATTCTGTCTGTTCACAAAAGAATGCTCAAATTGCCCATACCGAGGCTGCAATTGAGCCATCTGTTGCTGCACCACACCCACCGGACCATACGGCAGAAACTGATCGGAATTCGGCCGACCCTGGTGGAGAAAATGCGCCGGCACCGGCGAACTCGCGAACAAACAATCGGTCGCCGGATCTCCAGCGGACCCAGATGAAGAAAGACCCTGCATACGCTTCAAATAAAGCCGATACTTCTGCAGATGACTCGCGACGTTCTCACGGGTCAACCCATCAACACTCATGAGCTGCATTATGGTCTTGGGTACTGCATTCTTAATCCCCAAGTGAGCCACTGCGTCAACGAATCGCTTGTGAAGTTGAGGGGTCCATACGAGCCGTGGGCGTTTGAGGGTTCGAGCAGGCTCATCGCCGCCGGTGGTGGCACCCAATTCAGGGGAATTGGGTGTTGAAATGGGTGGTTCTTGACGGTGGTGGAGCGACGGTGGGTGGTGGTGGTTGGTGGGTGTTGGGATGTCGAAAGCGGTGGCGAGATGAGGGGTGATTAGGGTTTGAGATAAGGGTGTGAGGTCTTCGGGCAATGGGAGATCGTCTTCCCACTTTGGGAACCAATTGGAGTCGTCTTCTTTCATTGGTGTGAGTGATTGATTGAATTGGGGGTCAATTGGAAGAGGGTATTTTCATGGGGTTGTTGCAGATGTTGGATCAGAGACTCACAATGAAGAAAGATTCGAGAGAGAAGATTGGGGATGATGATGATGAAGATGATGATTGATGAGTGTGAGTGTGGGTGTTCGAGGTGGATCTTCTTTTTATATTTGTAGTTTTTTTTCTTTGTAGATTCCCCTCTTTTTTTTTTCCGGGAAATTTGATTTTTTTTTAAACACAATTTTGTTTAATAACCGATAGTGACTAGTGGTTAGTAATATTAAGTTGGTAATTATTCGTAAATATCAATGTTTAAATCATGGATCTTCAAGAAAGATAAAGTTTTTTATTTTCTTTTTGATCATTGTACCAAAAGATCATTAGCTTTTGACACAATTTGATTACATGTGGACTTGAATTCTCAATTGATAAGAAAAACAATGTTATCTATACTATATTCATTTCTATAATACATAATATAAAAGATTGAATTATTGTTTTTCTTTTGTAGTTTGGTCACAATCAGACGACATTACTTTATCAATGCTAGAAAGGAGTTTGCATAAAGTAACGAGAAACACAGCGCACTAACAAATACAGTGATTAAGGGGCTGTTTGGTAGACTGTTAATAGTTTCATTAAGAGGCTATCTTTAAATCGGTAAGAGATAATGGTGTTTGTTATAAAAAAAAGACACCTCTTAACCATTCCATTCAACCATCAAAGCTCCCATCACTAACCAACGTTGCCCTCCTTGCCGCCGGCCGACCTGGCCCCAGCCATGCTAGCCATCGACCGTCCTCCCGCCGTGGTCCCTGTTGCTAATGTTTTATGGTGTCATCTCATTGCCCCCTTCCTCCCATCACTTTCCTCGCCGCTGTTGTTATGTGTTGTCGCCTCCCTCCGCCGTGCTCACCACCGCCCGTCCTCCCACCGTCCTCCTCGCCGCCACTGTTCTATGGTGTGGCATCCATCGTGTGACAACCGTCACCTAAATAGGTGCATTGACCTTTGACTTTGACTTTTTAACTTTGACTCTTTGACTTTCGCTTGGTCGTAATGTGCTTGGAAGTTGACCTAATGAGGGCTTGTTCTGAGTATAGTACATTAGACGCGTTTGGGCATGCTAATTTCTAGAGCAATGTATTATGTGCTTAATATATTCTAATGGGCCTAAGATGGGTGACAAGGTCACTTATCTGATTATAGTACAATAATTATGTGCTTTGACCTCGATCATGGTATGGCAAAACGTAAAATATTAAAATTTATGTTAAGAACTCAACAAAAATCAAACATGTGGGCTTTGCCTAAAGCCTACTAAATAGACATAATTTAATTTAAAATAAATAAATCAAATAATTTATATAGCATATAATAGTCCATTGGAATCGTATTAACGCGTAGAGTTTAATGACGTGAAATTTGGACGACACGCGGGTCTAGACGGGACAAAAAAGTAAGGGATAGGCCAAGGGCCCGGGGGCCCACCCCCAAGCCCTATTCGACCAAGGCTCCACATAAAAAGGGCCTCCCCCTTGTTTTCTCTTTATTTTTTTTACAAAATTTTCTTCAAGAATGCTCTCTAGTAAAACCCTAGCCGTCACCATCCATCTTCTCCTTGTTATTCATTTCAATCGATCAAAATCATCTTCAACTCCTTTGATTTTGATGATATTCTATCATTCAAGGTAGATTTTTATACAAGAGTTGATCATCTACATCTTCTTCAGTAAGAAAACTATTTATTTTGATGATTTTATCTTTGTTTGTTCATTCTTGTTGTTATTCATCAAGAATCATCAAAATCATCATCTAATGTTCATCTTCTCTCAATTATGTTGTTCGGGTCATGAAGGAATTGCACGTGTGAGGATTGGATCATCACAAGATGGTAAACCCTAGTTTTAGGATTATTTCTTGATGTTGTTTTGATTGGATTGTAATCTATAGTAATCTGGTCCTTATGGATTTGAAAACAAAAATTTATCATAAAAACATTAAGGAATTGTAATGGATTGATCGAACGCGAATAGAATAGATTTGGGGTACAATGGACAAGATTGGGATTTGGACAGATTGCTGTCAGAAAACATGGACGTTTTGTACAGGTCATAACTCGGTCATATCAAGTTCAAATTGGTCAAAATTTATATCTAAAATCAAGTTCAGTGATTCCTCTAACTAACCCAAGTGGTCTCGTGTCGTTTTGATTTCGTTTGGTCCTCCAAACGTAATAAACAAAATGAAAGGTCAAAGCTGTTTAATTCGAGCAGAATGTTGGACGGTATTCGTTGAGTCATATCTCCCTCATAATTCACTCATTTGAGGTGATTCTTTTTCTGGAAGTTAGTTTATGGTCTTATCTTTCAAACGGTTCTTGTTACGCAATTGTTCGTTACCGTTTTGACCTCCAAACAGTCTACACAAAACTAGTGTGCGATCAGCTCTACAAGCTGAAATATTTTTACTAAACTTAAATGTTAAGAACTAGGGCTAATTAATTAAAATAAGTTAAAAGTTAGGTCCAAAGATAGATTCCAAGGTATTAAAGTATAAGAACATATAGGTTTCATATGTTAACAAACTTGAATTAATAAACGTGCATTTCGGAATATCAATGACAATGGTACATGTTAAGGACATGAAAACTAAAATGAATCGGGATTATGACTTAAAGTTGGACAATGGACTATAATAATAAATGAATTAAGGTATTATTAAAATAAGAACTTGGATGGGCATTAAGAACTAGACTACAAGGATTACAACCAATTAGGTCTTTTTGACCTTTAGTAATCTTATATTGTTTTGTTATCTATAGTTACTTGCTGTAGTTGATGTGAACTTTGGATTGTGCTATTATCGAGGTGAGTTTCGCGGCCCCTTTTTCATTATAATTTTTCTTTATAAAACTTAGGGGAAAAGTATGCTCACCCTTTTTATGCTGTGAACTCTTTTACATTTTGGGACTATTGTGTTTACTGTTGGTAAGTAGATATCTACTACATGCATGAGTTTTCTGTGTGGTTCTTTATTCACAACTATTTAACTCCGGTGTTGGAGCCGACGGACAGGTATTGATAGTACTATTGGGCTGACACCCCCACCCTTGTTCGTTAGTATACTAGTTGGGACTGACAGTGGCCACGGACGGGCCCTAGGGTGAATATGTTCCGACAAGATCTATGTGGTTCGTCATAGGTTTAGTTGTGAGGCTCATGTTTACATGTGATATTGCTTGCCTATAACTGTATGCACTTATGTCATGTCAAACAATTGCACAGCATCAAGTATATTTAACATTTAAACCTGCGAACTCACCAATAATATATTAACCCTTTTGAGCATATTTTTTCAGGTAACATGAATCAAGGATAGCTAATTATGCGGCCTTAGTGATGACCTAAGGAATTCGAGCTAGACTTGTTTTGACATTATAAACAATGATTGTTAACTTGATTTTATCATTATGAATATCGTTTTACTTAGACTTGTTCCCGGGTTGTGGGAATTCATTTGGATTATGTCTGTTTGACTATGCCGTCGTGAATTCACTAACTGCGACACAAGTCACCGTTTGTGTCGGGTGATGTCATGACACGTTATTATATCATTTAATGCTCTCTATTAATTAACAATGTGTTATGACGATCCCGTCCGTTACATCCTAGTGTTTCCGCTATAAACGGGGGTGTGACACATCGCTAACCCCTTACATTCTCTTGGTTTTTACACTACAACAGGTGCATTCTTCAAGATTCTCTTATCTCTATTTCATAAATATCTTATCATCTTCATTTACAAACATTATTTTATGACTTTTAGTTCTAGGGTTTATGATTTTTTATACTTTTTTGGGGTATTTTTGAAATTAGTATGTTTTAGGGTTCTTTGAATCTAAAAAATTAGGGCTATTGTGAAAGTTGGATGTTGCTAGTTCATGACGATCGAATATGTGTAGTTTATGAATTTAATTTCAAAAATGTTTCAAAATAAATTTGATTTCTAAAATGTTTCAAGATTGAATATGTATAGTTTATGGATTTGATTTCTAGGAAGTTTAGTTTGATCGTAGTATATAGAAGTTATGTTTGTTTGAATCAATACAAATCTAGTTTATGATTCAAGATATTCATAGTTTATTAAAAATTGTATTTGTTTGAAGGGGTAAAATAGTCATTCTTCATAGGTATTCAGAAATTTACCAAACAACAGTTATTGGTTCAACATTTACTTGTTCAGATCTAGTAACCAATCAAATTTTTTATTGGTTCAGCACTTACTGGTTCAGATGTTTTCAAACGACCCCTAAGTGTTTGAGAGATTAAATTATATATTATCATATAGATTCAAAGGTTAATGAAAGTTTATTTGATAAAGTAAATATGAAATTATATGAAATAAAAATAATTTTAATAATTAAGTTAAACAAGAAATTGATTGTCAACAAAAATTTGATTTGTAAAGAAGTTTGGCTATTAATTATAATAAATACAAAATAAAAGTTGTAGCCTAATTAATAATGGTATTTATAATCTTAGGTTACTTTTTTGTAATTAACCATATTATTGATGTGCGTGTAAAAAATAATTAAAGTAGTTAAATTCATAAAAGACAATTTTACCGGTTAAACTTTTAGAACTTAATGTAAAAAACAATCTAGTTCTCCTTAAATTTATTATAATATAGTAGAAATTTTTTTTCATGTTATGATGAATGATTCATTTTATCTTTATCTTTATTTTTAATTATGTAAAATGGTTGTTTTTTGATGAATTTGTATTTCAATCATTTGATATTAATTACTGTTGGTTAATAATATGGCTATACAAATAGCTCGTTGTTGTTAGGAGCTCGCTCAAAATTTGTTCATAAAAAGGTCGCCAGAAGTGGCTTGGGTTTGAATTGAATTAAGTCGAGTCGAGCTAGCGTGGTATGATATCAAACTGAACTCGGCTTAGTTCATAATGAGCTAGCTCGGTATGAAAATAAGCTGAACTCGGCTCGAATTGTGACGAGCTAACCCAGCTTGGATTGGTTGACTTGTTAGCTCGGTTGAACATGGCTTGGATTATTTTACATGCATTACATATTATATTTGTGCATAAAACATATATCATGGTATTTGCGTGTATGTTAACAATAGAATGATATTGTGTGTTTTGAAGATGCAACTTTCCTTGTGAAAACAATTTCTACTATGAGTTATGTTATATTCTATGGATATAATTTTTTTAAATATTTCTAATAATATCATAATATTAAGCTATAATGTTTGTATTGTTTTTACTACATATGTTACTTGATATATAATTTATGCGGTATGTTAATCTATTTGTTCATGAAGGTTAATAATAGAATTCACTTTCTATTTGTTGATGAAGTGTGTGCTTCCAACTCTGGATATAAAGATATGGAGATAGAGATGAATAAAGATGGAATATATCTTTCTTATTTAAGTTTTAACCAAATTTCGTTCGTTATCTTCATTGCTTCAATACTATAAACGATGTTTGAAGCAATTATCATAATATCACCAATCATCATGGCAATTAATAAGAGTTTTTTCCCAAAATGGCGTAGGTGGGAAAATTATTTACCAAAATGATGTACTTAGAAAATTATTTACCAAAATAGTGTAGTTTTAAAACTTTATTGATTATCTCTCTTGTATTCATTGGCTACTTTACTAAAGACTTTCTTTAATGTTTTTTTAATTCTTATAAGGATAATATCTTTATATCTTTAATTTTTAAAAAATTTTAGTAAATAGAACTTTTTCTAGTTTTCTTTAATTTACTTTTAAAATGTTAAAAAAATATTCTTTTGGAGTGTTTAATCATTATATATAAACAATGTCGGTTGTGTAGTAAGTATTTTTTTAATATTATTTGAATTTTGTATATTAACTACATGTATAAACAAACAAATTAACAAAAAAAATTTTTTGCTCAATGCTAGACAATAATTTTCTCACTCGAGTAACACACTCTTCCACTCTTTTTTTTTTGTTTTTATAGGGAGATGAATTTCATTTGTTTATTGTTCAAATCTTATTCAAGTACACACTATAGTAAACATGTTTACTATTAGTTCTTATTTATTAAAATTACTTTAATATATTTTTACTTTATTATTTATAATTATTTTTATACATATTTTGATGTCAATATATAACTTTTAAAATATAATGTTCTTTTATGCTCCGAATATACCGTTATGACATGGTATTTATTTGTAGGTTCCGTTACAAGTTTTATTGAAAATAAACTTTACTCAACACCAAGTCAGGTGAAATATGATTTTTTAATATTCTTAAAATACGCTTTCTTATTTTTAATGCTTACCTACAACGACAACTGTTTGTTTTTTAGTTTCCGGTAAACAATGCGACACACTCTTTTATACATATATGTTTTGATATCTAAAATCAAGTTGCCGCAAATTTAATCAAAACAAACTTTACTAAAAAAATTATAAAAGTAGTTACTACACTACTGACATTGCTTATATATTAAGATTAAACACTTTTAAAAAATTATGTTTTAAAGATTTTAAAATAAACTAAAAAAATATATATAATTGATAAACATTGAATCTAAAAATTAAAGATATCATCCTAAAAGAATTAAATAACATTAAAAAGAAGCTATAGTAAAGTAGTCAATGAAAATAAGAGAGAGAATCAATAAAAATTTAAAACTATACTATTTTGGTAAATAATTTTTTAACTACATCATTTTGGTAAATAATTTTCTCAACTACACATGTTTGCAAAAAAACTCCAATTAATAATGTAACCTTGTTTTTTACTTTTAAAAAAGAACACACGTAAACTATACAGGATTTAAAACTACAACTATTTAGTTGACGAGTGGATCATTTTACTATCAGGATGTCCATCAGAGACACCAAATCACTAAACAAAATAAAAGATTTAATATGAATGCTAAGAACAAGACGATAAATTCTTATATCAGACTTGAAATAGGTGAAAAATATGTTGGTGTCATTCAAACGAATTGCTTTTATTCGAACGAAAACTTGATTTATTTTGATCTAAACTTGTTTCGATCATTTAGCCATTCTACTCAATGTGATCCTCTTGATAGATAAAGTTCGAATTTAAAATGAAGCAAAGACCATTTATTATTATGGAAAGATCATTAGTGGTGAATATAGGTCGATATCTTATATTCATAGCTGTATCTACTTTTTTCTATGAATATTTAATTTAATTTATAAGTTGATAAAATATAATTAGTAAAAAAAGGACCACGGGAGTTTGTAAAGGATTGAGAGAATAAAAACAAAAGCAAAGTTAGGTCATTTGTGGGGACCTTTTCTTTGCTAATCTCAAAATTAAAGAAATAATATTAAGTTAAGAAATAATATTAAGTTGAGTTTGAATGATCTTTTAAGATATGATATTTTACTTTAAAAAGATTGGTGTGTAATTTAAGGAAAACATAACTTTAATTTATAGTATATTTGCAAAAGTTAAGCAAATGTTATATTACAGCTAAACTTGGATGTTTGATTTTCCAAAGAATAATACCTTGTTGAGTAATGATAGAAATCCTATAAAACACACATAAAAACACGTTTGATTCATTCAATGTTTCACGTATAATAAAAACTTTTACTTTTGAATTAATGGTACGTTTCAATTTCTTACAAGCATGTATTTACATGTGTTTATTAGACATGAATATTATCTTTAGACATGAATATTATCTTTAAACATGAATATCATCTTTTTGATCGGCCAAATATTATCTAGTTCATTTAATAATGTGTTAATATTAGCATGGAAAAAAAAGAAAAAAAAAACTTTTAAAAGATTCTTGTTTATTAACAAATATTGGATGTAAAAAATGGAAGTGGACGTGGGGTTGCAATGAAGAATAGAAAATCATTGATGGGATGTGGGGTGGGTATATCTTAAATTGACTTTAACACCATAAAGACACATAAAGGTCCATAGAATCTCTCACATGGGTTATGTTAGATCTAGGCTTACTTTATTAAACAAGTTTATGATTGCACTAAACTTGCTTCATATAGCCCTTAAACTAGGGGACATTACTTTCACTATTATATCCTAACATTAATTAGGGGATGCTCCCACAGATCCCACATACAACTCTAAACATATATATTATTAGTTGAAAGCTTATTTTATTAAATTTATTTTTTTTTGTTATATTTTAATAAAAAGATAACTGACACATCTCAACACATAGTTATTCTCACCCAAATTTTTTCGCTTCTTTCTACTATTAAATAATTATATTAATCATTAATAATATTATTTAATTTTTTAAATTAAAAATAATTTTTGTTCAATTAAAAAAAGATATTTTTATTAATATTATTTTTAAATAAATAAATTTTTATAAAATAAGAAAATTTTCTAAAATATCAAATATTTTAAAAATAAAAAATCTTTTAAAATTGGTATTTTTAAAAAGTAAAATTTTTTTTTTCATTTTTCTACTGCTTATAATTGTTATCTTAGAATATCATTTTATAATATATATATAAATCTATTCTATTTAATACTTAATTTACTTAACACATGTAATACACATGTTACTAAAATTAGTGTGTATATTTAAGTTTGGTAAAAATTACTTGTATGCCCTCATACCTAATAGACTTATAGTAATGAAAAGGTACTGTAATAAGTTTTAAATAAATCTAGGGGTATTTTTCAAATCAGTTAATAGCACATCCAAACCCCCTTTATAAATTTGTTATTTTAAAAGTAAAATATTATATAAAAATTTCTACAAACCAACAAACAAATAATCTGGATATTTTATACAAGTATAGTAACTAAACATTAAGTTTAACTGAAAAAAAATTGTTACAAAATGTGCTGTTCTTCTCAACAAAGGAACATACTTATAAGCATCTACTTCAAACATTGAAACACTAAAGAGGGCAAACAGCTACATTCGGTGTATCAGGCAAATTTATATCATGCATAACTGCACCTTTGGGTTTCACGTTGGTGCCTCCATTGCTGCATCATGAACCCAATGGTCGCGGGCATGGCTTTCCATGCATAGTCAAAGTACTTGTATCTCTTGATCATATAGAGAATCCATTCAACGAGAAATAAGCGATGCTATAGATTTAAAAACACTCCTGTATTCAAAGAATAAACATGTGTTATCACAGGGTTTTCACAGATCAATGGTTAGCTATGATAGAATCCAACTAGTTAGATCATGGATGCAGACATACATTTAATATTTTTTTGGTTTTTTGTTTATATCTGAAGTGTTGTTATTCTAAAACTTTGTAATAGCCATGAGGATGTTTGGGTGTGCATATTAAAGGCCGGCCAATGAGTCATAAAATTGGGTTGACCTGCAAACACTCTGTCTTTTTATAATTTGTAAATTATCACTTTTAAGATATGTAAAATATACTGTATTACTACCCTAACAATACAAACTTAGAAAGGCAATTTAAAACTATTTATGCAAATACATTTTGGATGACTTTCAATTCATTTAACCCTTTTCCTTCTAGTTTAAATTTACTAGCTTTGCTCCAGTTAACTATTATCCCATTATAGAAAAAATAACCCAAATCGGCAATTATATGTGGATGGGTCAAAAACTGCGACCTCTACAATGTAGGGGTCTATATAATTCTACATATATCTCAATAATCAATCATTTACAACTTCTTATATTTTTCTAAAAAAAATCTGACTATTATTACCCTGAATAATCAGAAAATCAAAACCACTTTTTACTCGCGATAAAAACTGATTGTGTGACTTCAAGTTGCAATAATCAGTTTAATCACACATCCAAACTTCCCTCAACTGTAATGGTTAAATTGTTTACATAGAGGAACTCAGATTTTGTCATTTATGAACCTCAAAAACAACTCGTTGAATGCTCAAAAGTAACATGTGGAACCCAATAAAGATGCATGATCTGAAAGAAAAAACAAGAAGTATTGAAGTAATGGGAAAGTTTACCAACTAGAAACCGAGGTTGATCTTCTTAAGGATGGTTTAGAAACTAAATGATCTTTTGGGGTAGCTTGAGACACAAGTCTCTGAAACTTTGCAGTCAATTCTTCATAAGAATCCACATCTGATGGCTGCACTTGTTCAATTGCAGATCTTAAATGTTCCATTCTTACTTCTGCAGCATCATGTTTCTCCTGCAATAATAAACCATGTTAGCAAAGAAGAAGAAAAAAATAGACGTCACAATTCCGATACATTTACTTATGAATAGCTCAAATCACGTTTAATTTTACCTCTAACTCGTCAAACAGGTTTAAAAAATAGCTTAATAGAAATGGGTTAAACATGCCCAAAGTGCAATTTAATACATAAAATCCACCTAAATCATTTTATTCAAAAAAAATTATTTAAATTATATAATTCTTGTTATCATATTTGACACCAAATATTTATTTTAAAAGTTTAGAGGCCAAGTGTTTCCGGTCAACCAATCCACTCATATTGTCAATTTAGGTTTTGTTCATCTCTAATGACAAGCATGGGTAAAACAAAAAAAAATAGCTTATAGAAATGGGTAAAAGGAATCAACTAGGTGAGAAGTCACTGTTGTATTTTTAATGCATCAAACCTAGTCAATCAATTTTTCAAATAAATTAATCATATAATTTTTCCATTCATACTTGACACCAGTTATGTGGTATTTCTTTTGGGGGGAAAATTGTTCCATGGTCAACCCAACCCGAACCGTATAGAAATAACTTGTTTTGCTTTGTTAGCCAACCCGCCCATTATTTAGTATTTACACATTACACACCTCGATAGCCGCCATAGCTGCTTCACGACAGATTAGAGATATGTCGGCCCCGGTACAACCTTCAGAAAGACAGGCCAACTCCTCTATACATACATCAGAACTGCAAGTCATTTTACCCAAATGGATACGGAAAATTTCTGTACGGTCTTTTTCATTTGGCGGGCCCACATACACAAGCCTATCAAAACGTCCTGTCAAATTGTTATTATAAAAAAAATTGAGCTGCAAAAACCCCAGAAAAAGGAAAGATCACAAAATTAGATACATTAGATGAAGTTAAGTCAAACCTGGTCTCAAAAGGGCCGAGTCAATCTTATCTGGTCGGTTTGTAGCAGCAATGACAGTGACATTAACTCTCTGGTTCAAACCTACATCAACCAATAAATTGCAAAAACAAAACAGGAGTTGAATAATTAGAGTCAGATAACTAGTTATAATGAAACAAGGTGCGGGAAAAAATGTTTGGATGTGCATCTGCTGCAATAATGAGATAATCAGAAGATTTCGGTGTTGATACTTTTGATTTTTAGGAATGAACTAATAAATGACCAGCAAAGACATTTTTGACAAAAAGAGAGACATTTATCCAAAATGTTACTGAATTATGTTTAAAATGGGTAAAATTATATTTTACCCTTTATAATCAGTTTGCTTGTGTCTGGCGTGGAAATGTTAATCTGATTATTTAACCCACTAGATAAGCAGATTGAATGCTCATTAACTTCTGATATTTAACAAATCAATAAAAGATGACGGACATTTTTGTTAATAAAAAAATGCACATTTTTTGAAATGAGAGTAGAAGTCCCACAAATTAAGTCTAAAAATGGGTAAATAGATCACTTTTGTTTACCACTAGTCTTTAGATAAAAAAAAAATTTTGTTGCAGCTGTTGTGGAAGTAATTTTATCTCAAAATTGATAATCAACCAAAATGTAACATTGTAACTTACTTCCATCCTTTTACCATTAAACTTAAGACATGACAAGTGATAAAGATGTGGGGGTGTGCCATTGCATCATTTTACATGCCATAGGCTGCTTATAAATAACTATGGAAAACTGGAAGTATGTTACATACAGTGAAAAAAAAAACATTTTTTACATACATACAATAACAAAAAGATAAAATTAAAATGCATTTTGGTGTAATAAGAATATAAGATACTTAGAAGCAGAATTTCCCCAACATTGAAATTTAAAAGTGATAATGAACATATTACCGTCTAATTCAACAAGAAGTTGACTCATAACCCTGTCAGCAACGGAAACTCCATCGTTTTCCTTCCCACGAATATTAGCAAGACCATCTAATTCATCAAAAAACACTATCGAAGGGGCATTAGCCCGTGCTTTTGCAAACAAAGATTTTAAAGCCTTTTCTGATTCACCAACCCATTTGCTAAAAAGTTCAGGGCCCTTTACTGCAAGAAAATTGAGTTTAGCCTCAGAGGCTACCGCACGGGCCAAAAGGGTTTTACTACATCCCGGTGGCCCGAACAATAAGACCCCAGTAGGAGGACGGGTACCAATGCGCCTGAAAGCATCCTGGTGTTTTTGAGGCCATTCTACAGCTTCCATTAGCTGCATTTTAACCTCCTGTTGGCCACCTACGTCTTTCCAACTAACCTTTGGAACCTCAAGTATCACCTGATTGGAGATTAAAAAAAGATCAATTGATAGATAAGAGGAACTAAAATTATGTCCCCTATAACATCAATTAGAATAAGACAATAAGGCTGCGTTTGGTTGGAAGGAATGGAATGGAATGGAATGGAATGGAAATGAGAAACTAGTATAATTTTCAAGTAAAATTGTGTTTGAGTGAGCAATTAAAAGTAAACCCAAGGGAATGTTTCACCTCAAATTCCCTTGGTTGTGGGATTTCAAAATCCTTCCACCTAGAGAGGGAATTTGAAATCTCACAACCAAGGGAATTTGAGGTGAAGCATTCTCTTGGGTTTTACATTTCATTACTCACTCAAACATAATTTACTTGAAAATTATACCAGTTTCTCAATTCCATTCCATTCCTTCCAACCAAACGCAGCCTAAGTTTAGATACTCTGCTTTATAACATCTTTACTTGACCGCTAATAAGGTGGCAATTCCGGACCGTTTACTTACGAATGGGTCGATTTGGGTTATTTTCTATTTCTAACAGGTCAAACAAAACATTACCTAAAAAGGGCATGTGCCAATTGGGTTGAACAGTCAAAGGACACCCCAAAAGTGTTCATAAATTATATAATGCATAAAACCTCCTATCATTTAGTCAAAATAATGGATTAACATTAAAACAATGTAGTTTCGTAATCATAGCTGACACGTTTATAAAAAAAATTGAAACTCCTGGACAGAATGTTTGGGGCCAACCAGTCAACCCTATCCAACCCGTCCAGGCCTTACCAAGCAATTACCCATTTGATCTGTTACTGTAGATTTAATGTTCATACGTGGTAAATGCGTCATAAGGTGTTTGTTTCTCCCCTGGAGATGTGCAATTCAGACACGTTCTTATGAATTGGTCGCTTCAGGTTAGATATTTTTCAGGTGTGTCGAACAGGAAATTAAAAAGGTAGCTAAAAAGAAAACATGTCAGATGGGTAGGACAAGTCAAACATGGTGAAAATAACTGAAAGTGCATTTTTAATGTATAAAAGCTCCTAAATCATTTAACTCAAAATTATACTATTACTAAAATAATCCAACTTTTGTTAAACCATATAGCGATCAGTTACTTATAATAGGCAGTTTCGATAAATAAGTAGTCAAACAAAAATAATACTGTGAATCATCTCTGCACATAATGTTATCTTTGTTTATTCAAGACTGTTGTAAGTGATTGAGTTTTCTAAGTTGTCATAGAATGGTAATCATTATATATTTAGTATTGAAGAAGGGTAAATATGATAACATGAAATTTAAAAGAATATATGTGAAACACAGAGCTTTTAGAAGGATATACGTGTGTGTGCGAAGTGCACATATATAATACCTCTCTCATTGCGCTTGGTCTCACTTTAATTCTTGCCTTCTCAAAATCCTCAAAAGAAACGCTCAAATTTCCCCCTATTCGATCACTTTCAACACTTTCTAAATCCAACTCCAAATTAGATAAAATGTCCAAATTATTTCCGATATTCAAATCCGTATCATCCGACAAAGATCTCATTTTACTACTCTCAGGAGACAATGATTCATCATGGATCTTGCCAATGCACCGCCTAAGACAAACAAAGGCAGCTTCATTGCAGAGGGACACCAGGTCAGCACCCACAAACCCATGGGTTGCCATAGCCAAATGATGAATTTCAGTATCTGAAAGATGGTGTTCTTTTTCACTAAGCAAAGTAAGTAATATTTCATAACGTTGACTTGGAGATGGCACACCTTCATATAATTCAAACAAAGAATAAAAGTTTACTTCAAAAATACATAGTAATGAGCAAAATATTTAAAGGAAAGTTTTTGAGTGAAACACACATATATTTATATATAAATAATAATCTTGAGGATCTCCAACACACTTGGAGAAAGGATACAACTTTCTTGTAAGAGCTGGGTTGGGTAAGCCTTGAAACACTTCTTGTCGAAAAATTTCAAATTTTAACGAATAACTAATATGTCAAATATGATTAGAAATAGTATAGTATTACAAATATAATGAACCTTCTTAAATTAAACAATTTTGGAGGTTTTATGCATCAAAACTCTCAATTCATTTGAAAGTCTCCTTCGAGCTTTTTTTTATTTTATTTTATCCCGCTTGACCCATTAGAACTAAAGCATAACACAATTAGACCTGTTCATAACCAAACATATGGAAATTGTTTCATAAGTTTCTTTACCTATTTCAATTTCCCTATCAAGTCTTCCTGGTCGTCTTAGTGCGGGCTCAATGCTATCAGGCCTATTAGTTGCAGCAATAACAAGTAGGCCTTCTGTTCTGCTAATTCCATCCATCAAATTTAGTAAAGTTGCAACAATTCTTCCGGAAAGTTCTTCACCACCTTCTTTCCGTGATGGTGCAATGGCATCCAATTCATCTATGAATACCTTAACAAACCAAAAAAAAAATGTGCTCCTTAATTAACGTTTTTATCCAAATGAGACCCCATAGGTTTATCCCATCTGTCAAGTATGTGTATATGTTCATTCATCCTCACATAATGAAATGAAACACAATATAAAAGTGAGAATATAAATTAAACGAACAAGAGAATAATGATTTTAATAATTTCATTGTATTCCCATTAGGCTTGCGGTTACGTTTATTAAACCTATACTTATGGTTTACTATTTTAGCATTCTTTGTGTCATCAGATATACTAGCAAGAAAAAAAGGACCAATTAGCCAGCTACAGTCACATGCATATTTTTAAGAGGTGGCAAAATGGGCAAGCAAGGTGGATTGGTACCGAGTCAAATGGGTTCAAGAACCAAACACTTTCAATTCCAACAAAATAAAAATATTAAACTACATTATCAAATGTCATTACAAATTTATTCAATGATAATCTAATTTTTTAATAAAATGATTTATGAATTTCAAGAACCAGTTCGACCCATTTAACTCATTTCCCTTAAAGCTAATTTTTTTTATTAGTTTGATCAATTAGAGATAAAACATAACCTGAATCAACCCATTCATTGGAAAAAAGATTTGCTGCGAGTGATACAGGAAAACAAATTATATGAAAAGGTTAAAGAAGTGTGATGGAAAATAGAAAAAAAAAAAAAAAGAACTTACCACAGCAGGTGCAGCTCTAATAGCTGAATCAAAGACTGCATGTAAGGCTTGTTCACTTTCACCATAAAATTGACTCACAATTTCTGGTCCATTAATAGGGAATAGATCAACACCAGCATCATTGGCACACAATCTGGCCAATGAAGTCTTCCCTGTGCCAGGTGGACCATGAAGTAACACTCCTTTTGTTGGACGTAAACCCATACTATAAAAATTGATAAAAATTTGCTTTTTAATCAGTAAAAATATTGTAAATCTTTTAGGGGGTGATTGCATGTTTGTTTTGAAAGTGATTATGTGATATTGGATAATCAATAATTAGTTGTAATAAAAAGGAATACAAATGATGTTGGGAATCAATAAATTCAAATTTCGGGAGGCTTCATGAGGTGCTTCTTTAGGAGTTAAACTTCCATTTGTCCATATATCAAGAAATAGTTTGATGTGAGTCTACTGTTTGAAATTGTAACAATCAGATGTTCGAGGGTTTAAATATTAGGATTATTCAGAATTAATAGATAAAAGGGTATATAGCACTAACTGTGTCATTTTATGTAATGAACTATTCTTTCACCATTTAATGTAATAAAATTTTGTTCTGTGACCATTTGATCCAGTTGACCTCCTATAATGGGGGAAAGACCTGGTATAAGTAATTAAAAGGTAACATGGTAACAGCTTGTCTCAGTTATAGCAGTTGGTTTGCATCAAATGGTGATGAAATCAGAGTTTTTTAAATTAAATGGTAAAAGGAGAGTATTACATCAAAATTAAATTAAAGAAAAGTGGTAAATAAGTGATTTTTTGTAACCTTAGATAATCCCTTTTGTTGCAGTTTGAATGATAGTGATTATTTGACCCCTAAAAATTCATATAATTAGAAGAATCTATTAATCCAAACCTGATAACTATGACTTCCAATTGTAAGACCAAATTATCAGTTCCAAAACGCAAATCCAACACCCCCCCCCCCCCCCCCCCCCCCCCGCTTTAGCTATTTCAGCCCTTGTGTACTTAAACTTGCATATAAGCATACATGCAAACTTCATTTAAAAGAAGCAGCAATAATAATACAGAAGGAAAAAGAACATATTTAGCATCGCCAGCATAAAGCAGAAATAAAATGTACCTTGAAAGGGTGTTCTTTTGTGATGATGCAATAATAATATCCTTCAAAACCAAATACTCCTTTGACAAGCCTCCCAATTTAGGAATATCATTCAGTATCTTATCTATGCTATCCTCACTACGTATATCAAAATTTGTTTTCTCAGAAAACAAATGAACTTTGGTACCATGGTCCACTAGTAAAACATTACCATGCTCAGATATATCTGAGGATTGAATAAACAAACCATTATTTCTCTCAAAACCCTCATAAGTATTATTATTATCATTATTATGCTCAGATACTTTTTCTGCATCTACAACCTTGAAAAGACAAAGCTCTGAAAGTATTGGAATTACTACAAGGTTTCCATAAATTAAATGACGGGAATTTAAGATAGACATAGTGCAGGTCTGAAGAAGCTTTTTTCCAATTTCATCCTCCAGTATTTCTTTTATATTACAAGAATCAAAAGATGAGTCAAGCGATTTTGAAGCGGTCAAACGTGTTTGACCATGTCTTGGTGAAGTCGGCATGCTGGAACAGGGAGAACTTAATTTCGACTTCGACATAGATGGTGTCTTTGGAGATGAAATATTTCCATTTTCGGATGGAAAATCAGCGTTAGATGTTTTGTTATCTTGATTACTAATTGAACTCCTTGACGAAACCAAGGATAAATGTAGGTCTTTGCATTTGTGTACTGAAATTGAATTATGGTTTACAGGATAAACAAAAATTATCCTGCCAGAACTTGGATACCCCATTGCAGAGGAAAGGGTTGAAGATAATCGTACACCATTTTTCGTAACCTGAAATAAAGATGAACTAAAGCATTTAGAACTTAATATAGATTGCGTTAAGCCATTAAGTCATAAAATTCTTGAATGTTTCAAACCTTACAAGAAGGGAAAACTGTAGCTAGAATGAAGTGATTTCCTGTTCCATTAACAGTTTTTTCATTGAACCCATAATGTCTGGCACACTCATCCATCAATGAGCTAAAAGGGTGACCTGAGACATCTTTCCTTAAAGAAGCAAGTGATACCTGTTGATAAATTTTAAATATTACTAACCTCACAAAAACAAAATACAGAGATTTTAGGTTATCATAAAAAGGCATTATGGCATGATTATATATCTATAATATTAATATTAACACAGATACAAAACTTTACGTCTATCACAAACTATATTATTATGACTAATTATATTCAGCTAGCAATGGTAATAGCAAGAAAGAACTTTAAAGAAACAATCATTGGTGTTGGTTGTTTGGATTGGAGGTTTAAAAGAGGTTATTGTGACTTGACGAATTAATTATAAAATCATAATCAAATAATCAGTTAATTTAGCTATGGCCTATAGGCTATAGATAGATGAGTAAGTCTACAATTATCACAATAATCGGTTTTCTTACAGCAATTTATTACATGTTTCCACAAATCTCATTATAAATAATTAGAAGATCAGAACCAATACCACTTTTACCCAAACATTCAAAACTGATTATTGCAACTTCAACTTAGGTGTGTTTGGGATCGAATTTGCAACCGAATTATCTGATCATTGTATTTCAAATAGCACAAAGTTAACTTTAACAGCTGAACGGAAGCCATTTGATTCTGATTATCAACTTATTCAAGAATCACATAATCAGTTCAAGAGTAGGTTACCCAAAACTGATTATCAATCAACCACTTAGGGTAATCTACTTGTTAAATCATCAAATAATGTCAAATACTCAAAAAACTGATCATCTTATGACTGTTTAATGATTTAAACTTACAGATACAATGGAACCAGGGGTGATTGAAGAAGCAATCATGGAGGTTTCAGAAAGCCATATTTTACACCCTTTGGATTCAATTCTACCAGAAGCATCTTCAGTTATACGACAAATCAAAGCAGAAGCGCCGATAAACGAAGGGTGTTTGGTGGAAATCTCTTCCAGTGAACGCAATAGCAACTGTTCATCATCTTCGTCGTTGTAATTTGAGTTCAGATTCGAATATGACGATGAACTGCTGCGAGGAGATGGTGTTGCTGCATCTGAATTGGAAAAAGCCTTTGATTTGGAGTTCTTTTTGCTCTTTGAAGGCATTGTTTCAAGCAAATCAAAGATTTGGGGTTTTGGGGTTCTTTAAACCCAAAATGAGGGTTTTGGGGTGATTTGCATTTGTAAAATAGCCCCTTGGTTTTTAGCCTCTTGCTGTTTTTTAAATAGATCTTGGATTTTACCGTCTTGTTCTTTTTCAAATAAATGCACCAAACTTCTGAATGCTTCAATGGATTTTTTATTTTTATTCAGATAATTACATTAAAAAGCATTATATTTTTTCTTTATTTTTTGTTTAAATAATATTTTTTATATCATTATCATTATTTTTTTTATTTCCTTCATTCACAATCATTTTTAAAAATATTAAAAAAATTATAGGGATTAAACAGTGATCTATAGAATCTAATAAAGCAAGGTTTTTTTGCCACTTGTCACTCTATTAAACCACTCTTTTGACACTTGTTATTTTTCTAAAAATTTTTATTTTATTTTCATTCCAAAAGTATATTATAGCAATTTAATACTCAAACTAATTTCTCTCTCTTAATAAAAATTAATTTTAATAATTGATTACTCTCTCTTAATAAAATTTAATTTTATTAATTGATACATTTTTCTCTCTCATTTATATTTTTTAAAATCAAACTATGTTTTTGAAAATAAATTTTACTAAGGAAATTAAAAAGTATATCTTTTTATTAAATAAAAATAATAAAAAAAAGTTTTTATGTAATATAAAATTTTCTAAAAAATTAAATATTTTTGAAACAAAATATTTTAAATCAATCTTTTTTAAAAAAATTATAAAAATATAATATTTTTTAAAAGTAGTTTTATTAGAACAACCAGAATAATTAGAAACCCATGTTTTTAATAAACAAGATTTTTATAAACAATACATTTTTTATAAAAAAAATCTTCAAACGAATATTTAAAAATAAAACTATTTAGATAAAAGAGTTAAAAAAAATAGAATAATTGTTTTATTTCTTAAACTATTACGTATATATAATTTTAATCATATCTTATATTAAAATATTGTAGTGTAACCGTTCGTTTTTATTACTAACTATAATCCGTTTAATAAATGGGGTTCTATCCTATCTATGTATCTATATATTTATCTATCTATAACAAATAAAATCTAAAATAAGACTTGACACAACTATAAGTTTTATCATACTAACTTTCTCATATCTTTTTATTATTATTATTAATACTATTGAATACTAATAATATTAATCATACAATTTTCATATTAAAAATTATATAATTTAATAAATTAAAACTTATATTTTTATTAAAAACCACACTTTTAAAAATAAAAGTTTTATAAAATATAGAATACAACAAGCTTTTTTAGAATAAATTTATTTTTCTTAAAATAAAATATTCAAAACCCACATTTTTTTATAAAATAAAAGTTTAAGAGAAATATATTATTGTTTATTTACTTAAATTAGCTATTCACATACAATTATAATCATATTTTATCTTCAAACATAGTTTTATAATTTACAAATTTTTATTACTAATTGTTTATTATTTTATTTATCCAACCCGTGTAATACACGGGGCGCTAACCTAGTTCTCAAATATACTAATTCATAATAATATTTTCTCTCTCCTTCACTCACAACAACTCAAAACCATTTCATATAATATACCAAACACACTCACATAATTTTAGAGATTTCACTATGAATGCTCTTAGATCATGAAAATTTGTTAAGGTTATTGTTTAATGATTTAATGTTGTGTTTTGAGACCAAGAAGGCAGTTGCGACCTTAGGATTTATCTCTCTTCCTGCTGCTCCAAAACCTGCTACTGAAAAAAAGGAAACTTGGAATTAGATCAGGAAAATTTGTTAAGATTATTGTTTTGTGATTTAATGTTGTGTTTCGAGTTTACTTAATGTGAGAATGGAAATGAAATTTTTTTTTGTTTTTAGTTTAAAATGAATGATTTTAATTTTCAACTTCCTTTCATTTATCTTTTATTCTCTACTTAACTAAACTCGGAAACATAACTTTCCTACTTTTCTTTCACTTTCTTCCAAATAAACCTCTGAAATACAATTAATTTTTTCCTTCCGCTTCCATTTTCTTGTCTCTTTTAATAAACTCGGAAACATAACGTAAGGTCATAAATTCAAGTTGTAATTAACAATTTCTTGCATAAAGTATAAGGTATGATTCTATATATCATATTGTAAAATTTTCCCACAGTCATGGATGGTCAAGTCACCAAAATCACTTCACATAATCATATGAGTTAACATGTGTTATTATACCATCTATTGTTTTTATTTGAAATAATTCTAAATAGTATATAAAATATAAGGTGTAGATTTATATATCGCTTTCTAAACTTGTAATATTACACATTTTCTCAAATCATGTTTTAAGACCATTGTACATCATGCATTGAAAACATGTTTTTTGAAGATATATGTAATTTTACAAGTTTATAATATTATATGTGTAATTCTCCCAAAATATAAATTATAGATTAGTAATAGTGATATGACGATTATGAAATTAATACACTAGTTTGATATCAATATGTAGACTCTTAAGCTATCTTTTGAGTTTGATATGCTTCCTTGTTGAAAGTTCATCTTCTTTATTGTTTTTCTTTTCTTCACAGAAAGTGAACACAAAAAATAAATTATTTACCTTTTTCATGAGTACAAAATCAGCAGAACATGGTTCATCATATAAATGTGTAGACCTATTAAAGAACTTGCATATAAAAAATCTTTTACTAGGAAAAGAATACATAACATTTTTATTAGAATTTTATGCATCTTCAACTAATTCATCAAAAGGTTGCAATTCAAAGAAAGCCAACAAAACAATGACCTTGCCAATCTATGAATTTGTTATCGTAGTTTTACTCCTTGATTGTTGAAATAAATCTCAAATGAGTGGGTAGATTTCGAATTATGTCAATATGAACTCTCTTTCTGTTGAACCACTGTGAATACCCAACGAGATCTCAAGTCTAGCTTGCATAGTAACAAACATGTTGATACATCAAAGAGAAATGAGAATATGTTTTCTGTGTGAAAACCATTTGACGTTAGAATAAGTATTTAAACAAATAAAGCAAGGGTGTGTTGATATGTGTAAAGTTGAGAGAATTTCGGAGAGACTGTGTTACCTTTATTCCTCTATTTATAGTATTTGATTTAGGGTTTCCTCATGGTGGTTCCTATGAGGATTTTATGGGTCTTGAAAGGGCACAAACCCTGATGCATGCTTTGTTTGATTGGTGATGAGTGTATACTCTTTTTATGTGTGCTCCCTTCACCCATAAAACGATCCTTGCAACGGTCTGGAGAGCTAGATATAACCGGCGTAGTTCGTACTTTTATATATGTGGCTGCCAAGTGTCCTGACAAGGCCGTGGTTCTTGTCTGGCGGGTGTTTTTGACGGGTTGGATCTACCGATGAGTTTGTCCATTTGAACTCGTTACTCTTCCATACTAGTGTATGTCGTCTCATTTCATTTTATATTGTCTTTTATCATACTCTTAACAAAAGTTATACGAATTTATAGGGGTGGTCAAGGATTCAATTAATGGTTTATTCGGCTATGAAAATTTTTTGGGCTTAACTAGGGGTGCAAACGAGCCGACCCGCTCATGAGCTACTCGAGATCGGATCGATAAAAAGCTCAAAACGAGCCGAGCTTTATCGAGCCCGAGCCAAGCTCGAGCTTGGAAAAAAGCTCATTTAATTATCGAGCCCGAGCCCGAGCCCGAGCTTCACTTATCTAGTTCGAGCCGGCTCGCGAGCCTAAACGAGCTTTTTATTTATATATTTTTATTTAATTTATTTAATATATTATATAAATAATATCTATTATATATAAATTTACAATTAAAAACAATTAAATAATATGAATAATGTTCTATATAAATTATATAATTATAAATATATATATATATATCAAAATTAAATATAAAAATATTAAAAATAATATTTAAATAAATAAACGAGCCGAGCCCGAGCCGAGCTCGAGCTTGGAAAAGTATTTGTCGAGCTGAACTCGAGCTTTAAAAATAAAACTTGAAACGAGCCGAGCTCGAGCTCGAGCTCTCCTAAGTATTCACGAGCCGAGCTCGAGCCCATACGAGCTCGAGCCCATACGAGCTCGGGCTCAGCTCGGCTCGGGCTCAGCTCGGCTCGTTTGCACCCCTGGGCTTAACCTTTAACTTAGTTGAATCGAATTGAAAATAGGCCTAATCGAACTGAATTTAATTGATTAAATTGTTTAAACCAACTTATTTTATATTATTCAGTTCGGGTATCCGACTAAACCAGTTAATATGCCGTTTTTTCAAATAACCGAGCCCCACAAGCATGATTTTGTGTAACTGTTAACCGAACCAAAAACCTAAGTCATAATGTGAAACAGTTTTTTGGGTTACGAATACGATTCAGTATTCAATTATTTTAGGTTTTTGTTTTTGAACACCCCTACTCATATCACTATATTTGTGTAATTTTAAAGATACTTTTTGCTTCAATCATATGGTATTATGCTACGTATATTCGTTAAGTGTTCATGCACGTATTGACGAGTGTAAGGATAAACCAACGAGTTAGACTATTCGATTTTGAAAACATCATACCTAAAATCAAACTCAAACTCTAGTATATAATGGGATATGCTAAAGATACATCACCCCATTTGTGTACATTACCATTTCTTCATATTGGTCGTATGATGCCAAATCAAGTATGCACACTAGAGCATTTCACATCATACAACCCGTATGATATAGTGAAAACGGTCATGGGAGTCGTGTTACTTTCTTAGTAATCACATCAAACATTTATTTGTTAAACTAAAATCATAGGGCTCTTATGATTGGTCCTTGTATAGTGTGTATGACCATTTTCACCCTTTCGTACAACCCGTACAATTAGTCTTTGTCCTATTGTACGGCTCGTGTATCTTCATTCTCAACCATCAAAAGATTTTGCAGTGATACCTTACAAAGAACAAATATTTTAAAATTTTATTTTTTTATTTCAATATTTACGTATGTTTTTCTTCGCTCTAAAAACACTTAACATTATAATTAGTATTTTGTTATTTAGTTTCATAATACATTTATATTTTTATATAATTATGACGTCACCGGATTTTAAAATTCATTTAAGATATACAAGTCCCACCCATAAAACAATGTGTTAGAGAGTTTGATTTTGAAAACATCAGACCCGATATCAAATTTGAATTATAGTATTCAATAAGATATGCTAAAGACACATCACCCCATTTGTGTACACCATCATTTCTTCACACTTTTCATATGATGCCAAATCAAGCATACACACGAGAGTATGTTACATCATACGAGTCACATGATATAGTGAAAAATGGTTATACGAGACGTGTTACTTTCTCAATTTCATGTCGGATGTTTATTTGTTAGATAAACATCACACGTGTCTAAAGGCGGGTATAGTTTGGTAGGAGGGGGATAAGCCCCCCATGCAAGCCAACCAAGACACCATTAAAATATTTTAAAGGGACCCGTTAAATAGACACCCCATGATTTTAAATCAACACCCCAAAATTTCTATACGTGTCGTATAGCCTCATACGCGTCGTAAGGGGGGGGGGGGTTTGTATAGGGCTATATGTGTCGTATAGCCCTCTGACAGCCCCCTGAATTTTTCCTCGTAGTCAGTGTCGAAATTCGCTATACGCGTAGTATAGCCCTATATGTGTCGTATAGGGGGGTCGTATAGGGCTATATGGGGCGTATAGCTATCTTTCGACCCTATACGCCGTGTATGGACCCATACGCGACGTATAGGGGGTGTCGATTTATCTGGGTGGGTGTCTCTATATTAGGACCCATTTTAAATTTTACTTATTAGAGGCCATTATGAATTAATTAATAGGGAAAAGGGGGTACTATGTTGGATAAATTTTAAATGCGAGGGTATTCTACAAAACAAAACTAAAAGCAAGGGCATTTTGACCAAACAAAATTAAACGTAATTGACTTCTACTCCTAGTGGTGTTTTGATAATTTGAACGGAAATAAATAAAATGTTATTTCCATGAAGTTTCTTACATAAAACTTTCATCGACTATTTTGTTGAGACTTTAAGTTTCCATGTTTATTTTTTTATAATTTTTTAATTTTGTTACTTGTTTTGTTAACAAATTTAAAATAATTATTAAAATTATCAAAGTAAATTACTATTTTGGTTCCTGTCGTTTAAACATTTAACCATTTGAGTTCAAAAAAGAATCTTTTAATCGTTTCGGTACCTGATATTTATATTTTATAACCCTCCTTGGACTCAATACCATTTTAATTTTTTGTTAAATATGGTCATGTGCTCCTCACATAAGAGGCATGTTAGACTTTTTCACTTGCTCTTGAGATCTTTTATGAGATCTTTTATTTATTATAGAAAATTAACTAAAACATTGCACCAGGAGGGACCAAAACCATAATGTTATTGTACTAATTTTAATAAACTCGTGTACACGGGTTGAATAAATAAACAAATTAAATATAATAAAACTTTAATAGTTATAAAATAATATTCTAAGATAAAATATGATTAAAACTATGTATAAGTAAGGATTATAAATAATAAATATATGATATAAACTTTTTAATCTTTTGTTTTTAAACTTTTTTTTTATTTTTTCCAAAAAAAATAAAAATTTTGTTTCATAACAAACATTTTAAAAAATATAATTTTTCAAAACATTTTTATTATAACTCCTAATTTTAATTAATTTTTGTTTATAAAATTTTTACCTAAAACATCAATGTTTGAATATTTAAAATTTTTATAAAAGTTTGATGTTTTAGAAAAATTTCTAAATTTATAAATATTTATTTATTTAGAAACAATATTAACAAAAAGATACATTTTTTAATTTATTATTACTAATTAATGTAATATTAATAGAAATGAGAAGCGGAAAAAATTTTGGTAAGATGAAATGTACTGGTGCCATGTGTCCATCATAATTAATATTTTATTAGAGTAGTAAGATATGATTAGTTCCATAGAAAATTGCAATAATATTTGAAGGGGTTAAAAATTGCTGCTGTATAAATACTCTAGTAAAACAACCTAAAAACAAGCCATAAACCTACAGTAAAATTGCCGCAAAAACAGTACATAAACCGCATAAAAATAGCTTAAATATTACTAATAAAATTGCTATTAAAACAGCCCATAAAATGTTGTATGAATATTGCAAAAAAGAGGCCCAAAATGTTATAAAATTGCTATTTAAATAACTCATAAACTACTATATAAATACTACAAACAGCACAAACATATCGTAACATTGCCACTAAAAACAACCCATAAAGTAAAATTGCTTTTAAAACAGCTCATAAGTCCAAAGAACGAGAGTTGGCTTCCTTAAGTCAGTTGATCCTTAGTAGCTCAGTGGTAGAATGATCGTCTATTAATTAACTTGTTGTAGGTTCAAATCCTACTTTGGGAGAATTTGTGGTGTAAATGCTACAAGAACAACCCGGAAAATTATGTTAAATCACATCATACACTATTCTATAGATGTTGTAAAACAACCCAATATCACAGTAAAATTGTTGTAAAACAACCCATAAAATATTGTATAAATGTTGCAAAAACAACCCAATAATGCAGTAAAAATTTTAGTTAAAACACAAACTAGCATGACAAAAGACACAAGGTATAATGAATAAAGACATTATACTAATTCTTTATAGAACACGGCAAAAGACATCACAAAACCATAACTTCATTCCCCAAGACTTCATAAACCAAATGACTTGTTTAGCTCTTTTGTGCCACTTTTTCTTACAAGATGGAGTATGTGGTAGAAAATTATTGCCATTAACTTTCCAACGTTGTTAATCTTTTTTGACAACTCTTTAGCAGATCTTTTTATAACATTCTTTCGCATACCAACTTATATATGATGTTTGGTTGGTAGTAGTGATATAAGGCAGCTTGATGGTGTTCATAAATCCTTGCCATTGATTGGGTCAATAGTATTCTTATAAACCTTCTTCCGTGTGTCTAACTAACACACTTTATCAACCCATGATTCTAAAATTCCAACTTTAACACCAAATCTAATCCTATCCTAGTTTACCGCCATTGTGTGCTTACAAGGCATGCCTGTCAGTTCCCATTTCCTACATGAGCATGTTTTAGTAGCCACGTCTATCATACACTAATCATTCCATGGTCCACTCACTGCACTTGTTATGACTATTTCACATGATAGTATATCGAGGGCCCTCAGACTTGATCAAGTTAAATGTCTTTGTACCCGTGGGTGTCAGTGGACCATCATATTTAGCAATCAACTTGTTCACAACCCTCATAATGTATTCTTTAATATACTTTAAACATGTGATTATTGGCTTGTCCATACATCTTACCAACTACTTATTAAAAGCCTAACATAAACTATTAAAAAAAACATCACACTTTGACCTACTTATCACAAATCAAATGAAATCACATAACAAATGACACAACAAAACAAATGAAATCACATATATAAATAAGTCACATAACAAATGAAATCTCATACCATTGAAATATGATCTTGCCCAATGTTTTGGTGGTATTTTTTGCAACCGCTTGTGTAACGATGGATTTTGTTTTCCAATTGCTTCCATTTGTGTGTTAAATTGAAGAATTGTGGTTGCACTTGCATATCTCCGTTTTATGTTCTAGTATAGGTTGATCTCCATTTGTATTTCATATTTTCATGGATGATGCCCTACAAAGAAAACAAGTGAGTACATACAACAACTGAAAATAAAAAAACTAATGTTTAAGCAATTATCTTTTGTCGGTCACTAATGAATGTAAAGTTAGAGTTAACACATAGATCTAGATCCTCTCCAAGATACTCTAAAACCCAAGTCCAAGAATTAGATAATTCTGCTTCAATTATAACAAATAATACCGGATAGATTCAATTATTAGAATCTACACCAACTGCTATAAAGATCTGTGGACAGGATATAAACATTTCATGAAGTAACCATCTAATCCCACTAGCTTAAATTCAACTTTTAAAGCACCATAACAGATGTAGATCTTTTTAAATTTCCTTGTTTTACTTGTGAGGTTAAATTCCCTTTTAGCATCTATCTTTACAGTTGTGCTAGAATTAGATCTAAGCAATTCATTATAATAATCCTTAAATAGTAAGTACTGTGATGTGTAGTCATCTTGAAGTTTGTTTATAGCCATTACCTTTGCCCTAAAGATTTTTACAAACCCATTTGAACTTGATGTTTTTTGAATCTGGTATTGAAGAGCCTTTAAGGGTTTGATTCTATTATTTGTTCCATTTCCTTAGCTATAGAACTAATAGTATAAAGTTTGACATCCCTAGTTTGTAGGCATTTATGATTTTTAATAAAAGCCCTTACCAACCATAAATCTTCTTAGTTTTTCCTTGAAATATGCAGTGCCCATGGGCAAGTAGGTATTGAGTGTTTTTTCCATGGTCTATTACTTTTAGAGGACCAACCCATTTATGAAGACTCACCTGCACTTTAGGTACCACCCATAGTTTGAGATTTTCCTATAACTTTTGAAACATTACCATCTTGCTCACCTGAAACAAATAATGGATTAATACTTAAACAAACAACCCTAAACATAATCTTGTTATTTCTTACAATTAACAGTTGTCTTCTAGTATCAACAACATGTTTTTCACAAGAAATTTTATTTCTTATTCGTTGTCAAAAGTTTAACCCGCATAAAATGGTAATGCATCAAGGCACTTTGCTTGTTTCTTTTTCTTTCTAAACTTCTTGACTTCCGTGTTTAGTAAATATTCATCATCACTTTCACTTTAAAGTCATCTAGACCAATGTCTTGATCATCATCAAAATCCTTATCAATAGTAGCTTCGAACGACTCCATTCAACATTAACTTCCTCAAATATGCTATCTCTATCCTCCATAAGATCATCATCTTCATGTTGCCTCTCATCTTCAACGTCATCATTAACATCAAATGTATGTTGATCTTCAACTTGATGTCACTCTAAGATAGGATTAGATGGCTTGGGAACCGCCAATTCTTTAATAACAACCTTGGTAAGAGACTTGTTATATATGTTAAACCTTGATACCCAATGCTCAATATATATTTCAATAACCTTAATCTTAGCCACATGTTTCAAGATCAAAATCACATCTTGATCTTTAGCTAGTGGTCTTAAACCAAAATTCAAGTCTGTCTCTGGAATTCTAAAATGATAAAAATAATAATTGATTTTCTGGGTATCCCATCTCCCTTGTCATGACATTAAGCTCAAAATATTTACGTCAACTGTATCTACATAATTAATTTTTCCATCAACATAACTACCATTTGGATAAATACTTTACCATGAAATATCTTTAGAGAAAAAATACTAGGGTTTTGCCCTATCATCATAATACAAAATTAATGTTTTTGGAATTGCTAAAAATGATTAAGTTATTATTTTTGATCAAATAATGAAACTAGCCATATACGACTTTTGGATTAAATATCTGACCATCACCTTGAATCCACTATAGTGTCACCATTGCTAATTTTGTGAAGATGAACGAAAATTTTGGTGAAGATGAACAACTACGTCGATGAACAAGATGATTAACGACTTTTGTGAAGACAACTATGTCGATGACCAAGATGAACAACTACGTCTGATCAAACCCAATGCAATGAAGACAAATAATGATTTTAGGAGTAAGATATATGGATGAATATGAATACGAATTCAAAGAAGGAAAGAAACAATTTAGGGAGTCAGAAGGGTTTTACGTGATACCATCTGATCGAATTAAAAGATTTTGACAGGGTTTAAGTATGAGAAGGGGTAAGTGAAAAAGTCTAAAATGCCTCTTATCAAAAGGGGCATATGATCGTATTTATTAGAAATTTATAATGGTGTTAAGTTCAAGGACAAAAAGGGTTATAAAATTAAACGTCATGTATTGAAACAATTAAAAGATTTTTTTGGACTGAAATGGTAAAATGTGTAAACCATAGGGACCAAAATTATGATTTACTCAAATTATCCGTTAACAAATTCAAAGTAATATTTAAATAAGATGTAATTTAGCATTTTTAAAAAATAAAAACATGTAAATGGTAAATGTAAGATGTGATTAATTACTTAACTAATAATTAATTCTTTCATGTCTTAATTTTTCTACTATAATAAAAGAGTAACTCTAGGTAACACGTGTCAGCATCATATTCTTTCTCACCAAATTTTTCCAGTTCTCTCTCCTATTAAATAATTATCTTAATTACCAATAATATTATTTAATGTTTTTTCGAATAAAAATAGTTTTTAATAAATATAGAAAAGATCTTATTAATAATATTTCTAAAAAAATAATTTAAATATAATAAGAAATTTTTATAAAACATCAAACTTTTTTAAAATTAGTGTTTTTAAAAAGTACATTTTTTATAAATAAAAAATAATTAAAATTAAAAATTATAATAAGAAAATTTTAAAATGATATTTTTTAATACGGTTTTGTTTTGAAAAATATAATTTATTTTGGAAAAAAATAGGGCTGGCAAATCGTGTTTTATCGTGTTTAACAGGTTACAGAAGACGCGATTAGCACAAGTATCAAACATGAAAACGACACCTTTAACACTTAGATTTTGTGGTTTGAATGTGACAGTTATATGTTTTAGGTATCAAGAAGAAGAAATGATAAATCCAAGACTTCTAATTTTAATTATTTTAAAAAAGTAAAATAATACATAGTGTACTTTTTTGCTAAACAGGTCTTATCGTGTCTAAACAGGTACCTATTTTGCCAGCCCTAGAAAAAAAGTTTTAGAACATAAATTTAAAAGTTGATATGATTGTTTAATTACATATTATTCTTACTTATACGTAATTTCAATTATATTTTATAATAAAATATCTTTTTACAATTAATAAAATTTTATTATATTTAATATTTTATTATATTTAATATTTTATAAAGAAATAATTTTTTGTAAAATAAAATTTTTTTCTTTAACATCACATCTTTTTAAAAATATAAAATATACTAAAATTGATGATTTTAAAAAGTAAAATATTTATAAATAAAAATAATTAAAATTGTTAGTTATAATAATGATTTTTTAAAACGGTTAGTTTTAAAACAAGATGCTAAGTTTTTTTTAAACATAAATATTAAAAAATTTGATATTATTATTTTATTACTTATCGTCCTTACTTATATAATTTCAATCATATCTTATCTTAGAATGTTGTTTTATAATTCATAAATTTTTATTTTATTTCATATTTTATTTGTTTAACCCATGTAATATGGGTTATTATAGCTAGTATATAATAAAAGAAAAAAAGTTTGGCCATGTGGCAAGATTTTAACAAATGCATTGCCGCATGACATCTTCACAGCATACAATTGGCAGGTGTCATTTTATTAGCCATATGATTTTAAAAGAAAATGTTTAAATAATATTTGATTTCTAATTAAATCATTCTAAAATTAGATTTTAAAATTTAATAATTGAAACAAAAATTTAAAACTTTAATTTCAAAATCAATTTGCAATTCAATGTGAGATTTTATTTAAAAATAACTAACTAAATTCGTTAAAACTTAAAATTTAACACTAACAATTCAAATATTCAAATGGAGCATATGTAGTTCATAAAATTTAAATTCTAATGGTAACAATCAATTCGAGTTTTTTTGGATTAGTAATTTTAAATTTTAAAAATCTTCTATATTTTAATAATATCGTATAATATTTATCTGCATTATATAATATAATAATATTATTTTATTAAATATAAACAATTTTATTCTCTTTACTATTCTTCAACTATCAAAAATATTTCAAAAATATACAAAATAACTTCTCCTATGATCAAAAAGTCCAGGCATTTTGCATGAAAAGTTTTTCTTACTTCTCCATTATTCACACAATCAATATCTTCGACTTATTTCGTATTGCATTAAATTACAATGTTATGTAAACTTGAATTTAAATTACAAGTTTTTTAATGATAAACCTTAATACTGATATTTTTTTGTCCTGTTATCATAACATTCACTTCCTTTATTTTTTATTTATGTGTACTGGTTTATAAAGTATTGATAAACCATCAAGTTATTTTTCTCAACAGATCAGTATTATAAGTAACTTTCTTAAAGGATCTTGACATATTACGTCATGATTGTAGGTAACCAATGTATAATAGTCCGATGGAAACTTACTCTAATAAGTTTATTGTGGTTGATGAGGAGGTATTTTTCAACTAATCGAATTGTTATATTATCTTTCTACTATAATAAAATAGTAACTAAGAATGACACTTGTCAACACCATATTTTTCCTTTTCAAAATTTTCTAACTTCTCTCTTCTATTAAATTATCATATTAATTATTAATAATATTATTTAATTCTTTTTAAAATTAAAGTAGGTTTTAGTAAATTGAGAAATAAAACTTTTTAATAATGTTATTTCTAAAAATTTTTTTATAGAATAAGAAATTTTTCTAAAACATCTAACTTTTTTTAAAATATGAAATATTTAAAAAAGTAAAATTTTTATAAATAAAAAATAAATAAAATTAAGAGTTAAAATAAGAAGGTTTTAAAAATGATATTTTTTAAAATATTTGTTTTGAAAAAAAAATTTTCATTCTAATTATAATAAAAAAAATTACAATTATTTTTTTTATCTTAGAATATCATTTTATAAATAATAAGATTTTATTATATTTAAGATTTTATTTATTTAACCCTTGTAATAGACGAGTTTATTAAAGCTAGTCCTTTTAATATTTATCTTATAAAACATATATGTTATATATCCTTATCTTTCTTATATTTTTAATTATAGGACACTACAATACAAAAAATATTCTAAAAAGATGATTTCTTAAGTTTGAGAAGTTATTGACTCAATCTGATTAAAAATTTATATACAAAAAAGTTTTAAGATACTTATAGACATTCATATTATTTTTATATGTATTTAATTGTTTCATTTAATTTACATGTATACACATTTATTTAATCGACCTTCACATGCGTATATATTACAGACATATTACTAGTGACTGATAATTTATTTTTATATTTATTTTAAAGAGTAAATTATATGGACGGTTCTTGTAGTTTGGTCAAAAATTTGGATTTGGTTATTAAACTTTTAAAATTTCAAATATAGTCCCTGATGTTATATTTAAATATACTTCTTAAAATGTCATATGTAGAATGTTCAGGTTTTGAAATGCTTCTATAAAAATTTTGATTTTTTATATGTCTCTGTTAAAACTTTTTAATTTTTTAAACATACTTTTTAAAAGCATTGTCGTCTTTCTTAAAGCCATTTGGTTTTTTAAATTTAATTTTTATAATTATTCATTTTCTAAATATTCTTTTTAAAATTTTTTTAAAAAAATTTTAAAAAATTCGTTCGAAAATGAATTGCTTCTGAAAAAGATGTTTAAAAAAGTGGTTGTTTTTTAAAGATGCTTTAAAAAGTAAATAGTTTAAGAAAAAACTTTAAAAAACCAAATAGTTTTATAAAAACGTTTAAAATATCAAATGGTTTTAAGAACAACATTGATAAATGAAGGGTTTAAACACGTTAAAAACCAATCATTTTATAACATATATTATTAAAAAATTATTCATGTATTTAAAACGTATTTTATTATATAATAAACATATTAATAATGAAATAATAAAAATATTAAACATTAAAAAACTTTGAAAAAACAAGGATATAGAGCTTTTATTAATAAAAATAATAATGTAGTTTTAAAGGTAAATTAAGTGAATGGTCAATGAGAAAGAAAGAAACATTAGGGATTATATTCAGAATATTTAAATTTTAAGGACCAAATCTAAATTTTAACACAACATAAAAAACATGCATGTAATTTACTCTTTTTTAAATTTAACTTTTTCAACTCGTGTAACACACGGGTGGTTAGACTAGTCATTTTATAATCATATTTTGTAATATATGATCAAAACTATTTATAACTAGGGGTGCAAACGAGCCGAGCCAAGCCCGAGCTCGTATGGGCTCTAGCTCGGCTCGTGATGACTTAGAAGAGCTCGAGCTCGAGCTCGAGCTCGGCTCGTTTCGAGTTTTATTTTTAAAGCTCGAGCTTAGCTCGACAAATACTTTTTCAAGCTCGAGCTCGGCTCGGGCTCTACTCGTTTTTTTATTTAATATTATATTTAATATTTTTATATTTAATTTTGATATATATATTTTAAATTATATACTTTATATAGAACATTATTCATATTATTGAATTGTTTTTTATCATAACTTTATATATAATAGATATCATTTATATAATATATTAAATAAATTAAATAAAAATATTTAAATAAAAAGCTCGTTTAGGCTCACGAGCCGGCTCGAGCACGATACGTGAAGCTTGGGCTCGGGATCGATGATAAAATGAGTTTTTTTTCAAGCTCGAGCTCGGCTCATTTCGAGCTTATTATCGATCTGATTTCGGGTAGCTCACGAGCGACTCGACTCGTTTGAACCCCTATTTATGACCCGATCATTTTTTGCCCCTCATAATTAAAATTTGAGATCAGCCACTGCCCGAGTCATGAGAGTGTGCACAAATCATTCTCACCCTTTCATAGTGCAGCCTTTATATCACGTGAGTAATATACACCAACCTAAAGACACATTAATATCTTCAAAATGAATTTTGAGACCTATATACAAGATAGGATTGAGTGAAGACCTTCCATTGATTCCAAGTGACGTGGGTATGTGTTCAACCCACCACCAATTTCGTCCCACTAATTAAAGATAAGGAGCCCCCTTCTACAGCCATCAAATCTCCCAATATATAACCCATAATAATACTCCATTATCAATGTTACAATTTTGAAAACTGACCTTCACATCAATCGTCTGCACCATCATTGCATCAAGTAGGTAACTTCTGTAGTTGTTTCTTGAACATTTAATCATGGGTTTGAGAGTAATTAGGGTTTGCAATGGCTTGAACTTGTATTGATTCATTGTAACTTCATGGGTTTTCTTTATTATTTGGGTATGATTGAATGGTTGTAATGTGAATTAGGTTCAAGAATCATGATTAATGAAGTAGTTATGCTCCCATTGACGAACTGTTTAAAGTTGCTCATTTGCTCTCAAAAGTCTAAAAATTTGGTTTTCACCGACTATTAATGTATATTTCTTTCTAATCGCCAATGCTTGAGAGTATGGATTATGTAACTTCATTATTTCTTGAACATCTAATCATGTGATTTAGAGAATTAGAGTAATTAGGCTTTGCAGTGATTGTTGAATGGTTGTAATGTCATAAGTTCAAGAATCATGATTCATGAAGAAGCTTTGCTCCCATTGACAAAATGTTGCATAATATGATTATAGTGAAAATCAAAATGTTCATAATTTTAACCATTTTGAAGTTGCAAGGTTGTTCATTGATCTCAAAAGTTTAAAATTTTGGGTTTTCTATATCCCCAAAGCTTGAGAATGTGGAATTATGTAACTTTATTAAAACAAGTAATCATATGGTTTTCTGATATATTTATATTTAGTGACAAGAATTGTGTTTTCATACCCCTCTAATCGCTAATGATTAATGAATTGACTTAACTTGATACTTTTATTTAATAATGACCTCAAAGAACTTATGAAGAATTAAAATGTGATTTCTAACTTTTTATAAAATACAATTTTCAGGTTGCATTTGGAAGACATCATATTATGGCTCTTTCTTTGCACACTGTATTTCTCTGCAAAGAGGAGACTGCTAATTTGTATGCTAGATCAACATGTCATGAAAGGACCCAAAGGATTGGATCAGCTCGTTCCAGTATAATTATGATGAAAATTCGATCTAATTATGGATGTTATAAGTATTTTCAGTTGTCTAGATCGTATAAGATGAAGTGTTTGCCAGACTCTAACTATTCGACTCCATTGTCACATTGCAAGGAGAAATCTCCAATATGGAGCATTAATGCATTCAAGGTAAATCTTATTGTATAAATTGTGTTTATGGTTCCTTCACTTTTTCATTTATTAATGCTAAGTTAAGAGGGTATGTGGATGTGCGTTTTGAATGTGATTATTGATTGTTGCAACTTAAAAATGCGTAAAATAAGGGTATGTAAGTAATTACGATGTAGTGGCTGATGAGTGATGACACTCACACAAGAGCAATTTACATGTAAATTCAGTTAAAATAAGATTGGTTGCTAAAATGGTATTAGATTTTTAAGTTGGTTCATATTTTATGCCTAATTTAGAGTTACTTGCTAGAATTAAGAAAAAAAAGTATAAAGCTCGTTTCTATAGTGTGCGGCTTGGCACTCTTTGATATTCATTTTTGTTGAAGCTTTATGTTTCACTTAAACCTACTTATTGCTACATGGATTGCAATAACCAGACAATCACTTTGAAAAACACATCCAAACGACACTTAGATTTTCTTTCTTGATATATAGTTAATATTTTGAAATCTTTAATGTTTGAAGGAAATAGAAAGATTTGATCTTAGAAGGGGTATGGTTCTGATTCTTCAAAAGCAATGGAGGCAATTCATACAATTGGCTCTCGTATTGGTTTGCACATTTGTCATCATTCCAAGGGTTGATGCTGTTGATGCTCTAAAAACTTGTACTTGCTTACTCAAAGAATGCAGGTACTTTTGAATCTTTTTAGTAAATGTAAGTTTCAGATGTTAGCGTTTGCAGTTCCATATATTTGTAAAATTAGATGGTTTTGGCAGACGTGTAGTTTTGGTTCATTTACTTATGATTGGGTTCATTTGGGTTTATGCTTTATCTCTAATGGGTCAAGCGATTAAATTGAAAAGAAAATAGCTCAAAAGGAAATGGGTTGAATGGGCCAGACTGGTCGAAAATCTCCCAATATGTATTTTAATGCATAGAACCTCCTTAGTCATTAATAAGTATAAGATTATTGTTACTGAAAATTTATTTATTTTTTATCATAATTGACACACCTACTATTTGTAAAAGAAATTAAAAATATTGAACAAAATACGTTTCAGGTCATCCAACTCGCACCAAGAAGTTACCCACTTTGACCCGTTACCTAAACCCACCTCTTTTCCGTCTCTAGTTATCTTTTTTTTTTAACCATTTGATCTAAAATACAAAATTAAGTAAATCGTATCAATTTTAGTATTATTGAGAGATTGTCCTCGTTACAGGATTGAACTTGCAAAATGTATAGCAAACCCCTCTTGTGCTGCAAATGTTGCGTGTCTCCAGACTTGCAACAATAGACCCGATGAGACTGAATGCCAGGTAAACTTTTTAATTGTCCATTTTTAGTTTCTATTTGTACAAGTGACAGTTTCGACCTATTTATTCATGAATGAGTCAATATTGTAAGATAGTAAAAGACTCCTTGATATTATTAAATCATTAGGTTACAATTTATAGAGATCATAAGAAACCTTAGAAACCTAACTGGGCCCGTGGGCTAATATAATAAACCTAATATCTAATACTCCCCCGCAGTCGAAGCGGGAGTAACCTGACGCTAAGACTGGAAAACAAAAAAATAAAGCCAATAATAATAAGATAAACATGCTTCAATTGACTCGGATATCCAAAATTTTGCCAACAAATTAATATTATGCTTGATCTTGTCATCCATATTTTGGTTGACTATGTTATCCATAGTTTGCTTGATACTTCATGGTTCTTGATTCTTGGAATAATAAGTTGAGAACTGGCGACCGTAGCCGTTAGCGATGTATCGAGGCTAGTAGCCGGTGGTCATTTGGATCCGTAGATCAAGAGATAAGATCTGTAGATATAGAAAAGAGAAATAAAAAAAAAGACAGAGAGAAAGGCCAATGACCGTGGTCAGGCGGTGGTCTCTTCGATCCGTAGATCAAGAGATAAGATCCGTAGATCTATAAAAAAGAAAAGAAAATAATCAATCAAACCGAAGTGTGAGATCGATGGCCGTGGACCGTGGTCCTTAGTGCGGCTAAAACATCGAGAATTAAAAAAAAAAAAAAAAAAGAAAAAGAAGCGATCGCTGCATTTTGCTAGCCGTATTCCAGAATAAACCAATAGAATGATGGTGACCCAACCAAAATAATAGATATCATGTTTGAATATTCTATCAATAACGAAGCTTTATTCAACGGGAACTAGAAAATAAAGAAACAAAACAGAAAACGAAGGTGGGACAGGGCGGCGGCGGTGGCGGCACACTGCCCTGTCTAGGTTTGAACTCGGTGGCGACGGCTAGGGTTTATATGTATTTGTGGTGGTGCAGCGGAGAAGAAGGTAACCAGAACCCTAAGGCTCTGATACCATGTAAGATAGTAAAAGACTCCTTGATATTATTAAATCATTAGATTACAATTTATAGAGATCATAAGAAACCCTAGAAACCTAACTGGGCCCGTGGGCTTATATAATAAACCTAATATCTAATAAATATGAGTTGTGTTTTACCTCCACTTCTCAAAGGTCAAATGTGTCATATTGGTCAAACAGATCAAACAAATGGGTTGAAAGTCACCAAGGTTTATTTAATGCATAAAACTTCCTAAATTTGTTTTACCCAAAGATATAGATAAACTACTATAAGAACTTTACTTTTGTTATTGTAAGTTTTTTAAAATATATTGACAAAAAAATATTAGCAGGTCAAGCCAACCCGATCCATCCGACTTTGGCCTGTTGCAATCTTAAGCTTTTATAACCCGTTACCCAATCTGTGTGACACATCCATTTTGTTAGTTCCATATATTAAGCTTGAAAATTCTTAGGTTTTACATTTCATTGAAACTTTGTTTTGCACAGATAAAATGCGGTGACTTGTTTGAAAACAGTGTGGTGGATCAATTTAACGAATGTGCAGTTTCACGCAAGAAATGTGTGCCACGTAAATCTGATGTGGGTGAATTTCCGGTCCCAGATCCAAGTTCTTTGGTCAAAAGCTTTGATATCAAAGATTTCAGTGGGAAATGGTTCATAACAAGTGGTCTGAATCCGACATTTGATACTTTTGATTGCCAATTGCATGAGTTCCACACAGAAGCTGATAAACTTGTTGGGAATCTGACCTGGCGCATAAGAACGCCAGATGGCGGATTCTTTACTCGATCTGCTGTGCAAACATTTGTGCAAGATCCAAATCTTCCTGGAGTTCTTTATAATCATGACAATGAGTTTCTTCACTATCAAGACGACTGGTAATTAGTTCCATTCCTTTCTTTTTCTTTGCCCGCGTGGACAATGAGGTGTTAAAATGGGCGGGCCAGGTAAGAGGTCAAAAAGTTAAATTTTTGTTAGGGGTCGGGTTGGGTTGACCCATAAAACTTTATGTTGAATTTTTTTAATATATTAGTATGTTTTGATTACAAAGGTTATATCATCTCAATGATGATATAGGTGTTACAGACAAAATGATTTAAGATGCTTTTAGGCTGTATGCCTGTATGCATTAAAAGTATTTTTTTTTTTACTTTTGACCCACTCCACCATTTAAATCCTCTTTTAATCTAGTTTTTCTATAAAAACGCTTCACCAGTTTGACCCGTTAAAACATAACCCAAATTGACCGATTCATTAATAAATGGGTTGAAATTGACACCTACTGCAATTGTGCATACAGGGGCTTATTTTGACTTTTGAGTCAGACTTAGCCTCTCAATTTCAACATAAATCTTCTCATAAACTAATTTATGAACTCGTTCGAGTCAAACGAGTCAGATTTGCTCGAGTGGAATTTCACTGGGTATGTTTGTTTGTTTTCCATTCAAGTTATCTAATATCTATGCAAACACCAAAACTAGTCAATTTGACCTCAAAAGTCAAAATTTCTCATGGCAGGTACATCTTATCTTCCCAAACAGACAACAAACCAGACGACTATATATTCGTATACTACCGAGGAAGAAACGACGCATGGGACGGATACGGTGGAGCCGTGATCTACACAAGAAGTTCAACATTACCACAAACCATAGTCCCACGGCTACAAGCCGCAGCACAAAGCGTGGGCCGCAACTTTGACACCTTTATAACCACTGACAACACGTGTGGGCCCGAACCGCCACTTGTGGAGAGGCTAGAAAAGAAAGCCGTAGAGGGCGAGAAATTCATCATAAAAGAAGCCGAAGAGATCGAAGAAGAGGTCGAGAAAGAAGTGGTTAAGGTTCGAGACACTGAGCTGAGTTTGTTTCAACGGTTAATGGAAGGGTTCAAAGAACTGCAACAAGATGAAGAATACTTTCTTAAAGAACTGAGTAAAGAAGAGAAAGAACTATTGAATGATCTTCAAATGGAAGCGAGCGAGGTTGAAAAGTTGTTTGGGCGGGCGTTACCGATCAGGAAATTGAGATAGATTTTTCGGTATTTGATTACGTGAGGTGCGAGCATTCGTATAAACGTATATGTATGTATATACAAAGACCCGAGTTGAGAAAAGAAATTATTTTTTGAACACGCGCTAAGCGTGTTTTGATCTGGTTGATCGAGTTAAACAGGGACACAATTGATTATATCATTTTGCAGCGCAACTTGTTGCTCGTTTACTTGCCACTCTACTATAAACACTTTATTTAAAGAAATACTGATGACTAATTTTTATGATATTAACAATATAGTTTATATTAAACAATATAAATACTTATCCGTGGTGTTGATCTATAAAGAAAGGGAGAAAGAGTGGATTATGTTTTTATTAATTTACAAGTTTGGTTAGGTGTTCGATGTGATTTGTTTTCGTTAGTTCTATCATCTTTATAAAATGTTTGATGTAATATTTATTAATTCAAGAATAAATCATTTTTCATCTAAAATTATGTTTTTAAGAGTTTTAAAATTAGTCGTCAACTATCTTAACTGTTAAATTAAGTGTCATTTAAAAAAACGTTGTGACTTTCAACACTTCATAAAACAATTTATTTGTTTTTTAGGTGTAAATTTTATAACATAACCATACAAACTAATTCTCAATTTCTATTAACTATCTAATTAAAATTTTGAGTGACTTGCCTAAATACTTCAATCTGATAGTGATAATACGATTCAAAAAGATCACCTAAAAAATCATCTCCAATACAACCTATGATTTTTTTTACGTAACATACATGCCTATTCTTACTTGATCCAAAACCTATAGTAACAACAACTAATAATGCGAGCCAACGGTCAAGTTATTGTGACATGATTGTTTCTAGGCATCTCCAAATCTCTAGTATTTTGAATAGCTTTCAATAATCTGACCCACCATGTTATTTGTTATCTTTCGGCTTCACCTTTTCCACAACCTTTTCAACTTTACAAACATGCATTATATAATTATCCCAATTCATATGGTATCAAAGTCCCTTTCACAAACGGGTAACATACGTAACACATAATGTTATGACTTTTAAGATATCGATCTTTACGACTTTATCTAGAGAAAAGAAGTCAATCATGCACAAGATTGAATTTCTATAAATATATAATTTCATGTAGAAGCTTAATCCTAACCATGAGATGGTAAGATCTCAATTGAATTAACTAAACATGGCTTAAATTAGTGAATTAAAAAATAAATTGATGAGCATTGCAAAAATAAATAAAAAACCAAACGAATGAATTGTAATAAGTAAATTTTATAAAATCATTTGAGTTCACCCTTCTTAATAGCTTAAATAGTCATCTTATCCTTTTTAAATTTGTAATTAAATTTTAAATATATGATATTTTTTTTATTCATTTAGCTTTTGTTATCAGTTATAACATATGTGAAATAAACTATGACATTAGAGTAAGATATTTTAATCTTTGTTTGATCTTATGATCTTGATCTTGTGAAGATAATAGCAATCTTTAGTAGATCTTGATTTTGACAAGCTTACATGATATACATACACATGCATATATAGATACATATGCATGCATATATAAGTCACATATATAGATGCGCACATACACACATATATAAACTTATATAGATACATATGCATGCATATATAAGTCACATATATAGATGCGCACATACACACATATATAAACTCATAATTACAAAAAAAAAAAAAAAAAAAAAAAAAAAAACTCATCCTGACTATTGATAGTGCTTAATAAGAGATATTAAATATGACAATTTTGTAATAACTCAAAGATTATTAATATTTAATAAAACTTTAAAGGTAAAATGAAAAAAAAATAACTAATTTGGAAACCATCAATTAAATCCTCAAATTTACTCTTCTCTCTCCTTTCCCCTATGAATGTTAAAGAAAATCAATAAAAGAACACACCAAAATCGTAGCATTAAACCATGTTACATATATAAAGAGTTTACATAAATTATATATACGTAACAATATGTTATACATATATGTAACTTGATAATTTACATATATGTAGCTTATATAGTTTACATATACATAGGTAGTAGAACAACTAAGAACATGATAAGAATTAAAAAAGAACAATAAAAAAATCAACTAAATTAATCATAGTTTGCATCGAAAAGTGAAGCAAATGAACTCCAAACAACTACTTGCATGGTTGCTTTTTGTTCTAACATTCCTGGTTTCTCCTTTAGATTGATGCCCCATCATACTTTCTTGCTCAAGGCTAGCATAAGTTACATCTATGTAGCTCCTATTGTTACATATATGTAGCTCATACAAGTTACATACATGTAATATTATGAGTTAATTTGTAACTGATGTGCTCTAAATTATACATAGCAAACACATCAAAAGCACATCATCCTAAACTCTTACTTAAATTGATGAATTTAAAATTAAAAGTATCAAATTATGTTTTCAGGTTTTTAAAATACTAAAATGGATGAAAGGAGCATAATTATGAAGAAATTAAAGAAAACCAAGCTTCAGAGTCCAAACATAGGGTCATGCCTCATTAGGCACACCCCTATGCTTAGCCTAAAACACACTCCATGCTAAAATTAACACACCCCCGTGTGCATCATTCTGACAGGATAAAAGTACTATCCCCTTATAAAGAAGCATGAGAGCATGCCCCATGAGGCATGGGGGTGTGCCCAACCACCAACATGGGGCCATGCCCCATTGAGCACAGGGTCGTGCCCGACCACCTCTGATGTACGAGCCGACCAACTTTCATGTACATCGTACTAGCATAGATCGTGCCTTTTGAGACACGGGGCCATGCCCGACACTCTAGAAAGCCTATAAATAGCAGCTCATTTAAAACATTCCAGGGAGCTTTTAGAGGGGCAAAACTCTGTTGATTCCTCTCGAGAATACTACAGGCTTTTGGGAGGCTTGGGTGGTGGATTCAACACTTAGAATAAGCTTTTGATTGTCTAAATATCAACCATTATGGATCACTAGCTTGATTGTTTCATTTCACCAATGATTTCATACTTATCTTCTATATTTGTTATTGTTATGTTGAAGCTCATTATGAGCCAAACTCTTATTATCATCCTAATTAGATGAAACTTATATAATTTGTGATGAATTAATGGTGTGTTTTATGCTATGTTCATGTTATAATAATCTTGGGTAAACTTTTAATGGGCAGCATCTATATTTGAATGGGAGGTTATAAACTTATGGTTTGTAATTATGAATGTTATAGAAGATTGAAAAATATATGAACTAACTTTTATTCATGAAACAGGTCTTCATAATAAATTCATGGCTAATAAACTAGAAATGGTTATTAGAAATCATATCATCTTGACTTTTTGATCATTTTCGGGTTCCTTTTTATTAGTTTGGGAAATCAACGGTAATTATTATGGTTTCCTAAAATTAATGGTCTGTTAAAAAAGAACTTGTTTAACTCTCTTTCTAACATTAAGTTATGCTTTTAGAAATCGTATGTTAAAAGGTGCACAAGCATTACCTACATTACTAGGGGCTCGGAGGTTGTTTTGTAAGTTACTCATTGCAACTTTCGTTGTCACTACGAAGCCGGTGTACAATAACTCTACGTTGGCTCGCGTTTATAAACATTAACATAACTATTTAAACCTAAAACTTTAACTACACCACACAATTCATCATAGTTACATAAGTGTAATCTCAATTAGGATGATAATTTTAATTCTTTGATATATTTCAAAAGTCTCAAACTTTACTTTTTGATTTACTTAAATTATTGTTTTGAAAAATAAAAAACCTAGATACCTTAAAGCAATTAATCATTTTCTCAAATCAAAACCAAATCTGATAGTCAATCCTAGGATTGTTGAGTAGGCTCGGTGTGTCCATTGATTGATAATCAGTTCTTACCAACACTATTTTACCGCACGACAATTACACTTGCTTTTTGTATGTGTAGTTTAGTAGAAGTAAAAAAAATATTTTAAAACCAAATCAATTAATAAAAAATTATTGTTTTGAAAAATAAAATTTTGGTTACCTTAAAGCAATTAGTTATTTTCTCAAATCAAAATCAAATCTGATAGTCAATCACTATGATTGTTGAGTAGGCTTGGTGTGTCCACGGATTGATAATCGGTTCGTATCAACATTATATCACCGTACGGCAGGTACACTTGCCTTTTGTGTGTGTAATTTAGTATAAGTAAAAATCACTTAAAAACTAATTTTGTGCAAAAAACCTTAATCAAAATATATATACTATCAGCACGCATTAGTAATACCACAAGTTACATTTATGTAACTTATGCACGTTAGATATGTGTAACTTAAGGACCAATCAGGTGCAATCCAATTTTGTGAGAAACGATAGAACCGATTTGTTTATTTGGGAATCTAGAACTCTCCCAAGAAATTAAGCTCATTGAAGTAACAAATGCCACAACCAGGTTCACCGACACCGATGAACTCATATTATTGGTCATGAGCCAATTGCAACTCTCCCATATTGTCATGTAATTCATGACATTATACCCGAGTTTCTAAAGTAAAAATTGTTAGGTATCGGGAGTCAACTTTAACAATTTAAGTTGCCATTTTTTTCTAAAATTAAAAACTTCTTTTTTATCAAAGTTAGTGAAAAGATTTTGGTAAATTAATCTTATTAATTGAATACCTAAATCAGACATCCCGCACGATCAAACTAATTTAACAATAAGTTGATGAAAAGTTTATACCTTGACGAGAAAAACACGAACTTTTCACCTTGGAAGCAATCAACAGCCTTGTTAGTGGAAACGTTTTGACAAATTAATCTTATTAAAGTAAAAATTCATGAAAAGCAATGAACTTTGCAACAATTGCATTTCGTAGCACTGATTGGTGGCGGCGGCGATGATATGGTGGTGTATGGTGGTCAGCCGAGAGGAGCACCAGGGTGGTAATCCCTATTATATTTAAAACAAAATTTTATTTTGGTCCCTTTGTTTTATTAACAGTTAATAATTTTATGTAATTAACTTTCAATCACACAAATCCTTATGGTTTACTAATTAACTATTAATTAGATAGACCTTTAAACCTTTTAAAACTTTAAATGTTTAATTAGTTAACTATTAATTAACAAACATTTAATCCTATTTCTTTTAATTATTTTTTTAAAAAATTAATCACCATCATTTAACTCGTGGTTCGTGAATCATAACATGAAATAACTGGTGTAACTCTTTAGATCGCATCTTGATGGTAACGTTGATATTATCGATGATTAGACATCTAATATCCAACATAAGACATCACATTTCAATTAAGGATCCATGTGTTAAGTCTTAAACAATAAAAAACCACCATATCTTTTATAACATTCTCCGATTCACTCAGAAATGACTTGTATGCTCTTCTTCATGCCTCTAACGATCCTCATAGCGCCAACATTTTGGGGTGTAAGCGGGTATACACGACTAAGTGTTATTATATGTCAGTTGCGATAAAGATTTACTTTTAGCTAAGGAATTTTATCAAAAGGAAGGTGTTGATTACATTGAAATGTTTAGCTCTATGGTCAAACCAACCACCATTCTATTGGTTTTAGAGTTACTTTATCTCGACCATAGCATATATGACAACTTCATGGTGACTTATCACAGACTGTGTACATGGCAAAAACTCTAGGCTTTGTTGACTCAACTTGACCAAGTCATATGTTTTATCGTAGAAAGCTCTTTATGACCTCAAGAAGGCACCTTGAGCTTGGTTCTCCAATATGTATTATGATCTAATTACTATTGGTTTTGCTTATTGTGTTTCCAACACTTTTTTATTTGTCTTTTTCAAGTTGAGTGCCTTGTTATTTTTTGGTTTATGTTGATAACATTATTACTTTTGGTGGTTCCTCAGTTTTTGTTGATGATTTGATTGAGCCTTTACAGTCACAATGAGCCACAGTTTATGCTCAAAGATTTGAGCAAATTGTTGTTGTCTCTCATTATATCAGTATTTGCACGATCTTCTACAACATATCGACCCCATTGAGTGTCGACCTTGATCTATCCCTGTATCAAATGAATGCCTGCTTTCTTGTTTATCATGAATTCCCTTTATTAATTCTTTTTTATTTCAAAATATCATGGGAGCTCTTTGATATTTTTGTTGATATGACTCGAGATTGCTAATGTGATCAACAAGGTTTCTTAGTTTCTATAGAAACCTATTAATCATTACCCGCCTATTTTTAAGCATATTTACAATACCTTGACATCTTTAATGGGTTGATTTATCTAAGATCTACTATCTTTATCATGCATACTTATTCAGATATTGATTGGTTGGGACGCCTCAATGACTATTGATCTACTAGAGACTACTGCATTGGTCATGGATATGATCTTGTTAGTTGGAGTTTTAAGAAATTACATATCGTTTCTCAATCTAGTATGGTGACTAAGTATTATGCTCCTGCTATAAATAATACTCTTTATTGTCCATCTACACTATGGTATGACAAAAATAGAGACAAAATCTCATATTTTATCAGTGTATGAAACACTTTGATATTGATTTATACTTCAACATATATATAATTCTGGCTCAGTCCCTTAGTGTTTGTTATGAGTCTAGTATTAATCAGCTTGTAGATATTTTGACTAATAGTTATCATCTACTTACCATCTTAGCTTCAAGCTTTATGTTTTTGCCCCTTTTAGCATGAGGAGGCATATAAGAGCATCTATATAGTTCATGCTTATTATATTTATTGCATATTGTAGAGATAACTAGAGTAGTTTCTAGTAGTCATTTGATTCACTCTTAGCTCTATTGCTACAAATAAGAGTTACTCTTTGTAATTTGACTTTAATTATAAGTACATACAGAAATACATAAATTTCCTAACAATGATGCTCATTTGGAATACCTTGATAGTCATGCATATATTCTATAGTAACTTTGTTTCTCACCCTTACTTGAACCTATATATGTAATACTATTAGATTATTAATTCACAAACTAAATGTCACACTACCCATTAAACCATATAATGTTCAAGATAGTAAGTCATTACACTACAACTGAACATTTTAGGTATAAGCTACAATGTCCCATAACCCTACATTAATCATAATTGTCATCTTAGCTTTGACTTGTTTCACCAAACTTTATAACTTAACCAACTTTGAATCCAATTTTGAAAATAAAACCTAACATATTTAAACTAGACCCTTTAATCTCTAAAAGGACAAGTGTGGAAGCCTCATAGCCGAGTTATAATTGTTATATAATTTTATAAAGCACTATCGTTCCCACCATGAAATATGACCAACATCATAAAAACACAATTATTGATATTGCCTATTTTATAAATAAAAATATGACCACCAAAGAGGTTTGTGTCTAGTTCTTACACTTTACGGTCGCTAACTCACTACCCATACCATAGACTTTCACCTAATTTGACCTCCATATAAACATCACTTAAGGCCTAACTTGAGGTATTATGATTTTTTTGAAAGTTTGATAATAAGATATTCGCAGGGGAAGGATATTTCTCAAGGATTTGCAAGAAGACGACTGTCATCACCACCAAAAAATTAAAATTCTTGATAAATGGAGGAACAATATCATAATTTTTGCTTAATAAGATATCATTATATCAAAGTGAATGATTGACTTATTCAATACTGATAATTTTTAACCTTTTTTTGTGCTTGAACTTATGTAGCTGCTCTTCTGGTGAATGTAATGTTGAGTGAGTAGTTATTTTAGTGTTCTTTTGATTGAGATTATCTCTATCTAATAATACTACCGGGATGTGTATTTGTGATTTTTGCATCATCTAAATCATATTGCTTTAATGCAACTTGAGTGCCTTGAATTTGATGAGTGCTTGGTTGATTCTTGTTTGTGAACATATGAGAACTTTATCAAACAAGAACCAATGATTTGTTGAATTGTTCATTATGTTGGTCATTAGTTAACACCTAGTAACCACATGACAAAATACATATTACACCTAAAATGAAATGGGGCTGATTAAACTTTAACGATAAAAACTTGAATGATTTCATGTTTTCTAACATTTTGGTTGTAAATTATTTGGTCTCTAAGCACACCATGAGGTGACAAAGGGAAAATATCAAAGTACATAGGATGTTGCTTCATGCATAATTTACTAACTAAATAATCATAAGAATATGGACATAAGATCTTCCTTAATGCATAATTTAATTCAAGTAGGTTGGGAATAGTAGGCAATCATTTTACTAGTTTCTTTGTTCAATGAGGTGAAATGTTTGTTTCCATATTCTAGTTTTATGCATCTTACGAACTCTTTATAAAATTCATTTGATGATAACAATCACTACCATTGGTATATCCATCTCTAGAATTCCATCAAAAAAATACGACCAACACCATAGAATACAATGCATATACATCATTTTAGCTCGTATTTCAACTCTTTTACACCATGAATTCTAAAATCCAATCTTTAGTGATCCTATACATCTTATCTCAGCACTAAAAATAACACTCCCTAACATCTTTTAACTAATAACAAAACAATATTCTAAAATTGATGATTGGTATGATTCAATCTATGAAAACACCCTATAAAAAGTGTGTGTGTATATATATAAAACAAGTTACAATACAAGAGTAGTGTCATTCCATTAACCTCTTGCCAAGCATCCACCGGAAAAAAAAAGCATATACATCTCAATGTGCACATTAAGGGTTCATTTCCATTATTATTATTATTATTATTATTATTATATAATTTTATTATTATATTATTATTGTTATTATTATTATTGTTCTTGTTATGATTATGTTCATGAAAACACCAACTAACTTTCAAAACCAAATGGAATGAAATATTCGACTACTGTTTTCATAATAATGTTACAACTTTATCTTTTGGTTACACAAGATCATCTTTTGTGTAGTTAAAAATATTATTGTTATAAATAAACTTCTTTTGTTTCGTAATTCACAAATTTCCAGCCGCATCTTCTTGAAAATCCTAACGCAACCTTAAATCTAAACATGAAATAAATTTTATTTTTCAAATTAACCTTGATATTAATTCATGACACAACAAGATTCTATGTCAATGAAGGTGTTTTTCACACCGTTTGACAAAATTCACTATTATGCACATTTCCTCTTTATTTTGTAGATATCACGTTAACACAATATAGGTGCACCCACTTTGTATGCTAATTTATTTATTTTTACCCAAAATTCACTATTTGGCACACTTCTCTTTATTTTGTAGATAACATGGTAACATAAAATAGGTACACCCACTTTGTATGCTAATTTATTTATTTGCTTTACACTATTAAATAAGTCCTTTAAAGTACCTTTAGAATTTGAGGTGTTAAATTGGACTTCCACATGCATGGCAAATAAACTTCAAGATCCACCACATCAACTAAACATGTATATTTACCAAAACTAAATCATCTAAACATCTATAAAGTTCATCAAAACAACGTAAAATTTAACTTCTCTATAGTTATTGGAATGATTAACAAATCAACCATTTCTATGGGAAAAAAAATATATATAACCATTTATGGACCTCTAGTAAGATGATATTCCAATTGAATACGCTTTATAATCACATGAAGCATTGGATTATGGCAAAGGGAACAACACTAGCTATTACAATAGAAATATTCTTTCCAATTTTGCTACTTTTTAATATAAAATCTTTAATCATATAACTTTTTAACTTTAATACATACATGCATTATGTTTCAAGTTTCAACAATCTTTTATAATACAGACATCATAGTAGTCACTTCTCTACATATTGTAAGCATGTATCATAGAGTGCTTTTACTAGTTGATGTCAATGAACCTGCAAAAGTACAAATCTATTGTAAATTGCCAAACAATCTTGTAAAAACAACTTATTCTACAGACACTAGTATAAAGATAACCGTAATATATAGTTATTATGTACGTTTGTCACGCACTTCAATCAATCAAGATCTATGTACACACCTAATTTTATATTACAACCAAAACATCTTCATGTGACTAGATTTAAAAAAAAGAAAATGATAACTTAAATACAAATATTATATGTAACTTGGCCTCACACCAAAGTATATCAAATTATTATATGTACTAGATTTTCTCATCATTTCTTTCATGAAACCTAACACAAGAATAATTATCTAACTAAGATAATACTTATTTAATGTTAAAAGGGTACAAATGTGGATAACACCCAACCTACTTTGAAGAATATATATGAATTCATACACACATATATATGTGTGTAATTATTCGTTTCTTTAGTCTTAATTCAATCAAATTTTCAAGTATTATTTATTAATTATGTATGTTTACAACTATGTCAACAAAGACCCCATAATTATGGAGACAAAGAGGAGAGAGAGTCACATGTAAAATGGCTTATGTAATCATTAGAACCAATTAAATTGGTTGAATGTTACCTACCGTTTGCTACACCATCCATCTATTTTAAAAATATTAATTTAACATCAAAAGTCGTTAATTGGACATCATACCATATTAATTATAACCCCAGGGGTTTAGCTTTAGTGGTTCGAATTATTAATTTAGTTCTAAGGAATGATACTTTTTGTAACTAGAAAAGACTTGAGGGACCATTAAGAAATTAGCTTTAATTTGGTCCCCTTGGTTCCTTATTATACTTTTTTTTTTCTTTTTGTGTAAAATTCGACACTAATGCATTTGTGTTCAATGAATTTCAAAAGTCCATCTTGGAATTGCTATATCCTATTTTTAATATCATTTTCGATTTAATATATACTCAAAATCTACGTTTATTAGAGCAGTCATAAAGTTCTCTTATTAAACAACTAAAATTCAAGGGTAAAACTCAAGGTTTTAAAACTCATTTTTTACTCTAGTACGCAAAAAGATTTCTATAGCGGTTATTTAGATTATTTACAGCATTTAACTAACCGTTGTAAATGTATGCATTGTAAGATGCTATTTTTTGTAAAGCGGTTCCGTAGCCGCTTTAAAAACAAAACCCTCCTGCCCATTCTGAACCCATTCAAGGAGGTTTTAAACCTTCGTGTTTAGTTAAGAAAATACAACGATGTTGAGAAATAAAATAAAAATATTATTTTATTCTATATACAACGGTAACATTACTAACTGCAAATAATATTATAAAATTAACTAATTTCTTATTTTATACAACTACTTTTAGTAAATAAGTAGATAAAAATTAGATCACGGTTCAATATTTATTCATTACAAGATGTAATACTTATAAAGTATACTTGCAAGATTTTCATAACAAATAACCACAAAATCAATCATGACCTTCACAACATAATATTCACATTCCCAACCGGCCGCTTGTTGAGTGCACTAAATATATTGATATAACAAATTAATCAACTAAAACATAAAATAACCAAATTATAAAGAAAACAATTAACCACCTTATTTTACTTTTCAAAACTTCTTTAAAAATTAACACATTTAAAAGAATTTCATAGCATTAAAACACATATTGAAAATAGTGTGAGTTTTACATATAAAAAAATGTTTGATAAACACACAAGATAGAAGACTTTCATATTATTATCACCTACCTAGGTTAGATGCACAAGATAAAATACAACTTTTCAATAACGTTGTGGCCTGACCATGTAGAATGTGTCTACACAATTAATCTACCAATGAAATTGCAGATTTTGCCAGAAGCTAACATGTCCTAAGGTTGTAATTTTTTATTGACCAAAAATGATGCAAACACGACATGTAAACAATCAAGTTTTGTGTAGTTATATCTAACACGTTTAATAAACATGTGTTTTAAGTGGACATGTCTAACCCAATCAACAAAATGAGTCATATTCAGGTTGTGCTATAATAAAAACAAATCAACCCATTAACACATTTTAAATAGAATATATTTTCTTAAAACTATTTATATAAATAGACAATAAAAACCATGCTCGAGTTACATGATTTTAAATATATCCAGATTAAAACTGGTATCTCTTACAAAAATCAATCTACCAGTTATGTTCTAGTTTATCAATATCAACATGTCAATCTGATTCGAATAATCCATGGATCATCTTTTAGAATTGCAGTCACGCCCCTAGAATATTATTATTTTTCCAATTTAACCCTAACAAATATAACATAATGTTTTAGTTACAGTGGACCAAGCATGTTTGGCACAAGACCAACTTTTCCTTTTCAGTTTTATTATTATTATTATTATTATTATTATTATTTTCACTTCTCTTTTTCAAAAGCATACTCTCAGACATCATCTTCTTCCTTAGGATTCTTCTTCTTCTTCTCTTCTTCAAAGACAACCATCACACCTTCAAATCATTCATAAATCTCCCTATAGAATCACCTACTGCAACACTTTCACCTCCATTTTCACACATTCTTCGCTCTTCTCTGTAAGTACAAATCTCCTTCTCTCTCTATTCTCCAATTTAGGGTTTCTGTGCTTGTAATGCGCAATTTGTTTGCTAGTTTACGATCATGATATTCGGTTAGTGTCGAATTAGGTTTATATAGTTCGGTGATCGTGTATAATTGGGGTAATGTAGTTGATAACTTGATATAACAAAAAAGTTATAAGAAGACATTGTTTAGGGATGAATGGAGGATTGGAGATATCCTGTACGTCTGTTATAGTATAATTAAGTTCATCTGTTTCATGTTAGAGGTGAGAATGTGAGATCGTATTTTTATTTATTTATTTTTTTTAATTTTTCTTGGATTTTTTTTAAAATTACTTTTTGTGTTTTTACTTTTTTTGCATATTGTGTGGGCTTCTTGTTCAGCTATTTATGTCATTAATTTGTTTGGAAGCTGATTGATCTGTTGTTCTCATACAAGTTTGTTAAACCTTTAAGAGGATCTGTTATCCTGCTACACTTTGGGTACTACATTGTCAACAAAGAACTCTGATTTTGACTTTTCATGTCAAATTGTGTATCTTTGTGGTTTTATCACTACAAAATGTTTCTTTTTTCTTGAATTTTTTTTTCCTATAATTAACTGGCAGTCATTTTTTGGCTTGGAATTGCTCAACTTTTTATCAATTGTAGATGTCAAAGAAATTTATTTGACTCTCAAAAGTCAAATCATTCACTTTTTTGTGGGACAATTATGTATTACTTAGTGTAGAAGAAACTTATTTAAAAACTACATCCCTGCGAGATCTAAGGGTTCCAGATTTTTAAACGGACCGGTGATCTAAGCTAGACAAATTAATCCTTGTTGATATATTTGGTTGGCAGAATCTCATATACCATGTAATATACTAATATTTAGTAATCATGTTACTTTTAGATGTAGAACATATAATTGGAAGGATGACAAAAGTAAGCCCTGAAGTTTTTGATGAGATGCAAATGCAAGCAGTTTTGTCAGTATCAGCAGACGTGAGTTTCAAATCAAATAAATTCCCCAAATATAAGTTAGGCCCGGAAAATCAGATTATTGATGAAGCAGCTGTGGCTAATAAGGGCCCACCATTAAAAGACATTGTGGCACAAGAAACCATTCAGCTATCTGATCAACATAAACGTCTATCAGTCCGTGATCTGGCTAGTAAATTTGACAAGAATTTGTCTGCTGCAGCTAAACTGTCTGATGAGGTATAATTGAAAGTAATTTGTGTAAACTTAAAATAAATATACCTTATAACAATTTATTTCACTGAATGAAGAGAACAGTTTGCTGAGATGATTCACGGTAATAACATTGTTTTCCTATTTGTCTGTTTGATGAAAGAGTAAATTACACGGATAGTCCTTGTGGAATGTCTAAATTGCGGTTTTGGTCCCCAAGTTTGGGAAACTACAAGTTCAGTCCCAAATTATGCATAAACGTAACATGTTTAGTCCCTGATTTGGATGGAGGTTAACTTTTCTGTTAAATTTTTATATAATGACCAAAATACCCTTAGGTTAAGAAGATCCAGCCTACACCTCCATCACCACCATTGCCGGGGGAGCACCACCACCGCCACTGTCGCACAGACCGCCACAACCGCCACTTCCGACACCACCACCACCACCACCACCACCACCACCTCCGACAGACCACCACCACCACCACCACCTGAAACCGCCCCTTTTTCTCCCTCCTTCTCTCTTTTTTTTCTCTCTCTCTCTCTCTCTCTCTCTCTCTCTCTCTCTCTCTCTCCCTCTCTCTCCCTCTCTCTTTCTCTCACACACACAATTTCTCCTTCCCCAATCTACACCAACACCATCACCACAGGAATATGTATTCTTCGATCGACGGAAAGCCTCTAATCGCCACCTACAACTATTGCCGCCCCTTTATGTGGCTTACGGAGATGGTGGTGGTGTAACAGTGGTGATGAAAAGGATATCATGGTGGTGGTAGGTGGTGGATCTAGGATGGTTAGGAGGATGATGATGATGATTGGTGGTGGTGGTTAATGTATGAGAGAGAGAGTGAGAGATAGAAAGAGAGTGAGAGTGAGGACAGAGAAAGAACTGGTGGTGGTGGTGGTTAATGATGATGAGATAAGGGTATTTTGGTCATTTCACACAATTTAACTAAAAAGGTTAAATTTCCATCCGTGTCAGGGACCAATCTTGTTACGTTTATGCATAATTTGGGACTGACCTTATAGTTTTCCAAACCTGGGACCAAAACCGCAATTTGAACATACCACATGGATTATTCGTGTAATTTACTCTTGATGAAATTGACTGTTATACTATGGAATGAAATACTATATGCCCCTATTGTGGGGCAATCTCATATACATCCAACAGCTAAAAATTTCATATATACCCTTTGAAATACTGAACTAGATTGTTATATATATATATATATGTGTGTGTGTGTGTGTGTCTATATATGTGTGTGCGTTTGTGTGTGTGCACATATATATATATATATATATATATATATATATTAGTTTTGAAAGAGTTAATTACATAAAAGGCCCCTGTGGTTAGGCCTGTATCCACTTTCGGTCCTCAGGTTTGAAAAACTACAAAGTCAGTCCACAGGTTTGAGAAAACGTAATACAAAAGGTCACCGTCGTGAATGGAGGGTTAACTTTTGTGTTAACATTTTTAAAATAACAATAATACCCCTAACTATATCTGAGTCAAAACCCACCACCCGCAACCCCACCTTCTTCTTTTCCTTTAACACTAAAGCCACTAACCACTCTCTCCACCATAACAACCATCCATCTCTTTCTCTCTCTCATGAAGAAGATTGGTGGCTAACAGACATTTTAGGTTGAATATGACATCTGTGGCTGTGATGGTGTGCTGTAGTGGTAGGCTACGGTAGGGGGCCGGGTGGTGAGGGTTGCGGTGGTGGGCTACGGTGGTGAGGGGCGGTGGGGGGTTGCGACAGTGAGGGGGCGGCGGCGATGGGGGTGACGGTGGGCGGCGATGTCTAGTTTGTGGTGCATATGATGGCCGGAGGTGGTGGGTTTCAAAGGACTGGTGGTTGCCGGTGAACTGGTGGTGGTGATGGCTTAGTAGGATGGTGGTGGCTTGGAAGGATGGTGGTGGCTTGGAAGGATGGTGGTGGTGGTGGTGGTTTGTTAGAATAATGGTGGTTGGTTTAAGTTAGGGTTTTGAGGTTGAAGATGAAGATGTTAGGGTATTTTGGTCTTATAAGGACTTAACGGAAAAAGATAACGACCATCCACGATGGGGACCTTTTGTGTTACGTTTTGTCAAACCTATGGACCGGCCTTGTAGTTTTTCAAACCTAGGGACCGAAAGAGAAAACGGGCCTAACCACAAGGACCTTTCATGTTTTTAACTCGTTTTGAAATATCATATTTACCCTTTGAAATAAATCAGTTACTTATAACAATCTAGTTCACATAAGATGATTTATTGTTTTCCTATCTAGTATACTTAGTAAAACACTAAAACATAGTGGTCTAAGTAACTAAGATTATTTTTTCTATATGGAATGGGTAAACATTATAAATTTAGTGGTTTGAAAGGGTGAATATGATATTTTGAAAATTTGAACCTTTGGAAGGATATATATTAGTCCAAATATTGTTTTCATTTATATACCTTAAATAGATAGCATTTGTGTTATTATATGTAGGCTAAACTCAAAGAGGTAGCTTCCTTAGAGGGCCATGTACTTTTAAAGAAACTTAGAGATGCTTTGGAATATTTAAGAAGAAGATTAGTTGGTCGAAATAAGGAAGATGTTGAAAAAGCTATCTCTATGGTAAGGCCTTCTTACTTTTTTATTTTTAATTTTGGATTCTAGCCTCACCTACTAGTGTATACATGATTTAAGATAATATAGGTAAAAAGTACGATTTCTAGAATGTCTGGCTGATGCTTTGTCATAGGTGGAAGCATTAGCCGTCAAGTTGACCCAAAATGAAGGGGAGTTGATACAAGAGAAGTCTGAAGTGAAGAAACTTGCAAACTTTCTCAAACAGGTAATTAACTTTGATCACTTTCACCAATACATTTCAATTCTTTGTAGGAATAATATATATTGAGTCCACTCAAGTATAAAGTATTTAGTTTATTTCATTAAGGCCGCCCAAGTATGTGTTTGGTTTTGTTTATACCAATTTTGACAAAAAATATGCCAAATAATGAAAATGCCCTTAAACTTTTAAAAACACAACAATCTTAACCTATAACATGTTGGCACCTCATCAAACTATTAACTTCTTTTTAACAAATTTAAGGGTATTTTTGTGGTACTCAAATATAAGTGGAATTGGAATCAAATACATACTTAGATGCCCTATAAAGTAGCTTCATGACATGGGTGGTACTCATGAAAGAAGTTGAATACTTGGGTGACCAACAACTTTTCTTGTTTGGACTGTCTGTATTCAGCTTCTATTCACTTTGTTTACTAATTCCTTTGAGGTATGAGAAATGAGTTTTATTATATTTGCAGGCTACAGAAGATGCTAAAAAACTTGTAAACCAAGAAAGATCTTTTGCTTGTGCAGAAATTGAAAGTGCCAAAGCAGTAGTGAGAAGAATTGGGGAGGCTCTTGATGAGCAAGAAAGGATGTCACTAAGCTCAAAGCAGGTAACATAACATTATAATGCTAAAATGTACCTGTTTATTAATATATGTTGGTTTTTCATTCGATTATATATTAAAATAGTTAGGGTCAAAGGGTAGTTTTATTATTTTAGTTCTTTCTTGTTGAAAGTAATTGACTGACTTCTTGCCAGGAAATGGAGGAGATGGTGGAGGAAATCCAGCAAGCTAGAAGGATTAGGTTATTACATCACCCCTGCAAGGTACTTTTAGTTTCTTTATACATGCTTTGTTTATTTATGGATTAAATATTGTGGGCCATCTATATATTTAACTATTTTGTTTCATTAAGTCCACCCATGTATTGAAATTACAATATAGGTTACCCATGTATGTATTCAAACTACTTCATTGAAGGCCATTCATGTAAACCAATAGCATGTTGGCACCTCAATAAAGATGTATTTTTCATTTTTAACATTAATTGGCATATATGTCATCGCATATTTTTTTTGGCCAAAACTTGTATTGATTAAACTATATTATATAGATATTTGGCAGCCTTTAAAGTAGTCTCAATATATGAGTGACCTTAATGGAAAAAGTTAACTACTAGGGTTACATAATCCCTTTGTTTATTTATAGTAGATGAACATTGTAATCTTGGATCCAAAAGCTTGTAAATATGTGCCCATCAATGCATCATCTTAAAATCTAGGTTTTATACATTGATGAATCATAATAGTCTCAATTAAAGGTCACAACTTTTGATGTGGTAGCAGTAAGATATTTTTTCATGTCTTTGCCATCTAGGTGATGGATATGGAACATGAGCTTCGAGCCTTGAGGCTACAAATCCAAGAGAAATCTGCATTCTCAGTAAAGCTTCAGGAAGAGGTATCTTATATAAAAATTAAATATATTATGCCCTCCATACCTAAAAGATGCAACGTTTGACTTGACTCATAGAGTCATAGTTTGATAAAAACATTGATTTAATGTGTAAAATGCCCCCTTAATTAGAACAAAATGTTAATGATCACTGATAAAATATAACAGTTATTCTAGGATGGAGTAAATTATAATTCTTATTCTTTTGTTGCATCCTCTTAATACCAACTCCTAATTAAAACGCAGCTATTGCTGAAAAAATTGGTTGAGGATAACAAGTTAAGCTTATATGCTCTAGAAGGTTCCGTAAGTTTGGGCTCAATTTTACGACTTCAACCATGTTCAAATGAAGCCATAGAGCTCTCAAAATGTTCAATACAGTGGTACCGTTTATCATCACAATGTAGCAGAAGGGAGCTTATTTCAGGTGCTTATTAATTTATTAAAACATAATCATAATGCAACTAATTTCTTCAGAAATATTTTGTTTCTTATCACATTTTACTTTGCATTTGTCAAGAATATATGTAGCAATTCGACCCATTTACTTATGAATGGTTATTTTCGGGTTATGTTTTGTCTTTTACACATCAATTTTCATCTGAATTGTATCTTTAGATACAGCCTCCTATATTTTTATTTAAATTTTAATTATTATTAAATAATATAACTTTTATAATCAATATTTTACACACTTGTTATTTTAAAAAGAAACATTCAGACAAAGTTGTTTGTTGGTGACCCATCCTGGTCTGGCATTTTGACTTGTTACCGATCCTGACCTGCCTGCTTACTGAGACGTAGTAAAAGATATCTTCAATGTACATATTTTTAATATTAACTCATTTGGCGAAACTTATTTTGCTCCAGGTGCTAACAAACCAGTTTATGCACCTGAGCCTTTTGATGTTGGACGTATTTTGCAAGCTGATATTACATCAGATGGTCAAAGATCTACTGTGACGACAGCTTGTACAGTACAACCTGGTTTGTTTTCTTTTCTCTCTCATTTTTACAATAAAATGCTTGGGACACTGTTTGTTGACTTTCAGCTTTATTCTTTTGTGATAACTAAGTATATTTGTTTTAATGATGTTTCTGTAACAGCTGTTGGATTAGAGAGTTACGTGGAGACGCTTTCTAGAAAAGGAAATTCTGAATTTAGCGTATGTTGATCTATAAATTTATTAGAACCCACTTTTTCTGTTTGGGAGAGCTGAGAAAATTATCAAACATTCCAACAAAGAAATAGTTTGAGTGTTTTGTTGGTTTTCTTTTACATGAGTTGATTCTGGATGGAGTTAAAGTTTTTGTATAAAAATTTGCAGGTGCTTATCTCTCAGATGAATGGACGAAATTATACGACACGTTCTGCTCATTTATTACAAGTTGGAAAAATGAGAATGAAGCTTTCAAAAGGATGGATTACCAAGGCTAGAGATGCTTATTCCTCTACATCAATGCAGGTAATAATAAAGATACAACATTGAAGTTTATTGAATATTTAAAAAGCGGGGCAATTTATGTATATCCTTTTAAAAGCTCAAATTTTCAAATATATCCTTCTAAATTTCATATCATGGTATTTACCCTTCCAAAACTGTGAAACTTCATTTCTAGCGAGGCATTTTCATTATTTGTTATGTGGGTCCTATGTCGACGCTCATAAATTCTGCAAATTAATTCATAATCACATTAAGTTCTTACCATATTTTTTGACCAAATGTCAGCTATGTGGATTTAGAGGTGGCGGTAATCTTGCTGCTAAATCAATATTTTGGCAATCACGAAAAGGGCAATCCTTTGTATTGGTGTTTGAATCAGAACGAGAAAGAAATGCAGCAGTTGTTCTAGCCCGAAGATACGCACTTGATTGCAATGTATGTATTTTCCATCCTTTATTAGTCTCAATTTATGCAAAACAATAATAATAAATAAGTCAAAATAGTTAGCGCGTTAAATATGATTGCATAACCATATTATATTCTATAGTAATTTGATATCTTGAATAAAATGATTTAAAGAGTCTAATTTGACTTGTTTTGATTTAAGTTCTCTTTATTTGTTTGACGCTTCAGAGATCAAACAAGCAACCTTTAACAAGTAATTGGGTGAAAATGGCGTTCAAATGTTTTCAACTTCCTGAAATCATTTATTTGAAATAGAAACAGATTATTATTTTATACATTATTTATTTGCAAAAGACTTTAACAAGTTGGTTTGAATGGGGTTGATTTTACAATCACAGGTGGTGCTGGCTGGACCAGATGATCAAGCATCACTTTATCTTCTTTGATTCCACTCAGGTTTCCAAAGTGAGATTAAATTTTATCATTTCTAATTTTCTTTTTGTGTTTTTTATTTTCTGGGTGTGTTGTTGATCATTCTGTGCATCCTTTATAGGCATAGTTTTGGTTTGCCTATCAATTGGTTGTAACAAAATTTTTTTTATAACCGATCGAGTTGTACATTTGCATATTTTGTGTTTCTAATATAACAAGGAACTCTTGGATTGAAGGTTTATCTTGTAAAACTATTAGAGTTTCTATTGACATTTTTTGCAGGAATATTACACATCTTACTATGAATTATAAGAGTGCCATTTTAAGTTGATCAAATGTCATTTTTCTCGAAAGATCAGTTTATCAAAGGCGCACCTGAGCAACCATTTAACATATAGAGGCTTCACTAACATTCTAAAAGACTTGATAAACATCCTAAATCACCGTCCAAAAATCCTTTCAATTGTTTGATTCTAGTTGCTTGAGGCCATTTTTTTACTTCTTCAACTATTGTAGAAACAGTTGCTACTCCTTCCTATGATATCATATGACCCAACCCTGACCTCTTCCAAACAGCTCTTGCTATGCTCTAGTAAATATTTTTAAAAAAATAGGGTATTTAGAGAGAGATGATTGACAATAAGAGTTTTTCTCTTTGATTTGACATTGGGGGTACCCGCCCCTGATATGACGGGTTTTTAGCTCAGTCAACCACCAACTTAGAACTCGCCCTTGTCATGAGCAAATTCTCAAAAACCCAAAATTATTTTTTAATTTTATGGTTTTACTTGACATCTCAAGAATTTGACACATCAAACTCACGTGCACCATACACACCACCCACCACGCGCACCACCCGAGGAATTTAAATTTTACTTTTCGAGAACTCGCGGCGAGTTTTGAGTATGGGTTCGATTTGACACTTCTACTTTCACAATCTCCCAAGCAACTTACCAAAAAAAATAAAAAAAAAGTTAATTTCAATTTTATTTCTTAAGGTTTGACAAAAATAATTATTTTTATCCAAAAGATTAAAAAAATCAATTAACTCCAAAAGTATCATAAGTTATTTTAATTTTAGTCCAAAAGTTTTATTATTTTCGATTCAAGTTGAAACAATAATGAAACTTTTGGATTAAAATTGAAACAAATTATAAAACATTTGAAGGTAAATTGATGTTTTCAATCTTTTGAAAGAAAATGACTATTTTTGTTAAAACTTAAGAAGCAAAAATAAACTTAACTCTAAAAAAATTAAAAAATAATTGAGTTTTTAAGAACTCACATTTTGAGTTGGATGTGACACCACCGTTGATTTGTTGACTGATACTAAGAACTCGCGACCTCTAATGTAGAGAAAAAAACCACTTTTGTCAATCATCCCTTTCTAAATACCTCTAACCAAAAAAGCTAGAACACACCTGCATAATAAACAGCTTGAACGAAGCATTCATCAAGGAACTTCGTTTATTATACATTCGAATTTGGTGATTAACCTGATGCCGATCCCAACTTGGAAAATATCATTGATCATCCTAATGCATTAAGTAACTCTTCTGTCATAGGAATGAGGAAACCATTTTTCACTTTGGCCTAATTTATTTCCTCTAATCAATACAAAGTCTCAGTTTGTTATTAGAGACCCCTTTGTTGTAATTAAGTGACTTTCATCGCAATAGCTTTTCTAATCGGAAATTTGTATTTTAGCAAGTCTCAGTTTGGTGCCAAAATGGTATATCGAAAACTTGATAATCTGACGGTTCCAAAGTTTTTCTTCAGTGGCCAAAATGAGTCAGATCAGATCACTATGGGTCAAAATAAGTTACAATCAGAATATGTTAAATTGTTGCTCTATCATCATTTTTTCTTACATCTCTTGGTTAGTCTTTTTTCTTTCCCTCCTAATAAATTCAATCTTTAAATACTAGTAATGAAACAAATAGCCAAATCAAAGGGATGTAGGATTGTAGGGCTTTTAGATTCAAAATCAATCAAATTAATTGACACAACAAATTAGATCAGTAAAAAAAAAAAAAAAAAAAAGAAACCTTAGAACCAACAGATAGTTGTTTTTATCTAGTATCATCCCTCCAGTAACCAACTAAAACACTAAGATGACAATGTAGTCAACAGAGCTTTGGCCGGTGGGTACAGTGCCACTGCACCTCTCGTAACACTCGAATACTTCCTGTATATCACCTTCCTCTTCTCATCCGTCTTCGCCATCGTATGAAAAACCACCATCATCTTCGCACACTCCATCACCTGCGCCTCATTAAACCCCGTGTGCAGTTCAAGTGTCTCGTGCCACACCGGACTCTTGTTCATCGTAGCGCGTGCAGCATACACCGCGCCCGCAGCCACCATTGAAGGACAGAACCTAATAATCTCATAATGCATCATTCCTAACTCCGCATAAAAATGCACCATATTCTCCATCTGCAAACAGCAATCATTCAAGAACAGTTCACACATCAATATCACAACCATTTTATGACAAACTTAACAACCGAAAACAGTTTTATTGTTTATGACACTTACGGTGGTCTCGGGTGAGGTGACCGAGGCTTTGATGAACCTCGTGAGGAACACATACGGTGTCGGGACGGTTAAGTTCCACTCCAATCTACCTAAAATCTTCTTCTCCATCACCAACACATGTTTATGTTCATAAGCGCGATCAGATATCTGAACGAAATCGTTAACTTCGGGCGCCCAAATTTCTTCATACTTAGAGGCGATGAGCATCGCGCTCATTCCAACACACTGTAATTCCCTTCTGACAACAGTTTCAGCAGCCAAGAATCTGTCAACAATGTTGATTGTTAGATACAGTGTTTCATTTGTAAGCTCGAACTTGTTGTGTACTTCGATCAGCCAATCGATCAAAATCGCGCGCATTTTATCGTTGATTTCAGGTTGTGAGTTCATGTAATCATGAACTTTACTCTCATTCTGCAATAATCCCACATCAAGAAACTCAGTAAGACATTAAAATCAACTGAAATCAGTGGCCTTTTGACAAGATTCAGGGGTAGAATAACCTTTACCTCTACAAGTTTGTAGAATTTGTAGATGTCTTCAACATATTCAACTTCTGCAAGCTCATTGTTAACATCTTCAGCATCAATATCTATGATGTTTTTTGGTTTCGGTTTGTAGTTCAGGCCACAGGCGGCTTTGCTCCGGGCAGTGAGGGTCGATGTGAGTGACGATTGAGGCTTTCTGTTACGCGAAGATGATGATTCAGGTTTCGGTTTCTCTTCTACTGTATCGGGACTGATTTCGATCACAGTTGGTTTATGTGCAACAGGTGCTGGTTTGGGCTTGACAGCAGCTTTCTTCTTGGGCTGTTGCACCATTTTGTTGTTGTTTTCGACGTTCACCGCCAGCGGTTTCTGCGAAACAGAATCAAGAATGTTAGATCTGATCAAAAGCATGTAATGTTTTGTGAGATTTGAAGAGATCTATCAAACCTTTTTGTTTTCTGCAGCATCTTTTTGTGCATTTGCTAGTAACTGGGCACAGAAGCTTCTGGTAACGGGGCGGGTGATTTCGGGCAGTGGTTTACCGTCGAGTGGCCGGAGAGTCACTAGGTTTCCGATGTCACCAAGTGCACGGCGGTTCTTGGGTTGTCCCGCCACCGGAGCCACCGCGATATTGTTCTTCTGTTTCATAACACCAACTGCCTCACCTTTTGACAGTAAACAATCAAAATCAGAATCAAAGATATTAATCTAATACAGAAGATATACAAGTTGAATAAAAAAGAACTTGAAATCAAAGACAAAAGAATCAAAATCGACAGATCTGTACAAAAACCCTAAAAATGTTCGAAAACTTCAAAACCCTAAATTGAGATTCAGATTATCAAAACGGATTGAAAGCAATCAAGACCCACAAATCTAATAACCCACAAGAACTAGACTTTATGAGATTCAATCAAAAATAACCAAAAACGTCAAATCTGATGACGCAAAAGCCCTAAAATAATAAAGAAAACGTCGAATCTGATGATACAAAACCCTAAAACAAGTCCGAAAACTTCAAAATCTGAGATTGAGAATCAGATAACTAAAACGAATCAAACATAATCAAAACCCACAAATCTAATAGCCCCACAAGATGTAAATTAGGGTAAAGATAGATGAATACCTCTGTTTTGTTCTTGAAGAAGATGCCTTGAACCCATCTTAATCGATCGATGAAAATGTGAATTGAAGAAAGAACAAGATTGATTACTCTCTCTCACTCTGTAAATCGTAAAGTGATGAATATTGAAAGAGATGATGACCCTTTTTGAAGCCGATGAATTCACACGCTGCTGCACTAACGGTCTTATTTCTAGCCGTTGGGGTATTCAAATTTTGCTGTTTTACAAATGTGCCCCTTGTAGTTTTTGGTATGACGATAAATGCCTATGAGTTTAAGATTTATGCAAATTTTACCATTGTTTTTCCAATTTCCAATGTTTGATTCCCAATAACATAGCATAATTTGTGGAAAAAACTGACATATGCTGTTTTTTAATTTACTTTTATGTAACAAGAAAATTGATGAAATTAATTGTCATGAACACATCTATAACCATCACATATATTTAGTTTGTTTTCTTTCTTAAAACCCTTTTAAAAAATTAATGAAATATAAAGTTATGTTAATTAAACTATTTTTGTGTTAATATTCTCGTTTTATTTTATTTTTATAATAATTGATAAAATATCATAAATGAATTAAGCATTTTCATGTATTAAACAAATAAAGAATTATAAATCTAAAAAGCTCACTGTTTAATCATTTTTCTCTATAGTCAAAACCTAGGCGAACGTTAAAATTTAGATCATTTCCTCAAATATGAACGTAAGAAATTAGGTTTTTAAGTAAAAGTTGTATGGAGGTAAGCCTGAACTGTAAAAACTTAAAAGGGTTAATGTGATGTGTCAAATTTAACCTGTTAGATTTTAAATTTAAGGGGTATTTACATAGTTTCCTTTACTAAATTCATTAATTATATATTTACCCAAGTCAAAAAGTCAATTACATATTTTATTTTTTTAAAACATATATATTACATATTTATCCATTTTGTTGAAATTATTTATTAAATGATTATATTACTCGTATTTTCATTAAATTATTTTTACATATTTCAATTCCTAAAACTATCAATTACATTTTTTTTAGAACGGCGATAAAATCATTATTATTAATTCACCAAAAAGTACTCCATCCTATTCCTCCAGCAAGGGGCTAGAGAGAAGAAGAATTACACCATACAAATCTAATTAAGAAACATCGAAAGAGACCCATTTCACCCAATCTATGCTCCAGTTCTTTGCTCTGTTGGAGATCCAAATAAAGCTCCATATCTTGATTTCTTCCGGTATTGCATTGATGCTCCAATACTTGTTGTCGAAAACTTTATCATTCCTAGCTTTCCATATTGCCCACATCGATGTGAGAGCATTCGAAGTCACCTCCTTGATAGCTTTATCCATCTATAGATCGACTTCAGCCCAAATGGGTTTCACCTTTGAACAATGCATTAAAGCGTGCTCCAAAGTTTCTTCAACAGAAGAACAAGATGGCGCAATATATGCCACGTTTAGCAATATTCTCCCTAATGGGTAATCGATCAAGAGTCGCTCGAAACCCAAAAAAAATAATCTTGATTCAACTCATGTACTAACTCTGAATCGAAGTTACTGTTTCCTAATGCGGTCAAGTTCTTCAATTATATCAATTACATAGTTACTAAAGTTCGAGTATCCTATTTAAATAAAACAACAAAATTTCATTTCGCTTAAAACTTTATTTTAAAACAACAATAACCGATAATCAAAGTTATATCTTCAAGTACAAGACATAATTATCAAAAGTTTTAAACAATTATAGTAATAGAACATCAATATGTAAAAATCTATTAGTAAAAACAAGGTAAAATAGTTGTTATAAGTTGTTATCTGTTGCTACACCAAAATATGGGTCGAGTTCTGTCATCGGGTATAGTTGCAAAAAACCTCACCAAGCTAGACCCAAGCATAGATTCTAACTGCAACATGAAAATAACTCGTTAAAAGGTGACCAGGAGGCGAGCTCTGAGAACACCCTCCGACGCTCAAGTTAGTATTTTGCTCATAAGAGTTCAATGTATAATATACTAGAGGGATATAATAAGTGTGGGAGACAACATATAAAGTATGATGGAATAGCTTCACATATGGGCAATGATGAAACCTAAAAGGTTGATAAGATCCTTGACAAGAAAGAAAACCAATGTCCTCTTCATAACAGGCAATGAACTCTTTCTTGTCAAGAAGAAGATGATGATGGCGAGAAATAATTATAGGAGAGATGCTAGTAGAGGGTGTTTTTTTTATTACAAATGGGATGCCTTTGGAGGATAAGGGAACCTTATATTTATAAAGGAGTATGAAACCTTAGGGGGTTTGGCTGTGTGGGCTTTAAGTTGGCCCACTAAGTTATTTTTATTGGATCATATGGTTAGCCCATTACGTGACATACATCATCATTACCGTATTACTTTGTTTCTAACCAAGGTCCATTTTTTGTTTGATGAATGGTATGGGATTGATACACTTTTTCATCCGACACAGTTATTGAAAACGACTACTGAAGAAAAACATACAGGAAGTCTAGTGTTGTTTTATTTAACGTGACCTTAACAGTCTCATGCGACGTGACCACTACTTGCTCGTCTCATTCACGATCCACACTCCAATCGTCCAATCCAAGATGTGGAGAAGACTCCAAGCTTGATAAAGCTAAGGTAATGGTGATGTGGGAATGTGGCTTGGGCTTTCTTGGCCGAATGCCTTCCTTATTGACTGATTCCATATGCTTTTAACACAAACATTTACCAAGTTCACATGCTTTTAACAAGAAAAAATGTAACACTACGTCTAAAACAAAACCAGTTTAATACTAGTTTTAACATTTTGAATCTAACTTCAACACAAATAAATATAACATCAATTTACAAGTTCATACCCTTTTTAACAAACAAATATATTACAACGATAAAAAACCAACACTAATTGAACAAATACACGATTACTTATAAATCACCCGGCCAAAACTAATTCATAAGACGTGATAGAATCATAAGATAATAATATCGTATAAATTTAGACAAACTTGACATCAGTTTTCCTATAATAACGTAATTTAAAATACATATAAACATAATATGAAGCGATGACCATGGCTGTGACGGTAGGGCGAAGGCATTGGTGGTGGCGGAGGTGGGCGAAGAGCATCCTTGAACGGCCTCCCTCTAAACGAAATATGAAGCGAGGGTCTCTTATAACAAGCACATGGCAAAATACAAAGTTTGGTGGCCAAAATTAGAATGGAAATAGTACGCTATTATTTGTTGTTTTGAGATCATATAGAGTTATTCTATTTATTTAAAACAGTGGAAGGTAAATAGTAGTTTAACCTTTAATATTTTGACACATGTTTGTGTTCTTCAAAGACAACTAATTTGATTAGGGTTAGGACATACATACCCTTTTTAATTACTTCTCATACTCCTCTTCTTAAAAAATAATTTCAAAACTTATCATAATTTACCCCGTAAAAAAAATTTAGTTTTAAAAAAAAGTTTTTGTTTTTTTAAATAAGTTTCAAAAAATCTTTTTTATATAATGGTATATAAATACATTTAAAAATATAAATTTTCTTTTAGAAAATTAATATAATAATTTCTAAAGTTAGAATAAAGAACTTTTAAAAATATCTTTTAGAATTGAAAATAGACCTAAACGAATCTAATTCAACCGATTAAACCGTTTAAATTGATTTATTCGGTTCGGTTATCCGATTAATCCTATTAAACGGTTTATTATTCGGTTTATACGGATAGGCGAACCGAATAATCAAGATTTTTTGTAACCGTTAACAGAAATGAAACCGAATATACAATTTGATTTGATTTTTGCGGTTACGGATACTATTTGATTTTCGTTTATTTTTTTTGTTTTAGGCTTTTTTTTACTACAAATAAATATAATAAAATACAAAAAATATAAAGACTAAAAGTAATAATAAATAAAATAATACTTATAAAAAAGTTTAATATATTAAGGGGTGATATGATAAAAAAATTAATTCCCACGTAACAATTAAATTGTTGAATTCTTTTTTATTTTCATAATTCTTAGATTTTTATTATGCCACCTATTTTTCTTTTGAGATCTTTTTTATTTTAAGTTTTTTATATTATTTTAATAAGTATAATTAAATTATATTTGTTTTACTCTTCTAACTTCAAAAATATAATATACTTTTAAATTTCGGATATACTATTGTGATATGTTTATATTTATCTACTAGCTTTAGTAAACCTGTGTATTACACGGGTTGAACAAATAAAATATTAAATATAATAAAAATTTATCATGTATAAAACGATATTTTACGATAAAATATAATTGAAATTATGTATAGTAAGAACAATATGTAATAAAACAATTATATCAACATTTTAAACTTTTGATTTTAAAACTTTTTTTTCCAAAAAAAATAGTAAATATTTTATTTCAAAACAAACCATATTAAAAATATCATTTTTAAAAATTTTCTTATTATAAATTTCAATTTTAATTATTTTTTGTTTATAAAAAATTATGTTTTTAAAAACACTAATTTTAAAAAAGTTTGATGTTTTGTAAAAATTTCTAATTCTATAAAAATTAATTTTTTAAAATAACATAGATCTTTTTTTAAATTTATTAAAAAAGTATTTTTGTTCTTATAAAAAAGTTAAATAATATTATTGATAATTAAGGTAAATATTTAATAGAAGAGAGAAGCGGAAAATTTTTGATAAGAATGAATATGGTGCTGCTACGTGTCACCTCAAGATACTCTTTTATTAGATTAGAAATATGTTTTAATATAAATTTTATTAGAAAACGAGACATGCTAAATATAATATATATTTACTTTATTCTTATATAAATCTCAATAATTTAAAAAAAAAACAAGTTAAATCAAATATAGTATATTTTAATTCTTTTATATTAATATGCTTTCGTGTTTCTTACGTGATGCTTCTTAATGATGTGACATACCACATTAGTTGAGAAGGGGAACGAAAGCTTTCTTATATGAAATTTGATTCCTTCCTTGTCAGATGGGTTTTAAAATCGTGAGTGGTTGGTGTCTGAGGATGTGTCGCTGTCAAAACGGATAATATTTGGTACGATACTTGGTTTATTACAAATGGTATTAGAGTCAGGGTTGGGCTGGTGTGCCACCAAGGACTCTTGTCTCCCAAGTAGGGAAGGGTGTGACATCTCACATCGTTTGGGAAGGTGAACGAAAGATCTCTTATATGAAGCTGGATACCTTTCCTATTAGACACATTTTAAAACGTGAGGGGTGAGCATCTGAGGATGTGTTGCTGCCAAAGCAGACAATATCACTTCAGTGCAGTGGCCTAGGGTCGCTTCGGGTTACGATTAGGTTGACTATGATCAACCATTTGCCTTACCTCATCATTCTCAACCTCGAGACTAGGAACATTATCCTTAGCACTTGACCTTCAGAAGGAGAATGTTCAACCTCTTGTTGAACGCATGCCTCGGACTAGATCTGCTTCCGTTTTACCTCCCCTGTCTACTTTGCCTCCCCTCCCCTGCTTTGTTGAGTAGGCCATAGCCACCTTAGTGGCCACTGTATACACTAAGAGGCATCTTATAAGAAGCCTTCTGGACGATAACGCAATCATTAGGAAAAGTCTGCAGTGAGCTATGGAGAAGATCGTAGCAAGCGAGGAACGACACAAGGAATCATCCAGGGGTCACAACACCCTGGCTAATGGAATGGTGGCCTTGACAGAGCATGTGGATGGACATGAGGTGACCATAATGACTACCAGACTACAAGTTGAGAAAGTTGAAGGACAACTAAATGCAATGAATGCTATGGAACTAGAACCCGAGGAGGAAGACCCATAAGAAGATCAAGAAGATGAGTCAAAAGAGGAGCATGAGGACAATGTTGGATTTTTTGTGTCGCATTGATTCTACATCATTCTTTCATTCGTTTGTTTGACCTTTTATGTACTTTGCACCTAGATGGAAAGGGTTGTTCCCATCCGACTAACATATTTGAATTTTGATTTTTGATTTAATTGATTGTAAATGTATTTACAATTTATTTGATCGAAGTTTGATATTTGAATACTAAGTTGTGGTTGTGCTAAATTCATCTTAATCGCTTATACTTGAATGATTTTAATATGCAAGATATTTACTTAATTCTGTATGTTGTGATTGTTAAGAATGTCTAGATGTGGACGTCTGATGATGTGCCATTGTCAAAGTGGACAATATCTGGTACGCTACTTAGGCTATTACAAATGGTATCAGAGCCATTCCTATGTCATTCGGGATGGTGGGGCAAACCTCATCATGGATGGTGAGTCTTGGGGGGTGTTTAAAGGGAACCTTGGGCAAATCCCACATCCATGGATGAGATAGTGGGGCAAAACTTATCGAGGACGATGGCTCCAAAGAAGCGGGTGTGATTGTAACACACTAGGCAAATCTCATATCGGCCTTGGACAAGAAAGACCCTTGGTTCATAAGGAATGTCTCACCTCTAATATCACCAACGCGTTTTGACGCATTGGCTGTGGACGAGAGGGAACTTAACAGTTAAGCGTACTTAAGTGACAACAATCCAGGGATGGGTGACCTCCGTAGAAAGTCTTCATCCGAGCAATCAAAAGTAAACCCGTGAGCTCCTTATAGGCAAATCAGATAATATTGATGGTATTAGATGCCTAGTGTTACAAATGATTACTTAGAATTTTCTTAATGAGTCGTTTTACACTTCGTAGTGATGAAATGTGTTCCCTCCCGGGTAATAAATGATACCTCTCTTAGAGAAGTAGGAAAGGAGCTAACATGATGTCTATCAGCACCGAAGCAAGGAATGAGCCAAGTCTAGCCCGCTAGGAGCATAGCAAGGTTGATAAAAACAACATCAAGATATGAAAAGCTAACCAATGAAATCTGCATAAGGGCAAAGATAACACAAGCTAGCCAAAGAAATCCGAATAAGAAAAAAGATACCACACGAGTAGGTCCAACTCTATGGAAAGCATAACAGTAAACGAAGGAAATAGTTCCAGTACGAAGCCTCCTTCCTTAGAACACCAAAGCCAATAACTTGAATCGTAAAGGAAACCTTAGTGAACCTAATGTTGCTCATACACAAAATAACCTTTTCCATACTTCTAGAAAAGGAAAAAGAGAGGACCCCCCCATATCCTCACCTTGAAAAGATTGCCACTATAAATACTCCACAAGATTGCCAAAGCTAAGATCATTCTCTTTTATTAGTTTGACCTAGAGAACTATTTACTGATTCTCATGTCGGAGGCTGATTGTAGAAGACCCCTTCTGTCTTGACACTTCTTAACAGACTAGACACAACTTAAGTTCACCATAACTAGAACCGAAAACCATTTGATTTGAAGCAATAACTCCAATACAGTGATACGCTAAAGTTAACAAATTTTACTCTTTATGTGATTAGATAAGAAGCCTAAATGAAAATCAACTAACTGAAAATCAACGATCATTTGGTTATCTTCTAGGAATTGCTATTAAACAGACATGTTAGTTTTCATTAAGGGTATTACATCAAAGTGAAAACAAAGCCCACTATACATTGACGTAAGTACATTACATGTTGTTATGAATTAAACAGCCACAACCACAATTATTGCCAAATGAGAACAATATGCCCTTGATTGTAAATTATTCTATATGATTTTAACTTACATCCGTATCTTGAAAACTGATTACAATCTAGAATAATAGTGGTCAGATCAATCAGACCCTCGGGTTTACTAGAATAGACTTTGTTTCCTTGGTTTAAAGAGGTACCTAGAACTATATGTTGAGCGAAATATATCAGCAAAAAGATGATATTGCAGCACTATGTATAGGAGGACAGGCAGTGAACCAAATAAACTAACAAAGATAGGCATCCATTGTATTTCATTATGATATAGTATGAAGAAGCTGAGACAAAAAGCTACCAACATGGTTGCTACAGAGAGAAAAAGATTTGATATACCTAGCCACAACTTTTTGGGTAATGATTCCAAAAAATCATGTTCGGCAAAACGAGATGTGATGATGGATAAGAATATGAGTATGGAAGTTGATGATAAGAACAAGGATATGGCATCTGCCACTATAAAGAGAAGGAAAGTTGGTTCTTGATAAAAGATAGGAATACCATTGTTCTGATTAAATCCACCTGGAATTGTAAAAGCTGCTGCAAATGTTATTGTGGCAATAAGGGCAGCAACAACCACACAATAATTAATTGTGTCTTTTGTCCAACGCTCACCCTCTTTAACAAGCTCTTCATGTTCCTTTGTGAATAACTCATGTGGTGTTAGACCATCTTTGTTCCTTCCTTCTCTGTATATAGGGGGGATCATTTTCTTTACTTCCTATAACACAAATAAACTAGAAAAAAGTTATACACTACTTTCCTGTACTACATATATAGAAAACTCCTATCGCTGTAAAAGAAAAAAGGATGTAAGAATTTGGAGAGAAATATATGTACCCGGAACCACAATAGTTCTCTCTGCATTTGTACTGCAGCTCCGGACAAATTCACAAGTTGTTTCTCAGTACTCTTTGCAACTAAGTGTAACATATTGTTCCCATTGTCATCCTTAAGAGCAATTATCAAATCCTTCATTGCACCTATCTCATACAATAGATTATAGATACTCTCGTGCCGGTGTTCAATAGCAATGTGAATTATAGTTTGATTTTTATCATTTCTCTTCAACATCAGATCTGGATATTGACGTACGAGCTCAACTAGGAATTTTGTATTGCCCATTTCTGCGGCAATAAAAAGTATTTGAAAACTCCTCTGCTCATCCAAATTAAGTGAACCTGTGAGAATTGCATAAATTTCTTCCCTAGGCTTTTTAGCAATATCTTCCCAAATGGTTTTTAGTAGTTGCATTGCTGTACTTTCCTTTTGATAAGCCCCCGCCTTTGAACCAGTTAATTCAAAAACTAAAAAAAACAAGCAGAAAAAGGTCAAGTATATGATGCCAAGCTAGAGTGGGAGGTTGGGCTGGTTTAATGCAAAACAATTTAGAGTTAGAGAGGTGAAACTCCCTTAAAGTCAAGGATTCAAGCCTCGCCTATGAGGGCTTGTCGTAAATTAGTTGTTGTGTAGACTTAGAAGTAGGTTAGATAGGTGTCTGAGTTGTCTGAATTGGGTTTAAGTTTAGTTTGGTGTAGATCTTATGTTATGATGGCTAACTTTAGGTGGTCTCATTTTCTTTAGATCAAGAATCTTATTACTTTTAACATGAATATTGAACGGATGTACATGTTTGTTTTTAGTTTTATGTATCTAATTATTTAAGTTATAATAACTATCAAGGAGTAGAGATGTTTACTTGAATTAATGCTTCTTTCGATGATACTTGATCTTCTTTCATAAAACGCCTGAGGCTTTCGAGCCAGAATTCCAAGTACACTCCGACTTCCAAGTTGTGGATAACTTTTCACTATTTTCAGGGCCACATCTACAATGAATTTGTGTGGTTGACAGATGGAGTTTCAACAATGAAATAATACAAAACATAAACCATAAGGACTGTTTGCGTTACCGAATATATCAGCCTCCACACATTTCTCAAGAAGCCAACCACGACTTTGAGAATTCCAACCATCATCGCGCAAGTTGTTTGATTTTTCATAAAGATACCACACCACGTCATGGTTTCCAAATAACGCAGCCGTACACAATGGCATTATTTGTTCCCTACTAGGGATTATATTCAACAAAGTACGAACCATTTCAAGGTTTCCACATGCAGCTGCTAAACATAGTGCAGTGTTGGAGTTGTTATTTACAATTTCTAAGTCTGTGCTTTCCATCCTATCCACCAAATTTTTCACAAACATCTCCGCATGCCTACTTCCTTTTACAGATGCTGCCAAGTGTAGCGCTGTTTCCCCGTTTTCAGTTAGGCTATACCTTACCAAATCTCGCTTATTATCAAGAATTACTTTGGCGGCTTTCCAATCACATGCAATGGATGCCTTATATAGGGGGGCACCAATGTTGATGTAATCTTCTCCGGATCCTTTATTGTAATTTCAACGCAAAAAAAAAGAGAAGAAAAAATAAGCATCATTTCTAAGGGGCAACCTTGTAAAATAAAAATCAAGTTTCAAGATTGTTCTGATTAAATCAATCATAAAGTTTTTGTTTTGTCCCAATCAAGTCACTCGTAAAATTTTTTGTCCCAGTCAGATCACTAAAATTTCAAAATTTTTCTAATAGATAATTCATAAGTTGCAAAAAGTATTTAAATAATTTGAAATATTTAAAAATATTAACAATATCTATAAAAAATTAAATTATTAATAACCTTATTGGAACAAATACAAATATTAGTAAACTAATTGAAACACTTTTAAAACTTTAGTAAACTGATTGAAACAAATAAAAAAATAAGTAACCTAATTGAAACATGATTAAAACTTACTTACTATTTTATGAACTTTCCCTCATTTGTTAATGCCTATGGCCAATTTGAATACTTCAATTTGGTTTGACACCTTAAAATCTAGAACACTCTACAGTAAAGTGAAATCAAAACTAGCATAGTACATTATAATAAACCAAGCACGCTGTAATTTTGCTTTTAGGGAGTTTCTACCAAATAAGTAGCATAACATAGTGTAATTTACTTTATTTTGGTAAATCTAGTGCACACGAATTACCTTGTTTGAATGTAAAACTAAATGTGATGTAAAATAGCACTAAACAGAAATTACCATCGATTAAAGATCGATCCGCTTTTAGTTGTCTTGTGTTGCCATACAAAGGAACTGGAATGCGAATTTCGGGGACTGTTACGTTCATCATCTGCGTCAAATTGATTCTTATAAATGTTTAAAAGGGCTTGATTTGAAGTTTTGAGCTTGCATTTCATCCTTTATATACAAATCTATGATCTATATTTCTTAAGTCATCGTCAATGTCTGTCGAAATATAAAAGTATATTGATAATTAACAGAGATTTAGTTAGACTATTTTTTTAAGCGTTCACATATGTACATGTTAATAATGCAACTAATGATAGTGACTAGTTAGATTTTTTTTATGTCATAATACTTGAGTGGTTGAGGTGAGATATTTAAGACTTCATTAAAATATGTCATGTTTTGGGTTCAAGTTCAATTTGTGATAAAATAAAGGGTTTCAAGTTGAGACAGATGATTTTTTCACCTAATGTGGGTTTTCTCTTGAGCTTGATTTATGGTTCAGGACTGATGGAGATGGCCTGATATACAAACTCGCCTTCAGGTACGTGATAGTCTAGTGCCTAAAGTTTCATACTTAAGTTATGGAAATAATCGAGTGGGCCAGTAACATGTCAGTGATCCAAATAGCCGTTCAAGAAAATGTAAGATTTTTTATAAACGACTAACTCACACGTTCTCTAAACTTACTATTAAATCTACACAAATTTTCCTAATGCGATTATACACCTTAATTTCTACATTTTCAAGGATTAACACACCATCACTTACAGAATTTGAATTTTGAATTTTGGTTGTGTCAAAAGGATACGATCAAAATAAAAAGGCTCCTAAAATTAAAAAAGTGTAAGAAGTAATCTCAACCATCAATTTGATTTAATCAATGGTTGAGATAAAATTGTAAGGGAAAATTTGTTAGACATATATTTTAGAAATAGCCACTTTTGTTTACTTTTTGTAAATTCCCTTCATTTTCTTAAACGTTCATAGCTTTTATGTATGATATTATTTTTTTATAAAAATTACAACATAAAAACGATCGTTTTTTAATCTTTAAGACAAGTATGGTATTGTTATATAAAAAGATAATAAATTTTTATATGTATTTAAGTTCTTATCTCATCATTGTGTTTATAGTATAGGTCATTGTAAATTTTTGTTAGTTATGTGTCTTTCTGAATACTATTGTGTTTTTATAAAATAATAAATTTTTAAAAAAATATAGTGTGTAATAACATTGTTGTGTATATCTAATATGTAAAACAAAATAATAAATTAAAAATTAATTAATCTAATACATTAAAAAACAATGACAAAATAACACAATTTCTTATTGTATTTTTTGATTGTCATTGTGCCATTTTAAACACTATAAATTTTGAAAAATACATACATGAAAATAACTTATTGTGTACTTCTAATTTTAAAACAAAATGATTGATAACATCTTTATATAATCTATAGAAACAATAATAAAAATAACACAATTCTCTAAAATGTTAAAAATAATGATTAATACATATAACAAATGATGTAAATTACATGACACAATGAACTGATATTTGGCACAATAAATGTTGATGTATTTGACACAATAACCAATATGCTTTTTTTTATAAAACAATATAAGGACTCATATCAAACATACAATTCTTTTTAAACTTTTTAGATTAAACATTTTTTTTATTATAACCCTACTCGTGCCAAAAACCAGACTTTATTTAGAGTTAAATTTGGTTTTGCTCCCTGAAGTTTGACAAAAATAATATTTTTCCTCTAAAAGATTAAAAATATCAATTTATATCCAAAAGTTTCATATATTGTTTCGGTTTAAGTCCAAAAGTTTAATTAGTGTTTCAACTTGAATTCAAAATAATAAAATTTTTGGACTGAAATTGAAACAAATGATGAAACTTTGGACTGAAATTGATGTTTTTAAACTTTTAAAAAAAATTATTACTTTTGTCAAAACTTGAGGAGTAAAATTAAAATTAATTTTTTTATTTATCAAAGCAATCAATCTTAAAATCAAGTCCTAGGTTAATTAATAGAAAATTGCAATTATTACAATTTGAAGTTTAGGATCCAGAGTACCTGCCCATTATTGGTCCACATCACCGGCTCTTTAGACTTGTTTTTTTGGATCCCACCTGCCTCTTTTGATCTACCCCTATGTCATCATTTTTTTTGTTTTCTTATATGATCCTATAAAATCAAAACAAATTAAGAGCCGTTAGTATTACAAATTATGTCTTCCAAAAAACCTATTACAAATTACACTCGGTTTCTAAGATTTTTATATAAAGTCACAAAGAACATGCGTATATTACTTTTTTACATATAGTATACAAAAATAATATGTTTGTAAAAGTATATTTGTACATCGACAAGAAAAATTATAAGGTAATGTATATTTGATTTAATCGTAAAGAATCAATATTATTATTACAAATTTCAGGTCTAAAAAGAATTTAATATTTTAATTAAGTTAACAATGATTTGAACTCATATCATTTTTTATGGAATGATTATAATGTTACTAGCTACAAGGCTATGAACTAAACAAATTCAGTTATTACTTTACTATTGGTTAGCATTTTTTATTTATTACTTTTAGTTATACCATCACACAAAAATTTTCTTTTTAATTTCTTCTATTTATTCTTTTGAATTTTTCAAATCTGTCATTTTTAATTTTATTATTATTGTTGTTTCCTTTTGATAAAGATTAGAAAGCTAAATTTCCATACTAGCTTTCGTGCAACTCATAATTGAGTCGGGTTAAAATTCTGTTCTATTTTATTACTTTAGGCATATAATGTTACAGTTCTTACATTCTTATTTTTTCATGTTTTAATATGAATTTTATTTAAAACCGATCAGCTGCAACGTGCGGCAAATATTCCCTCGTTGAAAACAATAGATCAACGTCTTGTAACAGCTAAGATCGATTACTAAAATAATATACAGGAACTAGTAAGTAGTTAATGATGTTTGACAACAATTTATATTTTTAAATGACCAACATATATTGTTAACTAGTATTAGTAACCCGTGTATTACACGGGTTGAATAAATAAAATATTAAATATATTAAAATTTTATTGGTTTTAAAACGATATTTCAAAATAAGATATAATTGAAATTATGTATGAGTAAAGATATAAATAATAAAACAATGACATCAACATTTTAAACTTAAAAAAAAACAAAAAATTTTGTTTCAAAACAAATCGTTTTAAAATTTTAATTATTTTTTATATGTTTGTGGGGAAACACTTTGACATAAATATTTTATTTTTTAAAAACAATAATGTTAAAATATTTTATATTTTTAAAAAACTCTGATGCTTTAAAAAACTTTTTATTTTATAATAAAAATTATTTATAAGTAACATTAATAAAAAAAAACTTTTTTTAATTTATAAAAAAGTATTTTTAGTATATTAAGAAATTATGTAATATAATTAGTAATTATAGTAAATATTAAATAGGAGAGAGAAGCAGGAAAAAATTAATGAGAATGAATGTGATGTTGACAAGTGTTCATTTTATTTAATCTTTTATTAGAGTACTAGCTTTAGTAAACCAGTGTATTACACGTGTTTAACAAATAAAATATTAAATATAATAAAAAATTATTAAGTATAAAACGATATTTTACGATAATATATAATTGAAATTACGTATAGTAATAACAATATGTAACAAAACAATTATATCAACTTTTTAAACTTTTGGTTTAAAACTTTTTTTTCCAAAAAAATAATAAATATTTTGTTTCAAAACAAACCGTTAAAAAATATCATTTTAAAAAATTTTCTTATTATAAATTTCAATTTTAATTATTTTTTGTTTATAAAAAAATAACTTTTTAAAAACATTAATTTTAAAAAAGTTTGATGTTTTGTAAAAAAAATTTATTCTATAAAAATTAATTTTAAAAATAACATAGATCTTTTTTTAATTTTATTAAAAAAACTATTTTTATTCTAGAAAAAGTTAAATAATATTATTAATAATTAAGGTAATTATTTAATAAAAGAGAGAAGTGGGAAAATTTTAGTGAAAATAAATATGATGCCATCACGTGTCATTTAAAGATATTATTTTATTAGAGTAGAAAGATATAGATAGAGGAGGTGCTTACTAATAACACAACTAGTTTTAGTAAATTTGTGTATTACACGTGTTAAATAAAATATTAAATAGAATGAAAGTTTAATAATTACAAATTGATATTTTAAAATAAGATATGATTGAAATATAACTTATTATAAATAGAATTAAAATTTTATTTCAAAACAAACGTTTTGAATAATATCATTTTAATTATTTTTCTTATAACAAATCCCAGGTTTAATTATTTTATATTTTAAAAACACCAATGTAAAATATTTTATATTTTTAGAAAAGGTTTGATGTTTTAAAAAAATTTTAATTTATAAAAAATTTCTTTCTTTGGAAATAACATTAATAAAAAAGATATCTTTCTTAATTTGTTAAAAAGCTATTTGGAAAAAATTTTGTGAGAAAGATTTTGGTATTTGCATGCGTAACTCCTAGTTGTCATTTTATTATATTAGGGAGATCTTTCTGATCTTCTATGAAAATATATTATTAATACTACTCTTGTATTACACGAGTAAACAAAATATTTTAAATTATATACTTGATATCCCGTAATAAAGGTTTAGGATAAGAAAAATAAATAAGAAAACACACTTTTTTGTTGGATAAAGAAAAAGAAACGGGTGAAAAGTAATTGATTACTTACAGAATTATAACAATTAATGGCATCACTTGCTTACTTATTATACATATATACTAGTGGGAATACCCGCTCATTGCGGGGAATATGTTTTTTTTCTTTTGTTTTTTGATTCATCTTATGATTATCTTTAAATTTTGATATGCGGATATTTATCGTCGGTATTGGGTGAATATATTTTTTGGGTTTCTATTTCATAATGAAAGGTTATTATGGAAAGTGTAAGAAAAAATCCAGAATAAGATGTACCGACAAGCTTAAAGATTTAGAAAAAAAAAAACACCAACTTTTTCCTCCAGAGGATTTTGGTCAAAAGCATACTTGCTTTCTCAAAGCAATCAATCTTACGCCGTGTTCCTTTTCTCTTCTATTTTCGTCTCTTCCTTTCTCTTATTTCGTTTTCTTTTTCTTCCTTCCATTTCCTTTCAATTTATAAAGATTGATTTTAACCTTTATTTTTCTTTTCATTTCCTTTTTTTTACTTTTCAAGTAAACTCGTGAACACAACTTTTCTACTTTTCTTTCATTTTCTTCCATTAAAAAAACTCTGCATCACAACTGTTTTTTTTTTCTTTCCTTTCACTTCCCTTCTTTTCTCTCCTTTAATGAACTCGAGAACACAACATTAAAGTCAAGAGCCTAGTTAATTAATAGAAAATTTCAAGTGGTTTCGCGCTTATTAAAAACAGTAGATCAACGTCTTGTAACAGCTAAGATCGATTTCTTAAATAATACGTAGGAACCAGTAAGTAAATAATGATGATTGACAACAATTTAGATTTTTAAACGGCCAATATATATTGTAAATAGAGGAGGTTTTTACTAATCTTGCTATTCTAATAAAATAGTAAATATAGAGAACATATGTCATCATCACATTTATTCTCATCAATTTTTTTCTGTCTCTCTATACTATTAAATAATCATATTATTTACTAATATTATTTAATTATTTTTTATATTAAAATAATTTGTAATAAATTAAGAAAAAAATCTTTTTATTAATGTTATTTCTAAATACACAAATTTTTATAAAATAAAAAAAAATTAAAAAATCAACTTTTTTAAAAATACGAAATATTTAAAATTAGTGTTTTTTAAAAAGTAAAATTTTTATAAATTAATTAAAATTAGGATTTATAATAACAAAGTTTTTATAAATGACATTTTTTAAAATCGTTTTTTAAAACAAAATACTTTTTTTCTATTTATAAGAAGAAAACTTTCAATCATATCTTATATTAAAATATCATTTTATTATTAACAAATTTTAAATCGATTTAATATTTTATTTATTCAACCCGCGTAATACACAGGTTTACTAAATCTAGTATAGTAATATACACAATCTTTCCGATCTTCTATGAAAATATATTGTTAATACTACCCTTGCATTATATGAGTAAACAAAATATTTTGAATTAAATACTTGATAGCCTGTAAAAAAGGCTTAGGATAAGAAAAATAAAAAGTAAATTACAAACTAGCTTTATTAAAATATAGAATTACATGTTATGTCATTTAGTTTAAATAATTACATGTAATGTTTTTTTCTAAATAATATGCACATCTATCATCATTTAAACTAACCTACATTCAAATTTATAGTTACGTCAGGTATGTGCCACTCACATAAGAGGCATTTATGTATTTTACATACCTACAATGATTCAGAAATATTTTTACGTCGTTTCATTCACGTCATTTTCATGTTGGCGTGTTAAATGTTGGATATCTGAAATTTTTTGAATATTAGAAATCACTATTCGTATTTTAAATGTTAAATCATTTTTAATCCAGAAATTTAAATCAGTTTTTATTATCCCCAAACCATTTTTAAATCATTTTTAATTATTAAATTTTAATCCAAATTTTTTTAATATATTACTATATTAAAATAAGTCATTTTTTTATTAAAACTAAATATGAATAGTTATTAATTTTAGAAAAACCTCAAAAATTATAATCTCAGATTTATTTATCTTTTAAAGATTATAAATGTTACAAAAATATTATTTATTTCATTAATAAGTTTTATATTTTATAAAAGTTATCTTAAAATAAATATAAGTTATTTTAAATTAATATCTTACAAATCATTTAAATAATCAATTTCTTAATTAATTATTTTGACAAAGTTCTTATATAATTAATTATTAATTTTTCTTATTTCTTTTTCCACACTTAAATATTCAAAAAAATGCTATAAATTAAATATTTTAATTACATTTAATAGTACTATTTCAATAATTATTATTTTCAATTTTAATTATTTAATCACCTTATTCTATTTAATCAAGTTATAAAAATTATATTATTTTATTTAACCAATTTGTTAAACCCAAATCCTAAATTAAAACCCTACCTTTTCAAACCACATATATTATTTTAAACCGTCAGGAATCTTGATATCTAATCTATCATTATATTATTTTTAATCTAAGATACCGTTTCTTATGTTAAACTGTGAGGAATCTTGGTATCTAATCTATCATTGTTATTGATCAAACCACATTCAAATACCAAGTAAGTATTAATAACCTATTTTCTTGTGTTTTATATTTTAGGAAAATCACATGATTCAATATTCAATCATTGATATTTATTGTTATTTCATTGTAAACTCAATTCAAAACTTGTAACGTTATTACTTGCAATTATATGTTTATAGTTAGATAAACTAAATGGGATCGTGTTACAATAAAGCGAATGCGTGTTAAGATAAGAGTATCACAAGAACTTATGCTCATATCAAACAAGGCCAACGCTTGGACCCGAGACGGTCCATCCACCACTTTATTATCAACACAACGCTTGTAAGTTATTTCATATCTATACCCCATGAGCTTCGCCAACCAAGTTTGCTGAAAGGGTGTAATGACCTTCTGAGTTAAAAGATACTTGAGACTCCACTGGCAAGTATGGATTTCAAATGGTTTAGCGATGAGATAATGGTGCCACTTTTTAACTGCCATCAATATAGCCAACAACTCCTTTTCGTAAACGAACAATGCTTGTTGCCTAGTGGATGGAGCTTCACTAATGAAAGCAATGGGATGGTTTTCTTGCATAAGAACAACCCTCAATCCTTTTAAAGGTGCATCTGTTTCAATCACAAACATTTTGCAAACTTAGGAAGAGCTAGAATAGGAGCTATAGTGAGAGCCCATTTGAGTTGATCAAAACCTATTTGAGCCTCGGATGACCACCTGAAGGCTTCTTTCTTCAAGAGGTTAGTTAAAGGTTTAGCTATGGATCATGAAGACCTTATAAACTGCCTATAATAGCCCGCTAGCCCCAAAAATGCATGAAGCAGTTTGCTAGAGGTGAGAATAAGCCAATCTTGAATTGTCGTAATTTTTGCTGGTTCGGTAGAAACTCGGCTGAGATAATATGACCAAGGTATTCTACCCTGTTACCACCAAAAGAGATTTTTGACTGCTTAGCCACCAAGCTATGCTTTCTCCACAACTGTAAGCCTTGTTCAAGATCGATTAAATGCTGGTCTATAGAACGACTATAGACCAAAATATCCTCAAAGAAAACCAGGTGCATTTTCGCATTAAAGACATGAACAGACCATTCATTAAAGACTAAAAAGTAGCAAGCGCATTAGTTAGCCCAAATGACAAAACTACAAATTCAAAAAGGCCTTGATGAGTTTGAAAAGCAGTCTTGTGTATATCATTCTCATACTTCCTGATCTGATGATAGCCTGCTCATAAATACAACAAAGAAAACACAGTAGCCTGTCCCAATTTATCCAATAATTTTTCTTAACCAGCACAACTAGAGATGCAAAAGAACTATGACTATTTCGAACCACCCCAGAATCTAAAACTTCTCGAGTCAACTTTTCCAAGACATCTTTCTGCCCAACAAGATAACGGTAAGCCCTTTGGTTAATAGTTATTGACTCTTCTTCCTTTACAGTGATTTTATGATCACGAGAACGACTAGGGGGTAATGTTGTAGGGGTCATCAAGACATCAGCATATGTTTGTAGCAAAGTGTTCAAAGGTGAACTATTAGAGTTACTCGTAGCAGTTGTTTCATTTTGTACTGTTTAGGGCACCCATAGCCTTAGTTAGACATTTCATTTTGGCAGCTAGATTAATATCTAAGAAATTATGGGCGAAACCTGAATCAATGAGTATGTGTAAATGTTTAGTACTAATAGATCCTGTGACCCTCATAGTAGAGTAGGAGGCTACTCCCATAAGAGCATGCAATGAGATCCGAAGTGCTGCTCATCATTGTAGCACATCGTCGATAGATCCTTTTGCCCCTCTTTTTTGCCATCATTTACGTCATCTACTGATAACAACTATTTACCCTTACACTTATGTCTTGCCACAAATTTCTCGTTGCATCTGAAGCACTCACCCTTTAACCTCTTTTCGTCTCAATCTTTTTTGGAGATAGTCTTTTGAATGGCCGAGCCTTGATAGGAGGAGCTGGTAGCAAGGGAAGGTTGGCTGCACTTGAGGAAGGTAAAGATCTTTCAATGCCATCAGTGTCTTTAGTGAAAGTAGATTGATATGTAGACTTGAAATTCTTATGGTTAATGGATGCATGATTGCACCACTGAAATAGCTTCATATTGAATCCTTGCAAACATATAAGCTTTCGGCAAATTTTTCATCTATATATGCATGCACACCATTTGCTTTGGAGCTAATGATGCATTACAGTTAACAAATTCTACTCTTTATGTGATTAGATAAGAAGTCTAAATGAAAATAGACTAAGTGAACGATAATTTGGTTATTTTCTAGGAATTGCTATTAAATAGACATTTATTTAACTAACTTTTCAAATGTTTCGGATGACAAAAGGTTGTTGACTTGTGAATCATTTTCTTTTAAAGGATAACTTAAATAATGCAATAAGTAAATACATTAGATCATTTCTACATTAGTTACATTAAAATAAAATAAAATACATTGAATCATTTATTCATCAAGGGCATTATATCAAATCTAACAAAGCGCACCATACATCGACGCATGCAAGTACATGTGGTTATGAATTAAACAGCCATAATTATTGCCGAATGAAAACAATACACCCTCAATTGTATGTTTAGCAAATTAGTCTACATGTTTTCAACTTACATCAAGCTCTTGAAATGAAACTGATTACAATCCGAGAATAACAGTGGTTAGACCAGACCCTCGAGTTTACTAGTACAAATAAGTTTTCTTAGGCTTAAAGAGGTACCTAGATTTATATGTTGAGCGAATTACATCCATCAAAAGACCATATTGCAGCCTGAAATATAAGTAGACGGGCATGTAAGCAAAGACACTAATAACGATAGGCATCCATTGCATTCCATCTTGATATTGTATGAAGAAGCTGAGACTGAAAGCAACCATCATGGCTGCTACAGAGAGGAAAAGACTTGATATACCTAACCACAACTTACTGGGTAATGCTTGCAGAAAATCAAATTCGAAAAAACGTGATGTGATGATGGATAAGAACAAGAGTATCGAGGTTGATGATAAGATCAAGGACATGGCATCTGCCATTAGAAACACAATATACCTTGGTTTTTGATAGAAGATAGGAATACCATTGTTTTGATTACATCCACCTGGAATAGTAATAGCTGCTGCAAATGCTACCATGGCAATAAGGGCTGCAACAACCACACAATAATTAATTGTCTCTTTCGTCCATTGCTCTCCTTGTTTAACAAGTTTTTTGTGTTCCTTTGTGAATAACTCATGTGGTGTTAGACCATCTTTGTTCTTATGTTTTCTATATATATCAGGGATCATTGCCTCTACTTCCTATAATGCAAACAAACTAAAAAAGTTATACACAACTTTCTTGTAATACAGATATAGAACACTCCTATCACAGTGAAAGAAAAAGGATGTAAGAACTTGAAGAGAAATATATGTACCTTGAACCATAATAGTTCTCTCTGCATTTGTAATGCAGCTCCGATTCACAAGTTGTTTATCATTAAGCTTTGAAACTAAGTGGAGCATATTGTTCCCATTGTCATCCTTGAGGGCAATTATCGAATCCTTCATTCCACCTATCTCGTACAATAGGTTGTAGATACTCTCATGACGTTGTTCAATGGCAATGTGAATTATAGTTTGATTTTTATCATTTCTCTTCAACATCAAATCTGGATATTGACGTACAAGCTCAACTAGGAATTTTGTATTGCCCATTTCTTGGGCAAGAAAAAGTATTTAAAAACTCCTCTGCTCATCCAAATTAATTGAACTTGTGAGAATTGTATAAATTTCTTCCCTGGGCTTTTTAGCAATATCTCCCCAAATGCTCTTTAGTAGTTGCATTGATGCATTTTCCTTTTCATAAGCACCCACTTCTGAACTAGTTAATTCAAAAACTAAAGAAAAAAGAACAAGAAGAAAAAGGTCAAATACATGATGCCAAGTGTGAGTCTAATGGCAAAATAATTTAGAATTAGAGTTTTGAAACTCCCTTAGAGTCAAGGGTTTAAGCCTCGACTATGAAGGGTTGACATAAATTAGTTGTTTATAATAGAAAGTAGGTAAGATGGATATTTGAGTTGTTCTAAAAAAATTACATACATGAATTGGGTTCAGTTTAGTTTTGGTCTAGATCTTATGTTAATATTTTATGTGTGCATACCTTGAACGGATATACATGTCTGTTGTTAGGTTTATGTATCTATGATTAAGTTATAACAACTATCAAGGAGTAGAGATGTTTACTTGAATTAATGCTTCTTTTGATCACATTTGATTTTCTTTCATAAAACGCTTCAGGCATTCAAGCCAGAATTCCAAGTACACGCCCACTTCCAAGTTCTGGATAACTTTTCACTATCTTCAAGGCCACATCTACAATGAATTTGTGTGGTTGATAGTTGGAGTTTCAACAACGAAATTATGCAAAACATAAAACATAAAGATTGTTTGCCTTACCGAACATATAACATTCCACACATTTCTCAAGAAGCCAACCGTGACTTTGAGAATTCCAACCATCATCGCGCAAGTAGTTTGATTTTTCATAAAGATACCACACCACGTCATAATTTCCAAACAAGGCAGCCGTACACAATGGCTTTATTTGTTCCCCACTAGGGATTTTATTCAACAAAATCCGAACCATTTCAATGTTTCCAGTTAGAGCTGCTAAACATAGGGTAGTGTTAGAGTTTTAATTACAATTTCTAAGTCTGTGCTTCCATCCTGTCAACCAGATTTTTCACAAACATCTCCACATGTATGCCTCCTTTTACAGATGCCGCCACGTGTAGCGTTGTTCCCCGTTTTCAGTTAGGCTATAACTTACCAAATCTCGGTTATTATCAAGAACAACATTGGTGGCTTTCCAATCATATGTAATGGATGCCTTATATAGGGGGGCACCAATTTTGATGTAATCTTCTCCGGGTCCTTTAATGTAATTCCAATGTAAAAAAAGAAAAAATAAGCATTATTTCTAAGGGGTAACTTTGTAAAATAATAATCAAATTTCAAGATTGTTCTAATTAGATCACTCAAAGTTTTTTGTCCCAATCAAGTCACTCGTAAAATTTTGTTCCAGTCAGATCACTAAAGTTTCAAAATTGTTGTAATTAGGTAATTCATAAGTTGCAAAAAGTTTAATAACAAAATCCAAATTTACCAAACTATAAGAACCGTCTATGTAATTTACTCTTTAAAATAAATATAAATATAAATTATCAGTTACTATTAATATGTCTATAATATATACGCATGTGAAGGTTGATTAAATAAATATGTATACATGTAAATTAAATGAAATAATTAAATACAAATAAAAACAATATTAATGTCTATAAGTATCTAAAAACTTTTTTTGTATACAAATCCTTAATCAGATTGATTCAATAACTTCTCAAATTTAAAAAATCATCTTTTTAGAATATTTTTTTTATATTGTAGTGTCTTATAATTAAAAATATAAAAAATTAAAGATATATAACAGATATGTTTTATAAGTTAAATATTAATAGAATAAGATAACAATTCGATTAGTTAAATAATACCTCCTCCTCAACCACAATAAACTTATTAGAGTAAGTTTTCACCGGAATACTATACATTGGTTGCCTCCATAAACGAATTATGACGTGATATGTCAAGATCATTTAAGAAAGTTACTACAGATACTAATGATGTCCTGTTGAGCAATGTAACTTAATGGTTTATCAATAATGTATAAACCAGTATACATAAATTAAAAAATAACGAAGTGAAAGTTATGATCACATGACAAAAAAATATCAGTCCTAAGGTTTATCATTAAAAAACTTGTTTTTTAAATCCAAGTTTACATAATATTGTAATTGAATGCAATACGAAATAAGTCAAAGATATTAATTGTGTGAATAATGGAGAAGTAAGAGAAGTTTTTCATGTAAAATGTCTAGACTTTTTGATCAAAGGAGAAGTTATTTCGTATATGTCTGAAATATTTTTGATAGTTGAAGAAATAGTATACAGAATAAAATTATTGTATATATATATATAAATTAATGGTATTATGTTATATAATGCAGATAAATATTATACAATATTGTTAAAATATAGAAGATTTTCAAAATTTAAAATTACCAATTTAAAACACTCGGATTGATTGTTATCATTAGAATTTAAATTTCGTGAACTACATATGCTCCATTTGAATATTTGAATTATTAGTGTTAAATTTTAAGCTTTAACTAATTTAGTTAGTTATTTTTTTAATAAAATCTCGGATTGAATTACAAATTGCATTTGAAATTTAAAGTTTTAAATTTTTTTTTTCAATCATTAAATTTTAAAATCTAATTTTAGAATGTTGTAATTAGAAATTAAATACTATTAAACATTTTTTTTTAAAATCATATGGCTAATAAAGTATCACGTGACAATTATATGCTGTAAAAATACCATGTGGCAATGCATTGGCTAAAATTTTACCACGTGACCAAACCTACTTTTTTTTATTATATATTGAGATTAAGATTAAATACAACCCTTGTATTATATGAGTAAACAAAATATTTTGAATTAAATACTTGATAGCCCGTAATAAAGGCCTAGGCTTAAGAAAATTAAAGTGTAAATTACAAATTGTATTATTTATTAATATATAAAATTACATGTTATGTGCTTTACAGTGTTGGAAAAATCGGTGCTAGGCGCCGATTAATCAGCGAGGAATCGGGAATCGGAGGGCAACAGCGGCGATTTCATGTAATCGGAGCCAATAATTGGTAGTCGGTCAACGGTGGTCAAAATCGGACCTAGGGGATCTTAATCGGCCAAAAATCCGTGATTCCGGCGAAATTCCGGTAGGGTTCCGGCGACTTTCAAAAAATCCTGCCAAAACTTTGAAAATCGGGCAAAAACTTGAAAATTCTGGCCAAATATGTGTAGTTAAACATAAAACTAAACTTTTTTTAATTAAAATTGCATATTAAATCGAAATTGTGTATTTATATATAAAAACTAAAAATTATATATGAAAATTCCAATCCGATTAATCCCGATTAATCCCGACTAATCCCTAGTCCCTATCTCGCCGCCCGACTAGCGCCTAGCGATTTTTACAACATTGGTGCTTTAGTTTTAATAAAAAACACAGAGTGTACTTTTATGTTTTAATAAAAGACAACTTGTAAATTTACTCTAATAATGGAGATAACCTTTTTACTCGCACTGAAAACAAAGTGTAATAATACTCGTATTAAGTTAGCAAAGCAACCAAGCATAGGTAAACACAATGTCAATACACAACACAAAAAACATCATCATAATCTCAACCCTAGTTTGTGAGTTCCATAATAGCTGATACTATGTCCCCATCTGCAGCCTTTAGAGCCTTGACTGCCTTTGCCCTGGACACACTGGCTTGAGTCATGACCAGCTCGATGTCCTTGGGCTCCACCCCAGTCTCATCAACGTCTTCATCATCCTGAGCCGTGGCTGCAGGCTCAGGCTCGGTTGCCATGTTGCTAAGATTAGGTGCTTTAAACTGCTCCGCTGCCTGGCTCTGTAACTGTGAGCTTAAATCTTCTATTTTGGCCTCACCAAATATAACATAAGTATCTGAAGCAGGGCTTTTGAATACATCAGGCTTTGAAATCACAAACAGAATCTGTGAAAAGTAAAAATATTTATTAATATGCAAACAAAAAAAAATCAGGTAACGAGTAAAGTATAGGTGGCGGTTTTCAACCCGTTTACTTATGAAGTGAAAGGGATCAATACAGGTTATGTTTTATTATTAATTTCTAACCTGTGGTAATATTAGAAAACTAGCTGAAAAGAAAATGGGTCAAAAGTTGTCTCAAACCTAATTTAATTCATTAAACCTTCCTAAGTCATTTTAGTAATCAGATGTAAAATATTACTGATATAATACTTTTTTTTACTGATATAATACTTTTGTAATCGTATGACGTACTTAAATAATAATATAAATATAAAATATATTGGACAAAGATCTTTCAGGCCAACCCAAATAAATTTACCCTGTTGACCCAAATCTGAGTTGACACGTTTTATTTGTAATTGGTTCGGGTTACAAGTCATATGAATAAGATCAAAAGGCCAGCTCAAAAGAAACAGATAGATGCTTCAAAGGAGTCTTGTTAATTCATAAAACCTCCTTAATCATTCTATTTAAAAAATCTAGGCAATATGATTTAAAAAATGAAACCAACTTTGACTTTTCAACCAACTTATACAACCAATTGAATAAATTTACCACGTTATGAATTCATATTTCAAGTTTGTTACCAATTTATGACCAAAAAAAAAAGAAAAAACCATAACACAAGGTTGCTTAAAAGGTTAAACTTGGTTACATTTACAATTTGAACAAAAAATAATTCGAGAAAACTCAACTCAAACCGTTTGAACCCGCACAAAAGATCACCCAATTTGACTAGTTACCCAACCCACCCATTTTGCTATCTCTACAAGTAACATGTTTTCTGAGCAGAAAAAGCCTTACATTTTTGCTCTTTTTGACTGTAACACGGCTAACACCAGGGATAGGCTTCATCCCAAGCTTTAGCATAGCTTTTCGACTCTTTTTTTCACTTCTACTTTGCTTAGACCTCCCGCTTGCATCTCCATGTCCTGCTTCCACACAAGTCACAGACCATTACAACTATTAGTTGTTTCTTAAAAATTATTGCACTAAATATTCTATACCAAACAATAACAAATTAGTTATGTTTGGCGTTAAGAGGTCGTACACTTGTATGTACTAATAACATACTTCGAGCAACTTTTTAATTGTTTAAGTTGTCTAACCCATTTTACAATTTTATTTAAGTGAACTCTTTTATTTGCACTGTTTGGTATGAACATAAACAAATTCAATCTACTGGTAAATGACTGATGGCATGAAACAGAAAGTTTGTGGAGATAACAAAGCAACAAAATCCATAATTACACACACAATTGAAATTCATTCCCACCTTCCACATCATCTTCATCCTTGTCATCATCGTCTTCATCATCATCTTCGTCATCATCGTCTTCAATAACAGGTTCCTCATGCTGCAAAAAGTATCATTCAAGCATCAGATAAATATTTTATTACCAACAGATTTTCAGATGATGAAGTATGCACAAAATTCCACAACCACAGAAACAAGTTAATATTCTAATTTTTTTAGTATATTATGCATCAACAAAATTTGCTACGCAAAAGCAATCCAAAAAGTAATCTAATTTGCTACTCATTTGCTTCATGAATTAAACCCTAGTACGATTTGCCGTTGAACTGTCTGATTTAGCCTACAAATATCCAATTGAGAAGAAACAATACTTTCATAAGACAAAATTATCAAGAAATCCACTTATATAGATCCTAAAGATTCAAGCTCAGAAATCTAACTATTTTCAAGTCCTCATTTTTATAGAATAACTATACTACTTGAAACAATAATTGACATAATTCCATCAAAACTATCCTCATAGATACCCAATAACAAAAAACACAGCATTTTTCGAATGCTTTGACCAAAGACAGTGAATATAAGTTATAAGTACTGAGCATATAATCACAAAAAGTTCTTATTATCACTCTCATGACCTATATAATGAATCGCATGCCTAGCCAGAAAGACTCGAAGCAAGAAAAACAACAAAACCATCATTTACTTTGTCTGCACGTGGCACGCCTAAGCTACAAGTTACACACACAAGCAACAAAGATCGGTTCTTTTGATGAAAAGATGATGAATTACTTAATATATTGAAGAACTCTACCATTACTAAAACTTCAATAAAACGCCAACTTTTGATTTCAACTCATTAAAAAGAACTCTGATTTCTCCTCAATACACACACTCCAACCACCAAAAAATAAGAAAAATACATGCCCATACTCTCATAGTCTCCCTCTTCGGTTCCACAAGAGGCAAAAACTTCAATATACGATAGTAAATGCATACATAAACACATCTTGATATCAGCATAATCAAAAAGTATATCATTCCCTACATGTTAAACGCATCGAAACATCATATAGCACTACATCATACTTCCTTAGCAATACAAAGCATAAATCAGATTACATGGTACCTAATTAACCAAAGTTCTGCTTAACAATTTCACATGATCAACCCAAGCAACTTAAACCGAAACATTACGCAGTAGAATCAGTCTACCAAACTTGATTTAACGAATTATATCAATTGAAAACAGAAGCAATAAATTAACAACCTCTAATCACTCAAACAGATCCGTAGTAGTATTTAATCGGAAGGGAGAGAAAATTAGGGTTCTTACATCAATCTTCTGCTGCTCAAGATGAGCGGCTAGGAGTTCTTCTTGAGTTTGAGCAGTCATGATGCAGAGATTTACAGAGAGAAAAAGGGTTCGCCGGAGTGAGATCAGAAGAAGTGTAGATACGAAGCAAAAACCCTAGAAAGCTAAAATCACGCGAACACAAATAACGGTGGGAATGAAATCTATATTCGAACGGGGTCGAGTCGGGTTATAAAAATAAGATAACACAACTGTAACTAAAATAATCGAAGTAACTGAACCGAAAAAATTAAAACCTAACAATAACTGATGGTTTGATTTGAAGTTTAAAAAAAAAACTTTTGGTTTCGGCTTCCGTTTTGACTTCCGCAACCAGAAATACCAAGCCGAATCATATTACAACCAAACTGAACCACACCCATGACCGAACCAAATCAAAACCAACCAAAGTGTGTGTGTCTCTGTGTAATAGAGCAAATTACAAAAAAAAGGATCTTTTACTTTATAACTATCTTCCATTTCAACCTTTATCTTTATTAATTGCAATAGACAATTTTTTTGTGTATGGTTTGTTCATATTTGATCATTTGATCTAACGGTCGTTAGTTTGTGTCGTTAAGTTAGATCATATAGTTATTATATGATGACATATGTGTAAAAAAAACTTCAAGACGACATAATCCAAAAAAAATCGACGTATTGGAAAAAAATGATCAGTAAAATGTTGAGATTAACAAGTAACACCAAAAAAATTATATATTTTTCATAATCATTTTTATTTAAACCTAGTTTTATAAAAAAAATATATTGTAGCATATTATTTATATTAACAATAAATCTAATAAATTCAATGCAACATAATACTAAATAATAATAGAACACGTTAGTAATTTATAAACTGATTCATAACAATATCATTAGCATTCGCATCAATAAATATTTCAAAACACATAATCAAAAACATAATTGTTCCAAATCATAAACGCAAAATGAATCCATCGCAAAATGTAAGAATCACCCGCTAGTTATATTAAACAACAAAACTAATTTTGTTATATAATTTCAATAAAAGCATCTAAAAAACTTCACAAGGCTTGCATTTAAATTTCTATGTATTAAGTTTGTTCTAGATATATAAATCATATTATACAATAATTTTTCATAGAACCAAGTTTATAAAAAGTGATGATAAAAACATATAATATTTGTTTGAGCTTTTACTTGTCGGTCTCAAAGTTTTATTGATTATATTTTCCTAGTACGTCAATTCATTTTTAGTTATATGTGTCACCTAGAGGTTTTTTTACACATTTACCATCATATGATAACAATATTTAACTTAACGATGAAAACTAACAACAGTTAAACTAAATGACCAACGATGAAACAAACATTATACATACGTTATTTAGTGTAATTAATAAAGATAAAGATTTAAAAGTGAAGTTAATTACAAACATAAATATCCTTTTATGTAATTTACTGTTTATAATATAATATTAATGATGTATTGATTACAACCCGTAATATGAATACATAGATTATTTTTAGTTTAAACTAGAATTAAGCTCCCCGTGTTGCCGCGGATGCGTAAAATCGTGACAAATAGCATTAATGTCACACCACAGCTAACGGCCACCAACACTGAAGTTGCGGTGTGTTGATACGGATAATTTAGACCAAAACGTAAAACATAAAAAAATATAACTAAGTCGATCTAAGATTCTTGTGTTGTGACAAACTCTTCAAGAATGGAAAATAGATATAAAAATGTTGAACCACGCACACACATTGTGTTATGTTAACTTACCAAAATTAGAAAGAAACGTAAAAATATTGAATCACACATGCATGTTATTTCGTGTTAACTTGCAAAACTTAGAACGAAACGTAAAACGATGATTTACGAAATATGAAAAGTATATAGGAACAAAGTTGAAAATAAAAATGTTGTAAGATTAAATTGCTATATATGAAGAGTTTTGGGTTAATAGTAAACAAAGTCAAATTTGAGAAGCTTAATTGTAAAAAATGAAAAACTTTGTGTTAAAAGTGAAAAATCAAATTTTTTTTTTAAAAACTACCTATGCATAAAATACAACACCATTATTCACAGAGGAGGTGGTAATTAGTAATATATAAATGTACTTGTTTTTTGGCATTACACAATTAACATGTAATTTAATTGGCATTACAAGATTAATAAAAATATATAGATTATTTGTAAAAATTATCAAAATTTCAGTTTTAAGTCTGAATTGAAACTGAAGTAAAAACCAAAAAAAAAATCAAAACCAAAATAGAAATAAAATAAAAAAAACCAAATAAAACTAAAACCAAACAGTTTAAAAGACCCAAAAACCAAAATATTGGTTTTTGGTTTTGGTTTTAAACAAAAACCAAACCAAACTGACACATCCACACCCCTAAAATAGTCATTTAATTTTAAACACATTATATAAATTTTTTAAGTACTAAAGGAGTAGCAACATAATAAGCTACTGATATGTAAGTTGTTGCGCTTTAAAAACATAAAACAATGTCGGTTAATTAATTGCTCAATAATAGCCCAATTCATGAGAGAAAACTGCATAACCTTGTTATTCCTAGCAAGAAGGTCATGTCAAGCTTACAAACGACTTATTTATCTAATTGCTTTTTGAAACATGTTACACATAGAATTTTATTTTGTTAGTACAAGTAAAATCGGAATTTGTTGTAACATACAGCCTCTCATACCACCAATATTGTCCGTTTTGCTAAGAGTATCTCACGGGTTTGCTTTTAGTTGCCCGGATAAAAACTTTTCAATTGAGCACGCATAACTACGAAGTTCTTCTCTAATGCACAACCAATATGCCTAAAACCCGTTGGTAATATTAGAGGCCAGTCATTTCTTATGAACCAGAAATCTCTCTTGTACATACCCGATGTAGTATTTACCTAGGGTGTTACAATCAGTTCCATTTGGACTCATCGTCCTCGACGAGGTATACCCCACCGTTCCCATCGGGGATGTGGGATTTGGGCAAGGTGTCTATTTGAACACCCCCGGGGACTCACCATCCTTGATGAGGTTTCTCCACCATCCCGAATGGCATAGGAGTGGCTCTGATACCATCTGTGACATCCGGCCCCTCATACCACAAATATTGTTTGTTTTGCCCACGAGAAGCTCACGGATTTGCTTATGGTTGGCTGTGTGGAAACTTCCCAGGGAGGTCACTCATCTCTTGATTACTGTTAACTGAGCACACTTAATTATGGAGTTCTTCTCTCATCCATAACAAATACACCTAAAACGCGTTAGTGATATTAAAGGCGAGAGATTCCTTATGAATAAGTATCTTTTTGGTCCACGGTTGATGTGAGATTTGCCTAGTTACATTTGTTTCTTTTTTTAACTTTTACTAAAAACACCAAATAACTTCTATTTAAAAGCATCTTTATTGATTTAACTAGGGTTTATACCGCATCGCGCGTTGCGCGTCGAGGTTTAACTGTTAAATCGAATAACATCAATCACTAACCTTCCATCCAAGACAACCTGTGGCTCAGAACCAATGGTTGGTTGCGGCTGCAGACAATAAATAGTTGCCCGTCCAAGGTAACTGACAACAACTTTAGTATATCATCACGGCCACGAAACAACAAAAATGATGATCAAATAACTATCCAAAACAGACTCAGTCTCGGATGAGCAAATGGTCATCATCAGACATAACATTTGCCTCACGGGATGTACATGCATTGTAGAGCAGTAGACAATACAAAAAGGATGGTAAATAACTATCCTTTCCTTTCACGAACTAACATATGGGTTAGTTAACTTTCCTGTCTCAGATGAGCTAAGGCTCGCCATCATCGACAAAAACATTTTACCAGAAACAGTAGCAAGGCAGCATCATGGTCGTGGTAAACATTACCCAACAAAAGAAAAACCAGAACATATCAGAGTTCAGGACCGCTTTTTAACAAAGTCTCAGATGAAGCATGGCACATCGTCATGGACATAACAATTTACAACATGCACAAACAGAATGAGGCAAGTGCCCATCATCATTGAAACAATGAATCATAGCTAAATAGGGGCACATATGAAAACCCCCAAAAGGGCATTATAAAGATAAAAAAGCTGTGAAGCAACAAAGGCGGTTGAACTGCCAATAGCACCACCTTGAATAGGTAGTAGACGGTCGCCGGCCCCACCTCAACCGGAAACGGGAGGCAGAATAACAACCAACTCCATCGCTATAGAGTTGTTCAATATGCAACTTCATAAATCTAATAGCACATTAAACACACCATTCCTTCACTACAATTACTCAAGATGCGAGGATCTACTCACAATTTCCTGTAATCTCTCTTCCAAATTAATGCAACAATGAAAACACAAATGCTGAAGACCCTTCAAAGGGAAGAAACAACCCATTTGTACATCACGCTTTACAGCTTGTACATGCATCACAAAGGAGTACACAAATGCAAAGTTAGTAGTAAATCACACTATTCATCGGACTTTTTTTAATAGATAGGTAAATGTTGATTCGTTAACAAACGTCAAACGACAAAAAAAATATTCAGGTTCAAAAAACCCAAGAGTTTCAGGAGAACAAAGAGAGTAATATTGGGGAGAAAAAGAGAATCGCAACGGCCACAGATGTGGTAGTACCACCACCACCGCCACCTTGAACGGCGACCATGGGCAAAGCTCAACCAAATAAAAGAGACAGATATGTATACGACAGGCCGGGGACGACGACGGCGACAAAACAGCCACCTAAACCCGTCGCTCCCACCCATTCGTTCTTTCTTTAAAACATGTTGAAGAATACCCACCGCTCATGAGGCAACGCTAGGTAAGGCGATGAGATGGTTGTCCGGCATGCCGAAGGCGACGACGGCGACCCAACAGCCGGCAACCCTCGTTCCAAACCCCACACTCTCTCCGAAACAGGTTGCAAAATACCCAAATGAAAGCACCGCCTCACGAACCAGGCTTACGTAAGGCGAGAGGTGGTTGTCCGGCACGGCGGCGACACAAAAGCTCGCCAAACCGTCGCTCCAACCCCCCGCTCTCTCTCTAAAACATGGTTTGTCTCTGTTGAAGCAATAAAAAAAGATAGGGAAGACCCTTAAAAGGGAAAAAAGAACCAGTTATACATCACGTTTTACGGCTTGTACATGCTTGGGAGAGGAGTACACAATACAAAAAAAAAAAGTAGTAAATCATACTGTTTATCGGACTTCTTTTTAAACACATATATAATCTAGTATAATTTGACTAAAACTATACTGTACAGTTAAGTTAATAATGATTGAACACATCATGGAAAAAAAGCATCGTCATCAACATATTTTAATTTTGTTGGTTTACCGCAACTTGGTCATTCGATGTATTATCAAAAAATAAAGTTGAAAAATGTTTGTTTTCTAATTTAAAAGTTTTAATTACCATGTCTAAAATGTAAAATAATTTTTCAACCATGTGTGAATATCCAAACAATTCAAGCGTAATCATACACCTCATCATTTGTCATGTATTGAGGTTTACAGAATAAGTGTTAACGCAAGGATTCGAGTCAAGTGATTGGGGGGGGGGGGGGGGGGGGGGGGGGGGGGCCGATCAACATCACAAGTTAAGTTTACATCAATTTCTAAGCTTGCAAATCCTAATATTAATTCTCTTTAAGTTTTTTCATATTTTCAAACTATCACGTCTAAAGGTAGCACGACTTACGTGAGTATAGTGCGGTTATAGAATTTAAATAAGCTGACCCAAACGTTCTTTGTCGAAGTGCTTGAATTACAAGCTTTTTTAAATCACAAGAATGTGTCATCCTCTCCCGCACGTATCAATGTTGTAAGAAAAAAAATCATTTGTTTGTGATACTTGCTTGACCTCTCGCCGGTTCACCTTTAAACACCTTGCAATGTTTTTTTTTTTTTTTTTTTTTTTTTTTTTTTTTTTTTTTTTCTATATGGTTTTTCAAGGTTGTGTTTGCATCATATTGAATGCCTAGCTTGCAACACGTTTTGTTCTACCTACTCAACATTTCACACAAATCAAATGTTGTAAAATGACTTGTACGGAATTCACTGAGATTGACTTTAGATATCGAATTTCCAGTATAGCATTTACTATTCGAGATTTCCGGTATGTAATTGACTCGTATATAAAGAAAGAAAGAAAGTCTTTCAATTCGTAGTTCAATATTCCAGATATTACATTAGAATGATTGATGTTGGACTAGCTGACTCCCTAAACTTTGCCTATTGCATTAAAAGTGGGGAATTTCATTGTCTTTGGTGTGCGAATTTTAGATTTATCGTCGTTGAAAATAACTTTCACCACCATAAGCCTAGTAAAGGAACCAACACCAACAGAAGATTGTGATTGCCCATTCCTAGGAGCCATTTCAAGAGCAAAATTTAAATGTTTATGTGACTAATTAGCGTATTTTGATTGTTTTTAAGAGTTTGAGTTGTGTGATTCGACAACAGATCCACTAACCATTTATACTAAGATATAACGGGCAAAATGGTAAAATAAAAAATAACTAGTTTTTTTTAATTTAAACAGTCAGAAACATATATGGAACTCGTTCAGATTGGGCCAAACCGCTTTGGTTCATATTGGGTGCGCACAATGAAGTTGGTCTAACCCACCAGTTTGAAGGGTCTGGGTTGATGTGAAACCGGTTTGTAGATTGGGCTCGGGTCAGTTTTTGAAACAGTTTCGGTTCACGACTCAATTTTTTTGCCAACCAAGTTGGGCCCAATGGATTTATAGGTAAAGCAAGGGACCAAGGGCTAGGCTTCCAATATCTGAGAGTCCTCACTTTGCAAAAATTTTAATTAGTTTAAAATTGGGCTTTGGCCCGTGAATGAGTCTGAACAGATGTCATTTTTTGAGGCGTATTCAGTTCTTCGCATTTTAGTTTGCTTGGCATTGAAAGTTTCCATATTACAGAAATGGAATACACCGTTAATGTTTGTTTATTATTTCAGAATTTTCTTCTCATGAAAATTCTAATAAATCGTCAATTTAATGATGAGTTTGGGTGAATGATTGGTGCAAATTATATGGACATACTTGTAGACATTTTATGTGAAATCAATCGATTTATTATTTACGATGCTAATTGGTTTAGTGTAACCTTGATATCTCTAGAATGACTCAAATAATTAGCTTTTGAGTTTTGTAATTGGATCAAGAATGAAGAAAGTTGTACGTTTTTTTTTCAAATCAAAGCTTTCTAAAATATGGGTTGTATAAACCGAAAGTTGGCAGCGTCGGCAAGGGTTGTCGGTAGCGTTAGTTGGTGGTTGGTGGGGGTGTTGGTTGGTGGGGGTGGTGGTAGGTGGCGGAGGCAGAGGCGAGAGTGGGTGGAATTTGAAATCCTTCAAAATTTGTAAAGATTTTGAAATCTTTGAAGGAATTTGAGGAAATTAATTCAAATTTCAATTCTAATTTCTTTTGCAACCAAACACGTTAAAAATGAAATTCAAATTTTAATTTCAACAAATTACTATCAATCAAACATAATGATCAATGGAATTAAGATTCCAATTTCATTAAATTTATTTAAATTTCTGCATAACAAACGCTCTTTTATATTCTAGGTTTAACCCGCTAAAAGGTGCATAAATGTATTATTAAGTGTATTCATGCAATCATGGTTTGGTGTATTCTTGCAGCAATCGTGATTAACTAATTGTTTTTTAATCCTGCTTTTTATATGTATTCTTGCATCCATTGTTCTTGAGTAAAGTATGCAAAACCCCAATCAATTTATCTGAACTTTTACTTCACATAATGGTTATTTTTTTGTTACATTTGTGTTTCTAACTATACATTAGTAACACTTAATTTTATGATGTGTGTAGGGCATCTCTGAAATATTCTTAGATTTGATATTAACCTGCTTGAATCATCTCAAACCCAACCCGCTAACCAAATCAATCTAGGTTATAACAATTGTAGTCTTTGATTGATTCCAACCACATTCGCCATCTCATATTTAGTCTAAGCAGATTATGAAAAGGACCTTCATTTTTAAGTTCGTTTTAGGCCTCCAAAGAAATTAAACCCCCCTCTAGAACAACTTAAAAACTATCCGGACATAAACCCCTAGTTGTAAACTAAAGAACGTATGAAGAGAATAAAGTCAAATTATTTAACTAAGGCTCATGGATCTTTTACACTACCCGCAAATCAAACTTTAATGACCACTCAAAGAAGAAGGGCCAAGAAATGTGCAAAAGCGGGTTCGCATCAGCCTACATAAGAGGGATCACGAGTTCGGGTTTTTCATCAGTTTCATCGGCCTGTGGCAACGGTTTTCCCGCCAAAAAACCTCTAAAAAGAGCAAGTGATCTCCCAGGTTGCGAGAACGGGGCTTCGTGTGATGCCCCTCTAATGGTTGCAAAAGATAAAAGATCACCATACACTTGTGTCCATCCACCAACCTGCCCAATATTAAACTTCATAAACATAGAGAGGGCCCCAAAAGTATGAATAGACATGTCAGGTGAGATGTTATAAGTTAAAACTTATAAATAGTCAATTTCATGTTACTACTATGTTATACGGTAAAACGAGTAAATATTACAGAATTTGAGTTTTGGAACGATAAATACATACGAATTTAGAAAGAGATACGAAATTTGTATTTTTTGACCGGTTGAAACAAATTGGGTCATGAAAATACTCTATTACAACGTTATATATTTTGTAAATAATTTGTGTCAAATATTATTAAATAAGTTATAATAATCCATTCTTTTACTATAGTAAATTACGCTACTTTTAACCCACTTGACTCATTCGATTGATTTCCTTGTAAGCGATACGATCCAATAGAAATAAAACATAACTTTGAGTTGACCGGTAAATGAGTTAAAATTCTCACATACTTAACCTCTAAAAGCAGTAACACAATATCTTATTCCTAAGATCCTACTAAAAATGTAACTAGATCACAAAAGTGAACTGACCTGGTTGCCATTGAACCATGCCCTGTATGGTAGAGTTGTGTTCAAGCCTAATTGCTTAGCCAAGCCATTGACCACCACTCGTGTTCCGGTTAGTGGGAGGACAGAATCCTGATCTCCACTGAAAGTTAGATAAAAAGATTAATATTACTGCATAACTGTTCATGTATATTACACGATATGATGTTTATGATATTTTTATATAATGGGGTTAAGGTTATTAAGAGATGCCTAATGAACTAACCAAGTGGCCTCAGGTCCACATACACTTTTGCCAATAATATTATTAATAATTAATGTTATACGTAATTACAAAAGCTATATCATTGCAATACTAGCATACCGAAACAGGAGGTTGCAAGCGCTAACATACACTTTTAGATATTTTCGACCATTTTGACCCTTTAACCCGTTTTACTTTTAGCTCAACTTTTTAGTTGGACCCTTTTAACCTTTTGAGATAACAAAACCAAATTGACTCATTTATGAGTAAATTGGTCAAACATCCCCTTAACTAAAGTAGTAGTTTTTTAGGACTTTAAGTTTATTTCATAGGATAAGAAGCTTTTGGATGAAGACAAAAGCTTATGCGTTTTCTGCTTATTTTTAGATTATAATAAGTTGTTTTCAATAAGCCGTTTGCAATTGATTATTTAACTAATTATTCTTGGTGGATTTAAAATTAGAAGCTTACCATTAGATTGATATAAGTTTGTTTCTACTTAGCACATGTAACCAAAATAACCAGTCCCCAACTACTTACACCCCCTCATAAACTGAAGATCACATGGGTCTGTTTAGCATCGTTTGTTTGAGAGAGAGTTTGATAGAGAATCGGAGATGCATTACTAACAAATGAAAGATTACATGGGTTTATATACCCTTATGTTTCTTGGAGGCTAACTATAACTACCCTTAACAGACTTAACTACCCTAACTTAGGTTATTACAATAATAATACACATTATAATAAACTTATGATATACAAAATTTAATGCAAACATAAACCCTTCCATAAAACACAAAAAAAGCAATCAAGTTTACATAAACTTTTATTAATAAATAAAGCTTAGGCAATGTGATAGGACCAGGATTAATAGATTAATCATGAGAGAAGTTATTATAATTAGGAAAATTACTAATTTAATTACTATAAGGTTTTATTAGGTGACTATTAATTATCAATAAACACTGGGAACACATTATTTGTTTTACAAATATTGTATGTATTTTGGAAACAAAGTTAGAAACTTACTTGTATTAGAATTAGGATATCTTTTATGCATCAAAGTTGTTAATTTTTCATGTTCCAAAATATTAAATCTGGTATTTATCAATAAGGCTCTTGATTTCTAGTTTTTATTATCAGTTAAATTGTTTTTTTGCGGAAGATGGGTTAACTCACCTGTAAACAAGAATCCTAATACCAGATTTGAGAAGGGAGACCAGGACAGGAGTCATTGGTACCTCAAGATTGTCCATCACATAGCTTAAAACCCTGTATATACAAAAACAAGAAATTATAATTAGTATTTGATCTTCAAATTGATAAACTGGAATACGATATTGAGTTCGTCTATTACTCGCTACACGGGGTCCATCTATTGACACCCACAAGTCGAGCATTGAGAGCGGTTTGAACGTCTTTTCTGTTTAAATATTCAACCATTTCATCCTCCACACAAACATCTATCTTTGTCTCCTCATCTTGCTGCCAAGTGAAAACAGTCATTACAGATAATAAATAAAAAAGTTGACCCGAATTGATAAAATTGGGAAATGGGTGGGTCAGGTGGGTTTGGAAACAGGTCAAACTGGGTTCAGGCAATAACAGACCAGTTCGGGCCTGTTTGAATCAAAACACCTTTTGTCAAAAAATACTAACTTTTTGTATGCATTTACTGTGTCAATTATGATTAGTAAACAATGGATTCGGGAAAAAAGTGACCAATTCAGGCCTGTTTAAACCAAAACATGTTTTGTCAAAAAAACATTAATTAAGTTATTGGTACACACTTAGTGTGTCGATTATGATTACAAAATAATCTAATTTCTAAAAATGATTTAAAATGATTTATGCGTTAAAAATACAACATGCATGAATTTTGACTCATTTGCTGATCCTTTGTAAACTATTCTTTTATAAATGTGGAAAAATTGACAAGTCATTGGTTGGGTAAATTTTAATCAAAAAACATTTTGTCCAAACTCTCTGAAGTTTTTTACAAAATATTGGTGGTTGATTATGATTACCGAAATTAGATTATATCAATAACAATCTAACTTTTTAAACAAAATGAACTAATTCTTTTTATAATAAGTTTTGATCCGTTGGATATAATTAATATCCGAATCAACCCATTCATAAGTAGGTTGAAACTGTTACTTCCACATATCATAAACAACAATTAGGGAGTTATTTAACTTACATTTTGCTCAAGAACTAGTGATTGTGAAAAAACATTTGATAAACAAACGTCAAGAGTGATGTCATAAGCATTAACAAATCTACCAATCTCCTTTGAAGCTTGATTCGCAACCCGAGAGCAAGTAGGGGTAAGAGACCTAGATTGGGCTTGCCTTCTTATAGTCGAATAATTGCATATTGAATTGAACATATCATATGTAGCATCTGATATTAAACCATGCGACCAAAGATACTCCCCCCTTGAATTAAAATCCGTATTGAAGTCCAAAAGTGGATTACCTATCTATAACGAAATGATTAGTTCACAAAAAAAAAAAAAAAAAAAAAAAAAAAAAAAAAAAAAAAACACTCATTTTATTTATAAAAAAGGCAATCGTTGATAAAGCTCTACAAATATCACAGAATCAGCAAACAAGTCCTCGAAATTATTTTTGAATGATCCAGTCCACTACTCAAAAGTAAATGGAAATGTCCACTTTATAGAGTATATTGACTTGAACATATAAAAATGATCTTTTTTGCTATTTTGTAAGAAGTTAAGGATTTAATAATGCAAAAAAGGACTTCTTTAGTAAAAGTAAAAGCCGAGATTTTTCGCTAAGTTTATAAGCAAAAGGTATTTAATCATGCAAAACCAAAGTTAAAAAATCTTCTAGTACAAATTCAGTGAAAGTTTGTAATATTTTTTTTTGTTTGTCAGTTTCCCTATAAAGGTTATTAAATATACTTACTGCAATTCCCTTGAGATTGATCTTGGCTTTCGAGTGAACTATGAGATTCGCGAGTTGAGGAACATAGTGTCCTAGCAAAATCAGCACCCGGTAAGTGGATAACGGTCAAAACATTTTCAGTGGAACAACAATTATAGATTTTTGGGTAAAAGTTGGGTTGACAAAAAAATGTCACTTTGCCCAAAAAATTTAATAAATCAATAGTCTAGCAAATATGATTACAACAATTACATTATTTTAACACAATGCAATTTTACATTTAAAGTTCTGGCATAAGTTACCTGCATAACTTTCGCCTGTGATATAAAAGTCTCTATTCTTGTACTCTGGATATTTCTCAAACCACTTCTCAAGAAAAGCAAGATTGTCCCCGGCTGAAATGAGAAACAATAGTCATCAAATTTGAATTTGAGAAAAGCAATGACAACATTAGTATATTTTTAACCATTATATTGAGTCATACTCATGATAACTAATAAGAAGTAGCAAACCCGTAAGGACATCATTTGCTGACGTATAAAAGGACTGTTCAACAGAATAAGAGAATCCCACTCCAGCTGGTGATTCCAAGTACAACATATTTGCTTCTGTCAGAAAACATTGAATTCCACAATGTTATTTTCTAAAATTATGTATAATATATAAGTGCACCTTTAAGATATCTTTCATGTTAATATGTTATGACCCATTTTGACATAAATTGATTGTAATGATAACTTAAGAATATTTGTTTAGATAAGGAGAAAGAATAGCTACTGCATATTTGCATACACCTTAAGGAACTGATGATCTGATTATTGCTACTCGAAATTGCAAAAATCAAGTTTTAGTAACTGGATAAACAACTTCTGCTTCTGTTTATCAGTTAAATATTCAGTTTACTACCATTTGATTATCAAATGGTCAATAAAATTTTACTATTAATCTTTTCTTTTAACCTAAATTGATAGATTTTTTATTTCACACAACTACACGAGTATAAGAATATCATTCTTAGCTATTAATTTTTTAAAAATAACCAGAACTTGTGAAACAGTCAAAGAACTAACAATCTAATAAATCCAACTTCCCAAATACTGTATCCTATGTTTACTAGACTTAATTATTCGATTCTAATAAACTAACTAACTATTGCACAACGCAAATACTGAAACACCTTCTTATACAACAAATAAACAGTTGAACCATAAGTACTAACTATCAATTAATGATCTAGGGCACAAATTCACCCTCCCTTCCACATTCAATGCTGCAATTAATAACCTCAACACAAAAACCAACACTTACTGCAAAACATTCCCAAATCAGAAACGAAGATTCTCATTCTAATTCCAACATTCTCCATACCTTTATTCCAGCTATAACTGTTCTTCACCAAAACCCTACCACTCGGCTTAAAAGGCCCATGCTCAACAAACGCCCCTTCTCCAACCGACGAACACCCAGGCCCTGCAACAATCGCAACACATTAACGCACAAATTGAACACTGAATCCGTCAATCGAACGAATAAACAATTACCGATTACGTACCTCCGTTCAACCAAAGCACAAGCGGTTTGGAAGATGAGTTGGATTCAGCTTCAACGAAGTAGTAGAATAGAGATCGCTGTTGTTTTGCTTCACCGACGGCGATGTATCCGGCGAATTGCCGGAAGTTCACCGGCGGTTGGCCGGGTAATTTGGCTACTTCGTCGGAAATTGAAGATGAAATCACTGTGTGCAAATGTGTTTCTGTTAATATTATTGTTGTTATTACGTACAGTAGTTTTGTGCAGAGGATCCATGGTGCAGATGGCATGATGGAGAGAAGGATTTGAGATGGAGAAATATGTGAGACTTGTGAGACTTGATTTATATATTACTGTTATTGTTATTGGAATTAAGCATGTTTATATATTATAAACTATTGATTGTTAAATGTTAAATTAGATGTTGGTAGTTAACACTTAAAGATTTTAAGAAAATCATTTTGTTGTTATTTTTATAAGCATATTATATGTGTCAGAATTTTATGGTTTGTGCATGTATGAAATTATTTTTTAACCAGCTTTTTTCTTTCTTTTACTATGATCGTGTGATTATCTATTATTTATCATGCATGAATGTTTCTTGTTTTTTTTTAGTTTTTTAATTAAAATTGATTACATACTAAACGTGTCATTTCACATTTATATCTATAAAAATTTAAGACACATTTAATGTTTCTTCTTTTACATGATATATCATGATTCTTTCCAAAAGGATAATGCATAACCCTTTTTTTTATATTTTTTGATAGTGAGTTGTGACTTGCATTTAAATGTTAGTATTAACTTATTTTTAGAAAAATAAAGAAACCGTTGACACGCAATTAAGATGGAGCTCCTACATGACAAATTGATATCTCGTTTAGAGAAAAAATTGTAAAATTCTATATAGAAAACATATATTAAAAATCAATACACAACTACAAAAAAAAGTATATTGCAATATATTTATAGAATAAGCTATTTTAATAATTAACGTTTTTTTAATCAACTATCGCCTTCTAAAACTCTTATATAAAAAAGAGAAATATGAGGTGGATGAAAAAGACCATTAACATGAATGAAAGAAGAGTGGTAGGCCTCTAGGCCTATTATCACAAAGTGATTTTGTAGAGGAAGACCAGAGGCTTTTTTTTATTTTTTATTTTTTTATTTTTATTTTTATTTTGTGGTGAGTGCAAGAAGAAGAGAGATAGCTCTCTGGGAGATCCGTAATTTTATCGTTTTCTTGCAGGAAAAATTCACCGTGACATTTTGTGAGCTTTAGTTCATGCTCTTAGAGTATTCACCGACTGTTCTCTGTATATATGTATGAGTGTAGTTCTTATATTATGTGAAATGATTGTGATTGGTTGTGAGTGAGAAAGAGATAAATATTACTGTTTAATATGTAAATTTAAACAAATACTATTCAACTCTTATAATTTTTTAATATTTTTAAAAAGTGATTATGATTGGTCCTGAGTGAATAAAAATAAGTAATAATTGTGAATGCTGTTAGCATTTTTGTGTCGTAACCTAATGGCATTGACAACCATCTCATAAAAATTGTGGGGGTTTCGTATCATTATAACTATTAAAGATTAAGTAGCAATAAAGGAAAATATAAATCCAAAATAGCGTACAACAAGCATGCATGCTGTACAACATTGATTCAGTAAAGTCTTTTGGGTGTAGCTCCTTTTTGGCTTTTCCCGAAACAACCATATCTTCAATTCTTTATTTTGTTTCGGTTTTACAACTACAAAAATACTTAACTAAAAGAATATATACTTTTAGTATTTTAGAGTCTAACGGCAAAATATACCTTTTGGCAAAATCTTTCCCTCGAATATAATTATTTGCCTGATTATAAAAAATTATATCAAAAGTAATATATATATTAAATTATTTAGCGATTTTCTATAAATAATAAATCTGTTTAAATGTTGTCGTATTCTCACATGTTTTCCAATTACATAAATACTATAATTGTTTATTTTTGTATGGCTGAAGCACGCGGTGAAGTGTGAACATTTGAATATTGTAGTGGTACAATAGTCAAAGATCACATGTTACCCCTTATCTCTCTCCTAGTACTTATAATCCAATATGTTATTTTCTTTTTATATTCAAACGAGTTGCTATGTAAAAATAAAAGTATGTATCAACCTTTGCTAAGTTATCAGTGAAAACGAATATTTCTATTTTAATAAAAATATAATTAAATAGAATATATGATATAATCATATTGTTTTTCATCAGAATTCTTTTTATTAATGCTTTCTAAAGAAACAAATTTTTATAAAATATAAAACATTTTAAAATTGATATTATCAAAAAGTAAAATTTTTATAAATAATAAATAATTAAAATTGAGAGTTATAATAAAAATTGTGTTATTTAAAATAGTTTATTTAATAATAATCTTTTCATTTTATTTAATATTTTATTTATTCAACTCTTATTAAAACTAATATGTTATATATTGGTAAAACTACATTTATGTCTAGTCATAGGAGCGGGTTCAAGTCCTCGCAGAGTTCACAAGTGAAAGCCAATATTTAAGAGTTTTTAACTGATAGGTAAACAATGATGACGGGAAAGATCAGATTATAATGCTCGTGACTAGTCTTCATGTCAAAGGTCGGGTGGAGTTGCTCAAGACTATGAGTCAAGCTAGAGAGCAAAGATCAATATTCTTCAAAGCTTCATGATCGTCTAAAGTCACGGAAAGTGGTGATGTCTAGTCATTCAGTTTCTAGAATCAATGGAAAAGACCAACCCAAGGGATGGATCACGTTCGATTTGGCTATTAATGCTGAAAGTTTAACCGTGGATGTAGAAACTAGGAGCTTCCATTGTGTACAAGAGTTACCATGGAACTTATCCAAGGAAGGTCGTAGTATACTAAAACCAACCCAATTGCTAGAACTGAGTAATGAGCAAACACAAGTGATAGATCGAGTAGAAGCAACCAAGGGTAATGATTGGTCGTTCACGTCAGGAGCAAAACCTATGAGCCTAGCCAAAGAAAAATCGATATTTTGGGGTGTCGCCACGAACAATTAGTTATGACGTACGAGACGTAGTTTTTGGTGTGGAAGAATATGATGGGCTCGAAGGCTGTATCTACTAAAATCGTGTTGAACCACATTGCTTTTCTTACTTCAAATCGATGATTGCCGCCATTAGCTCGTAAACCGTTGCATCATCTTCGATACAGTATCCAAAGTTTGACGACTATATTTGTTGAAGGATGACGTTTTTGACCTCTTCGATAATTGTCTCATTAACCGGTCATTCACCCACTTTACACTAGTTTTCATAGCTTTTCAAGGTTCGACTAGTAAAAACCAATTTAATTTTTTATTCCTCACACGAATTATTAAAAAGATTTGGATACGACTATGTTTGTTGTTACTATTCTTGTGGTAGATCCCTCTAAACCTTACGCCTTTTTGACGAATATCTCTTCATTTGGACGATATCATGTTGGGGCATGGTATTCTCCCCGGCCCGTTGTGTTATGAAAATTTTGACGAACTCATTTTCAAAAAACGGCTTCATTTTAACTGTTTGCTATAAAATGAAAATAAACATTACTAACTAAATTAACAATAAACTTCAATATATAAAATAACCATTGGTAAATAAATAAAAATAATGAATAAAATTGTTACCCATTTTTGGCTCATCGGACATGTAGAGTCAACCTTGAGCCAATGCTAGTTCTTCATTCGAGTTTCACTTCTTACATCAGGTTTGTACGGCCCCTTCCGATGGTTGAACCTTGTTTTTTTGTGTTATCATTTTGTGGGTTTTGGTGGTGTTTCGTTAACAAAATCAGGACCAGGTATTTTTCGAGGAAGACCTTAGGCTTGTTGAGGCCTGAAGTTGGCTTCGATTGGTAAAACCGTACATTTCTTGGATCTTTTTTTTTGAACGGCAAATCTATCCTACTTTTAAATTACTTCATATTACATAATGCCTGGGATTGAACCCATGACCTTTCTTCTAAGAGGCAAAATCTCTACCAAGTGGGCTAGCCCCACATTTGAGTTTGGGTTCGTTTGAGTTAAAAGAGATTTGAAACAGTTAGTTTTTTTTAAAGTTAAAGGTGCTTATGTTTGTAGAAGGTGGATTGAGATTTTTTAACATTTAGTTGAAGATGTTGCGTAGAAGATGCTAGATTACGTGAAAGTATAAAAATTTAGATTAACATTTATAGTGTTTTTTTTATTGTATTTCTTTTAGTTTGACTCAATTATTCTTTTCATCGACAATTGAGCCCCACGACTCTTTCTTCTTGCTAACACAATGATTAGGCTGTGCCCACACTATAGAAGGTGCATTGAGATTTTTTAAGATTTAGAAAAAGATATTGTTTGTAGAAGATGTGAGATTGTGTGAAATTATAAAATCTAACGTGGCATTTATAGTGTTTTTTATTATATTTCTTTTAATTTGAGCCCAACAGTTCTTTCCATTGGCAATTGAGCCACACGGATCATTCTTCTTGCCTAACCCCATGAGTTGGGCTATGCCCATGCTCTCATGCCCAGGGGATGGCATTTCATTTGTGATTGGGGCCAGATCAATTTTACGTCTCATTTCACATTGCTAAGTATAAAATGAGAAATTTTTTTAAATGAATTACTTTAAAAATGAATAATTATTTTTGGTTCTTCTTTTCTAGTGGATGATAATATGTGAGATAGCGACATAAATTTTAATTTTTTCTTTTTCATTCAGCCTATAATTTCACTTTTCTAGTTTGTATATCGTGTAATATCTAGTATAATAAAGTGAAATACTTTTAATATTTTAAGAATCTATAAACACATGTTTGTTTTATACATTTAGATATGAACTAGTTACTTACGCCCCACGCGTTGCTGCGGGAATTTTGTATGTGCAAATACTGTAAATAAGAGCTAGTTCAAGAAGTCACTGAGACGTGGTCCTACTACTAGAACTAATGCGGGCGGTTTCAAGCCTCTACTCAAATTTGAACTAAAGTAAGAATTCGTCTCGAACATTTGAATAGCGAATGTTTTCACACAAACTATTAGAATGAGTATAGTGATTGGTATTAATTTTTTAGTTAAAATGTCATCTAAATGTCATGTAACCGTAATTAATTTCACTAAAGTTATTTTTAAATCAAATGTAGTGGTTGGTATTAAGTTGTTAGTTAAAAAAAACCACCTAGATAATCCCCCCACTAGTCAAAAAGCATTAATTTGAAGTAAATCACACACGTAAACATGTTGGCGTGATACACCTAGCCCCCCATTTTGGACGTAGTTGTAGTGACTTTTGACGCCCGCTTCCTTGCCAAATCACTCAATTGGCGGCCCCCACCAAGGCCACTACCCGGAGTCTAACAATGAGTAAGTTTTAACGACACTATTTTTAAAAAAAGCAAATTAATAGAAAAGGATATTAAACATGTTTGGTTTTGTAGTGACATATACGTTGAAATCTTGTAGCTACGAATAAAGTCGATTTGTTTTTATTTTGTCAAACATTTTTAATTTAATAGCATCATATAGTTTTTTATTAGATATAAATATAAGATAGAGGGGGTTGATCCTACGACACTGACTTGGTGGTAGGTTTAAAGCGCCATACGATGACCACCTCATCTAGGGTTCATTTTAATAGATATATGAGTAAATTACAAATTTTATACTTTAAGTATGTTTAAAATTAAGAATTTTATCCTTAAACTTTAATAATTACACTGAGTATCTTTTATTTGAAAATTTGTAACGTTTTTTGTTCTTCTTACTAACAGAAGTTAATTTTTTCTGTTATATTTTTGTAAATGTCCATTTTGCCCCTAACCCTCAATTTTTTCTGTTATATTTTTGTAAACGTCCATTTTGCCCCTAACCCTCAAAATGACAAAATGTATAACTTTTATTTTCTTTCTTTGTGTGCTTATTTTATTAACTTTATTTTTTATTATTTCTTTATTTTTAACCATTTTTTATTTTAAATACTTATCTTAAATATTATTAACTAATTATTTTTAATCATCCAAATATGAGTTATGATTAGTTTTTATTATATTAAAATATATAATAAATTACTATTCTATTTTAAATTATTTATGAGATGGCTAATATTTATTTTATAATAAAAATATATTTTAAAAAAATTCATTTTCAATAAGATTTATATAAAAATGTTTAGAAAAAATAAAAAGATTATGTATTAAATTTTTCTATAAAAGAAGTAAACAGACCGGGGTAAGAAATTCAAGCCTTAAATATGTTAATAAAAAATTAAAAAAATATATTATGAGGTGTTAAAATATTATTGGCCCAATCAATTTTAGAAAAATAGAAAATAGGGCGGCAACATGGGTCAGTGGGTTGTTCTACACGTCGGGTTGTGGTTTCGGTTTGACTTTTAATATTTTTCTCTCTCTCTTTTTTTTATAAAATTGCGACTAACCCATCTAAAAGTTCACCATAGTGACAAGTCTAAACAACTACTTTGAAGTTTTAATTAAACAAAAACACGAATGCTATTTAATTAAAAGCACTATTATTTTGGTTTTTTTTAAACGGTTACTAATGGGTTTTAATTATTATAAATAAAACATAAACCACTGAAAATTAAAACGGAATCAAAGTTTACAATAAGAGCAATTTAAGACTTTATATATTAAGCAAATCTTAATCATATATAAGACCTAAAATAGAATAATTATAACTAAGTAAAATAAAAAGTCATGGCCCAATTTCATACGATATTCGATAGGTTTCTAATATAATACGTAAAATAAACTGTTTGATATAGTTGAAATTTTTATACCAAAAAGGTTATAAAGCGACGGTGTAACAAACCGATTACTAATTTAATTTTTATCTAATGTGAAATAACTAAAGTAAACAAATGAAAACATTACATAATTTAATAATCTATAAATAAATTTTGAATTTAATAAAATATTTAAGTTAATTAATTAATAATATTTAAGATAAGTTTATAAAACAAAAATATTTATATGAGAGAAAGAAAGAAAAGTTAAGTAAAGTAAATAAAAACATAAAGAAACAAAATAATATATTAGTGAAAATCTATTAGGGGTTCTTTAAATTTTTTATTAATCGGTATTATTTAAACCCATGTATGTTTTAGTTTATATTTTAATCATATGTTTTATTAATTTCTGTAAATTATATTTTTAGTTTATGTAATTTTTATTTGTAGAAAAACTATTAGGTGTTCTTTAAATTTTATTTGTTCTAGCACAAAAGTATTTAACTAAATTTAACAAATAGCAAAACTGTAATATATTAAAATCAATAAATGAAATTAATTTTTTTACAATTAAATATAATTTATTAATTATATTTAAGATAAGTTGTAAAATAAAAGTGGTGAGAAAAAAAAAGGTAAGTAAATAAATAAAAGAAAGAAAAAAATAGTTGATTAGTATAAGTTACATATTTTGTCCTTTAAAAGATAAGGGCAAAAATGTCATTTACCATAAACTTAACAGAAATATTTAACTTCAGATAGCGAAAATAACGGAAAGTGTGATAATTTTTCAAATAAAGGATATCCAGTGTAATTTTCAAAGTTTAAGGATATGATCCGTAATTTTGAGCATACTTAAAGGACAATATTTGTAATTTACTCTAGATATAAATTTATCAAAAAACAAGTTGTATCAATAATAAGGAAATTTTGATGTTAAGGACTTTACTATTACTTTTTCTTGCTATACTTCAGTTTTAATCAAAGTTGATTTAGAAACAAAATTGGCCTAGTTTTTTTAACAAAGCTTATAGCTTTTTTAGCTTTTTTTACAAAATAAGCTTAACTTGGTGTTTGATTTAGCTTTTTAAGCTTATGCTTATTAGCTTATATAAGCTAATTTGAAGAAGCTTATTTGAAGATGATTTTTTAGCTTATTTGAAAAAGCTTAATTGTATAAGGGTGTGAGTTACTCATTTGCCATCAATGATGGTAGATTAATGATTATTGAAGCAACTTATTAACGTAACAAATTAAAGAATGATGGATTTAACGTATTATCAACTTGTAGAATATAAGCTAATCCAAACACTTAAAAGAGCTTATCAAATAATAAAAAATAAGCTATAAGCTACTTTAAAATATAAGCATAAGCCAAAAAATAAAACCTAAGCCAAACACCCCTTTAATAAAATATCGGATATATAACACATTATTTAAGAAAAACTAAAAGTATATATTAAATGAAAATTTAAAAAATTTAATTATCAAATGCTGTCGCTATCCTACATAACACTTTCACTTTCAATGTTGTAAACTTCTAAGAATACCTTCATGTCACCATCCATTCTCAAATCAACACACATTTTAATGTTCTATCTTATTAAAAGTTGTCATGAAAAATTCCTTTACACTAAATTTAGGAAAAGGATCAAGAGTTGTGTGAAACTATTTTCATTATCCTAATGAAGTGGGATGGATCATGGGTTTTGACCAATTTCATTGATATGTGGCAAAAGATGGATCGAACCTCATTATATACATGATGTACATCCACCAATCGGCCCATAGCCAAACTTATTTAATATTATCATTTGATTTTGGTTAGTATTCACCGAACACATCAAAATACGATGTTTGTGTTGAAGCAATTCGTCCATAAACATACGGGTTATTGGATTTTAATGATCTCTAGATTCATTTATTGGCAGGATTAATCCCAACTTAGAAAATGTTTGCGGACACTCTTAACCTTGAGCTTATTTTTCTTCAACGATCCCTTACTAACTGAGAGTTAACACCGTTAGTTTTTTGATGACGCAAACTGTTTATATGGCCAAAACACTTAAGTAGAAAGTTGAAATCCACCATTTGATCAGTCAAACTTTTTTAGCTTAGCTGAAATCTACCTCCAATTAGTTAAGTGATTCAGATCAGAAGGTGAAGATTGACGGCTTTTAAGGTGCTGAAGTTTCAGATTGACGGACCAAATAGTTGATTTCAACTTTCTGCTTAGTTTTTTGGGCATATAAGCAATCCACGTAATTGAAAAACTAACGATGTTAACTCTTAGTTAGTAAGAGATCGTTGAAGGAAAATAAGCTCAAAGTTGGGAGTGTCTGTAAATATTTCCTTAAATGGGATTAATCCCGACCAATAAATGAAAGTTGGAATTATTAAAATCCAATAACCCTAAATATAGAACTAATGTATTGTATGTGTAGAAACGAGTGTAGGTAATTTATGCTAAATAAGGAAGAATACAATAGAGTAAGAGCATACCCAACGGCCACTCAACAAATCAAAGTTTTCAGTGATCCACCATTATTTTTCACCGTCACCAGGTCCAACCACGGCCGTCAAAACCGATCGGTTATTATGGAAGCAACTCAAAGAGGTATGACCGGACCATCGATGACACCGATATTTGGTCCAAGTGGTCCAGTCGGGCAATCCGGTCCGGTTGTAAAAACATTAACCATATTTCCACAAAATAATATAAAAATCTATTCCATCCCATCTTCTATTCCCATACCCAAACCCTATATGTTTAATATATTTTGTGAGTGGAAAATAAAAAAAGAAAATTATAAAATGAAGACAAATTGAATTTCAATAATCTAAATTCTAACTTATTGGTCAATAATAATCCATACTATTAATTTGGCTAATAATAATTTTAACTTTCATTTAGTTGTTAGGGAAATTCTAATAATATAATTAGGGTTATTGGATTTTAATAATCTCAACTTTCATTTATCGGTCGTGATTAATCCCAACTTAGAAAATATTTGCAGAAACTCTTAACTTTGAGTTTATTTTTCTTCAACGATCCCTTACTAACTGAGAGTTAACACCGTTAGTTTTTTGATGACGTAAACTGTTTATATGGCCAAAACACTTAAGCAGAAAGTTGAAATCCATCATTTGGCCGGTCAAACTTTTTTAGCTTATCTATTAAAAAAAGAGATGAAAGACAAACTTTTTTACTACAAGTACGTCACTTCCAACAACTACTTCCTCACTTTTCTTTGCTCTCAGATCACCTCTACAACTACCTCTTTGGTCACCAACATCCCGCCTTAAAGATGAGTACCATCGATAAAAGCAACAAGGTTAACTCCATGCACCAAGCCCTCAACATCTGGCGATCACAACCCACATCTATCATTAAATATACTCTTATCCAAAACAACACAACACAAATACACCATCCACGCACTGCAAGTTTGATAACGCAAAGGATCAATGGACTAAGCTTAATGAAGTTGAGGTTTTTAACTGATGGATGAAGATTGTAAAGGTGCTCACAATGGACTAAGCTCAATGAAGTTGAGGTTTTTAACTGATGGATGAAGATTGTAAAGGTGCTCACAATGGACTAAGCTCAATGAAGTTGAGGTTTCTAACTGATGGATGAAGATTGTAAAGGTGCTCACAATGGACTAAGCTTAATGAAGTTGAGGTTTCAACAAATGGATGAAAATTGTGAAGGTGCTGACAATGGTTTTAAGGTGACAAAGGTGGTTGAAGTTTTAAAGTGGTAAGGGTGGTTGACCTGGTTATAAGGTGGTGGTCGTCGCTGACGTGAAGTGGAGGAGGGTTTCAACTTTGGAACAAAGAGGGCGAAGGTGAGGGCGAAGGTTTGGGCGATGGTGGTGGTTGGCCGATGGGTGTACTAGTGGTGGTGGTGAGGCTATATGTTTTTTATTTTTATTTTATATAATATAGGATCCAAAAATATATAAATTTTTGTATATTATTTTCAAAACTTTATAAGCGCAAGAAAGTAATTTCACACATACTTAACAAAACTATTTAATAGTCGTTTCACCCAAATAAAAAAAATAGAGTAAATTATATTTTTCGTCCTTTAACTTTATAGTAAATTTCAGAGATTGCCCTTAAACTAAGAAAAATTACAGTAATTGTCCTTTACGTTTAAATTTCATTACACGTTTAGTCATTTTCACTAACGGACGTTAGAATTTTCAGTTAAATCCAGTCATGTGCAAGGCACATGAGGGCAATTGTGTCATTTTCTCTTATTTAAAACCCTCCACCTTCCGGTCATGTATTTATTACCTTCTCTTATTTAATAAATACATAAATACTAAAAGTATAAAACCCACCTCACCCACCCTATACCATCTCTCCATCTTTCTCTCCTTCGCCGCCACTCCTCCACCGCCCACCTTCACTGCCACTTCTCCGCCACCATAAACCACCTCCACCACCATAAACCACCTCCACCACCATAAACCACTAGCGAGGCGAGCAATTATCATGGTCTTCTACATCAACTGCGACCAACCTCCCCCTTCTATTATATCTAGGTTGTGTCGAAGACAACCAGAGAGAGAGAGATCGAGAGATAGTGGTGTTGGCGGAACTAATAACGCGTTGCAAGATAGTGGTGGGTGGTCAGAACCCTAAACAACCCACGCCCTCAGCATTTGAATTTCGCCCGAAAAACCATCATCAACCCTCTTGTTGTGTGAAATCGACCATTAAACTGGTCTATTCTTGGTGGTCGGTGATGTTTGCGGTCGGTGGTGGTTGCGACCGGTGGTGGTTGCGGCTGGTGGTGTAGGGTGGGGTGTGGATGAGTTGAGTGGGAGGCCGCTTCAGGGGTTAATGATGTTTGAGGTGGTTAGATCTGTTTTTTGGTGGTTCAAGAGGATCATGGCGGTTGTGACCGGAGGTGGTGGTGGCTAGCGGCGGGGGCAGTACATGGCAGTCCAATGTGTTTTCTTGAAGAGGGAGATACATATTTTTTTTATATATATATACATATAGAGAGAGAGAGAGAGAGAGAGAGGAGTGGAGAGAGAATGATTGTTTTTATATATTTTGTTTTTTTTTTTCACGTTTGTTTATTCAGTAAGATTTTTTTTGTAAGTAGATAAGAGAAAATGACACAATTGCCCTCATATGCCTTGCACATGATTGGATTTAACTGAAAATTCTAACGTCCATTAGTGAAAAGGACTAAACGTGTAACGAAATTTAAACGTAAAAGGTGATTACTGTAATTTTCTTAGTTTAAGGATAATTTCTGAAATTTGCTATAAAGTTAAAAGACGAAAAATGTAATTTACTCAAAAAAATATTACGTATTTTCAAACCTTTGAATTAAATCTATAATCTTTTCATTTTTGAAGATGAAATCCCTGTAATTTAACCATTTAACTCTATTTATTCAAAAAAATAATTATCGCGGCGCTTGAATTACAATAAAGAAGTCTTCCTGTGGTAACCGACTGTGTGTATAACCTTCCCCCAAAATGAGTCTCAATCGACCATTGCTCCCTCTCATCGAACACGATGATCAATCACCATCATCACCACCACCACCACCACCACCACCACCACCACCATCATCATCATCATCATCATCATCATCAATCGATACAGAAACCTATATGGTCGGTTTCATCATCGCCAACATCGTCGGACTACAATACTACTCCGGCCGCATCAGCGGCCGCGAAATGGTGGGTCTTGTTCGCGAACCCCTAAATCGCTTCGACCCCAACGCAATCAAAGTCGTCAACACTCGCACAATTCAAGTGGGTCACATTGAAAAGAAGGTATCAAGCGTTCTTGCCCCCTTAATCGACTCCAATTTGATTCACGTTGAAGCAATCGTCCCCAAAACCCCTAAAACCACCGTTCGGTACAAAATCCCATGTCATGTTCACGTTTTTGCGCGTTTTGATGCATTTGAAACTGTTAAATCGGCGTTTTTGCTTAATGGGTTGTGTTTGTTGTCTGAAGATAGTCCTTTGTTTAGTACCTCTGAATCTGTTGTTGTGAAAGAGAAGAATAAGGGTGATTTGGATGAAATCTTTAAGTTGGTTGATGAGAATTTGAGTCAGAATGTTGTTAATGGAGTGATTGAACCCCCTAAAGATTTGATTTTGCCTGATTTGTTTGTTCATCAGAAGCAGGGCTTGTACTGGTTGTACCACCGTGAGAATTCGAATGAATTGCCACCGTTTTGGGTGGAGAACGATGTCGGTTTCTTGAATGTGTTAACTCATTATCAAACCAATGAACGACCCGACCCGTTATGTGGTGGGATCTTTGCAGATGACATGGGATTAGGTAAAACTCTCACTTTGCTTTCTTTGATCGCGTTGGATAAATGTAAAGTTTTAGATGATGGGAAATGTGAAATGATAGAAGTGGAAAACGAGCAGTCGGTTATCAGTAGTCGTAAGAGATCAAGAAAGGGTAGTAAGAAACAGAAAACAGAAGAGTTTATGGGTCGGGTTAGCCCGAAAATGACACTGGTTGTTTGTCCACCTTCTGTTTTTTCGACTTGGATAACACAATTGACTGAACACACTAAGCGTGGAAAGTTAAAAGCTTATTTGTACTATGGGGATCGAACACATGAAGTTTCTGAGCTTCAAAAGTATGATATAGTTCTAACAACTTATAGTATATTAGGTAGTGAATATGATTCAGCATATGATCCAATAAAAAAGATAGATTGGTGGCGCGTGATCTTGGATGAAGCACATATAATCAAGAATCATAGGGCCAAACAGAGCAGTGCTGTAAGTGAGTTGAATGCTAAAAATCGATGGGTTGTTACTGGAACACCGATACAAAATGGTTCCATGGACTTATTCTCTCTGATGGCATTTTTAAGGTTCCAACCATTTTCAACTAAAAGCTATTGGGATAGCTTGGTGCAACGGCCTATTGCTCAAGGGAATGCAAACGGGCTCACAAGGCTACAGGTAAAAATTTGTAAATTTTTAGAAACGGTTAAAGTTAATTCATGTTCTAGTTCTAGGGGTGGCAGAATGGGGGTTTTATGCGGGTTGAATAACATGTTAAAACTGGTTGGGTTAAAAAATTTGGAGTTGAGCCGTTAGGGATAATCTTTAACCCAAACTGACCCAATTATGTGGATTCTTGAACATGCCCATGGGTTTTAACTTTAAGTACATTGTTTGTTTTAACTTCTAGTTTTAGAGGCATAAAACTAGGCGGGTCAGAGGGCTGGATAACGGGTCAAGGCTGGTTTGGGTTCAAACATGTTCTTTCTAATAAGTATTGAAACAGGTGGGGCTGGCGAACAAACATTGTTTTGTCGACGTTTTTATCAATAGTAGATATGTCAAATACAATTACAAAAACTATTTACATCTTACAACAATAATCTATCTTAAAAAGAATAGAATATTTGACGAGGTTGTAAGCTTTAAAAATACGCTTTCGACAATTTTCAACCCTTTTGAACCATTTTCCATTTAGGTATACTTTGTATATGGCCCATTTGACAGTTTTGGGATAATACATAATCCACATTTGACTCTTCATAAGTAAACCGGTCGAAATCGTCACATTTGTATCGTAGGATTCTTGTTCTTTTCCTTTCCCATGGCTTCTAAAAATGTTGTTTTTAAATACTTAGACATTAATGGCAACAATTTCTTTGAGACGAACAAAAGAAAAAGCTCTAATCGGATTACCTTCGAAAACTATCCATACATGTCATGTGGAGCTCTCAGCAGAGGAACGAAAATTGTATGATGAGATGGAAACCGAAGCCAAGAATTTTGTTGCAAAATATATTGCTAAAGGAAGTGTGACATATAACTACTCTACGGTTTTAAGCATCATTTTACGGCTTCGCCAAATATGTACGCATACAGAATTGGTCCCTTCAGATCTTAGATCATCACTTTTGTCCTACAACTTTGAAGGTACTTTCCATCTTCTCTCTTTGTATTTATATTTTCACTTTTTGCCTATTTGATATCATTGACCACATATTATAAATATTATGCTTTATTTATTTTAAAAGACAAATATGATATTTATTAAAATTTAGCAGGATATATACGAAATTAGTCGTTTATAAAACTACTAGAACCAAGTATTCTTGATCACAAGCTTGGTTGTAAAAAGCGAGAAGTGCACCAAGGCGACAAAGTCTAAAACCGAAGCGCAAAGCGCGAAGCGCAAAGCGGTGGGCTTTCTGTACGCGAAGCGCTCAACGTTTATATATATATATTTTAATATATCCTATAGGTTTTTAGCATCCTCACCTAAGATATAGCTATAAATAAGGATTATATATTCTTTAATGTATAAATTACCTATATGTATAACCTTTTTAGCAACATTTATAGCACTTTGAAGCAAGAATACGCCCCCTGTAAAAGAAGCACACGCCTCAAAGGGATTTTTTTTCCCAAAAAATCGCGCTTTTCTTGCGCTTCTTGTACAGCATACGCCTTATGTTACAAAAAGCCCCAACCCTTGCCTCAAGAGTCGCTTTGCGCCTAGGCGCGTTTTTTAAAACCAAGATCACAAGTAGTTTTAAAGGCACTAGAGGCAAACATGCTTTCATGTTTAATATATGATAATGGCTCATTTAATTTGAAGATAGCAATTCAAGTTTTACTTACGGATACGGGTCGGTTCAGGTCATATATCCTTATTGTGTTCAACCAACCCTCTGATATGTAGTATTCATAGACCTAGATTATTATTGAAGCATTATAGTTTCTGAAGTCATTTTCAACAGACTAATCTTCTATTAAAAAAATTGGAGGAAAAGTGTTTTGGGTCTATCGGGCCATTTTCCTACCCGTATGTAACTTTATACGCTGCTTATTTAACTACTATCAGACTATGATTGCGCTTCATTTCATTATGTTTACATGTTTTAATCGTTCAAAGTTATCAACTAATTGCGTTCTATTTCAATCTGAACTTTTAGATGCATCCAACAAACCGGTACTTCTTAAGAAGCTAGCTTTACTCCTACAAGACAGTGAAGACTTAGATTGCCCAATTTGTCTCTCACCACCATCCAAAATTATCATCACATCTTGTGCCCATGTTTTTTGTGAAAACTGCATAATCAGAGCAATAAAAAGCTCCATATCTGTATGCCCACTATGCCGCCACCGACTGACAGAATCCGACCTTTTTTCACCACCACCCGAATACGCCCCTGAAGTCGACAAATCCAGTTGTAAACCATCTTCCAAAGCGGCTGCACTTTTAAAACTTCTAGAAGCATCTAGAACCGAAAACCCGTCCATAAAATCCGTTGTGTTCTCCCAGTTCCGTAAACTTCTACTTCTACTTGAAGAACCGTTAAAAGAAGCTGGATTCAAGACCCTGCGCCTGGATGGTGCAATGAGTGCCAAAAAGCGAGCTAGTGTGATTAAAGAGTTTGGCGTATCAGGGGCGGGAGGGCCCACGGTTTTGTTAGCGAGCCTTAAAGCTTCAGGTACGGGGATAAACCTTACGGCTGCTTCAAGGGTGTACTTGATGGAACCGTGGTGGAATCCGGCGGTTGAAGAACAAGCGATGGATCGTGTTCACCGCATCGGGCAAAAGGAGGCGGTTAAAGTGGTTAAAATGATTACTAATGATAGTATTGATGAGAGGATATTAATGTTGCAGGAAAAGAAACAGAAGTTGGCTAAAGAAGCCTTTTGTAAGAAGGGAAAAGATGAGAAAAGAGAGATAGATTTAGCCGATCTTCGTACCTTAATGTCACTATGATATATTTTGTATCCCTCATGTTAATATGTTTCTAGATAGTTTGGTCTTTCGGCTAGACAGTTTTGACTCATTTACTTATGAATGTGGTAGATAGGTAGATTTCTTGTTTTGTATTATTACCTTAAACTGGTTAGGGTAAATTATAAACTTTTAAGCCGAAAAATAGATAGAACCACTTGATGTTCTAAAGAGAACATAATCGACCGTGTAAAGAACTTAAGTTAAAGCTTGACTTATTTCAAGATATGAATCGAGCTTGGCTAGTTTGGAATTATATGTTTCATGTTTGGACTAGGGATGGTAATGGTTTGGGTTTGTTTTTGGTATGGTTAATCCCAACTTCATACCTGATTAATATAGTATGTTCCATACTCGGCCTAAAATCCATCGGGCATGTATTGGGTATTTACGAGTTGTTTATTAGGCATACACTCGGGTAATCGGGTATACCCGTTAAATTTATCAAAATTATCGTTTGGGTACCATCGAGTATTTATTAGAATTAGGATATCATATAAAGGAACATTTGCATATACGTACTAGATAAGAAGTTTAATCATCTATATCTATACATAATTACTAAGTGTAAAGATACTAAGTAAAAATATAAAAATGTACAAATATATATAAAATAATTATTAAGTAAAATAAAAAAAATAAAAAAAAATAATTACAGGTATATAATCGGGTAAACGGCTATGTTTAATCAATGAATGTACGATGTCATCCCATACCCGCGAAAAAAATAATTATTACTCTCATACCCGCTTACCTGATCCCATACCCGTCTTAAATGTCTCGTCTTTCGAGTATTTCTATCGGGTTCGTGTTTGATTGCCATCCATAGTTTGGACACGTGGATTATTAGCAAGTTTTAAGCTCGAGCTTGGTTTGGGTTAATGTAATTCTTATTATTAAATTTTAAATCTAGTCAAACCTAGCATATAAAATTTGGGGAGTTATTTTAAAAGGGTATAAATGAAAATTTTATTTTCCAAAATGGATGCATTGAAAATATTTACCAAAATGGGTATTTAATGAAGAGTTTTTTTTTCTCACTCATAATTTTATTAGGTAAAAGTGTTTTTAATTTTAATAATATTATTTAAAGAGAGTAAATGACATGTTTTAATTAAACAAAAAACCATTAGTGCATCTGTCTATCGTAACTAAAAATAAAATTAAATGTATTATTGTTTTTTAAACATTCTTTTAGACTTATTTTAAAAATGATTTTCTATAAAGAAAAGTTTGTAAATTTTCATCAATTCCTTTTAAAAAAATATTGTGGGTTTTTATATTTTTCTAAGGATGAAAATCTTACGAAGACATTTTTAACTAAATTAAAAGATGTAAAACGAAAAAGGAATTTTAATAGAAAATACAATATGATTTTTTATAACATCTTATAAAATATAATATTAAACAAACAAAATATATTAATGATCTATTAAATTCATTTAGGAACGATATATCTAATCTTCAGTTAGTGACGACAAGTCTGTCACTAATAATTAAGCCAAACGAGCCTTTTATGCGTATAATTTATTGTGTTAATTTTTAATAAGTTAATTGTTTGATAATGATAGTTTATAAAACATTTTAAGAAAATACATTTGTATTCTCTAATTAGATCTTTTAAGTTAAGAAGAATTCAGTTTTTTAAAATGTTTTATAAACTATTACGATCAAACAAAAAAGTTAAATTGTTTGTTTAAAAAATTATTAATTATAAGCATAAAAGGCTCGTTTTGACTTGCGAGTCGGTTCAAGTTCAATATGTGAAATTTGGGCTTGGGATCATTTGTTAAATAAGCCATAAAATAAGCTCTAACTTGTTTAAGCTTGTCTTAGTTCATATTTTTAACTAGTCAATCTCGAGTAACAAACAAGCTAACTTTGTTTACCCCCTTATTATTAATGAGAGACTTGTCTTAGTAATTGAGGATTATATATCATTTCTACTAGAATTTAATAAATCATTAACTCTTTATGTTTTGTTTCATTTGATAATTTATAAGACGTTCTAAAAAATCATTTTGTATTTTCTATTAAAATTCCTTTTTCTTTTTTTACGTCTTTGAAGTTGGTTAAAAACGTTTTCAAAATATTTATATCCTTAAACTAATATAAATAACCAAAAATGTGAATACTTTTGTTAAAAATGATTGATGAAAAAAATACAAACTTTTCTATATAGAAAAACATTTTTAAAATAAATCTAAAAGAATTTTAAAAAAACACTAAAATACATAAAAAAAGATTAATTACGACAGATGCACTAGTAATTTTTTATTCTATTAAAACTTGTCCTTCACTCTTTTTAATTAATATTATTTTAAAGAAAAATATTTTTACCCAATAAAATTATAAGTGATAAATAGAAACTTTTCACTAAATACCCATTTTGGTGTAAATATTTTTCAAAACACCTATTTTGATAAACAAAATTTTCCTCAACAACGATTTAAAAAAATAACTCAAAGTTTGGACTAGAACTTGTTTGTCGTGTAAGCTTCAATCAAGCTCAATTTCAGGGTTGAGTTCAATTAAATCAACTCGAATTGAGTTTTAGTGAATTTATCTATGGAAACACACAGATGGCTTGGCTTGTTTCCTCCAATATATATAACGTCATGGTTCGTTTTTTATTGTTGTTACAATCAAGTTCGGGTCGGGTATCATCATCGGTTCAAGCTAAAACTAGCATCTCATTCATTCCCGAGCTTTGAACCTAATTGTAGCACACAAAGATCTACATTAGAAGGCCCGGGGTGACCAGCCCCAAGGGCACTCCGATGCTCAAGTCAGTGGTTTGTTCAAGATAAGCATATATATAACATTAGACAATAGCATTAGAGATAATAAGTAGAAAGATGTAGAAGTGTAATAGAGAGTTTCCATGAAATAGGATAGGTAGGAGCTTCCATAAGCGGGGTTATATGACTTATATAATTATCAATCGACTTATGTCATCAGACAGGGCTAGTGCTCTTTTGTCGGGCATGATCCCTAAACTCACTTACGTCACTAGTTATAGGAGTTGTATTATTATTACATAACTTTTCTGTAAAATGTATTAAATACATTTATATGAAGAAAATATTAAAACAGACTACTGAAATAGTGTAAGTTGAGTAAATAATACCTTGGAAAATATAGACTCCTAAATATTCAAGACTTCGTGATGTAAACATATTGTTTAGTGGAAGTGTCGTTTGTTTTCAACTAGTTGGTCAAACATTGTGTTTTTTATTTTTGTTTTTACTTTCAAATGTTGAAACTTCAAAAACTTTTGTAAACCTCTTACGGGAGAAACACACGCCTTTATAATCTTACTACGGAAAAACAAGAAAACCGTTGCTTAATATCTTATGATAATAACTTAGAATCCGAAAGAGAAAATGTATACCACTAGCCACTAGCCACAGTCAACTGATGTCAATCTTCAATAAGTTGTCTCAACGACGCTACATTATATCTTTCTTCTTTATTATCTCATTTTATTACTTAGTATTTTTTTATCTTTTTTTTTAAGTGGTCATGAAATTTGAAGTTGTAGGTCAAGGTGAGAAAATTTAGGAAGTAGAATAAATTCAATACTTTATGTTTAGAGCTGTTTTCTTTTATTTCTAACTTTTTCAATTATAACTAGAAACCAATGTTATTTTAGATAAAAAAAATTGTTTACATGTAATAATCAACCGTTCTGTTTGATATTTGGGTAATGGAATAAACAAAAAAATGAAATGGATGAGTGAATGGATTGGACGAAAAAAATGATATAAATCATTATATTCAATTGTCATGTTTGGTTAACTTTGAAAATAAAATTAAATCATTGCTTTTTGTTATTTGTTAGTTAGAAAAAAAAAAAAAATGAAATGCAAAAGTGGTACAGTGGTGATGGCCGGTGGTGGTGGTGGCCGGTGGTGGTGGTGGCCAGTGGTTCTCGATGGTGGTTCCCGATTGTGGCGGCTAGCGGTGGTGGTGGTCGGTTGTTACCGCTTGTGATGGGTGGTTGCTAATGGTGGTTCTCGATGGTGGTGGGTGGTGGGTGGTGGCGAGTGCTCGTGGCGGCTGGTTGTGGTGGGCGGTAGTTACAAGTGGTGGTGGATGGTGGTGACCGAGGGTGGTGGTGGTTTCTAGTGGTGGTGGCAACTGGTGATTCCTGATGGTGGTGGGTGGCGACCGGTGGTGGTGGCGGTGGTGGTGGCGGTTGTGGTGGCCGGGGGTGGTGGTGGTGGTCGGTAGTGATTGTCGGTGGTGGTGGTGGTTGTGGTGGTGGTGGTGATTAGTGTTTGTAATGGTGGCTGGTGGTGAATGGTAGAGGTGTATAAACCGATTTTTTTCCAAACCGGTTCGGTTTTAAACCGAACCGGTTTTTTTACATATGGGCAAACCAGTATTTTTCCAAACCGGTTCGGGTTATGAATCGGTTTGACTCATTGAATACTCGAACCTCTCAAACTGGATTGGACCATTTTTCTTTTAAACCAATTTTTTACCATTTTTTTTTTTTGATTTTTAAACCGATTTGTATAGTAGGGGGGTCAAACCTAGGGTGAAACGGTGGTTTGGGTCGAGTTAGAACCGATTCTAGGTCAAACCGGTTTGGGGCCAATAGAATCGATTCTAGGTCAAACCGGTTTGGGGCCAATCCGGTGTCGGGTTTCAAGTCGGTTTGGGTTCTCAAACCTGTTTTTTTTTCAACCTCTAGTGATTGGTGGACCTGGTGGTGGTGACCAGTAGTGGCCATGGTGGTCGGTAGTGGTGGTGGGCGTGGCGGTCAGTGGTGTTGTATGGCGGTGGTAGTCAGTGGCGGTAGTGGTGGCGGCCAATGGTAGGTGGGTGGATGGTGATGGTGACTAAGAATGAAAGAAGAAATGTAATGAAAAAAAGGGGGAGTTGACAGAATAAATTTGGTATGTTTAGAGATAATGAAATTACCTATGTAATTGTTTTTTACATTCCCTTCACCAACAAATTTTTTTTATTTACCCTCAATGGTTTATTCCATCTCAGTTCTAATTCATGCATATCAAATGCTACCATATTTTATGGATAAAGTTTAAATTATAACATCCTGAAATTAAATAAATGAATTCTAATATTTTGAGGTTTATATGTTATAATAAAACTAAACATTCTCAATGGTTTTGCGTTGAGATTTCAAATGTTATCTCATAATGTTGAGATATGATTTTTAGGTTTCTAACTTCTAACACTTCAATAATACAGACGCATCTCTTATGTCAGTGCCTTTCATTAAAGAGTTAATTATACTAATAGCAAGTTTGAGTCTTAATTGTGATTTTATTTTTATAATGAGTTTAGGGTCTAAGGCTTTCGTTAAAATTTTTGTTAAGCTTAAGGATATTCCATTGTATTCACAACTAGCTTTAGCAACTACTGTATCATGGCCGGCTCTGAGGAGGGGCGAGATGAACGCCCGTCCAGGGCCCAATCGCTCAGGGGGCACAAAATTTTTTATATTGTTTTTTATATTATATATATATATATATATATATATGTGTGTGTGTGTGTGTGTGTGTGTAAAATAGTTATAAACTATAATTCAATTATAAAACTTAACCCAATTATATTTTAAACCCAATTTAATTTTTCAGGCCCATTTTATTAACCCAATTACTCAAATTAAGCCTCTTTTTAGAGAATAAAATATTTAAATCTCATGTGTCATGATTTATTATTATTTATTTAATTATTTAGATGGTCAATTGAGCAGTCAAAAAATAAATGATTTTGTTATGTTTATTGTAATACTTGAACTTCATGAGTTATCAGTGAACAATTACGCTATGTCATTGTAATACTATGATTTTGTTATGTTTATTTCTAAAATGTTTGTTTTTATTAAAAAAAAATTAGTTTATATAATTCAATTCGTTAGGGTCAAATGGTCTTTTTTTTCAGGCTCATCCTGGGCACAAAAATCCTTAGAAACGGCCCTGTAGTGTATTATAGAAGTCTGAATTATCTAATTTTAACATCATAGATATACGTTCTTGATAGTTTAGAGTAAAATAAAGGATTACATTAAATAGAAATGAGAAAATTAAAACTAAAATTTGTAAAATTATGTATGTGTAAAAACTTTCTTGTAAACTATATTCGTCGTAACATTAGTTGCATCTAAAACTAACACTTTGACTCCATCGCTACTCTTCTCTCATGATAATGCCACATTACAATTGATCATGTGTGAAAATAAATCCTTTAAGTTAAAATCAACTCTGGAGAGAAATTGCACTTGACTATGGTTTATTGTCATCACAAAACATACGACTAGTGAAAACTGTCTTATTTTAGAATGAAAAATTCTTTTATCCAACGATGTCAAGTTGAGTCATGGAATGAATGTGTGGTTTCCAATGTTATTTCGGGATATAATCTTCGCTTCTATAACTCAATTGTGTAGTGCTGTAATCTTAAATCTTGTTTCATTACACAAACCATTCTTTTGATCAATGTTTCCCAGAAGCATGATTAGGTACACCAACTTTTAACACCAAAGAATGGTTTGGTAATCGAGATATCTTTAAACCAATTGAAAAATCTGGTGAACATAAACTCTCATCAAACATGTCATTAACATACTCTTCTTGGCATATAGTATCCGAACTGAGGTATTCTTTTTTATGGCCGGGGAAGATGGATAGCAAACAATCTTTGTTTTCTTGAACAACTTCTTTCTTTGGCCAAGAATAGCCCTCTCTTGGAAAAAAATTGCGTTTTTGAAATTGTTAAGGATAGAAGGGTAAACAAAGTCGAATAAATCTGAAATAGAATCAATGGACTCTGAGATAAGAAGATTAGTAAGTATCTGTATTTTTCTCTCGCCATCATTAGGACACCCAAGATTACCTTAACCTAAATCTAAAAGCCACTATTCAAAAATTGTTTGTTTCTTTATGTTACATGCTTCGCATCTGGTTGATAAACACATATTTTTGGTTAGTCTATGGGCTGTGCAGTGCTACCAGATGTATGAAGAACTTAAAAGATGTATATGTGATGTTTATGGATCATAGAAGTAGCAAGTTTTTTTTATATTTTACTTGTGTTTTTTATTGGTTAGTTGGATGTTGTTTATATTATCAATGTGTTAACTAAAAGGAATACATGTCTCATAATATGTGGACAAACAAAGAAATAAAAAATACAGTAAAATAATGTACAAACTAATAGTGGTGAATGATATATAAAAAAGAAGATAACATCAAACATGAATCGTAAGTTAAATAGATAACCAAGGTCAAAGAGTGCATGCATAACTTGAAATAAAAAAAAAAGTTTCTAGAAACATTAAATCCGGCAAACTAGAAAACACGTCATTTTTTAATATTTGGAGTAAGGAGCACGAAGTTGTTTTCTTCCTTTTCAACATCCAAAGTGTCCTTTAGCGATTTGGTTGCAAAAGAGCTTCTGATTTTATCAACATCATAAACTTCAATGAGGTTACGCTTTAAACAATCTGTTTTGCAAGTACGACACTCTAGTTATCAAGAGGTGTTTTTGCTTTTGCAATACCTCTATCAAAACATTAGGCTAGCGTTTGGTATGCAGTAATGAATGACGGAATAGAATGAACCATTGAGTGTAAATAAAAAAAGATATGTTTGGTTAGTAAAGGTAATGGAATGAACTATTATATAGTTGATTCCATTTTCTCAAATTCATTCCATCCACTCCCTTCTATTTTTTTTCTTTCCTTTTCTTCTTCATCATTAGTCACCAACACCACCAACTCACCCACCACAACGGCACAACCATCACCAGCCACCAAGATCGATCACCCACAGGCCGCCGCCGCTGCCACCCACCAGCCACCGTCGCCACCGCCAACCACCAGCCCCCGTCGCCGCCACCAACAACTGGCTACCGTCCCTGTCGTCGCCGCCGCCAACCACTGGCTACCGTGACGCCACACGCCATCCACCGACCCCCGTCGCTGTCGCCACCAACCACTAGCACGGCCGACGCCACCGTCGTTGCTGCCAACCACCAGCCACCGCAGCCGCCGCCAACCACGGTCACCCATAACGCCGCCAACCATCGCCACCAAGAACTATTATTATTTCATTTTTTCCTTCCTAACAAACAACACAAAGTAATGATTCATTCAATTTCTAAAGAGTAACCAAACACGACAATGAAATGAAATGATTTATTTCATTCTCTCATCCATTACATTCCTTCATTCATTTCATTACCCCATATCAAACAGACCCTAAGGGTACACACTTCCTTCCACTCCTTGAAACATAAGAAGGAAAAAAGATTTAAAAAAATACAGTTATATAATTTTAACTTAAATGAAGCTTAAAATGTAATTTTATCAAACCAGGAGATAATTTTCAAACAACTCATTTGCATTCTGCTTAAGAATTCTTTTGACCTCACAAAAAATGCTTAAGAATTCTTTTGACGTCACAATCAAAGAGAGTTAAAGAAACACTAGTTGAGTCTTGCACTCTGATTGAAATTTTGAACATATATTTTTTTCATTCCAAGATGATTATATATTTTTACATTTATCGAACTAGAGAGATACAAAGTATAAAAAGACAGCATAATTGTTTAGAATAAAAGAAATAATTGTCTTAAATATACCTTGGAACAACATCAATTAGTTGGTCTTGGTAGTCTTTGCTTTTGCATGGATAAACGATTGGTATGTCAATGATAAAGGTTTCACAATAGATTTGATATGATCAGATATGTAGACTTTTTTCATACAGATTTTGCATAACTGGTCGAACCATTCAACCTCAGGAATGATTAACTTAACGTGACCAACAACAATGACAGATTGAACCAGCATATTGAAAAGTTGGGATAGGTTAGATCTAAGGAAATGGGATAACCGTAGTTAATGTAAGACATGTGGCAATAGTTGTTACATATGCGGAATTAGAACAATAGAATAGAAAATTATTAAACGAAACTTTACGATTTCATCAACTTATGCTATACTGTTCAACTATGTGTTATTTAAGAAGTCATCCGTCAGATTGACTATAATAGATGAACAAGGGAGATCAGCACTTAAGAAACCCTCAATTGAATTTTTTTTTTATAACATAACTAACATGCAAAGTGTAATGTTTAAACCCATAAACTGCACAATGTTATTAGATTAATATATATATTTAAATTAAAAAAACTTTTTCAAAGAAGACAATATCTCCATCTCTAAATTGATAAACATATATGAAACAACTTTGGAGTTTGAAACAAAGTAAACATCTTAAAGGATGTTAATAAATGGGAGTATCATCTGTAGGAACCGTTCACTTAAAATTACAAATAAAATAATCTTTATTTATATATACAATACAAAGAAATATAAATTACAATCAAAATTCTCTTTACACTTGAAATCTTTAAAGAAATAGATGAACAAAAATATAAAAGTTGAGAATCGTGTTTAACACGTGGCCCTTAAAACAAATTCCGAGCCTCCCAGGAGAACTCGTTTTGTTTCCCAGGGTACAACAGCCAAAGCAGATTGTACTACCGGGATTGATCTAGAACCCGAACTTATTTGTAGAATAGAAACCAGAGGGATGGGGGATGTTCAGAGAACCGGTTTACTGCAGGATTTCGAGTTGTGTTGGTGTGTGTTTCTACTAAGTCACCCTCAGTATTTATAGTAGACTTCGAATTGTAACAGCCAATCAGTCATCACTCAGTCATTAATCCGAAATCGTAACCGCCCTTGCGGCAATGCGAGTGTGCGAAGTGCAAAGTGCGCCATCAAAGCGCCACATTGCTTCCACATGCCCACGCAGCGCGTGCGAGTTAAGGGTGCTTCACCCTTAGCGAATCTACTTAGTGTGATGCTTTAGAAAACAATGTAATCAAGAGGTTATAGAATATAAACCATTTTATATTCTTTCTTTCCTCCAATGTGAAATAACTTCCCACACCATTAATTCCTAATGCCATTCAACACATTAATTTTCATTCAACACATTAATTTTATTTACTAAATATTAATAACCATATTAATATTGTCAATAAAGTTCCAACAACATCAACATGATAATTATAAGCTTTAAATAATAGTACATTGTTGGATATGACAAGGAATAAGAATGATAAGTTAATCGACGATTGAACATAAGGTAATATAACTCAATTATGACACACCTCTGAAAATCTTGAACTTTCCGAAATGTAAAATCACAACAACATAAAGCGCATTTGGGTTATTTAATCGGTAATCATATAGCTACTTAACATAACCATCCCTTAATGTAACCGATATTTGAGACCTCTACACACAACAAATAAAAATATTAATCAATTAAAAAAACCTATCTAGAATAAAGTGTAATAGTAATGGTTACTCCAAATCTTTAACATGAAAGTATGTTAAACTTCCATGTAGGGATGGCAAAAAAACCCGAGCCCGATGGGTATACCCGAAACCCGCAACATACGGGACGTGTATACCCGAAGCCCGACGGGTATTGGGTCAGGTATGGATTAGTTTTAAATTTTTTCGCGGGTATGGGACGGGTATGGGATTAGGTGATACCCGGGCCGATTACTCGAAACCACATACCCATTTACCCGAACATAGACCCGATGTTATTTAATTTTTTGATATAAAAGCAAAATGTATTGAACTTTTTGGATTAGTAAATATGTATTTTGGATATAAAATTTTATGATATGAAATTTTAGAATCACTTAAAGATACTTATATTTTGGATGTGAAATTTTTAAAAACTTAAATGTTGTTGCTATTTTATAATTTGAATATGAAAGGCTAAGTCCCTGTTGTAGCTACTTTTTATGTTAAATTTTTTCAAATGAAGATATTGTTGTAGTTTTTATTATAAAAAGATTTATACAAATGATCATATTTGATATTTAAAATGATATAGTTATAAATATAAAAATAGAATCGTACATAAATAGCCGATGCATATTGATCAATACCCATGAGAATGTCCGTCATCCAAGACTATGGGTATACTCGATACCCATGGGTATGCCCGATACCCGATGGGTAAGTACCCGACCAATACCCGATGGGTAAGTACCCGATCAATATCCAACGGATAATGGGCCGGGTATGGGACAAGATTTTAAAACCGGGTATGGGCCTGGAATTACCAATACCCGGCATGAACCCGACCCATTGCCATCCCTAGTTCCATGTTGGCTTTGGTTCTTCGTCATGATGTTTTCCATCTTAAAATACTCATAACCACCCCAATGGTGTCTACAAAAAAATAAATAACACATTAGTTATTGATGATATTAGTTATAAATGATAGTGTGTGCTTACATTTACGTGTTGAATTTTATATTTTAGTGATTTAATAAAGATATGATAACATCCGTACCTATACTACTATTTTTGGGAAAGTTCGATCAAGAATGGATTTGAAGCTTGCGAAGGAGAAACCATACAACGGGCCATTAAAGTCTGTGCATTTGGATAGTGTTATGTTGTAATAAAGGCACACATTCAGCAGAGTATCAAGATACCTAAAAGCCCCAAAGTTGTCACCTAAAAATGGTATTTTCAAATACAATCGCCTATATTTGGAAAACATTTATACAATACACTAGACTGAACTTTACTGCCCTGGACAACATACATATAAACATGTGTGAGTAAAATTAGTAAGTCTATCATTTGTAGCTATTTATTGTTTGTAAAACAACGACAACATTAATTTATTATAATTAACATTTACAAGTAATGAATATAATTTATACAATTTCTTGTAGCGTGATGTGTTTATTATTAGAAAAACTAGACCCAACTAATCTCTTCATCAATCCATATCATCTCTATAGATAAAGAAGGTTTGTGTTGAATTTTTAAACATTGGCTGCCTCCACAGCCTTGTGATACAAACTTTAAGGTTATAATCATCTCTCGAAAGGTTAAGTTCACTTAGTTAGCGTCTTAGCGACTTCCATTTTGGCTGTCATGTAAGCTGTGGATAAGAAATATGAAAGACATATTACCTTGACTATTTATGTGCTGGTACTTAAAATGAATGACATGACGTGTCTATATCTAGTTCTTATAAGATCACGTTGAGTTCAAAGTTAATTTTGAAAATCATTTTCTAAACTACTAAAATCAATCATTTGTAAATTATAAGAAATGAAGTTAAAAATTATACATCAGAATAATAAGTGCCTTAGATGACATTTCGAAAATATCCAATGTTCGAAGGAAACTCTTAATTTGTAGTACTATTCATGTATATTATTGACCAAATAAAATCTATCTAATCTAATAAAAAGGTATCTATGAGAATACGTGACAGCATCACATTAATTTTAATCAAAATTTTTCCGCTTCTATCTCCTATTAAATATCTACATTAATTACTAATAATATTATTCAATTATTTTTAGATCTAAAATAGTTTTGTAAGTAATATAAGAAATAAATCTTTTTATTAGTGCTCTTTCTAAATAAACAACTTTTATAATATAAGAAACTTTTCAACAACATCAAACTTTTTTAAGTATATATTTTTATAACGGTTTGTTTTGAAACAAAATGTCTAATTTATTTTAGGGAAAAAACAAAGAAAAATTTTAAAATAAAAGTTTAAAAAGTTAATATAATTTTTATTACTTATAGTCCTTAATCATATATCATATATTATATTACAATATAATTTTATAATTAATAAATTTTTATTCTATTAAATATATTATTTAATCAACTCGTGTAATACACGGGTTTACTAAATCTAGTATCACATATAAGACTTTAACGTAAAAACAGTAAGTAGGTTATAATTTAATATTTGACGGTTTAAATAATAAACAAAAAGAATAGGAAGATTTTGTAGTGAATGGTAAAGCAAAAAGATTGCGGTCAATCTGTTAATATTTATGACCAACATTAAATGAAAGATTTAAATTTTTATATCATTCTACTCTAATAAAAAAGTAACCACATGTCAACACCACATTCATTCTAATCAAAATTTTACCGCTTCTCTCCTATTAAATAACTACATTAATTATTAATAATATTATTTATTCTTTTTAGATCAATAATAGTTTTTTAATACATTAATAAATAAATCATTTTATTAATGTTATTTCTATAGAAACAAACTTTTACAAAAGAAAATTTTCTAAAATATTATTTTTTTAAATACAAAATACTTTTAGTTTTTAAAAAGTAAAATTTTTATAAAAAAATAATTAAAACTGGGAGTTATAGTAAGAAAATTTTTAAAAATGATATATTTTTTTTTTAAATGGTTTGTTTTGAAACAAAATATTTAATTTATAAATGTTTATTATATTTAATATTTTATTTATTCAACTCGTGTAATACACGGGTTTACTAAAGCTAGTAAAGAAAATATTTTAATACAGTATTTACTCTGTTTAAACATAGAATTCAGACCTTTGAATTATCTTGGGGTTTTATAAAATAATGGGCTGTTTGGTAACTTCTGAATGGTTAAGTGCGTAACCATTAAAAGCTCTGAATCATCATATGCTAAGTCAGTACGAGGTCTGAAACATTAAGAGTTAGTATATTGATTAATTATTCAGTGTCAAATGTCTGACCAATTCAGATAAGAGCTCTTAAACAATCAGACTTAGGGGTGCAAACGAGCCGAGACGAGCCCGAGCTCGTGTGGTTTCGAGCTCGGCTCGTGAAGACTTAGGAGAGCTCGAGCTCTAGCTCGGCTCGATTCGAGCTTTATTTTCAAAGCTCGAGCTCAGCTCGACAAATACTTTTTCAAGCTCAAGCTCGGCTCGGGCTCGGCTTGTTTATTTATTTAAATATTATTTTTAATATTTTTTTATATTTAATTTTGTTATACATATTTATAATTATATAATTTATATAGAACATTATTCATATTATTTTATTCTTTTTTTATCATAACTTTATATATAATAGATCTTATTTATATAATATATTAAATAAATTAAATAAAAATGTATAAATAAAAAGCTCGTTTAGCCTCGCGAGCCGGCTCGAGCTCGATACGCGAAGCTCGGGCTTGGGCTCGATAATTAAATGAGCTTTTTTCCAAGCTCGAGCTCGGCTCGGGCTCGATAAAGCTCGGCTCATTTGGAGCTTTTTATCGATCTGATCTCGAGTAGCTTACGAGCGGCTCGGTTCGTTTGCACCCCTAATCAGACTCAGTATAATGTTTAACCACTCAGAGCCAAAAGTGTTTAAGAATTTAGATATCTTCTCACGAAACAAACATTTTGAACCATTTAGACATCTAATCCATTAATAGGGTGAAACAAATAGCCTCTAAGTAATTAAATGTAAATAAATACTAGAATTATTAGCTTGAATTGTCTTGGGGTTTTATAAAGTAAGTAATTAAAAGTAAATAAATACTTAGTCGCACGATAGTAATAAGTTTTTTTTTTATTTTTACTTTAATCATTTAAAAATTTTCAAAAATTATTAAAAAATTATATTAAAAAAAAGAGGAACACAACCGTATGAATATTTTAGTAAAAAAAAAAGAATTATATATATATTAAATAAGTTAGAAAACTCATTTATTACATGGATTGATTAAATAAAATATTAAATTAAATAGTTAATAGTTCAAGATTTGTTACTCTTTTAACTTATGAAAATATAGTTTAGTTTATTCAGCCATTTTTATTTCAAACATCTAGTAAGGGTTTCTGCCTGGTGAATAGATCAACACGAGTTGTTATTCTTTTCATAAAAATAAAAATAAATAAATTGTTAAAATATAAAAAATAAAATAAAATTAATTAGATTGTTCAAATAAGATGGTTGGTCATTATATTCTTTACTAATATTTAAACACTAAATTACTTTAAAAAAATTTTAAATCTATACATAAAATTATTAAATAATAAAAAATTTTAACAATGAATAATTTATAATTAGAACTAAGGAAATATATTTATTTAAAATATGAATGTTTTAGAATATTTTAGTAAAAAAAGAAAATCAAATTGATTTTTTTATTATTTTCATATTTATTAAGAGAAAGGTGGAAAAATAATTTTTTTGATGTGCTAGAATGATAACACGTGTCTCTCAAAAATCTTTTTTATATATACTATAGATATAGATTGTTTTAGATTATTTAAATAAGAATGATGATTGGTAATTAAACTCTTTACTAATATTTAAACACTAAATAATTTTTAGATTATATTATAATATAAATATGTAAAATTATTAAATTTAAAATAACTAAAACAATGAATAATATAAACTAAAGAAAAATATATATAGTAAAATGTATCGTTTTTGTGATTTTCGTAGTTATTAAGAAAAAGAGGCGGGAAAACTTTTTTTCTAAACGCTAGATAGATTTCATATTTTTCTTAAATACGAGTCGGGTCAACTTTGAAACTTTTTAGTGCATGTTATTACTTATGCTTTCATATTTTTATATATGCTTTGAGATGATTTACGTTTTCATGTGAATTATGTTCTAAAATGAGTGGGGTCAAATATAAACCATTTTTATCTGATGATACAAATCCAAGTTTATTTTATGTTTTAATGTAAATTTACTTTGGAAACGAGTAGAGACGTTCATAATCTATACTTTATCCCGTCGCATATGACGCAGTTGCTCGTACTTTTTTATGTACGTTTTGAGTTAGTCTTCGTTTCGACATAAATTTTTTTGGAAAAGGGCCGGTCAAATATAACTTGTTTTCATTTAACAGTATAAATTCAAGTTAATCTACATTTCGACGGAAATGTAGTTCGTAAACGAGTCAGGTCGATTGTATTCAATATCTTATCACGCCGCATATAATGTTGTTAGATTGCTGAAGGGAAAAAGAAAATCTTATATTATATATCCCCTTAACTAACCGTTAGAATAAATACCCCCTTCACTTCACAAGTGAAAGAAGACTAAATTAAGATCTTATAAAGTGTTTATATTCCAATCAAAATATTATAGGTAAGGATTTGATCATATTCTTAATTAACCGGTAAATGGATTCATTTTATCCGAATATAAAGGTGATGTTTCTTTTTCTTTTTCCCATTGGATATGATTTAATAAAATAATATCTCTTTCCTTGTTGGTAGCCACTATAAATGTAATAGGATTAACTTTTTGAATTATACTAGCAAATGATTCAAACATGCACATCTTCAAATTATCGTCCACTGTCTAGATACGTATGGCGATCATATCACCTAAATTTTATAAATATATTTATTTATAAGGTATATTTTATTAAAAATCTTACTACTACAATAAAATAGTAACTAAGAGGAACATATGACAATACCATATTTCTTATCAACAATTTTTCCCCGGTTCTCTATACTATTAAATAACTATATTAATTACTAATAATAAGAAAATTTTTTAAAACATCAAACTTTTTTAAAAATATAAAATATTTTAAAATTGTTGTTTTTACAAGCAAAATCTTTATAATAAAAAAGTAACTAGAATTGAGAGTATAATAAGAAAGTGTTTAAAAATGATATATTTTTATTAAGTTTGTTTTGAAACAAAAATTTTATTTTATTTGTAATAATTTTTTTAAATTATATCTTATCTTAAAATATCTATTTATAAAAATGAATAAGTTTTAGTTTTATTTAATATTTTTTATTCAATCCGTGTAATACACAGGTTTACTAAGCTAGTATCTTATATAATAGTAACCAAATTTTTTAATGTTTACTAAATTTCATACTGTTTTTAAAATATAAAATCACTCAAGTTTTAGCATCATTGTATTATTGTGAAACATTAATGTAAATGTGCTAATTTATTTTAATTTTAATTTTTTTGATAAAAGTGACAATAAAGCTTGCGTAATTGCAATTTTATGCAATTTTTTATAATTATACTTATACTTAAAAACAAAGGTCGGTGATTTTGTTTTTTTATCTTTTTAATTTTGTATATATAAATGGGTTGAAGCCAAAGGAGACAACAATTGAGCTCTTACTTTGGTGGTTTGTGCCATATGCTAACATAAACTTTGCACGGGTTCAAGCCTTAGAAGTTTCTTTTTCTTTTGACGTTTATCTCCTCTTTATAACTACTAACATTTAACATTCATATTTATTTTAATCTACCTTTTACTATGTAGAACAAACATCTAATATAATTTAATGGAACCTACTATAATACTATAATACGTTTGGAAACAAGTTACGTCAAATATAATATGTTTTCATTCGACGGTATACATTCGAGTTACTCTATGTTTCGACATAAACTTAGTCTGGAAACAAGTCGAAGAGATTGTAGTCTATTTTTTATTACGTTACATACGATGCCATCACACGTGGTTATATCTATATGCGCTTTGAGTTGGTGTACGTGTCGACGTAAATTTTGTTTGGAATCATGTCGAATATAATATGTTTTATTTAACGGCATAAATTCGAATTTATATACATTTTAATGTTAATTTAGTTTAGAAACGAGTCGGGTCGATTATAGTACATAAATTTATCAACCCGCGTACGCCGCCGCCGCAATGCACGACGGGTAAAAAACCTAGTTTAACTTAAAGTAGAAACTAATTGTGAAGAAAAATATCATTAAACAATAACAATATGCAGGACCGGGTAGAGAGAGATCAATGCAACAATATCACAGGTGTTGGAGAGGTAACAAGCAAACACTTATAAGATCAAATGGGAAACCGGCTATAAGAAACAAAGAACTAAAAGAAAGAACACAAACAAGAACAATGCAGTTTGTTTTCAAGGATGTTGTATATTGCCCTCAAGTGTTCAATCAAAGTTACAAGGCTTAGTCCTTAAAGACTGATACATGAGACACTTTATACTACAACCTACAGCCGATCATACTTTGAGAGCCAGCTGAAAACACTAATCTAGACAACAAGATCAATGTACAGTCAAAAGATAGATTGTCTTTTGACTTATGAGTATGACATGTCATAGCTCACATTTTAATGTATTACAAAAAGGATAAAAGTACAAGAGTAGAAAGTTACAGACCAAAGACCTTATAATTTACAGTTGACAAAAGTATGGAGCTTTTCACCAACTTATCTAAGTTGGTGACCAGCAGAGATGACAATGGAAAGTAGTTCAGCTTTTGTCAAAAGGTGATCAGAAAAAGCATGTCTTCTCTGTCTTCGGAAGAAATCAATCTTTGGCTTCGGAATACTTTATCTATGAAGCGTCGTAAGACTTAATCTTTGGCTTCGGAAGATATGGACTTTTGGCTTCAGAAGATTTTATACTTAGCATAATTCACTGAGTTGTATAAAATATTCTAAGGTAACTTTCTTCTACTTGAGAGTTGTATGCTAAGAGCTCTGTGGTTGCAGCAATCTCAAAATGTGATCCTTACACAATATCATTAATCAAATTCAGTAAATTTCATCCGTAACAAACCTAACTATGGGATTTAAAGGGGGAAATGTGTGGATACACTTTGCCTCTATCATAAAAGATAGAGAGATTACTTTTAGAAAGATCAAAATATATGAGAACAAAAATAACAACAATCAACTCAACCAATCATATTTTTCATTTTCAATTTTAATTAATTAAATTCGAAGGTTATTATTGTAATTTCATTACAAAATTAATTAACGAATTAATTTTGTAATTTCTCTATTTTAGAAAATTATAAATGATTCTTTTGATTTTGATAATCTATTATTTATAAATCAAATTTGAATATCATCTTTTTTAATGTTTAAACTTCAAATCAAATTATTCAACAACCAAATCTAAAAAGATTAATTATATTTAAATTAAATCCCACGATCGTTTGTCCATTCCCCATTGCACTTTAACATAAACACATACATCACACTTACTAACACATAAGTAACATATTTACCTACACATAAAAAAAAATTAGATGTAGATATATCTCACTTTATTTACAAAGCAATTTATATACCCGCTATAGTGTTACCTAAACACATACATAATGATTTGCCTGCATATTAGTAAGATATTTACTTACGCATATCATTTATAGCTACAAATATTATGTGCAGAAGAGAAAATATAAGATGAGTTTTTGATACACATGAACTTTACTTTTCTACACATGTCACATATGCCTACACATAGGCGAAGGATAATAGGGGCCACGCCCTCCATCCCACCTCTCCTCTTTTATTCGTCAATAGTGTAAATTTTTGATCCGATAGTGTATGTTTTTTGCCCGGTAGTGTAAATTTTATATATATATCGAGTTCGCCCCTACTAAAAAATTTAGTTTCACCCCCCGCCTCCCTATGTGAATGTTCAAGATTCGTCACTATACCTACGCATGCTAATTACCAACACATGAATTTTACCTTTCAGCACACATAGGTAACTTATTTACCCACACAAAATAAAATTAGCTACGCACATCACCTATAGCTATACATATTAGGTGCGCTACAAGTATAAAATGAGTTTTAGATACACACATGAACTTTACTTTCTTGTGCATGTCACTGGGGTTGTTTAAAAAGCTCGGCGGCTCGAGAGCTCGCTTGAATCTCGTTCGAAAATTGCTAAAAAAAACTTACTTGAAATTGGCTTGGTTTGTAAACCAGCGAACCTGAGCAAGGGCCAGCTCGGCTCGTGGCTTGATTGTTGGCTCACTTATTAGCTCGTTTAAATTTTAACTAAAATTATAAATGATATAAATTATAAATCAAATTAATGGCATTATATAAAATACACCATACACATAAGGTTATTTTGATATTTTATAAGAGAAACTAATTTAAAAAGTAAAAACATGATTATACTTCTTAATCCTATGTAATCATTTTAAACGAATCAAGATAAAAAAATGTAAGAAATATTATTTATTTTTTATTTATGAACGAATATATACAAAAATAAAAAAATATTTTTTTTAAAAACTAAATAAATTGACTGGCAAGCTGGCTCAGTTCGACTCGTTTATAAACAAGCCAAACCCGAGCTCGGATTTTGAAATAAGCGAGCCGAGCCGGCCGTTTACAGCCCTATATGTCATATATATATATATATATATATATATATATATAACAACACATGTAAGTTATACTTTCATATGTTAATTATACCTACAAAAAATATATACCTACACTTAATTCATAACAACATACAAAGTGCAACATATTTATACTATTATATAATAAAGAAATCATGACTAGATTTGTAATTTTAAATCAATTTTAAGATAACGTATGAAGAGTTGCAAACTTTAATGTGTAATATGATAAAATTTATTTCTATTATACCCCTTTTAAGCTTTAAATGCATGTACTCTACTATTTTCTAATTAAATTCAAAGTAGAACTATTATATTTAAGGTTATCTTAATCTATCTAAATCTATACTACTATATAATACAACTTTTTGGACAATATTGTAATTTTAATTATTTTTAAGACACTTAATAACAATTTTGTTACATTTGGTACAAATGATTATGCATAAACAACTTGTTATTTATAAATTTGTTCATCCCTATAGTAATATAGATATATTTGATATGCCACATGAATCAAATAAAAAAGCAAAATAAGAGTTAGCACAACAAATAAGAATTAACTAAATTAAGAGTCTTAAAAATATTTATACACTCGCCGCACCGCGCGTGTTTCACCTACTAGTATTACAAAAAGTTGAACACTTATCAGTTGCACTAAATTCATAACAACCAACATATTAAAGTGTACATTTAAATTTGAGAAAATATTACATAATAGTAATCAAATTTTAAAGTTGTTCTAATTTGTTCACTCATACATATTTTTCTCAAATTGTACCACCAAACCATCAAATCGAGTCACCGTTGAATTTTCTTATGTCAACAAAATAATGAATAACAATACGTGAAGGTTGTAATTTTGAATATATGAAATAATATTAAAAAATTTAAAAAACATGTTAATTATATTAAAAATTAAAAAAACAATACCTAATAGTCACGCCACTGTTCCACATCAGCATCAAAACAAAGAAAAAAATATTTTTTAGTTGAAACAAAAAAAAAACATATTAAAAAACATGTTAAAACATATATTTTAAATAAAACATGAAAGCCGAGTGATATAATTAAAATAATTTTAAAAATTGGTTATTATTTTACAAAGTTAGCCCTTCAAATTACACAAACAACAATCACTTACATTAAATTCATAAGAAACGTACAGAACATACTTAGCTTTTAAAATAGAAATATATATGTTTCTTCGTTCTTTTGTTGCAATTTTCGTAAACGATTTTTTGGGATGAAGATTAAAAGATGGATATGCATTTAATTTTGCAAAATGGAAGATAGAAAGAATCATGGGTTTTTTGAGATGTTAAATGTAACCAAATCTTTGAATTCAAAATCATACAAAGGGAATTTAACAAAAATAGTCTTACACCCATTATAAAAAAATCAAGAGTAAATTATTATTTTACTAGGTTAGTACCCCGTGTATTACACGGGTTGAATATATAAAATACGAAATAATTAGTAATAAAAATTTATGAATTATAAAACCATGTTTGAAGATAAAATATGATTATAATTACATATAAATAGCTACTTTAAGTAAATAAATAATAATATATTTTTCTTAAACTTTAATTTTATAAAAGATATGTGGGTTTTAAATATTTTATTTAAAAAAATGAATTTATTTAAAAAAAAATATTGTTTTTTGTATTTTATAAAACTTTTTGTTTTTAAAAAGTGTGTTTTTAATAAAAAAATAAGTTTTAATTTATTAAATTATATAATTTTTAATTTAAAAATGGTATGAGTAAAATTAATAGTCAATATTACTAATTAATAGTAAAGAGAAATGCAAAAGTTAGTATGATAAAATATACAATTGTGTCAAGTTTTATATCAAGTTTATTTGTTATAGATAAATAGATATATAGCTAAATAGATAGGTTAGAACCCATTTATGAAACGAATTATAGTTGGTAATAAACACGAAAAGTTACAGTACGGCGTTTTAATATAAGATATAATTAAAATTATATATACGTAATAGTTTAAGTAATAAAACAATTATACTATTTTTTTAACGATCTTATGTAAATAGTTTTATTTTTAAACATTCGTTTTTAGTTTTTTATAAAAAAGTTATTGTTTATAAAAATCATATTTATTAGAAACTCGGCTTTCTAATTATTTTGTTTGTTTTAATAAAACTGCTTTTTAGAAATTTTTATATTTTTATATATTTTTTAAAAGCAACGAATGTTTAGTGTTTTAGAAAATTTTATATTGTATATAAATTTTGTTTTTTTGTTATTTTTAATTTAACAAAAAGATGCGATTTTTAATTTTCTTAATAAAATTTATTTTTAAAAACATAGCTTGATTTTAAAAAATATAGATGAGAGAGAAAAATGTATTAATAAGTAAAATTAATTTTTATTAAGAGAGAGAAATTAGTTTGAATGTTTAAATTATTATAATTCTCTTTTGGAGGAAAAATAAAGTAAATCTGTTTAATAGAAAGACAAGTGTCAAAAAAGTGGTTTAAGAGAATGACAAGAGACAAAATAAAAAACTTCTTTTGTTAGATACTATAGATTCCCTGTGCTATGACAAAAATTACAGTTTCATTTCAATATTTTATTTATTACACTAACTGTACAATAGTTTTGGTGTTTGTTTCAATTTTAGTACATACAACTAAAACCGTTAGTGTTTGTTCCATTAAACAATGCAAAAAGACATATGTGCCCTTGGATTAAGTAAAATATCTTCTCAACCCCCACCCCCACCCCACCTGTATATCTCTTTTTTCTCTCTTTCCTTCTCTCTCACACACCCACAAACTACTTGTCTCTCTCTAGATTCGAGCACCACCGCTATCACTCACCACCATCTGAAACCCACCGGCCACCACCGTAAGACTTCTTTCTCTTTCTTTATCTCTCCGTCCCTTTTCAGCTTTTCCCTAAACACCACTTCCCCACTAGTCAGGTCACCACCACCACCACAACCACTCTTACTACCGCACCACCGCAACCCTTATGTTCGGCCATCGCACCACCAAACCACCATTGCACACCTCCTTCGCTGCCCATTTCATGTTCGTACAACCATATCTCCTTTGTTCTCTCTTCGGCCCTACGGTCATCCTCTTCACCTCCTTTTTTGATTTAGAATTTCTCATCTTCATTCATTATCAGCAAAGAAGAGAGGTCTCATAGAGAAAAGAAATCTAAGGGTTTTATGGTGGGATTTGATCTCTTTCTCCCGAGAAGAAAACTTTTTCAATTATGGAATTAGAGTTTCATGATGATGGCCGACGAGTTTTAGGCGACGGTGTGGTTGTTATTGGCGGTAAAATTGACGAGGTAGAAGGGAGGAGTTGTTAGGTACGATTGGTATCTGTAGTTCAAAAGTGGGTTAGGGCATGGGTGCAAGGTAGGGGTGGCGATGGTGGTGGTGGTGGTGGTGGAGGTGGCGGCCAGAGAGGGCGGTGGTGGTGGAGGTGGCGGCCAAAGAGGGTGGTGGCGATGGTGGAGGTGGTGGCCAAAAGGGCGGTGGATGTGGCGGCAAATTGAGGTTGGGGGTGAGTGTAGGGATTTTTAGGGGGAGAGATAAAGAGAGAGGGAGAGAGAGAAAAGAAAGAGAGAGAGAGAGAGAGAGAGAGAGAGAGAGAGAGAGAGAAGATTGGGATGGGGAAGGGTGGGGTGGGGCCTTATTTGTTATTTTGTATTTTAAGTTATAGAGGTAAATTTGTCATTTCAAATTAACTTAACATAAAATTTTAATGATGTTAATGGTGTGGACTGAAATTGAAACAAATGCTAAAACTATTGTATTATCAATGTAATAAATAAACTATTAGACTGAAAACATAATTTTTATCAAAGCACAATGACTAAAACAGTAATTTATTCAAAGATCAGTCTTTTTCTAATAAGTACTATATTGTCACCATCAATTTATACAAATTGATTAATTTAGTCTATGGTTGAGATCTCTTGTTGTGAAAGTTATGTTCTTTGTAAAACCCTCCTCTAAAACCATTTTATTATTGTAAAAGTTTAATTTAATTGTTCTGCTATTTTTATTTATAAAAAGATCGAGTGACCCAAATAAAGCATATATCGAACGTAATTACTATTTAATGCAATTTTTTAATTTAACCTAAAGTAGAAAATAATTGTAAAGGAAAACGCCATCAAACAATAACCATGTTTATAATTAAATCCAATAGAATAACAACTATTAATATGATTTAAAAAGGATAATATGTAGGTACTTTACCTCTATCACAAGAAACAGAAAAATTAGTTTTCGAAGATACCTGCAACTCCAACATGGAATAGAACAATGATCCATACGTAATCAATATATACTAGACCATCATCATTTAACAATAATTAAATTTTATAATTGTTTTATTTTGATCATTCAATTTGAATAACTATGAAAGTTTCACAACAATGGAAATAATAAAACTTTGGAGTGGTTTTGTAATTAAAAGAAACTAGTGAGTGAAACCCATGCGACAGTAGCGGCAGCAACAGCAGTTATAATTATAACTAGACTTGAGACCACACGTTGTTGCGGGTCTCTTATGGGTTTGGTTCTTTAACGAAATTGTGATTCAAGCGTCACTACGGGTAAATAAGGCTATGTTAAATTCTTAAAGGATCAATGTTTCAGACAAGATGGCTTAAAAAATAACGCTTATACATTAGTAAACATAAACGTAAATCAACGTAAAAAACCATTAAAAAGAGCGAAAAGTCCGTAGAAAAGGGAAATAAAAAAATAAAAGAAATTTTTTTTAAATTAATAAAGGTTAGGAGAAAAATTAATAGAAATTCATTTGAACCGTTGAAATAAGGAGAGTGGAGTTCGAATCCAGATTGATTCTCTCATCCTAGTGGGCACAAACAAACCCCTCCAATCTCCCCTTCAACACATTTTATAACAATTAATGTTTACAAACAAAAAATAAATCAAATCAAACAAAAAAAAAAAAAAAAAAAAAAAATGAACAAACTTGTGCATCACACGTGGTACCTTATGCTTAATTGGCAAGTAAGTAAAATGATTGAATTTGATTTTTGTATTAAGGACTAATAGTAATTAAGTATTATAAATATATAAAATATAGATAATATATAGTTTAATAAGTAAAGAAAAATAAAAATTAAAAACTAAAAACAATCACGCTATCTTGGTAAAAAATAACAACTAAATAATTTATTAATTTTCAAGTTTGCATGCAGCTGCACTAAATGCTTGGATAAATACAAGCGACTAAAAAGATGTATCAAAACACAATTAAAACTCAAAAACATGACCATAGGTATGTTCTTGCATGACTTCACATCCACAACGCTTAAAATCAATTTAAACACCATAGTCACAATTTGATTTGGGTTTAATTGTGTGGGTTTAGTTTCTCTAGTGCTACATTTTGGGATTTGATGACTTATTATATTTTCATAATCCTTTTTGTGTATTATTTTTACTCTATATAGATTTAAGCTATAAAATTATCAATTTCTTATTGGTATCACTCTTTTATTTTATAGCTTCTCTAAATATTTAAATACTTTACAATACTAAAAAAATGATACGCAAATATATACAACTATAAAAGTAAGTACGAATTTATAAATTTACGTATGTTATGGTTATGAGTAAAATTGTTATCGCATGATCAAGGTAGGCGAAGAGGTTCCTGTACTCCGAACAAAAAGGTGGTTCTCACCTCGGTATGAGCCATGTCGGAATGGTGTTCCGGCATCTCCTTTAGCTTCTTTCCCACACTCAAAAAAAAAAAATACCTTGGTGCTCTCTAAATACACATGTATAGTCGTTTTGAGTACCTAACCAAACTAAATGTTAACCTGGGTATACTCACTAACAAATGTTGCACTATAATCCGATCATAAATATAACCATAATAATCAGTTTTGGAGAAAAATTAATCATGAAAGATTACATACATTTATCATAATTTTGGTCTCATTTAAACATTCTTCACTATTCCTTAGAACCTAGGTTAATGTTTTCAAAACATAGAGATTATGTTTTATTTTAATATAAACATAAATCAACGTAAAGAAAACTATTAAAAGGAGAATTTGTAAAAATGATATAGGAAAAATTAAAAGCATTTATTTATATTAAATAAGAAATGATTTGAAAATATTAAAAAAAAAAAAAAACAAATTCGCTGAAAAGGGTTACATATATAAATAGATAAATCCAAATTTTATAATCATATTGGTTAACCTCACCTTAAATTGAACTTTTAAAAGAAAAAAAAAATACTTACTACAAAACGTATAAAAGGTAAAACGAATTTGGATGGCATATGAAGTAAATATCTGAAGATATTGGGTTTGAAAAATATGAAAGATAACAAGAAGTTTTAAAGACGACAACTTTCAAATTTCAATTGTTTGATTTTTTTTTTATATTTTATTATTTAAAAAAATTATCTTTAATGTTTCTTAGCTTTCACAAGTCACTTTCTCTCTCTCTCTCTCTCACTCTCTCCCATTCTCTCTCTCTCTCTCTCTTCCAAAATCCTCTTCTTCGCTCACAGCCATAGATCACCACCACGACTCCACAAGCCACCGCTAGCCACCACCGCAAAAACGGTCTTCATCTCACACAGCATCGCTTAGATCCATTGTTCTTTATCATTCTTTCATCACCCAGATTCAATGTTGTGGTTTAAGCACATCTAGATCCGTTATTTTTCTAGTCATCATATCTGACCAACCACTCTAGCCACAAGGTTTTTAGACCTGGCCGCATGTCATCGCTTCATCATTTCTCTATTGAGATATGCTGCTTCATTTCATGTGACATCCGGTAATTTTCCATTACCAAACTCTATTAGTTCCGTTAGGTATTGCATACACGTGTCATGACCACACACTAGTTGTCGTTGAACGTTGGTGACTTAATAATAATGATCTATGATATACAATAATAATTAATTAATAATGTTGATTATTAGTTCATGGTTATGTGATTTATGGATTTTAAATATTATTTGTGAACTGAGCTTGATAACGTGGCAACGTTATATATATATATTTCATGAATTTGTTGTTAGTTGAAAAATGTTTATGATTATTATTATTGACTAATAATACTTGTAACTTATAGTTAAAATTATTTAAAAAGTGCAAAAAAGGCTAATTTTTATAAAATGTAATTAAGGAGGGATTAAAGGGTAAATTCTTAATTATGTAAAGTATCACAAAAACCAACCCTAGCCCCCACAACCCCCCTTGCGGCCGAAACCACATCCAAACACCTTCATTCATTCGATTTTGATCAAGAACAAGCACCAACATTCGAATTTGATTTGGTTTCAAGTGTTACAAGTTGTTTTCAAATGCTAATCATCATCTAAGCACACCTAAATGTTAGTTTTGATTAGTTTTTCATGGTTTTTGTGCTTGATGAACCCTAATTCGTAAATTGATAATGAAAAGATGAAATTGATGATTGTTAGATGATAATATGATGTTAGCTATGTTGTATGAATGTTAGATTATGTTGATTATGCAAGAAATCCATGATCTAATCATGAATTTCACACATTGCCTTAAGAGGAAACTTTTTGTTCTTGGAATTCATGATTTGATGATTGTATGATGTTAGATACATTACTTGGATGTTAGTTTACATGGTTTATGCAAGAAAATTCATGAAATTGATGTGTTGATCATAACTTACTATAAGTGGAAACTTTTATGCATGATGAATGGGAATTTTGATGAATTAGTGATGATTATCATGTTAGAATGTATGTTATGAACTTGATAAGGTATAAAGTTGATGAAGTTTTGAAGGAATTGGATGTTAGATTGCTTTTGGGTGTTACCTTCCCAAACGGGAAACTTTATTTTTTAAGATCATTGGATATGATGATTTGGGCATGTTTATGATGTTAGGATCATGTTAGAATGTTTATGGATGATGTCTAATGTGGTGGAATGTGTTACTTGGGTTGTATGCATGCTTGATTGATCATTTAACGAATTTAGGTTCTTGATGATTATACATGATGATGAATGGTTAGTGATTAAGGAATCATGTTTGGGATTGGAATTGATCATTGTTGTGTATGTTGGTTGGAATGAACCTTGTGGATTAATGTGATTATGATTGTTATACGCGCGTGCGAATCTGAGGCCCTACTTAGTAGGATTGGCAGGGTTTAGGATGTGAAGTCGTGAGTGGCTTCACATGGCATGTAGTGCATTACTAGACTTCATGTATGATTTATTAGTTGTTATGTATTTATAATTGAGTTGAGCATGTTGATTGTTTGAGATTCGCATGAGTTGTATGATGATCTAATGTTGATGATGTGATACACGTGAATAACTTGTATGATACTCATGTATGATAAGTTGTTATGCTTGATTAAACGGTATTTAAATTAATATGTCACCAACGGGTCAAACAGGTCAACTAGGTTAACCTAGAGTTGTTAAGCTTTCTGTGTACACGTACTTATGTACTTGTGTGTTCTAGGTAACCTTTGAAGGGTTGTCTTTCCATCCATCGTCAGTTTTCTTTGTTATAGTTCGTCGCGCATCACGTGAGTTCATGCCCCACTATTTTATAAACTCTCTTCTGGGGGAGGTAGCTTATTTGTTCACAAACGCTATATTATTATTATAAGTTGTGTATGTTTTAACATAGTGCATAATACCTTGAAAGTCCTCACACTTTCAGATCGTGAATAATGGTAAGTAGCGGGAAATCTTGGGTAGTACTACTGGGTTTGACAAGCCCCATCTGTGCGGCTCGAGGTCAAACGGGTGCAATATTGTCCTAAACACAAACATCGTCACGACCTGGTAAGTCGTGACGGGAGGCAACAAACGCAACTCAGTCAGCTTCGATCGCGAAATCACTATGGTTATTACTTGTGAATATAGACTAGCTATCTATTTCAATGCACTTCTTATGTTATACAAATTATTATTGTTTATATTAAACGCAAACTCTTGAACTCACCAACCATTGTGTTGATATTTTGAGTATGCTATTCTCAGGTCGTTAACTCAGGTTGCCATTAGGAGCACATCACGGGTCCAACATGCATTTTAAGACTTCATCTTAAGTCATAACACTTGGCTTTTATTTATGAGATTTGAATAATGGTTGGCGCGTGTTTTGCCAAATTTTGCATTTGTATACTTTGGGTTTGTCTTATTTACAAAACGCTTTCGCATAGTTTAAAGTTTGAACTTTGATTGGTTTTATTTTCAATGTGGCATATAGTGTCGTTCTGAGTAACTAGTGACTGTGATCCTGGTTTGTTCACACGCCTCGCGGTAAAACTCCGCACGTGGATTTTGAGGGTGTGACAGATTGGTATCAGAGCCATTGGTTATAAGGAACTAGGTTGCATACACACTAGTCTATAACCACACACAGTTAGTTAGTTACTCGTTGCTTATCCTCTTACTGTATACTCATTGGCATACGTATAACGTGCACTGCAGCATGGCATCATCATCACGGGTTTTGGGTAAAAGACCTGCGCTTTCTGAATCCCCTCCTTCTCCTCCTGTACCTCATCGAGAACCTGATTGGCCGCAATATCCTTACCCTTCTAGAGAGATAGATTGGGATCAGCCGTTTGTGCTACCTGAACGCGATCCTCCGCGGGATTGGAAATACTATGCTACCTATGTAAACCGTACGGTTTACAGGGAGCGTGTCCCAGGCCCTGCTACTGCTAGACCCAGGACCAGGTCAGCTATTGCCTCTACGGCACCTGCTCTTCCCTCACTTGATGTTCCTCTTGAACAGGCTGCTGCAGCTTTAGTTGCGACACTGGACACTGAGCGTCGGCGCATCGGGGTACTCACTGACGAGAACTCCACTTTAACGTATGAAGTGCGCCAGCTACGCCTACAAGTGGAAGCACTCCAAGAGCGGCTCTCAATGGCTATTACTGGGCATCATACCCTGACTGGTAATGTGATGCACCTTATGGAGCGTATGGATGAGCTGGAGCTTCATAATGTAGGTGTTGAGGATAGGTTGACTGGACTGGAGGCACAGTTTGCAGCACTGCAGATTGTGGACAATCCTGCACCAGTACAAGATGTTGATGAAGACCCCGAGGAAGAGCCGGAAGAAGCCCCAGATGGCGGAGATAGTGATGGATCGGATTTGTTGGATTGATTTTTCCATTTATATGATCTAGACTGCATAGGGTTTTTTTTAAAAACCTATGTGGGAAGGGTTGTTTCCCACACAACTGAAAACTTGAAATTTTGACATTGATTGGATATTTTGTGAGTTACTTATAATTTATTTATGATAAGTTATTATTTTGGTTATAAATATTGTGGTTGTGGCAGTACATTATTACTTATTATTTACCATACTTCAATAAGATTAATATATTGGATGTTACTCATTATTGTATTTGTGAATGTAAAGTGAAATATGGACGGCCGAGGTAGAGGACGTGGACGTGGCCGTGGGCGTGGCGGTGGACGTGGCGCCGGCACCGTGAACATGACCCCAGCTGAATTAGCTGCCCTGATTAATCAGCACGTGCAGGCGGCACTAAACACTCAACCAGCCCAGTTTGGAGGTAAACGGTGACTCTAGTCATCAATTACACGAATATTCCGTTAAGTGATTAATTCTTTCTGTTTGATTAAACACTCTGACATGTTGAATACAGGACCGCCTGGGTGCACATACAAGGCATTTATGGATTGTAAGCCCCATACCTACAGTGGATTTAAGGGAGCTATAGGGCTTGTGAGGTGGTTCGAGAAGACTGAGTCAGTCTTCGCCAAGTGCAACTGTCCGGCGGGCGGACCAGGTGAAGTTCGCCACGGGGACACTTGAGGGTGCAGCACTCACGTGATGGAATGCGCAAATGCAAATGCTTGGCCAGGCGATGGCAAACACGCTGCCGTGAGATGAATTCAAAACGATGATGATGGAGGAATACTGCCCTCGTAATGAAGTTCAGAAGCTAGAAGCCGAATTCTGGCAATTAAATATGGAAGGATTTGACATCGAGGCTTACACTACTAGGTCTTATCGAGGCTTACACTACTAGGTCTCATCGAGACTTCATCTTAAGTCATAACACTTGGTTTTTATTTATGAGATTTAAATAATGGGTTAGCGCGTGTTTTGCCAAATTTTGCATTTATATACTTTGGGTTTGTCTTATTTACAAAACGCTTCCGCATAGTTTTAAAGTTTGAACTTTGACTGGTTTTATTTTAAATGTGGCATATAGTGTCGTTCTG